>JARKNS010000005.1:94830357-96102500 GCA_029990575.1 Petunia axillaris subsp. axillaris
GCAACTCCCTTCCCCATCAGGAAGGGGTCTTGGTAGACTGTTGTTTTACAGTTTTCTTTTGAATACACTTGGATATTCTAAGGGTTGTATGCCAAGTGCATTATTTTGCTCATCTTTCCGTTTGTAATTCAAACCCTTTTTCATTAATGAAAGGCCTAAGAACTAAGCTTTCCTTCAATCTCGGTTCATATTCCTAACTTTATTCTACTTTTGTTTATCTGTAGTGATATATCTGTTGGTCCTGATATCATGAAATTTTCAAGGAACTTATCGTCCATCCAAGGACCGCAATCTGATTTTGGCTCCATAACCGTAGTTGAGGTTGAAAGTGGTGAAGAAAACATTGAGGAATCTGTTAACGAGATTGAATATGATGGAGAACATGCTGAATTTGAAATAGGCCTGGAAGTTGAACGCCATGAGGGCAAGCCTAAACCCAATTTGGCTGATACAGAGGATTTCAATCTTGGCAGCCCTGATGATGTGAGGGAAACCAAGATAAGCATGTATGCCGACCTGAAGTGAAGAACGATATTCGAAAGGTGCTTTTTGAATATCGAGATGTTTTTGCATGGTCATATGATGAGATACCGGGTTTGAGCTCCGAATTGATAGTCCACGAATTGCCAATTCAACCTGGTTTTCCTCCACTGAGACAAATGCAACGGAAGTTCAAAACTGATATGATCAAGAAAATCCATGATGAAATAATGAAACAGTTGGATGCAAAAGTAATTCAATCGGTTCAGTACACTACCTGGGTTGCAACTATAGTTCCGGTTCCTAAGAAAGATGGAAAAACAAGGATATGTGTCGACTATCAAGATTTGAACAAGGCAATTCCCAAAGATAAATTCCCATTGCCTAACATTCACACTCTCGTAGAAAATTGTGCCAAATATGAGATACAATCCTTTGTTGAATTCTATGCCGGATACCACCAAATCCAGATGGATGAAGATGATGAATACAAAATAGCATTCACTATGCCTTGGGAAACGTACTGCTATTGAGTGATGCCGTTTGGTTTGAAAAATGCAGGGGCAACCTATGTGAGGGCTATGACTGCCATTTTTGCATGATAGGATGCATAAAGAAATAGAAGTGTATGTGGATGACGTGATTATCAAGTCTAGAACGGCTGAAGAACACGTGAGAGATCTCAGAAAGTTTTTTGAAAGGCTCCGTAGGTACAATCTGAAGCTGAATCCACCCAAGTGTGCATTTGGTGTGCCTGCTGGAAAATTGTTAGATTTCATTGTTAGTAGGCGAGGTATTGAATTGGATCCCGCGAAGATCAAAGCAATACAAGAATTACCTTCGTTGCTCAACTTACCACAATATGTGAGCCGATCCTCAAGTTGTTGAAAAAGAATGCATCAATTGCATGGACTGAAGAGTGCCAAGAAGCCTTTGACAAGATCAAGCAATACTTGTCAAATCCTCCTGTTTTGGTTCCGCTTGAGCCTGGCCGACCATTATTTTTGTACTTGTCAGTCAATGAAAACATCTTTGGTTGCGTACTGGGGCAACATGATGGCTCGGGGAAGAAAGAGCAGGCATTTATTATCTGAGCAAGAAGTTCACATATTGCGAGGCCAGATACACTTTGTTGGAAAGGACGTGTTGTGCCCTAACTTGGGTTGCACAAAAGTTGAAACATTATCTTTTGTCCTATACCACTTATCTGATTTTCCGGATGGACCCATTGAAGTACATATTTCAAAAGCAAATGCCAACTGACAAACTTGCAAAATGGCAGATCCTGCTCACAGAATTTGGCATAGTTTATGTCACCAGAACTGCAATGAAAGCCAAAGGCTTAGGTGATCAATTGGCTGAAAATCCGGTGGATGATGATTATGAGCCATTGAAAACTTACTTTCCTGGTGAGGAGGTAGATGTGCTCGAAGAGTTGATTAATGAAGAAGAGCACGAATGAAAAATGTACTTTGACGGTGCTTCTAACTCAAAGGGACATGGCATTGAAGCAGTCCTCATCTCTCCCATAGGACATTATTACCCGGTGGCAGCCCAACTTCGCTTCAGTTTCACTAATAACACATCTGAGTATGAAGCATGCATAATGGGTTTGCGTATGGTGCTAGACATGGACATAAAAGAATTACTGGTGATCGGAAATTCAGATCTTTTGATACACCAAATGAAGGGCGAATGGGAAACTCGAGATCTTAAGCTGATCATGTACAAGAAGTGTATGGATGATCTTCACCAAAAGTTTGATGTTCTAAAGTTTAGACATGTTCTCAGAATACATAATGAGCTGGCTGACGCATTGGCTACATTAGCCTCGACACTTGTCCATCCTGATAAAGCCCATATTGATCTGTTATAGATTCAGGTCCAAAGTCAACATGTATACTGCAATGTGGTCGAAGAAGAAATTTACGGTCAATCGTGATATTTTGATGTCAAGAATTTCCTTCAAGATGGGACGTATCCTTCAATGGCAAAAAAACAATCAAAAGAGAACCCTTCGACGACTGGCAAGTGGTTTCTTTTTTAGTGGAGGGGTGGTGTACAAAAGGACACCTGATCTGGGACTGTTAAGATGCGTCGATGCAATTGAAGCCACGAAAACTCTCAATGACATGCATTCGGGGATCTGCGGACCCCATATGAGTGTGCACGTGCTAGCTAAGAAAGTACTCAGAGCAGGATACTTTTGGCTTACCATGGAACATGACTGCATTACCTTTGTGCGAAAGTGTCATCAATGCCAAGTACACGGTGATTTGATACATTCACCCCCTTTAGAGTTGCACACAATGTCAGCCCCTTGGCCTTTTACAGCATGGGGGATAGATGTTATCGGGCCTATTGAACCAAAAGCATCAAATGGGCACAGATTCATTCTGGTTGCAATAGATTACTTCACCAAATGCGTTGAGGCCGTTACTCTCAAATCTGTGACCAAGAAAGCCGTGGTTGATTTCGTTCATTCTAACATCATTTGTCGCTTTGATATACCAAGTACCATCATCACTGATAATATGGCAAATTTGAATAGTCATTTAATGAATGAAGTGTGTGAAAGATTCAAGATCATGCACAGAAATTCCACACCTAACCGACCGAAGGCAAATGGCGCGGTCGAAGCAGCCAATAAGAATATCAAGAAGATCCTTAGGAAAATGATACAAGGATATTGGCATGATAAGTTGTCTATTGCTTTGCTTGGTTACTGCACAACTGTGCGCACTTCCATAGGTGCGACCCCGTATTCATTGGTATATGGAACTGAAGCAGTCATACCCGCTGAAGTTGAAATACCGTCTCTCAGGATCATTGTGGAGGTAGATATTGAGGACACAGACTGGGTCAAGACCCGCTTGTAACAATTGTCATTCATTGACGAAAAAAGGCTCAATGCAGTTTGTCGCGGTCAATTGTATCACCAAAGAATGGTCCGAGCCTGCAATAAGAAAGTTCGCCTCCGCGACTTGAAAGAAGGGCAATTAGTCTTGAAAAGAATCTTTCCTCATCAGGAAGAAGCTAAACAAAAATTTACTCCAAATTGGCAAGGCCATACCTGGTAAAGAAAGTATTGCCAAATGGCGCCTTGTACCTTACAGATTCGGAATGCATGACAATCGAAATACCCGTCAATGCAGACGCGGTCAAGAGGTACTACATTTGACTCCAAGATGGCTTTCAAATCGGGATGGATGCAAGGATTTTGTTCTCTTTCTCTATCCCAAATTGTATCCCTTATTAGCACTTTGTACTTTGAGCCACGTTCTCAGTTAGAATCAATGTAATAGTGCCAAAATGAAATGAAACTGAAAAGCATCAAAAGAAACTTGGGCATTTGCCTAGAGCTACGTCTGAGACCTGATTCCTCTCAAAAGGATACGTAGGCAACCATTCCGGTTCGGTCGCAACAAGAGAAAATTCCTTTTTCCCTATTTTCTTTTATTCGCGCAAAGCTTGCTTCCAAGTTTGCGGAATATGTCAAGAAAATCAACTACCACAGTTTATCCTAAACTGGGGCTGAAGTTTTCTTTATTTTTTTAAGAAATAGAGGAAATTCAATATTCCTCCCCATTTTCTTTGTGTTCGTAACAGTGAAAAGTTCATTCTTTCCTGTTTCATATTGACGCAAAATTGTCTCCAAGTTCGCGACCAATATCAAAAGAAATTTAGATCCCCCCTTTTATGCTAAACTGGGGCAGAAGTTAGTTGTTATTTTATTTCATAAATAAAATAAAATAAAATAAAAATAAACTTCTATTATTTTTGTATCATCTATTCACATGTTTCATGAGATGTTTGGCATACCAGTCTCGAAGTCAAGGAAGAAAACAAAGCACCCCAGTTTATTCTAAACAGTGGGGCAAGAGTTTTTATTTTTAAAGAAAATATGTCCAAAGGGGAGCGAATTGTACGCAGTCACCTCATGATGCGTTTTGGAGAGTTTATGTCAAATTTTCCTTTATGACAAGTCGATGATGCCATCAAAAGAGATGTTTTGTGGTGTAAATTGAATTGAAAGGAAAAAAAAAGAAGAAAAGAAAAGAAAAAAAAAAAAAAAAAAAGAAGTCTTGCCGGTGAAAACCTGAGAAGGCGCCGCAAGACAAACAGTGAGGTAAAAGATTAAAGAGAGAGGCTAGTTGGCAAAAACCCAAAAGGGCACTACTAGTCGACTTGAGAGTCACCTCAACTTGGTTATGGTTTGATATCTTCCATGGAGCAACTCTTAACAAACAAGTGGCACTGGTCGGATGAGGTCACCCAAGATACATGTCATGATCATCAAGGCTGCCAGTATATTGCCAGATAAGTTTCCCTTTTCAGAAAGACGTTCCCTGTCCAAACGACATTCACCCTTAGCTCTTTATTCCATTTTTGTATATCTTGCCTCACCATTAGTTCCTCGCCCTTTCGGCGCTAACATCATATGAGCAACAAAAAAAAATTGCAGAACTCTGTCTTTCAGGATTCAGGGTTAATTCCAGCAAGCAGGGCACACCCTCGACAATGGAAAAGTTTTGAGCGAGTCATGACCAACCTTGATAATTGGAGCCCGGCACCGCACATCAGGCCGGAGGAACGACATACCAAAATTGTATCATGAAAAGTGGACATGTTTGGGATAAGCTTTAGGCGTTGTTCATCCCATATTACTGTGAAGAATAGATCAAGAATCACTAAGCTTATTTGCAAGATCAGAAACAGGGTGTATCCACGATACAGAAAGTCAGTGTAACATTTGCTATGTTGCCAAGAAAGAGCTAGGACCACTTGAATTGGGGTAGTTGCGCTAGATATTAGACGGAACTCCATTCCCTCTTCGAGTCAATTCCCGCTAAAAAATAGCGTTCATTTATTTTCCATGTCAAGATCTGCTAAAAGATAGCGATCATTTCCTTTTAGAGTCAGTTTTGCTCAAAGATAGCACCATTTCTTTTCCATGTCAAGATCTGCTAAAAGATAGCGATCATTTCCTTTTAGAATCAGTTCGATAGCTATCATTTCCTTTCCATGTGAAGATCTGCTAAAAGATAGCGAGCATTTCCTTTTAGAGTCAGTTTCGCTCAAAGATAGCGACATTTCCTTTCCATGTCAAGATCTGTTAAAAGATAGCGATCATTTCCTTTTAGAGTCTATTTAGCTCAAAGATAGTGTCATTTCTGTCCCATGTCAAGATCTGCTAAGAGATAGCAATCATTTCCTTTTCGAGTCAGTTTCGCTAAAAGATAGCGTCATTTCCTTCCATGCCAAGATATACTAAAAGATAGCGATCATTTCCTTTTCGAGTCAAGATTTCGCTCAAAGATAGCTTCATTTTCTTTCCATGTCAAGATCTGCTAAAAGATAGCGATCATTTTCTCTTAGAGTCAGTTTAGCTCAAAGATAGCGCCATTTCCTTTCCATGTCGAGATCTGCTAAAAGATAGCGATCATTTTCTATTCGAATCAGTTTCGCTCAAAAATAGCGTCATTTCCTTTCCATGTCAAGATCTGCTAAAAGATAGCGATCAATTTTTTTCAAGTCAGTTTTGATAGAAGATAGCTCTCACATTCAGTTTAAGCCATTTGCGCTCAAATATAGTAACCACTAAGGGTGGCCAACGGTCCGGTCCGGTCCGGAACCGGTACCGGAGTCCGGTTCCGGTCCGGAACCGGGCCAAAAAAATTTCAAACCGGTGGAATTCCGGTCTACCGGTCCGGTCCATGCCGGTTTCAAATATTGGAGCCGGATCGGAACCGGTTCCGGCGACCGTTAGGCCGGTCGGTACCGGTCCGGTCCGGCCGGTTAACGGTTTTTTTTTTTTTTTTTTTGGCAAATAAAACTAAAATTTGAAAAACTTAACAATTTATTTAAACATCATTTGTGATAATTAGGTAAATTATATTTTTTAATGAAACAAATTAACAAAATAATTATGTAAATTATATTTTAAAATTTATTAATGTAAAGTTTATTGAATGAGATATAAATAATTGAACGACGTCTTCTAGTTTGTTACTTTATCAGTGTAAAGTTTATGAAACAAAACAAACGTTTATTGAATGAGAAATGGATAATTGAAATGACAAAACAAACTAGAAATCGAAAAATTACAAAGATACTAAATAAACTAGAAATTCGAAAATACATAATTGAAATAGATATTCCCTAAGCCATCTCTTCAAATTTTCAATCACGCGGAATAAAGCCATTTATTATATCCCATTCGGTTCTGTGGTTTTTTTTTTTAAGTGTTGCCTAAACTTTCCCGTCCCTCCATTGTTGGGTCCAGTGTAAACTTGCCACTCTTTGTTACAGATGTTACATTTAGCTTTCTGAGATTCAGTATCTTTCGTAATAAGTTCCCACACTATAGAACGACGTCTTCGTTCAGGAGCAGCGGGAGCAGCGGGAGCTTGATTTTCAGCCATTATAATTGTTTGGATTTTGGAAGAAATTTAGAAAATAGCCTTTGAGAGTAATTTGAGAGATAAATTGATAGAAAATAGTAAATTGTGTGATATAATGATGAAATAATAGGGTATATATAGATAAAAATAGGTTTGGGGAGTTATGGGGGGCGTTTAGGGGGGGGTGATAGGCAAATTATATAGCCGTTTTTGGCCGTTGGCCAACGGCTATATTTGAAAGAGAGCCGTTGGGCCAAAATGCCGGTCCGGTCCGGTCCGGCAGTTCGGCCCAAATAAGTTTTTTTTTTTTTTTTGTTTTTTTGTTTTTCCATTGAGTTTTATTTAAAGTGATGGAAACTTTGAAAAATATTACAACAAAATATTATTTAGTTTTTACTTGTATATATTAAAGTTTAAACTTAGAATAAAAAAACTTGTAGTATTTTTTATAATTTGAACTTGTAGTTTTGAATTAATTTGTTATGTTCAATATTCAAAGTTTCAAACTTTGAATTAATTTTAGTAAATTCAAATTTTTGAATTAATTCTTTAAGTTCAAAATTCAATATTTGAACTAATTTACAAACTAGTAATTAATTGTAGTATTTTTTGCGCAAACTATAAATTAAAAATAAATAGTATGAAGACAATAGTTGTGATTGAATTCCAAGACTTGGAGCAATTTTATTGAATTGTTTAAGATATAAGAAGTGCAAATTACATCTAAACAAAAACTTGTAAATTCAAAATTCTTATTTAGAATATTACATTCTTTTAAACATATTAGCTAGTTTCTTGAGGACACTTGTAGGCTTTTCTTTTGGAACTGGCCGTTGTTGATCTTGTTCATCATCTCCTTCTGGTTCTTCGTCTTCTTCTTCTTCTTCATTGCCGGTTTGACTCCCTTCACTTGTTCCGTCGCTCAAAATTTGATCGATATATGCTCTGCCCCTTTCCTTAGTAAGTTCTGGTAGACCAAAGTTTCTTCGCTCTGCTCTTATCCAATCCCTGAATAAAACTCCTGTCTCCATTGCCTCCTCTCTCAACGAATATCTGTGATCTCCAATTTGAAATCTTCCTTGGCTGAAAGCGCTTTCCGATGCAACTGATGAAGCTTGAATTGTTAATATATCCCGGGCCATTTTTGCAAGAATTGGAAATTGCGATTCTTGATTCTTCCAATAATCCAACAAATTCGCAGTTCCAAAGTTGTTAAGTTTCTTTGGATATTGAATTAAATACACTTGGAACTCGCTGTATTCCTCTCCGTACTCGTCCTGTTCTGAAAGCAACTTTTCGTCAAGTCCCCCAAAAGTGCGCATTCCTGCTCCTGCCTGTGAAGAACTTTGCCCGGTGGATAGTATTGGTTCCGTTGGCTCTGCAGTGTCTGCCCAAGCTCTATACTTTGCAAAAACAGCCACGGTATCTGCATAAACTTTAGCAACAGCCTCATCTACACTTGGATACCCATTAGTAGCAATTTCATCTGGAGTAATTTCTAAATTTGCATATACTTCTCTAACAAGTCGTTCAGTTAACTTAATTTTAAAAGCAGGATGCAACACAGAAGCAATGTAAAAAAGAGGAGGAATTGGAAAAAAATATTTTCTAAACTTTTCAATCATTAACCGTACAGCCGGTAAGTAAACTGCATATTGTTTATACATTTTCAATAATTCCGATATTCCAGCTATATAATATAACATGGTAGGAGTAGTTGGATAATATTGACCGGAAAATTCTAAAGTAGCTTGATAAAATTTATGTAAAAACTGAAGAAGATGTTGAACAACTTGCCAATCCTCATCTTTAAGGTGATAGATTTCCATAAAATGTTTATTATACATTTGAGAAATAGGCAGTCTATATTCATAAGCAACATTCAATGCCTCATATAAAGTGTTCCACCTAGTACAAACTTCCTTTGGGACTCCTAACTGGCATTCCTAATTCTACACATTTTCTTTCCCATTCTCGTCTTCTTTCTTGGTTTTTATTTCTAAAAATATAAGTAATAGCTATCTGCACCTTTTTGATAATGTCGTTAAACAAGGTAAGACCATCTCTGACTACTAAGTTGTAAATATGACATGCACACCTAACATGAAAAAATTCAGGAAAAGGAGGGTTCAAAATAGGTATCAAGTTCCTAAGTGCGTCTGTGTTGTTTGTAGCATTATCTACCGTAATACTAAAAACTTTGTTAGACAAACAGTACGTACGACAAATTGATGAAACTTTGTTACAAATATAATTTCCCGTGTGTGGTTCATCAACAATTTTATAAGCAATAATACGTTTTTGAAAAACCCAATCAGGATCTATCCAATGACAAGTCACAGTAATATAATCACATCCATTAGTAGAACGACCCATATCCGTAGTAAGACATACTCTAGTGTCAAAGTTATCAAACATATATCGCAAATATTCCTGATATTCGTTCTTAAATTTAATAATATCATTTTTAACAGTAGTTCTTGGAAAACCTCTAAAAGAGGGATTATATACAGCCTGAACATAACGAACAAAACCAGTAGAAGAAGGAAAATTATAAGGTAAACCCTCGAGGGCAACTAGTTTAGCAATTTCTTCCCTATCCTTTTGTTTATCATAAGTAAGAAGCCCTCCTGTTAAATGGTTAATTCTTGCTTGGATACCCGAAGAAGAATCATGCGCTACTCCCCCATGTTCGGTCCCTAAATATATACCACCCGCCCGCGTTGCCCATTCTTTAGGATGTTTATTTTGTAAGTGCTTCCTAAGTTTACCCGTCCCACCCTCATTACCCCCAGTTCTAAAAACCCACACCTTATCACAAAGCCCGCAGGAGGCCGTCTGCGCTTCAACATTCTTTGATGCAAAATCCCACACATCAGATCTATCCTTACGTTTAGCCGGTATTCTACTTCTAGTAGGAGGTTCAGGAGGCAAGTCTGACTGAACTTCGGGTGGACTAGCTTGAAATTCAGGTGTTTCTTCTAAATTACCCCCGCTTTGATTCCCATATTGTGTTTCTAACATTTCGTGATCAAGTATATTATCAGCGCTAATATTATGATAATGTTGAGAATCATCTATGTGGTGGGTATTCCGACTAGAACTACCAGCAATTTCTTTACCCCTATTTCCCCTACGACCACGTGCCCGCCCCCCACTACTAGTTCCAATTGAACCTCGTTGAGACATAATAATAGCAAATAAAATAAATATATATGACAAAAAAATAATAAAAGAGTAGAAGTAGGAACGACCAACCAAATATAACCGTATAATTGAGGTGAAGTTGAAACTTGAGCCTCCACTTCAATTAATTAGTTGAATACTTGATAATCGAAAAATTGTAAAAATAGCCAAATTGATATTTTCAACCACGTAGCGCCTCCAATTAACCCAATACTTGATATTTATAAACTTCACCAAGTAGCACAATATAACTTTGATAGAAACTCCAAATAGAACTTGATAAAGTAGCCAAATTATAAATTTTGAACAAATAGCCAAAGTAGAACAATAGCAATATTGTAGAAAATTTGAGAGAATTAGAGAGAATTAGAAGATTTGTGTGAAAAATATGATGAAATAATGGGGTATTTATAGAAAAAAAATAGTTAGGGGTGGTTATGGGGTGGTTATGGGGTGTATTTGGCCGTTTTTGGCCGTTGGACAACGGCTAGGAGGTCAAAATAGCCGTTGCCCAACGGCTAGAAACGGGCAGCTTTTTGTTTTTTTTTTTTTTGACCGGTCCGGTCCGGGCCGGTTCCGGTCCCAATTTTATCCGGTCCTCCCAGTTTTTTTTCGAGGCACCGGTTCGGTACCGGGATCGGGGGCCGTTAGTGGCCAACGGTCCGGTTTCAACCGGTCCGGACCGGTCCGAGCCGGTTTCCGGCCCGATTCCGATCCGGTCAAAACCGGACCGTTAGCCACCCTTAGTAACCACTTCCTTTTCAAGTTGGTCCCGCTCAAAGATAGCAGCCATCCCCAGCTTCAAGTCAAGACCCGTTTGTACAGATGCAACCATTTCAAGTTTCAGATAAATTGCTTGCCCATACAACGGGCAATAGAGTTGTTTTTCAAGCCAAGATTTACCTCAAGGAAGCATGAAGATTTAGGCTAGGGATTGTAATTTTACATTTTTTCCTTGTATTTTCTATCATTATAAAGCAACGGCCACCAGCAAGCGACCGGTAATCAGCAACGGTAGCCTTTCTGATGCCTAAGAGTGTCTAGTATCAGCCCCAAGTGTGTCTAGAAGAGTCTCTAGTTTGTCCTAGTAGTCCAGAGTGTCTAGTGTTGTCTTAGTGAGTCTAGAAGAGTCTAGCGTCTATTTTAATATGGTAATCCCACCTACCGCACGTGAGGAACAACACTGACCTGATTCCTTAGTCTGGGGATATGTAGGTAGCCTTGTTCTCGGCTAGAACCGAAATTTAGTATACGGTCACCATTTTGAAAACATGCTCTCGGCTAGAACCGAAAAGCCAAAATTAGTTGTCGATTACTTCTTTGTACGAAAAGTCTTCATGTTCCCGAACAAAGAGAGACAGCTGTAATCACCTAATTTTGAATAAATTTGTCTTTAATTAGGATGTAAAATTTGAATATTTAACAAAAATTACTTGTTATATGTTTAATTGTGATTCTATGCTTAAATTGTGATAATATTGTAAATTTATGTGGTTTAGATTATGATTAATTGTGTATATTTTGGTAAGTAGCAACTCTTTTAATGGCTATATGTACAAAATAATAGCCCAAAATATTGGCCCGTCAGCCCACATATTTACCCGGCCCACACCCCACCTATATAAATAAAAACTACTCACTTTTCACTCTTTCTTCCCTTTAGCTTCCCAGCTAGGGAAGCTCTGCCCAAAAAATCCACCACCCACCACCCACCGGAAATCGCCAAAAACAACTGCTCCACCGTCGCCCGCCGCTCTTCCGCCGCTCTGCCGCCACCGGCCACCACCTCCGGTGGCGAGAAAAATACCATAATACACCATTCGAAAGATCTCGACCCTCTCTTTCCATTTTCGTTATTGGTTTCTTCAAAAAGTGAATCGATTCACGTAGATCGGAGGTCAAAGTTTTGGTCAAACTTCAACTCCGGTAAGTTTTACTCATTTTTGTTAAGTTTTCGTGTTTTCTTCTTCCCCTTACCTTTCTCTATGTCTTACCATACCCCACTTCTCAAAATTCATTTTTTTTTCCTCTCTTTCTATCCTGTTTCTCTGTCTCGTTTCTGCTTTTTTTTTTTCGTTTTTTCTTCTTCTTATTTTGTCTTTCTTTCTTTTTATCGTTGTGATGATGATGATATGGTACTGTCGGGTTTTTTTGGTTTGTTTTGATTGTGGTGGAGGGCTTGTTTGTGATTGTCGCGGGGTATTTTTAGAGGGGCCTGTTTCAGTCTTACACGGAGGCAGTGGTGCGAGCGAGGCAGCTGGTGGCAGTATTGTTTGGAGGCAGTGAGGGCTAGGCGGGGCTATGATGGTGATGCTTGTGATTAGGCAGTGGCGCGACAGGGCAGCAGCATCGCTCTCGCTGCGGTGGCGTTGCAGTTTCGGCTCCGATGGTGAGGCAAGACGAGGCAGCGAAGCAGTGATTACGTAGGCTCTGGTGCATCGGTTTAGCTTGGCGGTTAGAACCTTTGTCTTTCTTTCTTTGAGTTTAATTACTTCGTCTTTGTTTTGATTAGGATAGTAATCGTGTATACAAATGGTGTATGAATTGTTTCCAATATGTGAAATCTGAACATCCAATTATGGAGATCGAGTTGAGTATTGTTTTTATTTTTTTTGTTAATTTGTTTCAAGAACTGGTCTGTTCCAGCGAGCATGTTTCATATGATCAAGTGTGGAAATGTTGTCCTTTGGTTTAGTTTGAAACACTGTCAAAGTGATGCATATGTTACTAATTAGTTCAAGTGTTTAATGTTTGGTGTTGGTTTGAGTTGTGTCATTTCGTAACCAACTAGGATTTTGATTAGATTTATAGCTTAGTTGGCTTGTTGGTTTAAATTGGATTGATAGTTGGACTCTATGATGTCCAAATAATCTTGTTCTAATTTAGTTAGAATTTGGTAGCTCTCTAGTTTAGTTTTAGTTAGTTTGGGCTGATTTTCTGTGCTTACTTTGGTCCTAGACCTTCTAGTTTGTACAATGAGTTATGGGTGTTCTTTTTAGAGGGCCCTACTTGTACATTTTTAGTTATTAGGGGGCAAAACAGTGGCTGAAACAGTGGCTTTATAGCTGCTGTACAATTCTTGAAAAAGGTTAAAAAATACTCAAGTATAGGGGTGTGGGCTTGTACTTTTGTACAAGTCCGTACTCCACCTTTTGGCCATCAATTTCAGCCATAAATAGGAGCATTTACTCCTCATTTTAACACACAACAACCAGCTGAAACGAACATCAATTGAGAGCAAACACTTGAGTGAAAAAAATAGCAAGTTTAAGGGATAGATTTAGAACCAAAAGCCTTGATATCTAAGGTATTTTGGAGCATGAATCTTAAGCTTTTAAGGGTTAAATAGAGGTTTAAAGGGCTGTTTTGATTGCTGATTTTGGGAGTATTATGTTGCTGCTTTTGGTTTTTGTTTTGCTATTTGGTTTGCTCCCTGACTTGGGAATTTCTACGCAATGTAAATACCCTCTTAACCTTGTATTTATTTTGAGTCATTTGGCTATGAAATGGATATAAAATCAACATGTTTTAAAGGCCTAATGATGTCTACTTATGAGTGTCTTTAGTTAAGTAATTGTATGCCTAATATTGTTTGCCCTTATAAAGTTTATATGCTTTTTTAGAGCCATGTATATGTTGAGATAAGTGGAAAGAAATATGATGGAAAATTGATAGTAAGTAGCTAGTAATTAAAGTATATTTTCAGCATGAGTTATAAGTGCTAAATCTGAGGCTGTTTCTGCAAAAAATTGGCACATATGTTCAAAATAATGAAATTATGAAAATATAGTCAAATCTGAAAGAATGCGCTGAAAATAGGACTATGAGGGCAAAGTTAATGAAAACTGCAACATCAGGCGAATAGGCTTTGATTTTAGGACGTTCTTTCATATCTGGCCCCATTTAATTTTATTAAAACAGTCACCATTTGGAAAACCAAAAAAATTATGACAATTTTATGCAAATACCCTTTAAACGCAGCTTATTAATGAAAATGGGCAAACCCACTATCAAAAAAAAATTAATTAAAATTGAACATGTGTTGTTTTTGCAAATAAGATAACTAATCTGCCTATTAATGCAAATAGATTAACCCAATAACAATAGAAGGGACAAGCTACATGTTTTTCTTCTTTACAAAGATAGCCAATAAAGTTATTTTAATTTTAACAAATAATCACTTCTTGTAACTAGTTTTGAGAAATAGTCCTTGACAATTCAAAATTAATTATATTATCCATGATTTAATCAATGAAGGCAAATTTGGGAGTCTCAATTTGTCACTTAATAAAGTTAGCGGTTCTATTTAATTAAATCAATTAGCCAAATTAAATAGGAGCGAGAAGACTCCCACGATTGAGCTTAATAATAAGTATGACTCGCGGTCTGCTTGTTAGGCTAAAGGAAATCAATATTTATAAGACATTTTGTGTTAAGGTATACCTAGAAATAAAAATAAAAATATGATAAATTTTCACAAATAAATCTTTACGGCAGCTTATTAATGCAAACGGGCTAACCCGCTATGATTTTTGCAAACAACTCATTTTTTAAAAACAGTCTCAACGAAGTTAATTAAATTCTTTCTTAAGTAGACCAGTCTATTGTGAGGTTGGAAATGCATAATACATTTTATTTATTTATTACGAATCAGAGTGTAAATTCGTCCTGTCCTCTGTGAGGTTGGAAAGGAATGATACGCTTTTTAATTTTCTTAATCCAAATATAAATTCAAATCAACGGCAAGATAATACAACCATATTTAATAAATCAAAATTACGAAAATAAAGCAACTGTGCTCGCCACAGGATTCGAGGGTGCCTAATACCTTCCCGAGAGTCAACTGAGAACCTTACCTGAATCTCTAACGAAGACCATTACACGAGTTAGAGGTGTTCCAAGGTACCTTTTGGTGACTTGGCACACCATAAACTTGTCAAGTGGTGACTCCGAGTTTTCTCTAAATAATTTTGTACCTTTTTGAACACCAGTCACGAGCCTTTAAATAAACACCCCGCAGTAATCTTTTTAGGGCGTGACAGCTTGGCGATTCCGCTCGGAAAATTAGTGAAAACTAGAATCTCCGGCTTTGATAAAATTGTCGCATGTTTTAATTTATTAGATATTTGGTTGTTATGAACTCTGAAGCACATCGCAACGCACTGTTTAAAATACCGAATGAGGCCTATATTCCTGAACAAACTACTGTGGCTAATCTGGAAGCACTTGGTGGCAGAGTATTTGAGACTAATCGTGTGATGTTCACCGATGACAAGCTGCCAGCAGAAGGAACCGGTCATAATCGGGCGCTTCATGTCTCAGTTAAGTGTGAAGACTCCTATGTCATACATGTTCTAATAGATGGAGGCGCATGATTGAACATTTGCCCTCTGTCTACATTGAAGAGTCTAAAGGTGGATATGAACAAAATCATGGCAAGTTCCTCTGATGTTCGTGCTTTTGATGGTGGAATTTGAGAATCTTTGGGCATCATTAATCCTGAGTTGACCATTGGTCCTGCTACTTTCAGCATTGAGTTTCAAGTCATGGAAACAAATGCATCTTACAATCTATTATTGGGCAGACCATGGATCCACATGGCCTGTGTTGCACCTTCTACAGTCCATCAGGTTGTCAAGTTTACTTGGGATAATCAAGCTGTCGTAGTTTTTGGAGAGGACGACTTACAGTTTAACAACAGTCTGGACGTACCAGCTCTTGAAGTTGTCACCATACGCCCGACCATCATGTATCAAACCTACGATGTGGTGTATGTGGAAAAGGTAACAGAAGGGAAACGTATACTCGTCCTAAGAGTGTGGTCTATTATGATTTCATCCGAAATGTTAAAGCATCGTTTCCAATTTGGAAAGGGCTTGGGAGCATCACTATAAGGCAGGGTGAATCCAGTTTATCCAAATGGCGTGCAAGGCACGTGGGGACTAAGGTTCAAGCCAAAAGCAGGTGATCGCAAGCAAGCAAAGAAAAAGAAGTCGGAAGTTTGGTCTCTCCCAAAGCCAATTCCGTGTCTCGCTCAGTATTTTGTGGGTTATGTCATGAAACCAAAGGTTGTCGCTACAAATGTCAACACAGTGGAAGACAATCAGGATGCACCATTCTATCTAGGCGGCATTTTTGAAATCTGTGTGGTACAGCCGAGCGAAGGCTCCAGCAATGCTTCAATAAAGTACATTGGCCCGGACGTGCACCTGACTAACTGGAATGCAACTCCCTTCCCCATCAGGAAGGGGTCTTGGTAGACTGTTGTTTTACAGTTTTCTTTTGAATACACTTGGATATTCTAAGGGTTGTATCCCAAGTATATTATTTTTCTCATCTTTCCGTTTGTAATTCAAACCTTTTTTCATTAATGAAAGGCCTAAGAGCCAAGCTTTCCTTCAATCTCTGTTCATATTCCTAATTTTATTCTACTTTTTGTTTATCTTTAGTGATATATCTGCCGGTCCTGATATCATGACATGTTCAAGGAACTTATCGTCCATCCAAGGACCGCAATCTGATTTTGGCTCCATAACCGTAGTTGAGGTTGAAAGTGGTGAAGAAAACATTGAGGAATCTCTTAACGAGATTGAATATGATGGAAAACATGCTGATTTTGAAATAGGCCTGGCGACCCCGCTGGGGAAATTAGTGAAAACTAGAATCTCCGGCTTTGATAAAATTGTCGCATGTTTTAATTTATTAAATATTTGGTTGTTATATTCTTGCCGTTATCACATGAAAAATTTAATGTTACTACTTTGATATTGTTGAACTGTATATAAATTGTCTTCCTCCGCAACCCTCTGAGTCTTTGAAACACACACACACATGCACTTACCAGATTGCTTGTGGTATCTGGGACTTCTTACTAAATTTCCCATGATTTAGGAGGAAGGCGTGACGGGGTTTTAGGCTGGACACACTGTCTCTGGATGGCCCGGATGCGCTTTCCGCCCTGTTTGTCCACCGGGTTCTTTAGCCAGTCTTGACATTGAGTCAGTTGTGTCACCTAGAGTTAAACCTTTAGGCCCAATGACCTAATGAGGTGCGGTATACCGGTATTGCACTTGTCTGGGCTGACTACCCTTTTGTCTAAACGGGACCAACTTCTCGAGAGAGACATGTCCAAGGCATTTTATGTGTTGCATGCGCCTAGAAAAAGTTGTTATGATGACCAAATTGGAGAGGGACGGATTTCAAAAGAAAACAAAAAAATGATGAATGAAAGGAAAAGTGAGGAAGTAGGGTGAATTTTATGTTTTAAATGTAGATGTCTTGTACTTTTATAAATTCGAGTCATACTGATGATAGTAGAAAATTACTGTAAAATGTCAGTATTGGCCATCTTTTGTAGATGTCAGTTTTGTGTCATTATAACGACGAAAATTTAAAAAAAAAAAATATATACTTAGTAGTTAGAAGTTGGAAAAAATGTTGGTGTCAGTTTTCACGTCGTTATAATTGCGAAATTTTAGAAAAGGCTCGTATATCGAGTCGGAAGTTTTTGAGATCCAGTTTTTCACGTCGTTATGATGGCAAATTTTTTGCAAAAAAAATAAAATAAAATACTATAGTGTCATTACTGGAATGAATTTTCTTGATGTCAATGTGGCATCGTTGTAACGTCGAATTTTTTCTTTTGTAAATTACATCTAAATACCAATGTTGGTAATTTTCTGGAGTCAGTCCTGATGCAATTATGATGGCAAAATTTTTTCAATTCTCTTAGGGTCAACTTTACGTCGTTACAATGACAAAGTTTTGTTGAAAATTGGAGTTTCGAATTAGAATTTTAGGCATCTGTTTTGCTCTGTCGGTCAGCTGTTTTAAGTTGTTTTCAGGTTTTCAAACGTTTGACACATGTTTTCATTAGGTACATTGGCTGCATCATCTTCTAGATCGATTAAGAGAAAATACCCTGCTAATGCCATTCCACCCTCTATCATGATGACTGATGGCCCACCCAAATCGGAGAAATCTTTGAAGTCTTGGTGGGACACAATGAATAATATGCAGAAGAAATTAGTCCAGGATAAGATTGGTTTCTTGACTGACCTTGTGACTAAACCTATTGTCCCATGTCGAGAGTTGGTCAGTGCACTAGTTGGGTTTTGGAACCCGTACCAAAAGACTTTCTGTTTTAAGGGGTTCGAGATGACACCGACCCTCGAGGAAATAGATGGGCTTATTAAGCTAGATTTTGAGAAAAAGAACATGATTGCTCCGAAGAAGGTTGATGAGTATGATTTTTTTAGTAACATCAAGGTAAGAACAGACCTCTCAATCGCTAGTGTTTGCCAAGGCTGGATTTTATTTGACTACCTTTATGATCGTTTTTGGGCCGATAATGGTTTTAAAAAGCATGTATTTGAATTCCATGACAAGCTGAAATATGAAGATTGGGTGCAACTTTGTCCAAAGGTCTTTGTGTTCGCTTTGCTAGGGTTTCTGGTTTTCCCACTACCAGATAGAGCGATATCTATTAAGGTCAGTTGGATCATGACAGCTTTATATGGTGGAGCACCAGACACCACTATCATTCCGACGATTCTGGGTAGTATATTTCATGCTTTGACTCGATGCCACAAGGGAGAAAGCAGTTTCTTTGAACGGTGTAACCTCCTTTTACAGGTTTGGTTCTTGGAGCATGTACGCCCTTGCCCACCTCGTGATATTCTTAGGTACTGTGACACCGATTATTTCGGGTATCATCTCGAACACATCGAGAAGTCTAAATTCCCAAAAAATGAGCCAGATTGGAGGTCTTTCTTGAACTCTCTCACGCTGGACAAGTTTTTGTGGCAGCGTAGCTGGTTTCCTAAGAGGGAGGTTGTACACAGATGTGTCGACCGTCCTTTTCTCATTCTGATGGGTTTGACAGCACCCCAGCCTTATGCTCATCTGCGTGTACTTAGGCAGTTGGGTCGAAAGCAGGAGATCCAAATAGTTGAGGACATGAGTGCATATGTCTCAAACTATTCTCTCAACCCAGCTACTCTTAGAGTTGATATCTTGCGCTTATGGGATACTAGGAGGCGCCTCGTAGAAAATACACAGGTTCAACATGGACTTAAAGGGGAGGTCGTTCGAGAGTACAAGCTATGGTATTACCACCAGCCCATACCCAGAGAGATGCCTGCGAGGTCGAGAGCACGCATGGTTGACATTGAGGCCAGGTTGGATATGCAGGTTCAGCTTGCTAGGCGTGAGATTGGGGAGGAATACCGTGCTACTATACAAAGCCTAGTTGTAGAGAGGGACGCTGCCAGAGCTGCTCGGTCAGAGAGTGAGGGTTTAACACATCAGCAGTCAGATACTATCAGGTGCCTCCATGACTTGCATAGCAGAGCTTTGACAGAGAGGGACACCGCTCTAACTGCCCAAGCTGAGAGCGACAGATTCATACAGAAGTGCCTTGGGAACATTGACTAATTGCATAAACAACTTGATCAGGCAGTGATTCTGAAGAATGATGCATTGAGATTGGCCATGACCCAGCTTCAGCAAATAGCCGTGTCAAGAAGAGTCATTGATCGAGGTCAGGAATAGGTATTGGTGTTGGCAAACTATTTAGCTCAGATGTTCATAGATCATAATAATTCGTCCAATATGACTATCCTCATTGAAGCTCCAGATTATGTGAGGAATGTAGCATGGGGGCTGGACATATTGCGTGATATTTTGAGCAAGCCTTTGCCGCCAGCTGAGGGAGATCCCGAGGAGCCATTCGAGTTCGACCTAGAGGAGCCAGCTGACTTTGTGCCCCGGTCACATTAGTAGATACATCAGGCCAAGATGATGCAGATTGTTGCTTTTTGTCATTTATTTTATATCTTGACATGTTGTACTTTATGACGCTTTTGAACTTAGCAGTTGTAATTTATTTTTAATTTTTTCAGTCATTTGTACGTTTCTTTTGGTCGTGCTCCGGAGCACTTTATGTACTCTTTTTTAGTAATGAAAATCTTTTGCTTATTTATGTGTCAATTTATTTCACCCTCTAGCCTCACTTGGAAAAAAAAGAAAAAAAAAGAAGAAAAAAAGAAAGAGAAGAATGAAAAAGAAATCAAGATACAAACTTGGGGATCTAATCTAAACCAATTCGGGATGACGCAGAACGACCTTAGGCATTGGTTAAGCCGACGAGCAAATTCATGTTCCATGCTATCTTGTTGCACTAACGTGTTTGGATTTTATTAGAGCTTGAGCAACTGCCGTGCTGGCCTCACATTCTTATTCCACCAGAATTAAGGGACCACTGCCTGTTCTAGAAGTGGTTGAAGCACCTCTTCAGGAAAACACTCCAACAACGATGGCCGATGAAACTGAGAACACTGAGCTGGTTCGTTTGGCTGAGCAATAGAAAAAGATGGCCGAGGACTTCACGGCTATGAAAGAAATGATGATGCAGTTGGTTCGTAACTTGGCAGCAGTTCAGGCACCTCCTATTCCGCCAGGTGCTGCTGGTTTCATGACAAATACTGAGCCGCCAGGGCAAGGGCAATCCACAGTGGTAGAAGACCCCCGTTATCCCCCGAGATTTGGTCCACATCCGAAAACTGACAACGCAGCCGGACCTTCTACTGTACAACCTGGGGCACAATTTCCAAAGCATGGACAACATGGCCAACCCCAAGTTTCGGCCACAACATTTGCCGTTTCTACAGGACATACTTTGCAAAGATCGAATAGTGACCCACAATTAAGGGCCCGTGATCAATAATTTAACCAAGCTCAGGATAATGTGTGCCACCAAACCGAGTCGTATGATCAGGGACACCACCCAGAATCACATGCTGATATCAAGAGGTTGGGAAAAACAGAAGAGAATGACTTTGCTCAGAAATTGAAAAGCTTGGAGCAAACTTTGAAAAACATACAAGGGCTAGGGGGTAAAACCAATATTTCATACAAAGACGTGTTTGTTCGATCATGTGCCATTGCCTGAAGGTTTTGTTGTGTCCAAATTCGATCTGTACACTTGACAAATTGATCCAAGGATCCACATGAAGATCTACCTTAACACAATGAGGGGCATTGAGAAGGATAAATTGTTGATGGCATACTTTGCTGGCAGTTTGGGAGGACTGGCAATAGAATGGTTTGTACAACAAGATGTTTTGAAGTGGGTCACCTTTGATGATATAGTCAGCGCTTTCCTAAACCCTTATGGTTACAAAATGGAGGCTGCTCCTGATCGTTCTTCTTTGAAGACGATCACAAAGAAACCAAGTGAAAGTTTCAGAGAGTATGCTTACAGGTGTCCCGAACAGGCAGCGCGTGTGAGCCCTTTGATCCCAGATGATAAGATGGTTGAAGAATTCATCAAAGTGCTCGATGAAATATACTACCAAGCGATGGCCTCTGCCATTGGGAAGCACTTTAGTGACGCAGTGAGAATTGGTGAAATGATTGATAGAGGAATCAAGGGAGGCAAGATTGTCAGCCAAACAGCTTTGATAGCCATTACCCAAGCGTTGCAATCAGGGTCAGGTGCTTTTGGGAAGAAGAAAGAAAAGAAAGATGAAGTGGCCATGGTTGGTCCTGGACCGAGAAGAAATGTCGGAAGATGCAATGACCGTCAAGGGTACATTCAGACACCCCCGCCACAACAATTCTATCCACCTCATGGCCAATAATTTGCCATCCCGCAGTTCTTATTCCCTATCAATGCATCATCTTATTCTCAGCCGCTATCTGGTCCACAATGGCGTGCACCCCCTGCTCCGGTCCAGTATAACAATCAACAGGCACATGCTCAATTCCGAGCTCTGCAGGAGATGCCTTATCGACCACGGGGTCTACCGGGTTTCGTCCAAACATGCAACAAAGAAACATGTAACAAGAGAAAAGGCAGTTCACCCCATTGGGGGAAACTTACACTAACAAGCCAATCTGTTGAAAGCAATCCGGGGAAAAGTGAACCCTAGTGGAAGAATTGATCATTCGCGCCATTGTGCATTTTATTCTGGAGCACCTGGACATGACACAGAATCATGCTGGGAACTCAAAAAGGCAATCCAGACCATGATAGATAACAATTAGATAAAATTCGTGGGGTATGAAACACAAAATGTGAATCAAAATCCTTTACCAGCTCATGATGTTCAAGACAACATACACATGGTAGGGATGGTATGCATAGAAGAGGACATGAAAGGGAAAGCCGCCAAGCAGATTGTGGCAGTTGGTCTCTCCCCAGACATCAAAAGCCATGGGCCATTTATTGTTGTAATCGGGAAAAAGTCAAGTGCGTCTGTTGTCAACAAAGCAAAGCAGGATGCGGCTGTTGAGCCAAGTTTCACAATTCCGGCTGCAAAGCAGGAAAAAGTTCATGACAGTGCACCAGCATTTATTGTGCAAGGGCCATCATGCCAGAAAACTCCGGTCTTCGAGGTTAAGGCAAAGAAGTGTGAACCCTTTGTCATCACTCAGGCAGCGCAACTCCCTGTCAAAAGTAAAAAGATCGTTCCTTTGAACTACAACAAGACAATTATGTCTTACAATAGGAAGGAAATCATGGAGGTTGTTGCAGATGTAAATGGTCTATCTCGGTCGGGGAGATGTTTTACCCCGGAAGAATTAAGAAAGGCAAAGCCAGGTCGAGATTAAGAAAATGAGATCGACAGATTATTCTATCGTCGACCAATTGAGAAAGACTCCAGCTCAGAAATCACTCGTCTCTACTTATGAACTCTGAAGCACATCGCAACGCACTGTTGAAAATACTGAATGAGGCCTATATTCCTAAACAAACTACTGTGGCTAATCTGGAAGCACTTGCTGGCAGAGTATTTGAGATTAATCGTGTGATGTTCACCGATGAGGAGCTGCCAGCAGAAGGAACCTATCAAAATCGGGCGCTTCATGTCTCAGTTAAGTGTGAAGACTCCTATGTCACATGTGTTCTAATAGATGGCGGCGCATGATTGAACATTTGCCCTCTGTCTACATTGAAGAGTCTAAAGGTGGATATGAACAAAATCATGGCAAGTTCGTCTAATGTTCGTGCTTTTGATGGTGGAATTTGAGAATCTTTGGGCATCATTAATCCTGAGTTGACCATTGGTCCTGCTACTTTCAGCATTGAGTTTCAAGTCATGGAAACAAATGCATCTTACAATCTATTATTGGGCAGACCATGTGATGCAATATAAAATGGCCTAAACGACAACCATCAAAAGCCAAGCTCGAGAGCACAAGGGATACGAGTCAAGGCCTCCGGGAACGTCTTGAAAGATCATGCATTGGAGCGCCGATGACGGAGGAAAACAGTGCAGGAAACAGGGCAGCCCAAAACAGGGCAAAACAGGGGAGCACACTGGGAGCGCACTGCCTGCCGAAGAATATTTGTTCTTCGCGATCGCGGCCATGCCTGCGCGATCGCGAAGAGGCTCTGGTTGCCCTGCGCGATAGCTCCCCATGAAACGCGAAGGCGAAGCTGAAGATGATGGAGACCTGCGTGATCGCGAGCCCCTTGGCGCGAGCGCGAGGCTTTGAATTGATGCCTGCGCGATCGCGAGCCCTCTTGGCGTGATCGTGATGAAGAGGAGCTGAGCAGCGAGCCAGAAAGAGCTGCAAGGGAAATTTTGTCCATTTATCATTGTAAATGTATAAATAGCACATTAGCTCTTCATTTTCATTAGTTTTAGCTTGAAATTGAATAGAGAGAAGAGAGAATTAGAGAAGGCCGAGCCTTTCTAGTCCGAAGCCCGAGGCTTCATGTATCTCATCGACTTGGAATCTATGGAGATTCACCACTAGCGTGAATTCCTTGTAAGGTTCGAGTTTCATTCTCCCTTTTGGATAATTAAATTCATATCTTGAATTATAATTTATCCGTTCTTTCTTCTCGTTTCTTGACTCCCCAATCCTTGTTTCCCGATATCTTTGATATCATCTATCTGGTGTTTTATCGCTTCCGCATAGTTTATATCGTGTTTAGCTTCCGCTCGTTTTGGGTTGCATCAGTTGGTATCAGAGCAATGCTCGGGTTATGTTCTTACAAACCCCCGTTCCCTGTTCCATGTGTTAGTATTGTTGTTGTGTTGTTCTTGAAAAGGAAGAAAAATAAAAAAATTGAAAAACTAGAAAACTTGACAAAATTTGGTCGAGCGGGTTGGATACGAATCCCCGACTGTTAAAAAGTAGTGGGGTTTGTTCCTTGTTGTATTCTCGTCGTTTTGATACCTATATCTCGTGTTTTGGCGTTACGAATCAAAATTTCCAAAATCAAAATCCAAAAGTTTGAAAATTTCTTGAAAACGCTTCAAATTCGAATCGAAGCTTGTTGTTGTTGTTTGGGGTTGAAAAACTATTGGGGACTGATGATATTAGTTGAATACACCTTTAGGTATCATTGGTTTTGAGTATCGGGTTGAAATCGAGCCAAAAATTTGGCCAAAATCGCCAAAATCCCGTTTTTGAGCTGCTGTGAAAGTTGCAGAAATTAACCCTTCGCGATCGCGAAGAGCAATTCACGCGATAGCGAAGAGCAAAATTATTTTTTGAAAAATTAACCCTTCGCGATCGCGCGCGTCTGGTCGCGATAGCGAAGAACAAAAAAATTTCAGAATTCTAGTTTTGGGATAGAACGTTCGCAACGGCTTCCGAACAGTTTCCAAACATCATGACTTCAATTGGACCATTAAATATGATGAGTTTGTAGATCACAAACAAAATTTCATCCGATTCCAAATCCTTTTGGTGCCAATTCGAGTCGAATCTTTTGTGTCCCGTTTTCTACCGTACCTCTTGGTTAGTGTTTTGAAGGTAATTGGCCTACTTGAAAGACACTAATCCTTTAGCGTATTAGGTATTCGTGCGTAGAGGAGATTAGAATTCAAAAGAAGAGTCGTAGAACTCCTTTGGCCTCAAGTGCGCACTTAAAATAGCCGTCCGTCCATCGAGTCTCATTAATTCCATTCCGAACTTTAACTTGGACATGCTAGTTGTGATTACCTTGGTTCCCAAGTTGATAAGGCCTCGCTCTTGAGTGTACATATATTGAGTGATACACGTGAGGGAGTGACTTTTGGGAGGTTTTGTTATTGGTGATTTGATAAGGATCAATACGACAAAATAATAAAGATAGGAGAGCGAGACACTTCTCGAACTCCCTTCGAAGTAACCCCGGGGAACTTGTCCCGAGATACCCCCGAATCGGCGTCTAGAAGGACCTACACTATGCAACCACCCTCGAGTCGCACCCGGGACTCGCAAGTAGAATGATCGGGTTTCGGTTCAAGACTCAACTAGGATCCGCTAGTAAATTCAAGCAACCAAAGAAAGGGTTTCTTCAATAAAGAGATAAACTCTATTCATCATTCATAAGATTCAAAGGTAAGCTAATGTTTGAGGAGGCTAAGTGAAGTATTTATAGGCTTCACTTAGTCATACTAAAAGGTCTAAAGTACCCCCAAAGTGGGTTAAAACAAATAAGGCCACGCAGGGCTATAATTGGAAGTTCATGCAAAAAGTAGTAAAATATCCCGCATGCTGAAACAGGGGGAGGCGCTCCGCCTCAGGATGAGGCGCTCCGCCTCCAGCTGATGAGGCGCTCTGCCTCAGGATGAGGCGCTCCGCCTTCTTCTGTTCAGCTCTCTGCTTTTTGGTAGGCGCTCCGCCTCAGCTTTGAGGCGCTCCGCCTCCTTCTGGAACTTGTGCAAGAGGCTCAAAATGAGCTTGGGGTAGATCCCTTTGGAGCCCAAGTGTTCCTCCATCCATGGTGCTCAAAAGCATGATCTTCGAGCTACTATCGGAGCCTCCTTCCACGTCCCTCCTTCTTGGGAAGGTTTTGTCCTCGAAACCATGGCTTCCTCCTCTCCGGCATCACCATCCCCTACATCAAAAGGGGTCAAGTCAGTCACATTAAAAGTATTAGACACATTGTACTTACCGGGTAGGTCAATCACATAGGCGTTGTTGTTGATCTTGGAAAGCACTTGAAAAGGACCATCTCCACGGGGTGCCAACTTCCCTTTCCTAAGGTTTGGAAACCTTTCTTTGCGGAAGTGCACCCACACCCAATCTCCCTTTTTAAGCTCAAGCTTCTTCCTTCCCTTGTTCTTCTTAGAAGCAACCTTGGCATAGGCTTCCTCCAAGTTCTTCTTGGCTTTAGCATGGAGCTCAATCATAGCCTTTGCTCGGCTTTTCCCTTCAAAATTAGCAACCATATCCCTTGGCAAAGGGGTTAGATCAAGGGGAATCAAGGGGTTAAAACCATACACACATTCAAAAGGAGTCATGCCAATCAAGCTATGCAAAGTGCGATTGTAGGCAAACTCCATGAGAGGAAGTTTATCAACCCACGTCCCGGCCTTACCTCGGGTCATGGCCCTTAAAAGAGCACCCAAAGTCCGGTTTACCACCTCGGTTTGCCCATCCGTTTGTGGGTGGTGGGACGTAGAAAACAAGAGCTTGGTGCCAAGGGCACCCCACAAACTTCTCCAAAAGTGGCTTAGGAACTTGGTGTCCCCATCACTTACGATAGTTTGAGGCACACCATGCAATTTCAAAACATTGTCAATGAACAAAGAGGCAACATGTTGTGCATCATCACACTTCTTGCAAGGAATGAAGTGAGCCATTTTGGAGAACCTATCCACGACAACATAAATGCTATCATGGCCCCCCCTAGACCGTGGCAAGCCCATCACAAAATCCATTGATATATCAATCCACGAACTAGTAGGCATGGAGAGAGGAGTATACAAACCATGGGGGTTAGCTTTAGATTTCGCATGCTTGCACTCAAGGCAATTTTTGCAAAGCTTTTCAACTTGAACCCCCATCTTTGGCCAATGGAATTGCTCCATGAGAATGGCCAAGGTCTTGTTTCTCCCAAAGTGTCCCATCAAGCCCCCACAATGAGCTTCACGAATCAACAATTCCCTCCAAGAGGACTCGGGAATACAGACTTTACCATTTTTAAAGATATATCCATTAACCCATTGGTATTTTTCAACCCTTTCCCCCTTTTCAAGAGCTTCATGAATACCCTTTAGCTAAGGGTCATGAGCATACATCAATTTAATGCTCTCAAAACCCATGAGCTTGGAGGCTACGGTGGTGGCTAGAGCAAACTTCCGAGAAAGTTCATCCGCCACGACATTGTCTTTCCCTTTCTTGTATTGGATAACATAGGGAAAAGACTCAATGAATTCAACCCACTTGGCATGTCTCTTATTGAGCTTCTCTTGGCCTCTTAGATGCTTGAGTGACTCATGGTCACTCTTGATTACAAATTCTCGAGGCCAAAGATAGTGTTGCCAATGGGCAAGGGCTCTCACAAGGGCATACAACTCCTTGTCATACGTAGAGTAATTCAAGGAGGCCCCTTTCAATTTCTCACTAAAGTAGGCGATGGGTTTGCTATCTTGCATTAAAACACCACCAATTCCCACCCCCGAGGCATCACATTCAACCTCAAATGCCTTTCCGAAGTCGGACAATTGCAATAGAGGGGCGGTACTCAACCTACCTTTCAATTCTTGGAAGGCCTTCTCTTAAGGCTCTCCCCAAACAAAAGGTTGGTCCTTCTTCACCAATTCGGTGAGTGGAGCGGCAATGGAGCTAAAGTCTTTCACAAATCGCCTATAAAAGCTAGCAAGACCATGAAAACTCCTCACTTGAGTCACGGTAGTAGGAGTAGGCCAATCACGTATGGCCTCTACCTTAGACTCATCCACCTCCACTCCTTGGGCACTCACAACAAACCCAAGGAAGACTACACCAAAGGCACACTTTTTTAAATTAGCATAGAGCTTTTCGGCTCTCAACACTTCAAGCACTTGCCTAAGGTGATCAACATGGTCGTCTATTGATTTACTATAGATCAATATATCGTCAAAGTAGACGACCACAAACTTGTTGATGAATGGCTTTAGAACATGGTTCATTAGCCTCATAAAAGTGCTAGGTGCATTGGAGAGCCCAAAGGGAATCACCAACCATTCATAGAGACCAAACTTGGTCTTGAATGCGGTTTTTCATTCATCTTCGGGTTTCATCCGGATTTGATGGTAGCCGGACCTAAGGTCAATTTTGCTAAACACACATGAACCACTTAATTCATCTAACATATCATCAAGTCGGGGAATGGGATGACGGTACTTTACCGTTATTTTGTTCACGGCCGGACAATCAACACACATCCTCCAAGTGCCATCCTTTTTGGGAACAAGGATCACGGGTACGGTACAAGGACTCAAGCTTTCCCTCACCACGCCTTTAGTGAGCAAGTCATCAACTTGCTTTTGCAATTCTCTTGCGTCTTCCGGATTGCTCCTATGGGCCGGTTTGTTTGGGATTTGGGATCCCGGGACAAAGTCGATTTGGTGCTCGATACTCCTCAAAAGAGGTAATCCATCCGGCATCTCATCCGGGAACATGTCACCAAAATCCTTCAAAACATTCTCAAACACACTAGGCAAAGGGTTAGTAGAAAAATCAAGATCGGAGGTTAGAACCATACCTTTGTGCACTAGTCATATGAGAAGCTTGTTGCCATCATTTCCTCTTAGGACCTCGCCCGGTTGCATCATGGCACACATGCCACCGGTAGAAGTTGGTGGGATTGCCACCAAGCTTGTGGACAAAGGGCTAGTCTCAACAACCGACTTAGCCTTTGCCGCTTCTCTCAACTCCCGCATCCGTTTGTAGTCATCGCTCACTTGTTTGGGAGTTAAGGGTTGGAGCACGAACTTTTTCCCCTCATGCGTCACCGTATAGGTGTTGGCATGGCCATTATGAACCACACGTCGATCAAATTGCCATGGCCTCCCAAAAAGAAGGTGGCATGCTTGCATAGGCACAACATCGAACATGTGCTCATCCACATAGTTCCCAATCTTGAACTTGATCAAACATTGTTTAACCACCTTCACATAGCTTGTAGAGATCATTGTACTTGTGAAACTTCAAGAGCGAAGCTATGTCTCGGTTTAAGCCCCCTTTGAAACGGATCATGGCCGTCTCATTATCTTCATCATCCAAGTCTAGAGTCATCCGGACTTGTTCAAACTCATTGAAGTACTCCCCAACCGATTTGTAACCTTGCTTCAACTCATAGAGATGCTTTTGTTGTTCCACTCGATATTGGTTGGTCAAGTACTTTTCATCCATCACACGGATCAACTCTTCCCAAGTAAGATTAATAACCATTCCGGTCCTCCTTCTATTCCTCTTCACCGACTCCCACCAAGTAGAAGCAAAGGATTCGAAGGAAGAGATAGCATACTTGGTCTTCTTCACTTCGGGCATATCATTGGTGTCAAATATACATTCCATGGACAACTTCCAATCAAGGTACTCCGCCGGGTCACTACTTCCTTTAAAAGAAGGAATAGTGAGCTTCACACTATTAAGATTGTTGTTGTTGTCACGACCCCCTTGGAAAGGCTCCGGTTGGCCCTCAAAGTGATCCCTATATCCACCAAGATCCCTCCTAGCATTCCCTCCAAAGTGCCCATGGGGTGGCCCTCGACCTCGGCCTCGACCCCTATCCACATTCCGTCCCCTAAATTGATAATGAGCATCATACCCATCATCACCATAATTATCCTCCTCCCCTTCTTGAGCTTGTGCAACTTGCTCAAGAGGTTGAACATTTCGGATTGGTCCGGGAAGTGGAGCATTCCTTTGGGGATTGCCCATAAGGTTTGGAATAGTCACCCGTTGGGTATTGCCCAACAATAGGTCAATTCGCTCACGATCCTCCCTTACCCGTTGTTGGTGATGAAGCAACTCCGCAACTTGTTCCAGGGTAAAGGTCGGACTACTTGTGCCTTCTCCAACATCAACTTGGGCACTCGGGGCCCCTTTCTCAACTTGGACACTCGGGGTCCCTTTCTCCGAATGGACATTGGACGTCCCTTGCTCAATTAGGGCACTTGATGTCACCCTCTCAAGGCTTTCAATCCTCAAGTTCATACTATCCAACTTGGCAAGGATAGTAGTAAGTGCACTTTTAGCAAAATCTTCTCCTTCGGTGGACATTGTACCTACACAAGAAACAAACGTTAGCAAAACAACCTCACTCACTCCCTCACAAGTGTTTCACTCGGATCACTCGTTTAGTGGTGGTGGCTATTTCACTCTTGCTTGAACCCAAAGCTTCACTAAGTTGAATAGCAAACCTCAACTTAATCACTCGACTCAAAAGCCAAATGCACTCCGGGGTGAGTGGAGTTGATATGACTCTATTGGAACGATAAGCTCTTTAAGTGCGGACTTGAGCCAAATGAGACTACGAGTCTTCTTTGAATTCTAGTCTCCGGTCTAGGCTTGAGTTTCCTAATAGCTTAGAAGGGCTAGCACAATTCAAGTAGGTAATATTACTCAAAGAAGTACTAGCTAGATGCAATGCAATCAAAGAAACAAGAGATCCTACGAAAAACTACCCAAAGCAACAACTTCCAGAAGTAGGCGCCCCGCCTCAGCAGAGTAGGCGCTCCGCCTCTGGGGGAGGCGCTCCGCCTCTTTGGAGGAGGCGCTCCGCCTCAGCAAATTCCAGAGAGGTCACAAAGCTTAGGCGGTCCGCCTCAGAATCTAGGCGCTCCGCCTCCTGCAACTCTCAGAACAGTTTCACTTCGCGTTTTCTTGGTTTTGCACCCAAAAATCCAACAATTCGTACGTTGTTTTAGCAATCCAAAGATACCCAATGTTGTTTCAATCACAAAGAACAAACCCCAACAACTTTTATCAAACCCCAATCAAAAACAAACAATCCACCATGTTCATCATCTTCAAACTAGGGTTTCAAAATTTTCAAATTTTCAAAGGGTTTCAAATTTTCAAATCTTTCGTTTCAACTCCAAATCTTGTATTTAGGGTACCAAAAGAACGGGTTTCCAGTAAGGAACAAACCCCAATAACATTCACACAACGGGTCCAACAAACCAGGAATCTATGATCAAATTTTTTTTTGTGTTTTTCAACTTTTTCTATTTTTTTGTGTTTTCTTCTTTTTCTTCAACAACAAATAAGAACCTAACGTAGGAACTAACCTAGGCACGAAGAATCAAGGGTCGGGGATTTGTAGAAACAAAACCCGAGCCTTGCTCTGATACCAAGATGATAAGGATCAATACGGAAAAACAATAAAGATAGGAGAGCGAGACACTTCTCGAACTCCCTTCGAAGTAACCCCGAGGAACTTTTCCCGAGATACCCCCAAATCGGCGTCTAGAAGGACCTACACTATGCAACCACCCTCGAGTCGCACCCGGGACTCGCAAGTAGAACGATCGGGTTTCGGTTCAAGACTCAACTAGGATCCGCTAGTGAATTCAAGCAACCAAAGAAAGGGTTTCTTCAGTAAAGAGATAAACTATATTCATCATTCATAAGATTCAAAGGTAAGCTAATGTTTGAGGAGGCTAAGTGATGTATTTATAGGCTTCACTTAGTCATACTAAAAGGTCTAAAGTACCCCTAAAGTGGGTTAAAACAAATAAGGCCACGCAGGGCTATAGTTGGAAGTTCATGCAAAAAGTAGTAAAATATCCCGCATGCTGAAACAGGGGGAGGCGCTCCGCCTCAGGATGAGGCGCTCCGCCTCCAGCTGATGAGGCGCTCCGCCTTCTTCTGTTCAGCTCTCTGCTTTTTGGTAGGCGCTCCGCCTCAGCTTTGAGGCGCTCCGCCTCCTTCTGGAACTTGTTCAAGAGGCTCAAAATGAGCTTGGGGTGGATCCCTTTGGAGCCCAAGTGTTCCTCCATCCATGGTGCTCAAAAGCATGATCTTCGAGCTAGTCTCGGAGCCTCCTTCCATGTCCCTCCAAGTCAAGTGAAGATGGGTGTCTTGAATAAACTTTGCTTGACTTCTAGTTAACGGCCTTGAGGTCATATGCCCCGCATCATGATTGCAACAATGTCGGATAATGATGATGGAGTAGATTGTGGCGATGATGCGAGTTGCTATGACTCGTATGGTGATGATGGAGACTATGGTTCCTACGAGGGTGATGATGGCCATTACTATGATGATGGAAACCATAGCTCCTATGTTGATGAAGCGGTTCACTATGATGATCGTGAAATTGATGAAGACTATGAGGCTTGCGATGAAGAATGTGATGATGCCTATGCTTCTAGTCAAGAAATCGAAGATGGTGACTCTTCAAGGTACATTGATCCTTATTACTCTACTTGTGATGAATTAGAGCATGATAGTGACATAGATAGAGTTGATGATGATGTTGAGTATATGAATTGTTCTTATGCATCTTCTCTTGGTGTTGCTACTGGAGTACAATGGAGTAGTGGAGGACCTTCCATTAGTATGGGAGGTGGTGGTGGTTGTTCCATGGGAAAGAAGAAGCTTGCATCTTCTAGGTACGCTAAGTGGCCTAATGCTTCTAATTCCCATGTGGAGGTTGGTAAGATAGATGGTGTTGCTTTTGCTACAAAGGGGATGTATGCCGTGAGGGGCGTGGATGGTTGTAGTAAGATTAGTACTATGGGCTATGGAACCAAGGCGAGAGGCACTTATAGGTTCCATGGCAAGGTTCCTTCCTTGACTTCCAAAAACATTGCTAATGTTGGGAGAGCAACGGGAAGTGGAGGTTGTTCTAGTGGTGTTGCCACTAGTGGAGGGATAAGGAAGACCCAAGTTGTTGGTGTTGACACTTGTGGGCGTCCAAATTCTCATTTGGGTGCCAATGTGCAAGACTTGGATAGATGTAGGTTCGTTGTTGAGGTAGATGGTATTGGAGGATACTTGCTCAAGATTGGTGGTACCGATGCCAATTGTATTAGCACCTCTTTGGTTGATAGGCTTAGGATACCATGCCATAAGCTAGAGCATCCTTATGAGTATGATGGAGTGTGGGTTTCTAAGGAGGCTCGGGTACTCATATCTCATAGGAACTATAAATGCTATGTGTGGTGTGATGTGTATCCCATGCGTCATGTTGATGTGTGGATAGGTGACCGGTGGTTGGAAGGGAAGAGGGTGCAATATAGTGTGGTGAAGGGTGCATATCTTGTGGGCGTAGGGCAAAGGGTTTATGACTTTGTGCCTTACCGGGCGAAGAGCCAAGTGCCTACTAGTGCGCCTTCTTTGGCTTGGCAAAGGAGCAAGGATCGAGAACTTCATTCCATGGGCAACAATGTGCAAACAAGAAGTCCTACAAACACAAGCAATGGTGGGACTAGTGCTACAAAAGAGTTGGCAAATGCCAACAAGGTGAGCCCGAAGCCACTTCTAAAGCCGAGTGGTTCACCAACGAAGAAGAAGGAGGCATCAAGTGATGAGTCTCCTAGTCCTAGATTCTGGGTTGACGTGAAGAGTCCACCTACTCCGGCTATGGGTATTCTTGGGCCTCGTCCCAATTCACCCGAATTTGAGAGACAAAAGATAGAGAGGAGTAAGGGAGCGACCGGTGACAACTCTCGAGTGGAAAAAGGAGAGGTTGTGTTGAGTGATGTGAGTGAGTTGTCGCCACCCGACCTTGGAAAAAAAATGAGGGAAAAGAAAGAGGGAAAAAGAAAAATTGAGAGTGAGGGCACCCCTTATTCTAACCTTAACCCTTTATCTTTTTCTTCTATGTGTTTGAATTCTTGTGTAGGAATTCTTGGGGGCAAACCGATGGAGACTCAACCATGTTCCGAGATTGAAAGACAAGGTGAGGGAGACGCCGAATGTGAGCTACAAGGTGAAGACGTTCATGACACTTCAAAGGTATATGTTAGTCCTTCCTCCCTTGAGCATGCTACTTCCTTGTCTTGTGATGTTGTTAGCGAGAACTCTAGGCTAGTTGATGATTTGCATGACTATAATGTGTTTGCAACTAGCGTAGAGCCTTTGGGTCAACTTGTGTGTGAAAATGAACCACTAGTTGAGAGGGTTGAAAAGCCACATCATGATGTGAGCTCGGTTTTCATTGAACCTCTCTTTAGTGAAAATATTGAAGTTGACCTTGTTTGTGACCCTTGTTATGACACCCCGCCCATGTTTGATAAAGGAGAAGATGAATTGCATGATTATCCTATTCTTCCCTTTGATTGCTTATTTGTTAGCGGTGGTATCTTGTGTCGTAGTGAGGAAGTTTGTAACCTTGAGGAGTCTCTTGAGAATGAGATAGATCAACTTGTGTTCGATGACTCCTCAAGTGTAGATGTGATCTCTAGTTTGAGAACTTCACCTTTGCTCGCAGAGCTCGAGAAGTGCGCCTATACTAATCCTTTGTATGAGGGCCACATCGATGAAAATGGTGAGTTGTATCAAACTATGGTAGAGTGTGAGTTTGAACCTCCATGGATTGGAATGCCTAACTCTATAGATAATCCTTTGTTTGAGACCTCTCTTGGGAGTTTGTCAAGTGACAAGGTTTGTCTTGGAGGAATAGTTGGAGGTGAGGAGGAGCCTCTCGGTGTGTGTAAGAATGCTTTTAAGAAGGGGAGTGGAGTAGTCGATGTTAGTTGTGAGTTGAACTATTTTACTTACTCCATCCCATGTGTTGAGCACACCTTGAGTGTTGAGCATGCCAAAGCCAATGTGTCACATTGTGATAAACTTGATTTGAAGGCTTGGTGTGTTGATGGTAAGCTTAGGGGTCATAGGACATTTGATTGCTACATATTGCATGACTTTGATCTCTTTGCTTGTTTTGAAATTGGGTGCTTGTTCTTGTCGAGCCAAGACCTTGTTGTCTCCTTTGGGGACATACACTTTTTATTAGGTATTGATGCTTGGCTCTATCACAAAAGTGTGTTTTCCACACACCTTGCACTCTTTCTTGTTAAGCTAACCTACTTATGAAGTAGGAAATTTTGGTTGTGCTTGCTTTGATTGTAGGTTTTGATGGTTCGATTTCGAGGACGAAATCCTTTCAAGAAGGGGAGGATGATGCAACATAAAATGGCCTAAACGACAACCATCAAAAGCCAAGCTTGAGAGCACAAGGGATACGAGTCAAGGCCTCCGGAAACATCTTGAAAGATCATACATTGGAGCGCCGAGGACGGAGGAAAACAGTGCAGGAAACAGGGCAGCCCAAAACAGGGCAAAATAGGGGAGCACACTGGGAGCTCACTGCCTGCCGAAGAATATTTGTTCTTCGCGATCGCGGCCATGCCTGCGCGATCGCGAAGAGGCTCTGGTTGCCCTGCGCGATAGCGCCCCATGGAACGCGAAGGCGAAGCTGAAGATGATGGAGAACTGCGCGATCGCGAGCCCCTTGGCACGATCGGGATGCTTTGAATTGATGCATGCACGATCGCGAGCCCTCTTGGCGCGATCGCGATGAAGAGGAGCTGAGCAGCGAGCCAGAAAGAGCTGCAAGGGCAATTTTGTCCATTTATCATTGTAAATGTATAAATAGCACATTGGCTCTTCATTTTCATTAGTTTTAGCTTGAAATTGAATAGAGAGAAGAGAGAATTAGAGAAGGCCGAGCCTTTCTAGTCCGAAGCCCGAGGCTTCATGTATCTCATCGACTTGGAATCTATGGAGATTCACCACTAGCGTGAATTCCTTGTAAGGTTCGAGTTTCATTCTCCCTTTTGGATAATTAAATTCATATCTTGAATTATAATTTATCCGTTCTTTCTTCTCGTTTCTTGACTCCCCAATCCTTGTTTCCCGATATCTTTGATATCATCTATCTGGTGTTTTATCGCTTCCGCATAGTTTATATCATGTTTAGCTTCCGCTCGTTTTGGGTTGCATCACCATGGATCCACATGGCCTGTGCTGTACCTTCTACAGTCCATCAGGTAGTCAAGTTTACTGGGGATAATCAAGCTGTCGTAGTTTTTGGAGAGGATGACTTATAGTTTAACAACAGTCTGGACGTACCAGCTCTTGAAGTTGTCACCACACGCCCGACCATCATGTATCAAACCTACGATGTGGTGTATGTGGAAAAAGTAACAGAAGGGAAACCTATACTCGTCCCAAGAGTGTCAGAGATGTCTATTATGATGGCATCTGAAATGTTAAAGCATGGTTTCCAATTTGGAAAGGTCTTGGGAGCATAACTAGAAGGCAGGGTAAATCCAGTTTATCCAAATGCGTGCAAGGCACGTGGGGACTAGGGTTCAAGACAAAAGCAGGTGATCGCAAGCAAGCAAAGAAAAAGAAATCGGAAGTTTTGTCTCTCCCAAAGCCAATTTCGTGTCTCGCTCAGTCTTTTGTGGGTTATGTCATGAAACCAAAGGTTGTTGCTACAAATGTCAACACAGTGGAAGACAATTAGGATGCACCATTCGATCTAGGCAGCATTTTTGAAATTTGCATGGTTACAGCCGGGCGAAGGCTCCATCAATGCTTCAATACAGTACATTGGGCCGGACGTGCACCTGACTAACTGGAATGCTACTCCCTTCCCCATTAGGAAGGGTTTTGGTAGACTGTTGTTTTACAGTTTTCTTTTGAATACACTTGGATATTCTAAGGGTTCTATGCCAAGTGTATTATTTTGCTCATCTTTCCGTTTGTAATTCAAACCCTTTTTCATTAATAAAAGGCCTAAGAGCCAAGCTTTCCTTCAATCTCTGTTCATATTCCTAATTTTATTCTACCTTTGTTTATCTGTAGTGATATATCTGTTGGTCCTGATATCATGACATGTTCAAGGAACTTATCGTCCATCCAAGGACCGCAATCTGATTTTGGCTCCATAACCATAGTTGAGGTTGAAAGTGATGAAAAAATATTGAGGAATCTGTTAACGAGATTGAATATGATGGAGAACAAGCTGATTTTGAAATAGGCCTGGAAGTTGATCGCTATGAGGGCAAGCCTAAACCCAATTTGGCTGATACATAGGATGTCAATCTCGGCAGCCCTGATGATGTGAGGGAAACCAAGATAAGCATGTATGCCCGACCTGAAGTGAAGAACGATATTCAAAAAGTGCTTTTTGAATATCGGGATGTTTTTGCATGGTCATATGATGAGATACCGGGTTTGAGCTCCGAATTGATAGTCCACGAATTGCCAATTCAACCTGGTTTCCCTCAACTGAGACAAATGCAACGGAAGATCAAAACTGATATGATCAAGAAAATCCATGCTGAAATAATGAAACAGTTGGATGCAAAAGTAATTCAATCGATTTTGTACAGTACTTGGGTTGCAAATGTTGTTCCGGTTCCTAAGAAAGATGGAAAAACAAGGATATGTGTCGACTATCGTAATTTGAACAAGGCAAGTCCCAAAGATAATTTCCCGATGCCTAATATGCACACTCTCGTAGACAATTGTGCCAAATATGAGATACAATCCTTTGTTGATTGCTATGCCGGATACCACCAAATCCAGATGGATGAAGATGATGCATACAAAATAGCATTCACTATGCCTTTGGGAACGTACTGCTATGTGATTCCGTTTGGTTTGAAAAATGCAGGGGCAACCTATGTGTGGGCTATGACTGCCATTTTCCATGATATGATGCATAAAGAAATAGAAGTGTATGTGGATGACGTGATTATCAAGTCTAGAACAGCTGAAGAATACGTCAGAGATCTTAGAAAGTTCTTTGAAAGGCTCCGTAGGTACAATCTGAAGCTGAATCCAGCCAAGTGTGCATTTTGTGTGCCTGCTGGAAAATTGTTAGGTTTCATTTTTAGTAGGCGAGGTATTGAATTGGATCCCGAAAAGATCAAAGCAATACAAGAATTACCTCTGCCTCGAACCAAGAAGGATGTTAAAAGCTTTTTTGGCAGGCTAAATTACATAAGTACGTTTGTTGCTCAACTTACCACAATATGTGAGCCAATCCTCAAGTTGTTGAAAAAGAATGCATCAATTGCATTGACTGAAGAGCGCCAAGAAGCCTTTGACAAGATCAAGCAATACTTGTCAAATCCTCCTGTTTTGGTTCCGCCTGAGCCTGGCCGACCATTGTTTTTGTACTTGTCAGTCAATGAAAACTCCTTTGGTTGTGTACTGGGGCAACATGATGCCTCGGGGAAGAAAGAGCAGACAATTTATTATCTGAGCAAGAAGTTCACAGATTGCAAGGCCAGATACACTTTGTTGGAAAGGACGTGTTGTGCCCTAACTTGGGTTGCACAAAAGTTGAAACATTATCTTTTGTCCTATACCACTTATCTGATTTCCCGGATGGACCCATTGAAGTAAATATTTCAAAAGCAAATGCCAACTGGCAAACTTGCAAAAGGGCAGATCCTGTTCACAGAATTTGACATAGTTTAAGTTACCAGAACTACAATGAAAGCCCAAGCCTTAGCTGATCATTTGGTTGAAAATCCGGTGAATGATGATTATGAGCCATTCAAAACCTACTTCCCTGACGAGGAGGTAGATGTGCTCGAAGAGTTGATTAATGAAGAAGAGCACGTATGGAAAATGTACTTTGACAGTGCTTCTAACTCAAAGGGCTATGGCATTGGAGCAGTCCTCATCTCTCCCATGGGACATTATTACCCGGCGGCAGCCCAACGTCGCTTCAGTTGCACTAATAACACATCTGAAGCATGCATAATGGGTTTGTGTATGGCGCTAGACATGGACATCAAAGAATTACTGGTGGTCGGAGATTCAGATCTTTTGATACGCCAAATGAAGGGCGAATGGGAAACTCGAGATCTTAAGCTGATCATGTACAAGCAGCGTATGGACGATCTTCACCGAAAGTTCGATGCTCTAAAGTTTAGACATGTTCTCAGAATACATAATGAGCTTGTTGACGCATTGGCTACATTAGCCTCGATGCTTGTCCATCTTGATAAAGCCCATATTGATTTTCGAGTCAAAATTTCGCTCAAAGATAGCATCATTTTATTTCCATGTCAAGATCTGCTAAAAGATAGCGATCATTTTCTCGTAGAATCAGTTTCGTTCAAAGATAGCGTCATTTCCTTTCCATTTCAAGACTCACTAAAAGATAGCAATCATTTTTTCTTAGAATCAGTTTCGTTCAAAGATAGCGTCATTTCCTTTCCATGTCAAGACCCCCTAAAAGATAACGATCATTTTCTCTTAGAATCAGTTTAGCTCAAAGATAGCGCCATTTCCTTTCCATGTCGAGATCTGCTAAAAGATAGCAATCATTTTCTTTTCGAATCAGTTTCGCTCGAAGATAGCGTCATTTCCTTTCTATGTCAAGATCTGCTAAGAGATAGCGATCATTTTCTTTTCAAGTCAGTTTTGCTAGAAGATAGCTCTCACATTCAGTTTAAGCCATTTGCGCTTAGAGATAGTAACCACTTCTTTTTTAAGTTGGTCCCGCTCAAAGATAGCAGCCATCCCCAGCTTCAAGTCAAGACCCATTTGTACAGATGCAACCATTTCAAGTTTCAGATAAGTTGCTTGCCCATACAACGGGCAATAGAGTTGTTTTTCAAGCAAAGATTTACTTCAAGGAAGCATGAAGATTTAGGCTAGGAATTGTAATTTTACATTTTTTTCCTTGTATTTCATTCCTTGTAAAGCAACGACCACCAGCAAGCGACTAGTAATCAGCAACGACAAACTTTCTGATGCCTAAGAGTGTCTAGTATCAGCCCCAAGTATGTCAAGAAGACCCTCTAGTTTGTCTTACTAGTCTAGAGTGTCTAGTGTTGTCTTAGTGAGTCTAGAAGAGTCTAGCGTCTGTTTTAATGCGGTAGTCCCAGCTACCGCACGTGAGGAACTACACTGACCTGATTCCTTAGTCCGGGGATATGTAGGTAGCCTTGTTCTCAGCTAGAACCGAAATTTAGGGTACGGTCACCATTTTAAAAAGCATGCTCTCGGCTAGAACCGAAAAGCAAAAATTAGTTGTCAATTACTTCTTTGTCCGAAAACTCTTCGTGTTCCCGAACAAAGAGGGGCAGCTGTAATCACCTAATTTTGACTAAATTTGTCTTTAATTAGTATGTAAAATTTGAAAATTAACAAAAATTACTTGTTATATGTTTAATTGTGATTCTATGTTTAAATTGTGATAATATTGTAAATTTATGCGGTTTAGATTATGATTAATTGTGTATGTTTTGGTAAGTAGCAACTCTTTTAATGGCTATATGTACAAAATAATAGCCCAAAATGTTGGCCCGTCAGCCCACTTGTTTACCCGGTCCACACCCCACCTATATAAATAAAAACCACTCACTTTTCACTCTTTATTCCCTTTAGCTTCCCAGCTAGGGAAACTCTGCCCAAAAAATCCACCACCCACCGGAAATCGCCAAACACCACTGCTCCACCATCGCCCGCCGCTCTTCCGCCTCTCTGCCGCCGTCGGCCACCACCTCCGGTGGCCGAAAAAATACCATAATACACCATTCGAAAGATCTCGGCCCCCTCTTTCCATTTTCGTTATTGGTTTCTTCAAAAAGTGAATCGATTCGCAGGTCAAAGTTTCTGTCAAACTTCAACTCCGGCAAGTTTTACTCGTTTTTGTTAAGTTTTCGTTTCTTTCTTCTTCCCCTTACCGTTTCTCTGTCTCGTTTCTGCTTTGTTTTTTTTCGTTATTTCTTCTTCTTATTTTGTCTTTCTTTCCTTTTTATGGTTGTGATGATGATGATATGGTACTGTCCGGTTTGTTTGGTTCGTTTTGATTGTGGTGGAGGGCTTGTTTGTGATTGTCGCGGGGTATTTTTAGAGGGAGCTGTTTCAGTTTTAAATTGAGGAAGTGGTGCGAGCGAGGCAGCTGGTGGCAGTATTGTTTGGAGGCAGTGAGGGCTAAGCGGGCTGTGATGGTGATGCTTGTGATTAGGCAGTGGCGCGATAGGGTGGCAGCATCGCTCTTGCTGCGGTGGCGTTGCAGTTTCAGCTCCAATTGCGAGGCAAGACGAGGCAGCGAAGCAGTGATTACGTAGGCTCTGGTGCAGCGGTTTAGCTTGGCGGTAGAACCTTTGTCTTTCTTTCTTTGAGTTTAATTACTTCGTCTTTGTTTTGATTAGGATAGTAATCGTTTATACAACTGGTGTATGAATTGTTTCCAATATGTGAAATCTGAACATCCAAGTATGGAAATCGAGTTGAATATTGTTTTAATATTTTTGTTAATTTGTTTCAAGCACTGGTCTGTTCCAGCGAGCATGTTTCATATGATCAAGTGTGGAAATGTTGTCCTTTAGTTTAGTTTGAAACACTGTCAAAGTGATGCATATGTTACTAATTAGTTCAAATGTTTAATGTTTGGTGTTGGTTTGAGTTGTGTCATTTCGTAACCAACTAGGATTTTGATTAGATTTATAGCTTAGTTGGCTTGTTGGTTTGAATTGGATTGATAGTTGGACTTTATAAAGTCCAAATAAACTTGTTCTAATTTAGTTAGAATTTGGTTTCTCTCTAGTTTAGTTTTAGTTAGTTTGGGCTGATTTAGTGTGCCTAGTTTGGACCTAGACCTTCTAGTTAGTACAATGAGTAATGGATGTCCTTTTTAGAGGGCCCTACTTGTACATTTTCTGCTATTAGGGGGCAAAACAGTGGCTGAAACAGTGGCTTTATAGCTGCTGTACCATTCTTGAAAAAGGCTAAAAAATACTCAAGTGTAGGGGTGTGGGCTTGTACTTTTGTACAAGTCCATACTCCACCTTTTTGCCTTCCATTTCAGCCATAAATAGGAGCATTTACTCCTCATTTTAACACACAACAACCAGCTGAAACAAACATCAATTGAGAGCAAACACTTGAGAGAAAAAAAATAGCAAGTTTAAGAGATAGATTTAGAACCAAAAGCCTTGATATCTAAGGTATTTTGGAGCATAAATCTTAAGCTTTTAAGGGTTAAATAGAGGTTAAAAGGGCTGTTTTGATTGCTGATTTTGGGAGTATTATGTTGCTGCTTTTGGTTTTGGTTTTGCTATTTTATTTGCTCCCTGACTTGGGAATTTCTACGCAAGGCAAATACCCTCTTAACCTTGTATTTATTTTGAGTCATTTGGCTATGAAATGGACATATAAAATCAATATATTTTAAAGGCCTAATGATGTCTACTTATGAGTGTCTCTAATTAAGTAATTGTATGCCTAATATTGTTTGCCCTTATAAAGTGTATATGCTTTTTTAGAGCCATGTATATATTGAGATAAGTGGAAAGAAATATGATGGAAAATTGAAAGTAAGTAGCTAGTAATTAAAGTATATTTTCAGCATAAGTAATAAATGCTAAATTTGAGGCTGTTTCTGCAAAAAAAATTGGCACATATAAATTGGCACATATGTGCAAATTAATGAAAATTATGAAAATATAGTCAAATCTGAAAGAATGCGCTGAAAATATGACTATGAGGGCAAAGTTAATGAAAACTGCAACATCAGGCGAATAGGCTTTGATTTTAGGACATTCTTTCAAGTCTTGCCACATTTAATTTTATTAAAACAGTCACTATTTGGACAACCAAACAAATTATGATTATTTTTTGCAAATGCCCTTTAAACGCAGCTTATTAATGAAAATGGACAAACCCACTATCAAAAATGAATTAATTAAATTGAACATGTGCTGTTTTTGCAAATAAGATAACTAACCTGTCTATTAATGCAAATAGATTAACCCAATAAATATAGAAGGGACAAGCTACATATTTTTCTTCTTTACAAAGATAGCCAATAAAGTTGTTTTAATTTTAACAAATAATCACTTCTTTTAACTATTTTTGAGAAATAGTCCTTGACAATTCAAAATTAATTATATTATCCATGATTCAATCAATGAAGGCAAATTTGGGAGTCCCAATTTGTCACTTAATTAAGTTAGCGGTTCTATTTAATTAAATCGATTAAGCAAATTAAATAGGAGCGAGAAGACTCCCACGATTGAGCTTAATAATAAGTATGACTCGCGGTCTGATTATTAGGCTAAAGGAAATCGATATTTATAAGACATTTTGTGTTAAGGTATACCTAGCAATAAAAATAAAAATATGATAAATTTTCGCAAATACATCTTTACGGCAGCTTATTAATGCAAACGGGCTAACCCGCTATGATTTTTGCAAACAACTCATTTTTTTTTAAAAGAGTCTCGATGAAGTTAATTAAATTCTTTCTAAAATAGACCAGTCCTTTGTGAGGTTGGAAATGCATAATATATTTTATTTATTTATTACGAATCAGAGTGTAAATTCGTCCAGTCCTCTGTTAGGTTGGAAAGGAATGATACGCTTTTTAATTTTCTTAATCCAAGTATAAATTCAAATCAACGGAAAGATAATACAACTATATTTAATAAATTAAAATTGCGATAATAAAGCAACTGTGCTCGGCACAGGACTTGAGGGTGCCTAATACCTTCCCGAGAGTCAACTGAGAAACTTACCCGAATCTCTAACGAAGACCAGACGTGTCAGAGGTGTTCCAAGGTATCTTTTGGTGACTTGGCACACCTTAAACTTGTCAAGTGGCGACTCCGAGTTTTCTCTAAATAATTTTGTACCTTTTTGAACACCAGTCACGAGCCTTTAAATAAAAATCCGGCAGTAATTTTTTTTAGGGCGTGACATGGATTTTGTTTAACCATATCACCGACAACGACACTCGATTTTCATTCAAAACTTCATCATTTTCTCCTTAAGAAGCAACTCAGACAGAACCATAAAGCATACATAACTTTTAAAATAAAATTCAAGGATTTTTTTTTTTACAACAAAAAGGGAACAAAAAATGGGGAAAATAATGAAAACGGGTCAAGAAAAATACAATGTAGGTGTCGGAGAAGACTTACAATCGAAAATCGGTGACATTCGAACACTATCACGGTCTGAATTTCGAGAAATCGAACCAGGTCGAAAAAAGCATCGCGGGTTTGATGTTTTCTATGGAGAGATGTTTTGGGAAATATTTGGGAGAATTTGCAGATGTTTAGGATTTTTTATTTTTGAAAATGAGTAGTTAGGGTAGTGGGTAACTTTTTAAGTTTTAGTTGTTTTAATCGTGACCCATGAATTTTTAAATAACTTTAATCACCCCAAATCCCCCAACACTAAAACACCCATTTGAATTAAAAGAAAAGTAAAAAAGAAAACCAAGAAGAAAATCAAGGACCCTTTTCTTCATTTCACACCTGAGAGGCTCTTTTTGTGCCAATTTCTCTACTTAAATCCCCCGAAAGGGTGTAGTGGTTTGTTTGGCATCCCCAATTGTCATTCATTGCAGCTAAGAGAAGTTATGAATCCTCAACTCGTGGCACCCACTACCTTGAAGTTGAGAGCAGAGAATCAGATGATAATGATAACATCGATTTTGAAGAAGAAGAAGGATGAAGCTCTTTGGGAGAGGTACCTCCAACAAATGGATGAAAGCAATGTACGTCTTTGGCTATACCTGTCAGGAAGGTGGTGATATATGTTTGCCTTTGATTGATATTAAAGATTATCCTGGTTCCTGTTGGATGTCTACCATCTGGCCCATGACTAACTACTTTTCAAGTTAAGGTTATCCGCCATCTAGATATGTCTTTGGACTTCCCTATCGTCAGGCCAAGGTTAATCACTACTCCTACATATATTCCTTCATTCTACATCCATTGAAATTACTAGCTCTAGTCTTCAAGTATCTCATGGAAGGCCGAGTGTTTTTAAGTTATTTGCCTGCTGTAAGAGTCAGATTAGTCGCGCAATTTACGACACTTCAAGAACTAACTTTCAGTTGATGGTTGATATAAGATATATTAGAAAGATTGCTACCTTATGTGTCTGACTTTATGTCACACCATTGGACACAACATGCATTTCAATGATAGTATTACTTTGATTTGAAATTGTATAAATGGATTGAGTGGATAAGCTATTATGCATCTACGGTCAGATTCTCTATCTTGATTAATGAGAATCTCTGTGGTTTCTCTAAAACTCATAGAGGATTAAGACAAGGAGATCCATTATTACCTTATTTGTCTGTGTTGGTCATGGATATTCTGAGTAACACGTTAAAAAAGGCAGAGAACCTGGGTAGGATTAAGGGTTTAAGTACATACAGAAATGGTGAAAAAAATATGATTCTATCTCACATTTTATATGTTGAAGATACTCTTCTTCTTTGTGAGGCGAAAAATGAGCAATTCCTCTATCTAAGAGGAAATTTATTAGCTTTTGAAGCAGTTTCAGGGTTGAAAATAAACTTGTCAAAAAGTAGTATTTTCAGTATAAATGTTGATGAACGTATAGGGGATTTTGCTGTCATTATGGGGTGCAAGGTGGAGAAGTTTCCTGCCATTAATTTAGGTTTTCCACTGGTGGCAAGAAGTAATGACCGAAGAATTTGGCAAGGAGTTTTGGATAGATGTGCCAGTAAGCTTGTTCCATGAAAGAAGCAGTACCTGTCTATTGGGGGTAGACTTACTCTAATCAACAGTGTTTTGGATTGAATGCCTACATATCTCATGTCTTTATTCTCTATGTCGACATCAGTTGAGAGGAAACTTAATTCAATGAGAAATAGATACTTATGGGATGAAGGTGCTAACAAAAAGAATATACATTTAGTTAACTGTCAAGTGGTTGTAAGAGATAAGAGGGATGGCGGTCTGGGGGTGATGTATTTGAAATTGCACAGTAAAAATATGCTCTTTAAATGGCTGTGGTGACACGGTCCAGAATTCGGCTAGACCGTGCGGGCACCCGACATCCTCTCCTAGACCCGTCGGGCGGACCCTTACCAATTAAATTAGAAAAATAAATATAATTCAATTCATAAATAAAGATAGGACTAAAAAAACACATAGACATATTGACACCTCTAAGTTGTACGAAAGAAAATTACAGCTGACTACCCAACATACTAGGTTTAGGGCTATCCAGACATCTAAGAGTACAAAAGAAGACAGATACCTCCTGAAGGGAGCAAAATGCAGCTGAAATAATAAACAATAAACTGGTGGCCATCCGGAATAAAAGCTGGCTCACCCTGACAGCTGAAGCCGTCTTCGCTCCTTCACAACGTGGCGAACTCAATCCTGGAATGAACTTGCCGAAATGAAATAAATAGACAAGAACAAACAACAAACAAGAGTGAGTTAAAATGACTCAATAAGTGGGGCAAATTAGCCACCTCAAAGAATAGGATAGCTAGCCAGGGAGAAGAAACAGATAAACCAAATTTCTCTTATTTAAATTATAAAAAGGCAGAGCCAAATAACAACCAGAAACACGTATGAAACCATAAACTCAACTAGGAATACGAGCCAGAAACATATCAACAAATAAGCAATAGACGTATAAGCAGAACAGTAGTTATGTACCACAAGTCTACACAATGATATGAAATGAAATAAGATGAAATGAAATGAAATGAAATATGATGCAAAGGGTCACAAGTGCCAAATGAATGGAGCGGAATCCTCCTGCTCCGAGGGCGGAATCCTCCTACCCTCAATATGATGTAATGGAGCGGAATCCTCCTGCTCCGAGGGCGGAATATGATGCAATGGAAAGAAATCCTCCTGCTCCAAGGACGGAATCCTCCTACACTCAATATGATGCAATGGAGCGGAATCCTCCTGCTTCGAGGGCGGAATCCTCCTACCCTCAATATGATGCAATGGAGTGGAATCCTGCTGCTCCGAGGGCGGAATCATCCTACCCTTAATATGATGCAGTGGAGCGGAATCCTCCTGCTCCGAGGGTGGAATCCTCCTACCCTCAATATGATGCAATGGAGCGGAATCCTCCTGCTCAGAGGGCGGAATCCTTCTACCCTCAATATGATGCAATGTAATGCATATGAATGACATATAATGCATATGAAGGCAATATGATGCAATAAATACCCTTCACCGGCGCGTGACTCTCATCGACAGCCGGGAAGTAGATGCCAACTCACAGCCAGAGTACAATGCTCTGATCCTCAATGCAATACCAACAACAGGACATAACATATAATATACAATGTAAATCCAAAGCTAAGGCCTAATGAGTACGCCTATCGGCAGCTACACACATAAGGAACACGTGGTAGAAAATCCACGAGGCCAGGTGCCTCCAAAGAAATGGATATAAACACTTACCTCGTTCCAAAGCTAACACTGTTATCGAACAATCGCTTTATCCTTTTGGATTCATTGCCCAAACGATCCCGCTTATTCAATAAGCAGAAAATATATCAAATTAGGCTAAAGGCTTCATTCCTCACGTCTTAGGGCAATCCAGTTAGGAACCTGATACCCTATTTGCATATGTAATACACAGACCAGGCCTATGTACAGGGTTTAAGGTCACATAACAAAACCCTAAATAAATTACATTTATATATTGCCCATAACTCACTGAGTACGAATATATAATCAATTTCATTATCGAGGTCCATTTGGCCCTTTAAACTATTAATTGAACTTATTAAAACGATGTCTAATATTCCAATTTTTACCGTCAAAATATATTCAAACATACGTAATAAACTCAAATAATATATTAAGATCATTACCTGAATGTTTCGGGGTAAAAATTCTACTATTTTTCGGGCTCTTTTTTCATTTTCTGGCATTTTTTCCGTTGCTTTTCGGCTTTCCCGTCTCCGTTTCGTTTCTCTTTTTGTTTTGTTCTCATGTTTCTGTACTTGAATTGATAAGTTGGGGGATTTATATCCCCACTGCCTAACTTTTGTCTTTTCTTTCTTTCTTTTCATTTTCTTTTTCTTTTATTTCTTTTACTTTTCTTTTCGTGACAACAATTAAAATGGTACACTACGATATTCGAATTAATTCCAACTTTTGCATACAAGTTATACAAAATATATGTAGCATACTCGCTAAGGTGGATTTCAAATCGGGTTCCAGAAACTCAAGATGCGAATTTAAATGAAAAAAGATCAAATTATTTAACTTTTGGCATTTTAGCAGAAGCTAGCCGAACAACCTCGAAATTCACTTTCGAAAAAGCGCAAAAGTCGCAAATAATTATACGAACCTAATGGCGCTTTCGGATTTTCAATCGGAGCTCGTTCGCCAAAACCGAGCTCGAAAATCTCTTTTTAGTATTTATCAACAATAAAAACTAAAACCTTCTTCCGATGCCTACCAAATGAGGTCTGATTTAGCTCAAATTTAACAGACAGGTCCTAATGGACATTACGAAGTTTTTAAAATTACCAGCAAGCCAAACGGAGTCCTAACTTCTGAAACGACTAATCGAAGTCATTTCATGTGGAAATACAACGAGGAACATGAAGCAGTCTGGGTAAAATTGGTTGAAGCTATTTATGAGGGAAAAAAGATTGGAGTCCGGTAATGAACATGAATGTAAAGGGGGGTCTTGGAAAGATATATGTAAATTGTGGGAAGAATTTAAGCAATATACCAAGTTGGAAGTAGGGAATGGATGCAATATTAGATTTTGGACAGACTTATGGTTTGGAAATGAATGTTTGAAGATGAAATATCCCGATCATTTTAATTACTCCACTAATAAGGATGGCTTTGCAGATCAATTTTTTTCAAACTCAGGTTGGCAGTTAAAGTTTAGAAGAATCTGAATGACTGGGAGTTAGAGGATTTTTGCAAGTTACTCATGCAATTGGAAACAGTTCATATTGATCATAGGAAGATGGATACAATGAGTTGGATAGCCAGCAAAGACATGAACTTCTCAGTTAAGAGCTGTTACAGCTTATTAATGAAACAAACAGGGCAATGGGACCCCAACTAGCCTTGGAAGATTATTTGGAAAGCAAAAGCTCCGGTTAAAGTATCATGCTTTGGATGGATTGCAGCATGGGAAGCCTGCCTCACCCAAAATAAAATTATAGAAAAGAGGATTTGCTTTGTGTAATAGATGCTATCTCTGAGAAGAAGAGGCTGAAACGGTGAAGTTTTGAACCACATTTTTCTCCATTGTAGATTTTCTAGGTAGTGTTGGGAGCTCCTTTTAAGCATTTGTGGCATCTCATAGGCTATGCCGCATCAAGTTAGAGGAGTGCTGGAAAGTTAGCGGCATAAAAAAATACATAAAACATTGAAGCACATATGGAGGACCATTTCGTTGTGCACATTCCGAACTATCTGGCTAGGGAGGAATAAGGTATGTTTTGAAGGAAAAAAAGCCATATCTCTAGAGTCAAGAACAAGTGCCTGCATAATTCTTATTTTGGTGTAATAGTAATCTAATGGGTACTAGTATGGATCTTTATATGGATTTTCTGGATTTGTTAGGAGGAAGATGTAATTTACTATATGGCACTCCCCTGCCGTTCTTTTTTTTCTTTTTGGTACCCAACTTGGTACTTGATGCAAGATTAACAACGAAAAACGAAAATAAAGGATAAAAAGAAAGACACTTAATGATCTACCAAGAATTGCAAGTAGGAACTAGTCTACTTACCTTCTTGATGAAACCAAGGAGGACCTATTCTATGTAACAACCCTCAAGACAACTAGGAATTGAAAGTTGAATGATCAATGGAAAGCAACAAGTTCAATTGAATTTCACTCAAAAAGAACAAGTTTTCCAACATGTATTGGGAATAGCAAAAAGCTGTGTTTCTTTTGTTATGATGTAAGGTCCTGAAAATAAACTAAGTGTTAGGCTTATATAGGTGAGCCTCACACGCCTAAAAGGTAAAGAAATAGGCCCCAAGTGGGTTAACTGTCAATAGCCACGCAGGGCTAAATAAGCACCATAAAATAAATAAGTCTAGCTACGCAAAAGCATGAAAAAGTGCTAAAAAATACAGCACATTAAGGCCAATAAACGAGCCCACCACGTGGCTGAATTGTCTAGAAAATATAGGCCGCGTGCCACGCGAGTACCACGCGCCAAGCATTCTTTTAGAACGCCCTTCTCCAATGCTAATCGACGAATCCCAAGGCTTCTAGATACACCCGGACAAATGTTCTCAAAAGAATCTTCTCCAAGCTATCATCCAAGATTGATGAAGGTCCGATAACTCCTTAGCCCGACTCTTAGATTCATCCTCAATTTGGACTGCATCATTCTCCCCTTCTTGAAAGGATTTCGTCCTCGAAATCAAACCATCATCAACACGGCAACAATGGATATTTATCTTCTCTCCTCCATGGATTACATCTACATCATTCTCCCTCTCTTGGGTAGGATTCGTCCTCGAATCTGATTCCTGCAAAACGTGGACAACAATGAGTATAGATAACTCCCAAGTCTCAACTAGGCAATAGACAAAAAGCCCCACAATAACACACCCATGGAATGGCACAAGTGCGCCACCAGACTGCCCAAAAATGATAACACTAATCGCCATGGCTTTAGAAAGCCCAAATATAAGCATAAGCCAAGAAAACATACCGTCCTCATGGAGTTTACAAGTTCGGGTTGCATATCACAATAACTCCCATGGAGCATCTTTCCAACAGCCCTCCACTTGTATTACTTTCAAACACACGGAGTGCTTTCCAAGGTTACACATAACACTAGTAGGACATATCAAACCAAAACTTGGGAACATCTTACCAGCCCATTCCAGAGCCATTAAGTCAAGCAAGTGACCAATTTTAAGCTCAATTCCCGGGTCAAAAACCAACAAGGTCAACACATCAAACATGACACATATCTCAAGAAATTCATATTGTAACAACAAGTTGTAGGAACAAGGATGTATCCAATCACAACAATAGTATACCAGAGAAGCATTAATCATGAGATACAAGCATTTCCCATCCTCTATCCTAGAATAAGCAAAAGCATCAAGACATGTGTAACAATCAGAATTTTCTTCCTTCTCACAAGAACTCCTAACACCCTCATGACCCTCATCATAGGCAAATAAATAGTAAAGAAAAGTGTTTCCTAGTGTAACTTCATCAATGGTCTCCACAACAATAGGTATATTTTCATAAACATGTATACACCCAAGCTCAATGCAAATATTTGGATAACACAAAGAAGAAGCTGGAGTTAAACAAAGATTCACATTTCCCTTCTCATGACAATGCCCTCTACCAAGTGAACTACTATCAAATAAGGAGTTACTTCCATCACAAGAAGTAATGTTAAGAAATTCAAATTCACTATCTAAACAACAAGTATCTCCACGTAAGAATAGATTCACAAGAAAGGTCTTACTTAAATTCACATCACCATGGACGTTAAAAGTACCAAACTCATCACATAATTTAGTCTCATTACCATGGTCCATTTTGACATCAAAAGAACTCGAAGAGGACCCTACACCTTCAATTCCAGGATCAAACAAGTGATGTTTAAATTCTACTTCTAGGATAACATGCAATCTTTCATCAATGACATCCCTAGAAACATTACTTTTAATACCTAGACCCTCAGCACAAGTGTTAACACTAGTTTTTATTACATCAAACTCACAAGTAGTTTTAATTTTGGGAGCACATTCAAGATCAACTAGTGTATCGTCACAAATCTTATCCAAATATCCATTACAAGGCAGCGATAATTTAGGGTCCAAACAAAAATTACCACTACTCATACTCTCATCATTAACTGGCTCTTCAGTAGCTCCTAGAGTATTCAGTTCAGTAGACTTACCTTGAAGGTCACAAGATTGACCTTGTTTACCTTCATTGTCTTCCTCAAGCTTAGAGTCAACACGGGCATACCCTACATCCCCATGGGCAGCCCCTAAAATTTCATCTTCTTGCACTTCCAATAATTGGTGTTCACTCCCAAGCTTGTTTCCAATGGTACCTGCAAGAGAATTTAAACAACTAGAGGAAAAAGAAGAATTACAAGTGTTAGAGTGAAAAACTTCCCCTCTTTTCTTTCCTTCTTTCTTTTCTCTCATATTCTTTTCAACTACATTCTCTTGTCTCTTTGGTGGCAGCCCAACTACTTTATTCACCCCAAACTTTCCCTTTTGATTATTACACTCCTCTACGTGCATAAAAGAGGCATAGGTACTATTGGGACTTTTCTTTGTAAGCGGGAATGGCAAGGCCATCCTTCGTCGTCCACAACATGCCTTATCCAATCTCGCACATATGGAACATTGCGATGTAAGAACCATGGCTGCCCGAAGCACAAGTCACATGTTTGAAGAGGATACACATCACACCAAACCGTTTCAAGGTATTCTCCTCTTGAGACTATTACCTTGACCTTCCACTCAACCTTATATCCATCATAGAGATATGGATATCTTCGTCTCACCCATGTTAAGTGCAAAAGATTAACCACTTCTGGTGAAATAAGCATTGCTTCACTCAAGTCGTCAAGCTCTAGAACGAAGCCCTTATAACCACAAACATTTACCTTCAACTTGTGGAACCTCAGTTTTGGCATAAGTACTTGGGGATTGCCCAAGTTTAACTCATTACAAGTAAATTTTAGAGTCATAGATGTCTGCTCCTTTTCAAGCTCGTCAACACAGCCTCCCATTACTCTTATCTCGGCCCAAAGATCGGCCAAAGTAAGCTCAGGAATACCCTCTTGTTTATCAACTACTCCAGCCATGTACCTGCACACAAACAAAGACTACAAAATATGTCAAGATTAGCAAAATACCTCACCCGCTCACTTACTTTGAATGACACTCGGGTTCACTCAAATTTAAGGTAGGATCTCACAAACTTGTTCCAAATTACTTCCTCGAATTGATCAAGTTCGTCAACGACCTTTCAAGTTCACAAATTCACTAGTTCTCTTCGGGGTGAGTGAATTTATGAGACTTTATAGGCGGACAGCTTTTAGAGTGAGCACGGGAAGTCAAAGAATTAACTACGAAAGTTGAAAATTCTGAGTTTTAGCACGAAGTCCTACAAGCTCAAGGATTAGTAATTAACTTAAGTAGAAGAATTACCTAAGAATTACTAATTAGAAGTGATGTTCACAAAGAAATAAGGAAATCCTAGAGAAAATCTGAATATACACCCTTAAATAGGCGCACAAGACAAGCCTTTTTAGAGTAGGATAAGTTTTCCCTCTTTTCCCTTGCTTTTCAACTCAAATTTGGAGAACTTTTACCACTTTTTCCAACTACTTTTCAAACGTTTTTCCTTGCTGAAATCCCTTGTAAAAAACGTGTAAATCCCCTCCTTGAAGCCTAAGGAAAACTAATTTCCTTATATGAAAATTGGGTGAACTTTTCCCCCTTTTTTCCCCTTGTTTTCCAACTCAAATTTGGAGAACTTTTACCACTTTTCTAACAACTTTTCACACGTTTTTCCTTGCTGAAATCCCTTGTAAAAAACGTGTAAATACTCTCCCCAAACCTTACGGAAAACTAATTCTCTTACTTGGAAAGTAGGTAAACTTCTTCCCTTTGAATTGGGATTTATTTCCTTCTTGAATTAGGCTTAGGTTTTCCTCCTTCTTTCCCCTATATGCAGCCATTTTTTAAGCCTCCTTAACACCAAAATTTTCAGCAACAAACAAGATAAAAAACGTGTAGAAAGACTAAGAATTCAAGATCAAAAACAAGTTCTTTCAACCAAACTCAAGAACAACAAGCTGTTGTTCAAGATCTAACAATTTTCTATCAAGAATCACGTTCCAAAGGGCTTAAGAGTGATCAATACACGTTGCCCTAACACTTCTTACAAGGTTCTAATGTTTTCAAGTATTCTTCTTCAAGAAAAATCAAGAATCAAGCAAGAACGGATGAAAATCAAAAAACACACCAAGAATCTTCAAGAAACTCTTCTCAAGAATCATTTCAAACTTCAAGATTCAAACAAACCACTTCTTTAATAAAGTTTTCTTGTACCATACGTGTGTATGATCATCCACAACAATAAACACGGCTGAATTTTTTTTCTTTTAACGTTTTTCTCTTTTTTTTTTTTAATCAAAAACGAAAATTAATTGAAAATCTAAACTAAGAACCTAAACTAAAGCACGAAGAACAGGATTGGGGTTGTAGAAACAAACCCTTTCCAAGCTCTGATACCAACTGATGCAAGATTAACAACGAAAAACGAAAATAAAGGATAAAAAGAAAGACACTCAATGATCTACCAAGAATTGCAAGTAGGAACTAGTCTACTTACCTTCTTGATGAAGCCAAGGAGGACCTATTCTATGCAACAACCCTCAAGACAACTAGGAATTGAAAGTTGAATGATCAATGGAAAGGAACAAGTTCAATTGAATTTCACTCAAAAAGAACAAGTTTTCCAACATGTATTGGGAATAGCAAAAAGCTGTGTTTCTTTTGTTATGATGTAAGATCCTGAAAATAAACTAAGTGTTAGGCTTATATAGGTGAGCCTCACACGCCTAAAAGGTAAAGAAATAGGCCCCAAGTGGGTTAAATGTCAATAGCCACGCAGGGCTAAATAAGCACCATAAAATAAATAAGTCTAGCTACGCAAAAGCATGAAAAAGTGCTAAAAAATACAGCGCATTAAGGCCAATAAACGAGCCCTCCACGCGGCTGAATTGTCTAGAAAATATAGGCCGCGTGCCACGCGAGTACCACGCGCCAAGCATTCTTTTAGAACGCCCTTCTCCAATGCTAATCGACGAATCCCAAGGCTTCTAACATACACCCAGACAAATGTTCTCAAAAGAATCTTCTCCAAGCTATCATCCAAGATTGATGAAGGTCCGATAACTCCTTAGCCCGACTCTTAGATTCATCCTCAATTTGGACTGCATCATCCTCCCCTTCTTGAAAGGATTTCGTCCTCGAAATCAAACCATCATCAACACGGCAACAATGGATATTTATCTTCTCTCCTCCATGGATTACATCTACATCAGCACTTAGCTAGTAAAATCTTACCTATATTAAAAAAAGCAATAAAAGACTTTACTTTTACAACTTACCAACCAAAAAAAAAAATTCCATGTAGAGGGTTGAGAAGCTTTTTAATAAATGTCTTGATAAAAGAAAAAGTTTTGGATAAAAGGAAGACCACATCAAAGTTAAAATTTGATTATTTAATGAATTTCAAAATATATTTGTGTGGGATAATATTTTTAGTTGAATACTAGAATGATTCAAATATTAAATGTATGTGAAACAACCATATGGTAATTTTCAGAAAGCAAAAGCTGAAGGTTTTTGCATTTGGCCCCAATCCTTTAGTTTCCAGATTGGAATAAGGAATTTCATGTTCATACTGACGCATCGCTTTCGTCTTAACAGGGTGGTGCTCTGACCGATTGAACTATAATCCTTCTTAATCTGCGAGCTCCATAACAATTGGTGTGGGTAGAGCCTTTAGCTCCAATGTCGATTAAATGTGATATTATTTTAGATGGAATAAGCATTTAAAGGGAAGACCTTAACCATAAATCAAAATATATTTGTGATATTGAAGTTGCTTTCCATTTTAAATAAAGTTCTGAAAAGGAGCTTGTCCACATGATAATAGAGTCTAATACTATTAGAAAACATAACCACTGGATCATTAGCATTTGAGGCTTCTTTTTGGGAATTCCTTTAGGATTGTGAACTCCAGGGGGTGGGGGGATGAAAAATTGAGTAGCATAACCTCAACCAAGATAGAGTTTGGGTTCAATATGGCGGTGGGGTGAGTGAAGTGAAGAAGAGGAACCAAAAACATTGAGAAATTTTGAATTGTCATGGTTTCACCGATAGATCTATTGTATTATCACTAGTTATTCATAGAATTCTCATTGTAATTTAGGTATCTCTATGAATATATAGGTTTAGTATATGTTTTCCTTTGTATGCTAAATTATTCCATGTTTAGTTAAGTAGACATTCATTCTTCAATTGCTTTTGTTTGTAATTGAATTCTAGTGATCTGTGTTTTTAAATATTTTGATCTATGTATATCTTGATTTTTCGCGAAATAGGTCAAAATATTCAGAGTCCCCCATCTTCCCCTTTAGTTAATCAATGATGCCAACTATCACATAATTCAAATTCTTACAATCTATAGTTTGTTTTTTTATTACAGGCTGAGCGCTCAGTGTTTATTTATTGTAATTATGTAACTTGTACACTGGTAGATTAAATAATGTCTTCTTTTTCCATTGTCTCATCGTTATTTATTGTTCTGGTAACTACTTAATTATTTTTAAGGTAAAAAAAGGTAAATGAAAACAACACTACTTAAGAAGTTTATTTTCCTTCTTTAAAACATGCTTTGATGTCGATTAAGCATAAGAAGTAACTTAGAAACTGCTTTAGATCTACTTTAGTGTCTTGGAGATGATGTGTGTTGTTAGTGTTCTAGGAGCATTGCCTTTTCCACCGGAGCTTTATTGCTTAAAGAAGGTGTAAACTTCCGCACTTTCAAGTTACTAACTCTCTCTTCTGCTATTATGTAGGCGAAGGGAGACTTGGACATATGATGATATGAAGTCTGTGCATGGAACCTTTTGCTACTTGGCTTTTTTTGGAATGTTTGTAAAGACTACCAACTTCATATGGTGACAAACTATTTAGTTGTCCTTCTTCTTGTTTTATGGTCATGTTTAAGTTAGTAGCAATGAAAGTGAAACATCTGATGTAATAGGGGAAAAAACAAATGACCTTTGATGTTAATTATAACAGATGATTGCTCGGATAATTTAAAAGAGGAGTTGTGTTGTGTTCTGTTCTCCTTTTTAATTTTATGTGCACGAAGCTATAGAAAGAGTAGTATTTTATACTATTTGGCTGATTCTTTGGGAGGCCTGATCATCTCATGGTCTGTTGGTTTAAAATGTTAAGAAAGATAACATTTGGAATTATAAATAAATTGAATGAAGAGGAGATGACAAATTTGTTAGTAAAGAAATAGCCTCCAGCAAAACCATCAATTGCGCAGTGGAGTGGTAATTGTTTTATTTATTACTCTTAATCAGAATCTTGAGTTCAAATCTTAAAAATGAATTTTTCTAAAATAGGGAGAGCTAAAACTCTCTGTAATAGGCTTTCAAATAGTCTGTGCTTTCCATGAAACAAATTCAAATTTATTGGATTAGTGAGCTCTAGAGATTGATTGCTTGAAAGGAAGAAAGAAATAGTCCCACCACCAGCCCCAACCCAAACCCCACAAATTTCGGTGCTTGTTCAAGTCTTTGAGAGCTTTAATTAAAATTGTCTGTTAAAGTAAACAAACTCAACAAACTTTTAAGAACTAGTTGAGGTTGAACAATTGTGAAACAAAAAATACTTTTTCGGTTTCATTTCAAATGTGGTTTGAGATTTTAATGTATTCATTAGGGGCACTTTATGTACACTTATAATTTATTAAATTACACTTGTTTATTTCTTATTTTCTCTCAGTGTAGTACTCCTACTCAAAGTGAAAATAATTAATCAATTTTGACCTATTTAATATTAAGTTAAGTGCTAAAACATACCTAACAAAACTCTCTCTCTAGGATTGGCGAATTGGAAAAGACTTCTACACACAGCTTTTTTGGCCATTTTAATGGAAGGTCCGACTATTGGGTAGCCCCCTACTGGAATTGTCCAGGCGTCTCCCACCTCTATAAACCCTATACCACCACCCCCACTGTCAAAATCTTTTGCCTCTACCCTTAGCCCTTCTGTGCCACCTTTCACCTTGCCTACTATTCCTGAACCTACCAAAGATTTTCACCATGGAGAACCTTCTTTTGTTTGGAAGGATAAGGATGTTGAAAATATGGTGTTACATGAAGAGCTTCAATAGTCGTTGTTGGGAAATTTGCTTATGGTATGCCTGACTTCCATGAATTAAGAAAGTAAATTCCTTTACAGTGTGAGATCAAAGGTGAATTTTGCATTGATTTTTTAGAGTCTCATCATGTATTAATCAGATTATCGCTTTTAGAAGACTACATTCATTTGTTGCTGCGACCAGCTTTCTATCTCAAGATAGGACACATGCTACATCAAATGCATGGGCTCAAGTATGATGTTTGGTTTGACCTTACAGAGGAAACCTCAATTGGAGTTGCTTGGAAATCCTTCCCTGGCCTGCCTCCTGTATTTTTTATGAAAGAAGTTGTGTTTGCATTGGCGACGGTTGTAGGAACACCTTTACAACTTGATGCTACTAAGTCCAAAACTAGACCAAGTTGTGCAAAATTTGCAGTGGAGGTAGATCTTTTGGCACATAGACCACAAAGAATTAGAATTGGGATTAAGAATTCCAACAATGGCGAGATTAAGTACAAATGGATTAGGGTGAAATATGACTCTATATTCCCAAGTACTGTAAGGAGTGTAAACTGCAGAGACATAATGAAGATGAGTGCTTTGTGCTTCACCCAGAACTTCTACCTAAAGATGTAGATTCTATTGAACATGGTGCAGCTTCTAAAGAAGAGCCAATTAGGGTATTGCAAAGTGGTAAAGTTGTAAGCAATATTAAAACTGGAGAGGCGAGTATGCAGGCTCAAGCAGGAGATCAAGCTCAGATTAATCGATGAAAAGATGGTGACAACAATAATGTTGCTGCAGCTCAAGGCCAAGGGAATCAAAGAAGAAATGGTAAACGTTTTTTGCATCCTAATAGGAATCCAAATGCTTGGACTCTAGTGGAAAATAAGAAGAAACATGTTACTGATGATGTAAATGTTATAGCAGTCCCAACTTCTAACACTTTCGCCATGCTGGAGAAGGAGACAAATAATCAGAAAACATGGCGATGTTCTGGACAAATCCAATGATGATCAAGGTACAACGGATCAAATTATCACACCTGTAGATGAAAATCCAGTTGGGACACGACAATGGGCTGAAGATGCATTTAAAGAGCATCCAAAAATCAAGCAGTAGGTAAGGTTGTTGTTTCAGGAAAATACGATGTTAATTCTAATAAATAACCTGCTGCTGAGGCGTTACTCTTGGAAAAGAATTCTCAGGAAAATTCTCCTAATTTGATTGGGAATTTTGTTCATGTTCCTTCAAAGTGGGAATGGGTTAAAGAGAGGAGTCAGGGTATTTTAAATATAGCTGATGGTGGGGATTTTGTTGAAGTCAAAAGGTGATATTAATGACGCTGAAGCTTTGAATGTCATTAAAGCTTCGAGCATTAAAAATATTCAGCCCTCAGCTTCTCCTACTTCAGTTAAAATAGGAAAGCTTTGAATGAACCAACGTTGAATTCTGTGTCAATTAATGTAGAAAATGGTAAGGAATTTAATGCAGACACCAGCTTTTTCTAATCAAGCTGAAGGTGGAGACAATTTTAATAGTGCAGATCATGCGTTAGTTCTTGTTACTCCAAGTGCAAATACTTTTAATGGTCAAGCTGGAAACATGAAGGAGAGGCGAAGGAGGTTTATTTCTTAATGATGAGGCCTAAATGGAATTGGAATTAGTGAACCCCACAGCCTTCTCTTTAATGCAACAAGCCTTGTGTTTAATCTCCAACTCCAATAAGGATTTAATGACCCTTGTCCATATATATTTGAGAAGCGATGTAGTTCCTTTTCAGCAACCGAATATTTCACCAATCGATGTGGGAAAGCTTTTTCATACGAAAAATAAACATCCTGAATGCATATTGAACACTGATGTGAATGATGGTATTGCGCAGGATTCTACTCCATATATTGATACATCTATGCAGCGACAAGGTGAGGTTATTAGGATATCAGATGATATTTCATTATGTCATTGCTGCCAAAGATTAAAGATACAGCTCGTCGGGAAGGTATTATGCTTCCTGATGGTCCTTTGAGTCCCAATAGACTTGATATGGAGGAGCATGATGAGGATTTTACGGCTCATAATTTTGAGCAAGTTGCTAGAGAAGCTGATTTGTCGCCTATGAGTATTAAATCTCCAATATTAATTCGTCCAGCACCACTGGAAAACCTGAGCCACCCAAGCAACAAAAGAGGCAGAAGAAGACTTACAGTCAGGATCCAAATAAAGCACAATCGTTGAGGTCTTCCTCAATAATGAAGAATTAATTGATGGATAAATTTCTTATTTGGAATATCCATTCAGTTAATACTCAAGAAGCCTTTGATCGGTTGATTACACTTAATCAAAGGAACCATTTTTATTTTATTGGTCTCATTGAGCCATTTCAGAATGTGACTACCATTAAAAGTTATAGTACAAGGCTGGGCATGGAGCAATGTTTTTATAATTTAAATGAGATGATCTGGGTGTTTGCTATTGGAGACTATGTAATTTCGAAGGTTATGAATGATGATCAGCAGCTGACTCTGAATTTTTACCATGAGCAATATGACCAAGAAGTGGTAGTTACTTTTGTGTATGCAAAAACAAGTGCTTTAGAGAGAATTTTACTTTGGGATGCTATGCAATATTTTTCAGCAGACAATGAAAAGCCTTGGCTTGTTGCAGTGGACTTTAATGTTATCTTGTCAGATGCAGAGAAGTATAGTGGCTTGCCTGTTTATTCACAGGAATCTGATGAGTTTGCAGCTACTATTGCCAATTGTCAGATCATGAACTTGGGTTTTTCTTCAGGCAGTGTTTTTACCAGGTGGAATGAAAGAACTGAGGAAGCCGTTATTCTGAAAAGGCTGGATAGATGTTTGGGTAATCAGAAGCTACTGAATTTGTTTCCTAGAATTGAAGTTGATCATTTATCAAGAATAGGGTCTGATCATTCACCTCTCTTGGTTAAATATTCCCTAGATACAACTCAAATCATTAAATCTTTCAAGTTCTTGATACTTTTATGGATCTTGTTCGAGATGCTTGGTCTATGGAGGTTTGAGGAAATCCATTTGTGGTTTTTCATGCAAAAATGCAGGCGCTAAAAAAGATTTTGGGAAAATGGAGCAAGATACTTATGGGAATATTTTTCACCATGTTGCCTCGCTTGAAGATATTATTCTGGCACCTGAATTTCAATTTGAATTAGCCCCCACCCCTGAGAATCGTGCAGCTTCGAAGAAGGCAGAAGCGGATTTGAAACATTATCTTTCTTTGGAGGCCGAATTTTGGAAACAAAAAGCTAGAATGCAATGGTTTAAAGAAGGTTATTCTAATACTAAATTCTTCCATGCTCATTTCAATGGTAAGAAGAAGAGGCTTTATGTTTAAAGAATTCAGAATAGAGATGGTGCTTGGATTAGTTCTCAGGAAGCAATGGGAAATGAGACAGCTTGGTTCTATGAGAGGCAATTTTTCTGGGATGTTCATGACCATAATTTTGATTTATTAATCCATGTCCCAAGGTTGGTTACTGAGGACCACAATGATGAGTTGATTAGGTTACTAAGTATTGATGATGTTCGGGCTGTAGTGTTTGGTTTGAGTGGAGATAGTGCTAGTGGTCTGAATGGATTTACTGTGTGCTGTGATATTATCGAGGATCTTCTTTAGGTCTTTCGGGATTTCTTTTGCGGTAGAGCTCTGCCGAAGTTCATTACACATACTAATTTGGACTTATTTCTCAAGAAGTCAAATTTTGTATCATTTAATGGCTTGAGGCCAATTAGTTTGTGTAACTTTGTTAACAAGGTATTGTCAAGAGTTATTCATGATAGACTCTCTGGGCTTCTTCCTATGTTGATTTCTCCTAATCAAGCCGGATTTGTTAAAGGAAGAAGTATTGTAGACAATGTATTGCTAGATCAAGAAATAATTCATGACATTAATAATAGGGAACAGATTCCTAATGTTGTTATTAAATTGAATATGATGAAGGCGTATGATAGGGTTGCTTGGCCTTTTTTAATAATGGTGCTAAGGCAGTTCGGCTTTTGTCATGATATTTTGGATGCTGTGTATCAATTAGTTTCTTCTAATTGGTATACAATACTTTTTAAGGGGCAGCCCCATGGCTTTTTTCAATCTGAGAGGGGGTTAAAGCAAGGAGATCCACTCTCTCCCATGCTTTTTATTATTACGACTGAGGTGCTCTCGAGGGGGTTGAATTCTCTGCATAGTCATGGTCTCTACAAGGGCTATGTAATGCTTAAATGGAGTCTCTACATTAATTATTTGTCGTATGCAGATGACACCATTTTATTTACTTCCGCTGATGATGATTCTCTGCACTTGATTATGGGCGTGTTAACTGCATATGAGAATGCTTCAGGGCAAAACATTAATAATGAAACAAGTGCAGTTTTTCTTCATGATTCAGTGGATGTAAAGGAGGTTGAGAAGGTTGAGAGGATTACTCACATTCATAATAATACTTTTCCTTTTACTTGTTTAGGTTGCCCTATTTTTTATGGTAGAAGGAAAAAGATTTACTATGAAAATTTGGTGGAGAAAGTGGCTGTGAAAATTCATAGTTGGAGTGGCAAGATGCTTTCTTTTGGAGGTAGAGCTATCCTCATTAAGCATATGCTTCAGAGCATGCCAATTCATATGTTGTCTTCCTTGAATCCACTTGATTGTGTGCTCCATCAGTTGCATAAATTGTTTGCCAAGTTTTTTTGTGGCAATTCTCAGGAGGGTTCCTCTAGGCATTGATCGTCGTGGAAACATCTTTGCTTATCTGTGGAGGAAGGAGGTATGGGCTTCTGCTCTTTTTTTGACATTTTCAGTGCTCTTTTTGCTAAATTGTGGTGGAATCTTAGAACCAGGACCTCCGTGTGGGGAACTTTAATGGCTTCTAAATATTATAAGAAATTTCATAAGGCCATTGTTCCCTATAAGAAAGGTTTCTATGTATGGAAGAAGATGTTACAAGCGAGAGATACCATAGATCATGAAATTATTTGGCAACCGAGGATGGGTAACTCTCATTTTTGGTTTGATAATTGGACGGGATTGGGTCCTCTTTATGTTGTTCTACCATCACGTTTTAATTGTGATTTATGGTTTAATACGGTGAAAGATGTGGTTGAGGATGGTCAGTGGAATAGTGAGCTCCTGGATCAACTTTTGCCGAATGAATTTGCTTCTCATGTGATTGAAAACATGATGGTGGGACGTGCTGAAATGAGTAAGGATAAAGCTTGGTGGAGTCTCACGCCTAAAAGTATGTTTACTGTGAGTAGTGCTAGGCAATACTTGCGTCCCATACAACATAAACAACTAACTGCCAAATATTTGTGGGTGAAGGGAATGCCAATTAAAATCTCATTTATGATGTGGAGGATGTGGAAATTTAAATTGCCCCTTGATGAAGAATTGAGGAGAATGTGTTATAATTTTGCTTCAAGATGTTGGTGTTGCGAGCATCCTAGTGTTGAAACGAGGGAACATTTGTTCTTGACGAGTTTCATAGCATCTAAACTGTGGCAGCATTTTGCACAAGGAGGAGGCATTCATATGGAGTGTAACACGCTGCATGGTGCATGTTTTAGGTGGTGGAGGTAGTGGCATAAGCCTTGGCTACAAGCTGTACATCACACTATTCCTTCTCTTATAGTGTGGTCATTATGGAAGCGTAGGAACACTATAAGGCATGGAGGTAAAGTGTCATTGTTGCGCTTAATATATTAAGTCTCTTCTAATGTCCTTTGCTTTGTGAAATTAAGGTTTACGCAGGTTAATGTGATTGGCACTTCATAGAGTCTCATTGTACAATCATTGGAAAGCTATCTTCCAAGATTTAAATACCTTCATATTGCCCGGAAGAAGCCTGATTTTGGGAGTCTAAAGTGTAAAATGGATGGCTCTTCTACAGGTAACCCTGGATCGAGCTCAATTTGTTTTTGTATTAGAAATTCCCATGGTGATCTTGTTTTTGCTCATGCTAGGCAGATTGGGTTCCACACTAATGTTGAAGCGGAGGCAAAAGCAATCTTAGAGGCACTGAAATATTGTGTTGAACATAATTAGAGGTCAATCATTTTTTAAACGGATTCATTGCTTATGAAGAATGTTATTGATGGAATTTGACCTAAATTGTGGGTTGTTGCCTCTATTCTGGATGAGATCGAGAGGTTCAAAGTGTAGGTGATTTACAATTTGTTCACACCTATAGGAAGGGCAATAAGCTAGCAGATTACTTGGCGAATCTAGCTTATGAGGTTCCAAGTGTTTATATTAGCTCATTTAACGAGCTTCCACACACTGGTAAATTGCTTTTGAATCTTGATAAAGAGCAATGCACAATGGTGAGGTCTTTCCCAATAAGAAGCTGATGGTGATTGGGTTAGTAGGTGGATGTGTTGCGGAGGACACATGGAGTACTCATCATGGTTGAATCTCTAGGGAGGAGATCATGGTGAATTTTTTTACTAACGTGTTGTTTAGTTTTGCAGGTACTTTTTGAAGCATGGTTCTTGTAAAACTCCCAGGAACATTAATTGAGCAGTCATGTTAAAAATGCAGCTTACTTGGATTGGTTTACACATAGCTTGATCTGGAGTTTCAGTAGAGTAGTTTGGCTTTTGGTGATTGCTAACTCGTGTAGTAGCTAGCTACAGCACGCGAGTTTCTGCCTTGCCAATTTATGCTTATTATGGCTATGGTTCTTGCTCGCTAAAAAGCTCGCTGCAGCAACCTATTCATTGAATTTTGTGAGGTACAAGGACTACAAATTTGTACAAGCATGCTCTGAAGATCAAATGGAAGATACATTTATTGTGTTTGCTCTTTCGACATGTCATGTGATTTGAGTAGCGTTGGAATAGGCCAACCTGTTCCTTTGATTCAGATTTATTTCACTATACATGGAACAGTTCCTTTGACTGTTTCAAGTTGCACAACACACTTCATGGAACAGTTCAACCATCACTTTTCAAGGAGTTTCAGCGTCGTTGACTGGAGTTCTTTTCAGCAATGGCGTAGTTTTTCCTTATGGCTGCTGCTGCTCGTGGCTGATGAGCTTAATTTTTTGAAGAGCTTGATGACGAGCACACCGGCGCAACCACATTTCTGCACTTGGAAGATAATCGATGTTTCGGTGTTCCAAAAGGCTGTTCCAACGTACAACTACTTCCAGGAACAGTTCATTCACCTGTTCCAACTAATGATATGTTGCAAATCTCAAGAGTGAAGGATGTTGCTACCTCATTGGTAATCCATTCTCGAGCCTCCATTGACTCATTCCCTACATTATCCAATATGGGGGACAAGTTGTTGAAGACAATTTTTTATGCCGGGCAAACTACGAGACCCTTCACTCAGAGCCAAGCTAGGGAGGTCCAAGGAGTACACCTACACTTGGTGAGGAAGGGACTAGAAGAAGGAAGCGTTTGGAAGCCATTCCGGGTGCTCAAAGTGCAAGGGGAGCAGCCCAGCGAACCAGGCGCCCCGGCTGCACCTTAGGCGCCTCCGCCCAGAGAGCAAAGGGACCAGGCGGACCGCCCCACCCTCAGGCGCACCGCCCAGCCCACCCCACTGATCAAAATGGAGCAAAATGTGGGCGCACCGCCCGGATCGCTGAAGCCCGAGTTTCCTTGCTTTGTTAAGACTATTTTGACCCTACGTGGTCCTTTATTCCTAAGCCTAAGTATCGGCATATTAGACCTTTCATATGGTGTCTAAAAACACCTATAAATAGCTAGTTGTCTTATTATTTTCATTAGCTTACCTTTTGATGAAAACAAACACTTGTGTTGAAGAGTTGAACTCTTATTGAATGACAAACCTTGAATTTGAGACTTGTTCTTCCTCTAGCGGATCTAGATGAATTCCAATCCCCCCGACCATTCTACTTGCGTGCTCACGTTAGCTCGAGGGTAGTTGCCTAGCGTAGGTGTTCTTGACCTCCTCTCGGGGTGTAACGGAACAAGTTCTCCGTTGCTACTTGAGATTTGTGATCGAGAAACGTCTCGTTCCTATCTTTTATTTTCCGCGTTTGATTCCTACATCATTTGGTATCAGAGCAAGGCTCGGGTTTTGTTTCTACAAACCCCCGACCCTTGATTCTTCGTGCCTAGTATCTTCTTTTAGTTTTCTTGTTGTTGAAGTTATTGGGAAAAAGAAAATTACAAAAAAAAAAAAAAAAATTCAAAAATTCAAAAATTGGCATAACTTTTCGGTGTTTGTGATTTGTGATATGGGTGTTATGGATTCCTGATTGTGATTGTATTCCCGTTGCTTGGGTACCAAAATTACTTGGATTGGTGAAGTTTGAAAAATTGAAACCCCAATTTTCCTTAAACCCTACTAAACCCTTGTTCTTGAGGAATTTGCTTGATTTTGGGTTGTGTGGTTGTGGCGTTTTGGATTTGATTACCGGGGATTGATCTACTTCTGAAAACGAACCATTTGCATCAAATTTGGTGTGAATCGGAGTCGAAACCCACCTTTTTGAAGAATCGAAACCCACCTTTTTGACCCTTTTGAAAAATTGAGGAAACCCAACTTGAAACTTGAATCATGATTGTGCCTTGTTTGTTGCTTGGTTGGGTGTGAAAATCATTGGAGTTTGGTGGTTATACCAAAATACAACTTCGGGTACTTAGAATTTGGGAAGAACACGTTGGAATCGACCAAAAAGTTGGGTTGAAATCGAAGAACACGTTGTTGAAAAACCCAGGTGTTCTTCGGCCAGGTGCTCCGCCTCAAGTTTGGGCGCCCCGCCTGACCAGTGCATAGTCCAGGCGCTCCGCCCCATCCCCAGGCGCCCCCCTGCCCGACCTCACTGACCAATTTTTGCCAGGCGCTCCGCCCCACCTCACTGGGCGCTCCGCCTGAGCCCTGAAACTTGGGAATCGGGTAGTTTCTTCTAGGATTGCTTGTTTCTTTGTTGCCTAACCTCTAATTAGTGTTGATCTAAGTAATCTTTCTACTTAATTAACACTAATCCTTCATTGCTTTAGGTAATTCGTGCCATAGTTGGAGAGTAGAAATCCAAAGAAGACGCGTAGTTTCTTTTGGTTCTAGTCCTCACTTCAAAGTGCCTAGCGTTCATTGAGTCCTATTAACTCCACTCACCCCGGAGTGTGCTTGACTCATGAATAGTTTGGTTGAGTTGAGGAATTGCTATTCATCCACGTGAAGCTTTGGAACCACAAGTCGAGTGAAATACCCACCGTCACTATAAGAGAGAGCCGAGTGATCTCAAGTGAGGGAGTGTGTGAGGTTGTTTTCTAACGTTTGCCACTTGTGTAGGTACAATGTCTTCCGAAGGAGATGATTTTGCAAAGAGTGCCCTTGCTACTATCCTCGCCAAATTGGATAGTATGCACTTGAGGATTGAAAGCCTCGAGCGGGTGAACTCTAGTGCTCTAGTTGAGCAAGGGACTTCTAATGTCCCCTCGGAGAAAGGGACCCCGAGTGTCCAAGCCGAGAAAGGGACCCCGAGTGTCCCGGTTGAAGTCTCAAGTACTCCTAACTTTACTCCGGAGCAAGTTAGCCATGTCATTGAATTGCTCAATCAACAACGAGCAAAGGAGGAGCGAGGGAGACTTGATCAAGTGTTGGGCAATACCCAACGAACGGGCATTCCCCGTATCTTGGATAACCCCCCAAGAAACATTCCACTACCAAGGCCCATCCGAAATGTGCAACCTCTTGAGCAAGCCGATGAAGCTCAAGAAGGGGAGGAAGCCGATTATGGTGATTATATGTATGGGTTTGATGATCACTTTCAACCAGGGCGAGGTATGAATTGGGGTCGAAATGTGGATCGAGGTAGGGGCCGAGGTCGAGGGCCACCTATGGGTTTTGTTGGAGGGAATGCTAGAAGGGAGTATGGTGTGAATGAAGATCACTATGGGGGCCAACCGGAGCCTTTCCGTGGGGGTCGTGACAACACCAACATCAATAGTGTGAAGCTTAATCTCCCAACCTTTAAAGGGAATTGTGATCCGGCAGCTTACATTGAATGGGTGCTACACATGGAAAGATTGTTTGACACAAATGAGATGACCGATGAGAAGAAAGGTACTTATGCTATTTCATCCTTTGAATCCTATGCATCTACTTGGTGGGAATCCGTCAAGAGATCAAGGAGGAGAGCAGGGGTTCCCGTGAATGTGGGTTGGAATGAATTGAAGGGTATCATGAGTATCAAGTACATCACCCCTAGATATCGGCAAGAGCAACTCAAGAAACTTTATGAGTTGAAGCAAGGTGTCAAGACGGTGCATGAATACTTTTATGAGTTTGAAAGAACTCGAATGGCCTTAGATATGGACACCGAAGATGAAGAGCAAGCCGTGATCCATTTCATGAATGGTTTGAGCTATGGTATAGCTTCACAATTGAGATTGCATGCTTATCTTTCACTCCAAGAAGTTCTTGATGCCGCTATCCAAGCCGAGCAATGGCTTGAGAAAGAGAAGTCCAACCGTTACAAGAGAAACACTTCTACTTCCATGAACAAGTCAAAGGATTGGAAAAATCCTACTCCCAATGCCAAGTTCACAAATGCAAGTGGCCCTAGTGGAGCAAGTGCTAGCAAAGATGTGAAGAAACCGTTTGAGAAGTACACACCCAATGTGGGAGGTAATTCTAAAACCCAATTGAATACTCCTACTTCTTCTTCCATTCAATGTCACAAATGCAAGGGGTATGGACACTTTGCTAAGGAGTATCCTACAAAGAGGACCATGGTTCTTGTTGGTGATAATGCATATGAACAAGAGAGTGAACCGGAGGATGATGAGGGTGTAGAGGGAGATGAGGGAGTAGAGGAGGATGATCTAGATGATACGGTGGAGGAAGAGGAACCTCATACTTTTCTAGTAGTGAGGAGGAGCTTAGGAGCTATGATTGTGGAAGATGGTGAAACCTTGCAAAGGGAAAACCTTTTCCATGCTAGGTGTCGTGTTAAGGGTGTTGTATGCTCTATGATCATTGACTCCGGAAGTTGTGCTAATGTTGTGAGTCAATCTCTTATAACCCAATTGAAGTTGCCTACCGTGAAGCATCCCAAGCCATATCGATTGCAATGGCTTAGTGAATGTGGGGAGCTAAAGGTAGTGAAGCAAGCAATGATCAAGTTCAAAATGGGTAGTTATGTTGATGAACACTTGTTCGACGTTGTGCCCATGCAAGCTTGCCACCTTCTCTTTGGAAGGCTTTGGCAATTTGATCGACAAGCGGTTCATGACGGACGTGTCAACACTTACACGCTCCAACATGAAGGAAGGAAATTTGTGTTGAAGCCCCTAACTCCCAAACAAGTGAGTGATGACTACAATAGGATGAGGGAGTTGAGGGAGGTGGCAAAGGCCAAGTCAATCATTGAGACTAGCCCTTTGTCCAAAAGCATGGTGGCAATCCCACCTTCTTCTTCTACTGGTGGCATTTGTGCCATGATGCAACCGGGCGAGATCTTAAAGGGAAATGATGGCACCAAGTTTCTCCTATGCCTAGTGCACAAAGGTATGATCCTAAACTCTAATTGTGATTTTTTTTTCTAACCCTTTGCCTAGTGTGTTTGAGAATGTCTTGAAGGATTTTGGGGACATGTTCCCAGATGAGATGCCGGATGGATTGCCTCCTTTGAGGGGTATTGAACATCAAATAGACTTTATCCCGGGATCTCAAATCCCAAACAAGCCGGCTTATAGGAGCAATCCGGAGGATACAAGAGAATTGTAAAAGCAAGTTGATGAATTGCTCACTAAGGGTTTGGTGAGGGAGAGCTTGAGTCCATGTGCCGTACCCGTGATCCTTGTTCCCAAAAAGGACGGCACTTGGAGGATGTGCGTTGATTGTCGGGCCGTGAATAAAATAATGGTAAAGTACCGTCATCCTATTCCCCGACTTGATGATATGTTAGATGAATTGAGTGGTTCATGTGTGTTTAGCAAAATTGACCTTAGGTCCGGCTACCATCAAATCCGGATGAAACCCGGTGATGAATGGAAAACCGCATTCAAGACCAAATTTGGTCTCTATGAATGGTTGGTGATGCCCTTTGGGCTCTCCAATGCACCTAGCACTTTCATGAGGCTAATGAACCATGTTCTAAAGCCATTCATCAACAAGTTTGTGGTCGTCTACTTTGACGATATATTGATCTATAGTAAATCAATAGACGACCATGTTGATCACCTTAGGCAAGTGCTTGAAAAGTTGAGAGCCGAAAAGCTCTATGCTAATTTTAAAAAGTGTGCCTTTGGTGTTGAGAAGGTAGTCTTCCTTGGGTTTGTTGTGAGTGCCCAAGGAGTGGAGGTGGATGAGTCTAAGGTAGAGGCCATACGTGATTGGCCTACTCCTACTACCGTGACTCAAGTGAGGAGCTTTCATGGTCTTGCTAGCTTTTATCGGCGATTTGTGAAAGACTTTAGCTCCATTGCCGCTCCACTCACCGAATTGGTGAAGAAGGACCAACCTTTTGTTTGGGGAGAGCCTCAAGAGAAGGCCTTCCATGAGTTGAAAAGTAGGTTGAGTACCGCCCCTCTATTGCAATTGCCCGACTTCGGAAAGGCATTTGAGGTTGAATGTGATGCCTCGGGGGTGGGAATTGGTGGTGTATTAATGCAAGATAGCAAACCCATCGCCTACTTTAGTGAGAAGTTGAAAGGGGCCTCCTTGAATTACTCTACGTATGACAAGGAGTTGTATGCCCTTGTGAGAGCCCTTGCCCATTGGCAACACTACCTTTGGCCTCGTGAGTTTGTAATCAAGTGTGACCTGAGTCACTCAAGCATTTGAGAGGCCAAGAAAAGCTCAATAAGAGATATGCCAAGTGGGTTGAATTCATTGAGTCCTTTCCCTATGTGATCCAATACAAGAAAGGGAAGGACAATGTTGTGGCGGATGCGCTTTGTAGAAAGTTCGCTCTAGCCACCACTCTCACCTCTAAGCTTATGGGTTTTGAAAGCATTAAATTGATGTATGCTCATGACCCGAAGCTCTAGAAAAGGGGGAGAGAGTTGAGAAATACCAATGGGTTAATGGATATATCTTTAAGAATGGTAAAGTGTGCATACCCGAGTCCTCATGGAGGGAATTGCTTGTGCAAGAGGCACATTGTGGAGGACTCATGGGTCACTTTGGTAGGGACAAAACCTTGGCCATCCTTCGGGAACAATTCCATTGGCCAAAAATGGGGACCCATGTTGAGAGACTTTGCAACTCTTGTCTTGAATGCAAGGTTGCTAAGTCCAAGTCGAACCCCCATGGTTTGTATACCCCACTCCCCGTACCTACTAGTCCATGGTTGGATATCTCGATGGATTTTGTGATGGGATTACCAAGGACTAGGGAGGGCCATGATAGCATTTATGTTGTTGTGGATAGGTTCTCCAAAATGGCTCATTTCATTCCATGTCGTAAATGTGATGATGCACAACATGTTGCTACCTTGTTTATTGATAATGTCTTGAAATTGCATGGTGTGCCTCAAACCATAGTGAGTGATAGGGACACTAAGTTCCTAAGCCATTTTTGGAGGAGTTTATGGGGTGCCCTTGGCACCAAACTCTTGTTTTCTACGTCCCACCACCCCCAAACCGATGGGCAAACCGAAGTGGTGAACCGAACCTTGGGTGCTCTTCTTAGAGCCATGACTCGAGGTAAGGGTGGGACTTGGATAGATAAGCTACCTCTTATGGAGTTTTCCTACAATCGAACCGTGCATCGGATGATTGGTATGACTCCATTCGAGTGTGTGTATGGTTTTAACCCCTTGATTCCCCTTGATCTAACCCCTTTGCCAAGGGAAATGGTTGTTAATTTTGAAGGTAAAGCTAGAGCCAAGGCTTTGATGGAGCTACATGCTAAGGCGAAGAAGAACTTGGAGGAAGCTTATGCAAAGGTAGCATCCAAGAAAAACAAGGGACGCAAGAAGGTGGAACTCAAGAAGGGTGACTATGTGTGGGTGCACTTCCGGAAAGAAAGGTTTCCAAACCTTAGAAAAGGGAAGTTAGCACCCCGTGGAGATGGCCCATTCCAAGTGCTCTCAAAGATAAACAACAACGCTTATGTGGTCGACTTACCAAGTGAGTATCAAGTGTCTAATACTTTCAATGTTTGTGACTTGGTTCCTATGGATGTAGGTGATGAAGAGGTCGTGGATGATAATGCTTCAATTTCGAGGACAAAATCTTCTCAAGAAGGGGAGGATGATGCCGGGCAAACCACGAGACCCTTCACTCGGAGCCAAGCTAGGGAGGTCCAAGGAGTACACCTACACTTGGTGAGGAAGGGACTAGAAGAAGGAAGCGTTTGGAAGCCATTCCGGGTGCTCAAAGTGCAAGGGGAGCAGCCCAGCGAACCAGGCGCCCCGCCTGCACCTTAGGCGCCTCCGCCCAGAGAGCAAAGGGACCAGGCGGACCGCCCCACCCTCAGGCGCACCGCCCAGCCCACCCCACTGATCAAAATGGAGCAAAATGTGGGCGCTCCGCCCCAAACTTGGGCGCACCGCCCGGATCGCTGAAGCCCGAGTTTCCTAGCTTTGTTAAGACTATTTTGACCCTACGTGGTCCTTTATTCCTAAGCCTAAGTATGGGCATATTAGACCTTTCATATGGTGTCTAAAAATACATATAAATAGCTAGTTGTCTTATTATTTTCATTAGCTTACCTTTTGATGAAAACAAACACTTGTGTTGAAGAGTTGAACTCTTATTGAATGACAAACCTTGAATTTGGGACTTGTTCTTCCTCTAGCGGATCTAGATGAATTCCAATCCCCCCCCCCCCCACCATTCTACTTGCGTGCTCACGTTAGCTCGAGGGTAGTTGCCTAGCATAGGTGTTCCTGACCTCCTCTCGGGGTGTAACGGAACAAGTTCTCCGTTGCTACTTGAGATTTGTGATCGAGAAACGTCTCGTTCCTATCTTTTTATTTCCGCGTTTGATTTTCTACATCAATTTTCAAGCTTAAAAACATTATCTTCACTATTTCAATTATTACAATGTAAAGTGCAATGCTTATGTGATTTATTTATCTTACTTGGTAGTATTAACATTATATGATGTTCATCCCAAGGAGAGAGATGAAGCATGTAGGCAGTGTGCTATTTTAGACGTAGCTAGTTTATGTTTAATTGACAATTTTGGCTCAATGTGTGAAGACATTATACTTTTAGTTTATATTAATAAAATGGTCACTAGGTACTATGCCTAGTTGATTCTTTGCTTTAAAAAAAAATATTAAGGTTAAATTTGAAAAAAGATTAACTTTGACTTGATATTTCAAAACGATGGATATTTTGAAGGAAAAAAAAAATTAAAATGATGCTTATAATGACCGAAGGTAGTACTACTTATGTCAATTTGTAGGTGAATCATCTTAAATGAGGAGAAAAAATAGAATTGTAGGAAATCAAATTTGGCCCCTCTCTCACTTTTTTGTTAGTCTCAAAATACAAGGTCTTTTGAAAAAATTTATTGTATGTTTGATGTTTATCAAATATAAAATTCAATCAACAGCTGTAGCTGCCAGCTGGAAGCAACTTCTATGCATCGTAAATTACATGCCAAAATAAAATAATAAAAAAATATTTTATTGAATAATTTGGTGTAAACATTGAAAAAGGCTTTTACACATACAGCATCATACCTATAAGGATGGAACAAAAGCACAAGGATGGAACAAAAGAAATAGTTCATGAAGTACAGAGCAAAACACCATGCTCCTTCCTATGAACCAGCACCAAAATTGTTCAGGAGATAGGTAGTAATTTTCTTTTAAAATATGGTGAATTCCATGAAATCTTGCTAAAATTCTCAGTATTTTTAGTTTTCTTCTCTCATTTTAGCTAAATTCTTTTGGTATTGGACTACAACAGTATTTGGTACGTTTTTTGTAATTCTTCCTTTGCAGGACATAATTTTCAATCGAATAGGCTACTGGGAACGGAGGAAAAACAATTGCGACAATCATAAAAAAGAAAAAGGAAAAAACTATGTACTTCAAAGTTGCTTCAAACATCCAAAGAAGATAGTAAAAATAGAGCACTCTATCAATTTAAATGTAGAAGGAACTGAATGTTTTACAAGCATCAAACCGTTCCCTAGCCATATAATAATGTCTATCCCTCCGCCCTTTTTTTTTGGTTACATTGGATACATAGTAGCAGGAGAGAATCTGTGCAAAGGTCATCACTAACACTTAAACTAACCACATGCCACTAACTATGAGATCCAAACAGACGACCATATTATGCCGACTCTGAAAAATAGCGGTCAAGACAATATTATGCCATCAGCATAATATCGCCATGTGAACCTGTGGATGCAAGAAAATAGAGATATAAACAAAGGCTAAGAAAACCAATTTAATAAAATACATCATATACAAACAAACTGAATAGGAAGAAATATACATTTGTCAAAGATATCCTTGGCCAACTGTAGTAGTCGTTCGCTGTCTTCAGCCATCTTTGAGACTCTCTCAGCTTCCTTGACTGCCTCAGCTGCTACAAATGATTTATTTTCAGCATCTGCAACCTTATGTACAGCAGTGGCTGTTGCTTCTTCAACGGTATCACCAAGATAGGAACTATTTGGAAACTGTCTTGGTCCAACAAGGTTTTGTTTTGGGGTAGCGGTCTTTGTTTTTTCTAAAACCTCCTTCTTAATCCTGTAGCAATTATCAATCTGCAGTGGAAGTCGGAAACCAAAATCCCAGAATTTAGAATTAGAAAGTTCAAACGAATATCAGGATGCAGTATTCAGTGGTTCAGCAAGTATACAACTGATTCCATAACGCTCTTTAGCTTGTCCATGAATTCCAATTTCAAAAATCCATAAAACACAACAGATCATTATGTGGTTAAAGAAAAAATCGGTTGAACAGATGCCTTTTACTGATTGGAAAAGCATATTGACCAAGGATAATGACCAAATGGAGGACACCCACCAACTGACCAACCAACAATAAGATCTAAATAAACAGACAAGAAGTCATCCCATCAAAGCACCTGGACAGCTCAAAATGCACTTAACTATATGAAAGATGCAAACATTTGTTTCGATCCAAACCAGATTCGATAACCAAAAGAACACTAATCCACCAGAGAAGTGTATTACTTAGCCTGAAAAATGCAAGCATTTCACTCCATAATATATCGAGCACCAAAGCCACATAATGATACATGCGTGGGACACAACACAGCTTTCTGATCGTGACCTCAATTATGCTATTACACCAGACAAACATCTGGAAACTGCAATAGAAACTTAGTTTACTCATTCAACCAAGCAATTAATTTTATAAGGGTTTATGGGAATGCGGGTTCTACTTGGATACTTTTCTTCGATAGTCTTTAAGGAACTTGGAGACAAGCACACAGAGCTCTATGTTTATAAATTGGACCAGTACTTCGGCAACAAAAGCAGTTACAGAAAAAAATGCTACCCAACTTATATGTGAAAAAAAAAAAAATTTAAAAAAAAAAACAAAACAAGGTGACCTTTTCAAGTTTGTCTTGTTGAACAAGCCTCCTCAGCCTAGCAGTTAGCAACCTTCTGAAGTTTTGGGGCACGTCCTGCCTTTGCTGTAGATACAATTACAAAAACAATAAGAAATGTCCACTTCAGTAAATTATTGCATTTTTTTTTTGAGAAAAATTTAGTGAGTTATTGCATATATGGTATTCTGCATAGAATTATGAGGTACCAACTTGCACATACATATATGCGTTATTTATTTTTATCAGATAAAAAAACTACTGGAATTATTGAAACTCAATATCTTGAATTCCATAGGACATACTACTGCAGTAATTTTCCAATGTGACCTGCAGCTCTGCAACTATTCTCAGTAGGTGATGAGTAAAAATTTTTTAGTTCTGTTAAATTGAAAGAACTTTTAGGCCTGTTCTGCTTTCCTTTTTCCTGGAATGAATACTAGTTCTCTTTGCCACATGAGGGAGAGAACCTGGATATCTTGAGGAATGGCAAGTAGTTCCTGTTTGTCCATGTCTTTCAAGTAAGATGAAAGATAACACAGAGATGTAAACAAGAATGACAACAATAGCTTTAGGCCTTTATGTTGGACAAGAGTGAAGGTCTCCATCCATTATATGCGTCAAATTAATGTATTGACCTTGGAACTGTAATTGTTTTATAGTTTGTTGTAATCCTATTGTTACTATCGCATAGTACTTTAATCTAGCTTTGAAGACTTAAAATTCATTTCTGGAAGCTGGTTAACATTACAGTGATTGCCTAAATCATAGTACTTCTAGAAAAATACAACAAACAGCTAGAATGTCGGGGGTGGGGGGGAGGTGGGGAGGGGGGTAGGTATCAAATACCTCACGGAACGGCTAGAAAAAGAGAAAACCAGAAAGTATAATGATGTCTCTGTATACCTCAATGAAGCTAACAATTGTGCTTGTGTCAGATCCATTTGGATCTTTTAGACTTGAAAGTGCATCATATATCATTTGATTGTACCTACAATAAAGCAGTAATATTATTGAATGCACATGAACAGAATTATTTGGAACTAAGAGAAAAAAGGAAAATGGTAATGTACCTAGATGGCTAATGGCTATCAAACATTGATAATATTTTGTTCTTCAACCTATATATAGTCACTTATTACACTTCTTTTATTCTTTTTGGTTAATGGGGGACCTTTGGTAGGAGATGCAAGTGGTTTTCTACAGTAGGTTACAAATGTAAAACAAAAAAATCATGAGCGTTCATCAAATTTCAAATAAGTTCTTATTTGAGATACTATGAAATGATGAGCATTCATCAAGTACTAAGCTTGGAGGAGTTATTTGAGATGAAGACTCTTTATTTCGCTAGTAAAAGTTCACATTCCCTGACGATGAAGAAATTGAAAAGGAAATCAAAAGAGACAAACTTTGAAGCAGTTTTTCCATCTAACGCGCATTTTGAAGAGTCTTCCATGATGGTGTCAGCTGATGCATCTTGTGGAACGGGAGTGGAGGAAACAGGGGCCTGCGATGGAGCAGCAGCAGCATCAGGATTAGCCTTGGGCTTTGGTGTCCTAGATTTATCTCTTGGTCCTTGTCCATTGGCACTAACATTCAAGTTTCTCCATTTATCCTACATAACAAATAAACTTGTTAAGAGGCAGGGGGAGGGGTTTCGAAAGCATCAAAATAACAGTTGCTTAAAAAAGACATGGCAACTTAAAGAAACCTTAAGATCGATGTTGGAGCGAGAGTAAAGGAGGTGATTGAATTCAGGGTCTCTCTGAATGTTCTTCCACTTGCCTGCTCCGTGCTTAGCCACCCCGGCTCGAAGTGCTTCTTCTTCTTCCGATGTCCATTTCTGCTTTGGATTTCCCATCTCCTTAAACCCTCCTCCTTACTGACGGCGTTCCCCTCTTCCGTTGGCCTTTTCCTCTTCATTCACTTTTAAACCCGCCATTTATATTTTTTTCAACTTCGACCATGTTATTTTTATTGCTTTCTTTTATAACCCCCCCTTCTCCACGCTACCGTATGATACGGTACCGTATTTAACATTTCTGTTCAGTAATTTCGATTTTCGATTTTTAAAAAATGTCATATCATTACCATACCAAACTAACTTGGTAATAGACTATTTTCATGTTCGGTTCTAATAACTTTAGGTACGGTAAGTCAGTAACCATAGTTTGTTCGACTTCAACTTACATACAATAGATATATATGTTGCAAAGAAATGCTAAAGTAACTAAGAAACTTCATTTTTCAATTAAGAATGAAACTTCACAATGCACTAGCGCAAAATACAAAAAGACCACAAAACATGTACCAAAGTTTTAATGTACAAATAACATTAGCAAAAATCTAATTAAACACAATCTTACTGCACAATCTTACAAAAAAATTCCATTCATTGAAATTCAAAATATACCTATGATAATCTAGTATACTTTTATTCAAAAAATATGTTTTTGAGTTTTGACGATGTTTGAAAAGCATTAAATAAGATTTGATTATATTGGTACTATTTTATTTATTTAGTTTATAAATATTTATTTGTTTAAATTAAACAAATAATCAAATCACAAGTTTTAGATATTTTATTTAGAATTTTATTAGCTCATATACAGACTAATTAAAATATTATGATTTATATAAATAATATATATAATTTGTATATATAATTAAATATTTTGGTATCTTTTTTATAAATATCTAATACCGAAATACTATTACCAAAGTAAAAAAAGTCAGTTTGTTACGGTAACTCGGTATTTACCATACTATGGGTAGCCCTAATTTATACACAAATTATTTCTTCACTCATTCTTTTTCGTACTTCCAAGAACACCTGAACTTAAAGATATTCATATTGAACACGTGAACTCGCACTAAATTGTACTTATTAGACACTAACTTGGTGAGGTGAAGACATGTCCATTACACTTCTTATTTAGAGCATGCGAGACTAATATTTTCATTTTCGGATTTTTCTAAAATGGGTAAGTTTAATTGTATAGGCAAAAATACGTCACCTACTATTAAGAGGATATGAGTCCAGCTGGCGAGACTAGACTTGTCTTACAAGTCACTGGGCACAAAGGAAACACGCCTGCTCTACGAGTTACGACCGTTCAGGCGGTACGGGCGTAGGATGACGGGCATACATCCTGTTGCCTTAGGATTACAGTCTCCTGGTTAGGATTTCGTATATACCATCACCTTGAATTATAGGCCCATAGCCTTATTAGTCTTTGTATTTTACCTTAATTAAAACAGGGTATCCACTACTATAAATAGCCCCTCCTTACATTGTATTGTACAACAGAGCGATTCACCACAGAATCCGGCTATTCTCAAGGAATAAGACTACTTTACTTTTCTCGCTCATTATTTCTCTCTTTATTTACTTACTTTTCCATCGTATTTACTGTATTGCTTGTGACCTCATTCTAAATTAATGTTTAACCTAGGCGACTGATTTTAGATATAAATAGTTTGGCGTCCACCGTGAGACCTAGATAATTGTAGATATTCTATGAAGAAAAATGCACAATCATGTCTGATGATAGTAGCAACGTTCTGAAGAACACTACAGATGCAGTAGATGAATCAGTGAATGATCCCGCTGATCCCAACGTGAAGCCTAAGAATCCCGTTGAGCAACCGAAAGACTCTTCTCAGGAACCAACTCATGTTGCCAGCAATGGAGAAGACGATCGATCACTGGAAGGTAATCTCGAATTCAGAAGCTTTCTTATTAATCGTCTCAAATCTATGTCAGAACAATAGCATCGTAATTCGAGCAATATGGTCGAAGGGATATCGCTGAAGTTAGGAGCGATTTTTTTTGGATCGTCTTAGAGGCCAGCATCCCCGCAAGGACCAGCGCCCACGAACAATTCGCCAGCATCTGTTCCTAGCCGTAGGATCAACATGGATGCCGCTCCCGGAGGGTCATAACAATAAAAAATCAAGACCTTAAGGGAGTGCTTGTCATCCAGGACCTCATAAAAGAGATGAAGGTCATCCACGACCGGATTGGTAATGTGCCGGGTGCTCCACCCCAAGTTACCACGGTAGATGAGCAAAAGTTTTGCAATCATACTTACAAAGCAAGCGTTGCACCTGTCCGCATACCAAAGCACTTCTGTCTGCTGGATAACTTGAAGTATGATGGAACAACTGATCCAGATGAGCATATTGTTGCGTATTACATGGCTATAAAAAGTAACGAGATCACTGAAGAAGAGATTCAGTCTACTCTGGTGAAGAGGTTTGGATCAACTCTAACCAAAGGCACCCTTGCTTGGTACACCTAGCTACCGATGGGCTCCATTGAATCATTCACTATGATGCATGAGCTATTCAAGAAAGCGCATTCAGGTGCCTGTAAACGGGAGAAGCGCATGGAGGACATCTTCGAAATCCGCCAGCGTGACGACGAGCTGCTGAAGGACTATCTTGACAGGTTTCAGCGGGAACGAATGGAGCTTCCTCCAGTCCCTGATAATATTGACGTGGTAGCCTTTGGTAAAAGTTTGAACTCGAGGGGGTCGCTAGCCACAAGGGAATTGTAGTGGAGTTTGACTCAACATCCTGTGACAATATGGAACGCCTTACATCAGAAATATAACGAGAAGCTTCTCCTGGTGCCAGGAGAATCATCCACCCCCAAGGAAGTTTGCTCTATTGTCCAAGTCGCCATCCGCCAAGGACAGAAATGGGGATACATGGAGGAACCTCGGGCCGGATACAAAGGGAAGAGAAACAAGTGAGATTACAGAGATGATTTCCCAAAACGAGAAGATAGCGGGAAGTCCTCAGCACCATCAACCAAGGGGTTACTCAGTGTCGATTAGGTGCCTAACAGGTTTGAAGAGTTGGGATTGCGCGTCAACACCGTAGAGTTCGTAAGGGATCGCATGAAGGACGCACAAGTACGCTGCCCTAGCAATTTTAGGGCCGAGCTGGATAGAAGGAACAAAAATCTTTATTGTGATTTCCATAGGGATCATGGAAATGAGATGGACAGAGGCATTAATCCTGGAAGTCATGGGTTTGCTGAATAAGGGTTATCTCAAGGATTTGCTCATCGATAGTGGAAAGCAGACTTACGCTAAAAGCAGAAATCAAGATGGACTACCAGAGCTACCAGATCCGAAGAGGTCCATCAATGTCATATCGACTGTCCGACATTGCTCAAAGAGTCAAACAACATCGGGGTAGCACCCGACGAGAGTCACGCCTGGGATGAGATGATCCTATTTAGTAACGAGGATAACACCAGCTGCAATACTCCTCACCACAATGCTTTGGTCATAACGCTCGGGATAGAGGATACGGACGTCAAACGTGTCTTGATCGACGCCGGTAGTGCCGTCAACCTCATCAGATGGGACACGCTGAAGGCACTGGGAATCAAAGACAAGATGGCCCCAAGTATCTATACACTGGCTGGCTTCAACAATTGTTGTGAAAAGGCTGTTGGAGAAATTAACCTTACTGTTCACATCCCAAGAGCTGATTATGTTTCATCTTTTCAGGTAATCAAGGGAGGCATCCCTTACAATGTGATCGTAGGACGACCATTGATCAATCAAGTCAAAGCAATACGATCTACTTGACATCAATCTTAAATACCCTACCAAGTAGGGGATAGAAGAAGTCAACGGGGACCAGGAGGTAGCAAGAGAATGCTACACAACGGCCATCTTAGGAGCAGCTGCTCCCGAAGAGGTACATGAAATAAATATTCCTGAAGTCACCGAATACCCCGAAACCTCAATTAACCAAGATCATGACTCCGATGGTATGGTTGATTGACATTTTCTGGGCGGAGGGGGGGGGGGAAGGAGAAGGGATATTTGGAAGCACTTTTCTTTTCAGAATTTCTTAAATTACAGCATTTTCAAGCTCTTATGATATGTTACAGGTTTTTACCCACAATATTCCAGGCTTCGCGCCCTTATTAATAAACTACTATTTATATAGTGAGTTTCCTAGTAATTAAGATCAATCTACGACCCAAATATTCATAGCCCAGGCCAATTCCAAGTTGAAGTAATACACCCATTGATACGGGGTAAAACCCAAATGCGGAAATAAAGATAAAAGAGCGAGACACTACTCGAACTCCCTACAAAGTAACCCCGGGGAACTCGTCCCGAGATACCCTTGTATCGGCGTCAAGGAGGACCTACACTATGCAACTACCCTCGAGACGACAACGGCCTCGCAAGTAGAATGATCGGGGGGGGGGGGGGAGGGGGGTTTGGGGTTCAACTAGAATCCACTAGTAAACTCAAACCAACTCAAAAAGGTTTTCATTCTAAGAGAACCCACTCTTGAACATTCATTCAATCATTCTTCATAATGGCTAACTTGGAAAATGTAAAGCTAATGGAGTATTTATAGGCCTTTCCTAGACATTAATGAAAGACCTAAAGTACCCTTAAGTAGGTTCTAAAGTCATAAGCCACGTAGGGGCATAATGGGAATTACATAGCAACTTAAGTCAAATTCCCGTAAAACAATAGCAGGGGTAGGTGCTCCGCCTCCACACCCTTAGGCACTCCGCCTCCTTGGTTCGCCTCCTTCAGTCCAGAGAGCATGCAGTCACTAGGCGGTCCGCCTCCATTCCTTGGCGGTCCGCCTCTTCCTGAAGCTTCTTGAAACACCTCGAAATGTGTCTCGGATGCTCTTCTTTCCATGGCGTCCCAATGCATGACCTTGAAGTGATCTTCCTTGGCCTTGGATGGTGCTTTTGGATGGTTGCTCGAATTTCCCCGCATCATCCTCCCCTTCTTGAGAAGATTTCATCCTCGAAATCAAGGCTTGGTCTCTCATGGCTCTAGCAACTCCTCGGGGTGGCCAAGAATCTCCTCTTTTGTTCCTTTATCGTCACTTTGTCATAGGCTTCTTCCAAGAGCTTCCTCGCCTTAGCATGGAGCTTAGAACCTACAAGAAAAAACACGCAAATGTCCTACTTTGAAAGTAGGTTAGTGCAAGAAGTGTGGAAAACACACTCTTGTGATATAACCAAGCATCAATAACAATCATGAATATCAAGTCTCCAAAGAGAACCATAAGCACTTGGTTAAAGATCAACATGCACTCAACAAGATAATGAGCAAATAGGTCGTGGGAAGATGGGAAATGCAAGATCAAGCTACCAAAATCCCCTTGAACCTTAAGCTCAAGATCAACACACCAACCTATCCTCGAGGTGTGATCAACATGTGGAGTGGAGTGAATCAAATAGCCCAACCTACGAGTAGGATCAAGCACTCCACTCCCCTTCTTTAGAGCATACCTATTCACACCAAGGGATTCCTCTTCCCCTCCCATTTCATCAACTAGGCAACCCTCCTCAAAAGTCAAGTTCTCAAGGAAGGTGTTGATGATGGATTCTTCTTCATCATAACCCCAACAAGCAATAAGAGGGTCACTCAAAAAACCATCTACCTCACCCACATTCTCAAGCAATGGGTTGCCTAAGGCATCACACCATGGGGGTTTGATATTTGGCTATTTCACTTATATTTTTAGGGTATTTTCACCATGTTATGATAGTATGTCTAAGATGTTACAAGCAAAATTGTTAATATTTGGTGCTAATTGAGTTGTTTAGTGTTGTAGGACTTGAACATGGTGAATTGAGCGGAAAAAGTGCTATTTTTGGAGTTACAAATGAAGATGTTGAAGAGTTCAAGTAATCCGTGTGCCAAGCGAATGACACGGGAAGAAATAGAGTCTTTGCTTAAGAATTGATTAAAAATTTCAGCGCATTTAGGCCAAATACGCGAGCACCACGCGAGCTGAATTGCTTGCAGAAATTTGGTCCGCGTGCCACGCGCAGTACAAGGCTGATGGGCAAAAGAATAAGGCTATTTTAGTACTTTTGCTCAGTTTATTACAGGGTATAAAAGCTTCTTTTGCCTCCATTATGAAAAATACACTGGAGAAGAAGCAAAAAGGAGGCTAGAGCTTTGGAGACTTCAAGAACACGAGTTTTTCTAAATTCTTCCCTACTTTTTGTAATTTATTCATTCATGAATTATTTTGATATGACTATTATGCACATGAGTGGCTAATTCACCCATTCTAGGGTTGATTGAACCACTCCAATACTTATGTGCTATGAATATTTGTTTTGATGAATGAAACTTGTGAATTCTTCCTATCTAAGTGTTTATGTTTTGATTGCTATTGATTGGAAGGGCCGCCAATTGATTGTTCCCGTTATTCGTGTGTGTCTAGGGATAGATTCATAGGTTTGGGTTAAACACTTAGCAATATTTCAATCTAAAACCAAGGTATTACTTAGATTGTCAATAAGGTGATTTGTGACCATTGACCCTGATTGTGAACAATACTTGTAGTCTTATCTATCTTCATTAGTTAATTGGAAAATTAGTTAATGAAAGTTACAGTTATTACACGGAAGTGAATAGTTGTGAATTTGGAGCAAGTGTTCAATAGGAAGAACCAAGTTGAATTCGTTAAATCATTATTCTAATACATAGGTAGGAGTTGGGTAAATCAATCCTAGGCTTTACATCCTTGAATCAATTTTGTTCTCTAATAATTGTTGTTTACTATATTATTAATTTTTATTACTTAGTTGTTACTACACAATCAACCTTAAATCAAACACCCTTAGAAGTTAGTTGATAGATAAATTAGTTAGAAAAACAACTAGATTTCGAGTGTTCCCTGTGGGATTTGACCTCGGGACTTTAAGTACCGAGCTATATTTGCTGCGACCGCTTAGTCCCTTTTATAGGGCATAGTTGGGCGTGATCAAATTTTGGCGCCGTTGCCGGGGAACACGGTGTTATTTTAGTTGTTAAAATAACTAGTTTTATTTCTCAATTGACTTCACTTTTGTCATCTTGAGTTAACTCTTTAGAATTTGTGTGTTTCAGGTGTATGCGTAAAACAAGATCTCAGTCTGCAGAGTTGAAACCGTTTGACCCAGAGATTGAGAGAACATTCCACGCCTTAAAAAGGGCGAATACTGTTGGCAATACACTTCGAAAATCAGAAACCAAAGATATTGAGATGGCTGAAGATTTGGCACTTAATGCTTTTGCTCAGCCTGTGGCTGGAAACTTGGCTTCTGCTATTCGGCTTCCGAAATTTGAAGCTGAAAGTTTTTACATCACCCAAACTATGGTCAGTCTGTTGTCCAATGCTGGACTTTTTGCGGGTAAATTGACTGATGATCCTCAAAAGCATTTGAAAAAGTTCATGAGGGTGTGTGAAACTCAGAAGCATGCTCGAGTTCTGGCTGAGGTCGTGCGATTGATGTTATTCCCGTTTTCTTTGACGGATGATGCTAGTGACTGGTTTGATTCTTTGCCAGTCAATTCTATCACTTCGTGGGATGAGTTGGTGATCAAGTTCATGAAGAAATTTTTCCCACCAAACAAAACTGCGAAGTTGGTTGATGAAATACTCATGTTCAGGCAGACCCCGCTCGAGACTCTGCCAGAAGCTTGGGAAAGGTTCAAGAGCTGCTTGCGAAAGTGTCCCCATCATGGAATTCCTGATCAGATGTTGGGACAAAGAATTTACATGGGCATGAGTGATCAAATCAAGGGCAATTTAGATGCAGCTGCTGGAGGAGCATTCTTGAGTAAAACATTTACTGAAGCAAAAGCTCTCCTCGATACCATGGCTCAAAATTCAGGCTGGTTGACTAGAGATGCATCTGCTGGTTCAGGCCCAAAGGTTTTGGCTGCTGGAATTGATAATGGGGTTGAAGAGCAAATGTCAAGGTTGCAGACTACGCTGGATGTGGCTTTGAAACAATTTAATGAAAACATGCTGAAACCCGTTAACCAAGTTGACACACCTGATCCAGGTAATTTTGCTGACTCTGATTTATTGGGTTATACTGAAGATGCCAATTTTCTGAATTATGGGCAGAAGCAGCAATACAATCAGCAGGGTCCAGTTAGACAGGCACAACAACCAGCTCCATACAACACTGCCAGACAGCAGGGACAACAAGTTCCTTAGCAGAGACAAGCAGCTTATAATAACCAGCAGGTAGTATTACCTACACGGCAAGCTAATGATATAGCTGACATTAAGAGTATGGTGCAGTCCATGGTGGGAGTACACAAGAAGCTGCAAGATCAAGTTACAGCCCATGACACTGCCATTAAGGGAATAGAGACACAGTTGGGACAACTAGCCATTGCTCTGAACAATAGACCTCAGGGTACCTTGTCAGGAGACACAAAGGTAAATCCAAAGGACGCAAATCCTAACCAAGTGATGGCAGTCAGCTTGAGGAATGGTAGAGATTTAGACAAAGAGCAAGAATTGGCTAAGGAAGAGGTGCCCAATGTGCCAAAAGCTAACCCTGTGGATGTTCCAGCTGAAGTTGGTGACAAGGATGAAGCTGAAAAAGAGATTACACCTGAACCTGTGATTAAGCCAACTGAAAAGGTAAATGAAGAGGTAAGTGTAAAGCGTAAGACCCCACCTCCCCCTTACCCCCAAAGGCTCGTAAACAGCAAAAAGAGAGCCAGTACAAGAAATTCATTGATATGCTTAAACAATTACATGTTAACATTCCTTTACTTGAAGTAATTAGAGATGTACCTGGTTATGCTAAAATGCTGAAAGATCTTTTGTCTAGAAAGTTTGATTTTCAGGATTTGGCTACGGTCACTCTGACTCACACTTGCGGTGCTGTGGTGACTAAGCCTGTGGCGCAAAAGCTGGCAGACCCAGCTAGTTTTACCATACCTTGCACAATTGGTAAGCACACTTTTGCTAGAGCCTTACTTGATTTAGGAGCTAGTATAAATTTGATGCCTCTATCTATCTATAAAAAGCTTGGTATTGGCAGAGCTAGACCCACCTCTATGAGTCTTCAGCTAGCTGATAGGAGTGTTAAGAGACCTGCAGGGATTTTAGATGATGTTCTAGTGCAAGTAGATAAATTTGTGTTCCCTGCAGACTTTGTAATTCTTGATTGTGCAGTTGATGAGGATACCCCTATCATTTTAGGGAGGCCTTTCCTTGCTACAGGGAAGGCTATTATAGATTGTGAGGCCGGTGAGATGAAGATGAGGTTAAATGACGAGGAGGTGACCTTTAGTGTTCAAAAATCTATGAGGAGACCTAGTGAATTTGCTAATTGTTCCATGGCTAATGTCTTAGAGGTAGACGAATTTGAGGATGATGAGTCTTACTATCCTACTGACCCACTAGAAGCTTGTATTATGAATATGGACATCCATGATGGCGAGGAATGGGATGAGACTATATTGGCCTTAGAAGGGCGCGGGTTTTGGCATAGAGAACCACGATTTGAGTCACTTGATTTGGCTAATAGGATAGCGCCCGCAAAACCATCTATAAAGGAGCCCCCTCAGTTGGAGCTTAGACCATTGCCCGAGCACCTGAAATATGTTTTCCTGGGACCTAACTCTACTTTGCCTGTTATTATCTCATCTAGTTTGTCAGGTATGCAGGTAGAAAGGTTAATGCAGTTTTTGAAAGAGTGCAAGCAGGCGATTGGATGGACTATTGCTGACATCAAGGGAATAAGCCCAGCTTTTTGCATGCACAAGATCCTATTGGAGGAGGGTGCTAAACCTTCAATAGAGCATCAAAGAAGGCTATTCCCGAACAAGAAAGAGGTAGTCAAGAAGGAAATAATAAAGTGGCTGGATGCAGGTATTATCTTTGCAATTTCTGATAGTCAATGGGTAAGTCCAGTCCAGTGTGTGCCAAAGAAAGGTGGGATGACTGTGGTTAAAAATGAGAACAATGATCTAATCCCCACTAGAACTGTAACTGGCTGGCGAATTTGTATGGATTATAGGAAGTTGAATAAAGCTACTAGGAAAGATCACTTCCCCCTTCCCTTTATTGATCAGATGCTTGACAGATTGGCAAGGAGGTCCCATTTTTGCTTTTTAGATGGTTACTCGGGGTATAACCAAATTCATATTGCCCCTGAGGACCAAGAGAAAACTACCTTCACATGTCCCTATGGCACCTTTGCTTTTCGAAGGATGCCCTTTGGTCTATGTAATGCGCCTGCCACCTTCCAAAGGTGTATGATGGCTATCTTTACGGACATGGTAGAGGATATTATGGAAGTATTTATGGATGACTTTTCTGTGGTAGGTAACTCTTTTGATGAATGTCTGACTAATCTTGAGAGAGTGTTGAAAAGGTGTATTGAAACTAATCTTGTGCTTAACTGGGAGAAGTGCCATTTTATGGTACAAGAGGGGATAGTCTTAGGGCACCAAGTGTCAAGTAGAGGGATTGAGGTTGATAAAGCCAAAGTAGAGATAATTAAGGAGTTACTTGAACCCACCTCGGTGAGGGCGATTCGTAGTTTTTTAGGCCATGCTGGCTTCTATAGGAGGTTCATTAAGGACTTCTCTAAAATTTCTCATCCCTTGTGTAAATTGCTTTAAAAGGATCACCCCTTTGTTTTTTCTGATGAGTGCAGGTTAGCCTTCAAGGAGTTAAAGAAGAGGTTGGTGTCAGCACCGATCATTGTAGCACCTAATTGGGAGGACCCCTTTGAGTTGATGTGTGACGCAAGTGACTATGTTGTGGGTGCCGTGCTTGGGCAAAGAAAAAATAAAATAATGCACCCCGTCTACTATGCCAGTCGCACACTGAATGGAGCACAATTGAATTACACCACTACTGAGAAGGAGATACTAGCTGTAGTATTCGCCTTTGACAAGTTCCGTTCTTACCTACTTGGTTCGAAGGTGGTGGTGTATACATACCATGGTGCAATCCGGTACTTGGTGGAGAAAAAGGACTCTAAGCCCCGTTTGATGCGGTGGGTGTTGCTGCTACAAAAGTTTGATCTGGAGATCCGTGATCGTAAAGGTACTGAGAACCAGGTTGCAGACCATTTGTCTAGACTTGAAGGAGCTGAGAAGCGAGTTGAGGAAGGTGAGATTTGGGAAAACTTTCCAGATGAACAATTGTTGGCCACTACATTAGAAGAAATTCCATGGTACGCTGATATTGCAAATTATCTGGTAAGTGAAATAATTCCTCATGATTTTGACTCGGCAAAAAAGAAAAGGTTCTTGCATGAATGTAGATCTTATTTTTGGGATGAACCTTATTTGTTTAAAATATGTGTTGATAACATGATCCGGAGATGTGTCCCCGAGATAGAGCAATCTTCCATTTTGCAGGCATGTCATTCTTCACCTTATGGAGGACATTTTGGAGGGACCCGGACAGCTGCTAAGGTATTGGAAGCGGGCTTCTTTTGGCCTACTTTGTTCAAGGATGCTAACATTTGGGTCCGGGCTTGTGATGAGTGCTAGAGGACTGGCAATATCTCTCGTCGTCATGAGATGCCTATGAAACCAATCTTGGAGGTTGAGGTATTTGACGTGCGGGGGATAGATTTCATGGGTCCATTTGTTAGCTCCTATGGGAACAAGTACATACTTGTAGCAGTAGATTACATCTCCAAGTGGGTCGAGGCTGTTGCTCTCCCTACTAATGATGCTAAGGGAGTTACTCAGTTCCTTAAAAGGAACATCTTTTCTAGATTTGGTACTCCTCGGGCTATCATTAGTGATGGAGGAAGTCATTTTTGCAACCAAGTGTTCAAGAGGTTTCTGGAAAAATATGGTCTTCATCATAAAGTTACCACACCTTACCACTCGCAGACCAGCGGGCAAGTTGAGGTCTCAAATAGGGAGATTAAAAGTGTGCTTCAAAAGACTGTAAATGCTACCAGGACTGATTGGGCAAGGAAGCTGGATGACGTCGTATGGGCTTATAGGACTGCTTACAAGACACCTATAGGGATGAATCCCTACAAGATGGTGTTCGGGAAGGCATGTCACTTGCCTGTAGAGTTAGAGCATAGAGCTTTGTGGGCTCTTAGGAGAGTAAATTTGAATTATGACTCTGCAGCTTCTGGCAGGATCAATGAGCTGCATGAACTTGAGGAGAGACGCTTTAACGCTTATGAGAGTGCGAGACTGTACAAGGAGAGGACGAAAAACTTGCATGACAAGAGGATAATAGATAGGAGCTTTGAGCCGGGTGAACAGGTATTGCTTTATAATTCTAGACTTCGTTTGTTCCCTGGTAAGCTTAAGTCAAGGTGGTCTGGACCGTTTAAAGTTGTGCAAGTGGCACCTCATGGAGCTGTGGAAGTAGAGACCGAGGATGGTTCAAGACGATTTAAGGTAAATGGGCAAAGGTTGAAAAGTTACTATGGAATGGAAGAAGAGGTCAAGGTGATCTCTGTCTGGTACTTTTACGAGTGATTAAAGCTTGCATAATGTCGTGCCACGACTTCAAATAAGGCGCTTCTCGGGAGGCAACCCGTGTTTGTAATTGTAAACAAAAGAAAATAAAAAAATAAAAAAAATAAAAAAATACAAAAAGAGTCGTGTCACGACATTAAATAAGGCGCTGCGTGGGAGGCAACCGACGATTTTAGTTAATATTTATTGTTTTGACTAATTTTTAGTTAATTGTAGGGTATTAATGTTTGATCGAGTTTTGTAGGATTCATTGACAGATGCAAAGTTTTTTGGAACATGCGACGGTGATTCAAGATGAGCAAGCTGAATAATGGCATGAAATGAGGTAAGTAATTGGGAAAATCTCGTGGCACGCTAGTACCACGCGGGATATTTAGCCTGAGGAGCATTTAAGTCTCGTGCCATGAGACTAGCACGAGCAATTCTTGTGCCAGAGAAAAAAAAATTCAGTGCATGGAGGCTCACAAACGAGGCCACCACGCGGGTTGTAAAAGGCCAGGGAAGTAATTTTAATAAAAAATAAATAAATAAATAAAAAATAACAAAACAGATATAAAGAAAACCAATTACTGAACAAATTAGAACATCACATAAACACGTTTAAAAAGTCAACCTCCCTTCCCTTTTTCAGTTTAAACTGCATCATCCCCTTCCCCATAACCCTTTCCCCATCACCCCATCCACCACAGGAGCAGCTGCCGCTGCAGGCAGCCACCATCGCCAACCTCCAACGATCAGGTAAGCTCTCTCTCTCCTCCCTTCACTTTTTCTTCTTTTCTCTCTCTCTTCAACCCTAGTTCCAATACCACAACCATCCCGTCACCCCCCAGTTCCCTCCCAGTTCCCGTCATCCCCTCCCCCCTGTAGCGTCAACCCCACCCCGTTCCAGTCAACACCTTCCCCCAGTTCGCGTCACCCCCAACCCGTTCCAGTTCCACCCCGTTCCAGTCATCCCCTCCCCCCTATAGCATCAGCCCCACCCCGTTCAGTCACCCTAACCCCATCCCGTCACCCCCTCAGCCTTAATACATCACCTTTAATTAGTATACTATGGATTACTATAAATTAGAATAGAGTAATATCGATTACTATCAATTAGTTTGGAGTAATATAAGTTAGTATAGAATAATATAGATTAAGATAGAATAATATAGAGTAATATAAAGTAGTATAGAGTAATATAGATTAATATAGATTAGTATAGCGTAGTATAGTGTAATATGGAACAATATAGATTAGTATAGAGTAAGATTTTTCATGTGGGATCAACGAATCTAATATGTACTAGTGTTAAACAAATGTAGCATCCTCCAATAAGATTTGATATAGCTTATCTTGATTTGAATTAAAGTAGGGAAGTCTGAGTACCTGTCCATCTTTGTGTTATTGGAATGATATTTGATGGCACTTGTGCGTATTTGAAGTTGTGCAAGTCGTTAGTTGATTCAAAGGCTCTTTGTTGCGGGGTTTCCTATTATACATTGCTTTTTATGTGTTGCTAAGCTGAATTTTTAGATTTTTGGCCTATTTTGTCTTATTACTGGGTTGTTTGCTCTTTGATTGTAGGATTCCAAATGGGACGTGTCAGAAAGAATACTGGGCAGGAGAAGGACATTGATTTAGAGCAACAACTTGCAGCCAAGCGGCGTAAGACAATTTCTCATACTGTTTGGCGTGATGATCGAGCCAAAGAAGATTACAAAGAGATTTGTGGTAAGACGTTTCTGAGTGAATCACCTATTGATACTGAGATGTGTAGGAGAAAGTTTCCAGATGTGTTGGAGGAAATTCAGAGGAGACAGTGGGATGTGTTGCTAACTGGTTTGGCAAAGCCAACATATCTTGGGTTCGTGAGCTGCTGGCAAATTGGAGGATGGATGTTGGTACTGTGGTAAATGCTCGTAGCAAAATGGTTGACATATCTTCTGCTAAGCTGAATGAGTTCTTGGGGCTCCCACAGGTTGATGGAGCTGCACTTCAGGCTATTGAGAATGCACCAGATCTTGATGATATCCGACGTGTGCTATGTGATGATAATCCGAAGGCAAAGTGGAAGGCAAGTTCAGGGTCTCCACACAACACCTTGGCTTTCAAATACTTTTCTAAGCGAGCAAGAGTGTATCTGAGATTTGTTTGCTTGCGTTTGATCCCCTGTGAGCACATGACATATATACGATTTGAGAGGGTTATTGCCACCTATGCATTGATGAAGAAAATTGATATTAATGTGGGATATTTGATGTTTCGAGAGTTGCAGCGCACTCGAGAGAATATGCAGTGGCGCTTGTTCTTTCCTAACACTTTGACCAAATATATGCGATCATTGAAGGTAGTGGTTGATGATGGAGATGAAAAGGAAGTAGAAAATCCAAAGAGAGTCGACATCACAAATGTCAAGAGCCCGGACGAAGATAGAGTAGAGAAGTTATCTTATGAGCGACGCTTGGATAGAATTGAGCGGATGCTACTTCGCTAATGGCGTGCTACAGAGCTTGATATGAAGATGAAGGGCATGGATCTCACTCCTCTTATGACTGAGTTGCCCTATACTGCTGATGAGCGCTTGCTAGTTGGCTTTCCGCCTGAGGCTGAGCTACCTGCTGCTTCTACCATGGTTGCACCATCTCAGGTAGTTTCTACTCCTTCTTTTTCTACCCCTGTAGATGTTCCGAGCGCTGCTGCCACATCTGCTGGTGGGCCTGCTGATACTGCAGTAGCTGCTGTGACTACTGCTGATGTTGTTCCTGGTGCACGTCCTGCTGCGAGCGCCAGCTGTTCGACTACTGCTGCTTGACAGGGAGTACCACCACCCTACTTGTTAAATATGTTGTTGTTATAGTGCAGTGAGGACACTGTTTAATCTTAAGTGTGGGGTGGGAGTTTATTGTGTGGTACTTGTTTATTTTAGGATGTTTTCGTACTTTCTTGTCACTTGACAGTTTTTGATTTATTTCTTGCTTTCTAGTTTTGTTGGGTCTGTAATATCCTATATATTCATGGCCTGTAATAGAATAGTATTATAAATATTTAGTAGTTCATTAATATTAAAGTTAGTTTTTAGTTTAGTCAATTCTTAGTTTATCAATAATCTCTTTGGGTTTTCTTAGCCTTGGTTCTTTCCCATTGAGTTATTATGCTGAACCAGGCAGTCTGTAGGTTAGATAATAAATTAAAAAAAAATATCTAGGAGCTCAGAAGAAGGAAAAATGGAGAGTAGGCAGAAAAAGAGAGAAGTGAGGGAGTCGAAAGGCAGCTTTTAGTTAGAACTACCTATATATTTTTTAACTTCCTTTTTGAGTTCATAGTGAGGTATTGCGAGGTGAAACTGAATTGATCTTTGAGTTCCATGTACAGTGTGTGGTGAGGTTATTTTTATATACTTCTCATTGTTTCATGTTAAGTCTAGAACTTGCCCTGCTTGTTTTTTGAGGCGAAATCCTAGGTAGTCTTGATCTTAAGAATGAAAGTAGGCCTTCTTTGGCCCACCAGTTCCCAAATTAGCCTACCTAATGAATATATTCCGTGAGCCCCAATTTGAGCCTATTGACCTTTTCTTGGGCAACTTGAAATACAAGCCTTATTTATTTTCTATTTACCTCTTTAGTTATCCATCTTCCCCTTAACTACTTTAGGTTGTGTGTTTGGAAAGATTGTGGGTTATTAACAAGAGTTGTTGAGTATCTGGGAGGAAAGTTGCAAAAGAATGAAGGAATGAAATACTTGATATTCTCTTCGTATAAAAAAAAAAAAAAGAGAAAAGAAAAAAAAATGAAGGATGGGGGCAATGTTCCTATGCTCGGTTAAGGGTGATAAAAGCCTCGAGTATGAACACGCCAAAGGCACCCTAGGGAGGATGATGTATCTCATTGAACTCTTAGGGCCCCAATCATCCAAGTATTGTGAAATCATAAAAATAAAAAAAAAGAAAATGAGTTGATGAATAAACGAGGAGAAAGGAAAAATTAGTAGTGAGTGATGTTTAAAGTGTTGAGGGGAAGGATTAGTCACTATATACCCAAAAGTATATCACACCTTACCCCAAGCCAACATTACAAGCTATGAAAAGCCCTACTTGACTTTTGATTGAGACTCTTACATTAGTGGATAACGACAAAATGGGCAAGCCTATGGCACTTTTCTGTGGGACATGAGAAATTTCTTTCTGAGTGTGAGAGTATTTAATATTTGATATGCCACAATGTCTCTGGAAATCATATGTTGTGTGTTTGGTGGCATCTTCTTTCTGTGAGGTACATTGGAACTTAAATGGTCTATAGGTTTCTACTTTCAATACTTGACTATGACCAAAAGAAAGGGTGTTTGAATTTTATGGGTGAGTTTTGCTAAGCTGTTGTCGCGAGTCCTTATCTAATCTTGATGTCTTGCCCGCTTTCTGCGTGTTCTTCTTCTTTGCTCGAGCACGAGCAAAAGTGTAAGTGTGGGGTTGTGATATTTGGCTATTTCACTTATATTTTTAGGGTATTTTCACCATGTTATGATAGTATGTCTAAGATGTTATAAGCAAAATTGTTAATATTTGGTGCTAATTGAGTTGTTTGGTGTTGTAGGACTTGAACATGGTGAATTGAGCGGAAAAAGTGCTATTTTTGGAGTTATAAATGAAGATGTTGAAGAGTTCAACTAATCCGTGTGCCACGCGAGTGACACGGGAAGAAATAGAGTCTTTGCTTAAGAATTGATTAAAAATGTCAGCGCATTTAGGCCAAATACGCGAGCACCACGCGAGCTGAATTGCTTGCAGAAATTTGGTCCGCGTGCCACGCGCAGTACAAGGCTGATGGGCGAAAAAATAAGGGTATTTTAGTACTTTTGCTCAGTTTATTACAGGGTATAAAGCTTCTTTTGCCTCCATTATGAAAAATACACTGGAGAAGAAGCAAAAAGGAGGCTAGAGCTTTGGAGACTTCAAGAACACGAGTTTTTCTAAATTCTTCCCTACTTTTTGTAATTTATTCATTCATGAATTATTTTGATATGACTATTATGAACATGAGTGGCTAATTCACCCATTCTAGGGTTGATTGAACCACTCCAATACTTATGTGCTATGAATATTTGTTTTGATGAATGAAACTTGTAAATTCTTCCTATCTAAGTGTTTATGTTTTGATTGCTATTGATTGGAAGGGCCGCCAATTGATTGTTCCCGTTATTCGTGTGTGTCTAGGGATAGATTCATAGGTTTGGGTTAAACACTTAGCAATATTTCAATCTAAAACCAAGGTATTACTTAGATTGTCAATAAGGTGATTTGTGACCATTGACACTGATTGTGAACAATACTTGTAGTCTTATCTATCTTCATTAGTTAATTGGAAAATTAGTTAGTGAAAGTTACAGTTATTACACGGAAGTGAATAGTTGTGAATTTGGAGCAAGTGTTCAATAGGAAGAACCAAGTTGAATTCGTTAAATTATTATTCTAATACATAGGTAGGAGTTGGGTAAATCAATCCTAGGCTTTACATCCTTGAATCAATTTTGTTCTCTATTAATTGTTGTTTACTATATTATTAATTTTTATTACTTAGTTGTTACTACACAATCAACCTTAAATCAAACACCCTTAGAAGTTAGTTGATAGATAAATTAGTTAGAAAAACAACTAGATTTCGAGTGTTCCCTGTGGGATTCGACCTCGGGACTTTAAGTACCGAGCTATATTTGCTGCGACCGCTTAGTCCCTTTTATAGGGCATAGTTGGGCGTGATCAGGGTTCCATCCTACTATTCACCCTAGTCCAATACAAGTCATTACCACTAATGAGAATGCCTTCAAACAATGGATTGGTGAAAACACGCATCTCAATATCATGATTAAGTATAGACAAGTTATCAAGACTAGGTTCACTTGAGGAGTCATCATAGACAACCTTGTCCAATTCATGCAATTTGGACTCTTCAAGGGCAAGACTATCCTCACCACAACACATTGGTCCACCAAATAGGAGCATATCAATAAGAGCATGATCAACTATCTCATCTTCCCCTATGTCAAAGGTTGGTGGTGTGTCATAGCAAAGGTCTCAACCTTTGTCAACTATCAAATCTACACTAGGGAGGGGTTCAATGAACAATGAGCTCACATCATGATGTGGCATAGCATCCTTTCCAAATAGTGTTTCACAAGCACATACAAGTTGACAACTAGACTCTTCACTAGTGGTATACTCACTAGATGCATCAAAAACACCAACTAGTGTTAAGTCATCACAAGACAAGTAGCTAGTAGGCTCATGAAAAGGTGAAGTAACACTTACATTTATAGTACTTCCTTGATCACTCACAAGGTTTGAAGTGTCATATGCAACTCCTCCTTCATGAAGCTCACATTGAGGCTCCAATGGCTTGTCTTCAAATGTACCTACACAAGACCTTTCACAAGAAGAGATAGAAGATAAAGAAGGGTTAGAACAATGGGTGCTCTCACTCTCAATTTTTTCTTCCTAACCTCTCATCTCTCTCTCAATTTTACCTCATGGTCAAGTATAGTTTGTGGTGACAATCCACTCACATCACTCCTCAATTCCTCTCCTTTTTCCTCTCTTGGATTGTCACCGGTCACTCCCTCACTTCTCTCTATCTTTTCTCTCTCAATTGAAGTGGAGTGACTCTCATTTTCATCATGCAATGGCAAAACAATGAGATTGTTTGCCTCGGGTTCAAGTACAATGGGTGACTTTGCTTTAGTCGCCTCCCTCAACTCCTTCATCCGCTTGTAGTCTTCCCTTACTTGCCTTGGAGTCAAAGGTCTAAGCACATATTTATTCCCATCTTGCTTGACCGTGTAGGAGTTGGTCCTACCATCATGCACAACACATCTATCATATTGCCATGGTCTGCCAAACAATAGATGGCAAGCTTGCATCGGGACAACATCGAACAAGACCTTATCTTTATAGTTCCTAATGCTAAACTCAAGCAACACTTGCTTCACCACTTTTAGTTCACCACACTCGCTAAGCCATTGTAAGCGATATGGGTTTGGATGCTTTCGAGTAGGTAACTTCAATTGGGAAATCAAGGTTTGGCTTACTATGTTGGCACAACTCCCCGAATCAACAACCATTGAGCACAATTTCCCCATCACACGACATCTAGCATGAAAGAGGCTTTCTCTTCGATCATTTTCCACCTCCTCTTCCATGAGAATGGTACTCAAGCTCCTCTTAACCACCAAGAACATGTGAGGACCTTCATCACCCTCTACGGCAACCTCACATTCAACTTCCTCATCCTCCTCTACTTCCTCATTTTTGGACTCACTTTCTTGTTCATACACCAAATTGCCAACCACAACCATGGTTCGTTTTGTGGAGCATTCTTTAGCAATATGCCCAAAGCCCTTGCACTTATAACATTGAGTAGAAGTAGAAATAGGATTACTCAAGTGAGTTTTAGAAGTACCTTCCAAGTGTGGTGTAGTCTTCTCATAAGGCTTCTTCACTTCTTTGTTGGCACTTGCACTTGGAAAGTTTGAATTTGGAGTCTTCCACTCTTTTGGCTTGCTTGTGGTAGTAGGAGTGTTGTTTTTGAACTTCTCTCCTTTAAGCCAAGCCTCGGCATCAATTGCGGCTTCAAATATATCTTGAAGTGTGAGATAATGATGCAACCTCAATTGAGAAGCTATAACATAGCTCAAGCCATTCTTGAAACGGATCATGGCTTCTTCTTCACCTTCGGTATCCATATCCAATGCCATCCGGGTCTTTTCAAATTCATCATGGTACTCATGCACCGTTTTGACACCTTGTTTTAGATCATAGAGCTTCTTGAGTTGCTCTTGGTGATACCTTGGAGTTATGTACTTGGTATTCATAAGCCCCTTCAACTCGTCCCAAGTCACATTCAAATGCAAATTCATCCTTCTCCTAGACCTCTTCATAGACTCCCACCAAGTAGAAGCATAGGCCTCAAAGGTAGAAATAGCATAGGTACCCTTTCTCTCCTCGGTCATCTCATTGGTATCAAACACCCTCTCCATAAGTAGTACCCATTCCATGTATGCCTCCGGATCACAAGTTCCCTTGAAGGGTGGAAGATTGAGCTTAACACTATTGAGGTTGTTGTCGTCACGTACCCCATAGTTAGGCTCAGGTTGGCCTCCATAATGGTCATCATGAGCAACATACTCTCTCCTCGCATTCCCTCTAGCATAGCCCATGGGTGGCCCTCGACCTCGGCCTCTACCCCTATCCACATTTCGACCCCAATGCATTTGCCTCCTAGGTTGATAAGGAACATCATACCCATAGGCTTCATCACCATACCCGGCCTCCTCCTCTTCTTGAACTTCATCAATTTGTTCAAGAGGCAGGACATTCCGTACGGGTCTTCGAAGTGGAGCATTTCCTTGGGGATTGCCCAAGTTGAGGGGATTGCCCTCTTGTCGGGGATTGCCCAGCCCACGCTCTTGTAGAGCTTCAACTTTGCTTTGTTCATACTTCTTGGTTAGCTCGACAAAGTGTCCGGGAGTCATAGGAGTGCTATGACTTGTGCCCTCTCCGGATTCAATTTGGACACTCGGGGTCCTCCTCTCACCGGTCTCAACTTGATTCCTCTCGACGGACTCAAGTCTCAAAGTTATGTCCTCCAACTTGGCTATAACGGTAGCCATGAAAATGTAACGACCCTCAAATAGTCGTTACGGGAATCGAGACCTCGATCTGCGTGTTGATAGTCTCAAAAGCTCTGTTAGGTCATTTATGACCTGTTCGTGAAATTTGAATCAAAACGGAGTCCGTTTGATAGGTTTTCGAGAAAAGGATCCGTTTATGAAATTCCGGAAAGGAATTTGGGGTTTTGATAGGTCGTTTTGAGTAAACGAACCCCGATGGAAAATCCGAGCGCACCGTTAGGTCCGTCTCGTCATTTATGATATGTAGCAACCTTCAAAATTGAAAACAGACCTCGTTTGATAGGACTTTTGATAAAGTCCCCGTTTCAGAAGTTTAAAAGAGTTAAAAGAGGTTTCCGAGCTCGATTTGAGCAAATGAGCTCCGATGAGAGATCCGAAAGTTCCGTTAGGTTCGTATAGTCATTTGTGACTTGTAGCAACTTTCGGAATTGGATTCCGAGGTCGTTTGGTTAAATTTCGCTATTTTGGCGAAAGTCGAAAATTGAACCTTTGCCGTGGGACCCATTTTTGAGTTCTGGAGGTCCGAATTGAGTTCCGTCTGGACGAGAATGTCACCCAAGTATTTTATGACTTGTGTGCAAAATTTGGGGTCATTCCGAGCTTCGTAGGGTCCCGTTTGGACCCAAAACAGTTCGGATTTTTCTGGTGCGAAACTGCTGTTTCTGCTACTGTTTCTGTTGCGAGCAGCCGGAAAAATGGCATTTTTCAACCAATCCGTAAGGAATTAGGAAACACTCAAAACATAAAAGTTGTAGCCCTTTGAGTTGTGGTTTTAATGCCATCAGTTTCAAGTCATTTGGACATTTCTATCAAAAGTTATGATTATTGGAACAGAGGCTGTCACAGTGGTAAAAACTGCTATAAAGGGGTCATTTCGGGACAGATTTCGGGAAACCGAATTTTTATTCAAAGGAGGCGATTTGGAGGCGATTTTGGAAGGTTCAAAACGTGTATAATCATAAAGTAAGCCTCCATAACTCATTTCATATCATATATCATGAGAATCAAAGCTTGATTCATAGGAAATGAGTTAGAATCCTAAATTTTAAGATTTGGGGAAAATCAACGAGCAAGGCTCGTATGAGAAATCTAATTGCATATTTGGACTCACGGGAGTGTGGGGAGTCCGGAAATGTATATTTTATTAATTTTGGGCTCGGTCCCACCCGAGGGTATTTTGGTAATTTTACCCTAAGTCGTATATGAGCTTAGTTCTCTATAATGGAGCACTAATGAGTGCTATATTGTCTTGATAGACTTAGAGGAAAGTTCCCCGAGGACAAGAAGAGCAGGAAAGGAGATTGCTTCCTAGCTTTGAACCGGAATTCGAGGTAAGTGAGACTTGACCTCTACTTTGCTTGTGGATACGTCCAGCATGCTAGTACGCTTCGGGTACTCTTATGTGATTAGCTTAGGGCTATGTGTTAAATATGTATTGACTAGCGTTGGCTAGGTATATTACTATTAATTAAATATGAATAGTAAAGACATGAGTTGACCGAGGTATGTGCCGGTCTAGACTCTATATTGAGATAGCGATTAATTATATTGTGGGATTGCTTACTATTATTTGATCATAAATAGGGAGTACATGAGTTGACCGAGGTATGTGCCGGTCTAGACGCTACATTGAGATAGCGATGACTTATATTGTGGGATTGCTTGCTATGTCATGATTAGATAGCAAGGACCTGGGGATATGGCCGAGGATGTTGCCGGCATATCATTGATTATGTCTTGCCGAGGTTTCTGCCGGCTTATGTACGAATTTGGTACTTGTATGGTTATCATGACGGGTTGTGTAGTGCTGACTCCTCGTAACCTTTGGTTAGACGACACGGGAGTAGGGATTGTACCTCCAAACCGTCGTCGAGTTAACCTCCGCTTTACATTGAGCTAGCATAACCAATCTCGGTTACAGTGACTGTGTAATATTATCGTTATTAATATTTCTGTTATTATTTCTGTTATTGTTATTAATGTCGTGGATATTAATACGGTTAGAGGGACACTTGACAGGGGGTGTGGTGTCGCGTATACTATGAGATGTGTCACACTTGACAGGGGGTGTGGTGTGGACACTTGATTATTGAGATGTGACACACTTGACAGGGGGTGTGGTGTGGTCACTAGATATTTGAGATGTGACACACTTGACAGGGGGTGTGGTGTGGTCACTAGATTATTGAGACACGACACACTTGACAGGGGGTGTGGTGTGGTCGTATATAGATGAGATGAGACAACGACTACGGGTCATTGGTCTACCTCCTTATGATTGAGACAGTGACTACGGGTCACTGGTATGTTGTTTATGTTGACAATGGCGTTATGGCCTATAGACGGAGCCGCACAGGGTGCGTGCTGATATTGAGTGATGAATGTATTGTTGCCTACGTCCGTTGGCGGTGTTGCTAGCCTACCGTAGGTTTAGGTTAGTCGGCGTGGGAGTAGAGATGGGACCTCCAAACCACTGTTTGATTGACCTAGGCCTTACGTTGGGTGGGCATAATCCTCTTTGACTTGTGTATGATATTCTGAGACTACTGGCTTACTTAATGTGTATGTGACATATGCTATCTGTATGTACATAGGTACATACGTATGGATATATATATATATATATATATATATATATATATATATATATATATATATATATATATATACTTGGATAATTATATTGTGAATATGTGCGACTGCGCTATTTATTTACGTAGAAACGACGTGCTTAGTTGCTTGCGATGCATGTTTGCGACTTGTCCCGCAAGGGTGATTTAGCGGGCCTGTCAGTGATCTTACTGGGCTTCGGCTCATAACTTACTCTGCCACATGTGCAGGTACTTCTTCTAGATAGCCATCGAGACAGTAGCGACCGTTCGAGGCTGCTGTATTATTTTGTTGAGGTGAGCCAACCGTACAGTCCACGGTGGCGTACCGCCAGTGTTGTATAGAGATAGACTCCACTTCACTTCTGTTGTATTTTATTTTAATTGAGTCACTCTATAGATGCTCCATTGGTGTTTGTTGGGTATAGTAGATAGGGGTGTCTACCTTCTTTTGGATTCCAATTTTATATATATATTTCATCATGTTTCTCTTCTTTTAGTTTATTTCCGCATTTTTGTTTCTGTTGGTTCGCCTAGGCAATATCGTTTAGGTGCCATCACGGATCCAGATTTTGGGTCGTGACAGTTTGGTATCAGAGCTCTAGGTTCTAAGTCGATTCCTAAGAGTCAATGGAGCAGTGTCTGAGTAGAGTCTTGCTTATGGGTGTTGTGCACCATACTTATGAGCGAGGGGCTACAAGGTCATGTTAGGAAAATGTTTCCCTTCGTTTCATCTCTGTCGTGCGATGTAGTGTACGGGTGCTGACCCTTTTTTTCCTTCGTATATCTGCTGAGATGAGGAAGACGAGGTCATCTTCTGCCAGGGTAGCCGCTCAGGGAGCGTAGGCTGGTACATCAGCACCAGCACAGATGCGAGCCCCTACTAATGCCTGGAAAGGTCGTCCGCCAACTGTTAGGCAGGACACAGCTATTCCTCCGGTGTCTGCAGCGACACCATCAGCACCTGTTCCACTTCCATCTTTGCCTACTATCGTGTCGGGCGCAGTTGTGATTTATTCGGAGGAGTATATGAGACTAGTGGGCATGGCCAGCCATCGGGCCTCCGCTAGTAGGGATGCTGCAGTACCTGTATCGGCACCTCAGCCGACCACTCCAGTTATGAGTACGCCGACCTATGAGGCTACTCCGGATATGGGTCATGTTGTTCAGCCGGGTTCCGCTATTCCTATTCCGGTTATGGGTACCGAGGAGGTAGCTTGGAGGATTGAGTCTTTTATGAAGATCAGGCCACCTCAGTTTGATGGCACATCTGCCACTTGTTCTGCCCATCATTTTCTTCAGGAGTGTGAGAAGATTTTTTAGAGGTTGCAGCGGAGAAGCATGTCGGTGTCTGCCTATGACACCAGGTTCTTGGAGCTGTCCCGTTATACGCCAGCTATGGTGGCACTCGAGAGGGACAGGGTGTTGAGATTTATTGAGGGTCTTAACCCTCTGTTGCAGTTTGCTGTCACCACAGTTGCGATTGGCATGACTTATCGCAAGGTAGTGGATGCTGCCAGGCGCTTGGAGGATGCCCATGCCAGGGTTCAGGAGGAGCGGTGCAGGCTATGCTATGACCAGGCAGGGTGCCGAGGCACCTACTGATGATATTGCAAGTATGCATTCTATTTGTGGTCGCAGTGCCGTTGTTTATTTAACCCGGGGTTTTGCTTATTTATATCTATCGCCTGGGTTTGCCCTTATTAGGGCAAGGATTGGATTTGCCCTTATTTGATGATCCTTAAATGGATGGTATATCTATCGGGAGATTTTATATGTATGAATAAGGGTTATTGGCAGCGCTTATGTTCTTATATGCGGTGTAGAGTCCCTAGTAGACTCGCTGGTTTTAGATATGACGGATTTGACGTCACTAGGGATATTGATTTATTGGTATCCTGTCATGCGACACTGGGTTGCCATGTCGAGTCAGTGGCTATCGGTATTGAAGGCGGGATCAGAATGGCGCAGCGGTAGCGTGATGGATCCAGAATTATTTGGAGGGATTATAATGTTTTCTATTCGCTATCATTTCGGGAAATTTAGCGTTGTAGCCGACGCCTTGAGTAGGAAGTCCATGGGTAGCCTTGCCTATCTTGATGCTGATATGAGGCCGTTGGCTCGTGAGTTGCAGGTTTTGTCCATTAGTGGCGTTCGGTTTGATGATTCTGTTCCAGGCCGGGTGCTTGCATATGTGGGGTCGCAGTCGTCTCTAGCTTCCCAGATTCGGGAAAGGCAGTTCGAGGATCCTTATCTGAGAGATCTCCGGGACAGGGTCCTGAGTGGGGGAGTGTCCTCGTTCGTGATTGGTGATGATGGTGCCTTGCGGCTTAACGGCCGGGTTTGTGTTCCAGCTATTGAGGAGCTGAGGCAGATGATTTTGGTAAAGGCTCATAGTTCGAGATATTCCATTCATCATGATACTGCGAAGATGTATCATGATCTTCGGGAGCTGTATTGGTGGAAAGGGATGAAGAGAGATGTTGCTGATTTTGTGTCTCGGGGCTTGAATTGCCAGCAGGTGAAGTATGAGCCCCGGAGGCTAGCCGGGGTGACTCAGTCTATGCCCATTCCCGAGTGGAAGTGGGAGCAGATCACTATGGATTTCGTAGTTGGTTTGCCGCTGACCGCGGGCAAGCATGATTCCGTGTGGGTAGTAGTTGATCGACTGGCTAAGTCGGCTCACTTCATTCCAGTGAGGACTACTTATACCTCGGGATGTTTGGCTCATATTTTCCTCGAGCAGATTGTGAGGTTGCGTGGAGCTCCGGTATCTATCATATCCGACCGAGGTGCTCAGTTCACAGCTCAGTTTTGGAGGTCTTTCCAGAGAGAGCTGGGTACTCGGGTCGATCTTAGCACTGCATTTCATCCGCAGACTGATGGCCAGTCCGAGCGGACTATTCAGATCCTCGAGGATATGTTGAGGGCGTGTGCTATTGATTTTGGAGGCCATTGGGATAGTCATTTGCCGCTAGCAGAGTTTGCATATAATAATAGCTATCAGGCTTCCATTCAGATGGCTCCATTTGAGGCATTGTATGGTCAGAGATGTCGCTCGCCCATTGGTTGGTTCGAGTCTGGTGAGGTCCAGGTGTTGGGGCCAGATTTGGTGCAGCAGACCTTGGATAAGGTCCGGGTTATTCAGGATCGACTCCGTACGGCTCAGAGCCGGCAGATATCTTATGCAGATCGGAGGCGGAGGGATCTTGAGTTTATGGTTGGGGACCGGGTATTCCTCAGAGTGTCGCCCATGAAGGGTGTGATGAGATTTGGGAAGAAAGGCAAGCTCAGTCCTAGGTTCATTGGGCCTTTTGAGATATTGGAGCGCATTGGCGCTGTTGCTTATAGACTAGCTTTGCCTCCCACTATGTCAGTTCATCCAGTGTTTCATGTGTCGATGCTCCAGAAGTGCATTCGTGATCCATCTCATGTAATCGACATGGCTTCCGTGGAAGTGGATGGCGACTTAGCTTATTCGGAAAAGCCCATTGCTATTTTAGCTAGAGGGGTCCGTAAGCTGAGGTCGAAGGTGATCCCGCTTGTGAGAGTTCAGTGGGGACATCACTCCAGTGCCGAGGCTACTTGGAAGCTTGAGTTCGAGATGCGCGAGAGGCATCCGCGCTTGTTCGATGATTCAGGTATGAAATCCTTATATTTTCTAAGCCTGAATTCATATTTTAAGTTTTATTGATTTCGGGTGGTACCGAGGGGTCCTCGAAATCCGTGCCAGCTTCGTGGCTAGTTTGTGGACCCTACCGTAGACTTGGGCTCGTCCGAGGACGGCCGAGAGTCTAAGTGGGGGAGAATGTAACGACCCTCAAATAGTCGTTACGGGAATCGAGACCTCGATCTGCGTGTCGATAGTCTCAAAAGCTCCGTTAGGTCATTTATGACCTGTTCATGAAATTTGAATCAAAACGGAGTCCGTTTGATAGGTTTTCGAGAAAAGGATCCGTTTATGAAATTCCGGAAAGGAATTTGGGGTTTCGATAGGTCGTTTTGAGTAAACGAACCCTGATGGAAAATCCGAGCGCACCGTTAGGTCCGTCTCGTCATTTATGATATGTAGCAACCTTCAAAATTGAAAACAGACCTCGTTTGATAGGACTTTTGATAAAGTCCCCGTTTCAGAAGTTTAAAAGAGTTAAAAGAGGTTTCCGAGCTCGATTTGAGCAAATGAGCTCCGATGAGAGATCCGAAAGTTCCGTTAGGTTCGTATAGTCATTTGTGACTTGTAGCAACTTTTGGAATTGGATTCCGAGGTCGTTTGGTTAAATTTCGCTATTTTGGCGAAAGTCGAAAATTGAACCTTTGCCGTGGGACCCACTTTTTGAGTTCTGGAGGTCCGAATTGAGTTCCGTCTGGACGAGCATGTCACCCAAGTATTTTATGACTTGTGGTCAAAATTTGGGGTCATTCCGAGCTTTGTAGGGTCCCGTTTGGACCCAAAACAGTTCGGATTTTTCTGGTGCGAAACTGCTGTTTCTGCTACTGTTTCTGTTGCGAGCAGCCGGAAAAATGGCATTTTTCAACCAATCCGTAAGGAATTAGGAAACACTCAAAACATAAAAGTTGTAGCCCTTTGAGTTGTGGTTTTAATGCCATCAGTTTCAAGTCATTTGGACATTTCTATCAAAAGTTATGATTATTGGAACAGAGGCTGTCACAGTGGTAAAAACTGCTATAAAGGGGTCATTTCGGGACAGATTTCGGGAAACCGAATTTTTATTCAAAGGAGGCGATTTGGAGGCGATTTTGGAAGGTTCAAAACGTGTATAATCATAAAGTAAGCCTCCATAACTCATTTCATATCATATATCATGAGAATCAAAGCTTGATTCATAGGAAATGAGTTAGAATCCTAAATTTTAAGATTTGGGGAAAATCAACGAGCAAGGCTCGTATGAGAAATCTAATTGCATATTTGGACTCACGGGAGTGTGGGGAGTCCGGAAATGTATATTTTATTAATTTTGGGCTCGGTCCCACCCGAGGGTATTTTGGTAATTTTACCCTAAGTCGTATATGAGCTTAGTTCTCTATAATGGAGCACTAATGAGTGCTATATTGTCTTGATAGACTTAGAGGAAAGTTCCCCGAGGACAAGAAGAGCAGGAAAGGAGATTGCTTCCTAGCTTTGAACCGGAATTCGAGGTAAGTGAGACTTGACCTCTACTTTGCTTGTGGATACGTCCAGCATGCTAGTACGCTTCGGGTACTCTTATGTGATTAGCTTAGGGCTATGTGTTAAATATGTATTGACTAGCGTCGGCTAGGTATATTACTATTAATTAAATATGAATAGTAAAGACATGAGTTGACCGAGGTATGTGCTGGTCTAGACGCTATATTGAGATAGCGATTAATTATATTGTGGGATTGCTTACTATTATTTGATCATAAATAGTGAGTACATGAGTTGACCGAGGTATGTGCCTGTCTAGACGCTACATTGAGATAGCGATGACTTATATTGTGGGATTGCTTGCTATGTCATGATTAGATAGCAAGGACCTGGGGATATGGCCGAGGATGTTGCCGGCATATCATTGATTATGTCTTGCCGAGGTTTCTGCCGGCTTATGTACGAATTTGGTACTTGTATGGTTATCATGACGGGTTGTGTAGTGCTGACTCCTCGTAACCTTTGGTTAGACGACACGGGAGTAGGGATTGTACCTCCAAACCGTCGTCGAGTTAACCTCCGCTTTACATTGAGCTAGCATAACCAATCTTGGTTATAGTGACTGTGTAATATTATCGTTATTAATATTTCTGTTATTATTTCTGTTATTGTTATTAATGTCGTGGATATTAATACGGTTAGAGGGACACTTGACAGGGGGTGTGGTGTCGCCTATACTATGAGATGTCTCACACTTGACAGGGGGTGTGGTGTGGACACTTGATTATTGAGATGTGACACACTTGACAGGGGGTGTGGTGTTGTCACTAGATATTTGAGATGTGACACACTTGACAGTGGGGTGTGGTGTGGTCACTAGATTGTTGAGACACGACACACTTGACAGGGGGTGTGGTGTGGTCGTATATAGATGAGATGAGACAACGACTACGGGTCATTGGTCTACCTCCTTATGATTGAGACAGTGACTACGGGTCACTGGTATGTTGTTTATGTTGACAATGGCGTTATGGCCTATAGACGGAGCCGCACAGGGTGCGTGCTGATATTGAGTGATGAATGTATTGTTGCCTGCGTCCATTGGCGGTGTTGCGAGCCTATCGTAGGTTTAGGTTAGTCGGCGTGGGAGTAGAGATGGGGCCTCCAAACCACTGTTTGATTGACCTAGGCCTTACGTTGGGTGGGCATAATCCTCTTTGACTTGTGTATGATATTCTGAGACTACTGGCTTACTTAATTTGTATGTGACATATGCTATCTGTATGTACATAGGTACATACGTATCGATATAAATATATATATATATATATATATATATATATATATATATATATATATATATATATATAATTATATATACTTGGATAATTATATTGTGAATATGTGCGACTGCGCTATTTATTTACGTAGAAACGACGTGCTTAGTTGCTTGCGATGCATGTTTGCGACTTGTCCCGCAAGGGTGATTTAGCGGGCCTGTCAGTGATCTTACTGGGCTTCGGCTCATAACTTACTCTGCCACATGTGCAGGTACTTCTTCTAGATAGCCATCGAGACAGTAGCGACCGTTCGAGGCTGCTGTATTATTTTGTTGAGGTGAGCCAACCGTACAGTCCACGGTGGCGTACCGCCAGTGTTGTATAGAGATAGACTCCACTTCACTTCTGTTGTATTTTATTTCGATTGAGTCACTCTATAGATGCTCCATTGGTGTTTGTAGGGTATAGTAGACAGGGGTGTCTACCTTCTTTTGGATTCCAATTTTATATATATATTTCATCATGTTTCTCTTCTTTCAGTTTATTTCCGCATTTTTGTTTCTGTTGGTTCGCCTAGGCAATATCGTTTAGGTGCCATCACGGATCCAGATTTTGGGTCGTGACAATTTGGTATCAGAGCTCTAGGTTCTAAGTCGAGTCCTAGGAGTCAATGGAGCAGTGTCTGAGTAGAGTCTTGCTTATGGGTATGTTGTGCACCATACTTATGAGCGAGGGGCTACAAGGTCATGTTAGGAAAATGTTTCCCTTCGTTTCATCTCTGTCGTGCGATGTAGTGTACGGGTGCTGACCCTTTTTTTCCTTCGTATATCTGCTGAGATGAGGAAGACGAGGTCATCTTCTGCCAGGGTAGCCGCTCAGGGAGCGTAGGCTGGTACATCAGCACCAGCACAGATGCGAGCCCCTACTAATGCCTGGAAAGGTCGTCCGCCAACTGTTAGGCAGGACACAGCTATTCCTCCGGTGTCTGCAGCGACACCATCAGCACCTGTTCCACTTCCATCTTTGCCTACTATTGTGTCGGGCGCAGTTGTGATTTATTCGGAGGAGTATATGAGACTAGTGGGCATGGCGAGCCATCGGGCCCCCGCTAGTAGGGATGCTGCAGTACCTGTATCGGCACCTCAGCCGACCACTCCAGTTATGAGTATGCCGACCTATGAGGCTACTCCGGATATGGGTCATGTTGTTCAGCCGGGTTCCGCTATTCCTATTCCGGTTATGGGTACCGAGGAGGTAGCTTGGAAGATTGAGTCTTTTATGAAGATCAGGCCACCTCAGTTTGATGGCACATCTGCCACTTGTTCTGCCCATCATTTTCTTCAGGAGTGTGAGAAGATTTTTTAGAGGTTGCAGCGGAGAAGCATGTCGGTGTCTGCCTATGACACCAGGTTCTTGGAGCTGTCCCGTTATACGCCAGCTATGGTGGCACTCGAGAGGGACAGGGTGTTGAGATTTATTGAGGGTCTTAACCCTCTGTTGCAGTTTGCTGTCACCACAGTTGCGATTGGCATGACTTATCGCAAGGTAGTGGATGCTGCCAGGCACTTGGAGGATGCCCATGCCAGGGTTCAGGAGGAGCGGTGCAGGCTATGCTATGACCAGGCAGGGTGCCGAGGCACCTACTGATGATATTGCAAGTATGCATTCTATTTGTGGTCGCAGTGCCGTTGTTTATTTAACCCAGGGTTTTGCTTATTTATATATATCGCCTAGGTTTGCCCTTATTAGGGCAAGGATTGGATTTGCCCTTATTTGATGATCCTCAAATGGATGGTATATCTATCGGGAGATTTTATATGTATGAATAAGGGTTATTGGCAGCGCTTATGTTCTTATATGCGGTGTAGAGTCCCTAGTAGACTCGCTGGTTTTAGATATGACGGATTTGACGTCACTAGGGATATTGATTTATTGGTATCCTGTCATGCGACACTGGGTTGCCATGTCGAGTCAGTGGCTATCGGTATTGAAGGCGGGATCAGAATGGCGCAACGGTTGCTAAATTCCCGAAGGGGGTTGCTAAGCACAAACGCGGAAGAAGAACAAATAAAGAAGAAGATAGAAGCAAGACAAAACTTGCTTCTTTCGAAAGAACAGTGAGGAACCTGTCTCAAAGCTCAATCGAAAGGGACACAAGAATCACCCTAGCTATGCAACAATCCTCAAGAGAACATTGCCTCTTGCAAACTGAATGATCAAGAGGAATGTTCAATCGGATTAACCGAAAGCCACAAGTCCATAAAATCCCTCACCGGGGTTTGCTCACGACGGAGACAAGAAATGTGCTCGGCACTTTCATTCAATTTCAATATCCCAAAAACTAGCTGCTTACAGTGTAAGGGAATAAGGTTTATATAGGGACTACTAAGGGTAAACTAGTAAAGGGTCACAAGCGACCAATAGAAATAAGCCACGCAGGGCAGAACTAAAATGTGTTCGGCAGCTTTTGACTTCGGTCAGCCTTCTCTTCGATTCTCGATTGTCTGCTCGAACACACACCTCATCGGGCACTGACTTAGCATCGAACACATGTTGTTGTGTTCGGCTCTATGCTGCCCGGGGCCAAGAGCTGCTGTTCGGTAACCTTGTCCTCGGGCTCAATTTTGAAGATGTGGCCCTTGGTTTCAACACCTTGCAATTCCCTCTCCGAACACATGCTACTTCCCATCATGGTCAGCTGTACGTGCATGTCATGGAGCAGCTTAGCTTGGCTTCGAGTGATTCGTCTCCCCGGTAGATCAGTCATTGCCTTCGGTGGAGATCTCCTCGGTTGATTGTCATCGGGTCCTTGATCAGCACTTTGAGCTGCATCATCCTCCCCTTCTTGAGAGGATTTCGTCCTCGAAATCGAGTCATCCTCTATCTCCGATACTGGACCTACAACACAAGGAGCTAAATCAGCAACATTGAAAGTGTTGGACACGGTATACTCACCTGGGAGGTCGATAACATAAGCATTGTTGTTTATTTTGCTCAGGACTTGAAATGGACCATCCCCTCGAGGAGCCAACTTCCCTTTCCTTAGGTTCGGGAAACGTTCCTTTCGGAAGTGAACCCAAACCCAATCTCCCTTCTTTAATTCCAGCTTTTTACGCCCCTTGTTTTTCTTCAAGGCAACCTTTTGCATAAGCGTCCTCGAGGTTCTTCTTCACCTTTGCATGCAACTCGATCAAGGCAGCTGCTCGTTGAGTACCTTCAAAATCAAGAACAGAATCTCGAGGCAATGGGGTTAAATCAAGTGGAATCAAAGGATTAAAGCCATACACACATTCAAACGGGGTCATGTTGATCATTCTATGCACCGTTCGATTGTACGCGAACTCCATCATGGGCAAACGATCAGCCCAGTTTCCAACCTTCCCTTTGGTCATTGCCCGAAGCAAAGATCCCAAGGTTCGGTTAACTACCTCGGTCTGTCCATCAGTCTGTGGATGGTGAGACGTCGAGAAGAGTAGTTTGGTGCCGAGGGCACCCCATAGACACTTCCAAAAATGACTCAAGAATTTTGTGTCTCGATCACTCACAATAGTACGAGGTACACCATGCAATTTCAACACATTAGAAACAAACAATGTAGCTACATGCTGTGCATCATCACACTTCTTGCAAGGAATAAAGTGAGCCATTTTCGAAAATCGATCAACCACAACGAAGATGCTATCATGTCCTCCCCCCGACCTCGGTAACCCCAAGACAAAGTCCATTGATATATCAACCCACGGTCGATCAGGCACAGGTAACGGGGTGTACAAACCATGAGGGTTGGACTTCGATTTGGCTTTCTTGCAAACGAGACAAGCGTTGCAAAGCTTTTCCACATCTCGTCGCATTTTGGGCCAATGGAACTGCTCGGTCAAGATACCAAGAGTTTTGTCGACACCGAAGTGCCCCATCAGTCCACCGGAGTGAGCTTCCCGAACAAGGAGCTCTCTCCACGATGACACTGGCACACAAACCCTCCCATTCTTGAAGAGGTAGCCATCGTGCCACTGATACTTCTCAACCCTTCGGCCACTCAAGATTGCGTCACGAACGCATTTCAGCTTGGGATCGTCATCGTACATTAGCTTGATGCTTTCGAATCCCATGAGCCTCGAGGCGAGAGTGGTCGCTAAGGCAAATTTCCTTGATAGCGCATCGGCCACAACATTATCTTTTCCCTTTTTGTAATGAATTACATAGGGAAAGCTTTCAATGAATTCAACCCACTTGGCATGTCTTCGATTCAATTTCTCCTGACCTCGGAGATGTTTCAAAGACTCATGATCACTTTTGATCACAAACTCTCGAGGCCACAAATAATGCTGCCAATGGGCGAGTGCTCGAACGAGGGCATACAACTCCTTGTCGTACGTAGAGTAGTTCAAGGTTGCACCCTTAAGCTTTTCGCTAAAGTAAGCGATCGGCTTCGATTCTTGCATCAGCACTCCTCCGATCCCAACTCCAGACGCATCACACTCGACTTCGAATGCTTTGCCGAAGTCAGGGAGTTGCAACAACGGGGCAGAACAAAGCCTCCGCTTCAACTCTTGGAAAGCCCTCTCTTGGGACTCTCCCCACACAAATGGATTGTCTTTCTTCACCAGCTCGGTTAAAGGAGCTGCCACGGTGCTAAAGTCACGAACAAACCTTCGGTAAAAGCTAGCTAAGCCATGGAAGCTACGAACTTGTGATACCGAGGTTGGAGTTGGCCAATCTTTGATGGCTTCGACTTTAGAGTCGTCGACTTCGACACCATTAGCACTGACAACAAATCCAAGAAAGACTACACGATCGACACCAAAGGCGCATTTCTTGAAGTTGGCATACAACTTCTCTTCTCGAAGCTTTTCAAGTACTTGCCTTAGGTGGTCGACATGTTCATCCACGGTTCTACTATAAACAAGTATGTCATCGAAATAAACGACAACAAACTTATTTATGAACGGTTTGAGCACATGGTTCATCAGTCGCATGAATGTGCTCGGTGCATTGGATAAGCCAAAAGGCATCACCAACCATTCATAGAGACCGAATTTGGTCTTGAATGCGGTTTTCCACTCGTCCCCGGGTTTCATTCGGATCTGGTGGTAACCGGACCTGAGGTCTATCTTCGAAAAGCATGAAGAACCACTTAACTCATCTAGCATGTCATCTAATCGAGGGATAGGATGACGATACTTTACCGTTATTTTGTTGACTGCTCGACAGTCAACACACATTCGCCATGTTCCATCCTTCTTCGGGACAAGGATAACAGGAACGGCGCAAGGACTCAAGCTCTCACGAACGAGGCCCTTGTTCAGCAATTCATCAACCTGCCGTTGGAGCTCTTTGGTGTCTTCGGGATTACACCGGTATGCAGGTTTGTTAGGGATTTGAGCCCCTGGTACGAAGTCAATTTGGTGCTCGATTCCTCTCAACGGAGGTAATCCACCTGGCATTTCCTCGGGAAACATGTCCTCGAAGTCCTGCAAAACTTTGCGAACAAACAAAGGCAAAGGGTTATCATTAGAAAAATCATCATTAGAGTTTAGAAAGATACCCTTGTGCACGAGGCAAATCATCATCTGACCGTGGTCGTTGCCTCGTAAGATCTCACCGGGTTGCATGATTGCACAAATTCCTTTCACTTCGGTCGGTGAGTTTATCTCTTCGGGCCCCAATTTTGCTCCCATCGGAAGCTTAGCTTTGGCCGCTTCTTTCAATTCTTTCATTCGTTTATAGTCCTCGGTGACTTGTTTTGGAGACAAGGGTTTGAGTACAAAACTCTTCCCATCAAGCTTCACAGTATAAGTGTTGGATCTGCCATTGTGAACAGCGGTTCGGTCATACTGCCACGGTCAACCCAATAGCAAATGACAAGCTTGCATCGGAACCACATCAAATATCATTTCATCTTGATACTCTCCGATTTTGAACTTGATCCACACTTGTTTGACAACTCTCAATTCTCCACACTCATTCAGCCATTGTAACTTGTAAGGGTGGGGATGCTTCATCGTAGGTAATCCCATTTGTGAAACCAAAGTTTGGCTCACTACATTGGCACAACTACCGGAATCAATGATCATCGAACACACCTTTCCCCTCACTCGACATCGGGCATGAAAGAGGTTTTCTCTTTGGTTGTCCTCTTCTTCAAGAGTCATGCAGCTCAAATTCCTTCGAACCACAAGAAACATTTCCGGATGATCAGCTTCGGCAGCCTCATGATCATCATCAACTTCAGCTCGATCAGTCTCCTCGATAATTTCCTCCTCGGTGTCACTCGCTTGCTCATGGACGGTTCCATCTTCGAGCAGAAGCATAACCTTGCGAGTTGGACACTCCTTTGCCATGTGACCATAACCTTTGCATTTGTGACACTGAATATTTGAAGCACTAGGAGAGTTGAGTTGAACTTTACCTCCCACTTCTCTTGGTTGGTTAACGGTCACACCTCTTTCGAAGGGTCTCTTCGAATCTCGAACAGTGTTAGCACTTGTTTGGTTTGGACTCTTCCATTCTTTACCTCGGTTCAAAGGAGTAGAAGTAGTGACTCCTCGATACCGGTTTGCCTTATCGTCCTTCACCAATTTTTCAGCTTCGGTGGCAGCATCGAACAGATCTTCCAACGTGTGGTACACGTGGAGTCTCAACTGAGATGACACATCCCTAGCCAAGCCATTTTTAAATCTGATAATGGCTTGCTCTTCGTCTTCGACCAGATCAAGATTCAATCGAATCTTTTCAAACTCATCGTGGTACTCTTGGACGGACTTGGACCCTTGCTTTAACTCATAGAGTTTTTGCATTTGAGTCTGCCTGTATTTGGCACTCAAGTACTTACCATCCATCGCTCTCATCAACTGTGGCCATGTATTGACTACTGGATAGTCATTTCTTCTTCTATGCCTCTTGTCAGATTCCCACCATGTTGATGCATAAGCTTCGAACGAAGCAATGGCATGGGCAGCTTTTCTCTCATCGGTCATCTCATTTGTTTCAAAGATGCGCTCCATTTTAAGCTTCCATTCAAGATACTCGTCGGGATCACTAGTTCCTTTAAAGGGTGGAATAGTGATCTTGACACTGTTCAAGTTTGAGTCTCGAACAGCTCTAGCCTGTTCGGGAAACTCATCTTCTCGATCATCAGCCTCACGCCCAATATTTCTTTCAACATTTGCGCCTCGACCTCGACCTCAAAAATTTCCACGTCCTCGGGTAGCTTGCCTTCGTTGAGCGAATGGCGGCTCACGCTCATATTCGTCCTCGGGAAATTCCTCCTCATCAACCTCTTCGGTTACAGCTCCAAGATCTCTTCGGGTCCTTGGAAGTGGTAACCTCTCTCCTCGGGGAATGCCCAAGTTTTGATTTCCAGCTTGGGGATTGCCCAAGTTAAGCTGTGCTTGGGGATTGCCCAAGTTAAGCTCTCTTCGAATTGCTTCACTTGTCAACTGATGTTGTCGTACAAGCTCAGCATACAGCTCAGGTTTCATCGGAGTGGATTGGCTCGTTCCCGCGCCGGACCCATTCATGGCCACGGACGCGTTTCCCTGCTCGAGGTTAGCTACTCGAGCACTCACTCCTCTTACTTCGGCACTGATGCCTTGTATCGCAGCCATGAGATCGGCTAACGACAATTCAGGCTTTTCAATGCTTTTGCCATCGTTTCCAGCCATTGTACCTGCACAAGTCAAAGATCAAACAAAGATTAGGTTAGAAATCACCTCACACACTCCCTCACCTTTGATGGGTGGCACTCGGGTCCACTCAATTTATGGGTTCGGTTTTTGATCACTCAAAGACTTGTTAACAGTGGCTCATCCAATTGATCGGTCCTCTAAGATCCTTCAAGTTCGACAATAGTCACTGCCTCTTCGGGAAGAGTGAAGTGATGTTCGACTCGATGGAACGGACGCTTTTTAACTGAGCTCGAGGAGTCAAAAGAATTTCTACGAAAGTTTGGACTTCGGTCACCCCTTCGCACGAGTTCCTATCAGCTTAAAAGAGTTAGTACGACCTTGAGTAGGACAATTACTCAAAAGATCCACCAACCAGAATTAGACACGAAAGAAAGTGAAAACCTAGGAGAATCTACCCTTTTGGATTCCCTTTAGGAATCTTTTTCGATCACACCCACTTCTGTCCGTACAAAAGTGGTACCTCCTTGGTACGGATAGGGTTTTACCTTATCCACTTTCCTTTTTCAGCCGACAATTTTCACCTGGGGCTTTGATGTTTAAATTTTTAACCCCTTTCTTCTTCAATGGAACAGTGACCTTGCTCCGGCGTACGGACACAACAACTTCGGTTCACTGACCACGAAATTCAACAGATCTGAGTTGCTCTTTCAACTCCGGTTCCAAACAACATCGGAGGAAATCAATCGAAGTTCTTCGAGCTAAGATCCAGCTCGTTCGAGTCGTACACTGTTACGATTTTGTAACAAATTTCCGGTGTACGGACAACGTTTCCAACTTAAGAACTTCGATTTTAAGCAATAAACAAACCCAAATCACTCAAGAACCACCAACCTTCATCGGTTTCTTCCAAACACAGTGGGGTTCGAGTTTTCAGTCACCATTAAAGCTCAAAACAGTCCAAAAATTCACCAAGAAACCCTAGTCACGAAATCAGTACGTCAGGTATTCGTTGGAATCAGAACTCGATGGTGAACAAGAATCCAAGATTGTTTTTCCCAAACAACCAACAATCAAACACAATTTTTGAATTTTCTTTTAACACTTTTTTTTTTTTTTTGTAACATAACAACACCAACAGTAACAAAACCAAATCAAGAACACGAAAAGGAAAACAAAGACACAAACGCACGAAGATAATGAACAGGATTGAGGTTGTAAGAACAAACTCAACCGTGCTCTGATACCAAGATGGTGCAATGCAATTCCCGAAGGGGGTTGCTAAGCACAAACGCGGAAGAAGAACAAATAAAGAAGAAGATAGAAGCAAGACAAAACTTGCTTCTTTCGAAAGAACAGTGAGGAACCTGTCTCAAAGCTCAATCGAAAGGGACACAAGAATCACCCTAGCTATGCAACAATCCTCAAGAGAACATTGCCTCTTGCAAACTGAATGATCAAGAGGAATGTTCAATCGGATTAACCGAAAGCCACAAGTCCATAAAATCCCTCACCGGGGTTTGCTCACGACGGAGACAAGAAATGTGCTCGGCACTTTCATTCAATTTCAATATCCCAAAAACTAGCTGCTTACAGTGTAAGGGAATAAGGTTTATATAGGGACTACTAAGGGTAAACTAGTAAAGGGTCACAAGCGACCAATAGAAATAAGCCACGCAGGGCTGAACTAAAATGTGTTCGGCAGCTTTTGACTTCGGTCAGCCTTGGCTTCGATTCTCGATTGTCTGCTCGAACACACACCTCATCGGGCACTGACTTAGCATCGAACACATGTTGTTGTGTTCGGCTCTATGCTGCCCGGGGCCAAGAGCTGCTGTTCGGTAACCTTGTCCTCGGGCTCAATTTTGAAGATGTGGCCCTTGGTTTCAACACCTTGCAATTCCCTCTCCGAACACATGCTACTTCCCATCATGGTCAGCTGTACGTGCATGTCATGGAGCAGCTTAGCTTGGCTTCGAGTGATTCGTCTCCCCGGTAGATCAGTCATTGCCTTCGGTGGAGATCTCCTCGGTTGATTGTCATCGGGTCCTTGATCAGCACTTTGAGCTGCATCAGGTAGCGTGATGGATCCAGAATTATTTGGAGGGATTATAATGTTTTCTATTCGCTATCATTTCGGGAAATTTAGCGTTGTAGCCGACGCCTTGAGTAGGAAGTCCATGGGTAGCCTTGCCTATCTTGATGCTGATATGAGGCCGTTGGCTCGTGAGTTGCAGGTTTTGTCCATTAGTGGCGTTCGGTTTGATGATTCTGTTCCAGGCCGGGTGCTTGCATATGTGGGGTCGCAGTCGTCTCTAGCTTCCCAGATTCGGGAAAGGCAGTTCGAGGATCCTTATTTGAGAGATCTCCGGGACAGGGTCCTGAGTGGGGGAGTGTCCTCGTTCGTGATTGGTGATGATGGTGCCTTGCGGCTTAACGGCCGGGTTTGTGTTCCAGCTATTGAGGAGCTGAGGCAGATGATTTTGGTAGAGGCTCATAGTTCGAGATATTCCATTCATCATGATACTGCGAAGATGTATCATGATCTTCGGGAGCTGTATTGGTGGAAAGGGATGAAGAGAGATGTTGCTGATTTTGTGTCTCGGGGCTTGAATTGCCAGCAGGTGAAGTATGAGCACCGGAGGCTAGCCGGGGTGACTCAGTCTATGCCCATTCCCAAATGGAAGTGGGAGCAGATCACTATGGATTTCGTAGTTGGTTTGCCGCTGACCGCGGGCAAGCATGATTCCGTGTGGGTAGTAGTTGATCGACTGGCTAAGTCGGCTCACTTCATTCCAGTGAGGACTACTTATACCTCGGGATGTTTGGCTCGTATTTTCCTCGAGCAGATTGTGAGGTTGCGTGGAGCTCCGGTATCTATCATATCCGACCGAGGTGCTCAGTTCACTGCTCAGTTTTGGAGGTCTTTCCAGAGAGAGCTGGGTACTCGGGTCGATCTTAGCACTGTATTTCATCTGCAGACTGATGGCCAGTCCGAGCGGACTATTCAGATCCTCGAGGATATGTTGAGGGCGTGTGCTATTGATTTTGGAGGCCATTGGGATAGTCATTTGCCGCTAGCAGAGTTTGCATATAATAATAGCTATCAGGCTTCCATTCAGATGGCTCCATTTGAGGCATTGTATGGTCAGAGATGTCGCTCGCCCATTGGTTGGTTCGAGTCTGGTGAGGTCCAGGTGTTGGGGCCAGATTTGGTGCAGCAGACCTTGGATAAGGTCCGGGTTATTCAGGATCGACTCCGTACGGCTCAGAGCCGGCAGATATCTTATGCAGATCGGAGGCGAAGGGATCTTGAGTTTATGGTTGGGGACCGGGTATTCCTCAGAGTGTCGCCCATGAAGGGTGTGATGAGATTTGGGAAGAAAGGCAAGCTCATTCCTAGGTTCATTGGGCCTTTTGAGATATTGGAGCGCATTGGCGCTGTTGCTTATAGACTAGCTTTGCCTCCCACTATGTCAGTTCATCCAGTGTTTCATGTGTCGATGCTCCGGAAGTGCATTCGTGATCCATCTCATGTGATCGACATGGCTTCCGTGGAAGTGGATGGCGACTTAGCTTATTCGGAAAAGCCCATTGCTATTTTAGCTAGAGGGGTCCGTGAACTGAGGTCGAAGGTGATCCCGCTTGTGAGAGTTCAGTGGGGACATCATTCCAGTGCCGAGGCTACTTGGGAGCTTGAGTTCGAGATGCGCGAGAGGCATCCGCGCTTGTTCGATGATTCAGGTATGAAATCCTTATATTTTCTAAGCCTGAATTCGTATTTTAAGTTTTATTGATTTCGGGTGGTACCGAGGGGTCCTCGAAATCCGTGCCAGCTTCGTGGCTAGTTTGTGGACCCTACCGTAGACTTGGGCTCGTCCGAGGACGGCCGAGAGTCTAAGTGGGGGAGAATGTAACGACCCTCAAATAGTCGTTACGGGAATCGAGACCTCGATCTGTGTGTCGATAGTCTCAAAAGCTCCGTTAGGTCATTTATGACCTGTTCGTGAAATTTGAATCAAAACGGAGTCCGTTTGATAGGTTTTCGAGAAAAGAATCCGTTTATGAAATTCCGGAAAGGAATTTGGGGTTTCGATAGGTCGTTTTGAGTAAACGAACTCCGATGGAAAATCCGAGCGCACCGTTAGGTCCGTCTCGTCATTTATGATATGTAGCAACCTTCAAAATTGAAAACGGACCTTGTTTGGTAGGACTTTTGATAAGGTCCCCGTTTCGGAAGTTTAAAAGAGTTAAAAGAGGTTTCCGAGCTCGATTTGAGCAAATGAGCTCCGATGAGAGATCCGAAAGTTCCGTTAGGTTCGTATAGTCATTTTTGACTTGTAGCAACTTTCGGAATTGGATTCCGAGGTCGTTTGGTTAAATTTCGCTATTTTGCGAAAGTCGAAAATTGAACCTTTGCCGTGGGACCCACTTTTTGAGTTCTGGAGGTCCGAATTGAGTTCCGTCTGGACGAGCATGTCACCCAAGTATTTTATGACTTGTGTGCAAAAATTGGGGTCATTCCGAGCTTCGTAGGGTCCCGTTTGGACCCAAAACAGTTCGGATTTTTCTGGTGCGAAACTGCTGTTTCTGCTACTGTTTCTGTTGCGAGCAGCCGGAAAAATGGCATTTTTCGACCAATCCGTAAGGAATTAGGAAACACTCAAAACATGAAAGTTGTAGCTCTTTGAGTTGTGGTTTTAATGCCATCGGTTTCAGGTCATTTGGACATTTCTATCAAAAGTTATGATTATTGGAACAGAGGCTGTTACAGTGGTAAAAACTGCTATAAAGGGGGTCATTTCGGGACAGATTTCGGGAAACGAATTTTTATTCAAAGGAGGCGATTTGGAGGCGATTTTGGAAGGTTCAAAACGTGTATAATCATAAAGTAAGCCTCCATAACTCATTTCATATCATATATCATGAGAATCAAAGCTTGATTCATAGGAAATGAGTTAGAATCCTAAATTTTAAGATTTGGGGAAAATCAACGAGCAAGGCTCGTATGAGAAATCTAATTGCATATTTGGACTCACGGGAGTGCGTGGAGTCCGGAAATGTATATTTTATTAATTTTGAGCTCGGTCCCACCCGAGGGTATTTTGGTAATTTTACCCTAAGTCGTATATGAGCTTAGTTCTCTATAATGGAGCACTAATAAGTGCTATATTGTCTTGATAGACTTAGAGGAAAGTTCCCCGAGGACAAGAAGAGCAGGAAAGGAGATTGCTTCCTAGCTTTGAACCGGAATTCGAGGTAAGTGAGACTTGACCTCTACTTTGCTTGTGGATACGTCCAGCATGCTAGTACGCTTCGGGTACTCTTATGTGATTAGCTTAGGGCTATGTGTTAAATATGTATTGACTAGCGTTGGCTAGGTATATTGCTATTAATTAAATATGAATAGTAAAGACATGAGTTGACCGAGGTATGTGCCGGTCTAGACGCTATATTGAGATAGCGATTAATTATATTGTGGGATTGCTTACTATTATTTGATCATAAATAGTGAGTACATGAGTTGACCGAGGTATGTGCCGGTCTAGACGCTACATTGAGATAGCGATGACTTATATTGTGGGATTGCTTGCTATGTCATGATCAGATAGCAAGGACCTGGGGATATGGCCGAAGATGTTGCCGGCATATCATTGATTATGTCTTGCCGAGGTTTCTACCGGCTTATGTACGAATTTGGTACTTGTATGGTTATCATGACGGGTTGTGTAGTGCTGACTCCTCGTAACCTTTGGTTAGACGACACGGGAGTAGGGATTGTACCTCCAAACCGTCGTCGGGTTAACCTCCGTTTTACATTGAGCTAGCATAACCAATCTTGGTTACAGTGACTGTGTAATATTATCGTTATTAATATTTCTGTTATTATTTCTGTTATTGTTATTAATGTCGTGGATATTAATACGGTTAGAGGGACACTTGACAGGGGGTGTGGTGTCGCCTATACTATGAGATGTGTCACACTTGACAGGGGGTGTGGTGTGGATACTTGATTATTGAGATGTGACACACTTGACAGGGGGTGTGGTGTGGTCACTAGATATTTGAGATGTGACACACTTGACAGGGGGGTGTGGTGTGGTCACTAGATTGTTGAGACACGACACACTTGACAGGGGGTGTGGTGTGGTCGTATATAGATGAGATGAGACAACGACTACGGGTCATTGGTCTACCTCCTTATGATTGAGACAGTGACTACGGGTCACTGGTATGTTGTTTATGTTGACAATGGCGTTATGGCCTATAGACGGAGCCGCACAGGGTGCGTGCTGATATTGAGTGATGAATGTATTGTTGCCTACGTCCGTTGGCGGTGTTGCTAGCCTACCGTAGGTTTAGGTTAGTCGGCGTGGGAGTAGAGATGGGACCTCCAAACCACTGTTTGATTGACCTAGGCCTTACGTTGGGTGGGCATAATCCTCTTTGACTTGTGTATGATATTCTGAGACTACTGGCTTACTTAATGTGTATGTGACATATGCTATCTGTATGTACATAGGTACATACGTATGGATATATATATATATATATATATATATATATATATATATATATATATATATATATATAATTATATATACTTGGATAATTATATTGTGAATATGTGCGACTGCGCTATTTATTTACGTAGAAACGACGTGCTTAGTTGCTTGCGATGCATGTTTGCAACTTGTCCCGCAAGGGTGATTTAGCGGGCCTGTCAGTGATCTTACTGGGCTTCGGCTCATAACTTACTCTTCCACATGTGCAGGTACTTCTTCTAGATAGCCATCGAGACAGTAGCGACCGTTCGAGGCTGCTGTATTATTTTGTTGAGGTGAGCCAACCGTACAGTCCACGGTGGCGTACCGCCAGTGTTGTATAGAGATAGACTCCACTTCACTTCTGTTGTATTTTATTTCGATTGAGTCACTCTATAGATGCTCCATTGGTGTTTGTAGGGTATAGTAGACAGGGGTGTCTACCTTCTTTTGGATTCCAATTTTATATATATATTTCATCATGTTTCTCTTCTTTCAGTTTATTTCCGCATTTTTGTTTCTGTTGGTTCGCCTAGGCAATATCGTTTAGGTGCCATCACGGATCCAGATTTTGGGTCGTGACAGAAAATTTTCATAGGATCATCTCCATCGGTTGCCATATACCTACAAAAACCAACAAACGTTAGTAAAACACCTCACACACACCCTCACGTGTATAACACTCGGGTCACTCGTTTGGTGGTGGTGGATATTTCACTCAAGTTTGAGTCTAAAAGCTTCAAGTAGTTGACCAACGAACCACAACTCAATCACTCAACTTCTCAATTCCAATGCTCTCCAGGGTGAGTGGAGTTAATGGGACTCGATTGGAACGATAAGCACTTTAAGTGAGGACTTGAATCAAAAAGGTACTACGGGTCTTCTTTGAATTCTAGTCCCCTTTGTAAGGCACGATGATCCTAATAGCTTGAAGTAATTAGTACTAATCAAGTAGGATTATACTCTAATAGCACTAATTAGAAGCAATGCAAACAACCAAACAAGAGAACCTACGAAAAACTACCCAATTCCCAACCTTCAGGAAGTAGGTGCTCCGCCTCAGCAGAGTAGGCGCTCCGCCTCAGCAGAGTACCAGTGGGAGGCGCTCCGCCTCAACAATTTCCAGAGAGCTAACAAAATTGAGGCGCTCCGCCTCTGAATTGAGGCGCTCCGCCTCCTGCAACTTTCAGCACAGTTCAACAACGTGTTTTTCAACCTTAACACCCAAAAATCCAACAAACCACACGTTCTTTTAGCAATTCGAAGGTACCCAAATGTTGTTTCAACCACAAAGATCAAACCCCAATCACTTTTATCAAACCCCAATCAAAAATCAACAATCTACCATGTTCATCATGATCATAGCTAGGGTTTCAAAATTTTTAAATTTTTTCAATGGTTTCAAATCTTCAAATCATGGGATACAACTCCAAATCGTGTGTGTTGGGTACCAAAATAACGGGTTTCCACTAAGGAAAAAACCCCAATAACAATCACAACACGAATCAAACAAACAATCACAATAGACCAAATTTTTGGTGTTTTCAATTTTTCAATTTTTTTTTGTGATTTTCTCCTTTTCAATAACAAGAACAAGAAAACTAAAGATAGAATCGACCTAGGCACGAAGAATCAAGGGTCGGGGGTTTGTAGAAATAAAACCCGAGCCTTGCTCTGATACCAAGATGATACGGGGTAAAACCCAAACGCGGAAATAAAGATAAAAGAACGAGACACTACTCGAACTCCCTACAAAGTAACCCCGGGGAACTCGTCCCGAGATACCCTCGTATCGGCGTCAAGGAGGACCTACACTATGCAACTACCCTCGAGACGACAACGGCCTGGCAAGTAGAATGATTGGGGGGGTTTGGGGTTCAACTAGAATCCACTAGTAAACTCAAACCAACTCAAAAAGGTTTTCATTCTAAGAGAACCCACTCTTGAACATTCATTCAATCATTCTTCATAATGGCTAACTTGGAAAATGTAAAGCTAATGGAGTATTTATAGGCCTTTCCTAGACATTAATGAAAGACCTAAAGTACCCTTAAGTAGGTTCTAAAGTCATAAGCCACGTAGGGGCATAATGGGAATTACATAGCAACTTAAGTCAAATTCCCGTCAAACAATAGCAGGGGTAGGCGCTCCGCCTCCACACCCTTAGGCGCTCCGCCTCCTTGGTCCGCCTCCTTCAGTCCAAAGAGCATGCAGTCACTAGGCGGTCCGCCTCCATTCCTAGGCGGTCCTCCTCTTCCTGAAGCTTCTTGAAACACCTCGAAATGTGTCTCGGATGCTCTTCTTTCCATGGCGTCCCAATGCATGACCTTGAAGTGCTCTTCCTTGGCCTTGGATGGTGCTTTTGGATGGTTGCTCGAATTTCCCGCATCACCCATTTTTCATGTCAAAAGTAGGGTACACTACTCGCTTAGAGCGAGATCACGTCTAGCTCAGCCGCCAGGCATTATTCGTAAGTTGAACTCGTTAATTCAATAGTTGCATCTACATGCCGACGGGGACGCCTGTTCGCATAGTGCCGGAAAGTCTTAAATACTCAAGTAACTAAGCAAAGACATTCGAAGTCGGACGTAAAAATTGCCCTTTATCACACGGGCTAAAGTCATTCCATTGTGGGCGCAGACAGCCATCTCCTACAGATGCAACCTAAGCCGCCAACCATTGGTGCACAATGGGCGTAATTGCAAAAACAGGCTCACTGATAAACGTTCTCAATGTTAGAACATTCAGGATGACTGGAAGCCATCTAATCTTTAGGTGCACACACCCACAAAGGTACATCTTAACATTACTTATTGTATACGGCGGAAATTAAAAAGCGTCACAAACAAAAAAATAAGTAATTCAAGTCAAAACGCCTCAAAATGGGTCCAAAATTATAAATTAAACCCGAAAAACATGGGCAATTGTTAAAAATAAGGATGCAAATAAAAAAAATTGTATGCCTCAGGGGGATTTCTATTCCACTCTCGGAAGACTTCCTTTGGCGGCAACACTCCACGAAGGTCCTGCTTCACCAGCAGCAGGTTTCCTATCCAGTGTTTCATCTCCTCTTTCTCCACTGGCTTCCTCAGAAACTTCCTTAAGGTCGGACCCAAGCTGAGCATCTGCCTGAGCCACAAGCTTGGTGTATGAGGAAATCTCGATAGTCAGGTCCTAGTTAGGGTCATCACGAACCCGGAGGAAAGTGGCAAGAGCAACTACAATGTTAGCACAATCTACTTCAGCCACGCGATGAGTGGTCAAGGCATTTACTTGTTCATCACGGGTCCTTTCCAGAGACGCAACTTCACTCTTCAGCATATCATTCTCATCTTGAAGTAAATAAGAAAGGCCTTGGGCATCTGAGACACTTTTCTCGGTGACATTCATTCTCTCCTCCACACCAGACAAATTTCGTTGCAGTTCCTCCATAATCGGCTCCGAACAGTTCACATTGTTCCAATGTAGTTGCTGTGAGACTTGGGCATCCGTGAGGGAAGATTTGAGAGTCTCCACAGTCTGCTTGTGCTTTCTAACCTCATTTGCCAGTGCTTTGTCCAGGTTCTTGCTCTTTAGTGCCTCTATTCGATAGGCTTCATGAGTAGTCTAGAGCTCTCCTTTCAGCTCTTCAACTTTCTCCACGAACGGTTGTAAGCTAGCAAATTGCCCACATAAGGCTTCTATCTCCTTAGGAAGACTTCCTTCTGGGCTCGCTCGATGGAGTATCTCATGATATACCATCAACCTCTGGACGATTGGTAGAAAAAGCATTCAGCAAAAAAAGACTAAATTGCAGTTCATAAAACTAGGATGGAAGAACTTACCTAAAGAGAGCATCCCGCGACAATCTCAAGCAACTCATGAGAATTATAACCAGAAAGGCGACCCTGTTCAGCGAGACCAATTAATTCAGCGGTATGATTTGTCACAACCCTTGGAGTCCTAAACAGGTTAACTCCCGTGACGATAGGGATAAAAACCTCGCGAGCTCCACTCATGGGTTCGGCCACAGTATCTACCGCCACTTCTTTGCCATGACAGCGTTGAAAAGAGTTAGTGCCCTTAGGGACAGGAGCCGACACAACAGTTTCTGAACATGAACGAGAAATGTCAACTTATGGAGTACATGGGAAAAGCACACTGGTGCGGCAAGAAGCAGAGTTCTGACCTAGAAATTGAGGCTCAAAGGAAGCACTTGGCGCTACCACTCCATCTTTCACTCCAGCCTCTTCTTCAGCCACGAGGGTCTCTTCTATCAAGTGCCTACGCTTTCGTGTAGACGGATCAGATTCAGTAGCAGCAACCGAAGTGGTCTCAACAACTTCAAGCACGGGCGCTTGGGGGACTTTACCCTCACCGTTAGAAATTACCAGAGTTTCTCTGGTAGCCACTACGCTAGTGGACCTGGAAGGTCTTTTCCTCTTTGAAGAGCGGGAACTGCTCGCTCTCTCTAAAATTCTCCCACCGGAGGCCTGCACGTCAGGCAGAGGAGCAATATAGGGGTCACCAATCTTAATCTCTTTCAACGGGGGCATTTCACGACGAGAAAATCCTGAGGAAAAAGGGGAGTTGATAAAGACATTGGAAGATTCAAGGTGAAAGGAAAATTTGCTAGCACTAAATTACCATGGTCTTTTGCCCACTAACCGTTTGCATTAGGCAGGGCAGTAAAGGTTAAAGTATCATGGTGGTTTCTTGCAAAGATCACTGTGATCCACGTCGTCAACTCATTATGGCTCAGCGAATCAGCAGTCATATGATTCACTAAGAAAAATAGAAATCGGTTCTAAGAAGTAGATAGCATCAAGGCATACAGAAAGGTTCATAAGAACTTACACTTTCTATTGAAAATCTCTAAGAAGGGAAGAGAGGAAACTATGTGGGCCGTTCGAATAACAATATATCTATAACACTAGACGCGATATTTAGAATATTTACTGTTGGGAACTATACCTTTCTTCCCCCATTTTATGAACATCAGCATGCCAGCCTTTTGAAAATGGGGAGAATAGAAAGACAGAAGATATCCGAAGGTGAATGCAACTTGAGCATAATTAGCCAGATGATCTAGCACGGCCACCAGATGCCAAGCATAAGGGCTAGTTTGGCCTAAACAAATGTTGTACCAGCAACATATGTCCTCAACAATTGCGTGAACAAGCATATTGAGGTGTAGAATGAAAGGGTTTGTATAGACCATTGAATAACCAGCCCGAAGAGAAGAAATTCGTTCCTCTTCTTCAGGGACAGTGATATCAACAAATTTCTGCCACTTACACTCGTACCTGATGTGCATCAGATCATTCCTTAAAACTAAAGAATGGTAATGTTTTATGGAAAGATTGGTATTCTCACCTTCTTATTTAGGAGTCTGGCCCTGCAGGCGGCCATCACCTTCGAAACTAAGGGAGGAAGAGAGATAATCTTGGGCTCTGAAGTTTGCAGAGAGGAAATTCGGTCTTTCTACCATGATAAAAATAAAGGAATATTTATTTTTCTGAAGGAGGTTCTGAAAATTCTTTGAAGACCGATGAGTAAATCCCTATGTTTACGACGTATATATACATACCTATGGGGATTACTTGAATGAGAAGTTGAATGATCACGGTCACGTAGGATAGTAATTATGATTAGTGCTATTAACATGATGTGTATCCCCACAATTACGGGATATGAATAGAGCAGCAGCAACATTGGGAAGATACGCGGAAAAATCCTCCAATCGCAGAGGGACACGTCATTGCACCAATGGATTTGCATTTAATACAGCGAATGCGAAGAGAAAAAAGGACGAGCATCAGTACAGTCACACTTTTACGTCTTCTATCACGCCTCTTTCACTTCTTGACTGCTTGCATCGTTACTCAGCAAGTGGGGGGACTGACTGTGTAGGACTAAATGCACCATCTACTATTATGAGGATACGAGTCCAGCTGACGAGACTACGCTTGTCTTACAATTCACCGGGCACAAAGGATATACGTCTGTTCTACGAGTTATAGCCGTTACAGGCGTAGGACGAAGGGCATACATCCTGCCGCCTTAGGGTTACAGTCTCCTGGTTAGAGTTTCGTATTTATCACCGCCTTGAGTTATAGGCCCATAGCCCTATTAGTCTTTATATTTACCTTAATTAGGACAGCGTATCCACTACTATAAATACCCTTCCTTATATTGTATTGTATAATAGAGCGATTCACCACAAAATCTGGCTATTCTAAAGGAATAAGACTACTTTTCTTGCTCATTATTTCTCTCTTTATTTACTTACTTTTCCATCGTATTTACTGTATTGCTTATGACCTCATTCTAAATTTATTGTTTAACCTAGGCGACCGATTTTTGGCATAAACATTAATTTCTTTATAACTTAGTTAAATATTGCCACATCATAATTTTTATGAAGAGGAAGTGGAAGATATGGACATCAATTTATCAGCCCCTCAAAGAAATCAAAGTAGTGCATTTGTTTTGATGCCTAATCCCAGTTTCCAAAGGCAAGCTTCAACCAACCAAGATCCAGATTTTGAATACCCAACCTTTGAAGAAGAAGTAGATCCGGAGCTGAGGTAAAACATTATTTCAAAAGAGCAAAGCCTATTGAAAAGAAGAAGCAACAAAAGTTAGCAGCTTGGAGAGGTTTGAGAAGAGACATAAGCTTCAAGGGTGATCACAATGGTGTAAGTCAGCCAACAAATCTCTCTTTCTCACTAACAAACTTGACATAGAATGCAAGTACCAACAAGCTACATCAACAAGGCCGACAAATGATTGAAAAACTGAAGCCATGGAAGGGAAAAATAAGTCTTAATGTGTTAGTTTTCGACTAAATTTGGTGATGCAATTAAGGCAAAACAACAATAGTACAATATGCCTTTAATAATGCTCGACTGTTAATTTGATGCTAATTAGGAATAGATGTCATATTATCACTAGGTTGTGCAAGTTTTTAGGGAGATAAATTGGCATCCATCTATCTATTGCAATGTATTTGACTATTAGTTTTTGCTAACTTCTAGAGTTGTGATATGTATGCACATTGTTAGTTAATTATAGCTTATTTTATGCACTTACAATATCCATTAGTTATGCCTTATTTTATGCACTTAATTTGTGCTTGTTTCTACAGTTTATATCTTGCCAACATTGAATTTTACAAGAAGTTTAGTGCAAAACTAAATTACACCATTCATTGAAGCTAATACCTTCCTTATAAACAAACTATTAATATCCATTACACAAAACATATATTACATATTGGGAATACTTCGTTTCGACACAAAAGCAATCCGATACACAAGACACAAAACATTATAAGAAACATCTTCATCTTCAATACTTTATCTTCCAAATCCCTTACTTTGTCCACTTTTTCGTTCAACTTATCCTTTTCATCCTTAACCGCATCCACGATGTAGAAAACTTATTGATTTTACCCATTGCCACATCCAATAATGATTTCAAATTGTTGGTTTCGATCATTGCTCTATCCGGCAATACTTCGTCATCCCATGATGCAGTCAAGCCTGATCAAGTCAAGTTCGTGCCTTCTAGACCATTTACGAGGAGCCAAGCTAAGAAGCTTCATGATGTTCACTTGATGGTGATGAAGAGTCTTGATGGCGTGATCTTTGATGAAGCGGGTAACATGTTAGAGGCGACAAGAAACACATTGGTTAGCATTAGAGAAGGAGAGGCATTGGTTGATAGTTGAGGCCGAGAGCTTGAGAGCGCAACAAGTTGATTTTGGTCGTTGAGAACTTATGTTTTTCGGGCAGAATTTGGGTGTTCTCAACGAGCTCCTATTTCGTGTTTTACAAAGATAGTCCATAGTAGGACAATGACACTTTATTGATCCTGTGTGGTCACTTTAAATTTAGCCACTCTGAGGCCTTTACATTGACAATCTAGGTGTTGAGTTTGTATGCTTCATGTCCTATTGATCCCTTAGTTTGTTGTTTGGAGTGTATTCCTTTGATGAGCCAAGATCTTATTGTCCATTTTGAGGACTTGCACTTCATGAGAATCATAGAAGCTTGGCTATATCATAAAAGTGTATTTTTTGCACATCATGATTTAATCCTTGTTGAGCTAACGTACTCTTGTAGTAGAAAGCTTTGGTTGTGTCTTCCTTTGCTTGTAGGGTTTGATGGTGTGATTTTAAGGATGAAATCTTCTCAAGAAGGGGAGAATAATGTAGTCTAGCCTTATGAAGCCAAGTTCGTCCCTTCTAGACCGTTTACGAGGAGCCAAGCTAAGGAGTTTCATGATGTTCACTTGATGGTGATGAAGAGTCTTGATTGCATGATCTTTGATGAAGTTAGCAGCATGTTATAGTCGACAAGAAGCACATCGGTTAGCATTGGAGAAGGAGAGGCATTGGTTGATAGTTGAGGCCAAGAGCTTGAGAGCTCATCGAGCATCTCAACAAGCTGATTTTGGTCGTTGAGAACTTATGCTTTTCGGGCAGAATTTGGGTGCTCTCAACGAACTCCAAGTTCTTGTTTTACATAGATAGTCCATAGTAGGATAATGACATTTTAGTGGTCCTGCGTGGTCACTTTAAATTTAGCTACTCTGAGGCTTTTACGTTGACAATCTTGGCGTTATTGGCCGACCTATATAAGCCAAGCCTTAGCATTATTTTCAGTTAGTTTTTTTTTAGAATATTAAGTACAGAAAACAGGCGTGTTTGCCTTGTAGAAGCTCCATAGTTTCTTTTATCTATTATACTAGAATCTCATTGAAATCATTCCTAGAATGGTTCCATCGATTGGTCCCATCTCCCTTAGATTAATTTTTCATCTTTATTGTAAGTTTTAATCATTTCTTTCTTCTAATTTCTATTCTTCCTATTCATATCTTCTTGTTTGAATGTTGAATTCCATCTTTATTTTGTTTGCTAATTCCGCTTGCATCACTACCAATAACCACAAGAAAGTCTGTAAACAACATAATGAAAATAGTATTAATGAGTGAACAATGTATATGTATAAATTTTGATTTTTTTACTGATTTAAGAGATCAAAATATTATAACTATATCCACAATATAAAAATATCACTTACTTTTGGTTGAGCACACTTGCAAAATATCCTACCAAGGTTAATATCAGTATTTGAAGTTAATTGTATGGGCATTCTTCCACAACAACACTTCTTCCTGGATGAATAACTAAAGGAAGGGTAAAGTAAAGGATGAATAGCCTCTTTAAAAAATGTTGAACTCAAATGATCAACAAGTGTCTTCTAACACGCTTGATGATATATATTCCTCTGAATGTATATATATATATTTTAATGCATTTAAATTGGGATTCAAGCAAGGTTTGAGATCCCTTTCTCAAAGAAAAGGCCAAAGGGCATGCCAAAGGACAGGTTTTAGTGGTTGTGAGACAAGAAAACGTGAACCACTTCTATCCTTGACACGACCCGAAATCCGGTTAGGCCGTGCGGGCACCCGACATCCTTCCCTAGACCCGTCGGGCGAACCCTTACCAATTAAATTAGGCAAATAAATATAATTCAATTCATTAATAAGAACAAGGCTAAAAAAAACACTGACATACTGATACCTCTAAGCTGTACAAAAGAAATTACAGCTGACTATCCAACATACTAGGTTTAGGGTTATCCAGACCAGACATCTAAGAGTACAAAAGAAGACAGATACCTCCTGAAGGGAGCAAAATGCAACTGAAATAATAACCAATAAACAGGTGGCCATCCGGAATAAAAGCTGGCTCACCCTGACAGCTGAAGTCGTATTCGCTCCTTCACAACGTGGCGAACTCAATCCTGGAGCGAACCTGCCGAAACGAAATAGATAGAAAAAGAAACAAACAACAAACAAGGGTGAGTCAAAAGGACTCAATAAGTGGGGCAGACTAGCCACCTTAAAGAATAGGATAGCTAGCCAGGGAGAAGAAACAGATAAACCAAATTTCTTTTATTTAAATTATAAAAAGGTAGAGCCAGATAACAACCGAAAACACATAAGAAACTTATAAACTCAACCAAGGATGCGTGCCAGAAACATAACAACAAATAAGAAATGCACATATAAGCAGGACAATAGTTATGTACCACAAGTTTACACAATGGTATGAAATGAAATGAAATAAAATGAAGTGAGATGGAATGAGATGAAATATGATGCGAAGGGTCACATGTGCCCGTAATCCCATCCCGAAGCGGAATACTCCTGCATTCGAGGGGAATCCAATCTGATAACCAACTGGAGCGGAATACTCCTGCTCCTGGGGCGGAATACTCCTGCACCCGATATAATATAAACCAGAGGCGGAATACTCCTGCACTCTCCTGGGGCGGAATACTCCTGCACCCGATATAATGTAAAGCTGAGGCGGAATACTCCTGCACTCAATATCTGACATAAGAGCGGAATACTCCTGCTCTTGGGGCGGAATCCTCCTACCCTCAATGTGATACAATGGAGCGGAATACTCCTGCTCCTGGGGCGGAATACTCCTGCCCTCAATATGATACAATGGAGCGGAATCCTCCTGCTCCTGGGGCGGAATACTCCTGCCCTCAATATGATATGCAATGTAATGCATATGAATGCAATGTGATGCAATAACCCTTCACCGGCTCGGGACTCTCATCGCCAACCGGGAAGTAGATGCCAACTCGCAGCCAGGGTACAATGCTCAAATCCTCAATACAATACCAACAATAGGACATAACATATAATATACAATATAAATCCAAAGCTAAGGAGTAATGAGTACGCCTATCGGTAGCTACACACGTAAGGAATACGTGGTAGAAAATCCACGAGGCCAGGTGCCTCCAAAGAAATGGATATAAACACTTACCTCTCTCAAAAGCTAGCATTGCGACCAACAACCGCGTTATTTTGTGAATTCATTGCCAAACGATCCCACTGTGATCAATAAGCAGAAAAATATATCACATTAGGCTAAAGGCTTCATTCCTCACATCTTAGGGCAATCCAGGTAGGAACCTGATACCCTATTGGCATACGCAATACGCAGGCCAGGCCTATGTACAGGGTTCAAAGCCACATAACCAAACTCCAAATAAATTACATTTATAAGTTGCCCATAACTCACTGAGTACAAATATATAATCAATTCCATTATCGGGGTCCATTTGACCCTTCAAACTATCAATTTACGTCATTAGGGCGATGTCTAATATCCCTATTTTTACCGTAAAAATATATCCAAACATACGTAATAAACTCAAATAATATATTAGGATCATTACCTGAATGTTCCAGGGTGAAAATTCTACTTTTCTCCGGCCCCTTTTCTCATTTTCTGGCCTTTTTTTTTCCATTTCTGGCTTTTGTTATCTTTGTCGTTTTTTTTCACTGTTTCTGTTCATTCAATTCCTTTTTGAGCTTCCAAGTGAAGCTGCTCAAGGGATATATACATCCCTCTGCCCACCGCCAATAAATTTGACGTTTTGTCTTTTTATCTTTTTCTTTTTTTTTTTTTTTTTGTTTTCTTTTATTTTATTGTATTTTTTTTTCTTAACGAAAATTAAAATAGTACCCTAAGATATTCAAAATAATTCCAACTTTTGCATACAAGTTATACAAAATATATGTAACATACTCGCGAAGGCGGATCTCAAATTGGACTCCCGAAACTCAAGATGCGAATTTAAATGAAAAGAAGTCAAATTATTTAACTTTCGGCATTTTAGCGGAAACTAGCCGAACAACATCGAAATTCACTTTCGAAAGTTCACAAAAGTCATAAATAATCATACGAACCCAACGGCGCTTTCGGATTTCGAATCGGAGCTCATTCGGCAAAAACCGAGCTCGAAAATCTCTTTTTAATATTAATCGCCAATAAAAACTGAAACCTTCTTCCAATGCCTACCAAACGAGGTCTAATTTAGCTCAAATTTTGCAGACATGTCCTAATGGATATTACGAATATTTTAAAATTATCGGCACGCCAATCGGAGTCCTAGCTTCCGAAACGACTGACCGAGGTCGTTTCAATCCTTTAGCTTGGGTAGTTGTGGATAAAGAGATAAAAGAGAACATGAATATGGTTCATGAGGCTATTTCTTTTAAGTGTCTCTAATTGATACTTTTAACAGTTCCTTTATTAAGAGAAGCCATCAAGGATGTACTACCTGATGTACACCATAGATTTTGTGTGAGACGCACAATGAGTCTAATTGGTATAAAATATAGAGGTCATTTAAGTTTAAGAAACTGTTATGGTGGTCTGTCTGGTCTAGCTTAAGGAGGACTTTCAAGATCAATTGAAAAAGATTGGTGAGTTAAGTATTGATGCTGCTACCCATTTACAAACTTACCCTCTCCAATACTAGTATAGAGCATACTTAGACATATTGGGTAAGAATCAGGGAGTTGACAAAATTTTACTGATTCTTTCCGTGCATGGATTTTTGAAGAAAGGTACAAGCCTATCATATGCATGTTGGAGGATAAGGGTCAGGGTGAATCTTCTAAGGTCACAGGAGTCACACGACACCCCTAACCTCGACCGACAATGTGTATATATATGTATATGTGTAGACGAAATATGTTAAATAGTAATAGTGGCACCCACTAAACAAAGGCTTCTGTGATGCCACTGGAAAAAGAACCAGTTGGTTTACCTACTCATGGGAGTTCGATCCCACATGAATACAAAAATCAGTATTTTTTATTCAATCCAAAAAAATATAGCGGCAATCCAATCACATACTCTGTTATTCTTCACTCTTTCTTTGATTCTTTTATTTACTTTATAAACTACATACTCTACAATTCTCCGCTCTTCTTTCTTTTATTTATTTATTTTTTGTTTGTTTAATGATATATAGTGACAAAATCTTCTTTCTATTCCTATTAAAGGTGATCGATCATCCATTAGCTGACACGAGCATTGATTTAGGTAAAAATTATCGAGGCTAATTATTCACTAATTTATTGACTTATAATGTTGATTCTAATTTTAAATTGTATTAGTGGAACTATAAAGTGAACATCGGCATTCATGAAGAAAAAAATAAACAAAAAAAAGTGCGAAACATTTGTAAATATTCATATAGCAAGTATTTAGTTTATTACTTAGAGTGTAAAGCATTTGCAAATACAGAAATAATGTCATTATTGACTATTTTTAGAATATGAGGGCTCATGCATTTATATAATATTAGTAATATATTTGGAAGTTTTATATTTTTCTTCAAGTTGTAAATATTGAAAATTTTATGTTTCTGCCAAATTTTCATTAACCAAAAATGAAAAAACAAAAATCAAAATAGAACTGAAAAATAGGTCATACCAAGTTGTATGCTCTATGTGGACCATTAAGTAGCAACATATCTATGTTTAAAAGTAGTGTGGCACCCCGTGCCTCCAAATCCTAGATCTGTCCCTGATAAGCATCAATGCCATAATAAGATGAGGGAACTTAAAGAGTCAGTGATGAAATGGAATGGTGACTATAGTCCTCAAGCAATCAAGATGTACAATGAATATATGAAAATTTCTCAAGCTTGTAGGGTTGACTAAATGGGGGCAGTAGCTTTAAGGTGACAGATACCTCAAATAAACACACTGTTAATATGGCCGCACAACAATGCACATGTAGAACATAGGATCTCACTGGAATACCTTGTCCACGTAATATCAAGGAACAATTGCATAAAAAGGTTGACCTCAAGTCTGAAATACAATGGTTCCACACCAAGAAATGTTTCTACTCACCTATAAGCATAAATTGCAACCGAGGAGAAAAATTATGAAAGGTTGACTTCTCTCAAATGACCCTTCCATATTTTGTGAATGGCCCCTCCATATTATGTGAATCAAGCTGGTAGACCAAAAGTTAAGATAGTTGGTAAGAAAGATGAGGCCATTAAGAGACAGAGAGGATGGCCAGTCCCAAGAAAGGAAAGATTAATGACTTGCAGCAACTATAGGGACCAGGCCGATGCTAGAGGCTATGCAATGGTATAAACTGTATCTCATTTAAAATTTATTATCTTTTTTTTTTTTTTACTTATACAAGGTTATTTATGCATTTTCTTTTTCTTTTTAACCAGCAAGCTAAGGACAAGCAACCAAGAAAGGGCAGTTAATCAAGTAAGGGAAAGGATAAGCAGCTGATGTAAGATTACTTAGAATGATAGAAGCAAGACACATAATAAACATTTAAATTAAGCAACAAGAAAGATTCTAGTTACCTCTTGATTGAAAGTAAAGTAGCACCTATTCTATACAGACAATCCTCAAGAAGATTCACTTCTTGCAAACTCAACGATCAAGTAAAGGAATTTGCTCAATTTGATTATCACCAAATAGAACAAGTTCATAATGTGTTTTTCTAGAGAGCAAAGGAAAAACTTTATGTGCTGAATATCTGAAGTTCTGAACAAAACCCTAAGTGTGTTGGTTTAAATTGGTCAGCCCACACACCTCTAAAAATTCTAAAAACAGCCCCTATAAAAGACCACGCAGGTTCAAAATAGTACCATTATTTTCAAGTAGCCTAAATGTGCAACGTAGATTAAAGAAGTTCATTGAGATCACCAAAATTCTCTATCCACAAAAACGCATAGGCAGCTAGCCGCCAAGCTCTTGGTTTATGAACTCTTGCCCCCAAATTTGAGAAAGGAGCCAAAGATTCTCCCTGGGTCGTCCAAGGGGCTATTTATATATCCCTAATTCAGTTGTGGTAAAATTTCAAATATGCCCAGTGCAGTCTAGACACGAACTCACACGATCGCGTTTCTCTGAGTGCTATCGCACCGAATAGATTCTCTAAAGCTTCGCGATCCCAGTCATCTCTAGCGCTATCGTGCTCACTCACCTAGTTCTCTTGCGCGATCGTGACAAAACCTTCATGATCGCGATCGCGATGCATGGCTTTCTAGACCAGATTCTACAGCTTCTCAATTCAGCCTTGTTTTGACTTATTTTCTATTTTTTCTGAGAGCTTTTAAGAAGGGGAGTGGAGTAATTGATGCTAGTAGTAGAATGAACTACTTTGCCTACTCCATCCCACAGTTAATCACACTTTGAGAATTAAGCACGGCAAAACTGTTAAGCCACATTGTGAAAACATTTCATTGAAGATTTAGTGTGGTATTAATAAGCTTAGGGATCATAGGATTATTGATAGATTGATCTTGCATTTTCCATGTCCTATTAATTCCTTTGTGTGTTCTTGTGTTGGGTGCACTTTTTTTATGAACCAAGTGCGCGTTGTTTCCTTTGGGAACACTAAATTCTTCATTGCTATTGCCACTCGGTTGTACCATAAGAGTGTGTTTTCCCACACTTTTGGCACTAATCTACTCTAGTAGTATGAAATTTTTGTTGTGTTTGTTTTTGGATGTAGGCTTTGATGGTTTGATTTCGATGATGAAATTCTTTCAAGAAGGGGAGGATGATGCAATCAAAATTGGGCTTAGGTCCCAACCATCAAGATCCAAGCTAAGAGGATGCGAGGGCAAGAGCTTCGGAGATGATTTGAAGCTAGGAGGATGCGAGGATGCGAGGGCAAGAGCTTCGGGGATGATTTGAAGATCATGTATTTGAGCTCAATTGAAGGAAGGAAGCCTATGCATCAGGGCCAGGCGGAGCGCCCAGCTTCAAGGCAACGAGGCGGGGTGCCTGATCACTAGGTGGAGCGCCCAAGCCTGGGGCCTCTTTTGATCAGTAGCTCATCTAGGCGGAGCGCCCCAACGCTGAAGACTCCTACTTTTGGCTTGAACTTCCTATTTTTCCCCTAAGTGTTGTATATAGTTTTAACTTGGCTTGGGGACACTTTAGACATTTCACATTAGTCTTAGAAGGATTTATAAATAGAACCCTTAGCCATTTCATTTGGAACTAGCAAACCTTGAACATTAGAATGATGAATCATTTGAGTGAATCTCAATGAAAAACCCGTGAGCGGTCTTGATTTCACTTGGTCGAATCCAAGTTGAACATCGAATCTCTTTGATCATTCTATTTGCAAGAGCCTGGTGCCTTTTGAGGGTAGTTGCGTAGTATAGGTGATTCTTGACATTCACCCGGGGTATATCGAGTAAAGTTCCTCGGTGCTACTTAGGTAATCGTTTCAACCTTCGTCTTGCTTTTTATCTCGATATCTTGTTAGATATCACTTTATCTTGTTTTTGCTTCCGCATATATCGTATCGTTTTACTTGAGAATGGGATGCGTACTTTTACTAATCCTTTGTTTGAGGGTATCTTTATTTGTGGCGGTGATTTGTATCGAACTAGAGTTGGGAATGAGTTGGAACCTCCATGGTGTGAGGAATTGATCCCATAGACAACTCTGAGGTAGATGATTCTTCTAGTGACCTTACTCTTATTTGTTTAGGTTATGATAATGAAGAGTCCATTATTAATGCCTTTCTTGAGAGTTTACCTTGTGTGGGAGGTTGTCTTAAGGATGAAATTAGAGGTGAGAAGGTATCTCTTAGTGTGAGTATGAGAGCTTTTAAGAAGGGGAGTGGAGTAATTGATGCTATTGGTAGAATGAACTACTTTGCCTGCTCTGTCCCCCATGTTGATCATACTTTCAGAATTGAGCATGCCAAAACCGTTGTGCTACATTGTGAAAATATTTCATTGAAGGTTTGGTGTGTTAACAATGAGTCTAGGGATCATAGGATTATTGATAGATTGATCTTGCATTTTCCATGTCCTAGTAATCCCTTTGTTTGTTCTTGTGTTGGGTGAACTTCTTTGATGAACAAAGTGCATGTTGTTTCCTTTGGGAACATTAAATTCTTCATTTCTATTGATACTTGGTTGCACCATCAGAGTGTGTTTTCCCACACTTTTGGCACTAATCTACTCTAGTAATAGGAAATTTTTGTTGTGTTTGTCTTTTGATGTAGGCTTTGATGGTTTGATTTCGAGGACGAAATCCTTTCAAGAAGGGGAGGATGATGCAATCCAAATTAGGCTTAGGTCCCAACCATCAAGCTCCAAGCTAGGAGGATGCGAGGGCAAGAGCTTCGGAGATGATTTGAAGCTAGGAGGATGCGAGGATGCGAGGGCAAGAGCTTCGGAGATGATTTGAAGATCATGCATTTGAGCTCAATTGAAGGAAGGAAGCCTACGCATCAGGGACAGGTGGAGCGCCTAGAAGCCAGGCGGAGCACCCAGCTTCAAGGAAGCCAAGCGGAGTGCCTGATCACCAGGCGGAGCGCCCCAACGCTGAAGACTCCTACTTTTGGCTTGAACTTCCTATTTTACCCCTAAGTGTTGTACATTATCTTAACTTGGCTTGGGGGCACTTTAGACATTTCACATTAGTCTTAGAAGGATCTATAAATAGAACCCTTAGCCATTTCATTTGGAACTAGCAAACCTTGAACATTAGAATGATGAATTATTTGAGTGAATCTCAATGAAAAACCCGTGAGCGGTCTTGATTTCACTTGGTCGAATCCAAGTTGAACATCGAATCTCTTTGATCATTCTATTGGCAAGAGCCGGGTGCCTTTTGAGGGTAGTTGCGTAGTATAAGTGATTCTTGACATTCACCCGGGGTATATCGAGTAAAGTTCCTCGGTGCTACTTAGGTAATCGTTTCAACCTTCGTCTTGCTTTTTATCTCGATATCTTGTTAGATATCACTTTATCTTCTTTTCGTTTTCGCATATATCGTATCGTTTTACTTGAGAATGGGATGTGTACTTTTACTAATCCTTTGTTTGAGGGCATATTTATTTGTGGTGGTGATTTGTATCGAACTAGAGTTGGGAATGAGTTGGAACCTCCATGGTGTGAGGGATTTGATCCCATAGACAACTCTGAGGTAGATAATTCTTCTAGTGATCCTACTCTTGTTGGTTTGGGTTATGATGATGAAGAGTCCATTATTAATGCCTTCCTTGATAGTTTATCTTGTGAGGGGGGTTGTCTTAAGGATGAAATTGGAGGTAAGGAGGTATCTCTTAGTGTGAGTATGAGAACTTTTAAGAAGGGGAGTGGAGTAATTGATGCTAGTGGTGGAATGGACTACTTTGCCTACTCCATCCCACATGTTGATCACAGTTTGAGAATTGAGCATGCCAAAACCGTTGTGCCACATTGTGAAGATATTTCATTAAAGGTTTGGTGTGTTAATAATGAGCTTAGGGATCATAGGATTATTGATAGATTGATCTTGCATTTTCCATGTCCTATTAATCCCTTTGTTTGTTCTTGTGTTGGGTGCACTTATTTGATAAACCAAGTGCGTGTTGTTTCCTTTGGGGACGTTAAAGTCTTCATTGCTATTGATACTTGGTTGTACCATAAGAGTGTATTTTCCCACACTTTTGGCACTAATCTACTCTAGTAGTAGGAAATTTTTGTTGTGTTTTTCTTTGGATTTAGACTTTGATGGTTTAATTTCGAGGACGAAATCCTTTCAAGAAGGGGAAGATAATGAAATCCAAATTGGGCTTAGGTCCCAACTATCAAGAGCCAAGCTAGGAGGATGCGAGGATACGAGGGCAAGAGCTTCAGCGATAATTTGAAGCTAGGAAGATGCGAGGATGCGAGGGCAAGAGCTTCGGAGATGATTTGAATATCATGCATTTGAGCTCAATGACCCTAAAATCCTGTAGTAGACACTCCAACCCCTTTTTTATGTTAAAAATGAATACTTAAATAGGCAAGAAAAATCACTAATTTAACCTTAAACATACCTACTAATTAGAAATAGTTCCTATATACGCATACGCAGGTACCAGACCTTAGGCTTCAAACAAGACTTTAAAGAAAACAAGAAAATGAGTCGAGGTTGAGCTATTACCTCTTGCGGCGCAGCGAGCTAGGGCGCTCGATCCACTTTCACTCTCTATCCCTAGAAAATGGTCTCATCCTCCCAGGATCGTACCACTTTCACTCTCTATCCCTAGAAAATTACCGTTTGAATCTGTTCAATGGTTCAGATTCGATTGCACATGAACAAACGCCTAGGATTCATCCAACAGAGCTTAGATACAGAAGAAGATGACAAAAAAATTAAGTTGAATGCATGGGGACCGATGGATTTTGGGGGGAAATCGCGAAATTTTGAGAAAATGACAGGTTGACGGGTTAGGGATTTGGGAATCAGGTTGGGGAGATTGGGGTTCTTCTAAATTTTAAAAGTGTGTATTAGATAATATAAGGGTTTACACGGGTGAGCTGGGATTGGGTTAGGTCTTGCAATTTTAGCCCTTTAGGATAATTGAATAAGTAGAAGGGGTTGCGCGGGGTAAGCTAGGATTTAGGCTTTGTCTTGCAATTTTGGCATTGTTTTCTTCAAAATTTAATTGCTTCTCTCTTTTATTTTCAATTTTAGCCTTAATTACCAACTTTCTACAGTAAATTATCAATTTTAATAATTCTGGGACAAAATTGGGTGTCAACATGTACAAAGTACGTAAGGCATGAGCATATAATATATCATAGCTGAATGAAACTGTAAGACTGGATCATAAATATGTAAATCAGTTCTGAAGTACAACAGTGTAGCTGGAAATATAAAACCTGAACTAAACATAATTTGAATATAAATTAAAGTCTAACTGAATCTGAAACTGAAGACTGAGCTGAACTATACTGATAGCTGACTATAATATAACTGATAACTGGTAACTAGAAATTGGAACTGATAGCTGTCAACTGATACTGACACTAACAATTGGTGGCTAATAACTGAGAACTGATAACTGGTATTGAGCTAAAACTAAAATGTTATCTGAGCTGGCACCTGTCGGGTGCTATGGGTTGTATCCCCCAAAATTAGGTAACTGAACATCTGAACTAGCCTTATGCATAGTCATGCAATGCATACTGTTGCTATATACGCGTATATAACAAACCTGGCAGATGATATAGGCTATGTCCCCCTAGCCAGTAGTCTCTCTGGTCAGAGCGTGTGAATGACACCCGGTTACACTAGGTGTTTCAAGTCTCATTTGAACCAGAGGGCTGTGTCACCCGGATGGGTAGTATCACACGTCACCGGACTGTGTGTCGAATGACCAGCCTCTTTGAGGGACTCCAAATCACACATAATATGATCACAATATAAGCATAAGCATGTATGAGGCATAACACACGTGGAAATAACAGATATGACCTCAAAGGAATGATAAGAAAACCCTAGCTGGAATTATAGACATAACCTAGAACTCAGAATTTGTCCAACTTTTTGAATTTGTATAAAAAGTTTAGCAGAGTTTCCCCTAAATGTAGATGACTCGACAAAAAAAAAAAATCAGCAGTATAATATATACGGGAATGGATACCCGTCTAAACTGATAAGATAAACAGATTAATTGTATAACAAGATGAGACGACCGGACGACATAACAAATCTGCGGACAGAATCTCTGGACAGCACCACTGCCCTGTCTTGTGACCTAATTTTTAGTGTCTAAGTCAAAGTTATAGACGTTATCATGAAAGTGGTAGATACAAGTCTTAGAGTTCCAAAAACTTTTAAATCATCTCAATATCAACTTGGTACAAAGAGTTATGCTTAAACTACTAACAACTGTCTGGAGATAAAAATAATTTTTCATATTTTGAAACATTTTGTGCTGCTGTTTTGGAAATCTTTCACCTTGGTTTTTAGTACCAAATTAAGAATATACAAGATTCCTTTGATTCCATACAAGTTTCCCACAAGAAACACCAACTTTGGAACTAAGACAAGCTTTAAACGCTACAAAATACATGTCTTGCCAAAAGATAAGTTTAGCCTTACATACCTCATTATTTTAGCTCCCAAACCTTGTTCCCTTTGATTTACACCCTTCCTTATGCTTGTATAGCTAAAATACAGAAAGTACGTATTTTCTTAACCATGGAGTACCTTCCAAAACTCAAACTACAAAGGAAAAAAAAGGCGGTATAATGATACTTACATCTTAGGGATCGTTTTAATGTTACCGCTTCTTGATTTCGTATCCGAGATGTTAATATTCCTTGAAATCCATGTTGAAAGCTTAAGAAGAAGTTTTGAGATGTTATTGTTTCGTGGTTTCTGGTAAATGAAGAAGAAAGAAGACTTAAGGCATATATATCCACTTTTGAATACTGCTCGGAGCCTCTCTAGAAAATGGCTGCCTTTTTATGAGTTTATGGAAAATGGAAGCCGGGAAGATTACATTTTCCAAGGGAAAAACGGACCTCTTCCCTGGTTTGTGGGATTCCGGATACCTTTTGAAGTGGCATGTGCTCTTGCATTCTTGCACAACTCAAAGCCTGAACCCATTGTTCATCAAGATTTAAAACCAGGAAATATATTATTGGACGAAAATTACGCGAGTAAAATTGGAGATGTGGGTTTAGCAAAAATTATATTAGATACTGTTTCAGAAAGTATTACCGAGTATAGGAATTCCATTCTTACTGGGACCCTTGCTTACATGGATCCAGAGTATCAAAGAACTGGCACCTTGAGATCTAAGTCTGATCTGTATGCTTTTGAAGTAATAGCGCTTCAACTATTGGCTGCTTGTCATCCTAATGGCCCTATCATGAAATTTGAAAAAGCTATAGATAGTAATTCACTCGTGGAGGTACTTGATAACTCAGTTGTAGACTGGTCATTGATTGAAGCAGAGGAGCTAGCTAAGATGGCACTACAATGCTGTAAGCTTAGATGCAGAGATAGAGCGAATCTCGAGACTGAAGTTCTTCTGTGTCTGAAAAAACTTTCTGAAATTGCAGACATGCATGTCAAGGTAGAGGAAATCCCTATCCAGGCACCTAGCTAGTACTTCTGTCCAATCCTTCAGGTGAGAGTACAAATTACAAGAGATGAATTGATCATTTGTAAAGTAATTTTATTGCAAGCCTGCATCTCATTCTGCTTAGGGTAATGATACACACCATTTCAAATTGCCGCCCATTTTGCCGCACCCTACGTGGCCACCCTGTGAAAAGTACAATTTGCACTTGTGCTTCCATCGCTATCCTCCACTCGCTTAGAGTGGGCTATGTTTTGCTGCTTTGCTGAGTTGGCTTCTGGCCCACGCGAATTAATTAGGTCTTTTTGTTATTATTTTTTTTGGAAATAATTTTATACCACATTTCTCTATTTATTTTTAAAAGTACCACTTCCATTATCACATCCCAACCAATTTTTTTTTTCAAAGTCAACATTTCTCCTAAAATAACGGGGCTGGGTTTAATTATTTCTTTCTAAATAATCAAACTCTTCTGAATTGTTATTCCCCTCCTCATTTACATAATTGGCTTATTAATTGAATATAAGGATAAAACACGTTGATAGAAAATTCAATGTGAATAATATAGCACATATACTATTTATGTTACTGTGATATACTATACATAATATATGGCAATTAATGTACCTTCTGTATGTGCATACTATATATTGATATACTATAAGCATACTATATATTGATATACTATATATTGATAAACTATATATTGATATACTATGTATATTATCATTATGGTACCATATTGTTTATATATGATATTATAGTCATATACTATATATTTGATCACAAATTTTAAATTTGTTGGTTTGATATAAACCAAGGTGCAGAGGTGGTGGTAATAAATTTATTTAAATAATAATATTTTATTTATGAATGCACTAGATAGAAGTTTATGGAAATATTTGTTGAGATTGTAATTGACTAAGATTCCGTTAAAATATTCTTAAAATTAGGAATCCTCTTCTAGTGATGGTTTCAAATGTAAAGAGAGGATTTACTGATAACTACCAATAGGGATGATAACAATTGTGGTATATTTGCAATTTAATAAATAGTACCATAATTAAATGGCATCGAATGAAATAAAATCGTATAAATTAGGCAGTTGTGAAAAAATCCGTATTTTTTTCCGGTTTCTCTCTCGTCTCTAACTCTCCCTCCTCTCTCTCTCTCTCTCTCTTTTTATTGAAGTTCATTTACTACTGTTTTTGGCCGTTGTAAATTTTTTTTTCAACTCAAACTCAGCTCGAAGCATTGTTCATCAGCTCATACTCCTCGTATAGTTTCTCTAAGATCTGGAACAATGCAGAAAGAAAATAGTAAAATTTTAAAAAAAAACTTGATTAAAAATTTCGAATGAATCCCGCGTACTCACTGCACTCGACCGGAAAACTGAATATTTGTTACTCGCTTACATTGGCGACTACTAGGTAACAAGTATAGTGGTTGGGTCCAACGGTTAAACGAAGGGCGCTAAGTCCCTGATGCACACTACATTGAAAGGCCGGGATCGATTCCCGTTGAAACAATATATATGTATTTTTATAGAAGCTACTTTGATACTCACCGTTACAATTGATCAAAAATTTAGAATCAAAGCGAACATGGGGTAGGTAGAAGAAGATCTTAATTTCATAAATATAGCTCAAGATGGTATGGCATCATTAACTTATAATAAGAGAGATACAAGAAATCCTTTTTAAAAAAAAAACTAAGGTGCACCTTTCTTCATATAATACCAGCAAAGATTACATTAAGACTAGACATAAACCAAATCCCAAATGCTGATCACAATTGAGCTCTCAGATCAATAAATAGGTTATTCATTATGAACAATGTGTCACCTTATATATAGGTACAAATTGTAATGAATTTACTCGATTGACCTCTAACAAACTTGGATAAAATCAGCTAACAACTATTCTACTCATCACATTCTAGATTATTCTTCCTAGGATTCTTTACAAATTTACTTATGCTTCAAGAAATAATTCTGAAACTTATTTACAATAATTGTGTAAAAATTTTACAGCTATTTTGTTCAAAATAACATGGGCTAACAGACTTCTCATAATGAAGACTTTAGATTTTTTTCAATTGGCCCAACAGAAAACACCACTTTGAGCCCAAATATCAGACAACCCGGTCCAATAGCTTAATGCAGCATAGAGAATGTCAAACACTTTGCTTTGACTGTACATTCCTTTCTGCTTTGACCGACTCTTCTCTTTAATTTCATCTTCCAACTTTCCTTCAACAATGGTGGAAATATTTTCACCATCAACACAATGCAGCATGTTTAGCCAAAGCATATGCCACAAAATTGGATTCTCTATAACGGTGCCTCGCTTCACCATTTACTGTTGCTATATTTTGTTGGATTATCTTAATGTATTCCTGTAGGTTCCATGGTGCTTTATATTTCTTTAAATGCATATCGACAACCAGTGCAAAAACAAGCTCCAGAGTTAAGTTGTTTGTGCCTCTGCTAAGTCGTTTGTGCAGTTGTAGTGACTTAGAAAATGCTAGAATCATGGAAGCTGGATGATCTCTAAGTACTCCCCTACTCCTACCATCCCTTCTGTGATCACTGAGTTCCCATCGGAGTTAATCTTGAAGAAGTTTTGATGAGGTTTCTCCCATCCGACAGTCAAATAAGACTATAAGAGAGGGACATCTTGTATGAATCAACATATTCAAAGATTTTCTTCCAAGTCGACCTTTCAATTGCTCAAAGTTTTCAGCAACTAAAAATTTATCATGATTAATAACCTGATGAACCACTCTTGATTTAAAAAAAATGCTTTGTTGTTGATCATACTTGATAGTACATCTTCTTTTCGAAAGATCAAAAGTGAAAGTAATTTGGTAAAGTTCTGCGAATAATAGCTCTTAAACCATTTTCATAGTGACAGCCCCACCAACTCCACACAACAATTCTACTATGTTGGACGTTCTGTGCAACTCCAAGCGAATTTGCAAAGAAATGCCATATTTTCTTATCAAATATTCCATTGTAATGAAATAACGGTCACCTTAATGTTGAAATAGTGCATGTACTTCTGCATTGAGGCTGCTGAATAGATAAACATGATCAGTTGAAGAATGCATAAAAAATGATCTCGAAAACCAGATACACTGAATTGATAAGATACAACTGTACAAATACAGGAATTCCAAAACATGCATAGCTACAATGATGGGAACCACAAACTAAATGAATCTACTGGGCCTTCGTGAGTGCTATAAAGAAGCAGAGATGGAAAGAGAATTGTTTCCCCCCAAAGTAGCGTTAGATTGAACGGGAAACCACACCACGATGCAATCTATCAATCTGATATTCGACGCGCATTTGGTCGTGGTGGTATTATCAAGCCAGACTCCAGTTTTGTTCCTTCACTGCGGTCTCCACAACCATAAATGGGAGTTACATTTGTAGTTGCAACATCTCCCTTGCAGACAGGGCATTCCCTTGTAGCATTCGTTGAAGTTGAATCAACGCAAGATAACTGATAAAATCATGGCCAGCAGTACATGTGCCCACAACAAGTCAAGATTGATTCTCTAGGAACTTCCAAGAAAATTTTGCATTCGAAAGGATCAGCTGGTACCTCACTATCCTCATTGATAGCAGATACATTCCCAGTATCCAAAGTAGTATTCCGAGCCTCAGGGTGCACTACACCCATTAAATACTCAAGCAGTTCGACCCTCCTTTTCATAGGAGCAACCATATCTGAATGAGGAGATGGGGACTCGAAAGGTTCTTGGTTCCTAGGATCCATAGGATACGGTTGATCTAGTCAAACGAAAAGGAATATTAATACTAACAGATTGAAATGACAATGACAAATTGATTACAACATAAAAACTAAGTTTTCTAATCATATCACTAACAATAACAGCTCAAAAAAAATAATTTAATAGACGGAAAGGGCCAACAAGCCCCATCAAAAAAAAAAAAAAAAAAACAGACATTGAAGTAGAGCAGTGACCTTACAATGGTGGAAGCAAACGGAAAACGTAGGGCGTCACCAACAACAAGTATCCTACCTAATGGTTCTTAATAACAGCCTCTTATCCAACAGAAACCCTTGATATTTATTCCCACGAAAATACGTATAGAGTGACTAAACGTTTTGAGAGTCTATTTATTTATTTATTTATTTATTTATTTATTTATTATTATTATTATTATTATTATTATTATTATTATTATTATTATTATTATTATTATTATTATTATTATTATTATTATTATTATAAAATTGAGAATCCCCTAATTATAAGTAAAATTTATTTTACTAAAAAATCCTGTAAATTATTAATGTTACCAAAATAACCCTGATAACTATTTTAATCATATGCTAGGGAATTTTCTAACATGCATATGTCGAGGGTAGTCACAAGAACAACTCCTTTTTGTATCTTTCTTACGTAAAAGGTGCTATCACACACCTAAAATTGTTTTGAGGAGGTAAAGTTCTATGTCCCCTCCTTAATGTATTTACTTTTTGGATCTTAATATACATAGTAGGGTTCTAAGCCTAACCCCGCACTAGCATAGGAGATGAAAGCCTAGGTGGATGGACTTTATTTTAAAAAAAAAATCATATGCATGAGAAAAAATATTGAAATTAATTAGCAACCTTGTATATGATCTGTATGCTTACAATACGTTTTTTAGAATCAAACAAACAGAACTTTCAAATTTCTCACACAATACACAACCAATCTTAATGAGTATCTTAATTTATTCTAAGACAAGGTACATTTAGACATACCATACAAAGGGACTTCTGATTAAAAAACTATTAAATTTTTCAAGTTATATTCAACCACCAAAATGTGGTCACTTCTTTAATATAGAATGCTGATGGCCGTATAGTTATGGTTCATTTATTGAGTATGAATGTGGATAGCTATGGAAAGTAGAGTACTGACTTGGTTATGTGAGGACGCATGCAGAAATGGCTGCGATTGTGGTTTTGCTCGAAATATGCAACACTTAAATGGAAATATTTATACCAAGAACGGTGTGAATATATTAACTTATGAATTTTTTAAAATTTTGTCATTAATAAAGAGAAACTGAAAAAAAAAATATTAGACCGGCTTCGAAAATTAACAGGAGTTTTTTTTTAGTAAAATGACTTATGATTAGGGGATTCCCACTTTAATGATAATAATAAAGAAAGAAAGAATATAATTTATTATAATAAATATTAATATGATGTCCTAAAATATTCAAAATTTTTTTGTTAAATGTAATTAAATGTAATTTGTATAGAGTAATTAATTTAATTACACTGTAATATCAGTCAAAAATTTGCAATTATAGGGGTCAGAATTATAAAAAACAAAGTCTTCTTAACGTTTATGTTTATAATTTCATGTCATGAAGTGTGCAAAAATTAAAGTGATTTTTACATTGTATAGACATTTGGAAGTGTCTTTAATAGAAAATAAATACATTTTTTCTAATTTACTGCATATAAATATTTACACTTATGTAGATATCTTTTTTTAGCAATTTTCAAAAACAGATTAACTTCCCCTAAGCGTGCCTACTTTTGTGGGAAGTTGGGATTTTCTATTTGACTGCATTTATTATTATTAATTAATCTGAATTAACTATTTATTTACCTTGCGAGTTATCTCCTAATTTTTTGCTCATATCACTTTCGTTCTTTATTTACAGTAGGCACAAAGACATTCTAGGTGTCATTTACTCCATTCTCTTTCAATGAGTATATTCATTCATTATATATATATATATATATATATATATATATATATATATATATATATATATATATATATATATATATATATATATATATATATATATATATATATATATATATATATATATATATATATAAAGTATACTACGAGTATTATGAATATGTATGCACTCAGTAATGTTAATATTTACAAAATACACTGTTTATCATTAATTATGTATTTACATATTAGTATGCATTATATATACTACGAGTGTTATGAATATGTATGCTCTCAGTATTCCTAATATTTACCAAATATATTGATTATCATTCGTTATATATTTACAGATTAGTATGCATAAAATACTACAAAGTGTTATGAATATATATGCACTCAGTATTCCTAATATTTACCAAATACACTGGTTATCATTCATTATATATTTATATATTAGTATGCATAAAATCTACTACGAGTGTTATGAATATGAATCAAATATTTCAAGTTTATAAATTGTACATAAAAAATATACAAGGCATAAGAGAATAAAAGTGTATTAAAAATATTCTAATTATTATAGAGCTAGATAATAAAATAAAAAAGGGAAGAAGATTGTGTATTAATACCTTTCAGCGCTATATATGGTAAAACATAAGATCCCAATTGCTGTTGGGATACTACCACAATTTACGTTGTTGTTTCCTAGTAGTATTTTTTAGGCTTAGAATTACCAACATCCTAATTGTTTGTATTTAATAATGTTTTAAGAATTTAGGATATGCATGAACCTATTTGTTAGCATCTTTTTTGGTTAGCGATGTTTATTAAATAGGTCTATTAAACAGTAGGGTCAATTTTAAACAAACACCCTTTGTGAACAGGTATGTTTGTCTATTTAAGCACCTTAATTAGTGCTTCTCACCCACATTATCACTGCACTTAATCGTTCTTGCGACTGTTCATTTCTTGCGTCTGTTCACATAACTCATTCATTTGGATTTCTTCTCCTATTTGCTTTCTACGTAACTATCTCTTTCCCCTTTCATTGCCCAATCAATGTCACTAATGGAAAACATTGCCGATGTTTCTAGACTCAGTGCCAAACAACAGGTTTCGTTCGTTGTTTCACGTGCCATCGATTGTGTTGTCTTTAATTATATTCCGTAATTTGGAAAATTTTTTGTTTTTTTTATTTTTGATTTTAGATGTAGAAGGACCATGCTTTGTACCTGCAAAAATTAGGAAGGTTCACTATAGCTATGTCAAAGGTGAATGCGTTGGAGCTCCGACTGAAGGAGGCACTGGTGGAACTAAGGGCATCGCATAATGACCTATGTGAAGTGGACGCTGGTCCAATTGCGCCACCGAAGAATGAAAAGGAAGCCATCTTGAAACCTTTGAATGATGATTGATTTTTCTAGTAGTGTATTTTTAATTTTAAGTTGGATACATTTGGTTATATTACAAGCTATTTTTATTGGTTTATGGTGTTTCTTCATGTTAAAACCTTTTATCTACCAGTCGTTGCTATCGATGCATGTCATTAAATTACACTTCAATCAGTCCATATCAATATCGATATACTAACTAGATAAGTTATAGTCTGTGATGGGGAAGTGCAAAGGTTAAATGTCCATTCGTGTCTTCCAAATGCGAAAATGATAGACTAAATATCTTAAATTTAACAACTAAAAAATGAAAAATTTACAGAAAAAAGCACATAGCCCAACTACTCAACCCCTAACATCTAATCAATTTGAACCGGATCACCAAGGGTTCCATCACTATCATAAATAAAGAAATAAAAATAATTTATAGTAATAAATATATAATATGATGTCATAAAATATTCAATGATGGGAACCACAAACTAAATGAATTTACTGGGCCTTCGTGAGTGCTATAATGAAGCAGAGATGGAAAGAGAATTGTTTCCCCCCAAAGTAGCGTTAGATTGAACGGGAAACCACACCACGATGCAATCTATCAATCTGATATTCGACGCGCATTTGGTCGTGGTGGTATTATCAAGCCAGACTCCAGTTTTGTTCCTTCACTGCGGTCTCCACAACCATAAATGGGAGTTACATTTGTAGTTGCAACATCTCCCTTGCAGACAGGGCATTCCCTTGTAGCATTCGTTGAAGTTGAATCAACGCAAGGTAACTGATAAAAGCATGGCCAGCAGTACATGTGCCCACAACAAGTCAAGATTGATTCTCTAGGAACTTCCAAGAAAATTTTGCATTCGAAAGGATCAGCTGGTACCTCACTATCCTCATTGATAGCAGATACATTCCCAGTATCCAAAGTAGTATTCCGAGCCTCAGGGTGCACTACACCCTTTAAATACTCAAGCAGTTCGACCCTCCTTTGCATAGGAGCAACCATATCTGAATGAGGAGATGGGGACTCGAAAGGTTCTTGGTTCCTAGGATCCATAGGATACGGTTGATCTTGTCAAACGAAAAGGAATATTATTTCTAACAGATTGAAATGACAATGACAAATTTATTACAACATAAAAACTAAGTTTTCTAATCATATCACTAACAACAACAGCTCAAAACAAATAATTTAATAGACGGAAAGGGCCAACAAGCCCCATAAAAAAAAAAAAAAAACAGACATTGAAGTAGAGCAGTGACCTTACAATGGTGGAAGCAAACGGAAATCGTAGGGCGTCACCAACAACAAGTATCCTACCTAATGGTTCTTAATAACAGCCTCTTATCCAACAGAAACCCTTGATATTTATTCCCACGAAAATACCTATAGAATGACTAAATATTTAGAGAGTATATTTATTTATAATAATAATAATAATAATAATAATAATAATAATTATTATTATTATTATTATTATTATTATTATTATTATTATTATTATAAAAGTGAGAATACCCTAATCATAAGTAAAAATTCATTTTACTGTAAATTATTAATGTTACCAAAATAACCTTGATAACTATTTTAATCATATGCTAGGGAATTTTCTAACATGCATATGTCGAGGGTAGTCACAAGAACAACTTCTTTATGTATCTTTCTTACGTAAAAGGTGCTATCACACACATAAAATTGTTTTGAGGAGGTAAGCTTCGATGTCCCCCTCCTTAATGTATTTATTTTTTGGATCTTAATATACATAGTAGAGTTCTAAGCCTAACCCCGCACTAGACTAGGAGATGAAAGCCTAGGTGGATGGACTTTCTTTAAAAAAAAAAAATCATATGCATGAGAAAAAATATTGAAATTAATTAGCAGCCTTGTATATGATCTGTATGCTTACAATACGTTTTTTATAATTAAACAAACAGACCTTTCAAATTTCTCACACAATACACAACCAATCTTAATGAGTATCTTAATTTATTCTAAGACAAGGAACATTTAGACATACAATACAAAGGGACTTTCGATTAAAAAACTAGTAAATTTTTCAAGTTATATTCAACCACCAAAATGTGGTCACTTGTTTAATGTAGAATACGGATGGCCGTGTAGTTATGGTTCATTTATTGAGTATGAATGTGGATAGCTATGGAAAGTAGAGTACTGACTTGGTTATGTGAAGACGCATGCAGAAATGGCTGCGATTGTGATTTTGCTCGAAATATGCAATACTTAAATGGCAATATTTATACCAAGAACGGTGTGAACATATTAACTTCTGAATTTTTTAAACTTTTGTCATTAACAAAGAGAAACCAAAAAAAAAAATATTAGACCTGCTTCGAAAATTAACAGGAGTTTTTTTAGTAAAATGAATTATGATTAGGGGATTCCCACTTTAATGATAATAATAAAAAAAGAAAAAAATATAATTTATTATAATAAATATATATATGATGTAATAAAATATTCAAAAATATTTTGTTAAATGTAATTAAATGTAATTTGTATAGAGTAATTAATTTAATTACACTGTAATATCAGTCTAAAATTTGCAATTATAGGGGTCAGAATTTTAAAAAACAAAGTCTTCTTAACGTTTATATTTATAATTTCATGTCATGAAGTGTGAAAAAATTAAAGTGATTTTTACATTGTATAGACATTTGGAAGTGTCTTTAATAGAAAATAGATAGATTTTTTCTAATTTACTGCATATAAATATTTACACTTATGTAGGTATCTTTTTTTAGCCATTTTCAAAAACAGATTAACTCCCCCTAAGCGTGCCTACTTTTGTGGGAAGTTGGGATTTTCTGTTTGACTACATTTATTATTATTAATTAATCTGAATTAACTACTTATTTACCTTGTGAGTTATCTCCTAATTTTTTTGCTCATATCACTTTCGTTCTTTATTTACAGTAGGCACAAAGACATTCTAGGTGTCATTTAGTTCATTCTCTTTTAATGAGTATATTCAATCATTATATGTATAAAGTGTGTGTGTATATATATATATATATATATATATATATATATATATATATATATATATATATATATATATATATATATATAAATAAAGTATACTACGAGTATTATGAATATATATGTATAATATATATATATATAATATATACTACGAGTGTTATGAATATGCATGCACTCAGTATTCCTAGTATTTACCAAATATATTGGTTATCATTCGTTATATATTTACAGATTAGTATGCATAAAATACTACAAAGTGTTATGAATATATATGCACTCAGTATTCCTAATATTTACCAAATATACTGGTTATCATTCATTATATATTTATAGATTAGTATGCATAAAATCTACTACGAGTGTTATGAATATGAATCAAATATTTCAAGTTTATAAATTGTACATAAAAAAATATACAATGCATAAGAGAATAAAAGTGTATTAAAAAATATTCTAATTATTATAGATCTAGATAATAAAATAAAAAAGGGAAGAAGATTGTGTTTTAATACCTTTCAGCGCGATATATGGTAAAGCATAAGATCCCAACTGCTGTTGGGATTCTACCCATATTTACGTTGTTGTTTCCTAGTAGTATTTTTTTGGCTTAGAATTACCAACATCCTAATTGTTTATATTTAATAATGTTATTTAAGAATTTAAGATATGCATGAACCTATTTTTTAGCATTTTTGTTTTTTTAGCGATGTATATTAAATATGTCTATTAAACAGTAGGGTCAATTTTAAACAAATACCCTTTGTGAACAGGTATGTTTGTCTATTTAAGCACCTTAATTAGTGCTTCTCACCCTCATTATCACTGCACTTAATTGTTCTTGCGACTGTTCATTTCTTGCATCTGTTCACATAACTCATTCATTTGGATTTCTTCTCCTATTTTCTTTCTACGTAACATTCTCTTCCCCCTTTCATTGCCCAATCAATGTCACTAATGGAAAACGTTGCCGACGTTTCTACTCAGTGCCAAACAAAAGGTTTCGTTCGTTGTTTCACGTGCCATCGATTGTGTTGTCTTTAATTATATTCCGTAATTTGGCAAATTTTTTGTTTTTTTATTTGTGATTTTTGATGCAGAAGGACCATGCTTTGTACCTGCAAAATTAGGATGGTTTACAATAGCTATGTCAAAGGTGAATGCGTTGGAGCTCCGACTGAAGGAGGCAATGGTGGAACTAAGGGCATCGCATGATGACCTATGTGAAGTGGACGCTGGTCCAGTTGCCCCACCGAAGAATGAAAAGGTAGCCATCCTGAAACCTTTGAATGATGATTGATTTTTCTAGTAGTGTATTTTTAATTTTAAGTTGGATACATTTGGATATATTACAAGCTATTTTTGTTGGTTTATGGTGTTTCTTTATGTTGAAAACTTTTATCTACCAGCCGTTGCTATCGATGCATGTCATTAAATTACACTTCAATCAGTCCATATTTCAATATCGATACACTAACTAGATAAGTTATAGTCTGTGATGGGGAAGTGCAAAGGTTAAATGTCCATTCGTGTCTTCCAAATACGAAAATGATAGACTAAATATCTTAAATTTAACAACTAAAAAATGAAAAATTTACAGAAAAAAGCATATAGCCCAACTACTCAACCCCTAACATCTAATCAATTTGAACCGGATCACCAAGGGTTCCATCACTATCATAAATAAGGAAATAAAAATAATTTATAATAATAAATATATAATATGATGTCATAAAATATTCAAAAATATTTTATTAAATGTACTTAATTGTAATTTGTATAGAGTAATTAATTTAATTAGATTGTAATATTTGTATAAAATTTGCAATTAGGGGTCAGAATTTTAAACAACAAAGTCTTCTTAACGTTTATGTTTATAATTTCATGTCATGAAGTGTGCAAAAAACACCCTTTATGAACAGGTATGTTCTGTAGTGTCGTTTCAAGTGTGCAACAGTAGTGAATGCTTTATTGAAAACTTTTCTCTCTCTTCGATTTCCCCCATTATTCGTTCTCTCCTCTACGACAACTTTTCTCTCTCTTCTACGCACTATCTTTTGTTACTTTTCTTTCTCTTTTCTTTCTCTCTTCTATAGGCTTTGGTATCTGGCAATTATCATCCAGCTTTTTATACTTCCTCACCATAATTTTTCTTCAAGTCTTTCAGCTTCTCATCTTCATCATCTATCACATTCTGGAAGGAGTAATAACAACAATTTACAGATCGACCACAAATCAAAGGGAGGACTCCGAATAAAGGTTCTACTAGAAATTCAGTATTCATTAACATAAATGTTGCTACCTATGAAAATAGAAGCAAAGCAAACCAAAGCAAAAGAATCTAGAGTTAGCTGAAATCCAGCAGTCATATATAAAGTTAGTGTTGGGAGAAATTAATTGACAGATATGTGATGTTTAGTTTTGGAGCAGAATATGGGGTTACAAAACATATGCGGGAATTTTTTTGCAAAAAAATAAAGTTTAGTTCTTTTATGCCCTTTTGCAAACCCCTATTCTTTGCACAAGAGATGAAGTTTAGTTTGATAGAATATCCTATCCAAAAGAATATGTGAATTTCATTTTTTTTCGTTCGACTGTTGGGGTGTTTTGTGGTCCCCATGACCATCTTCTTTTCTTTTAGAGCTTCTTTATCATAGTTTACCCGATTTGTTCGATATGCTGCTATTAGAGTTTTATGGCCCTGCTGCTGTTGGTTTTTTTCATAGTGTTGTTACAAGTGCAAATGATTAGAGAACTTAGGTTATATATAAAGTTAAGTTCTTTTAGTATGTTTAGGGATTAGAAAACATGTTTGTAAAGTTTAGTTATTTTAGTATGTTTAGGGATTAGAGACTTAGTTTTATTTGTGGCATTGTTGTGTCTCGTAATCCGAAATCCGAAACACGACAACTAATATGGACCGGAGGGAGTACCACTATGTGTTGCTTTTGGTATTACCATATAAACAGAAAAGAGTAACGAGAAATGTCAGAGATTCTCTTTAGTCTTTACCTCTTTGGTGAGTTTGAAGCCAAGAGACACCTGACTGATGTGGTAGTACTTAGTAGTCTTTAGTTGGGCGTTGGTTGTTAATTGTCTGACATTGCTACGTAGGTTTCTCATGTTTATGTGTTTTTTCAAGAACTTTTGTTGTCTATGCATTATCGTATCTTTATTGAAATCTGGAACATCTAATTGAGAACAGTACTAATCGGTGTGAGATGTTGGTTTGAAATAGAGCGAGGATGTATCATAAGCAGCAACTTCATGAGTTCGCGGTAAGACATGGAAAGCCCTTACCAGTCTATAAAACGACTAGGGATGGGGGTCCGGATCATGCACAAAAGTTCATAACTACCGTCACTTTCAACAGTTTCCGATATAAATCCAAATTAGCTGGACGCTCTGTTAAAGTGGCAGAGCAACAGGCTGCAGGAGAGATTCTTGCATTACTCCCCAAGGAGGTTCTTGCGTCACTCTCGGGTAAGAAAGTCCTATAATTAAAATATTTGAGATAACTGTACTTGTCGAGTCACATCTCATTTTGTCATGAGGTAGAAGAAAACACTGATGCAGAAGAAGACATGGAGGTAGAAGACATCCAAGATAGCCGTGAGGTAAAACACATCCACTTTGCTAATTGCCATATATACTTGTTTGATCTGTTAAGAGAGTGCTAATTTATAACACGTTATGCCATTTTCTGCTTCAACCCTGGTGTTTGTCTTGACATTGAGGTAGAAGTATTTTGATGACTGCTGACTAATGAACTCAGTTGCATGCAAAGACTCGACTCGTCTCTTTGTAAAGTTGATGATTCAGTGTTTTGTGTTTAATTCCGCGGAGTTTGTGCTTATTTCTATTGATTAATATAGAAAAGAACATTCACTGGTACAACTAGGATAACGAAAGAAATAAAATCATGAAAATAGATTGTAATGTTCAAGTCACAGAGGAGTGCAGCAGGTTTCTAGGAATCTCTATATTTAGGCTAGGTTAAGCCTTTGGCTTCTAATCTAAATGAAGGCTCCTGTTACTCTTTTCTGCTTAGTATGGTACTCTTTCCGAATCCTCTTGGATGCGCCTTTCGTAGCTTAAGGATAGATTTGAACACAAAACAATGCGATATAGAATTTATATATATGTTGGTATAGTTCAAATACTTTCACTGAACTGTACTGAAAGTTAGATAATCACTCCCAAACCATCAAAGAAGCTCTCTACTGCCCATATTTGTTAAAGGTCTAGGTGGGGTATCGGACCCTAAATCTTTAATATATTTCTATGTTACTATATTGTTATATTATCTCTTGGTAACTATCCTCCACAGCAAGCACCAAGAGTAGATATGGTCAAGGTAGGGAGCAGATGCCCTCGGCATCCATGCAGGACCTTCCAGGCTGGGATCAGATGCCATCGGCATCCATGCAGGGCCCTCCACAGCAAGCACCAAGAGGTGGGTATGGTCAAGGTTGGGAGCAGATGCCCTCGGCATCCATGCAGGGCCCTCCAGGCTTGGAGCAGATGCCCTCGGCATCCATGCAGGGCCCTCCACAGCAAGCACCAAGAGGTGGATATGGTCCAGGCTGGGAGCAGATGCCCTCGGCATCCATGAGGGGCCCTCCTCAGCAAGCACCAAGAGGTGGATATGGTCCAGGTTGGGAGCAGATGCCCTTGGCATCCATGCAGGCCCCTCCATCACAGTTTGCGGGTCATGATTACCATCAAAGAGTACAATACACATCACATAGCCAACAATTTCCACCTCCCTATGGTAATTATCCTTCGCAGCTAGCACCAGGATGCAGCATATATGGTTCAGGTTGGGAGAAAAAGCCTCAGGTATCCATCCAGGGCCCTGCATTACAGGTCGGTTGTTATAATTACAACAGGCATGTCTATATGGTCGATGCCTCAGCATCTGCTGTATTCTCTTATAATCATGCTCACGCTTCTGGCCCTTCTATTGGTCCACCTTCTCAGGAAAACTACAGCTACAGGCTTTTACCTTATCGAGCTTACGATCATCCACAACCTGGTGAAGTGCCATATGAGTATGTAGTTCCTTCAATTCAAGTTTATGGTGCTCGCATGGCCCTTCCGCAGCAGTACTTCTATGATCGATCCATGCCTCAATCAGGTGGTTGTGTTATTGTACCTGCTGATGCTAGCTATGTGAACAGTGTGTCACCCCAGCCAGGCTATAAGTACTATGATGCTAATAAGATGACTCGTGGCCCTTGATGAATGAGATTGTTTCAAGGAAATTGTTCAATGTTCTTGTTTGTGTGTTGTAAACTTCCCTTAGTTCTTGTACCATCCTTATACTGGACATATTGAGTTTTACATTTGAGATACTCTTTTACGTTCTTACAACAGGCTGGAGGTCACTTTACATAATAGTCACCCTCTTTCGCCAATAGATACGTCTCTTCAACCTAAGACCTCTATTATTTCAAACTATTTCCAACATTATCTTGCCTGCATGCGCCCTAAATATTAACTAATAAAAGATTAAAACAAATATTCAATCCATTATAGTGACTATGTAAGTAAATTTTACCTCATTTCCTTCATCTTGCACATTACTTAACCAAATCGTCTTTATCATTCATTAAACTATCGTCTGATCTCAACCCTAGATATCTGTCTATTTCAATCCTTAGTTGATCTTTGTTTTTGGGGTTTGTGAAATGGTGTTACTCAAAACGGTAAAGGAATATCAATGGAATTCTAATATACCATATATTTGGTGGTACTCAAATGCGTATGGTGTAGGAAATGCATTCTTCTCTAATAAATAAAACGTACTTAAAAAAAGTATGATCAGGCACTATGTACAAAGGTACACGGATTCTTATCTCCCATGCATGACTTATTTATATGGTTCAAGGTTTTGGGAATAAGCCATATTAGTACTAGTTAGTTGGGAAGAAGGTTTTGGAGGTGAAAAATCTGTTTGAGTGACCAAACACATATAATGTTATGAATAGATTAAGCATAACATAGGTTAACTCATACTAATTCTTAGTTTCGTGGAAAAATTTCCATTCCATAACTTCAGCAAAACACGACCAAGTCACGGCAATAAATAAACGACACAACCATAAGCAAAATCAATAAAAACACTACCATTAGTGATAGTGATAGACGGTCTTTTAAAGATACCGCACAAACATAATAACGAGTAATATTGCTGTCGTAGTTACAATCCTAAATTAAATTTTAGTTTGACATCAAAAGGAAATTAACGTACGGCTAAAGTAAGATACCAATTCGTCACGACTAATGTATGAACATGGGATCTCCATTTTGAACCATGTTGTGAAATCCTCTTCAGATCCTCATGTCATTTAGTTTAGATTTGATTTAACTATTTTCTTGATTCAATTGTTACAAATTAACTATTTTCTTGATTTCAACCATGTTGTGAAATCCTCTTCAGTCCATCCTCCACTTTAATTTTCCATCCACGAATATTATTTGACGTTTTATTTAGTTTAAAATCTGTGAATACATTTCTCCCTCCTTGAATACCCCCCCCCCCCCCAAACATAATAAGCTACAACATTATGTCGCGTCTATCCATTTTTATCAAGAATCCTTATCACAAAATTATCATCTAAATACTAATAGCACACAAGCAACATATTACATTGCCGACTGGGGGGAGGGAGGGGGGGGGGGGACCAAAATAAAATCAACTCATTTTAAAGCAACATATTCGTTATAGAGACTTTGTGTCATAAATCCCGATAAAACCGTCTTTGTTTTTGTTTGGAGGCATTTAAAATACCCTATCACTTGACACCCAAAATATATGATTAGCCAATATAATTACTATAATGCGGTGGATCCAAATTGCACCATGAGGATGTGCTTTCTTGAATAATTAAAACCGTTCAATAAAGAATGTGCTCCAGCGAGTTGTCGTGTCAATGAAATAAAAGCCCTACCACATCACTAGCTATTCCACCATCACTTTTATGACCTTCCACCGTTTGAATGACACTGTAACGAATTATGGTGTAGATTAGATTATTGAACTTCCAATTTATCACAGTCACGCCATCTCATGGAATGAATTATGACCACTTCGCTATAAAATAAAACTATTTCACATATCAATGCTCTATAACTTAGTAATTAGTAAATGCAACCAAAACAATCACAACTAACAACGCTCCATCTTTCCAGTTTCAATAAGAATAACAGCCATCAAAACCTTAATTGGGGCTGCTATTTCCTAGAAAGCAATAAGATTGGTGAGTTAGAAAATCACGATGAAGGAACCATCCCTTTCAAATCTCCAAGATGATTTGAAGGCATTAATCATCGAGAAAATGGTTAGCGACGAGCCATCGAGAACGTCTTTAAGGAACATATCTGAAGTGTAAGAACTAGTTACAGTTGTTTTATTCCACAATATATAGAATTACGTATAAATTACTGCATGCTTTTTTTATTTGGCAGGAGCCGGGATTTTCGACGTATAGTGTTCTCGAGCAGATTCCAGCTGCCTGTATCTGTATCTCAACAGTTATAAGCTACCATATGTCGATGTTGCAACTATTTCTTTTATAAGAAGGTTCCATGAAGAAAGAATTAACCACATATCTCTATTCTTTGGCATCTACAAGTTCTTTTACGAACAAAATATTGATGGTTTACCCATCCTGCAGCAAGTTGCTGACTCTGGTATTGGCGAGGCAGTATATGCTTAAGGGATTGCATGGCTTTGTAATGGCCAGCACTATAGTGGAATAGATGAGCTTCGGAGGATATGTATGAGGAAGATGGTAGACTGGATATGATTGTTTATCGTCGTGAATTAAGAAATATGCTTGGTCCTGAACGGTTCGAGAATATCTGTCTTCTCATATTTTGTGTAGAGAATAACGTTGGTCACTGGGTTTCTATGAATCCATACATCATATATGGCTATGGTGAGTTGGACATAACTTGTGAAAGGTGTATACTAACTGTAGAACTGTTCAAGCTTGCAATGCCACTGGGTTGGGATACTGATTTGGGGTATTAATTTACTGAAAGTTGTCGGACAAGTCAGCTTTTGATGGCCTCTTATTTGACTACTACTTTAGTACTAGCATTACGTTCTATATCGTGAATTGTCTATATAATGTGTTTAAATGAGACTTGATTATGGAGTCCTATTATAATTTGGTTTCCAATGAACGCATTCATTGTTAGATATCTCTCTCTCATCTTTTCCTCTTTTATTTTTTTTTATTTTCTTGTTAGATATCTCTCTCACTCATCTTTTCACTTTTCATTGTTCTTTCTTTAATTTGTGTCTATCATTGCACCTTATTTTATGAGCAACTTATTTTGATTGATAATATGAATTGATTTTAGTTAATATATAGTTTTTATCTTTTTGATGATGCGACAGTCATATATACAAATTGAGAATAATTTAAGCAGTATATTTTATTACTTTTTGAAAAATTAAGTGGTAAATTAATAGAAATTTTGAATTGTTTCTCATAGATTAATATTTGAAGTTTCTATTGTTTGTAAAGAAATTTTGAATTATTTCGCATAGATTTAAATTTTGATGGTTATCAAACATATATTAATGAATTTATAAATTTATAAGCCAATTTTAAGCCCACCCAAACTATCTCTTGGTAGGGTTTCAACAATTCCCATTACCTCGTATTTACTTATATATTTTTGGAGGATTCGGTAAACTAAAAGTTAAATTTTCTTCTTTTCGCCTCATCGATCTTCTCCCTTTATCAAACATATGCCGGACGCTAGTGACCGTGAAATCTGGCCTTTGGGATGGTTCATCCGAACTGAGAACCGTACATGCTTCAGTATACGTATAAGCAGATCATACTTTACAACTGACGATCTACTAAGTTTCGTACCACGTTTTTAAAATCTCGATTTTGTTTAATGTAGTTATTTTATTTTAAATCTATTAAACGGTGAATTATTTTATTATAGATTTTTCCCGCGTGCTTAAACCATGTTTTACCAGACGAAACGACGAAAACTTGTATCTACAGTGGTATGCTTAGGTTCAACATGTATCTCACTGTGTCGCCGTCTCACAAAAGGCTTCAGCGCGGTTGGTTGCGGTTTGTTACTCGGCTTCGTATCACAGTAGGACAAGCTCTCCACTTCCAAATTTTACCACTAAATCCCCAACAAGGTTTCTATTTTCGCGTTCATATCATCTCCGAAGATGAGGAATAGATGGATGGTATATTAGGATATTTGGTGCAGCTTCTGACTAGAACTTGGATGTGTAGTATAAACTAGACATTCGTTACTAATCTATGTTCTTGTCCTTTTGTTTGAATTAGAGTGTTATCTCTGACTTGTTTTGCTGGTCAAAGGTCCAATGCTAATGCCATACTTGGTTCAACCATAGCTATATAAAGAAGAGATAGTATATTCGTGTAAAAAAATAAATAGTAGAATCGTGCTTAAATTACAGGCCACTAATATTAAGTAATTTCTAGTATTACCTAGACATTAAAGTTTAAATTCTAACCAACTGAAAAGCACAGAGGGGAGTTTCACAATTACAAGGGTCACCATAGACTACTTTTTAAATAGGAAAATAATAAAGGGAAAAGTACAAGATAAAATTTAAGTTCCATTGCCGGTGGGAGGAGAGTTGGGCGGTGTGAAATGTATGTCATCCAAGGACTTGCCCAGAGGTTGGAGGAGAAGTTCAAATATCCTTTTAATCCTCCGAATATCCATAAGTTGGCGGTCCCTTGCTTCTGTTAGGGCTCCCTTCACTTCATCAAGATCTTTCTTCAAGTCTGCCATCTTTATAACTGGACGTCTTGCCATGATGTTTCTACAGTTTTGCTATAGTTATTATTACTGTTTTTTCTTTTGTGATGATGGTGAAGAATTTTCGTGCATTTATAGTGAAACGATGTGTAGTGCTGCGTCCACGCATGATCTACCACAATCTGAATTAACTAGTGAAGGGTTGCATGTTTAATAGAAACGACAGTTTCTTGAGTTATACGTTGCATTGCACTCTTTTCAATATTCATTGGGGGGTAGTTAAGTGGATTATTTGCAATTCAGTAGTTATTGTAGAAATTATAAAACGTAAACAAATTTTCACTGTTAATCATTTTGCTTTGCTAAGCCTTACAGCTTCTTTGCCTTAGGGTCGTGGGGCTCAAAATGCACCCAAAAGGATGTGCTTTCTAGAATAATCACAATTACAGTTTTACAAAGAATGTGCTCAAGTCTTATTGATATTATGCACGCGCCATTATTTAAATAATGACCACAATAATTAAGAGTACTAACACTCATTCAATGTATACTGTAGTGTCAAATGTTTAATAATAATTCAGAGTGTAGCAGTCATGATTTTTGTATTATTGTTAACTTAAAATCTTCTACAGTTGGTAGTCTTGTAAAAATCCCGAAATTATTTATATCATTAATTGCAAGAGTAAATGGAAATTATATATAATTATGACGACATGAAAATCACAATCATAGCACGTGAATGCATAATGCAAGTTGAAACGAGCTGCGTCTTCTTAATGTTATTCTCCTATTATTTCTTTTTCTTTTTAAGTTTAGCTATTTGAATGAGTTCTATGTTTAGCAGCCATAAGATTATTCATCTTTCGACTTTTTCCATATAAAACAAGGAAAAATAATTACATCAGTAGTTTTTCTAATTGACAAAACCAGTAACATGTTTCCAACTAATAATACAGATGATCTTAGCGATCAGGAACCATGCATGCATATGTGCTTCAATTTTCTTTTCTCGGGGTGAAACCTTTATGAAACGTACACAACTGATGTGAGTGGGATAAATAAAAAGTCGCATATTGAAAGCTTACTTTCACTAACAAATTTCTCATTTGAAGCAAGTGAGGTCTCCATAATCCTATAATAAAAAATACATGCACTGCTCCTCTTCAAAATTTGAATAATCGACACAAAAAGGGAATAACACTAAGAAGACGCAGTTTGCCGAACGATGTGTGTTGCAACATGCCATAACTATTGATCTCTATGACCAGTTAATGCTACAACTAGCTCGTGGCTATATTGATAATTTTGCGACTCAAAGTCAAGTAGGGCACATTTCTTACAGAAAAATATATCATATGTTAAATATAGTTGCACTGTACGGGGAGAATACATAAGAAGTGGAGATATGAGCCAGTGGACATATAGCCTTACCTTTTCGACTGCATTGATTAAGCTACTAATACTAATAAATATTAAGATAAAATGCATATGTCTTTAATCCTCCGCATTAGGAGAAATTTGTGGGGTCACGAACTGGTCGGGATTCACCTCATTGATGACAAGCAGCGCGCGAAGCATTCTTTCTATACGCCTCGTGGTCCTGCTGCTTTCCTAAACGTCTCTCAGAAAACTACCCCTAAGATGCTAGATATCATTCCTGACCAGTTCAAGCGTGCGGGAGACGTCCTTGACCTGGGACTCCGGAACAACGATATCCCACCTATTCAATGCGTCATTGTTGCAGTTGTTGTGCGGGCTATGGTGCCCGTTTGGAGTGAACCTTGTTTGGTTGTTCGACATACTTCTTTCAGATCGGAGGTGGAAATATTTTTATCAGATTAGAAATGACACACGGAAAGGGTGGAATCTTTCTAGTATTAAGACAAATGTGAGGTTTGCAATAGTAAGCACGAATTATTTATAGAATATATGATGGCCATGTTGTGGTGGTGCATTTAATAAAGGTCATTTGGTATGATGTATTGACTAATTTAGTCCATGAATTAAGTTTTATCCCTTGTTTGGTAGCAAAATTCAATCAAGTACTAGTAATCCACATACAATTTAATACCTCAATGAACCTATACAATAAATTAATACCAAGGCCAACATGGTATTAGTAATACCATGCTTATTAGTACATGGATAAATAATAAAATGACAACAATACTCACTCTCAAACCCTCGTTTTTAATACATGTATAAGAATTCATTACTAATCCCTGCACTACTAATTCTTGTATTATTAATCCATGTATAACTCGTTTCTCTACTTACTGTAAGTATGGACGTAGATAGTTATGGAAAGTAGAGTGGCATGCCGAGATGACCGCCATTGAGATTGCCCGAAAGCATGCAGTACATCGAAAACAAAACTGCAAGACTAAATGACAATACATTGCGTCTTACACAAATTTGATATGGCTGCAAACTTAGCCATTACACATCTAACTTATTGGAGTACGAGATATAGAGCAGTCAATAAACTCACCTGACAGCTCCCTCGATTTCCAATGCCAAACTCTCCAGGAAAAGATTCACTCTTATCCTGCAAAACAAGGAACGAAAGAATTTTTTCAGGAGGCCGATGGCGTGTCTTGGTTTTTGGTGAATTTCTTTCATGATATAGAATGAGTTATCAATTGACCATATACTATCAGCGCTCCACTGTCCTTGCCCAACTTGTGACTAAAGGGATATGTACTACTACTACTACATCACGATTGCTACCTATTCCAATGAAACATTTTCAAATTGTTCTGCCAGCATATGTCACCCCTTCATGTTATCAACATATGTCACCGATGTTTGTTGAGAGTAGCAGATGCTACAATTAAGTTTTGATATACGATACGACCAGCTCCTATATCTTGCACCTCCAACCCATCAAGGTCACTATTGACTGTGCAATAGCTGGTTAAAACTCTCGTGAAAGGACAGGTGATTCGTACCAAACAACTACTAAGACGTGAGTTGAAAGGATTATTTATTAGAACATGCTTTGATAGTTTTTTTTTTTTTTTTAAAAAAGAATTAACGAGTTCTACTTCATCTTGTGAGGTACTAATTGATGAGTCCCCGAACATCAGATCGTGTAATATGACCAGGATAGCTAGCTGGGCTGTGGGAGATTCAATATTCTTCTTCAAAAAATTAACTTACGCATTTGACATGTACTGATGATACATTAACCTAATTAATGTTACAAAAAAGAGGTACTTAGAAAATCTAACCTTCACGAAAGGGCAATGCAAATTGGCCTATGGTTGGGAGGTCATCAAATTAAAACTCTTCGATTTTGGAAAGCACTAACTAAACCATCAAAACGTAGGATCCCAACGACCCCTAACATCTTCCGCATGAGAGCAGTCGAGGCGAGAAAATACTCACTGGCCTATCGCAATACCGTCCTTTTAGTCTTTTGAATTCCAGATTCATTATAACATTTTAATTTAATTTTACTGAGTGTATAAAAAAAATATTATGTCAGGACATTACAATTAGATTCGCTGCTAGGCTCAGGGGAAAAAATTATATTAATCAACACCACTTTCATTAATATCAAAGGCACGTGCAATATACAATGTAAAACCAAGTTCCTTACAGGGGGAATTCAGCACCCCAACAAAAGTAGCACTTTACGGATGATGAAATCTCCTAAACACGCCAATCAAATCTAAATATTCGAAGCTAAAGCAACCTCCAAACTGCAAAACAAAGGATACACCCTGCTGATTTGCCATGTGAAGGAGAGAATACCGTAGAAAATATTAGATCATCAGATAACACATGAGTTCTACATCATCATAGGGTTTACATTTCATTCTACGCAAATGCATATTGAATTAGTAGTTTATCTGAAGCGCGCATGGAAGTAGAAGACATCAACAACATACTAAATTGAGGGAATGGCTCAAATAAAATATATAAAAAGCGAGGCTGAAGTTTGATTACTTTTGTAGGGTTTATTACTTGGTCTATGGTTTTTGGTAGCATGTACTTTGGTTGAACTGTTGCTAACTAAATTTATGTTTAATGTATGTTTAATCTTGTTTTATTAAGTTTGCCCAGATTTGTAGTTGTTTAATTTATACTCATTTTTAGTCTATAATTTTTTTTTTGTCATATTTAAAAGACGAAAAAAATGTCAACTGGTATCAATTGAGAATAAATAACTTGTCAAATAAATATTTGACAATCACATAAAAAAAATCTTTCACGTATCATCATTCCTATAGTAAATCTTTGACAATCATCATCTTATAGTAAAACTTTGACAATCACATAAAAGAAATCTTCCATGTATCATCATTCCTATTCTAACAAATCTGGTTGTCCCATATTCTAACAAAGTAAAGCTGCTTTGGAACCAGATATGAGACTTGTTCCATTGTGGAGAATATATTCTCCTTCCATGTCAGTTGCTATATCATACAATGCGTAGAATATTCTTCGTCCATATCATCTCTTCTTGTCTTTTATGAATCCATATATAGTTGTTATTATAAGTTGCAACTTAATTGTTGCATTAGACAAAATAAGTTCTTGCACAAGTACGGGACATTGTTATTTACAATAGTCAAACCTATAGATGAAACAATATATACAACTGCCTAAATTAAACATACATTCAACATAAATTAAAAATTCAATACTTAAAATAGATGAAACAACATATTTAACATAGATTAAAGTATTAAAATAACTAAGTACAAATTACAAACAACCAAACATTAATGTTTTGAAAATACATAACATATCAACAAAAACCTTACACGAACATTGTACTAACCCTTACATCTAATCAATTTTGACCGGATCATCAGAGGTTCCTTCGCCAGCATAATCAGAACCATTACTTGATGAACATAATGCATCATCATCAGAATCATCACCATCAGGATTTGGAGGGTTTCCCAGAATGTGAACTATGAAAACTAAACGACCATCTCATAGCTTGTCCTTGATCTGGAAAAATAAAAACTTACAAACCTTGATTTTGTTGGCCATTACAAAATCTAACCAACCATTGCCCAGCCTTTTACACCCTTTTTCAACAAACAGGCGCATGTCGTATCCATTTGTCCCACAAATAACTCGAACCGGGAGTGGTCATCAGGCAATAGACAAATCACATGTTTTGGAAATTTAAATAAAAAAATAAAAAATATTATTAATCAATAAAACTTACAAAGTCATCAGTTGTAACATTTTCCCAACTTAAATGACATTCAAATATCACACGATCATTAGTAAAAACGAGTGTACCGGGTAAAAAGTACTTTCAATTAATAGAATCGATTGACATTTTTTTTTTTCCTTATTCTTGGTTAAGGAATGAATGGAGTAGAATAGATGGAGGATTTTTTTTTTTTTTTTGAAAGAGGGATGAATGAATATTATCTCTTGATACAAATGAAATAATGAGTGGTTGGGGCGTCTTTCAATAGGGAAAGTTGGAAATCGCACAGTTTAGTTTTACGAGGTGCAATTTAGGGTTTTCAATGACCAACTAATTCATACAAAAATATAGTGTGTGGTATTAGGGCTTTGCCCTGAATTTGGTACATAGTTGGATTCATTTTACTTGAAGAAAGGGTAAAGGACTCCTAACAGGAGTATATCTCTTTCTATATCTATCTTTTCTTGGAGAAGAAGTCTTGACAACTATAAATTGATGATTTTCTTCTCACGACTAGAAAGACCAAACTCCACAGTAATTTGAAGGTATCTGCACATGTTAAGTTTGAACTCGTTGAATGTAATGCTGAAGTTGAACAAAGATGATGCTGTATTTAAGGGTTCTGATCCGGATGAAGATGACCCCACCCTAGGTGGTGAAGTAACTCCGGCCTATCCTATTATGGCTGATTAGTATAGCAGTATTCTATGTTTTTAGCTGTATTTAAATGAACTTCATGATCTGTTTTTGGGATAAACATTTTTCTGGGAAGCTATATGTCATAGTAAATGTTGTGTAGCAGTATTTAAATGCATTTTCATGATGTTGTTTAATATAGTGACTGTTGTTGATCCAAATTATAGAATTTTAATCTTTACAAATTATCTGGTCAACAAACAGAATTGCGTATAATTCAGCTGTAGAAATGTTTAATGTACTTACGGGGTGTTTTTCAATCAAGATCCAATTACGCTTTCACAAGCACATTATATTGAGTTTTTTTGTTAAGGATTAGTATATTCATAGTTCAAAATGGCCAATCATTTTGGATTGTGCACCTAATTGACGCCCCAACCGTTATGTTTTAATTCTTCCATGTGCACTAATCATTGTAGGTAACACAATAAGCAAACTTATACTGTGTAAAAATTGGCAGTTAAACTTTTTGTAATATCAATATCACTAAACAATTAAACTGGCCACAATGCAGATTGTTGTAGTAGCAAAATATGCATTTTAACGGTAAGCACCACTATGAAATTTTACTACGCGGGAGGTAAAACCTCAACATAACAAAACCAGCAAATAAAAATGTGTATCAAGAGGGTTACTACTAGTAGATTTTGATCTCACAAACATACATTCAGTTAATAAGCCAAATGTTGTTGTCAATAATCGAGATCATCACGAGGAAATCCTTGTCGTCTATCACATCTTTTTCTGCCGCCTTTACCAAATCCTCTACATTTTTTTTGTTCTGCTTCCTTGCCTTTCAGACTCTCTTTAAGTGATGCAAGTCTACCCTCTAAAGATGCAATCTCTCCTGTCATACTAATAACTTCGCGATCTAAATTATTTGTCGCTTTACTCACACTCTCAAATCGAGCAACTTACTCATTACCCTCGATGTTTATTTCCTGAAAAAAATGAATCATATTTCGTTAAACTAATCTAGTGGAGTCATTGTATTGAGACATGACAAAAAATCAGGTAAGAGAAATAAGTACCTTGGACGGATTTGATGAGGTTCCTTTACACGTTGAGGCTTACACAAGACATCATAGTAATTCACTCGGCGGATGATGCGAACTTCCCACCTCACAATTGCATCCCCACATTCAGAGAATTGAAACAGTACACGATCTCCCTCCTTTAAATAATTGTCCATAATGAATTTTCGCCACCCAGAAGTAAATTTAGTAATGATACCTTCACTTCGACTAATTTCAACTGGCCAAGATCCCCTATCACCGTGAAGAAAGCAAATTTCTACCTTATCCAGCATACATTTAATTATTCTTCCAGGTAGATGCTGTAGATAGACAAAACAATAGAAATAGTAACATCTTAAAATCCTATGTTACAATAAATCGTGCAATATGTTTAAAGATAAGTACCATAACATCCATATTGATGTACAATTTGGACATTAGTACCTCAAATTGTAGAGGTTCTTCCATTAATGCTTCGCTGACGCCTCTAGGTTCCTTCCTTGGGAGTTGTAGGTGAAATGCAAAATGTCACTGTCTTTAATAACCTGAATTTCCCTACAAAAAATTTTATTTCCCGCCAAGATCATATTATGTGCCATTAAATAACCTATAGTAATAGACGTGTCCATTCACCTAATTGTGCAATTTGCACTTTGCACCCTTGACGATTGGTGGTATTTAGGAATTGCACCTTATCCTATTTACTTTAGTGATTTTCACCCTAATTTTCTTAATTTGTGGAACAATAATAACTAATCAATTAATTTTTTTCGAACTTCCACAACATTTTACTCCCTTATTTGTAATTCTTGGATTATAAGTCCTACACCGCAATTGGTATATAACATTACTTAACTACATCTCCTCTTTGATCACCAGAAGGAAAATATTGCCTTCGATTTTTGGATCAACTAGCCTTGATTGGACATGCAATTAGCAACTATGGTGATGCTTCCATACCATTAAGTTCTACAAACGGGCTAAAATGCAGTGTTGTTACTTTTAAGTTATAGTAGCGGAGTATAACATTATGAAGAAATTCTAGGCCAACAAAAAATATTCAACCATTTCATTAACGGTTTACTAATAAAAAGTTTCGTTCGCAGATAAGATTATATAGATCGAGAAGTGATGTGAGGTTTGCGCGTCTTGTTTTTGCCTTCTGAACAGAGTAATATTTAAAAACTTCTTGAGAATATAAATAAGATGGCCTTTTTCTTTGCAATGGTAAGCATGAATTATTTAAAGAATGTGGATGGCCGTGTTGTTGTGGTGCACTTACTGTAAGTATGGATGTAGATAGTTGTGGAAAGTAGAGTGGCAATGCCGTGATGACTGCCATTGTGATTGCCCAAAAGCATGCAGTACATCGAAAACGAAACTGCAAGACTAAATGACAATATATTGCATCTTACACAAATTGAATGTGGCTGCAAACTTAGCCATTACACGTCTAACTTATTGGAGTACGAGATATGGAGCAGTCAATAAACTCACCTGACAGCTCCTTCCTTTTCCAATGCAAAACTCTGCAGGAAAAGATTCACTCTTATCCTGCAAAACAGGGAATGAAAGATTCTTTTCAGGAGGCCAATGGCGTGTCTTGGTTTTTGTCTTTTCGACTGGGTAGTAATGGTTGGGTTCTCGTGAATATAAATAAGATGACCTTTTTATTTGGGATGATGAGCACGTACGTATAATCTAACATGAACTTGTATAGTTTTTTAGCAGGTTTAGGGCAAAGTGGAGTATCTACAACCGAGAATCACCTGGCCTATCACGTGTGCTAACCAACCGTTTCCCTTCAAAACCTACTAGTAATTATTTAGATTTAATTGTCAGCAGAATATTTCACCCGCCAATGTCAATCGACGCCTTATATTAATGGTGAAGTTCATTTTTTACTACTTCCAAAGGGAGAATTAATAATTTTTTCTGCTAAATCACGCTTGATGTACAACATTCAGTGCAGTGTATGAACAAGCTTTTCATCGTAAGAAACTATTGACATCATTTTAGCTGGTCCCAGTTAAGGTGTATGATCATGTAGTCGTTGTGAAAAGCACGTGCTCTCGACTTCGTATGTACGTTTCAATTTGTTAGAACCTACATATTTTTTTTTTTGATTTGTTTAAAAAGAATGACTACATCCTAAATTAGAAAAATAAACTTTTTGTTTTATCTTCAATGAATTGATATGTTTCCACGCTAACATCTTTCAATTACTTTAGATCATAGCTATTCAACTGTCGTATTTTCTTTATTAAACTTCGTGCACAAGCAAATGTTTTCAAATAAATTGAAACCGATGGGTAGCTAGTGCCCTATTTATTGAGTATGATGGTGGATAGTTGGGGAATACTATTGATTATGTCAGAATGCTGCCAGTAATGTTTTTCCCTTTCCGCAAAGGGATGTAACACATAAAAGAAATAAACAGTAACCATAACTGATGCTGGATCCTAAAGTGAATTTCTTTCATGATATAGAATGAGTTATCAATTGACCATATACTATCAGCGCTCCACTGTCCTTGCCCAACTTGTGATTAAAGGGATATGTACTACTACTACTACATCACAATTGCTACCCATTCCAATGAAACGTTTTCAAATTGTTCTGCCAGCATATGTTACCCCTTCATGTTATCAACATATGTCACCGATGTTTGTTGAGAGTAGTAGATGCTGCAATTAAGTTTTGATATACGATGCGACCAGCTCCCATATCTTGCACCTCCAACCCATCAAGGTCACTATTGACTGTGCAATAGCTGGTTAAAACTCTCGTGAAAGGACAGGTCATTCATACCAAACAACTACTAAGACATGAGTTGAAAGGATTATTTATTAGAACGTGCTTTGATAGTTTTTTTTTTTTAAAAAAAAAAAGAATTAACGAGTTCTACTTCATCTTGTGAGGTACTAACTAATGAGTCCCCGAACATCAGATCGTGTAATATGACCAGGATAGCTAGCTGGGCTGTGGGAGATTCAATATTCATCTTCAAAAAATTAACTTACACATTCAACATGTACTGATTATACATTAACCTAATTAATGTTACAAAAAAAAGGTACCTAGAAAACCTAACCTTCACGAAAGGGCAATGCAAATTGGCCTATGGTTGGGAGGTCATCAAATTACAACTATTCGATTTTGGAAAGCACTTACCAAACCATCAAAACGTAGGATCCCAATGACCCCCTAACATCTTCCGCATGAGAGCAGTCGAGGCGAGAAAATACTCACTGGCCTATCGCAATACCGACTTTTTAGTCTTTTGACTTCCAGATTCATTATAACATTTTAATTTAATTTTACTGAGCGTATAAAAAAATATTATGTCAGGACATTACAATTAGATTCGCTGCTAGGCTCAGGGGAAAAATTATATTAATCAACACCACTTTCATTAATACCAAAGGCAATTGCGATATACAATGTAAAAACAAGTTCCTTACAGGGGAATTCGGCACCCCAACAAAAGTAGAACTTTACGGATGATGAAATCTCCTAAACACGCCAATCAAATCTAAATATTCGAAGCTAAAGCAACCTCCAAACTGCAAACAAGGGATACACCCTGCTGATTTGCCATGTGAAGGAGAGAATACCGTAGAAAATATTAGATCATCAGATAACACATGAGTTCTACATCATCATAGGGTTTACATTTCATCCTACGCAAATGCATATTGAACTAGTAGTTCATCAGAAGCGCGCATAGAAGTTGAAGACATCAACAACATACTAAATTGAGGGAATGGCTCAAATAAAATATATAAAAAGCGAGGCTGAAGTTTGATTACTTTTGTAGGGTTTATTACTTGGTCTATGGTTTTTGGTAGCATGTACTTTGGTTGAACTGTTGCTAACTGTTATTTCCCATGATTACACCACTTTACTGTTTTAAGGACCAGTTCCTTAAAATGTGTTCCTTTACTATACGATATGCGGAATTAAAACTGTAAGTAATTGAACACCAGATATTAGCATGGAAAAACCCCTTGACTCGGGATAAAAAAACCACGACCTACTTCTCAAGTAGGATTTCAACTTCACTATATAAAAAGACCCACTTGGTTACAAGACTCCCTCTTAATAACCTAGGACTAACTCTAATCCTTTAGTGATCTTTCTCACGATCAGTGAAGTTGTGTCAAGTCCACGACTTGAACCAGAAAGTTTACAACTCCATTTTTGCTTACTACAGTTGAACTAAGACTTGAACTTTTACAAGATTCAATCTAAGGAACAAGTTCTAACTTAGTTCTACCGTAGCTAACTGATTACACAAATAAGCTAATGACTCTTTTAAGCTTTGGCTCGATGCTCTCTGTATTTGTGCACACTTTTATGGCTGATATGCTCCACGTTTTATAGCTCCAGCAGCCAAGAAGTATTGAGCAATTAGAACTCCAAAGCTCCCTTGAGTTTGAGTCCTAATTGGATTCTACTCTTTAGAATCCGGATCTTCTATCCCTTATCCTTTGTTTATGCAATCTTTTCGTATCCGTTTAGACCTGCATAATTATCAAGATAAATATTAGTTTTAGGATAGTTAATAATATCTCAACTTAAACGATTTTGCATGAGTTATCTATTTAGCTGCAGTGATTCAAAGGAACAGGTCCTTTGAATCCATTCCTCAGTCATCAGTCAAAACTCAAAGCTTATCCAAGCTAACAATATTCCCCTTTTGATGATGACAAATTCATAAGCATAGCTGCATATCCTTAATGTCCTGAAGTACAACTTAAGCTCAAAAAGACAATCAATCAGTGGAGAATGAATTAATTTATCATTAAGGAACGGATTTTCAATTAGGTATAACTTCATGCAAAATCAGACTTACTCTTCCCCCTTTTGGCATCATTGAAAAGGTTGCATAAAAAATATAACTCAAGTGTTAGAACTAATCAGCACATGGCCATTGAGGCAACTCAAAATGCAAACATAAATCATATTAAAGCAGCTGCAAGACAATGATATTAGCCATCCAAGACAATTCATTAAATCAAAAGATAAAATCAGGGGATATAAGCAAGTACTACAGAATTATCCAAAAACTAAAGAAGAAAAAGGCTAAGGCACTAGACTAGGCTAAATCCCACTAGACAAAAGATGGCTAAAGGCTAAGGTTGTCAGGATGTGGAAGGACCAGGTCCCTGAGACTTGTTAAGCAACTCAAACATCTGCTTGATCATTCCCTCATTGGTCTCCTTTGCCTTTGAGGCCTCTGCCTTCCAGTAATTCTTCTCCTCTTCCAACCTTACTGTCTCAGCAGCCTGAATAGCAACCTGTTGCCTAAGTGCCCTCACTTTGTTGTTCAATGGCTGCCTCCCAACACCAGCCTGTGGAGGATCAGCCTGAACCGGCAAATCACAACTTATCAATGTGGCACAGCCAAATTTTTCCTTCTTTGTAGCCTTCACTACCCCTTCCAAGGGAATCTTCAGTTTTGCAAACACATCAGTTAAGATGAACCCAAACGGCAAGGAATGCGTTCTCTTCCCAGCTATCACCCTTTTTATCATGTGGATCATAAAACTGCGCCAGTTGATCTGCTTTTCAGTGTCCAACAGTTCCATAAGCACCAGGTCCATGAAACTGGCGATTCCTCTTTTCTCCTGCCTGGCATCACAATCTTGTTCACAAACTCGAATAACACTTGGTGCTGTGGGTACATCTCACTTTTCTGCACAGCCCTGGGTTTCTCTTCCCCTTCATTCTCAGCAAACTTCCTAGTGATCTCCAGATCAGTTGGCAAGTTTGTCAAGTCAGGCCAGACCTTCTTGACATAGCATTCATACCCAGTAAAAGGAATCCCCAACAGCTCACCAAGTTCCCTTGTATCAAACATAATCACATTCTCATTAACAGAGGTAGTAATCCTGTCTTCTTTGATGGAGCAGTTCTTGTAGAAATCTTGCACCATCCCCTTTGCACACCTGCCAGAAATCTTAAGGACCATGTCCCTCCAGCCCTGAGCATGCAGTTTTTGTAGCAACCATAACATCCATTCTTCTTGCACATTAGACAGTACTCTACCCTTCAACATCTTCCTGGTAAGCATGTCATCATGAACACAATGTACAGACTCATCACCTTCAGCTTCACTATCACTCTCATCTCCAGCAAAAGACTCATCACAGTCACTAGCAGAACTTTCAGACACAACAACTCTTTTGGAGGACCTGGTCCTCGTAGCAGACTTTCTGCAGCTTTAACAGAACCTCTTGTTACCCTTCTCTGAGCAACTTTTCTTTTCTTTGACTGAGGCACAACCTCCTCGGCATCTGCCATCTCATCATCTTCACCAACATCATCAAATGCAATATCCTCCACTTCTTCCTCTTCAACCACCTGTTTTCCTTTCCCTTTTCTGCTACTTTCTAAAGCAGCAGCTAATTGTTCATCAGCAGCTTTAGCAGCACTTCTTGTTCTCCTAACCCCAGAAGCAGGGGTTGAGGCAGAAGGAACAGGTCCTTTTGCCTTGGAGGAACTTTCAACTTTCTTCTTATTTCCAGGCTTATAACTGTCACCTATTTTCTTCAACTTAGCAGCAATTTCAGCAGTCACTTGGTCATCAATGGGTCCCTTTCGAGCTAATTTTCTTTTCTGAGTCCTAATGTTGATTAAATCCACCAAGGGCCTATCACTATCACTTATAGCTTCATCAACATCTATAACATCCTCCATGGGTGCTCTAAAACCATCGTCTGGAGACCCCGATGACCCATGCATGGGTGCTTCCAACCTCTTAACTGTTTCCCCCTCAAGAACAGCCTCAGACCCCTCTCCATGTTCTTCCTCATATATCATAACAATCAAAGAATAGGTAAAGTTTACCTGATATTGATACAAGACCATAGCGCGTGACAAATCCTCAACCTGCTCAGCAATTGATTCAGCAGTGGGAACTGGTCCTTCCCCCTGAATTTCATGTTCAGGTATTTCTGGGATTGTTTCAGGAATTTCAGGGTTTAGGTCAGTGGTATCCATGGGTGAGGAAGGATTGAGATTTTGTGGTTGTTCAGCAGTGGGTGCAGTTGAAGAATTATCAGAAGAAAGAGACATTCTTGCAATTCGAATTAAAAGATAATTGACTATTCTTTCTGAAATTTTGAGAATTTAATTCATGAACAAGTTAAAAGAATAATGGGGGAGAAGGAGTGTATTTATAGGGTGAATTAGGTAGTAGAATTAGAGTAGAAATCGATCACACTTACCTCAGCACAACATGCAACGGTTATGGACTCTTAGGAGTCTCCCGGGGAAATAGAGCCGTTGGGCTGCCAGGTTATCTTTTCAGAGTGGGAACTGTTCCTACGATGAGACTCTTTTGCAATTTGGATATGGTTAGGAAACGTAGTGGGATTTATCCTAATCACAAGTTACCTATATCCTTTGTACTTCTAAATTAACTGAATAATAACGAGTACATACCTGATTTTAACACGAAAATTCAGTGTCCTTCCAATTTGCAACATTTTTGATCATCTGAAATTCTAAGAGCATAAGGGTAATATCATTCAATTTTAGCAACTCTAAATAAGAAATATGGCATAAGAGTATACATTTAAGTATTAAGCTGGACTGAATCATTCATAATGACTTGAATAAAATTCATTTTAAGTGCAATTTTCTAGCCAATTATGAAGTAAAGCATTGATGATTTTATGTGAATTTAATCATCCCCAATTCCAATCTATTTCTTTCAAAATCATCTCTACCTAGAGCTTTTGCAAAAATGTCAGCAATTTGCTTTTCAGTGGGACAAAATGCTATGGTGATCAAACCTTTTTCATAATTGTCTCTTAGGAAATGATGTCTTATGTTAATGTGTTTAGTCCTTTTGTGATGCACTGGATTCTTTGTCATATTAATAGCACTAGTATTATCACAATAGATAGGAACAGTTCCTACATCAACAGCAAAATCCTGTAATTGTTGTTTGATCCATAACAACTGTGAACAACATGAAGCAGCTGCCACATATTCAGCCTCAGCAGTGGAAAGTGCCACTGAATTTTGGTTTCTTAGTTCCCCAAGAAACCAAACACTCACCAAGAAAATGTGCCATACCTGAGGTACTTTTTCTATCAACAAGGAAACCTGCATAGTCAGCATCAGTATATCCTACAAGATTAAAACTACCACCTTTTGGATACCAAGGTCCCAAGGGACCTGTTCCTTTCAGATACTTCAATATTCTTTTAACAGCTTTCAAATGAGATTCCTTAGAATCTGATTGAAACCTAGCACACAAACCAACACTAAACACAATATCAGGTCTACTAGCAGGTAGAAAAAGTAGAGAACCTATCATACCCCTATACAATTTTTGATCAACTGATATTCCATGTTCTTCAATATCCAGTTTTGTGGCAGTGGCAATAGGTGTGTCTATTTCCTTAGCATTATCCATATCAAATCTTTTAAGTAATTCCTTAACATACTTTTGTTGATGGATCATAGTTCCATTTGAGGTTTGCTTAATTTGTAAACCCAAAAAGAAATTGAGTTCACCCATCATGCTCATCTCAAACTCACTTCCCATCAAGTTTGCAAATTCCTTACTTAAATTTTCACAAGTAGCACCAAAGATTATATCATCTACATAAATTTAAACAATTAAGAGATGTTTACCTTTTTCTTTTAAAAACAATGTACTATCAATTTTACCTCTCTTGTATCCATGCTGGAGTAGAAATTTTGATAGTCTTTCATACCATGCTCTTGGTGCCTGCTTGAGCCCATACAAGGCCTTGTCCAACTTGTACACATGTTCAGGGAACTGTTCACTTTCAAAACCTGGAAGTTGCTTGACATACACTTCTTCTTTCAAGTAACCATTCAGAAATGCACTCTTAACATCCATTTGATGTAGAGTAAATTCCATGTATGTAGCAAAGGCTATAAGAAGTCTTGTTGCTTCCAGTCTTGCAACTGGAGCAAAAGTCTCATCATAGTCGATGCCCTCCTCTTGACTATATCCCTGAACGACTAGCCTGGCCTTATTTCTTGTTACCATGCCATCCTCATCAAGTTTGTTTCTGAAAACCCATTTTGTTCCAATAATGGACCTGTTCCTTGGCTTGGGTTCCAGATGCCAAACTTGACTCCTTTGGAATTGATTCAGTTCCTCCTGCATAGCATTAATCCAATCTGCATCCTTCAGTGCTTCTTTCACATTTTTAGGTTCAACAAGAGATAAGAAAGCACTAAAGGCACACAGATTGTGATTTTTGACTGTTGATCTAGTTTGAACCCCAGCAGTCTTATCTGAGATTATTTGATCCACAGGATGTGACCCTTGATACTTGTAAGGCTTGGGTGTCAATCTATTGTCAGACGTCCTCTGCTGAGGAACAGTTCCTGATAGGGTAGCACTACCAGTTTGTGAGGTGGAAACAACATGTGTTCCCCCTGTTTCTGTGCCACTCTTTTCAGTTCTGTCCTGAGGAACAGTTCCTTGCAGTTCACTTCTCATATCCAGAATCTGCATTTGTGGATTAAGTTCAAACTCTTTCAGCATTCCAATTTCTTCATCCTCCTGTACCTGTTCTTGAGTGAGACGGTCAGTTTCATCAAATTTAACATGCATGCTTTCTTCAATTTTCAATGTTTTCTTGTTAAATAACCTATAAGATTTACTATTTAAAGAATAACCAACAAATATTCCTTCATCACTTTTAGAATCAAATTTTCCTAAGGCATCTTTCCCATTGTTATGTATAAAACATTTGCAACCAAAAGCCCTAAGATGAGAAATATTTGGTTTTCTTCCTTTAAGCAATTCATATGGGGTCTTTTCTATTAAAGGCCTTGTCATACATCTATTTATTATGTAGCATGCAGTATTAATAGCCTCAGCCCAAAAGTTCTGTGGAAGATTTCCAGATATTAACATAGTCCTTGCCATTTCTTCTAGAGTCCTATTTTTCCTTTCCACTACACCATTTTGTTGTGGAGTTCTAGGTGAAGAAAAATTATGATTAATGCCATTTTCATTACAAAAATTGAAAAACATATGATTTTCAAATTCAGTTCCATGATCTGACCTAATGGCAACAATATGATTATCTAGAGTTCTTTGAGCTTTCTAAGCAAAAATTGAAAATGCATTAAATGTTTCTTCTTTAGATGCAAGAAATATAGTCCATGTAAATCTGGAGTAATCATTCACCATAACATATTCTTACCTCCACGACTCATTGTTCTCATTGGACCACATAAATTCATATGGACCAGTTCCAAAGGTTTAGTGGTACTTACCTGTTTCTTCGGTTTGAAGGAGGATTTTACCTGCTTCCCCCTGGCACATGCTTCACATACTTTTTCATCATTAAACTTGATGTTAGGAAGACCTATCACCAAGTCCTTGGACACAAGTTTGTTCAATTGTGAAAGACTAGCATGTCCTAGTCTTTTGTGCCATAGGAGGGGATCATTTTGCACCACACTTAAGCAACTCAAGCTTCCATCAGATAGTGTCAGCAAGTCTACTTTGTAGATATTTCCATGCCTATTTCCCTGCAAAATAATCTCTCCAGAAGTTTGGTTAGTCATAGTGCATCCAGTAGATGAGAAATTAACATTATTACCTTTGTCACACAATTGAGATATGCTCAATAAGCAATGCTTCAGCCCATCTACTAGAAACACATTATCTATACAGTGTGAATCAGACCTACCTACCTTTCCAATTCCAATGATTTCCCCTTTCTTACCATTACCGAAGGAAACACTTCCTCCTTGGAAGGCTGAGAGTGAAAGGAACAGTTCCTTATGCCCTGTCATATGCCTTGAGCAACCACTGTTCATGTACCATTTGTGGTTTATCTCCTTCACTCTAGCCTCAGCATCTTCTTCATTTTCTGAATCTCCAAGAGCCATTAGAGCAAGATCCTCATCCAGATCATCATCAGTTATTTCGTCTTCACTGTCTTGCCATCCTGCAACCATTGCTTTGGGATTTCCACTTTTCTTATGGACCTGTTCCCTAGCTTTCTTCCTTTCCTCAATGAATCTCTTCCTCCATTCTCCTTCCATAATTGGACATTTGCTGATGTAGTGCTCCGAGCTTCCACATTTGTGGCATTCCCCAGCCTGTTTTATGTTAGTAGCCCTACCCTGTCCACTAATTTCCTTTTTCTTAATCAAATATTTCTGAACACTTTTAGCAATAAGGACCAGGTCCTTATCATCAATGATCTTATCAGCAGCAGTCAAGGCTAGGTTAGGCTCAGTTTTAACTGGAACTTCTATGTTTTTAACCTTTTTCCTTAGTGCATAAGTCTTTAAATTGCCTATCAGTTCATCTAAGGATAGAGTGGTTAAATCTTTGCTTTCTATGATAGCACAAGCTTTGATCTCCCAAGAATCTAGAAGAACCCTAGTTAGAATCTTTTCTACTCTATCTTCCACAGTTAAAACCCTTCCCAAAGAGATCGGTTCAGAAGCAATGGCATTAAATCTAGTATACATTTCAGAGATTGACTCTTCTTCTTTCATTTTAAAACATTCATATTCAGCATAAAGAAGTGTACCTCTAGACCTTTTTACCTGATTTGTTCCTTCGTGTGCAACTTGTAGAGCATCCCAAATCTCCTTTGCAGTGGCATACCCTCTGATTCTAGTGCATTCGTCAGGACTAAGTCCACCAACAAGCCACTTCCTAGCTTTTGCATTCTTTTCCCATTGCTTTTTGTCTTCAGCATTGCATTCCTTCCTGGTTTTGGGAACATCGTTTCCCTCAGCATCCTTCTTCATTGGGATCATGGGACCTTCAGTTACTATATCCCACAATTCATAGTCCTCTGCTTGAAGGTGATCACGCATCCTCTCTTTCCACCATGAATAGTATTTCCCATTGAAATAAGGAGCTCTAACCATTGACTGACCCTCACTGTTCTCTCGTGATGTACTCATCTAATCCTAGGTGTTAGCCTTTTCAAGGATAACCCGCTCTGATACCAATTGTTATTTCCCACGATTACACCACTTTACTGTTTTAAGGACCAGTTCCTTAAAATGTGTTCCTTTACTATACGATATGCGGAATTAAAACTGTAAGTAATTGAACACCAGATATTAGCGTGGAAAAACCCCTTGACTCGGGATCAAAAAACCACGACCTACTTCTCAAGTAGGATTTCAACTTCACTATGTAAAAAGACCCACTTGGTTACAAGACTCACTCTTACTAATCTAGGACTAACTCTAATCCTTTAGTGATCTTTCTCACGATCAGTGAAGTTGTGTCAAGTCCACGACTTGAACCAGAAAGTTTACAACTCGATTATTGCTTACTACAGTTGAACTAAGACTTGAACTTTTACAAGATTCAATCTAAGGAACAGGTTCTAACTTAGTTCTACCGTAGCTAACTGATTACATTAATAAGCTAATGACTCATTAAAGCTTTGGCTCGATGCTCTCTGTATTTGTGCACACTTCTATGGCTGATATGCTCCACGTTTTATAGCTCCAGCAGCCAAGAAGTCTTGAGCAATTAGAACTCCAAAGCTCCCTTGAGTTTGAGTCCTAATTGGATTCTACTCTTTAGAATCCGGATCTTCTATCCCTTATCCTTTGTTTATGCAATCTTTTCGTATCCGTTTAGACCTGCATAATTATCAAGATAAATATTAGTTTTAGGATAATTAATAATATCTCAACTTAAACGATTTTGCATGAATTATCTATTTAGCTGCAGTGATTCAAAGGAACATGTCCTTTGAATCCTCAGTCATCAGTCAAAATTCCAAGCTTATCCAAGCTAACACTAACTATATTTATGTTTAATGTCTGTTTAATCTTTGTTTTTATTAAGTTTTCCCAGATTTGTAGTTGTTAAATTTATACTCATTTTTAGTCTATAATATTTTTGCCATATTTGAAAAACGAAAAAAATTTCAACTGGTATCAATTGAGAATAAATAACTTGTCAAATAAATATTTGACAATCACATAAAAAAATCTTTCACGTATCATCATTCCTATAGTAAATCTTTGACAATCATCATCTTATAGTAAAACTTTGACAATCACCTAAAAGAAATCTTCCATGTATCATCATTCCTATTCTAACAAATCTGGTTGTCCCATATTCTAACAAAGTAAAGCTGCTTTGGAACCAGATATGAGACTTGTTCCATTGTGGAGAATATATTCTCCTTCCATGTCAGTTGCTACATCATACAATGCTAGAATATTCTTCTTCCATATCATCTCTTCTTGTCTTTTATGAATCCATATATAGTTTTTATTATAAGTTGCAACTTAATTGTTGCATTAGACAAAATAAGTTCTTGCACAAGTACGGGACATTGTTAATTACAATAGTCAAACCTATAGATGAAACAATATATACAACTGCCTAAATTAAACATTTATTCAACATAAATTAAAAATTCAATACTTAAAATAAATGAAACAACATATTTAACATAGATTAAAGTTTTAAAATAACTAAGTACAAATTACAAACAACCAAACATTAATGTCTTGAAAATACATAACATATCAACAAAAACCTTAGACGAACATAGTCCTAACCCTTACATCTATCAATTTTGACCGGATCATCAGAGGTTCCTTCGCCAACATAATCAGAACCATCACTTGATGAACATAATGCATCATCATCAGAATCACCACCATCAGGATTTGGAGGGTTTCCCAGAATGTGAACTATGAAAACTAAACGACCATCACATAGCTTGTCCTTGATCTGGAAAAATAAAAACTTACAAACCTTGATTTTGTTGGCCACTACAAAATCTAACCAACCATTGCCCAGCCTTTTACACCCTTTTTCAACAAACAGGCGCATGTCGTATTCATTTGTCCCACAAATAACACGAACCAGGAGTGGTTCATCAGGCAATAGACGAAGCACATGTTTAGGAATTTAAATAAAAAAATAAAAAATGTTATTAATCAATAAAACTTTCAAAGTCATCAGTTGTAAAATTTTCCCAACTTAAATGACATTCAAATATCACACGATCATTAGTAAAAACGAGTGTACCGGGTAAAAAGTACTTTTAATTAGTAGAATCGATTGACATTTTTTTTTCTTATTCCTGGTTAAGGAATGAATGGAGTAGAATAGATGGAGGAATTTTTTTTTTTTTTTGAAAGAGGGATGAATGAATATTATCTCTTGATACAAATGAAATAATGAGTGGTTGAGGCGTATTTCAATAGGAAAAGTTGGAAATCACACAGTTTAGTTTTACGAGTTGCAAGTTAGGGTTTTCAATGACCAACTAATTTATACAAAAATAGAGTGTGTGGTGTTAGGGCTTTGCCCTGAATTTGTTACATAGTAGGATTCATTTTACTTGAAGAAAGGGTAAAGGACTCCTAACAGGAGTATATCTCTTTCTATGTCTATCTTTTCTTGGAGAAGAACTCTTGACAACTATAAATTGATGATTTTCTTCTTACGACAAGAACGACCAAACTCCACAACAATCTAAAGGTATCTGCACATGTTAACTTTGAACTCGTTAAATGTAATGCTGAAGTTGAACAAAGATGATGCTTTATTTAAGGGTTCTGATCCGGATGAAGATGACCCCACCCTAGGTGGTGAAGTAACTCCGGCCTATCCTATTATGGCTGATTAGTATAGCAGTATTCTATGTTTTATCTGTATTTAAATACACTTCATGATTTGTTTTTGGGATAAACATTTTTCTGGGAAGCTATATGTCATAGTAAATGTTGTGTAGCAGTACTTAAATGCATTTTTATGATGTTGTTTAATATAGTGACTGTTATTGATCCAAATTATAGTATTTTAATCTTTACAAATTATCTGGTCAACAAACAGAATTGCGTATAATTCAGTCGTAGAAATGTTTAATGTACTTACGAGGTGTTTTTCAATCAAGATCCAATTACGCTTTCACAATTAAGCACATTATATTGAGTTTTTTTGGTTAAGGATTAGTATATTCATAATTCAAAATGCCCAATCATTTTGGATTGTGCACCCAATTGACGCCCCAACCGTTATGTTTTAATTCTTCCATGTGCACTAATCATTGTAGGTAACACAATAAGCAAACTTATATTGTGTAAAAACTGGCAGTTAAACTTTTTGTAATATCAATATCACTAAACAATTAAACTGGCCACAATGCAGATTGTTGTAGTAGGAAAATATGCATTGTAGCGGTAAGCACCACTTTGAAATTTTACTACGCGGGAGGTATAAGCAAACCTCAACATAACAAAACCAGCAAATAAAAATGTGCATCAAGAGGGTTACTACTAGTAGATTTTGATCTCACAGACATACATTTAGTTAATAAGACAAATGCTGTTGTCAATAATCGATATCATCACACGGAAATCCTTGTCGTCTATCACATCTTTTTCTATCGCCTTTACCAAATCCTCTACATGTTTTTGTTCTGCTTCCTTGCCTTTCAGACTCTCTTTAAAGTGATGCAAGTCTACCCTCTAAAGATGCAATCTCTCCTGTCAGACTAATAACTTCGCGATCTAAATTATTTGTTGCTTTACTCACACTGTCAATGCGAGCAACTTCCTCATTACCCTCGATGTTTATTTCCTGAAAAAATTGAATCATATTTCGTTAAACTAATCTAGTGGAGTCATTGTATTGAGAAATGACAAAAAATCAGGTAAAAGAAATAAGTACCTTGGACGGGTTTGATGAGGTTCCTTCATCACGTTGAGGCTTATACAAGACATCATAGTAATTCACTTGGCGGATGATGCGAACTTCCCACCTCACAATTGAATCCCCACGTTCAGAGAATTGAAACAGTACACGATCTTCCTCCTTTAAACCATTGTCCGTAATGAATTTTCGCCACCCAGAAGTAAACTTAGTAATGATACCTTCACTTCGACCAACTTCAACTGGCCAAGATCCCCTATCACCGTGAAGAAAGAAAACTTCTACCTTATTCGGCATACACTTAATGATTCTCTCAGGCAGATGCTGTAGTTAGACAAAACAATAAAAATAGTAACATCTTAAAATCCTATGTTACAACAAATCGTGCAATATGTTTAAAGAGAAGTACCATAACATCTATGTTGATGTACGATTTGAACATTAGCACCTCAAATTGTAGAGGTTCTTCCATTAATGCTTCGCTGACGCCTCTAGGTTCCTTCCTTGGGAGTTGTAGGTGAAATGCAAAATGTCACTGTCTTTAATAACCTGAACTTCCCTACAAAAAATTTATTTCCCGCCAAGATCATATTATGTGCCATCAAATAACCTATCGTAATAGACGTGTCCATTTACCTAATTGTGCAATTTGCACTTTGCACCCTTGACGATTGGGGGTATTTGGAAATTGCACCTTATCCTATTTACTTTAGTGATTTTCACCCTAATTTCCTTAATTTGTGGAAAAATAATAAGTAATCAATTGATTTGTTTTGAACTTCCACAACATTTTACTCCCTTATTTGAAATTCTGGGATTATAAGTCCTTCACCGCAATTGGTATATAACATTACTTAACTACATCTCCTCTTTGATCATCAGAAGGAAAATATTGCCTTCTAGATCAACTAGCCTTTGATTGGACATGCAATTAGCAACTATAGTGATGCTTCCATACCATTAAGTTCTACTAACGGGCTAAAATGCAGTGTTGTTACTTTTAAGTTGTAGTAGCGGAGTATAATGTTATGAAGAAATTCTAGGCCAACAAAAAACGTTCAATCATTTCATTAACGGTTTATTAATAAAAAGGTTAGTTCGCAGATGAGATTATATAGATCGAGAAGTGATGTGAGGTTTGCGCGTCTTGTTTTCGCCTTCTGAACAGGGTAATATTTAAAAACTTCTTGAGAATATAAATAAGATGGCCTTTTTCTTTGCTATGGTAAGCACGAATTATTTATAGAATGTGGATGGCCGTGTTGTTGTGGTGCACTTACTGTAAGTATGGACGTAGATAGTTGTGGAAAGTAGAGTGGCAATGCCGAGATGACTGCCGTTGAGATTGCCCGAAACCATGCAGTACATCGAAAACAAAACTGCAAGACTAAATGACAATACATTGCATCTTACACAAATTGAATGTGGCTACAAACTTAGCCATTACATGTCTAACTTATTGGAGTACGAGATAAGGAGCAGTCAATAAACTCACCCGACAGCTCCTTCCTTTTCCAATGCCAAACTCTGCAGGAAAAGATTCACTCTTATCCTGCAAAACGGGGAATGAAAGATTCTTTTCAGGAGGCCGATGGCGTGTCTTGGTTTTTGTCTTCTCGACTGGGTAGTAATGGTTGGTTTCTCGTGAATATAAATAAGGTGACCTGTTTATTTGGGATGATGAGCACGTACGTATAATCTAACATGAACTTGTATAGATTTTGAGCAGGTTTAGGGTAAAGTGGAGTATCTACAACCGAGAATCACCGTGCCTATCAGGTGTGCTTACCAACCGTTTCCCTTAAAAACTACTAGTAATTATTTAGATTTAATTGTCAGCAGAATATTTCACCCGCCAATGTCAATCGACGCCTCATATTAATAGTGAAGTTCATTTTTTACTACTTCCAAAGGGAGAGAATTAATGATTTATTTCTGCTAAATCACGCTAGATGTACAACATTCAGTGCAGAGTATGAGCAAGCTTTTTAACGTAAGAAACTATTGACATCGTTTTAGCTGGTCCCAGTTAAGGTGTATGATCATGTAGTCATTGTGTAAAGCACGTGCTCCCGACTCCTTCTGTACGTTTCAATTTGTTAGAACCTACATATTCTTTTTGATTCGTTTAAAAAGAATGACTACATCCTAAATTAGAAAAATAAACCTTTTGTTTTATCTTCAATGAATTGATATATATCCGCACAAACATCTTTCAATTACTTTAGACCATAGCTAATCAACTGTCACAATTTCTTTATTAAACTTCGTGCACAAGCAAATGTTTTCAAATAAATTGAAACCGGTGGGTAGCTAGTGCCCTATTTACTGAGTATGAGGGTGGATAGTTGGGGAATACTATTGATTATGTCAGAATGCTGCCAGTAATGTTTTTCCCTTTCCTCAAAGGGATGTAATACATAAAAGAAATAAACAGTAACCCTAACTGATGCTGGATCCTAAAGTGAATTTCTTTCCTGATATAGAATGAGTTATTAATTGACCATATACTATCAGCGCTCAACTGTCCTTGCCCAACTTGTGATTAAAGGGACATGTACTACTACTACTACTACTACATCACGATTGCTACCCATTCCAATGAAACCTTTTCAAATTGTTCTGCCAGCATATGTCACCCCTTCATGTTATCAACATATGTCACTGATGTTTGTTGAGAGTAGTAAATGATGCAATTAAGTTTTGATATATGATACGACCATCTCCCATATCTTGCACCTCCAACCCATCAAGGTCACTATTGAGCTGGTTAAAACTCTCGTGAAAGGACAGGTCATTCGTACCAAACATTTACTAAGACGTGAGTTGAAAGGACTATTTATTAGAACGTGCTTTGATACTTTTTTTTTTTCAAAAAAAAAATAATTAACGAGTTCTACTTCATCTTGTGAGGTACTAACTGATGAGTCCCCGAACATCAGATCGTGTAATATGACCAGGATAGCTAGCTGGGCTGTGGGGGGTTTAATATTCTTCTTCAAAAAATTAACTTATGCATTCGACGTGTACTGATGATACATTAACCTAATTAATGTTACAAAAAAGAGGTACCTAGAAAACCTAACCTTCACGAAAGGGCAATGCAAATTGGCCTATATGGTTGGGAGGTCATCAAATTACAACTCTTCGTTTTTGGCAAGCACTAACCAAACCATGAAAACGTAGGATCCCAACGACCCCCTAACATCTTCCGCATGAGAGAAGCCGAGGCGAGAAAATACTCCTGGCCTATCGCAATACCGACTTTTTAGTCTTTTGACTTCCAGATTCATTATAACATTTTAATTTAATTTTACTTAATGTATAAAAAAAATATTATGTCAGGACATTACAATTAGATTCGCTGCTAGGCTCAGGGGAAAAAGTTATATTAATCAACATCACTTTCATTAATATCAAAGGCACGTGCGATATACAACGTAAAAACAAGTTCCTTACCGGGGGAATTCGGCACCCCAACTAAAGTAGCACTTTACGGATGATGCAATCTCCTAAACACGCTAATCAAATCTAAATATTCGAAGCTAAAGCAACCTCCAAACTACAAACAATGGATACACCCTGCTGATTTGCCCTGTGAAGGAGAGAATACCGTAGAAAATATTAGATCATCAGATAACACATGAGCTCTCCATCATCATAGGGTTTACATTTCATCCTACACAAATGCATCAGTTTTGGAGATGCCTTGCTGATTTGCAGTTTGAAGGAGATAATACCACAGCTAAAATCTGCGCATGACAAGAGGAATATCACAACATTCACTGCGGTAGGTGTTGAGAGCACCGTATTCAGTGCACACACTAAATTGAAGTCGTTCAGAAGAACGCAATTAGGGTCCCGATCAGACTTCATGACTTTGGGGACTCCGTTCAACCAATCTTTTATGGAATAACACAGGAAGAAACTGTGCATATTATTTGATATACAAATTTCTCATACAATATCCATTCTGAATGAAGGAGTAGCTCTGAATGAAAGAGTACTTATGAAATTCTCAAATATTTGGAAGGAATGATGTGTTTCCCAGAAGAAGATTTTGGAATCTACAACTACCACAACCCCCTATATATAGGCGACGCAATATGGAGATCGTGCCATATAAGCACTCCTACTATATTATGGCTAGTAATACGAAACCAATCGGGGCTTCGGTATTTGAACAATTCCAATATTAATCAATAGGTGAGATTTAAAATTTGAGGGGTCGTAAAATTAATTTCTGAAGAGTTATAAATATACTCCCTCCGTCCCAAATTATTTGACACGTTCAGCTATTGCACGCCCAATAAGAAAATCAATAAATAGAGTATACATTTTACTATGTTATCCTTATTTATTATGTCTATTAAATATTTTTATAGAATACCATAAATAAATAAGGGTATAGTTGGAAAATAATTGGCCAAATATCCCGACAACTTAAAGCGTCAAGCCATCAACTAAGTTGGGACAAGTGAATCTTGCGAAGTCCACTAATTTTGGACGGAGGAAGTACATATTTAGCATAAGGAGTCCGGCTAACGTTTGGACATAGATTCCCAAATAATTTTTGGGAAACACTTTTTGAGTGAAATTTGATATGACAATGAAAAAGTGTTTGGACATACTTTTTGGGAATAATTTTTTTGGCTCAAAAGAGCCTTTCAGCTCTTATGAAATTTAAATTTGATGTGTAAATATTAGTTTTTGGCTCAAAAACAGCTCAAGGCTACTTTTTGAATTTTTGGGACAAGTTTTGCTCAAAAAGCATAAACAAACATTTTTTGGCCCAAAACAACTCCAAAAAAATCTCTCCAAAAACTATCTCCAAACAGGAGCTTAGATTTGGGGTTATAGAAACTACTCCTTCAGTGGTAGATGAGTTATAAAAATGAAAAGAACTACTGTACAATTCTCTTTTACATTAGTATTCCATTTCGTAATTGACTATTACTCTCTTATGTATTTACATGGAGTACGTACCACTATCTCTCATTCTCTTGTACCACTAACGAGCTTTTACTTTAATAAGCAAGCATACATATTAAAGAAGATATTCAGAAATATAGAGGGCATGTTAATGTTAAACACAAGAAATATAAATTATTCTAAACTGGGCTTACTGGCTACTTAGCAAGACTAATTAACTCGGCTGGTTCAGTTAATCTTTCAACTCTATAATCTTCAGCGGTTGTCGATGTCATTATGTATACTGTTGAATGATCTTTCTTTCTATTTTTTGCAGGAGATGCAGGAATCAAACTTCTCATCGCTTGGATCACCAACAATATCAATGGAAAGAAGAAAGGAACGTCAGAAGAGATTCCTTTTCTGAATACTCCACATCTGTGAATTGGTCAGGTGCAGTGGACACTGTATTTCCTTTTCAGGTTTTCAGCTTATAGATGGGCGCGACCTTTAGCTGTCTTGGATGCATGTTTTGAGATTTGGCTGCACGATAAAACTCAAGAAAAGCTATCCTCATAGGGAAAGGGAAGGACGCAATATATCCCCACATTCAGTTCAAAATCTAAAAAGTTCGGGTTGAGGTTGAGTATGACAAAATTTGTCCATATGGTTGGGGTACATTTTGTAAGTAGATATACGTGCCAAATGGTTGCAATTGGAAGTGGCAGAGGAGCGCATTGAGTGGCATATTCAGTGGTATAGTCTGGGGTTAAGGTATTTATTAGTGCTTTGACTTAGTGCGTTAGGGTTTCTAGTTTTGAGGGTTTGCAGCCAGTGATCCACGTTAAATGATTGGAATTGACAGCCGGATCATGTGGCTGGGTGCACATGAGCTGAGCTCTTTATATTCGGTTGGTTGAAATTCAATACAAGACATGGCAAATGTAAATAATTTATGAATGCCTGGAATATGAGTACACCTATTAATGGCAAATCTTATTAAAGAAGATATTCAGAAATACAGAGTACATCTTAATGTTAATAACAAGATAAATAATTTATTGTAAATCCAGCTAATTGGCTAAATAGCAATACCAATTAACTAGGCTGGTTCCGATAATCTTTCAAGAATCGATCTGTCAAATGTTGAAGCTTCAGTGGTGGTCTATGTCATTAGTATACTGTGGAATGATATTGCGTTCTATGTTTTGCAGGATATGCATGAATCTAACCTATCATTGCTTGCCATCACCCGCATACCAATGGAAAGAAGAAAGGGTTGTCAGAAGAGATTCCTTTCCTGAATAATCCACATCAATGAATTGGTCAAGTGCAATGGCCACTGTACATCCTTTTTAGGTTTTCAACTTATAGATGGGCGTGACCTTTAGCAGTCTTGGATGCATGTTTTCAAATTCGGCTGTAATGATAAAACCCAAGAAACGCTATCCTCATATGGATAGGGAAGGACGCAATATATTCCCTCGTTCCGGAGGTAGAGTGTAACAAAATCTGACCGTAGGATTGGTATGCATTGAATATGTAGATAAGTATGCAACTTCAGGTGCAGAGGAACGCATTGAAAGGGTAATTCAGTGGTATACTGTAAGCAGCCTTTAGGTCTAGGGGTCAGCTCATGCGCATTGAAGGCCTGGCATATCATTACACCTCACTTATTCTTATCTGAAGAAGTGCAAGGACTATCTGATAAAGTAGTTCGTACATTTCATTAGTTACGATAAAAGCAAATAAATAAAACGTTTATTTTTCATATATGAATTGTGGAAAGACTATTAAAAAAGGTCGCATGCATAACTGAATAAGATTGAGGAGCGGGGTAAAACCATTCTCAGAAGGAGCAGGTTTAGCGGATGGGAATGGCATTTCCGGGAATGAAGTTACGTTCAGCTTGGGTAATTTATTGCACATATTTCGTTCAGCTAGCTTTTCTTCGTTGCATATTAAACGAAAATGGCCACCTTTTCTGTTTGGTGCCAACTTATATAAAAAGAATAAAATTAGTAAATTAATTATTTTATATAAAATTGAGATGGAGTATTATACACATTCATATGATCATATGATACCCGGAATATTTTGTGTCCCTAAGTTATGGCTAACAACTAATGCTTCAAATTAATTATGGGTTTATTTCGTTAGTTTTTCCTTCAAAATATTTATGTATCGACTTACAAAAACAAGAATTTTATGCCACAGAGTCTCGAACACATAAACCACGGACCAAATAAAGCCTTAGATTACAAGCTGAGACCACTAATCCATCCCGATCGTTAAGTTAATCTCCCAACACTTAAACTATAATAGTTTGAAATTTTTTGTATAAGTATAACAAAAATTATTGCTTTAAAAATTTTGGTTTTTCAACATTAATTTGAAATTGTCAAAGGGAGTGAACTTCTCTCCATAAGGATTGAAGTTCAGTCCATAGAAATTCAATATGAGAATATGAAAAACTTCTACCTTAAATACAGAAGCTTCACTTTTTGAAGCTCAGTATATAGGGATTGAACTTCAAATTAAGTTCAATCCTTAATTACAAATTAACCCTTATGCTTCAAATTATTCACATAATACAATAACCAGAATTAAAGGAAATGCAAACATGAACATACATTCCATTACTTAGAAAATATCATTTTACTTAAAAACATAGCATCATATACAGACAAACAATATACTGACATTAAGAACAGACCATCAGGGCATTTAACCTCCTACAACTAATACTTCAACCGCTACATTAATCAAATAATAACTGGATTACTAGCAGTTCCTGCACATGGGGGATCGTTGGAACTTCCTTCATCATCACTTCCTTCATCATCTCGGCAACAAGAATGACAAGATCCACATGGGGGATCAAAATCACTGGAGTCAAAACCAGTGATATCAAACTTAACAGAGTCAACGCTACTGTCAACACGCTTAAAACTAACATAATCGCCTGTCTTCAGATTGTTTTCTGTTACAAATTTTACCCACCCCTTGATTAAGATATCTCTTCCACCCATAAGGTTAATGATAAGGATCGAAATCAAAAGACAAAAGAACGATAAAAGGGAACGAGACGCGTCTCGAACTCCCTACAAGGTAACCATGGAGAACTTGTTTCGTGATACCCTCGTATCAGTGTCAAGAACAGCCTACGATGAGCGACCACCCTCGAGTCGAACCCAGGACTTGCAAGTAGAATGATCAGGTGTCGGTTCGATAATCAACTAGGATCCGCTAGTGAATTCAAGCCAACCAAAGGGTTTTCTTCATAAACAAGAGTTCAACTCTATTCATCATTCAAGAATAATCAAAGTAAGCTAAGGTTCAAAGAATACAAGTGAAGTATTTATAGGCTTCACTTAGACATCATAAAAGCCCTAAAGTACCCCCAAAGTGTATAAACAAAGGCCACGTAGGGCTATAATAGTCAAAACATAGCAATTTAATAAGGTGTCCCGTCTTGACATTCAGTGGAGTAGGCGGCCAGCCTGGTGTACCAGGCGCCCCAAGTAGGCGCCCCGCCTGAAAAGTAGGCACCCCGCCTACTGAGCACTAGGCGCCCTGCGTACTGAGCCCCTTCAAACTTCAGAGAGTTGAGGGGGCGGTCCGCCTGGTAGAGTGGGCGGTCCGCCTCCTCCTATGGCTCCTTGGTTTGCCTCGAAATGTGTCCCGGATGCCTCTCCAAGTAGCCTAGGTGATCCTCCATCCATGGCACTCCAATTCATGATCTTCAAGCCGCTCTCGGAGCCTTCTTCCATTTCCTTCAAAGTCAAGTGGAGATGACTGTCTTGAATCAACTTGGCTTGTCTTCTAGTGAAAGGCCTTGAGGTAGTATGTCCCGCATCGTCCTCCCCTTCTTGGGAAGGTTTCATCCTCGAAACCATCGCTTCTTCTCTCCGGCATCACCATCCTCTACATGAAAAGAGGTCAAGTCAGTCACATTAAAAGTATTTGACACATTGTACTTACCCAGTAGATCAAACACATTGGCGTTTTTGTTGATCTTGGAAAGCACTTGAAACGGTCCATCTCCATGGGGTGCCAACTTCCCTTTCCTAAGGTTTGGAAACCTTTCTTTGCGGAAGTGCACTCACACCCAATCTCCCTTTTTGAGCTCAAGCTTCTTCCTTCCCTTGTTCTTCTTGGAAGCAACCTTTGCATAGGCCTCCTCCAAGTTCTTCTTGGCTTTAGCATGAAGCTCAATCATAGCCTTTGCTCGGCTTTTCCCTTCAAAATTAGCAACCATTTCCCTTGGCAAAGGGGTTAGATCAAGGGGAATCAAGGGATCAAAACCATAGACACATTCAAATGGAGTCATGCCAATCAAACTGTGCAAAGTACGGTTATAGGCAAACTCCATAAGAGGCAACTTATCAACCCACGTCCTGGCCTTACCTCGGGTCATAGCTCTAAGAAGAGCACCCAAAGTCCGGTTTACCACCTCAGTTTGTCCATCCGTTTGTTGGTGGTGGGACGTAGAGAACAATAGCTTGGTGCCAAGAGCACCCCACAAGCTCCTCCAAAAATGGCTAAGGAACTTGGTGTCCCTATCACTCACAATGGTTCGAGGAACACTATGCAACTTTAATACATTATCGATGAACAAAGAAGCAATATGTTGTGCATCATCACACTTTTTACATGGAATAAAGTGAGACATTTTGGAGAACCTATCCACGACAACATAAATGCTATCATGTCCTCCCCTAGACCATGGCAAGCCCATAAAAAAATCCACAGAGATATCCATCCATGGACTAGTAGGTACGGGGAGAGGAGTATACAAACCATGGGGGTTAGCTTTAGATTTAGCATGCTTGCACTCAAGGCAATTTTTGCAAAGCTTTTCAACTTGAACCCCCATCTTTGGCCAATGGAATTGTTCCATGAGAATGGCCAAGGTCTTGTTCCTCCCAAAGTGTCCCATCAAGCCTCCACAATGAGCTTCACGAATTAGCAATTCTCTCCAAGAGGACTCGGGAACACACACCTTACCATTTTTAAAGATATAGCCATTAACCCATTGATACTTCTCAACTCTCTCCCTTTTCAAGAGCTTCGTGAATGCTCTTTAGCTTAGGGTCTTGAGCATACATCAACTTAATGCTCTCAAAACCCATGAGCTTGGAGGCAAGAGTGGTGGCTAGAGCAAACTTCCTAGAAAGTGCATCCGCCACAAAATTGTCTTTCCCTTTCTTGTATTGGATAACATAGGGAAAAGACTCAATGAACTCTACCCACTTGGCATGACGCTTGTTCAATTTCTCTTAGCCCCTAAGATGTTTGAGTGACTCATGATCACTCTTAATCACAAATTCTCTAGGCCAAAGGTAGTGTTGCCAATGAGCAAGAGCTCTCACTAAGGCGTACATCTCCTTGTCATACGTAGAGTAGTTAAGGAGGCACCCTTCAATTTCTCACTAAAGTAGGCTATGGGTTTTCCATCTTGCATTAAAACACCGCCAATTCCCACCCCCGAGGCATCACATTCAACCTCAAATGCCTTTCCAAAGTCGGGCAATTGCAATAGAGGGGCGGTACTCAACCTACTTTTCAATTCTTGGAAGGCCGTCCCTTGAGGCTCTCCCCAAATAAAAGGTTTGTCTATCTTCACCAATTCGGTGAGTGGAGCGGCAATGGAGTTAAAATCTTTCACAAATCATCTATAAAAACTAGCAAGACCATGAAAGCTCCTCACTTGAATCACGGTAGTAGGAGTAGGCCAATCATGAATGGCCTCTACCTTAGACTCATCCACCGCCACTCCTCGGGCACTCACAACAAACCCAAGGAAGACTACCTTCTCAACACCAAAGGCACACTCTTTAAAATTAGCATAGAGCTTTTCGGCTCTCAACACTTCAAGCACTTGCCTTAGGTGATCAACATGGTCGTCTATTGATTTGTTATAGATCAATATATCGTCAAAGTAGACAACCACAAATTTGTTGATGAATGGCTTTAGAACATGGTTCATTAGCCTCATGAAAGTACTAGGTGCGTTGGAGAGGCCAAAGGGCATCACCAACCATTCATATAGACCAAACTTGGTCTTGAATGCGGTTTTCCATTCATCCCCGGGTTTCATCCGGATTTGATGGTAACCGGACCTAAGGTCTATCTTCGAAAAGATATTAGAACCACTTAGTTCATCTAGCATGTCATCTAAGCGAGGTATGGGATGTCGATACTTTACCATGATTTTATTGACTGCACTACAATCCACACACATCCTCCAAGTGCCATTCTTCTTTGGAACAAGTATCACGGGCACGACACAAGGACTCAAGCTATCCCTCACCAAGCCTTTAGTGAGCAATTCATCAACTTGCTTTTGCAATTCTCTTGTGTCCTCCGGATTGCTCCTATAAGCCGGTTTGTTTGGGATTTGAGATTCAGGGACAAAGTCGATTTGGTGCTCAATACCCCTCAAAGGAGGTAATCCATCCGGCATCTCATCCGGGAATATGCTCCCAAAATCCTTCAAAACATTTTCAAAAGCAATAGGCAAAGGGTTAGTGGAAAAATCAAGATCGGATGTAAGAATCATACCTTTGTGCACTAGGCATATGAGTAGTTTGGTGCCATCATTTCCTCTCAATAGTTCACCCGGTTGCATCATGGCACATATGCTACCGGTAGAAGATGGTGGAGTCACCACCAAGCTCTCGGCCAAAGGACTAGTCTCAACAACCGACTTAGCCTTTGCCGCCTCTTCTTAACTCCCTCATACGCTTGTAATCTTCACTAACTTGCTTAGGAGTTAAGGGTCTAAGTACAAACTTCTTCCCCTCGTGCTTAACCGTGTAGGAGTTAGCTCGGCCATCATGAGCCACATGTCTATCAAATTGCCATGGCCTTCCAAATAGAAGGTGGCATGCTTGCATAGGCACCACATCAAACATGTGTTCATCCACATAGTTCCCTATTTGAACTTGATCATGACTTTCTTTACCACCTTCATTTCACCACACTCACTAAGCCATTGCAAACGATAAGGATTTGGGTGTCTCAAGGTGGGTATCTTCAATTGAAAAACTAGTGATTGGCTAATGACATTGGCACAACTTCTCGAGTCAATAATCATGGAACAAACAATACCCATGACTCGGCATCTAGCATGGAAGAGATTCTCTCTTTGCAAAGTCTCACTATCCTCCACAAACATGGCACCTAAACTCCTCCTCACAACAAGGAAGGCATGGGATCATCATCCTCAATTGCATCCTCCCCAATATCAACCTCCTCATCACACTCTACTTCCTCATCCTCGGTTTCACTATCTTGTTTAGACACCAAGTCACCCTCAAGAACCATAGTTTTCCGAGTAGGGCACTCATTGGAAATATGCCCATAACCCTTAGATTTATAGCATTGAGTAGAAGTAGAAGTAGGATTACTCAAGTGAGTTTTAGAATTACCTCCTACATGTTGTGTAGACTTCTCATAAGATTTCTTCACATCCTTGCTAGCACTTGCACCACTTGCATTTGGGAATCTTGCATTTGTAGTAGGAGTCTTCCACTCCTTTGGCTTGCTCATGGAGTAGGAGTACTACTCTTGTAGCGAAGAGATTTCTCCTCTTTGAGCCATTTCTCGGCTTCAACCGCATCTTCACATAGCTTGTAGTGATTATCATACTTGTGAAAGTTCAATTGTGAAGCTATGTCTCGGTTGAAGCCTCCTTTAAATCGAATCATGGCCGTCTCATTTTCTTCCTCATCCAAGTCTAGGGCCATTCGAACTTGTTCAAACATTGAAGTACTCCCCAACCGTCTTGTAACCTTGCTTCAACTCATAGAGACGCTTGTATTGGTCCACACAGTATTGGTTAGTCAAGTACTTCTCATCCATCACACGGATCAACTCTTCCCAAGTAAGATTGATAGCCATTCCCGTCCTCCTTCTATTCTCTTGATCGACTCCCACCAAGTAGAAGCAAAGGACTCAAAGAAAGATATTGCATACTTAGACTTCTTCACCTCGGGCATATCATTGGTGTCAAATATCCGCTCCATGGACAACTTCCATTCAAGGTACTCCACCGGGTCACTATTTCCTTTTATAGAAGGAATAGTGAGCTTTACACTATTAAGATTGTTGTTGTCACGGCCCCCTTGGTAAGGCTCCGATTAGCCTCTCAAGTAATCTCCATAACCACCAAGATCCCTCCTAGTATTCCCTCCAAAATACCCTATGGGTAGCTCTCGACCTCGGCTTCTACCCCTATCCACATTTCGACCCCTAAATTGATAATGAGCATCATACCCACCATCACCATAATCATCCTCCTCCCCTTCTTGAGCTTGTGCAACTTGCTCGAGAGGTTGAACATTTCGAATAGGTCCAGGAAGTGGAACATTCCTTTGGGGATTGCCCATAAGGTTATGAATGGTCACTCGTTGGGTATTGCCCAACAATTGTTCAATTCGATCACGATCCTCCGTTACCCGTTGTTGATTAAGCAACTCAACAACTTGTTCTGGGGTAAAGGTTGAACTACTTGTGCCCTCAACGGCTTCAACTTGGGCACTCGGGGCGCCTTTCTCAACTTGAACACTTGGGGTCCCTTTCTCCGATTGGACATTGGAAGTCCCTTGCTCAACTAGGGTACTTGATGTCACCCTCTAAAGGTTTTCAATCCTTAAGTTCATACTATCCAATTTGGCAAGGATAGTAGCAAAGGCATTCTTAGTGAAATCATCTCCTTCGTTGGCCATCGTACCTACAAAATGAGCAAACGTTAGCAAAATAATCTCACTCACACCCTCACAAGTGTTTCACTCGGTTCACTCGCTTAGTGGTGGTGGATATTTCACTCTAGCTTGAATCCAAAGCTTCACTAAGTTGAGCAACAAACCTCAACTTAATCACTCAACTCACAAGCCAAATGCACTCCGGGGTGAGTGGAGTTGATGTGACTCTATTGGAACGATAAGCTCTTTAAGTGCGGACTTGAGTTAAATGGCACTACGAGTCTTCTTCAAATTATACTCTCCTATCTCGGCTTGAGTTTCCTAATAGCTTCGAAGGGCTAGCACAATTCAAGTAGGAAAGATTACTCAAAGAAATACTAGCTAGATGCAATGCAATCAAGAAACAAGAGATCCTACGAAAACCTACCCGTTCCTACAATTTAGCAAAACAGGCGCCCCACCTGCTTCACAGTGGGCGGTCTGCCTGTTTACAGAGGCGGTCTGCCTGCTGAGATTCAGAGAGTGGGAAGGGCGGTCCGCCTGGTGCGGTTTCCAGCACAGTTCAAGCTCGATTTCTTGGTTTTGCACCCAAAATAATCTAACAATTCTCACGTTGTTTTAGCAATCCGAAGGTACCCAAACGTTGTTTCAATCACAAAGATCAAACCCCAATAAAAAACAAGAAATCCACCATGTTCATCAATTTCAAGCTTAGGGTTTCAAACTTTCAAATTTTCAAAGGGTTTCAAATTTTCAAATCTTGTGTTTCAACTTCAAATCTTGTGTTTAGGGTACCAAAAGAACGGGTTTCCAACAAGGAACAAACCTCAATAACAATCACACAACGGGTCCAATAATCCAAGAACTCATGATCAAAATTTTTGGTGTATTTTTTTCAACTTTTTCTATTTGTTTGTGTTTATTCTTCCTTTTCTTCAACAATAAACAAGAACCTAACGTAGAAACTAACCTAGGCACGAAGAATCAAGGGTTGGGGGTTTGTAGAAACAAAACCCAAGCCTTGCTCTGATACCAAGATGATAAGGATCGAAGTCAAAACACAAAAGAATGATAAAAGGGAACGAGACTCGTCTCGAACTCCCTACAAGGTAACCACAGAGAACTTGTTCCGTGATACCCTTGTATCGGTGTCAAGAAGAGCCTACGCTAAGCAACCACGCTCGAGTCGCACCCGGGACTCGCAAATAGAATGATCGGGTGTCGGTTCGATAATCAACTAGGATGCGCTAGTGAATTCAAGCCAATCAAAAGGTTTTCTTCATAAACAAGAGTTCAACTCTATTCATCATTCAACAATAATCAAAGTAAGATAAGGTTCAAAGAAGACAAGTGAAGTATTTATAGGCTTCACTTAGACATCATAAAAGCCCTAAAGTACCCCCAAAGTAGGTTAAATAAACAAAGGCCACGTAGGGCAATAATAGTCAAAACATAGCAATTTAATGAGGTGTCCCGTCTTGACATTCAGTGGAGTAGGCGGCCAGCCTAGTGTACCAGGCGCCCCAAGTAGGCGCCCCGCCTACTAAGCACTAGGCGCCCCGCCTCTGTAAAGAGGCGCCCCCACCTACTGAGCCGCTTCAAACTTTAGAGAGTTGAGGGGGCGGTCCGCCTGGTAGAGGGGGCGGTCTGCCTCCTCCTGTGGCTCATTGGTTTGCGTCGAAATGTGTCCCGGATGCCTCTCCAAGTAGCCTAGGCGATCCTCCATTCATGGCACTCCAATTCATGATCTTCAAGCCACTCTCGAAGCCTTCTTCAATATCCTTCCAAGTCAAGTAGAGATGAATGTCTTGAATCAACTTGGCTTGACTTCTAGTGAAAGGCCTTGAGGTAGTATGCCCCGCATCAGTTAATAACCCATTCCTTCCTATTACACTCTAGACTGACCGTTTTTGCCTCAGGAGGAAGACATACAGGGATATCAAGTGGAAGAATTTGCGAAAAAACAAATATATACATTAAAATAATAATTAGTTAAAAATTTACTCTAGAGCAAAATATAAAATTTCAAAGGGCAAGGTAACTACAAAATCTGTGAGGTGAACACAGAAAAGGTTCATCTTCTTGTTGTTCTTCATGGCCAAAATAAGGGGTAGAAGAAAATTAGAGAGGCTAAAGAAAGAAGAAGAACAGACAATACTTAGGGTTGTGGCTAAAAGAAAATGGAAAAGAAAAGTAATATTTTAGGGTTAAAAAGAGGAGAATATCGTGGGACCCGGATTAAAAATAGAAGATTTTGCATTATCAAGTTGTATAATATAGTGATCAAGGATACTTTTCAAAAATTGGTGATCAATAACCAATTTATGTTGTTCGAATTAAAGATAATTTGAAATTTGTCGTATCGATATATCATAATTAGAACTAATACAGTTATTAGATACGTTACTAATCAGTGGATCGTCTTCAGTTATCAGTGTACCATATGATCAAGGATACTTTTTCAAAATTGGTGATCAATGACCAATTTATGTTGTTCGAATTAAAGCTAATTTGAAATTTGTCATATCATTATAGCATAGTTAGTACAAATACATTGACATGAGACGTTATTGTTCAGTGGATCGTCTTCAGTTATCATGTACCATATGATCAAGTATAAATAAAATCGACTTATTTGATTTTTCAGGGGTGCCAAATGTTCATTTTCGTTGTTACTTCTTTAACCCTCATGACAAGATTGTATACAAAAAAAAAAAAAAAAAGATCAAATTTTCTTTTGGGCTGAAAGTACGTTGTATATTTGATCAGAGATCCAGCTTGACTAGTTAACATCAACATGACATGACAAAAGTAATTGCACCAATGATAAAAATCTACAAGGTAAGAGATCCATTCTATACAGCCAAAGGAAACCAAAAGATATATCAAAGAGGAGTAACATCCTATTTTATTTTACCGAATATTTTTTCTTTTATGCAAACCTTGTTCAGTGAAAACCCTAAACTGCACCTCGTACTTCTAAATGGTGCGACTTTCAACATACCCTAATTAAAGATTCACACGCACTAATTCCTTCCTTTATATCAAGAGAGTCGGTTACATTTCCTTCTTTTTTTCTCCAATCAACTTCTTAACAGAAATATCGATCCGAACGATAATACCAATTCTGAGTACTTTCCACGCGATACATATGTTGTTTGTCCTATGGCTTATGCAGGAAAAACGGCAATAGGCCTCCTTTCAAACAACATGATCAAGAAGAAACTCTCCCTTGGATGCACCACTTTTCCAACGGATAAACATGGTAAAAGTGTTGGCTCGTGATGATTTTTTGGGCAAAGAGCGTATGGGAGAGCAACCATAGGATGCAGGATATAGAAAAAAAAATGAATTAACAAAAACATAGATCATCAGATAACAAATGAGTTCTTCATCATCATAGAGTTTAAATTTCATCCTCCGCAATGTGGATTGAACTAGTTCATCAGAAGCGAGCATGAAAGTACAAGACATCAACAACATACTAAATTGAGGGAATGACTCAAATAAAATATATAAAAATCGAGGCTGAAGTCTGATTATTTTTGTAGGACAGCTTGTCTGATCCATTAACAATGGGAGTATTCCCTTATATGAGGATTTTTGGATGTTCTGAGTGAAAATTTTAAATAAACATATACTGAGAAAGCTCTTTTATAGCCACAAGAGAGAAGGTAATAGGGCATGGACAGGGTTACCAAGTGATTCGGTGAAATAAAATTATCAAAGCAATAACAACAAAGGTGGGGAAAATTGATGGAAACTAATCAAAATATGACGTGTGGAATTCTGGAATAAACTAGGCATCTCAATTTGATCCACGTAATTGCGAGCTTCATGAAGTAGTGAAGTAACATTTCACATTTTCTTGACTAATCCATATGTCAATTTTGTGTTAGGCTGTAATTATTTTAAACCATTAATCTATCCATCTATCTTCTATACTATACTATTATAACAACACGAAGGCCTTAGTGAAATATCATCCGACTTTTTTACCCTTTATAAGTTGTTTAAAGTTGGATAAAATCATAATTTTTGTTATATTTTAGAAACTTCATTAAAGATAGTTCCCGTTAAATAAAATACGTACTCTTGAAAACATGAGCTAATTCGAATATGCATGGATTTCAAATACCCAATAAAATTGGTCGTTATATTCAAAAGATAGTTAATATGGATTTGCATCTGATCACTTCAAATACCAAAAGTTTCCAATTTTTATCTTTTTGAATACCATGTCCTACTACCGTTGAAGTTGTAAATCATATCAATTTTGGGAACAAGAAAACTTATTCATGATTCCTTCATGTTAAAGTGAAAGTCAACTTTCGCAACTAAAATTGACTGACTGTATTATATTAGATAAATATAACAAATTCAATTATATGCTACATAACATATGAAAATGATAAACATCATATCTTCACCATCCGAATTAGATGTTCAAATCTGCTTTGCGATTTTAAGAACTTATCTTTACATCGTGGAGAATCCCTCTACAAACGAAACTGTTTCCATATATTGTAGTGCATATCATAGGAAATCTTTGGCATTCTAGTGGATGATATGGTCAAGGAAGTTACTCCAACATCAGTTTTCAGACCATGGTGTGTCAGTTTCTCAATCTCAGGGGATTCATACTCAGAAAAACTCTATTTCTCCATTTCAGAGGATTCCCTTAAATAATGCTTTAATTGACTTTCAAGTGAAGGATATTGTGGCAAAAACATTCTAGAATATTAATTTCATGGAAATATTTTATTTATGGAGATACCTCAATTGGATTTGGCTAGAGTCTGCTGGGAAGAGATACATCACAACAAAGCTACTGGCCACCCAAAATGACATAACAGTTGGACAGACAAGCTGAAATGTTGAAATCATATGCAAAATCGAAATTGTGTATTCAGATAATGAATGAGTTCTTCATCACCTTAGGGTGGACATTTCACCTTCCGCAATGTGGACAGAACTAGTGCTTGGAATAATGTGTTTGTACCCGTATCTATTCTTAAAAAAAAATACAGGTACAATATAAAAAGAAATAACATTTCCTTAGGTCACACACACATAGTTCAAGTGAGCTAGTATGATAGTGAATGTGATAGAAGGATATATCAATAGATACTCCTATATATATATATACACATAGTTATATAGCAGATGGCGTAAGTTAGAGGGTACAAAAACAAGTCATTATCCCTCTTTAATACTTCCTAGGGGCGCGTAAAAGTTAACATTACAAATAATTTGAGACGGATGGAGTATTTGATTATCCCTTTAATATGTGGGCCTCCTCTCCATTAACTTTTCCCACCCTCCATTTCCCCAATAACGTAACAAAACTAATGGTTGTGACTTTATTAACAAAACCAAGGTTCCTACTCTGCTCCTTTCTTACGAAATCTTCATTTTATTATTCGACCATTTAATATAAATTAAATTAACGTGTGGTATTAATTTTCAGTAGTTTATATTCAAGAATGAACTTGTAGAATATCATGTAGAAAAATAAAAATAACTATCTTTAATATTACGGACCCTTAATAATATTGATCTGAACTTCTACTCTTTAGACCACTCAATATAATTGAGGTAGCACCCTATTTATAATAATAACAAACAGAGTCTACTGTAACTTTAACTACAAAACCTATTCTAATATAGTTTGCCCTAAAAACCTTTCTAGACAGGAATTAAATAAACTACCGAATAATGAAACCTAATTAAATTAGATTTCCCAACTAAACTTTGAATTATCTTCAACATATCATCTATAATATTAAAACCCTATTTAGGCACCCGCACACAAGATTGGGCTGTCAAGGTATCGAGACCATAAACCCTAATGCACAGACCTCTAGACCTAAAGGCTGTTTACACTATACCACCGTATTAGCCATCCAATGCGTTCCTCTGCACCTCAAGTTGCACACATTTTGCATGCTTATCTGCATATTGAATGCACACCAACCCTATGGACAAATTTTGTTACAGTCTACCTCTACCCGACTTTTTAGAAATTGAACGAGGGGATATCTTCCGTCCTTCCCTAATCCCTATGAGTATAGCTTTATTTGAGTTTTATCATTTCAGCCGAATCTCAGAACATGCATCCAAGCCAATTATGACATACCATGCCTATCCGTAAGTTGAAAACCTGAAAAGGATGTACTGTGGCTTAAAATATATATTTTTGTACTGTAAACTCTACTACAACTCAAATATATATGTGCCATATCTATAGTGAATAAAGTTCAGGGAATATAGATAATGTCTACTTTATTATTGCTGATATTTATTCTTCCGCTTTTAATTTGTAAAAACGAACGAATATTGGCTTAAGTATGTTCGAGGATATTATAAGCCTTTAATTTTCAAAATGCATGAACTTTTCATTAATGGGTGCCATTTAAGGAAAATTGACCAATTAAAACGCCTTGGTAATTAAATCCGACTCCTCGTAATCTGTAATCCTAAAGCTAACTTAAATATGCGACTTTTCATAATCCTAATGGTGCCAACTATAAATCTGATTCCTTTTAGCTTTTCCCAACATCTTGCTTCTTTTTTCACTATATTCTGTTTTAATTTTCGTTCAGTTTCATTGAATAATCAAGCACACAAATGGACAACTCTACCAATGCATCGACACTCATTGGTGAACAACAGGTTGTTTGTTCTTTACTGTTTCATATACCTCCGGTTGGATGGGCTTTAATTATATTGTGTAAATTCGAAAATATTTTAATGATTTTTTCTGATGCAGAAGGATAAAGCTTTATTCTATGAAAAAGTTGGACGCTTTACCCTAGTGCTGGAAAGGGTGCATCTGTTGGAGCTCAAACTTCAGGAGGCACTCTTGGAACTAAATGCATCGCAACATGATCTATTCCAAGTTGAGGGGGGTCGAATTGCGCGTCTGACGGAAGAGGCAAAGAACGCGAAGGAAGCCATCATAAAAAATATTATTGAAGGTTGAAAATTGTTGGTCAGGATAGGACAATTTGTGCTTTTTACTAGGCGTGGTTATTTATATTTAACAGATTTTACTTAAAGGCTGTTTTATGTTCATGTTTATCGGAACCATATATTTTAATTTTCTACATAAAGTTAGTTGTTGTGTTGTTACATATGATTCTCACGTGTTCCATGTTTGGTCCAAAATGATTTGTCTAGTCGTCGAATGTGTTGAATTATTTTATAAATTAGAGTGCAATATGTGCGTAGATTATTACTGCCTGCTAATCAGAAACAAATATATGTGACAGTAACTAATCGTTAATAACTTTGTCTATGCCATCAGATAGAAAATGGGAGCCAATTTATCAGTTCGAAAGACAAGACGCACAAGTCTGGCTGCCACATTGCGTTGGTAGTTGTTAGTGTTGCTTGAAATTTTCATTCCATCCAATCATGTAGACCATAACTCGTACGACACCAACCGCATCTTCTGTTTATCCCGCTAGGGTATTGCCTGTTGTTTTAAGTTTGTGCGATGTCTTTGTCAGGGCGCTCTATGTTTTTTTATCACGTTTGGTACGTAGGTTTAGTTGTTCGGTCGTTTGGTTTTGTTTGTTGTTCTGATATGAACCTACTTTGTTGTCGTGGTTGCCTTCTGCAAGGTTTAGTTGAACGACTTTCATTGTACTGTCTTCAGTGAAACTTATTGTAGTTATCGTTGTGTTTTCGTCGTCTCCACTATCTTTCTTGCACCGAACTTAGGCTAATGTAACTCCATCATGTCAACTAAAAAAAAAAAAAAACCTTCCTACTTACATTTGTAGACCCCATTAGAAGTTTCGTATAACCGGAAAAGTGCATGCAAGGGAAACTATTTCACTATGATCTATTCAAGCCTAATGACGGTGCTAAGACATTTGACACTAAAAATTAAGACTAGTAAACTCTTAGAAAACCTAAAGAATGCGTAAAATTAATACGGAGTAGAACTCTTCAATTTTGAAAAAATCTTTCATTTCCCTCTTATTTTGCAGGATAAGAATGAATCTTTTCTCCACCGACTGCCACTATAAAAGAGGGAACTGTCAGGTGAGATCATTTACTGCTCCATATCGTGCACTTAGGGTTGTGGACTTCCAATCAGTAGACGTGAGAGCAGCTTGGCTCAGCAGACGACGCATTGAGTAATTTAGGGTTCAGAGCATAGTGCTTTGGAATTAGAGGGATTGCAGCCACACCCAATGTGTGGACTTGGCAACAACTTTTAATGTATTGTCGTTTAGCCTTGCAGTTTTGTTTTTGATGTATTTCATCAGTATCATCAATACCACAAATAAATGAATTTTCGGCATGCCACTCTAATTTCCACAACTATCCACATTAATACTTGATGAATGCACCACAACAACACGGCCATCCACATTATATTTTAATCCACCGCAATGTTATTTAAAGTAACAATCAAATTAGACGTTGTAATCATAATTACAATACAATACAGTACATGGGACAGTCAAATTAACCATCCACATTGCTTTCCAGGCCTATCAGATCTACTTTCATTTGATAGTCACTTGCACCTCTTGAGATATGATAATGTCATAAATTAGGTGTTCTGATTTGCATTCATTGATTTTTTGAATCCCTCCCATGTCTTGTATTGAATGTTACTACTCATTACTTTTTGCGGACGTCCCACAAGCTCATGAGCACCCAATGGACACGCCTCGCCTGTCAGATCTAAACATTTAACGGGGCAGCAAGCCCTCGAAACTAGAAACCCTAACGCACAAAGTCAGACCAATAATAATACACTTACACTATACCACTGAATATGCCTTCCATTCAGCGCGCTCCACAAGCTAATTCCTGTTTCACTCATTTGGCATGCTTATCTGAATATTGAATGCGCACCAACCCTATGGAGAAATTTTGTTACATACTATCCCATCCCAACTTTTGACCTGAACGAGGCAATTCTTGCTTCCTACCCTATCCCTATGAAGATAGCTTTTCTTGAGTTTTACTATTGCCGTCCACTCGTAAAGCATCAGCATGACAAGTGCATGCTCTCGCCGATGTGTACGTTGAAAATCCAGAAAGTAAATACCCTAGCCACTGCAATTGAAATATTTTTTTACTGACGTTCCTCTCTTCTTTTCTTCGGCAGGTGGGTGATGCAGGCCACACCACAGTAAAGATTCCTGCAAATCCCTCAAAAAAGTAAAACGAAAGATCTGTCAATACTCAGTAACGCAATCTCACTGATGCTCCTTTCTTCTTTTCATCGGAATGTGGGTGATGCAGGCTATACCACAATAAAGATTCGATTCCTGCAAATCCCTCAAAAAAGTAAAATGAAAGACCTTTCAATACTCAGTAACGCAATCTCACTGACGCTCTTTTCTTCTTTTCATCGGAAGGTGGGTGATGCAGGCCACACCACAATAAAGATTCCTGCAAATCCCTCAAAAAAGTAAAACGAAAGATCTTTGAATATTCAGTACTCATCTGACGTTCCTTTCTTCTTTTCATCGACAGGTGGGTTATACAGGCCACACCACAGTAAAGATTCCTGAAAATATCTCAGAAAAGGAAAACGAAAGATCTTTCAATATTTAGTACTCACCTGACGTTCCTTTCTTCTTTTCATCGGCAGGTGGGTTATGCAGGCCACACCACAGTAAAGATTCCTGCAAATCCTTCAAAAAAGTAAAACGAAAGATCTTTCAATACTCAGTAACGCAATCTCACTGACGCTCCTTTCTTGTTTTCATCGGAAGGTGGGTGATACAGGCCACACCACAATAAAGATTCCTGCAAATCCCTCAAAAAAGTAAAACAAAAGATCTTTCAATACTCAGTAACGCAATCTCACTCGACGTTCCTTTCTTTTTTTTCTCGGCAGGTGAGTGATGCAGGCCACACCACAGTAAAGATTCCTGCAAATCCCTCAAAGAAGGAAAACGAAAGATCTTTGAATATTCAGTACTCACCTGACGTTCCTTTCTTCTTTTCATCGACATGTGGGTTATGCAGGCCACACCACCGTAAAGATTCCTGCAAATCCCTCAAAAAAGGAAAACGAAAGATCTTTCAATATTCAGTACTCACCTGATGTTCCTTTCTTCTTTTCATCGGCAGATAGGTTATGCAGGCCACACCACAGTAAAGATTCCTGCAAATCCCTCAAAAAAGGAAAACGAAAGATCTTTCAACACAATGCATAATGACACGGACGAACACAGAAGATAATAGATTTGATGTATCGAGTCTTGATGGCCTCTTTGTATCTTGCATATTCGATTATATTGTACTGTATCAATAGTAATTACTAGCACCAATAATTTGTACTCCCTGCGTATCAAATTAGTTGGCGCTTTAGTAAGATTCATTTTCATTTGTCACAAATTAGTTGTCGCTTCTGAATTTCAAGACTAGTTTTGCCAATCCTCTCCAGCTACACACGTAACCCTAATTATTAACTGTATTCTCAGAAAGTATTTAATAGTCATATACTAAATAATGGTAACGTAGTAAAATGTATACTCTATTTATTGCTTATCATGATGGACATGCTGATGTGTGGCTAAAATACCACACATTACATACTTGTACTTGAGCTATTGTTGTGTTAAATTGATGAAATAAGTGCACTTATCATGGTTTTGTTGCATTTTGTAGGTTGAATATGCTGGAGAAGAGTTATGGAAGATACAAGTAAAAAAGACATCAAGTTGAAGAAAAAGAAGAAAACTGGCTCGTCTGTCAGAAACTCAACCGAATGTGGCTATGCGTGAAACAGTGACTAAGTTGATTGAAAAACTGGCTAACAGGTCAACTTTCAGTACCAGAGTGGCTGTATGACGAAAAATCAGCCATTTCTTTGTTTTAACCAAGGGATAATTTTGGGGAAAATGTGGTAATTACTTTGGGACTACAAATAGATAGTTTTACCATAGTTTACATATCTTTGGCTACTTTTCCAACATGGGAGCAAGAATCATCAACAATCCTTGGAGATTGAAGATTAGGTGCAGTTTGATGAGCAATTCTTTATCCCTTTCTTTATTTCTTTGATTTGTATTGCTACATTTTGATATTGATGTAAGTCTATAATTATATGAATGATTCATAACTAGGAATTTATTCGGTGGGATTTGATTATCTAGCTTCTATTGCTTTGGTTGTTTAACTTTAATGTTCATGACACTAAAGTTACATGTCTACTTTGCTAACTAAAGACTCGGGAGAGATTAGTAAGCGTAGAATAGTGAAGCTAGCAAGGATTTGGGGTAATGGATAGTGTTTTATAAGAACTTACGCTCGGGAGAGGTCTTCTTTCCTCGGGTAATGGATAGTGTTTTATAAGCTCAACCATGGCTTTGACGAGCACCGTTGAGGTAAATCCCTTCTAGGCCGGAAGGATTCTAGGGATTACATTAGAATGACTCGGCCATAATATATAAACCCCGTACTATAATTGCATCCTAGGTTCAAAACTTGTCTTCCTTGGTTGTGAGAAGGCCATTGAATCACACATTTACTTGCTGTCCTAGTGTATTTTGTATACTTTGTAGTTGTTAATATCATTCCATCACCTCGTTATCCTAGTTTAGCTTTGTCAGATGGTTTAGTTCCTCCACTACTTTGATCGCATCACTTTGTTCCTTGTGGATTCGACCCCGACTCCTAGTTGGATAAATTGTATTGCGATGACCGTTCATACCTCAAGCCGAGGTGTGTGTTGAGCATTGTCAAACTTAAAGTGGCCAACTTACTCGGGACGGAGGGAGTAAAAGTCAAAGCAATTATAGTTATGACGTCGCCTTTTCATTAACCATTGCATGTTTAACTTGACATATGGGCCATGATGTCTCGAAAGTTAGAACATCGTGAATATACTTCAATTCTTTCTTTTGTTCTAAATATATATATTACTCCCTCCGCCCTAAATTAATTTTCACTTTAGGAGAAATGGTTTGTCCCAAATTGGTTGTCTCTTTAGGATTTCAAGGCTATATTTACTAGTTCTTCCCAACTATACCCTTAATAATTTTAAAAAAAATCCAACAAAGTTAATAATCAAATATTAAATCAGGGTAACATAGTAAAAATATACACCTTATTTAATTGTTTTACTTAATATGCGTGAAAAACTAAAGGTGACAATTAAAATGGGATGGAGGGAGTATTTATCGATAAGATTTGTTGTAGTAGCAGGAAGGCAACATTGTAGGATTAGTTAGGTGAATTTTTCATCAAGTTGCATAAAATGCTACTCCCTCCCTCTCGTATTATGTGAGGTTCTTTGACTTGACACGGAGTTTAAGAATATGTAAAATTTTTGAAACTTGTTGTTTATAACAAACCTATAGAAATTTTGCGGTTGAAAATCATCCATAAAGTTGAATTGTTAAGTACTTAATAAGTGAATGTTTCCTTCTCTTTGCGACCGAACAAAAATGCAAATGTGTCCTATAACTTGGGACTGAGGGAGTACAATAGTAAGATCCCGTTTGGTCAAGCCTAACTTATAAGCACTTAACTGCTTTTTGAGTGTTTGGTAACTAAAAGAACAAAGAGCTTATAAGCACGTTTGAGCTTAAATTAACCCAAAAAAGAGAAGTTACGAAATCCTAACTTCTCAAAAGTGTCTTATAAAGCCACTTATGGCTCAAACATATAGACTGTTTCGGTAAGCATAATAGTAGCTTATAAAGCACATACATCTTTTTAGATTACTCCATAAGACACTTGGGTATCAATTTGGGGGTTTGGGATTTTTTTCCTTTATTATTTGCTGCATTAAATATCAATAGAGCCTATGATATTGTCCATGTGACTTTGTTTACTACTCCCTCCGTCTCAAATTAGTTGACGCATTAGCAAGATTCATTTGTCCCAATTTAGTTGACAGCAACGAATTTCAAGACTATTTTTGTTAGGTCTTTCCCTTAGTTATTCAGATATTCTCAAAAATTATTTAATAGTCATATCTTAAATAAGGATAACATAGTAAAATATATACTCTAATTATCGATTTTTTTAATGGGCGATTGGGCGTACAATGTCTGAAACTTGAAAGTGTCGACTAATTTGAGACGGAGGGAGTATTTGTTTGATAATTAAAGGCTACCAAATTCCCTTAACAAATTTGCATGGGAAAGTTCAGTTATTCAAACTACGGAGTATAACTGTATAAGCGGGCTCTAAACATCAGCAATACATTCAGCAATCTATGTGAACTGTATATTGAGACCACAATAATTCTTTTTTTATAATTAAATCTTCACGTCTATACTATAAATGGTCGAAGCCAAATACATAGATAGTACACAATACATTACTAATTAAAATAGCGGTGATAATTCTTTACATCGGGGAACCAAACGATCCTACAATTTTCAGCCTAGGACAATGAAGGAGTGAGAGTAACCAATAACTTTATGAAAACCACACCTGGCACTAATAGCCGAAAATAACGAAATAAGGTTCAGATTTTCAGTTCTAACACATTGTGGAAAGCTTTTTCAAAACATTACCTCCTGTTGGGTTTTAAAGGTGGTCTTCGTGGAATAAAGCGAGTGAAAAATAAGCTTAAATGATAACAAGAATATATCCATATATAAATATGAAAAGAGACGGGAGAGTTGATGAAAAGAGTAATACCACTATTTGGAGGACAAAAAAAGGTGATACATTAAATAATGATAAAAGGAAAATATAAAGAGAAGAAAATAAATATGTTTGACAAAACGGTAATTGGGATGTCCAACATGATAGTGGGGATGTCAGCCTGCACAGTGCCAATGAATCTCAAAGAAGACCCTTTATGAAGTACATAAAAGCTAAAATATTAATCATCAAATTCCTCCAAGTCCTAGTTTGTGCGGCATGATGCCCTTCATCTGTATAGTTTCTCTTGCATTGAAGTCTCTCTAATCAACTAACAGAAGAGAGAAAACCGTGGCGGATGCACAGCTCGTGAAAATATGGGACCTTCCAGAAAAAGTGTCCTTGCAACCAAAAGACGAGCTAATGCAAAGTAACTATTTGGTGTTGGAATTCATTTGCTCAAGAACTCCGCATGACAAGAGGAATATCACAATATTTCACTAATTTAGGAGTTGAGTGCACCGTAATCGGTGCACAGACTAAATCGAAGTCAATCCAAAGAGCGCAATTAAGATCCTGATCCGACTTCATGACTTGGCGTACTCCGTTCATCCAATCATGGATGCAAGAACAGAGAAAGAAAAATTTTCATATTCTTTGATTTACATCTAAATGAGGGAGTAGTTTTGGGAATCTTACACCAGGACCGAAGGCAAACATTTTTTAAGATGAACAAATCAATATTTTTCATGAGAAATATTTGCAAGGAATGAAGTGTTCCGAGAAGAAGAATTTGGATTCTACAACTACCACTACCCTTATATATAGGCAAAGCAGTACAGTTCATGGGAAATTAGCGCAGAAAAGGAAGTTCATAGGAAATTAGCCGAGTTTATAATACTAATTTATTTTTCCTTATATTAACATTAACATTTACTCCCTCCGTTTAAAAAATTATTAATCTTTTCACTTTTCGAAATTCAATTCGACTAATCCTTGATTCTAAATTAGACTATATTAAATTAATATTTTCAAATAAAAATTTGCATATTCTAAAACTATACAAAATGTACTGCTACATACAGCCCTTTCCATATCAATATGATGAAAAAAAATCATCTTAAATTGTTGGTCAAAGTTCATCCACTTTGATTTTCGAAATCCAAAAAGGATATTACTTTATGAAACAGTATCTATTTATGAATAAATTCTTTATATAATTTAAAGCTTGCTTATCTACTACGTACTACATCTTCGGTGCTTTCAATGAGTCGCAATCTAACATGATCTCCTGCCTTTAGATTTTTGGCCCTTACAAAATCTCCCCAGCCCTTATTCCAAACACTAGTTAACTCCTGAAACATTTCGACAGTTTGACATTAATAAAGAGAAAACCAAAAGACACTAGACCGGCTTTTAATCTGCCAGAAATGACCATACGTTTCCCCTTAAATTTACACTACTTCTCGAAACGCGATTTGCACGTATAATCCATATTAATGAGAACAACTTTTTTTCCTAACCAAAATTATAGTAAGAAATCAATAGAGAAATATTTAAAACAAAACATCAACTGTAGTAAAGCAAACATAAGCGTAAAAAGTCGTTGAAGAGCTAAAAAAACAAATGAAAGAATGTTATACCTTATATGATTCATATTAACTTATTGTGAGTATCTCCATCCGTATATTTCATAGAGTTAGCATATATTTGTGAAATCCATGTGTGAATTAACACAAAAAATGAAGTACTTTAATTCTCGTACTAAACTTTGCCGCACGAATGAAGTATACTTTATGACAGCACATGAGACATCTATAATAATAAGAGACCAATTTTATACCAAAAATCATAAGAAAATTAAATATAACTAAGGAATCCTCCTGACATTATCCGGTATAAAACCAAAAAGAACTTATTCAGAAAATAGTATTCGTAAGTCTCGCAACAAAATGAACTTTTTGTTAGAATGAAATGCTGCCTGCCTCATTTGTATTGGCACAAATCCAAGCAGAGTTCTATCCAACTCTATACAAAAGCACGATGTCAATTGATTTTTCCTGAATGCGATAAAAAATAATCATTTCATAAGCTGGGGAAACAAAATTCTATAGAAGTTTATTTTATTATAACTTTTAAACATCAGATAATCAACATGGAGTAAGAAGAAAAAATGATGAAAAAGTAAAAGAGCATCCACGGAATGGACAAAAGCATTGTGCTCTCTAAACCAAATATATAATGTCACTGGTGAATATAAAATTGTATTGAATAGTAGTATTTCATTTGCTCCAAGATTTACATTAACGGAAATGATTGTTAGAAATTCAGCATCATTTAAAGAATATAAAATCAACAGTACTAGAATAGATTTATACGTGTATGTACTATGTAGATCACATACATGCACATCCAATGAAATCATTTGTTGAGAGTATAGTCCATACAAATTTATACATTAAGTCGAGGAAGAGATTTATCTATCAAACATATCATATAGCTATTAGTATTCCCATTTAGAATATTCCCTAACAGAACATTCAATGTATTTTGTTCAGGATACAGAGGTTTGCAGACGTTTCCAACTTCCAAGAAACTAATTAATTATGTAATATTCGGATAAAGAGTATTTGAAAAGACTTAAGCGTGTATCTCACATTAATTATTATAATTTTGTATTATATTTGACTAAATAATGTTATTAGAATGTATAACAGAATATTAATTTTGTATAAATATACTAGAGAGATAATATGTACTTGAAGGGACAAAAAGTCTTTCACTGTTTACCTAGTAGATTGGCTCTATATATATATATATATATAGCAATACCCTAAAACGTTCTGTCATTGCCGCTTAATTTCTTTAGAACTAATCACAAAGGATTCTGTTGGGCAAGTGCCCGTTAATGAGATCCATTAGGCAGGAAAAGCATTGCTGAGTCTAAACCACTGTAAGCTCTCAGCCCTACTTCAACGTCCGATTTTTTTTCCTGGTGTAGTGTTTATAGGGTTTGTTGGCCCATCTGTGTTTATTAAGTTATTTGTTGTGGTTTTTTGTGGTCCCCATGGACGTCTTCGTGTCAGAGCTTCCTAATCCTGATTGTTTGTTGCAGATGCGTAGCTATTGAATATTGTTTTCGAAACTCGAACTTGGTTTTCCACTTTGTGGGTAGCTGGATAATTTCACCTAAAATTGTATATAATCATTTTTTCTTTGTTTGCATTTAGTTCGTTATACTGTTAGTTAGTTTACAATAAACTTCTGAAGGATTATGAATTTTAGCGTTGTGGGTTTTTGTTCTAGACCTCAAAAAACCGTTTTGAAGCATACATACATTGCAGTTTATATCTCGAATTAAAAATATTCCTTGACGTACTGTTGGCCAGATCTACCATTTTCAATGGATCATGCGGACCAAGAACCCTCCGACCCCCATATACTGTTTTAGATATTGAGTCTATGTTAAGTAGAGTCGAAGAAGTTGAGGATTTATTATCTATAGCCCGTCCCCGAGCTCGAAATACTACTGTCGATACTGAGAATGTATCTGCTGTCAATGAAGATAGTGAGGTGCCACGTGTCAACGCGATGGTAGAAATCTGCGTGGGTGGTCCTTTCGAATGCAAAATTTGCCTGGAAACGCCTAGAGAACCTATCTTGACTTATTGTGGGCACCTGTATTGCTGGCCATGCTTCTATCAGTCACCTTTCGTTGATTCTACATCAACTGCAAGGGAATGCCCTGTCTGCAAGGGAGATGTTCCAACTGAAAATGTAACTCCCATTTATGGTACTAAATGCGGCCCACCACTAGTGCGCGGCGTGATAATTCCACCACGACCAAAAACGCGTAGAATAAAGAGGGATAGGTGTCAGCGTGGTGATATTTCCTGCCCTCACTAACGCTCTTTGGGTTGAAAGAATTATCATATTTCGAGGTAGTAGTTGTAATTAAACTTTTTGGATGTTTGTATGTACAAAATGCTTTGCATCGTTTTGTTTGAAGGCTCTGATTTTTGTATTTTAGCCATTATTTTGAATCACAATGTCTGTACTTTTGTTGATTTTTCAATTTAGTGTGCTTATATTTTTTTGGATTCTGCGCCTAAGTGTGCTTATCTATTTAACAGGCTCAACACACATCACAACATTGTCCCAATATTGGATCCTTACTCATTTTGTGCTTGCTACGCGACTTTCCGCATGATGTCGTTGAGGTTCCAAAGAAGTTGGGGTTGAAAAATTATTTTGTGTTGCAAACTTCTTCTGTTGCGGGATTGCGGCATTGTTTAGACTTTTGAAATTAATGTTATAACCAATTTGTCATTGCCATTTCTATCTCTTAGTAATAATATTCCTTCTTCGTTTGAACAGATCAACGGTTGGCTATGGATCATGCGAACCCAAAAGCTTCGGTCCCCACGTTTTTGCAAATTGAGTCTTTGTATAGAAGACTCGAACGGCTAGAGGATATAATGTATAGAGGCCGTCATCAGGAACGAAATACTACTATTGATAATGGGAATGTATCTGCTGTCAATGAGGATAGTCAGGTACAAGGTCACAATACTCACGACACGGAGGTAGAAAGCTGTGGGGGTGGTCCTTTCCATTGCAACATTTGCTTGGAAGTGTTCGAGTGCCTATCTTGACTTGTTGTGGGCACCTGTATTGCTGGCCATGTTTCTATCAGTTACCTTTGGTTGATACAACAAATGCTACAAGGATATGCCCTGTTTGCAAGGGAGATGTTGCAACTATTGATGTAACTCCCATTTATGGTTGTGGAGTCCGTACAGGCGGCACACAACTGGGGTCGTCTGGCTTGATGATACCACCACGACCAATTGCATGTTGAATAAAGATTGATAGATTGCATCCTGGTGTGGTCTCACATCCAGTCTAACGCTAATTGGGTAGAAACAATACTCAGAGCCATAGAACCTTTTTGGACGTTTGTATAAATAAAATGCTTAGCTTCATTTATAACTTGCCTCCTGCATTGTTCCATGTCGTAGAGAGAGTATACGAGGAGTATAAACACTACAGCTGAATGGACTAGTGGTGAAATCATATGTGTAATCTCGTACAATACATTCCTGTCAATTAAATTGGTCAAAGAAGACCATCTCCGCTTCGGTCCCGCAGCAAACCTTGGACTACCTATGCAAAGAGTGTTGTACAACTCTTGTAAGTTATTTTGGACGACAGTTTCCTACAAAAGTATATGCTTCTCTATTTCAACCTTACTCACAGCCTTGAAACAGAGAGCATATACTTTTCTCTGGAACAACCGTATTCACAGCCCTAGGATTTAGAGCTGGAAGCTTCGCATGGGAAAATGTGGACCATCCAAGAGGGAAGGCAGTTGTGGTAAGACAAAGTCATATGATCAAAATGTGTTTGAGACGTCTTTTATAATATTGCAAAGTGATAATATTGTGTTGATGTCCATCTATTTTGTTTCTGGAATTTTATAGACATGTGCATTGCTCTATAACAGTCTTCTTTGACAATCGGTGCAAGTCTGGACAGTCTTCTTTCACAACCGGCACTGACTTGGTTTCTCCTACAAAATATACTCTTGCAATAATCTATCTCAGTACTTAATTAATCCACGTATCTCAATGAATGTGTCGATTGGAAACCAAAACACTGTCTCTGTAATCTTAGTACCAATTTGGTTTAATTGCATCAACTGTCAAGTACTGGTACTCAAAGACGCAGTGAAAAATATTCCATTTCATGACGGAAGCTTAAACTCACGAGTATTGGAAAGCATATCTTGACCGAGTGAACTAAGACAAGACGATGAACTCAAGATGAATTTATTTGAGACACTTAATTCTAGTTACAAGGCCAAGCAAATAGACTTCTCTGAGAAATTTTGGTCGAAAGCTTTATTGGAGTGATATGAAGTACAGTATGACCAACCTCCAAAATGGTTTTGACTGAAGCAGCATATACATGTTACGTATGCAACAGATATCGGGTTAATTAGATCTCTTGGCAACAAACTCTTACCCATCAAAGAATGTTGGCGCACAGATGGAAGTGCAGGATTTGATTGACAAGTATAGAAGACATTGAGTATGTCTTTCAAAAAGTCACATGGGCACCATGACACACAATTTTTCTAGGAAATATGACACATACACTCCAAGTAAATGAACTTGAATAAAGAGAGGGAGAAGAAGGATCTCCAACCTTGTCCACCATTGTTTGCACCAAAATAGAGCAGACATCAAAATTTTGCAAATTAACTCCAACCCATTGCACTATTTCTTGAACCAAAAATAATATTACATTTATGTTCTCCTCTTTTCTATGTTATATTATTTTTTTACTTTAAATTTTATTTTTTAATTCCATAAAACAAATACTTTCTTTTTTCCTTTTTTATATAACTTACTCACACTTTTAATAAAAATAATATGCACGAAATTTAATTATATGACACTCCAAAAATAAGATTTAAAATTAATATTATAAACTAGGTGTATTACGTAAAAAAATATTTGGTATATTAGGAATTTAATTGTAAAAATTAAACTTTATATTATGTCTAAACAAGAGTTATAGTAAAAACAATAATAACATAATGTAGAATAGTAATTGTCAATGTTAATATTTTCATATGCAATTCATGGCAATTTTGCACCCGTTAGTTAATTGTCATCTATGTCTCGTTGACATTGAAACTCTCGCATTAACTTATCTGCTCTTTGATGGTGTCAAGCAGAAGCCGTTGATTCAGACGAAACCTGATGAAGTACTTTTTTGTTTTAAATTTCTGGGATTGATAGAAATTAAAAAAAAATATTTAACATTTGGGGGGAAAATAGGCCTAATATTCGTGCAATATTAGTCAAGAGCGCGGATTATTTGGAGGAACATCATTACACATAATACTACTCCAGATACTAATTACAAATTGTGCTATTTTAATAACCAACATAACACAGATTGATGTTCACTACCACGGGACGGAACAAATAGTGCTGCAATTTGACATAGGATCGGAAATATCAAAATTTTGCAGTACCCAAAGTAAACTTCAAAAAGGAACAGCAGACTCGGACATAGGGAAATACAGATAGCATAGAAAGAGTCAAATTAAACCCGAACCCTGCCGTGGTGAGGCTGTAGGAGAGGCGATTTGCGCTCCTTCAGGACAATTGCCTTGGTGATTACTCAGTACTCGCTCTAAGATCGTCGCGAAATCTTCCAAACGCATCAGCAGCAAATCCACCTGGCGAGAAACACGATCGACCCATACGGCCAATAAATTAACGTCGCATTTCACCGTGTTTACAGAGTGGAAAACTTTGTTATCCACGATGGCGTGCGGACGTAGGCTGCATCTTTCTGCAGGCATATCAATTTAACTTCACTATGTTAGAAACGGCGAAAAGAAGAGGATATGCTTGGTTTTTTTTAGAGAAATAAGGGGGTTCTCAGTGACAATTTCCTCTAGGGCTATGGGAGAATATATAATGGGCCGGGTTGGCAAGTTACTGCCAAATATTTCGTAATTTTAATTTTCCTTGGAGGGTAAATCTTAAATCCGCGAACCAAAACTGGTGGGATATTAATTAATCAGTTGGAGGGTAAATCTTTAACAGTTTGTTCACTGCGCCGTGCTTGTTACACACCAAACACGGACAATGCCCACTATGGTTCGAATTCATCGTGAAACATTTCAACTGCAAATCTCTCTGGGAAACTATGAATCCTGTCCTCATTCAAAATACTGGATTTATTTCACCAGCCAAAACAAAGTCGACGAATTCTGAGTCACAAGCAGCAAATGATTCTGATTTTTCGACTTGTGTGAGTAACTCAAGGTTTTGTAATGATCCATCTCCGAAATTTGTACTCTTTCTACCGAATGAATTTCTAGTGGTTGGTGAGTTCAAATTGCAGTGCCCCACGAGGTTCTGACAACCCCTCCACATGCCCCTTGTCCTGCAACAGCATCACGTAAAACATCACAACTTGTTCCAGATATATCTCCAGCCTCGTCTACTCCAGCTCCTGCTGCGCATATACTCTGTCCTCAGAATGCATCACTTAGACTACCTGTATCCCCAGCCACCTCTACTCCACCGTGTTGTTTGAGTAGGGACAGAAGATCGACGTGCTCTGCAGGGAGTACCTTTGTAACTGCTGTCGCCCCTTCTAGCTCTTTCCTCAACCTGTCGATCTTTTCATCTGGCAAATCGGGGAGGGACCTAAATTCATTCAATGACGGTTGATACGATTTGCAAAGAGAAGGGACAAGGAACAGATGCACCTCTGCCTGCAGCGAACAAATATAAAACTAGTAACGAGCACGGGATCAAACGAACGAAAAATGAAATATTAAATGCATTCGACTTACATCTACGTGCTCAACCTCATGTGCACCAAATGGATCAACTTCCTGCCACTCCAACAGCTTCTTAGCCCGCTACCACTTTAGCATCCTCGGCATCTTCGGCTCACGTTCTTTGTGAAATATACGTCTAATGGAAGGTATAGCTTCATAAATCAAAGCCTTAAGTGGAAGGAGTATTATCAGTCCATCGCCCCGTCTTATGTTTTCCAACCATAAACACCAGAGCGCAGAAAAAGCAAAAAAATTATATCCATATTGAAAATTGATACCAGGAAAGCATACGAGAAGCCAAGAATGTGATAGTTATATGGAAAAGTGTTGTCGTCATTATTGAAAACGCATTTGGGCTTCTTCTTCAAGCTCTCCAATAGATACGGAAACGTTACAGTGGCCCATGGATACTTGGCAAAAAACTCAAGATCGTCTGCCATCAGTATCCACTCATTCTTCACAAACTTTTTATTGGGGGTTCCCATTAAAACCATATGCACAAACAAGACCATGCTCATCTTGAGCTTCTCTACATAACTCAAGTCAACGGACTTTATTCTCATCTCAAGTTCTGTCCCAGTTATTTTTTTTTTTCCATCAAGGACTTTTTTCAGAAGTGCATTAGCACTGCCAGAATTCAGGAGCGAACTGAACTCTTCGTCGGATGGGTTAGGCTAGCATTGAAGCCCGATCATGATTACATACTCTCTCAGGCCAAAACAGAGTGGCTTCCCATTGATTAGGAACCACACCTCGTTTTGCTTCTGGCAGTGCTTTATTCGACAGACGAGAATATTATGAACTAGCTCTCCGTTGAAGGTCCACCCGGTAGACATGTCTAGGAAACGACCAAAACAACTGTTCTTAAATTTGGCAAAGTTTTTCAACGAGCATCTCTTGAAAACCTTGGCTCTGGCGGGACCATGTTTATCCAAAGGTGTCTTGAATCTGTAAGAGGATATGTCTATCTCCCTCACACAGATGGGAATTGAGGGTTTATGCCAATCCTCTTCACTGACATATATTTCCTGGGCGTTGTCGAGAACCACGAAATGTTGTAATAGTTGATTTAAAGATTGATGATTCGAATGAATAACAAAAACAAAAATTGAGCAAATAATAGACTAATTGAAATAATACCTAGTATGCAGGCGCGGACTGTTCACGCATATCGCTGGTATCCTCTCCGCGATCGTCCTCCCATCTCCCTTCCTCTGCAGAGTTTGGTATGGATTCAGAATAATCTTCAATTGTTGCAGGGTCGTTCCCCTTTTTGCCCTTATCGCAACTTACCCTTGGTTTGCCGGCGGGTTGGGTTCTTGTATATGGATGGCGTGAGGGCCGTAAAGGTACTGCGTATAAGAGCTTCCTTTTAGTGCCCGCACACTTGCTCGCTTGTAATGGTATCTGAGGGTTCTTAATCCTGCCCATGATCGCAACTTAGCTTTTACGCATTGAGATTTTGGTGTTTTGGCGGCTGATGAGGCTGAAAGTGTTGAGATTAAAATTTGGGGGGAGGGGTATGGCTAATTCTAGGTTTTTTAATCCAGTTGTAATTATCGACTCTCTATAGTTTAAGCTAGCGTTTGGACATAGAAAAGGTGTTTGGACATACTTTTTGGGAATAGATTTTTTGGCTCAAAAAAGCCTTTGAGCTCTTATAAAAATGAAATTTGATGTGTAAATGTTAGGTTTTTGCCCAAAAAATCCCTCCAAAAACTATGTCCATACGGGAGCTTAAATATGTATTTTTTCTACAGTGTTTTTTGCCCTTCAATGTTTATTAAACAGATAGTCGACTGCTTATTAGTAGTAAAATAGTACCAGTATATTTCTACACTTTATTCTCGAAAGTACATACATCCATAATTCCACTTATATTGATGCTATCGTGTTAAATCATACAAATATTTCGTATGAGATGTTTTCAGCGACTCTCAACTCTTTATGTTCATACTCCGATTAACCTTTGGTTGAATCGTCAACCAAAGCCATTTTGGCCCTTGCTGCCTGATTTTATCTTTGGTTGATTAATCACCCAATGATATTCTATGAAAAAAACTACTGCTTTTGGCTGATGCGTCAACCAAGGAATTAGAAACTTAAGATAGATGCAGGGAGTTTTTAATATATTTATAGCCCAAAGTCCAACAGATGTGACTAATTCTGCGCAGCGGCTTCAGGTGTGCCTTACATTGAAAGGGTCACGAGATCGAACCATGTTAAAGGCGCGTGACTCTGTGGACTTATTTATTTTTTAAAACCTTTTTGTGTGTAGTAAAATAAATAAAATAATCAACCCTTTTCACGCGTGAGTCGCTACACTCTATATAATTAACTTTTAATTTCTTACTTTGATTTCTACTAAAACTGTACAATCTTGATGAGAGGCTAGTTTAGAAATAGTTAAAAAATCATTGTTAACCAAATCAACAAAGGTGTCGGATTGGATCCTCGATTTCTCGGATATTGCAGTTATCAATGGCAGCTTACAATCATTTACCGCTCTTTTTATAAATTTAGGTGAAGTAGATGAGTGGGGCCGATATTTCACCTTCGTTCTTGTTTTTCAGGCAGATAAAATATTATATGCTCCATAATGGGTCGGGTGGTCTCACACATGTTCGATTTCAAATCGAGTCACTCGTCAAATATTGAGGTTGGCTTGGTGGCTCCAATTCTGATACGTATCCATAACTCAAGCTTGTACGAGAAGTATGTATGAGACAAGATATTATTATGAACCTCTACTTAGACGTGTAACGTTATTCCTCTAACTTGCATGTTTTGTCCAAAATCATTGAACATTTAGTTGGAGAAGTTTTTAGCGCCTCTTCGCTTTTTGTGTTCATACTCGGGTAACGTTTGGATGCATCGTCAACCAATGCCATTTTCGCCCATACGACATTATTTCGCCTTTGGTTGGTGCAGCTACCAACTACCAACTACCAAGTACAATGAAGGATGCGTTTGGCCCTCGTTCGATTTGAAATTTTGGGAGATTTTGAAAACTTCCACTTCAAGTGAAAATGTATGTACAAACACAATTTCATGTTCCAGAAACTATTTTTCAACTCAAATTTAAATGTCCAAACTTTCAAGTTTCAATCAAATCTCTGTCAAAATACCAGTACCTAACTACGGTTCGATAGTCAAAAGTATGCTAATAATTTGGTCAAGTTCTTGGTAATTCAGCGGAAAAAAAGGAGGAGGGAAGAATAGCGGAGAAAACTAAAGAAAATTCTAGACTAGGCGGGTGGGGGAAAGTTTTTAAAAAGTTTAAGTTTATGTGGGAAGCGATGTCTCTCTCTCTCTCTCTCTATTTTTTTTCGGCAATTGTGATGTCTCTCTTCCTCCAAACGTCCACTTTTATCTCGTTTAAACAAGCAGAAATCGAAAAGCCAAGACCCTAATCTTTCATCCCGAAAAGGTCAGATTCCCTCAATTTGTACACAATACCACCCTATTGAACCTTTTTTGAAGAGCGGCAGAACGGACGTTTTTCTATGATTACATACTCGACAGATTGAAATCATATAAGAAGAAGATGGACGCCCGTTGTGTAAGTTAAATATCAATCATAACAATAATGTTGTTCAATATGTAGCCCATTTTGTTACATAATACCGCTTTTCATGTTTATAAATGTGATCTGAGCGTCCATTAACTTGGAAATCTAGGCGCTGGCCAGATGACGAAATTAATTCATTATAAAAGATAATTATTACTAGACTTATTTGTGGCCAAGTTGTTGAGTTTGAGAGTCTTTTTCTTGTCATGCTCATCGTACAGTGAATTACGGTGCCGTCCTTAGAATAACGTGGGATGCACTTTTGTTTACGATCTTAGTCGATACTTTTGTTTGTGATCTTTTCTGGTAGTATCAATGTTATCCTAGCTTACAGTTGCTTTCAATTTCGTTTTATTTTTCGGACTGGTAATAATTACCGTGCTTCAGTTATACTATTCCCATACACAATGTAAAATTAGATACGCGCAAACCTCATACCACAATTGTACAATTACATGAAATAAAACTGATTGAAAAAAGTCCCAACGCACAAAATAAGCTTTAATAGGGCATCACTGGGCATTTGCTATTGAGCACTTAACAACTGCATCATCATCACCTTCTCCACTGCTTGCATCAAATTGTGCAATTTCCTCGACGTGCATCAACCCCACCGTTGCCACCGGTTGCATTAACCACACAGGCAGTTGTTGCATCAACCGCAGCATTGCCTCTGCTTGCATCAACGCCACCATTGCCATTGCTTGCATCAACCCCACCACTACCACGTCCTGCTCCGCAGACTCCTCTACTTCCACCCTTTCCACCTCTGCTTGCATCAACTCCAGGATTACCATTGCTTGCATCAACCCTACCACTACCACGTCCTGCTCCCAGCTCTACTTCTACCCCATCCTCCTCTCCTTCCATATGTTCTTTGCCTTCTGTTCCAATTGTTCCTAACACGGATCAGACAGGGCCTTTCTTTGCTCCTTAGAAATCTAGGATCAAGGATGGGAACATCACTACGATGGTCCTCCACATCATGTATGTCATCGGGGACAGGGTCGTCATTGTTAAGCTTGCCAAAACTTGCTACGAGCTCGAGCCCAAGTTTGCGCATGAACTTGTCAGACTGAATAGCCCTTTCCGCGCATTTGTAGAAGATACCCTTAAGTCCATAGAGCCTTTTGAATTCATCAGACATCTGCGGATAACCTTCGGGCACATAAGTCTACAAGTGCGGTTGGCTGATGTCTCCACACCATCTTCTCATTATGCACCTTTCATTCAATTGCGGCATTCGATGATATTTCACCACGAGAATCATGTGCATGCATATAATCCCACCAGTGTTGAACAACTTGCAAGTTCAATCCAAATACTGGCCATCCTGTTTGTATACCACAGTCATGATGTATTCAGTGCCTTTGTAGTTTAGACCCATTCCGGTGTCGCACACCGAGAAAGTCTCCACTTCGTCCTGCACGTTGAACCCGACAAAGTTACAACCGACCAAGTCTTAGATATGTTTTCTATGCATATCATAAATGTTCCGTGTAAGACCTGCACGGAGCTGTTCTTCCCATTGACTGCCGGTCACACTAAATAGTCGGGTATTCTTTGAACTCTCTTCATCTTGTAACTCTTTGTCCAGTTTGGTTTTGAGAGCTACCTCGTACTGCATCACGAACGTCAAAAGGTTTGTACGACTAGTAATAAATTGGTCAAAGAATGCATGCATTGACTCGCTCCCCTGTGTGGATCTCATACTAGCCCAGAACGTGTCTGTCAGGTATACCGGCACCCACTGGCTCCTTATTGAATATATATCATCAAGCCATTGATTCTCTCGTAAATGGGGATCACAAATGAACTGAGCCCATCTTCCTTCAAATTCATCGACCGTGAAAGACATGTAGACGATGTTGTTGAACTCTTTTATGAGAGCGTCCCTGTCTCTAAGTCCTTGGAACTTGGAACCCACCTTTGAACATTTATGTTATATGCACAGACGGTGGGTTGTGGTAGGAAATTCTTCCCTTATGGTTGCCCCCATGCTCTCACATTGATCAGTTAGGATGGCAGCTGGCTCGATGCCCCCCATGTACCTCACCCATGTCCTGATTAACCACCTGTATGTTGTGGTGTCTTCATGGGATAGTAGTCCAGCCCCAAGTAAAATTGAATGACCATGGTGATTCACGCCCTCGAACGCTAAAAACGGCATGTTATACTGGTTGACTTTGTATGTAGAATCCAAGGCAATCACGTCATTGAACTGGTGGTATGCAAGAAATACTTGCAGGTGAATCCACATTACGTTCCTCAGTCGGCCCTCATTGTCAAAATCTATCTCGTAAATGAATCTTCCATCCGCGGAATGCATACGTTAAAAAGAAAATTATAATGCTTCTGTGTCACAGTGTTTCAACCTCATCTTCCTATGTTGATTAATAAAATTTCTGCAGTCACGTGGCAAGCATCCCATATTTTCAGTCCCCCCATTCATGATTTCCATTGTTCTAAATGACCGGCAAGGCCTAACCCCTGCAGTGTCTGCTGCCACGAGATCCCTCTTGAGTGCAGGTTTTACTTTCCTATGGGCTGCCATTAACCATGAAAGACGTGGTTCTAAATCATGGTTATGCTCGACCGTAACCGATTGGACTTCCCAAGAAGTTCGATCTGAACAAAGGGTGGCGTAAATTCCAGCCTTGCAATCAACTTTCTTCGAGGTTTGATATCTCACTGGTTTTCAAGCTTTGTGACAAGACAGTCTTCGCCCTGTTATAAGGTCATATTCACTCGATTTCTTCTTACACGACCTTTTAGTAATGCTGAATCCGTGTTTTTAGCGTGATCCTGGTAAAAATCAACCATTGCTTCTAGGCTAGGAAACTTCATCCCTACGGTCGGACCTCATGCTGGTGCCCGCGGATTAATACTTGGGCCCTCACCAGTCGCGACGGTGGGGTCATTGTTTTCACTAGCCATACTACTATTTGACCGATTGTCGAACAAGCTATCGTCTTAATGTACACCTAAAACCTGCGAAAGCACGCTCGCGGTATTACCTTGCCCAGCCTGCGAGTTGCTACTTGATTCTTCGACATTCATGAATGACTGCATTTTTATGGCTAGAATGATTTTGTAGATAATATATTTTCCGATGTCCATTTAAACTAAGGTGGAAGAGACGACTCGAGAAGGGGAGTCGACTGCTAGGTTGTAGGAGTACCGGGCATTGCAAAATCTGACCTACACCTTTGGGTGGGAAGTTGCTCAAGGGACGACTCAATTCGAAATAAAATGAGTCCCTTCCCTGTTAAATTCGACAGATCTAAAATCTCGTTTAACGAGGCCAATGCCCATGTTTAACATTAAAAATCCTACAATTAACATTGGTTTTGGTGATCGATTTTTGCATCTCCTACACACAAAGTAAGAATTGAAGTTACATATGAAATACAACTCCTATATTTTATAGTACTAGATTTATAAGTTATAAAATTTCAATAATGTATGATACTTTATACTTTCAAACCTAATTTTTGTTTGATTAAAATAATTCATAGATATTTGTTTGATTATAAATCAACGTAATTAGTTTAGGATAAAATGAAAATTTTAAAGTTAAATTGCTTTCAAATTTAAAAAAGGATCATTATTTTTAAAAAAAAATATATATTTTAAAGAATGATGGTTGGACGTAAGTTGGTGCCAAAATATGTACAAGTAAAGGGAGCCCATGTCAAAGTGTCAATAGAAGCTACAGTAAAATAGATCTCAACAAGTACGAGTACAATTATTCAATTTTACAAAGTGGGGACAGGCGTGGTGTTGTACTATTTTTTTTCTTATGCTTTGAGATTTTAAATACGCGAAGATAGTGGGACCGAAATTCTAGAAGCTGTGGTTTGTATATGTGGACGAATGTTTTCAGAATTTTTGAACTAACTTTCAAACTGAAATTACCTCTGGTCAAAACACAAGTCACTTGTAGTATAGTAGTAATGCAAACACGGCCCAATCATATCGTAAGAATTTTGGTATGAACATGCGGATTTTGTACAATTCCACGACATGAATCTTCAACCCTTTTTACTATTTTTTGCACCAAAAATAGTGCAAACATAAAAAAGTTGCAAACTAACACGAACCTTTTATATTCTTCTGTCTCTTCTGTAATATATATTTTTTTTTTATTTAAATTTTATTTTATAATTTCAAAAAACTTGCCATTTCTTTTCTTCTTTTTTTTTTTTACATATCCACCCATGTAATTCATAATCCTTTGCAATATAACCATTTAATATAAAATTATTTCGTACCGTATTCTTTTTTTTAAACAATATAACTTGTAAGCCAATATTATACGTCATAGAGGTAAGTACATATTAATGGATAATTCAAATAAAGGTGAAATCAGTGATAAACTTAAATAGTACGTTGCTCTCATAAAATATAGAATATGTTAAACTAAGTGTTATATAATATAAAAATAAAAAAATTAAATGCATACTAATGGTGTAGATGAATAGTTATATCAGAAATCTGCATGTCAAATTAAATTTTATATGTTAAACTCAAAGTGTTGTATAATTAAAATTATTATAAAATAATGCTGAATACTGATGGTGCAACCCTATTCGTGCGCCAAAATCAAACAAAAAAATATTGCAAGGTTGGAGATTGCAAAGTTATTCGAAGGGTGTGTAACAGAAAAGGAGAAGGGCACTGGATTCCGAGGAGGAGAGAAGCCATATCTGAATTAAAAGAATTGAACTTTTCATGTGAAAAATGTTTGATCGATATCGAAACGTTTCAACTTAGACGTCCAGAGATGTTTGAGCTCTTTGAAATATAAAAAAATCACTTCTGATCAATCTTGGTTTAAGCTTAGCTTTATTTAAAAAATTGTTCAACGTCATTGCTTATCTTTTACAGTAATATTGATCTTACAAAATGATATTAACGACTTTGGGTGGCCTCGTATCTGTTACTCTGTAAGTTGATATGTGCAGTTAAACGTGGAGGTTTTTTTAATTAATTAATAGTTATACTATTGTCATGTGTGATCATTTGTTCAGTTTCGATGGGTAGGCACTTCATTAAAATGATAGCTTCAAATAGTTCCAACCTTCCAATATTTACCTGATTTGGTTACAAAGGTAGCTAGTACCCTATGCGATCATATTTGCGTTTTGCAGTTCATTGCTCCTAAACAAATTCAAAAGGAAATTACATGTCCCTAACTTGAATAAAGCGCACATACAGAGAGCATTTTCGGGGTGCACCTTACACTTGACTAGCCAACAAAAATAGATAATTAGCCTGTTCCGCTACTTTAAAAAAAAAATAAAAAAGCCTCTTCCACTACGTACTTCGAAGAACAAAATCGTTCTCGCCTACTGATCATCGCCAGAGTCGTCGTCGTCGGACAGGTATGCACCACATGAATTTGATGAACATTTAGAGTTATCAATTCCCACGTCATACTGTGGAGGTAAGGCAAGTTTAGTAATCTCAATATCAATAATGCAGTTTTCGCGGCTGAACTTAAACTCGTCGAAATGTTGTATGGACTCTACGGACCTTAGGGACTAATGGGTGAAGCCTTTCTTACCACAAATATAGGGCCAGGTTAGTTAGCTATATTTTTCTGGACCAATCGTCTTTCTAAGCCGATTTCGGCATATCATCAAATACAATCTATATCCAGGAGCGGTCCAAACCTTACGAAGTCATTCGACCCCTCTAAAAAAGCAGTAGCGTAAGAGATGGCACCGCAGACCTCATGTTCCCTGCCATTTTATCTCACCACAAACGCTTGGGACTGAGAGCAGTTCCATTTTTTTTTAATCCCTTTAAGTTCCCCAATTGCTATGCACAACCACAACCTTGACTACTGCGCACAACTACCTATCCTAATTTGAATTAGTGAAGGTCTGTGATCAATTGATAAGATCCAAATCGAGCAACCATCTAAAAACACCATCCAAGGCCAAGGAAGATCTTATGCAATGGAACGCCATGGAATGAGGAGCAATCGGGATCAATTTCGGAGCGTTTCAAGGCTGCCCAGGAAGGGGCGGACCGTCTAGTCAAAGGGGCGGACCGCCTACTTTTCGACCACTCTCTGGATCTCGTCCAGGCGGACCACCTACTCAGAGGAGGCGGACCGCCTAGTGCCAAAGAGGCTGGGCGCCTAGTGCAAGTAGGCCGAGCGCCTAGTCTGTTGAAGAGCTGCGGGATTTTCTAGTTTTTAGCCTATGTAATTTCCATTATGCCCCTACGTGGCTTATGACTTTAGAACTTACTTAAGGGTACTTTAGGCCTTTCCTTATGTCTTGAATGAGGCCTATAAATACTCCATAGCTTAGCATTATTCCTTAGTTAGCTATTATGATGAATGATTGATTGTCAATGACAATGTTCAAGAGTGGATTCTCTTTGAATGAAAACCCTTTGAGACGGTTTGAGTTTACTAGTGGATTTTAGTTGAACCCCAAACCACCCCCGATCATTCTATTTGCGAGTCCCAGGTGCGGCTCGAGGGTAGTTGCATAGTGTAGGTCCTCCTTGACGCCGATACGAGGGTATCACGGAACAAGTTCTCCGTGGTTACCTTGTAGGGAGTTCGAGTAGTGTCTTGCTCTTTATCTTTATTTCCGCGTTTCGTTTTTGATTCTTATCATCTTGGTATCAGAGCGCGGAAATAAAGATAAAGAGCGAGACACTACTCGAACTCCCTACAAGGTAACTACGGAGAACTTGTTCCGTGATACCCTCGTATCGGCGTCAAGGAGGACCTACACGATGCAACTACCCTCGAGCCGCACCTGGGACTCGCAAATAGAATGATCGGGGGTGGTTTGGGGTTCAACTAGAATCCACTAGTAAACTCAAACCGTCTCAAAGGGTTTTCATTCAAAAAGAATCCACTCTTGAACATTGTCATTGACAATCAATCATTCATCATAATAGCTAACTAAAGAATAATGCTAAGCTATGGAGTATTTATAGGCCTCATTCAAGACATAAGGAAAGGCCTAAAGTACCCTTAAGTAAGTTCTAAAGTCATAAGCCACGTAGGGGCATAATGGAAATTACATAGGCTAAAAACTAGAAAATCCAGCAGCTCTTCAACAGACTAGGCGCTCGGCCTATTTGCACTAGGCGCCCAGCCTCTTTGGCACTAGGCGGTCCGCCTCCTCTGAGTAGGTGGTCCGCCTGGACGAGATCCAGAGAGTGGTCGAAAAGTAGGCGGTCCACCCCTTTGACTAGGCGGTCCGCCCCTTCCCGGGCAGCCTTGAAACGCTCCGAAATTGATCCCGATTGCTCCTCATTCCATGGCGTTCCATTCATAAGATATTCCTTGGCCTTGGATGGTGTTTTTAGATGGTTGCTCGATTTGGATCTTATCATCCTCCCCTTCTTGAGAAGATTTCGTCCTCGAAATCAAGGCTTGGTCTCTCACGGCTTTACCAACTCCTCGGGGTGGCCAAGAATCTCCTCCTTTGTCCTTCTTGATCGTCACTTTGGCATAGGCTTCTTCCAAGATCTTCCCTGCCTTAGCATGGAGCTTAGAACCTACAAGCAACGACAAGCAAAAACAAGCAAACGTCCTACTTTGAAAGTAGGTTAGTGCAAGAAGTGTGGAAAACACACTCCTGTGATATAACCAAGCATCAATAACAATCATGAATATCAAGTCTCCAAAGAGAACCATAAGCACTTGGTTAAAGATACATGCACTCAACAAGATAATGAGCAAATAGGTCATGGGGGCATGAAAAATGCAAGATCAAGCTATCAAAACCCTCTTGAACCTTAAGCTCAAAATCAACATACCAATCAATCCTCGAGGTGTGATCAACATGTGGAGTGGAGTGAATTAAATAGCCCAACCTACAAGTAGGACCAAGCACTCCACTCCCCTTCTTCAGAGCATACTTACTCACACCAAGGGATTCCTCTTCTCTTCCCATTTTATCAACTAGGCAACCCTCCTCAAAAGTCAAGCTATCAAGGAAGGTATTGATGATGGATTCTTCTTCATCATAACCCCAACAAGCAATAGTAGGGTCACTCAAAGAACCATCTACCTCTCCCAAATTCTCAAACAATGGGTTGCCTAAGGGGTCAAACCCTTCACACCATGGGGGTTCCATTTGACCACCCACCCTAGTCCGACAAGTCATGTCCACTAATGAGAATGCCTTCAAATAAAGGATTGGTAAAAACATGCATCTCACTATCATGATCAAGCATAGACAAGTTATCAAGACTAGGTTCACTTGAGGAGTCATCATAGACAACCTTGTCCAATTCATGCAATTTGGACTCCTCAAGGACAATTCCATCTTTACCACAACACATTGACCCACCAAATAGTAGCAAATCAACAAGAGCATGATCAACTATCTCATCTTCCCCTATGTCAAAGGTTGGTGGTGTGTCATAGCAAAGGTCACAATCATGGTCAACTATCAAATCTACACTAGGGAGGGGTTCAATGAACAATGAGCTCGCATCATGATGTGGCATAGTGCTCCTCCCAACTAGTGTTTCACATGCAAACTCAAGTTGACAACTAGACTCTTCACTAGTGGTATACTCACTAGATGCATCAAAAACACTAACTAGTGTTGAGTCATTACAAGACAAGTAGCTAGTAGGTTCATGAAAAGGTGAAGCAACACTTACATTTGTAGTACTTTCTTGATCACTCACAAGATTTGAAGTGTCATATGCAACTCCTCCTTCATGAAGCTCACATTGAGGCTCCAATGACTTGTCTTCCAATGTACCTACACAAGAACCTTTACAAGAAGAGATAGAAGATAAAGAAGGGTTAGAACAATGGGTGCTCTCACTCTCAATTTTTCCTTCCTCACCCCTCACCTCTCTCAATTTTACCTCATGGTCAAGTGTAGTTTGTGGTGACAATCCACTCACATCACTCCTCAAATCCTCTCCTTTTTCCCCTCTTGGATTGTCACCGGTCACTCCCTCACTTCTCTATATCTTTTCTCTCTCAATTGGAGTGGAGTGACTCCCATTTTCATCATGCAATGGCAAAACAATGAAATTGTTTGCCTCGAGTTCAAGTACAATGGGTGACTTTGCTTTAGCCTCTTCCCTCAACTCCTTCATGCGTTTGTAGTCATCACTCACTTGCTTGGGAGTTAGGGGCTGGAGCACGAACTTTTTCCCCTCATGCATCACCGTATAGGTGTTGGCATGGCCATTATGAACCACACGTCGATCAAATTGCCATGGCCTACCAAAGAGAAGGTGGCATGCTTGCATAGGCACAACATCGAACATGTGCTCATCCACATAGTTCCCAATCTTGAACTTGATCAAACATTGTTTAACCACCTTCAACTCACCACAATCACTAAGCCATTGTAACCGGTAAGGATTTGGGTGTTTTAGGGTGGGTATTTTCAATTGGGCAACTAGTGTTTGGCTAATAACGTTAGCACAACTCCCCGAGTCAATGATCATAGAGCAAATGAGACCCATGACTCGGCATTTGGTATGAAAAAGGTTTTCTCTTTATAAGGTCTCAACATCCTCCACACACATGGCTCCTAGACTCCTCCTCACAACAAGGAAGGCACGGGCCTCATCATCTTCTCCCATGACAATCTCCCCTTCATCTCCTTCCTCATCAGCCTCTACTTCCTCATCTTCGGACTCACTTTCTTGCTCATACACCAAATCACCAACCACAACCATGGTTCTTTTTGTAGAGCATTCCTTAGCAATATGCCCAAAGCCCTTGCACTTATAACATTGAGTAGAAGTAGAAATAGGATTACTCAAGCGAGTTTTAGAATTACCTTCCAAGTGTGGTGTAGTTTTCTCATAAGGCTTTTTCACTTCTTTGCTAGCACTTTCACTTGGAAAGTTTGCACCTGGAGTCTTCCACTCTTTTGGTTTGCTTGTGGTAGTAAGAGTGTTGTTTTTGAACTTCTCTCCTTTGAGCCAAGTCTCGGCATCAATTGAGGCTTCAAACATATCTTGAAGTGTGAGATAATGATGCAACCTCAATTGAGAAGCTATACCATAGCTCAAGCCATTCTTGAATCGGATCATGGCTTCTTCTTCACCTTCGGTATCCATATCCAATGCCATCCGGGTCTTTTCAAATTCATCATGGTACTCATGCACCGATTTGACACCTTGTTTTAGATCATAGAGCTTCTTGAGTTGCTCTTGCCGATACCTTGGAGTTATGTACTTGGCATTCATAAGTCCTTTCAAATCATCCCAAGTCACATTCAAATGCAAATTCATCCTTCTCCTAGACCTCTTCATAGACTCCCACCAAGTAGAAGCATAGGCCTCAAAGGTAGAAATAGCATATGTACCCTTTCTCTCCTCGGCCATCTCATTGGTGTCAAACACCCTCTCCATTTGTAGTACCCATTCCATGTACGCCTCCGGATCACAAGTTCCCTTGAAGGATGGAAGATTGAGCTTGACACTATTGAGGTTGTTGTTGTTGTCACGTACCCCATAGTTAGGCTCCGGTTGGCCTCCATAATGGTCATCATGAGCAACATACTCCCTCCTAGCATTCCTCCCTCCATATCCCATGGGTGGCCCTCGACCTCGGCCTCTACCCCTATCCACATTTCGACCCCAATTCATTGGCCTCCTAGGTTGATAAGGAGCATCATACCCATAGGCCTCATCACCTGATGCAGGGAAAAACGAGCGGAAGCTAGAAACGATATGAAAATGCGGAAGCTAAAACAAGATAGGCGATATCGATGAAGATATCGAGATAAAGAGCAAGACGAGGCTTGAACGTTTACCTAAGTAGCACCGAGGAACTCGTCTCGATACACCCCGGGTGAAGTCAAGGATCACCTATACTATGCAACTACCCTCAAGAATCACGTGGTTCTTGCAAATAGAATGATCAAAGAGGTTTCGATGTTCAACTTGGAATCCACCAAGTGAAATCATGCCCGTTCACGGGTTCTTCATTGAGATTCACTCAAGAAATTCATCATTCTACATTCAGGGTTTGTTAAAATGAAATGAAGACCTAAGGGCTCTATTTATAGGCCCTTTCTAAGACTAAAGTAAATGTCTAAAACACCCCCAAAGTGGGTTATAACAATACAAGCCACTTAAGGGCAAAAATGGAACTTTACACAAAATCCCGCCTCAGCTTACAGGGAGAGGCGCTCCGCCTCATTGGGGGAGGCGCTCCGCCTCAGGGTCCTTCAGTGAGGGGCGGTCCGCCTCAGTGGGGGAGGCGCTCCGCCTCTTGCTGTGCAGCCTTCTGGACTTTGGCAGGCGGTCCGCCTCTTTGGGGAGGCGCTCCGCCTCTTCCTGGGAGGTGTGGATACGGCTCAAAATGGTCTCTAAGTGTTCCTCCTTGGCCCGTAGTCGGTCCTCCCTCAAGCGTGCTCAAGTCCATGGCTTCAATTCGCTCTCGAACCCTCATCCGAAGGCCTTGACTTGCAACCTTTGTGCTCTTCAAGCTTGGTTCTTGATGGTTGTTGTTTAGGCCAATTTGCCCGGCATCATCCTCCCCTTCTTGAAAGGATTTCGTCCTCGAAATCGAACCATCAAGTCCTACAATCAAACACAAGCACAAACAAAAAACAAAACTCCTACTACAATAGTAGGTTAGTGTGCCAAGTGTGGGAAAACACACTCTTATGGTACAACCAAGTATCAATGGCAACAAGGAAGCTCATGTTCCCAAAGGAACTAGCAAGTACTTGGTTCAACAAAGAAGTGCACCCAACACAAGAACAAACAAAGGGATTAATTGGGCATGGCATATGCAAGATCAAGTTATCAAATTCCCTACGACCCCTAAGTTGATTAGTGCACCAAGATTCCCCACTATGCGAGTAGGCAAGTCTAACAAGAGTGAAGGCAAGTGGTGTGGAAAATTCACTCTTGTGATAGAGCCAAGTATCAATACTAATAAAAAAAGCTTATGTCCCCAAAGGAGACAACAAGTTCTTGGCTCACCAATGACAAGCACTCACAACCATAACAAGCAAAGAGATCATTAGGACATAGAATATTAAAGATTACACAATCAAGTTTCCTATGACCCCTAAGCTCATGATCGACACGCCAAACCTTTAACGCAATGCTTTCACAGTGTGGCACAATGGGTTCGGCATGCTCAATTCTCAAAGCGTGGTTAACATGCGGGATGGGATAGGCAAAATAGTGCAATGCACAATTAGCAACAATTACCCCACTCCCCTTCTTAAGAGCTCTCATACTCACACTAAGAGATACCTCCTCATCTCCAATTTCATCCTCGAGACAACCCTCCTCACGTGATAAACTCTCAAGGGAGGCATTAATAATGGCCTCTTCATCATCATAACCCAAACCAACAAGAGTAGGGTCACTAGAAGAATCATCTACCTCACTCGAAGCTTCAAACAAAGAGTTGTCTATGGGATCAAATCCCTCACACCAGGGAGGTTCCAACTCATTCCTAACTCTAGCTCGATACAACTCACCACCACCAATAAGGATGCCCTCAAACAAAGGATTAGTAAAAGTACGCATCCCATTCTCAAGGTCAAGCAAAGGTGAAGTATCATAGCTAGGTTCATCACTCGCACTTGAGGAGTCATCGAATATAATTCGATCCATTTCACCCACTTGGGACTCCTCAAGGTCACTACTTTCCCCACTACAACACATAGGTCCACCAAAGGCAATTAAATCAATAAGGGCATGATCAAACAACTCATCTTCCCCTTTATCAAAAATTGGTGGTGTGTCATAACAAGGTTCACAAGTATAGTCAACTACCATTTTCTCACTAAAGAGAGGTTCATTGAATATCGAGCTCACATCATGACGTGGCTTATCAATCCTCTCAACTAGTGGTTCACATGTACACACAAGTTGACTAATCGACTCTACGCTAGTTGCGATTCTATCACATGCATTACAAGTACTAACTAGCATTGAGTCTTCACAAGACAAGGAATGACCATGTTCATAAGAAGGTGAAGAAACACTTACACTTGAGTAGCTCCCGTGAGTACTCACATCGCTTGAAGTGTCACGTTCAAGTCCTCCCTCATGAAACTCACAATGAAGATCTTCATCCTCTTGTCCTTCTTCCAAGGCAAATGGTGGAGGCTCCAATAGCTCGCCTCCAAGAGTACCTACACAAAAGCTATAGCAAGAAGAAGAAGATAACATATGGTTAGGACAAAAGGTGCCCTCACTCTCAATTTGTTTTTCCCCTCCTCTCCTTTCTTTCAATTCGCTCTCATGTGCAAGTGTGTGGGGATGAGGTCCAATTATGTTATCACCTCGCTCACTTTCCCCAACTCCCTCATTTACCATTGGTTGGCTCATAGGAGTAGTAGAATTACTCCTAGAGTGAGCAATTACATTTACTTGGGGATTGCCCAAGTCGTGGGGAATGCCCACTTGTTGGGGAGTGCCCAACGGTTGGGGATTGCCCAACACTTCATCACTAGTACCCCCTTCGGTACCATTTTGGACACTCGGGGCCCATTCCTCTTCGAGGCGATCAAACCTCGCGCTTATGGATCTCACCTCGGCCAAGAGGTTGACCAAAGTGCTTACCGGTACCTTAATGGTATCGTATACGTCTCCGGCCATGTACCTACAAAATTTAAAGACAAGAGAAAGAGGTTAGAGTAAAAAAACCTCACTCGCTCCCTCACCTTTGGAATGTCTCTCGGGTACACTCAATTTAGTGGGTGGTAGGATCACTCAAGCTTGATTTCAAAGGCTTCCTCGTAGTTGAACAACCACCTCAATAACCACTCAAGTCACACGAACCAAATACTCTTCGGGGTGAGTGGAATCGATGGGACTCGATGGACGAACGGCTATATGAGTGAGCACTGGAAGCAAGAATGTTCTACGAGGCTTCTTTGAGTTCTACTCTCCTCTAGGCACGAATGTCCTAATACGCTCAAGAGTTAGTGTCTTTCGAGTAGGCCAATTACCCTACAAACACTAACCAAGAAGCCCGGAGGCAAACAACAAGTGAAAACCTACGAAAAAACTACCCGGAAACAAGTAACAGGGGGAGGCGCTCCGCCCAGAGGGGGAGGCGCTCCGCCTACCTAAGTCCAGAGAAGGACTTTTGCTGAGGCGGTCCGCCTAAATCCTGAGGCGGTCCGCCTAAATCTGAAGCTGCAGCTTTTCAACTACGGGTTTTTGGCTTTTTGCACCCAAATTTTCCAACGATTTCAACCCGTTACTCAATCCCAATGATACCCAATGGTGTATTCAACTATGATAAACAATCCCCAATAGTTTTTAACTTCAAACAACCAACAACAAGATTGATTCAAGTTTTGAAGCAAAATTTTCAAAGTTTTCAAGAATTTGGGATTTCAAGATTTTCGATTTTCAATCCGTAACACCAAAACATGTTATGAGGGTATCAAATCAACGGGTTAACAATATAGAACAATCCCCAATACATTTAAACGCTTGGGGAATCAAATCCAACCCGATCTACTAATTTTTTTCAACTTTTCAACTTTTTCAATTTTTTTGTTTTTTCTTCAAATCTTCAAGAACAAAAACATAAACACGACAACAATAAGAACAAGACCGAGGATTCGTAAGAACGAAGCCTAGCCGTGCTCTGATACCAACTGATGCAGGGAAAAACGAGCGGAAGCTAGAAACGATATGAAAATGCGGAAGCTAAAACAAGATAGGCGATATCGATGAAGATATCGAGATAAAGAGCAAGACGAGGCTTGAACGTTTACCTAAGTAGCACCGAGGAACTCGTCTCGATACACCCCGGGTGAAGTCAAGGATCACCTATACTATGCAACTACCCTCAAGAATCACGTGGTTCTTGCAAATAGAATGATCAAAGAGGTTTCGATGTTCAACTTGGAATCCACCAAGTGAAATCATGCCCGTTCACGGGTTCTTCATTGAGATTCACTCAAGAAATTCATCATTCTACATTCAAGGTTTGTTAAAATGAAATGAAGACCTAAGGGCTCTATTTATAGGCCCTTTCTAAGACTAAAGTAAATGTCTAAAACACCCCCAAAGTGGGTTATAACAATACAAGCCACTTAAGGGCAAAAATGGAACTTTACACAAAATCCCGCCTCAGCTTACAGGGAGAGGCGCTCCGCCTCATTGGGGGAGGCGCTCCGCCTCAGGGTCCTTCAGTGAGGGGCGGTCCGCCTCAGTGGGGGAGGCGCTCCGCCTCTTGCTGTGCAGCCTTCTGGACTTTGGCAGGCGGTCCGCCTCTTTGGGGAGGCGCTCCGCCTCTTCCTGGGAGGTATGGATACGGCTCAAAATGGTCTCTAAGTGTTCCTCCTTGGCCCGTAGTCGGTCCTCCCTCAAGCGTGCTCAAGTCCATGGCTTCAATTCGCTCTCGAACCCTCATCCGAAGGCCTTGACTTGCAACCTTTGTGCTCTTCAAGCTTGGTTCTTGATGGTTGTTGTTTAGGCCAATTTGCCCGGCATCATCACCATACTCGGCTTCCTCCTCTTCTTGAGCCTCAACAACTTGCTCAAGAGGTGGGACAAACCTAACGGGTCTTCGAAGTGGAGCATTACCTTGGGGATTGCCCAAGTTGAGAGGATTGCTCTCTTGTTGGGGATTGCCCAACCCACGCTCTCGTAGAGCTTCAACTTTGCTTTGTTCATACCTCTTGTTTAGCTCAACAAAGTGTCCGGGAGTCATAGGAGTGCTATGACTCGTGCCCTCTCCGGATTCAATTTGGACACTCGGGGTCCTCCTCTCTCCGGTCTCAACTTGATTCCTCTCGACAGTTTCAAGTCTCAATGAGATATCCTCCAATTTAGCCATAATGGTGGCCATAAAGTGCTTCATGGGATCATCTCCATCATTCGCCATGGTACCTACACAAAGCAACAAACGTTAGTAAAATACCTCTCCCACTCCCTCACAAATGTTTCACTCGGCTCGCTCGTGTTTAGTGGGGGATGGATATTTCACACAAGTTTGAGTCTAAAAGCTTCAAGTAGTTGACCAACGAACCATGACTCAATCACTCAACTTATCAAGTCCAAATGCACTCCGGGGTGAGTGGAGTTAATGGGACTCGATTGGGACGATAGGCACTTTAAATGAGGACTTGAATCAAAAGATACTACGGATCTTCTTTGAATTCTAGTCTCCTTTCTAAGGCACGATGATCCTAATAGCTCAAAGTAATTAGCACTAATCGAGTAGGATTATACTCTAATAGCACTAACCGGAAGCAATGCAATCAACAAAACGAGAAATCCTAGAAGAATCTACCCAATTCCCAACTTGAAGGAAGTAGGCGCCCCACCTGTTTTGAGTAGGTGGTCCGCCTGGTTCCCTGTAGAGGGGAGTAGGCGGTCAGCCTACTTGAAGTAGGCGGTCAGCCTACTCTACTAGGCGGTCCGCCTCTGTAAAATCCAGAGAGTGAACAAAAAGTAGGCGGTCCGCCCCTTCTACTAGGCGCCCCGCCTAGTGCAACTTCCAGCACTGTTCAAACTCGTTTTTCTTGCCTTTGGCACCCAAAATTCCAACAATTCAAACGTTGTTTTATCGATCCGAAGGTACCCAAACGTTGTTTCAAGCACAGAGATCAAACCCCAATCAATTTCATCAAAACCCAATCAAAATTCAACAATCTACCATGTTCATCATGTTCATAGCTAGGGTTTCAAGCCTTTTCAATTTTTTCAAGGGTTTCAAATCTCAAATCATGGAATACAACTCCAAATCGTGTGTGTTGGGTACCAAAATAATGGGTTTCCAATAAGGAACAAACCCCAATAACAATCTCAACACGAATCAATCCAAAACACAAGATAGAACAAATTTTTGGTATTTTTCAATTTTCCAATTTTTTTGTGATTTTCTCCTTTCCAATAACAAGAACAAGAAAACTAAAGATAGAATCGACCGAGGCACGAAGAATCAAGGGTCGGGGGTTTGTAGAAACAAAACCCGAGCCTTGCTCTGATAGCAAGATGATAAGAATCAAAAACGAAATGCGGAAATAAAGATAAAGAGCAAGACACTACTCGAACTCCCTACAAGGTAACCACGGAGAACTTGTTCCGTGATACCCTCGTATCGGCGTCAAGGAGGACCTACACTATGCAACTACCCTCGAGCCGCACCTGGGACTCGCAAATAGAATGATCGGGGGTGGTTTGGGGTTCAACTAAAATCCACTAGTAAACTCAAACCGTCTCAAAGGGTTTTCATTCAAAGAGAATCCACTCTTGAACATTGTCATTGACAATCAATCATTCATCATAATAGCTAACTAAGGAATAATGCTAAGCTATGGAGTATTTATAGGCCTCATTCAAGACATAAGGAAAGGACTAAAGTACCCTTAAGTAAGTTCTAAAGTCATAAGCCACGTAGGGGCATAATGGAAATTACATAGGCTAAAAAGTAGAAAATCCCGCAGCTCTTCAACAGACTAGGCGCTCGGCCTACTTTCACTAGGCGCCCAGCCTCTTTGGCACTAGGCGGTCCGCCTCCTCTGAGTAGGTGGTCCGCCTGGACGAGATCCAGAGAGTGGTCGGAAAGTAGGCGGTCCGCCCCTTTGACTAGGCGGTCCGCCCCTTCCTGGGCAGCCTTGAAACGCTCCGAAATTGATCCCGATTGCTCCTCATTCCATGGCGTTCCATTGCATAAGATCTTCCTTGGCCTTGGATGGTGTTTTTAGATGGTTGCTCGATTTGGATCTTATCATCAATTGCACTGCACGATAAAATGCACTGCACGATGCACTTCCACAGTTTTTTTTTTTTTTTTTATTTTTCCCAATGACCAAGTAAGTATGATTACTTAAGCAGACAACCCAACAATCACATCAAATCCTATAAGAATACTTTTGACAGTTTGCTAGCATGGTGACGGTTTAGGTATGCTAGTGTGGTAGCTTCATTAAAATGATAGCTTCAAATAGTTCCAACCTTCCAATATTTACCTGATTTGGTTACAAAGGTAGCTAGTACCCTATGCGATCATATTTGCGTTTTGCAGTTCATTGCTCCTAAACAAATTCAAAAGGAAATTACATGTCCCTTACTTGAATAAAGCGCACATCTACACACGTAACCCTAATTATTAACTGTATTCTCAGAAAGTATTTAATAGTCATATACTAAATAATGGTAACGTAGTAAAATGTATACTCTATTTATTGCTTATCATGATGGACATGCTGATGTGTGGCTAAAATACCACACATTACATACTTGTACTTGAGCTATTGTTGTGTTAAATTGATGAAATAAGTGCACTTATCATGGTTTTGTTGCATTTTGTAGGTTGAATATGCTGGAGAAGAGTTATGGAAGATACAAGTAAAAAAGACATCAAGTTGAAGAAAAAGAAGAAAACTGGCTCGTCTGTCAGAAACTCAACCGAATGTGGCTATGCGTGAAACAGTGACTAAGTTGATTGAAAAACTGGGTAACAGGTCAACTTTCAGTACCAGAGTGGCTGTATGACGAAAAATCAGCCATTTCTTTGTTTTAACCAAGGGATAATTTTTGGGAAAATATGGTAATTACTTTGGGACTACAAATAGATAGTTTTACCATAGTTTACATATCTTTGGCTACTTTTCCAACTTGGGAGCAAGAATCATCAACAATCCTTGGAGATTGAAGATTAGGTGCAGTTTGATGAGCAATTCTTTATCCCTTTCTTTATTTCTTTGATTTGTATTGCTACATTTGGATATTGATGTAAGTCTATAATTATATGAATGATTCATAACTAGGAATTTATTCGGTGAGATTTGATTATCTAGCTTCTATTGCTTTGGTTGTTTAATTTTAATGTTCATGACACTAAAGTTACATGTCTACTTTGCTAACTAAAGACTCGGGAGAGATTAGTAAGCGTAGAATAGTGAAGCTAGCAAGGATTTGTTTAAGAATATGTAAGATTTTTGAAACTTGTTGTTTATAACAAACCTATAGAAATTTTGCGGTTGAAAATCATCCATAAAGTTGAATTGTTAAGTACTTAATAAGTGAATGTTTCCTTCTCTTTGCGACCGAACAAAAATGCAAATGTGTCCTATAACTTGGGACTGAGGGAGTACAATAGTAAGATCTCGTTTGGTCAAGCCTAACTTATAAGCACTTAACTGCTTTTTGAGTGTTTGGTAACTAAAAGAACAAAGAGCTTATAAGCACGTTTGAGCTTAAATTAACCCAAAAAAGAGAAGTTACGAAATCCTAACTTCTCAAAAGTGTCTTATAAAGCCACTTATGGCTCAAACATATAGACTGTTTCGGTAAGCATTATAGTAGCTTATAAAGCACATACATCTTTTTAGATTACTCCATAAGACACTTGGGTATCAATTTGGGGGTTGGGATTTTTCTCCTTTATTATTTGCTGCATTAAATATCAATAGAGCCTATGATATTGTCCATGTGACTTTGTTTACTACTCCCTCCGTCTCAAATTAGTTGACGCATTAGCAAGATTCATTTGTCCCAATTTAGTTGACAGCAACGAATTTCAAGACTATTTTTGTTAGGTCTTTCCCTTAGTTATTCAGATATTCTCAAAAATTATTTAATAGTCATATCTTAAATAAGGATAACATAGTAAAATATATACTCTAATTATCGATTTTTTTAATGGGCGATTGGGCGTACAATGTCTGAAACTTGAAAGTGTCGATTAATTTGAGACGGAGGGAGTATTTGTTTGATAATTAAAGGCTACCAAATTCCCTTAACAAATTTGCATGGGAAAGTTCAGTTATTCAAACTACGGAGTATAACTGTATAAGCGGGCTCTAAACATCAGCAATACATTCAGCAATCTATGTGAACTGTATATTGAGACCACAATAATACTTTTTTTATAATTAAATCTTCACGTCTATACTATAAATGGTCAAAGCCAAATACATAGATGGTACACAATACATTACTAATTAAAATAGCGGTGATAATTCTTTACATCGGGGAACCAAACGATCCTACAATTTTCAGCCTAGGACAATGAAGGAGTGAGAGTAACCAATAACTTTATGAAAACCACACCTGGCACTAATAGCCGAAAATAACGAAATAAGGTTCAGATTTTCAGTTCTAACACATTGTGGAAAGCTTTTTCAAAACATTACCTCCTGTTGGGTTTTAAAGGTGGTCTTCGTGGAATAAAGCAAGTGAAAAATAAGCTTAAATGATAACAAGAATATATCCATATATAAATATGAAAAGAGACGGGAGAGTTGATGAAAAGAGTAATACCAATATTTGGAGGACAAAAAAAGGTGATACATTAAATAATGATAAAAGGAAAATATAAAGAGAAGAAAATAAATATGTTTGACAAAACGGTAATTGGGATGTCCAACATGATAGTGGGGATGTCAGCCTGCACAGTGCCAATGAATCTCAAAGAAGACCCTTTATGAAGTACATAAAAGCTAAAATATTAATCATCAAATTCCTCCAAGTCCTAGTTTGTGCGGCATGATGCCCTTCATCTGTATAGTTTCTCTTGCATTGAAGTCTCTCTAATCAACTAACAGAAGAGAGAAAACCGTGGCGGATGCACAGCTCGTGAAAATATGGGACCTTCCAGAAAAAGTGTCCTTGCAACCAAAAGACGAGCTAATGCAAAGTAACTATTTGGTGTTGGAATTCATTTGCTCAAGAACTCCGCATGACAAGAGGAATATCACAATATTTCACTAATTTAGGAGTTGAGTGCACCGTAATCGGTGCACAGACTAAATCGAAGTCAATCCAAAGAGCGCAATTAAGATCCTGATCCGACTTCATGACTTGGCGTACTCCGTTCATCCAATCATGGATGCAAGAACAGAGAAAGAAAAATTTTCATATTCTTTGATTTACATCTAAATGAGGGAGTAGTTTTGGGAATCTTACACCAGGACCGAAGGCAAACATTTTTTAAGATGAACAAATCAATATTTTTCATGAGAAATATTTGCAAGGAATGAAGTGTTCCGAGAAGAAGAATTTGGATTCTACAACTACCACTACCCTTATATATAGGCAAAGCAGTACAGTTCATGGGAAATTAGCGCAGAAAAGGAAGTTCATAGGAAATTAGCCGAGTTTATAATACTAATTTATTTTTCCTTATATTAACATTAACATTTACTCCCTCCGTTTAAAAAATTATTAATCTTTTCACTTTTCGAAATTCAATTCGACTAATCCTTGATTCTAAATTAGACTATATTAAATTAATATTTTCAAATAAAAATTTGCATATTCAAAAACTATACAAAATGTACTGCTACATACAGCCCTTTCCATATCAATATGATGAAAAAAAATCTTCTTAAATTGTTGGTCAAAGTTCATCCACTTTGATTTTCGAAAACCAAAAAGGATATTACTTTATGAAACAGTATCTATTTATGAATAAATTCTTTATATAATTTAAAGCTTGCTTATCTACTACGTACTACATCTTCGGTGCTTTCAATGAGTCGCAATCTAACATGATCTCCTGCCTTTAGATTTTTGGCCCTTACAAAATCTCCCCAGCCCTTATTCCAAACACTAGTTAACTCCTGAAACATTTCGACAGTTTGACATTAATAAAGAGAAAACCAAAAGACACTAGACCGGCTTTGAATCTGCCAGAAATGACCATACGTTTCCCCTTAAATTTACACTACTTCTCGAAACGCGATTTGCACGTATAATCCATATTAATGAGAACAACTTTTTTTCCTAACCAAAATTATAGTAAGAAATCAATAGAGAAATATTTAAAACAAAACATCAACTGTAGTAAAGCAAACATAAGCGTAAAAAGTCGTTGAAGAACTAAAAAAACAAATGAAAGAATGTTATACCTTATATGATTCATATTAACTTATTGTGAGTATCTCCATCTGTATATTTCATAGAGTTAGCATATATTTGTGAAATCCATGTGTGAATTAACACAAAAAATGAAGTACTTTAATTCTCGTACTAAACCTTGCCGCACGAATGAAGTATACTTTATGACAGCACATGAGACATCTATAATAATAAGAGACCAATTTTATACCAAAAATCATAAGAAAATTAAATATAACTAAGGAATCCTCCTGACATTATCCGGTATAAAACCAAAAAGAACTTATTCAGAAAATAGTATTCGTAAGTCTCGCAACAAAATCAACTTTTTGTTAGAATGAAATGCTGCCTGCCTCATTTGTATTGGCACAAATCCAAGCAGAGTTCTATCCAACTCTATACAAAAGCACGATATCAATTGATTTTTCCTGAATGCGATAAAAAATAATCATTTCATAAGCTGGGGAAACAAAATTCTATAGAAGTTTATTTTATTATAACTTTTAAACATCAGATAATCAACATAGAGTAAGAAGAAAAAATGATGAAAAAGTAAAAGAGCATCCACGGAATGGACAAAAGCATTGTGCTCTCTAAACCAAATATATAATCACTGGTGAATATAAAATTGTATTGAATAGTAGTATTTCATTTGCTCCAAGATTTACATTAACGGAAATGATTGTTAGAAATTCAGCATCATTTAAAGAATATAAAATCAACAGTACTAGAATAGATTTATACATGTATGTACTATGTAGATCACATACATGCACATCCAATGAAATCATTTGTTGAGAGTATAGTCCATACAAATTTATACATTAAGTCGAGGAAGAGATTTATCTATCAAACATATCATATAGCTATTAGTATTCCCATTTAGAATATTCCCTAACAGAACATTCAATGTATTTTGTTCAGGATACAGAGGTTTGCAGACGTTTCCAACTTCCAAGAAACTAATTAATTATGTAATATTCGGATAAAGAGTATTTGAAAAGACTTAAGCGTGTATCTCACATTAATTATTATAATTTTGTATTATATTTGACTAAATAATGTTATTAGAATGTATAACAGAATATTAATTTTGTATAAATATACTAGAGAGATAATATGTACTTGAAGGGACAAAAAGTCTTTCACTTTTTACCTAGTAGATTGGCTCTATATATATATATATATATATATATATATATATATATATATAGCAATACCCTAAAACGTTCTGTCATTGCCGCTTAATTTCTTTTGAACTAATCACAAAGGATTCTGTTGGGCAAGTGCCCGTTAATGAGATCCATTAGGCAGGAAAAGCATTGCTGAGTCTAAACCACTGTAAGCTCTCAGCCCTACTTCAACGTCCGATTTTTTTTTTCCTGGTGTAGTGTTTATAGGGTTTGTTGGCCCATATGTGTTTATTAAGTTATTTGTTGTGGTTTTTTGTGGTCCCCATGGACGTCTTCGTGTCAGAGCTTCCTAATCCTGATTGTTTGTTGCAGATGCGTAGCTATTGAATATTGTTTTCGAAACTCGAACTTGGTTTTCCACTTTGTGGGTAGCTGGATAATTTCACCTAAAATTGTATATAATCATTTTTTCTTTATTTGCATTTAGTTCGTTATACTGTTAGTTAGTTTACAATAAACTTCTGAAGGGTTATGAATTTTAGCATTGTGGGTTTTTGTTCTAGACCTCAAAAAACCGTTTTGAAGCATACATACATTGCAGTTTATATCTCGAATTAAAAATATTCCTTGACGTACAGTTGACAAGATCTGCCGTTTTCAATGGATCATGCGGACCAAGAACCCTCCGACCCCCCATATACTGTTTCAGATATTGAGTGTATGTTAAGTAGAGTCGAAGAAGTTGAGGATTTATTATCTATAGCCCGTCCCCGAGCTCGAAATACTACTGTCGATACTGAGAATGTATCTGCTGTCAATGAAGATAGTGAGGTGCCACGTGTCAATGCGATGGTAGAAATCTGCGTGGGTGGTCCTTTCGAATGCAAAATTTGCCTGGAAACGCCTAGAGAACCTATCTTGACTTATTGTGGGCACCTGTATTGCTGGCCATGCTTCTATCAGTCATCTTTCGTTGATTCTACATCAACTGCAAGGGAATGCCCTGTCTGCAAGGGAGATGTTCCAACTGAAACTGTAACTCCCATTTATGGTACTAAATGCGGCCCACCACTACTGCGCGGCGTGATAATTCCACCACGACCAAAAACGCGTAGAATAAAGAGGGATAGGTGTCAGCGTGGTGATATTTCCTGCCCTCACTAATGCTCTTTGGGTTGAAAGAATTATCATATTTCGAGGTAGTAGTTGTAATTAAACTTTTTGGATGTTTGTATGTACAAAATGCTTTGCATCGTTTTGTTTGAAGGCTCTGATTTTTGTATTTTAGCCATTATTTTGAATCACAATGTCTGTACTTTTGTGGATTTTTCAATTTAGTGTGCTTATATTTTTTTGGATTCTGCGCCTAAGTGTGCTTATCTATTCAACAGCCTCAACACACATCACAACATTGTCCCAATATTGGATCCTTACTCATTTTGTGCTTGCTACGCGACTTTCCGCATGATGTCGTTGAGGTTCCAAAGAAGTTGGGGTTGAAAAATTATTTTGTGTTGCAAACTTCTTCTGTTGCGGGATTGCGGCATTGTTTAGACTTTTGAAATTAATGTTATAACCAATTTTTCATTGCCATTTCTATCTCTTAGTAATAATATTCCTTCTTTGTTTGAACAGACCAACGGTTGGCTATGGATCATGCGAACCCAAAAGCTTCGGTCCCCACGTTTTTGCAAATTGAGTCTTTGTATAGAAGACTCGAACGGCTAGAGGATATAATGTATAGAGGCCGTCATCAGGAACGAAATACTACTGTTGATAATGGGAATGTATCTGCTGTCAATGAGGATAGTCAGGTACAAGGTCACAATACTCACGACACGGAGGTAGAAAGCTGTGGGGGTGGTCCTTTCCATTGCAACATTTGCTTGGAAGTGCTCGAGTGCCTATCTTGACTTGTTGTGGGCACCTGTATTGCTGGCCATGTTTCTGTCAGTTACCTTTGGTTGATACAACGAATGCTACATGGATATGCCCTGTTTGCAAGGGAGATGTTGCAACTATTGATGTAACTCCCATTTATGGTTGTGGAGTCCGTACAGGCGGCACACAACTAGGGTCGTCTGGCTTGATGATACCACCACGACCAATTGCATGTCGAATAAAGATTGATAGATTGCATCCTGGTGTGGTCTCACATCCAGTCTAACGCTAACTGGGTAGAAACAATACTCAGAGCCATAGAACCTTTTTGGACGTTTGTATAAATAAAATGCTTAGCTTCATTTATAACTTGCCTCCTGCATTGTTCCATGTCGTAGAGAGAGTATATGAGGAGTATAAACACTACAGCTGAATGGACTAGTGGTGAAATCATATGTGTAATCTCGTACAATACATTCCTGTCAATTAAATTGGTCAAAGAAGACCATCTCCGCTCCGGTCCCGCAGCAAACCTTGGACTACCTATGCAAAGAGTGTTGTACAACTCTTGTAAGTTATTTTGGACGACAGTTTCCTACAAAAGTATATGCTTCTCTATTTCAACCTTACTCACAGCCTTGAAACAGAGAGCATATACTTTTCTCTGGAACAACCGTATTCACAGCCCTAGGATTTAGAGCTGGAAGCTTCGCATGGGAAAATGTGGACCATCCAAGAGGGAAGGCAGTTGTGGTAAGACAAAGTCATATGATCAAAATGTGTTTGAGACGTCTTTTATAATATTGCAAAGTGATAATATTGTGTTGATGTCCATCTATTTTGTTTCTGGAATTTTATAGACATGTGCATTGCTCTATAACAGTCTTCTTTGACAATCGGTGCAAGTCTGGACAGTCTTCTTTCACAACCGGCACTGACTTGGTTTCTCCTACAAAATATACTCTTTCAATAATCTATCTCAGTACTTAATTAATCCATGTATCTCAATGAATGTGTCGATTGGAAACCAAAACACTGTCTCTGTAACCTTAGTACCAATTTGGTTTAATTGCATCAACTGTCAAGTACTGGTACTCAAAGACGCAGTGAAAAATATTCCATTTCATGACGGAAGCTTAAACTCACGAGTAGTGGAAAGCATATCTTGACCGAGTGAACTAAGACAAGACGATGAACTCAAGATGAATTTATTTGAGACACTTAATTCTAGTTACAAGGCCAAGCAAATAGACTTCTCTGAGCAATTTTGGTCGAAAGCTTTATTGGAGTGATATGAAGTACAGTATGACCAACCTCCAAAATGGTTTTGACTGAAGCAGCATATACATGTTACGTATGCAACAGATATCGGGTTAATTAGATCTCTTGGCAACAAACTCTTACCCATCAAAGAATGTTGGCGCACAGATGGAAGTGCAGGATTTGATTCACAAGTATAGAAGACATTGAGTATGTCTTTCAAAAAGTCACATGGGCACCATGACACACAATTTTTCTAGGAAATATGACACATACACTCCAAGTAAATGAACTTGAATAAAGAGAGGGAGAAGAAGGATCTCCAACCTTGTCCACCATTGTTTGCACCAAAATAGAGCAGACATCAAAATGTTGCAAATTAACTCCACCCATTGCACTATTTCTTGAACCAAAAATAATATTACATTTATGTTCTCCTCTTTTCTATGTTATATTATTTTTTTACTTTAAATTTTATTTTTTAATTCCATAAAACAAATACTTTCTTTTTTCCTTTTTTATATAACTTACTCACACTTTTAATAAAAATAATATGCACGAAATTTAATTATATGACACTCCAAAAATAAGATTTAAAATTAATATTATAAACTAGGTGTATTACGTAAAAAAATATTTGGTATATTAGGAATTTAATTGTAAAAATTAAACTTTATATTATGTCTAAACAAGAGTTATAGTAAAAACAATAATAACATAATGTAGAATAGTAATTGTCAATGTTAATATTTTCATATGCAATTCATGGCAATTTTGCACCCGTTAGTTAATTGTCATGTATGTCTCGTTGACATTGAAACTCTCGCATTAACTTATCTGCTCTTTGATGGTGTCAAGCAGAAGCCGTTGATTCAGACGAAACCTGATGAAGTACTTTTTTGTTTTAAATTTCTGGGATTGATAGAAATTAAAAAAAAATATTTAACATTTGGGGGGAAAATAGGCCTAATATTCGTGCAATATTAGTCAAGAGCGCGGATTATTTGGAGAAACATCATTACACATAATACTACTCCAGATACTAATTACAAATTGTGCTATTTTAATAACCAACATAACACAGATTGATGTTCACTACCACGGGACGGAACAAATAGTGCTGCAATTTGACATAGGATCGGAAATATCAAAATTTTGCAGTACCCAAAGTAAACTTCAAAAAGGAACAGCAGACTCGGACATAGGGAAATACAGATAGCATAGAAAGAGTCAAATTAAACCCGAACCCTGCCGTGGTGAGGCTGTAGGAGAGGCGATTTGCGCTCCTTCAGGACAATTGCCTTGGTGATTACTCAGTACTCGCTCTAAGATCGTCGCGAAATCTTCCAAACGCATCAGCAGCAAATCCACCTGGTGAGAAACACGATCGACCCATATGGCCAATAAATTAACGTCGCATTTCACCGTGTTTACAGAGTGGAAAACTTTGTTATCCACGATGGCGTGCGGACGTAGGCTGCATCTTTCTGCAGGCATATCAATTTAACTTCACTATGTTAGAAACGGCGAAAATAAGAGGATATGCTTGGTTTTTTTAAGAGAAATAAAGGGGTTCTCAGTGACAATTTCCTCTAGGGCTATGGGAGAATATATAATGGGCCGGGTTGGCAAGTTACTGCCAAATGTTTCGTAATTTTAATTTTCCTTGGAGGGTAAATCTTAAATCCGCGAACCAAAACTGGTGGGATATTAATTAATCAGTTGGAGGGTAAATCTTTAACAGTTTGTTCACTGCGCCGTGCTTGTTACACACCAAACACGGACAATGCCCACTATGGTTCGAATTCATCGTGAAACATTTCAACTGCAAATCTCTCTGGGAAACTATGAATCCTGTCCTCATTCAAAATACTGGATTTATTTCACCAGCCAAAACAAAGTCGACGAATTCTGAGTCACAAGCAGCAAATGATTCTGATTTTTTGACTTGTGTGAGTAACTCAAGGTTTTGTAATGATCCATCTCCGAAATTTGTACTCTTTCTACCGAATGAATTTCTAGTGGTTGGTGAGTTCAAATTGCAGTGCCCCACGAGGTTCTGACATCCCCTCCACATGCCCCTTGTCCTGCAACAGCATCACGTAAAACATCACAGCTTGTTCCAGATATATCTCCAGCCTCGTCTACTCCAGCTCCTGCTGCGCATATACTCTGTCCTCAGAATGCATCACTTAGACTACCTGTATCCCCAGCCTCCTCTACTCCACCGTGTTGTTTGAGTAGGGACAGAAGATCGACGTGCTCTGCAGGGAGTGCCTTTGTAACTGCTGTCGCCCCTTCTAGCTCTTTCCTCAACCTGTCGATCTTTTCATCTGGCAAATCGGGGAGGGACCTAAATTCATTCAATGACGGTTGATACGATTTGCAAAGAGAAGGGACAAGGAACAGATGCACCTCCGCCTGCAGCGAACAAATATAAAACTAGTAACGAGCACGGGATCAAACGAACGAAAAATGAAATATTAAATGCATTCGACTTACATCTACGTGCTCGACCTCATGTGCACCAAATGGATCAACTTCCTGCCACTCCAACAGCTTCTTAGCCCGCTACCACTTTAGCATCCTCGGCATCTTCGGCTCACGTTCTTTGTGCAATATACGTCTAATGGAAGGTATAGCTTCATAAATCAAAGCCTTAAGTGGAAGGAGTATTATCAGTCCATCACCCCGTCTTATGTTTTCCAAGCATAAACACCAGAGCGCAGAAAAAGCAAACAAATTATATCCATATTGAAAATTGATACCAGGAAAGCATACGAGAAGCCAAGAATGTGATAGTTATATGGAAAAGTGTTGTCGTCATTATTGAAAACGCATTTGGGCTTCTTCTTCAAGCTCTCCAATAGATACGGAAATGTTACAGTGGCCCATGGATACTTGGCAAAAAACTCAAGATCGTCTGCCATCAGTATCCACTCATTCTTCACAAACTTTTTATTGGGGGTTCCCATTAAAACCATATGCACAAACAAGACCATGCTCATCTTGAGCTTCTCTACATAACTCAAGTCAACGGACTTTATTCTCATCTCAAGTTCTGTCCCAGTTATTTTTTTTTTTCCATCAAGGACTTTTTTCAGAAGTGCATTAGCACTGCCAGAATTCAGGAGCGAACTGAACTCTTCGTCGGATGGGTTAGGCTAGCATTGAAGCCCGATCATGATTACATACTCTCTCAGGCCAAAACAGAGTGGCTTCCCATTGATTAGGAACCACACCTCGTTTTGCTTCTGGCAGTGCTTTATTCGACAGACGAGAATATTATGAACTAGCTCTCTGTTGAAGGTCCACCCGGTAGACATGTCTAGGAAACGACCAAAACAACTGTCCTTAAATTTGGCAAAGTTTTTCAACGAGCATCTCTTGAAAACCTTGGCTCTGGCGGGACCATGTTTATCCAAAGGTGTCTTGAATCTGTAAGAGGATATGTCTATCTCCCTCACGCAGATGGGAATTGAGGGTTTATGCCAATCCTCTTCACTGACATATATTTCCTGGGCGTTGTCGAGAACCACGAAATGTTGTAATAGTTGATTTAAAGATTGATGATTCGAATGAATAACAAAAACAAAAATAGAGCAAATAATAGACTAATTGAAATAATACCTAGTATGCAGGCGCGGACTATTCACGCATATCGCTGGTATCCTCTCCGCGATCGTCCTCCCATCTCCCTTCCTCTGCAGAGTTTGGTATGGATTCAGAATAATCTTCAATTGCTGCAGGGTCGTTCCCCTTTTTGCCCTTATCGCAACTTACCCTTGGTTTGCTGGCGGGTTGGGTTCTTGTATATGGATGGCGTGAGGGCCGTAAAGGTACTGCGTATAAGAGCTTCCTTTTAGTGCCCGCACACTTGCTCGCTTGTAATGGTATCTGAGGGTTCTTAATCCTGCCCATGATCGCAACTTAGCTTTTACGCATAGAGATTTTGGTGTTTTGGCGGCTGATGAGGCTGAAAGTGTTGAGATTAAAATTTGGGGGGAGGGGTATGGCTAATTCTAGGTTTTTTAATCCAGTTGTAATTATCGACTCTCTATAGTTTAAGCTAGCGTTTGGACATAGAAAAGGTGTTTGGACATACTTTTTGGGAATAGATTTTTTGGCTCAAAAAAGCCTTTGAGCTCTTATAAAAATGAAATTTGATGTGTAAATGTTAGGTTTTTGCCCAAAAAATCCCTCCAAAAACTATGTCCATACGGGAGCTTAAATATGTATTTTTTCTACAGTGTTTTTTGCCCTTCAATGTTTATTAAACAGATAGTCGACTGCTTATTAGTAGTAAAATAGTACCAGTATATTTCTACACTTTATTCTCGAAAGTACATACATCCATAATTCCACTTATATTGATGCTATCGTGTTAAATCATACAAATATTTCGTATGAGATGTTTTCAGCGACTCTCAACTCTTTATGTTCATACTCCGATTAACCTTTGGTTGAATCGTCAACCAAAGCCATTTTGGCCCTTGCTGCCTGATTTTATCTTTGGTTGATTAATCACCCAATGATATTCTACGAAAAAAACTACTGCTTTTGGCTGATGCGTCAACCAAGGAATTAGAAACTTAAGATAGATGCAGGGAGTTTTTAATATATTTATAGCCCAAAGTCCAACAGATGTGACTAATTCTGCGCAGCGGCTTCAGGTGTGCCTTACATTGAAAGGGTCACGAGATCGAACCATGTTAAAGGCGCGTGACTCTGTGGACTTATTTATTTTTTAAAACCTTTTTGTGTGTAGTAAAATAAATAAAATAATCAACCCTTTTCACGCGTGAGTCGCTACACTCTATATAATTAACTTTTAATTTCTTACTTTGATTTCTACTAAAACTGTACAATCTTGATGAGAGGCTAGTTTAGAAATAGTTAAAAAATTATTGTTAACCAAATCAACAAAGGTGTCGGATTGGATCCTCGGTTTCTCGGATATTACAGTTATCAATGGAAGCTTACAATCATTTACCGCTCTTTTTATAAATTTAGGTGAAGTAGATGAGTGGGGCCGATATTTCACCTTCGTTCTTGTTTTTCAGGCAGATAAAATATTATATGCTCCATGATGGGTCGGGTGGTCTCACACATGTTCGATTTCAAATCGAGTCGCTCGTCAAATATTGAGGTTGGCTTGGTGGCTCCAATTCTGATACGTATCCATAACTCAAGCTTGTACGAGAAGTATGTATGAGACAAGATATTATTATGAACCTCTACTTAGACGTGTAACGTTATTCCTCTAACTTGCATGTTTTTTCCAAAATCATTGAACATTTAGTTGGAGAAGTTTTTAGCGCCTCTTCGCTTTTTGTGTTCATACTCGGGTAACGTTTGGATGCATCGTCAACCAATGCCATTTTCGCCCATACGACATTATTTCGCCTTTGGTTGGTGCAGCTACCAACTACCAACTACCAAGTACAATGAAGGATGCGTTTGGCCCTCGTTCGATTTGAAATTTTGGGAGATTTTGAAAACTTCCACTTCAAGTGAAAATGTATGTACAAACACAATTTCATGTTCCAGAAACTATTTTTCAACTCAAATTCAAATGTCCAAACTTTCAAGTTTCAATCAAATCTCTGTCAAAATACCAGTACCTTATGCTAATAATTTGGTCAAGTTCTTGGTAATTCAGCGGAAAAAAAGGAGGAGGGAAGAATAGGGGAGAAAACTGATGCAGGGCAAATCGAGCCTAAGGCACTTACCATCAAGAGCCGGGGTTGGAGGATGCAAGGGACGAGAGGTCAAGAGCATCAGAGATGGATTGAAGTCGTTCCGGAAGAACCAGACTGAGGCGCCCCGCCTAGCCCAGGCGCCCCGCCTGGAAAGCTCACTGCCTAAGGATTAAAATGGTGCACAGGCGCCCCGCCTGCCTAGGCCCTAGCCCAGGCGCCCCGCCTACCCCAGGCGCCCCGCCTAGCCCCAGGCGCCCCGCCCAGACTCAGCACAAGCCAGGCGCCCCTCCCAGCTTCAGGCGCCCCTCCCAGCGCGCAGATTTATTAGGCTTTTACTGTTTTTACCCTATGTGGTCTTTTATTCCTAAGCCTAAGTGTGGGCACTTTAGACCTTTTACTTAGTGTCTAAAAACATCTATAAATAGCTAGATAGCTAGTCTTATTCGAAAGCTAGTTTTGAAGATAGAATTGAGAAGATAGAATAGGCTTGGCCTTTCTTGTTTAAGCGTTGACTTCATGTATCTCTTACATTGAATCCATGGTGGATCACCGCTAGTGTGAGTCCCGTTTAATGGTTCAAGTCTCTTCTCCCTTTTGAATCAATCTATGTGTTTAGTTGATTCATTCTTTTCTTCTAATTTCTGTTCTTCCCCTTCCCTTATTTCTTGTTATCTTATGATTATCGCTTCCACATCATAGTTTATCGCTTCCGCCTAGTTTCCCCTACATCATTTGGTATTAGAGCAAGGCTCGGGTTTTGTTTCTACAAACCCCCGACCCTTGATTCTTCGTGCCTAGTATCCTCTTTTAGTTTTTCTTGTTGTTGAAGTTATTGAAAGAAGAAAATTACAAAAAAATTAAAAAAAAAAGGTGGGGCGCCTGCAACTCAGGTGGGGCGCCTAACTGTGCAGTATTCCAGGCAGGGCGCCTGGATCTAGGCGGGGCGCCTGAGACTTAGGCAGTAGCCAAGTCAGGCGGGGCGCCTGGCTTAGGCGGGGCGCCTGGCCTGAAGCCTTTCCCAACTCGTTCCAAACTCGTTTCAAGTCGATTTTCAAGCCCCAAATCCGATGTTTTCAACTTGTTTTCACAATCCAAAGATACCCAAAGTTGTTTTTGATCTTCCTTAACAAAACCCAATCAAATTATCAACCAAACAATCAATCAAATCAAGGTTTAATATCAAGAACTTCAAGAACAAAGGGTTTTTCAAAGGGTCTTCCAAATGGATTGTGATTCATCAAACTTGGTGTTATACATACTCAAATCCCACAAAATTGGTACCGAATCATTTGTTTTTCAATGAAGATCAATCCCCAATATCAAGTTTTCAATCAAACATCAGTCCAACCCAAGAATCAAGCCAAAAATCATCAAGAACAAGTTCTTCAAGGGTTTAAGGGGTTTTGGGGTTTCAAATTTTCAAACTCCACCAATCCAAACAATTTTGGTACCCAAGCAACGGGAATTCATCCACGATCAAGAATCTATAACACCCATATCATAAATCATCCAAACCAACAAGTTACACCAAATTTTTGTATTTTTCAATTTTTCAATCATCGAATTTGGAGGATCGAAAGCCACTTTGAACCCTTGTTGAAAAACCCTTGTTCAAACTTTGCTTGATGCTTGTTCTTGATTTGTTGGATGTTTAGGGGTGAAATTCATTGGGTTTTGTTGGAAATAACATTATGCAACTTTGGGTACCATTGATTTTGAAGAAACGGGGTGAAAACGTTGAAAATTTGGGTCAAAAACCATCAAAAACCCGTTTTCGGAAAAACTGAAGCACCCACCCAAGCGGACCGCCCACCCCCTAGGCGCCCCGCCCACTTAGGCTACTGGTTAAGACCCTAGGCGGACCGCCCACCCACCCAGGCGGGCCGCCCAGTTCACTGGTTGGCTCAATTTGCTTCGTTTCATGGTTTTTTGTGTTTGTTTCGATTCCGAACTTCTTGGTTAGTGTTTCTAAGGTATTAGTCCTACTTTATTAACACTAATCTTTGATCCTTTAGGGTGTTGTGTGTCTTGAAGCTTTACTTAAAGTCGTAGAACTTCTTTGGCCTCAAGTGCGCACTACAAATAGCTTCCGTACATCGAGTCACATCAACTCCACTCCGGGCCTTTACTTGGATCTACTAGTTGATTGATCTTACCATTGTGGTTCCTAAAAGAGATAAGGGCATCTTTGGTTGGGGTTTGGGAGTGTGCATCCTAAAAAGAGTGTGAGAGTCACCACCAAAGGTAAGGGAGAGCAAGTGAGGTTGTTTATACTAACCTTTGCACTTTCTTAACATGTCTTTTGCAGGTACAAGGAGCCATAAGGGAGGTTTGGAGGGAAGTAGGAGTGGTGAGAAAGGTGTAAGTGAGAGGGAGTTAGTTGAAGCCTACCTTCCGAGCCTCTTGGCTCAAATCGAGGCAATGGACACTAGGGTCCAACACTTGGAGGATGAGATGAAAGAGAATGAGGCCGAGGGAAGAGATGGTATGAGTCGCACTATAGGTTATGGTATTGCTAGTAGTGGTGAAATGAGGAAGTACCCAACTAGTGTTGGTACTATTGATGGGATGTGTAAAGGGCATTACCTAAATGAATACATGAGAGAAAGAATGTGGTGTCAATTCGTAGTGAGCCTTAATGGGAATCATGGGTATGTGCTTCAAGTGGATAATGGTGAAGCAAGTTGGATTAGCCATCTTGTAGTGAGAAGGTTGGGAATACCTTGTGTTGATGGAATGGCGAGGGTAGTTATTTCACAAAGGAACTTTGAAGAAGAAGTGGAGTGCAAAGTAGGCCCTTTAGTGGGATGTGATGTTATGTTGGGAAAGCCTTGGCTTTCCAATAGATACTTCAAGATCGCACATGAAGTTGTGGATGGCTACCGTGTTCAAGCACAAGGGAAGTTTCAAATCCTTTTTCTTAGGAAAGAAGGAATACAACCAAGCACACCCATGAACATGAGAAGTGGTGGGACACCAATGAGGAGAAGCTCTATGCTCCAAAGAGCGCAATCAAGAAGCCCTATGAACATGAGAAGTAGTGGGACGCCATTGAAGAGAAGTCCTACACTAACAATCAATGGTGGGACTAGTGCAAAAAGAGAGTTGACATATGTCAACAAGGTGAGCCCCGAACCACAAGACCCAAAGCAAAGTGGTTCACCTACAAAGAAGAAAGAGACATTAAGTGATGAGTCTCTTAGTCCTAGATTCCGGGTTGATGTTAAAAGTCCACCTACTCCGGCTATGGGTATTCTTGGGCCTCGTCCCAACTCACCCGAATTTGAGAGACAAAAGATTGAGAGGAGTAAGGGAGTGACCGGTGACATTCCTCGAGTGGAAAAAGGAGAGGATGTGATGAGTGACGTGAGTGGGATGTCACCACCCGAATCTACACCCGACCTTGAAAAGAAAATGAGGGAAAAGAAAGAGGGAAAAAGAATTGTAAAGAGTGAGGACACCCCTTATTCTAACCCTAACCCTTTATCTTTTTCTTCTACTTGTGTAACTTCTTGTGTAGGAACTCTTGGAGGCAAACCATTGGAGCCTCAATCATCTTCCAAGATGGAAGGACAAGGTGAAGAAGATTTCCAAAGTGAGCTTCAAGGTGGAGAGATAATCCATGACACTTCAAGTGCATTGAGTGAGCAAGATGGCCACTCAAAGGTAAATGATAGTTCTCCCCTTGAGCATGATACTTCCTTGTCTTGTGAGAGTGTTTATGAAACCTCTATACTAGTTGATGATATATATGATTACAATGTGTTTGCAACTAGTGTGGAGTCAAATGGTCAACTTGTGTATGATTGTGAACCACTAGTTGAGAGGAGTGATAAGCCACATCATGATGTGAGCTCGATTTTCATTGAACCTCTCTTTAGTGAAGATTGTGTAGTTGACCTTGATTGTGACCTTTGCTATAACACACCACCAATTTTTGATAAAGTGGAAGGCGAGTTGAATGAATACCCTATCCTTTCCCTTGATGAATTGCTTGATAATGGTGGGTCTATGTGTTGTGGTGAGAATGGTAGTGACCTTGAGGAGTCCCTAGTGAGTGGGATGGATAAGATTATACTTGATGACTCCTCAAGTGTGTATGAAGAGTGTGAAATTAACCCTCCATGGCTTGATAGGTTTAACTCTATAGACAATCCATTGTTTGAAATGATAAGTGAGACGAATGGTTTTGGAATTGATTATGTTGGTCCGTCTTCTAGTAGTCCTAATCTAGATTGTGTGGACTACAATGATGAAGAAGCCATTATGGAAGCTTTCCTTGATAGTTTGTCTAGTGAGAGAGATTGTCTTAGAGGTGGGTTTAAGGGTGAGGAAGTCACTTTTGGTGTGTGTAAGAGTGCTTCCAAGAAGGGGAGTGGAGTATTCGATGTTAGTTGTCGCTTGAATTATGTTGCTTACTCTATCCCATATGTTGATCACACCTTGAGTGTTGGGCATGCCAAAGCCAATGAGTCACATTGTGATAGTAATGCATTGAAGGCTTGGCGTGTTGACCATAAGCTTGGAGGTCATAAGGAACTTAGTTGCTTAATCTTGCATGTTCCATATCTTATTGATCTCTTTGCTTGTTATGGTAGTGATTGCTTTTCATTGTTGAGCCAAGAACTTGATGTTTCCTTTGGAGACTTCTTCTTTTTGATTGGTATTGATACTTGGCTCTATCACAAAAGTGTGCTTTCCATATCACTTGCACTCACTCTTGTTGGACTTTCCTACTCTTGTAGTGGGAAGTTTTGGTGTTTTCTTATTGGGCTTAGGGATCATAGGAATTTTAATGGCTTGATCTTGCATATTCTCGATCCTATTGATCTCCTTGATGAATCATTTGTTGAGTGTACCCATTGGGGAGGCCAAGTACTTGTTGTTTTCTTTTGAAACATGTGCTTTATCATCGTTATTGATGCTTGGCTATACCATAAGAGTTTGTTTTCAACACTACTTGCACTAACCTACTCTTGTAGTAGGAGCTTTTGGATGTGCTTGTCTTTGGATGTAGGTCTTGATGGTTTGATTTCGAGGACGAAATCCTTTCAAGAAGGGGAGGATGATGCAGGGCAAATCGAGCCTAAGGCACTTACCATCAAGAACCGGGGTTGGAGGATGCAAGGGACGAGAGGTCAAGAGCATCGGAGATGGATTGAAGCCGTTCCGGAAGAACCAGGCTGAGGCGCCCCGCTTAGCCCAGGCGCCCCGCCTGGGAAGCTCACTGCCTAAGGATTAAAATGGTGCACAGGCGCCCCGCCTGCCTAGGCCCCAGCCCAGGCGCCCCGCCTACCCCAGGCGCCCCGCCTAGCCCCAGGCGCCCCGCCCAGACTCAGCACAAGCCAGGCGCCCCTCCCAGCTTCAGGCGCCCCTCCCAGCACGCAGATTTATTAGGCTTTTACTGTTTTGACCCTATGTGGTCTTTTATTCCTAAGCCTAAGTGTGGGCACTTTAGACCTTTTACTTAGTGTCTAAAAACATCTATAAATAGCTAGATAGCTAGTCTTATTCGAAAGCTAGTTTTGAAGATAGAATTGAGAAGATAGAATAGGCTTGGCCTTTCTTGTTGAAGCGTTGACTTCATGTATCTCTTACATTGAATCCATGGTGGATCACCGCTAGTGTGAGTCCCATTTAATGGTTCAAGTCTCTTCTCCCTTTTGAATCAATCTATGTGTTTAGTTGATTCATTCTTTTCTTCTAATTTCTGTTCTTCCCCTTCCCTTATTTCTTGTTATCTTATGATTATCGCTTCCACATCATAGTTTATCGCTTCCGCCTAGTTTCCCCTACATCAAAAACTAAAGAAAATTCTAGACTAGGCGGGTGGGGGAAAGTTTTTAAAAAGTTTAAGTTTATGTGGGAAGCGATGTCTCTCTCTCTCTCTCTCTCTATTTTTTTTTTCGGCAATTGTGATGTCTCTCTTCATCCAAACGTCCACTTTTATCCCGTTTAAACAAGCAGAAATCGAAAAGCCAAGACCCTAATCTTTCATCCCAAAAAGGTCAGATTCCCTCAATTTGTACACAATACCACCCTATTGGACCTTTTTTGAAGAGCGGCGGAACGGACGTTTTTCTACGATTACATACTCGACAGATTGAAATCATATAAGAAGAAGATGGACGCCCGTTGTGTAAGTTAAATATCAATCATAACAATAATGTTGTTCAATATGTAGCCCATTTTGTTACATAATACCGCTTTTCATGTTTATAAATGTGATCTGAGCGTCCATTAACTTGGAAATCTAGGCGCTGGCCAGATGACGAAATTAATTCATTATAAAAGATAATTATTACTAGACTTATTTGTGGCCAAGTTGTTGAGTTTGAGAGTCTTTTTCTTGTCATGCTCATCGTACAGTGAATTACGGTGCCGTCCTTAGAATAACGTGGGATGCACTTTTGTTTACGATCTTAGTCGATACTTTTGTTTGTGATCTTTTCTGGTAGTATCAATGTTATCCTAGCTTACAGTTGCTTTCAATTTCGTTTTATTTTTCGGACTGGTAATAATTACCGTGCTTCAGTTATACTATTCCCATACACAATGTAAAATTAGATACGCGCAAACCTCATACCACAATTGTACAATTACATGAAATAAAACTGATTGAAAAAAGTCCCAACGCACAAAATAAGCTTTAATAGGGCATCACTGGGCATTTGCTATTGAGCACTTAACAACTGCATCATCATCACCTTCTCCACTGCTTGCATCAAATTGTGCAATTTCCTCGACATGCATCAACCCCACCGTTGCCACCGGTTGCGTTAACCACACAGGCAGTTGTTGCATCAACCGCAGCATTGCCTCTGCTTGCATCAACGCCACCATTGCCATTGCTTGCATCAACCCCACCACTACCACGTCCTGCTCCGCAGACTCCTCTACTTCCACCCTTTCCACCTCTGCTTGCATCAACTCCAGGATTACCATTGCTTGCATCAACCCTACCACTACCACGTCCTGCTCCCAGCTCTACTTCTACCCCATCCTCCTCTCCTTCCATATGTTCTTTGCCTTCTGTTCCAATTGTTCCTAACACGGATCAGACAGGGCCTTTCTTTGCTCCTTAGAAATCTAGGATCAAGGATGGGAACATCACTACGATGGTCCTCCACATCATGTATGTCATCGGGGACAGGGTCGTCATTGTTAAGCTTGCCAAAACTTGCTACGAGCTCGAGCCCAAGTTTGCGCATGAACTTGTCAGACTGAATAGCCCTTTCCGCGCATTTGTAGAAGATACCCTTAAGTCCATAGAGCCTTTTGAATTCATCAGACATCTGCGGATAACCTTCGGGCACATAAGTCTACAAGTGCGGTTGGCTGATGTCTCCACGCCATCTTCTCATTATGTACCTTTCATTCAATTGCGGCATTCGATGATATTTCACCACGAGAATCATGTGCATGCATATAATCCCACCAGTGTTGAACAACTTGCAAGTTCAATCCAAATACTGGCCATCCTGTTTGTATACCACAGTCATGATGTATTCAGTGCCTTTGTAGTTTAGACCCATTCCGGTGTCGCACACCGAGAAAGTCTCCACTTCGTCCTGCACGTTGAACCCGACAAAGTTACAACCGACCAAGTCTTAGATATGTTTTCTATGCATATCATAAATGTTCCGTGTAAGACCTGCACGGAGCTGTTCTTCCCATTGATTGCCGATCACACTAAATAGTTGGGTATTCTTTGAACTCTCTTCTTCTTGTAACTCTTTGTCCAGTTTGGTTTTGAGATCTACCTCGTACTGCATCACGAACGTCAAAAGGTTTGTACGACTAGTAATAAATTGGTCAAAGAATGCATGCATTGACTCGCTCCTCTTTGTGGATCTCATACTAGCCCAGAATGTGTCTGTCAGGTATACCGGCACCCACTGGCTCCTTATTGAATATATATCATCAAGCCATTGATTCTCTCGTAAACGGGGATAACAAATGAACTGAGCCCATCTTCCTTCAAATTCCTCGACCGTGCAAGACATGTAGACGATGTTGTTGAACTCTTTTATGAGAGCGTCCCTGTCTCTAAGTCCTTGGAACTTGGAACCCACCTTTGAACATTTATGCTATATGCACAGACGGTGGGTTGTGGTAGGAAATTCTTCCCTTATGGTTGCCCCCATGCTCTCACATTGATCAGTTAGGATGGCAGCTGGCTCGATGCCCCCCATGTACCTCACCCATGTCCTGATTAACCACCTGTATGTTGTGATGTCTTCATGGGATAGTAGTCCAGCCCCAAGTAAAATTGAATGACCATGGTGATTCACGCCCTCGAACGCTAAAAACGGCATGTTAAACTGGTTGACTTTGTATGTAGAATCCAAGGCAATCACGTCATTGAACTGGTGGTATGCAAGAAATGCTTTTAGGTGAATCCACGTTACGTTCCTCAGTCGGCCCTCATTGTCAAAATCCATCTCGTAAATGAATCTTCCATCCGCGGAATGCATACGTTAAAAAGAAAATTATAATGCTTCTGCGTCACAGTGTTTCAACCTCATCTTCCTATGTTGATTAATAAAATTTCTGCAGTCACGTGGCAAGCATCCCATATTTTCAGTCCCCCCATTCATGATTTCCATTGTTCTAAATGACCGGCAAGGCCTAACCCCTGCAGTGTCTGCTGCCACGAGATCCCTTTTGAGAGCAGGTTTTACTTTCCTATGGGCTGCCATTAACCATGAAAGACGTGGTTCTAAATCATGGTTATGCTCGACCGTAACCGATTGGACTTCCCAAGAAGTTCGATCTGAACAAAGGGTGGCGTAAATTCCAGCCTTGCAATCAACTTTCTTCGAGGTTTGATATCTCGCTGGTTTTCCAGCTTTGTGACAAGACATTCTTCGCCCTGTTATAAGGTCATATTCACTCGATTTCTTCTTACACGACCTTTTAGTAATGCTGAATCCGTGTTTTTAGCGTGATCCTGGTAAAAATCAACCATTGCTTCTAGGCTAGGAAACTTCATCCCTACGGTCGGACCTCATGCTGGTGCCCGCGGATTAATACTTGGGCCCTCACCAATCGCGACGGTGGGGTCATTGTTTTCACTAGCCATACTACTATTTGACCGATTGTCGAACAAGCTATCGTCTTAATGTACACCTAAAACCTGGGAAAGCACGCTCGCGGTATTACCTTGCCCAGCCTGCGAGTTGCTACTTGATTCTTCGACATTCATGAATGACTGTATTTTTATGGCTAGAATGATTTTGTAGATAATATATTTTCCGATGTCCATTTAAACTAAGGTGGAAGAGACGACTCGAGAAGGGGAGTCGACTGCTAGGTTGTAGGAGTACCGGGCATTGCAAAATCTGACCTACACCTTTGGGCGGGAAGTTGCTCAAGGGACGACTCAATTCGGAATAAAATGAGTCCCTTCCCTGTTAAATTCGACAGATCTAAACTCTCGTTTAACGAGGCCAATGCCCATGTTTAACATTAAAAATCCTACAATTAACATTGGTTTTGGTGATCGATTTTCGCATCTCCTACACACAAAGTAAGAATTGAAGTTACATATGAAATACAACTCCTATATTTTATAGTACTAGATTTATAAGTTATAAAATTTCAATAATGTATGATACTTTATACTTTCAAACCTAATTTTTGTTTGATTAAAATAATTCATAGATATTTATTTGATTATAAATCAACGTAATTAGTTTAGGATAAAATGAAAATTTTAAAGTTAAATTGCTTTCAAATTTAAAAAAGGATCATTATTTTTTTTTTTTAAAAAAATATTTTAAAGAATGATGGTTGGACGTAAGTTGGTGCCAAAATATGTACAAGTAAAGGGAGCCTATGTCAAAGTGTCAATAGAAGCTACAGTAAAATAGATCTCAACAAGTACGAGTACAATTATTCAATTTTACAAAGTGGGGACAGGCGTGGTGTTGTACTATTTTTTTTCTTATGCTTTGAGATTTTAAATACGTGAAGATAGTGGGACCGAAATTCTAGAAGCTGTGGTTTGTATATGTGGACGAATGTTTTCAGAATTTTGTGGAGTAAAATTTTTGAACTAACTTTCAAACTGAAATTATCCCTGGTCGAAACACAAGTCACTTGTAGTATAGTAGTAATGCAAACACGGCCCAATCATATCGTAAGAATTTTGGTATGAACATGCGGATTTGTACAATTCCACGACAAGAATTTTCAACCCTTTTTACTATTTTTTGCACCAAAAATAGTGCAAACATAAAAAAGTTGTAAACTAACTCGAACCTTTTATATTCTTCTATCTCTTCTGTAATATATTATTTTTTTACTTAAATTTTATTTTATAATTTCAAAAAACTTGCCGTTTCTTTTCTTCTTTTTTTTTTTTTTACATATCCACCCATGTAATTCATAATCCTTTGCAATATAACCATTTAATATAAAATTATTTCGTACCGTATTCTTTTTTTTAAACAATATAACTTGTAAGCCAATATTATACGTCATAGAGGTAAGTATATATTAATGGATAATTCAAATAAAGGTGAAGTCAGTGATAAACTTAAATAGTACGTTGCTCTCATAAAATATAGAATATGTTAAACTAAGTGTTATATAATATAAAAATAAAAAAATTAAATGCATACTAATGGTGTAGATGAATAGTTATATCAGAAATCTGCATGTCAAATTAAAATTTATATGTTAAACTCAAAGTGTTGTATAATTAAAATTATTATAAAATAATGCTGAATACTGATGGTGCAATGATGTTCGGCATTTTATGCCTACTTTTCCTTAATATTTCCGCACATTTGAGCTTGTTTTGCACTTGTTTGGTGGCTTGTGAATATGGTTTTACGCTGATGTTGTGTTGTTCGTGTGTAGGTCGTTACGCGATACATTTGGAGCGTTTCGAAGCTTGATTGAGCATGAATTGATTGGATGATGATTGAAGATTGGATCGAGCACACAAAGGCACGACACAAGCCGAGTTTTGGAGCGAAAAGAGCAAATTTTGGCTTGGCGCTGCAGCCTCCGCGCCGCGCCAGCCATAGCGCGAGGAGGTCTGCGCGTTGCCAGGCGCGTCGCAGGCCAAAGGCACGAAGGCTGGAGGCGTGTTCTGGTTGGTTGCACGCTTTTCGGGGCGCGGGGCGCCCGTTATAGCGCCCCTTATGCGCGATTTTACTTCCTATTCCTTCTAGTTTTGGGTTTAACTTATTTACAAGGGTTTGGAAACAATATAAATAGTTTATTACTTAGTTTTTGTAAATAGTTCTTGACTTTGGAGCAATATTGAGAGCTACACACTTCATTGAACAAGGGTTATTCCCAATTCTTTCATCTATTACATCATTGATTTCATTATTACACCAAATCTTTGCCTCGTGATTATGAATATGTGTGGCTAATTTCCTAACGTTCTGGGGTTAGAATTTACATGAAAGTTGATTGTTGAAGATTGAATTCCATTGATTGAATCCCATAACGGGTTACTTATTCTTCCTTGATTTAACTTGTATAATTGTTAGAGCTCGATAGTTATACGTCATCTATGGTTTTTGGGTTGAACTCGAAAGAGAGAATCTAATTACGTAATAAGGAAGAATAGAACTAGTTTGTGAACCCGGGCATCGGGGAATCAATTCGCGGGTAGGATAGACATATACTTGCTTGCCTAGTTTAACTAATTACAGAATCGTTAATGCGTGCATGTGATTTAACCCGTAGACATACAGGGATTAGAGTAGCTTGCATAGATTGTGAAGAACTGAAAGGTTTTCATAATTACAATTAACCTGTCAGTTAGTAACCCGGGATTTAAGAAGTAAAGTCAATTGAATACATCAACTGGATTGTTCGTAATTCTAACCCTGGATCGCTCCCTTGATATTGTTAACAACCAAAGTTTTGCCCCATTGCTTGATTGCATTCCAGCACTTTAATTACTGCACTTTAGTATAAAAACTCTTACAACCATTGGAAAAAGACCCCTGGATAGTTTGTTCAGGAATTGTTTATTAAGCACTAGTCTGCATAGTCCTCGTGGGAATGATACTCGACTTTGTCACTTTATTACTTGGCGACCGCGTATACTTGCGTGTGCGTTTGGGAGCAACAAGTTTTTGGCGCCGCTGCCGGGGACTAATTACGGACTAATTACTTTTGAACAATTACTTAATTGCTATTCAGGTTTAATTTTTTGTTGAGTTTCTTGTGCTGTTTCAGGCAATAGGTTTTGAATGCAAAGGAACAAAAAGGACGAATCACTCGCACCTTTTGATCCCGAGCTTGAAAGAACCTTGAGGAAGACAAGGAAAGAAGCGAGAGATCGAGAAGCATTAGCAATCGTACTTGCATCTCTTCCTGTTGAAATGGCTGAAGAACAAACAGTAGCGGTGCGAGATGTGGCTCTTCCTAGTCTGAAAGGAGTAGAGTCAAGTATTGTAAAGCCTGCTATTACTGGGAACTTTGAGATCAAGCCCGGCATGATTCAGTTGCTGCATGTGACGGGGCAATATAGTGGACTCCTGCATGAAGATCCGCAGCAACACTTGCAGAACTTTCTGGAGATCAGTGATACTTATACACCGACAGGTGTGCCTACTGATTATGTGCGAATGACTTTGTTCCCATTTTCATTGATTGGGACAGCAAGGAAGTGGTTAAAGGCTGAAAAGCCTGGGTCTATCACTACTTGGGAGGATTTAGCTAAGAAATTCTTGGCTAAGTTTTATCCGTCGGCTAAGACGGCCAGGTTGAGGAGTGCAATTTTGTCCTTCAGGCAGTTTGAAGGCGAATCATTATATGCAGCCTGGGAGAGATTTAAAGCGTTATTGAGAGATTGTCCTCACCACAATCAAACTAATGAGGTTATTGCACACACTTTTGTTGAGGGATTGAACCAACAGACTAAGATTGTGGTTGATGCTGCTGCTGGAGGCCAAGTGCTGGCCTTAAATTTTGAACAGATCTATGACTTACTTGATAAGTTTTCACAGAGCAATCCTGATTGGCAGGGTGATGGCAGAGCTAATATATTTAGTGAGGGGGCTAGCAGAGCGGCTACGCAGAAAGCTGCTGGGGTACTTCAACTAGATGGAATCACAGAGTTGCGAGCAAAGATGGATGCGCTTTCCAATCAAATCAGCAAGCTGGCTCTCCAAGCAAAGCCACAACCAGCTCCAGTGCAGCAAGTTCAGGCCTTTTGTGAGGTATGTGGTGAGGATCATAGCACTGAGGTTTGTCCCTCTAACCCAGAATCAGTGTATTATGTGGGTAATCAGAACAGATCATAGGGCCAGAACCGAAATCAGTATGGTAATAATTATAACACGGGTTGGCGTAATCACCCAAATTTTTCTTGGAGAGATACCCGTGAGCAGTTTCAGGGTAATGAGAGAGCCCAATTTACTCAAAACAATGCACCACAGCAAGGATCACAGTCTCAGGCTCAGCCACAGTAGTCTAATACTATGGAGGATATGCTCAAGAAAATTCTTGCAGGGCAGCAAAAGCTCATTGATGAGTCAGCATCTCAGGCACAAACAATAAAAGATTTGAGCAATGCACAGAAAGATCTTGAAAGACAATTGGGGCAGCTTGCTGGAGCACAAAATAATAGACCTCGGGGTGCTTTACCGAGTGATACAGAGAAGAATCCTAGAGAATTTGTGCAAGCAGTGACTTTGAGGAATGGAAGAGCACTGGAGGAAGTTCCCCCAAAGCCAAAGAAGCCTGTTGGTGAGTTAGAGCCAAATGTTGATAGGGAGGTGGAAAAAGAAGCAGAAAAGGTAATCGAAAAGCAGCCCGAGTCTGCTATTGTGAGACCACCACCACCTTTCCCGCAGAGACTTCAGAAGCAGAAAGTTGATGCAGCATGCAAGAAATTTTTGGAGATATTGAGTCAAATTCAGGTAAATATTCCTTTGGTGGAGCTTTTGCGGGATGTTCCCAAATATGCTAAATACATCAAGGATATTGTTGCTAACAAGAGAAGATTGACTGAGTTTGAGACAGTTGCACTTACTGAGGAGTGCAGTTCCAGAGTTAGAAGCAAGCTTCCGCAGAAATTGAAGGACCCGGGCAGTTTTACCATCCCTTTAAAAATTGGGGAACATGAGGTTGGTCGTGCTTTATGTGATTTGGGTGCTAGTGTGAATTTGATGCCTTCTTCAGTTTTTAGGAAGCTAGGCCTGGGTGAGCCACGACCCACTACTGTGACCCTGCAGCTTGCTGATAGATCTTTGACATGCCCTGAGGGGATTATTGAGGATGTGCTTGTACAAGTGGGTCAGTTCATATTACCCGTTGATTTTATTATTATTGATTATGAAGCTGATCCTGAGGTTCCTCTCATCTTGGGAAGAGGATTTTTGGCTACTGCTGATGCTGTTATTAGAGTCAGAGCTGGCAAGATGATCATGAAGGTAAATGGGGAAGAAGCTGTGTTTAATGTGTTCAGAGCTACCCAGCTTCCTTCTCATTATGAAGAGTTGTCCATGGTAAAGGTAATAGATGATGAGTTGACTGCTGATGAGAGGTCATTCTTGGCTTCTAATGTTGATTCTTTGGAAAGGGCACTCTTATGTGATGATAATGATATCCTGAAGGATGAAGATACTGAAGAATTTGTGGAGGTTCTTAATATGCAGAGTAGATTCATCCCAGGGTGGAAGAAATTTGAGGAGCTTGATAGACCGTTGACCTTAGCTCCTGCTAAACCGTCTATTGAGAAAGCTCCTAATCTTGAGCTCAAACCATTACCCGCACATTTACGTTATGCTTATTTGGGTGAAGGTAATACTTTGCCCGTGATCCTTTCTTCTTTGTTGTCTGATGTGCAGGTTGAGAAGGTGTTGCGGGTATTGCGAGAGCGCAAGAGAGCTATTGGCTGGACTATTGCTGATATTAGAGGGATTAGTCCTTCTTTCTGCATGCATAAAATTCTCTTGGAAGAAGATCATAAGCCATCCATAGAGCAGCAGAGGAGGCTAAATCCAATCATGAAGGAGGTGGTGAAGAAAGAAGTCATCAAGTGGCTGGATGCTGGTATTATTTTTCCTATCTCTGACAGCAAGTGGGTGAGTCCGGTGCAATGTGTTCCTAAGAAATGGGGCATGACAGTGGTGAAGAATGAGAACAATGAGTTGATTCCTACAAGAACTGTTACAGGGTGGCGAATTTGCATTGATTATAGGAAGCTGAACAAGGCCACCAGGAAAGATCACTTCCCACTCCCTTTTATTGATCAGATGTTGGATAGACTAGCAGGCCATGAGTATTATTGTTTCTTGGATGGTTATTCGGGCTACAATCAGATTGTGATAGCCCCTGAAGACCAAGAGAAGACCACTTTTACTTGTCCATATGGCACCTATGCATTTAGGAGGATGCCATTTGGGTTGTGTAATGCCCCAGGGACTTTTCAGCGGTGCATGATGGCTATTTTCACTGACATGGTGGAAAAATTTGTGGAGGTGTTTATGGATGATTTCTCAGAGGTTGGTGACTCTTTTGATGAATGCTTGAAGAATCTTGATGCTGTGCTGAGCCGTTGTGAAGAAACAAATCTGGTGCTGAATTGGGAAAAATGTCACTTTATGGTTCAAGAAGGCATAGTACTTGGGCACAAGGTGTCAAAGCAAGGGATTGAGGTTGACAAGGCGAAGATAGAGGCTATTGAGAAATTACCACCACCTATCTCTGTTAAGGGGGTGCGTAGTTTCTTGGGACATGCAGGGTTCTATAGACGGTTCATAAAGGACTTCTCCAAAATTTCCACTCCCTTGTGCAAATTGTTGGAGAAGGATGTGAAATTTGTGTTTGATGATGCTTGTATTAAGGCGTTTGAAGAGTTGAAGAAAAGGTTGGTGACCGCACCAATCATCATTGCTCCTGACTGGTCTTTGCCATTTGAATTGATGTGTGATGCGAGTGATAATGCTATTGGGGCTGTTCTAGGCCAAAGAATAGGAAGAATTTTTCACTCCATCTATTATGCAAGCAAGACGCTTGATGCAGCCCAGTCCAATTATACTACCACTGAGAAGGAGTTGCTAGCCGTGGTTTATGCTTTTGATAAATTCAGATCTTATTTGGTTGGCACTCGTGTTGTTGTCTACACTGATCATGCCGCAATCCGGTATTTGTTTGAAAAGAAAGACTCCAAGCCGAGACTTATTCGTTGGGTTCTCCTATTGCAAGAGTTTGATGTTGAAATTCGAGATCGCAAGGGGACTGAGAATCAAGTAGCTGATCATTTGTCAAGGCTGGAAAATAGAGATCATGTAGATGAGGGGCCTGAGATTAAAGAGGTATTTCCTGATGAGCAACTTTTTGCTCTAGAAGAAGCTGAAACACCATGGTATGCTGACATGGTAAATTTTCTTGTGAGTAATGTGTATCCCCCTGGGGCAACTGCTGAGCAAAAGCGTAAACTCCTTCATGAGAGCAGATTTTATGTGTGGGATGAGCCCTATTTGTACAAGATAGGTGCTGATCAACTAGCTAGGAGATGTGTTCCAAGGGAAGAAGTAGAGCCGATTCTACAGAGCTGCCATTCCTCTCCTTATGGTGGCCACATTCCTCTCCTTATGGTGGCCACCTTGGTGGAGATCGAACAGCTGCAAAGGTACTTCAATCTGGTTTCTTTTGGCCTACTTTATTTAAAGATGCTCATGCATTAGTGAAGCAATGTGATCGTTGCCAAAGAACGGGTACCATTACTAGGCGTCACGAGATGCCTTTGAACAATATTTTGGAGATTGAGCTGTTTGATTGTTGGGGTATTGATTTTATGGGTCCATTCCCACCTTCTATGGGCAATAAATATATCCTTGTAGCAGTTGATTATGTATCTAAATGGGTGGAGGCCATTGCACTTCCTACAAATGATGCGAGTGTGGTGGTGAAGTTCGTGAAGAAGAATATTTTCACTCGTTTTGGGACACCGCGGGCGATCATTAGTGATGAAGGTACGCATTTCTGTAACAGGTTGTTCAATAAATTATTGGCCAAGTATGGGGTTCGCCACAAGGTGGCTACTGCTTATCATCCCCAAACTAGTGGCCAAGTGGAAGTGTCTAACAGAGAGATCAAGCAAATCCTTGAGAAGACTGTGAATGCCTCGAGGAAGGATTGGGCTATAAAGTTAGATGATGCTCTCTGGGCCTATCGAACTGCATTCAAAACACCTATTGGAACCTCTCCATATAAGCTTGTTTATGGGAAGGCTTGTCACTTGCTGGTTGAATTAGAGCATAAGGCGTATTGGGCTATTCAAAAGCTCAACTTTGATATGGCCTTAGCGGGTGAGAAGAGGATGCTCCAGTTGCATGAACTTGAAGAGTTCCGTTTCCATGCGTATGAAAATGCGAAATTATATAAGGAACGGACAAAGAAGTGGCATGATAAGCACATTGAGCATCGCTCTTTTGAGCCCGGACAGCGTGTATTGTTGTTCAACTCGAGGTTGAAATTGTTTCCGGGCAAGTTAAAGTCGAGATGGTCGGGGCCTTTTGAAGTTGTTCGGGTTACCGCACATGGAGCGGTTGCATTGAGAGCCCCGGGTTCTGAAAGCACATTTTTGGTTAATGGTCAACGGGTGAAACATTATTGGGGAGGTACGGTGAATCACCGCACTTCAATCACTTTGAGAGACCCTTGATTTATACCCGTCGTGCCACGACGTTAAATAAGGCGCTTCTCGGGAGGCAACCCGAGTTTGTACTTGTAATAGTTTAGTTTTCTATTGTTTTTATAGTGTCATGTTTTTGTTGTTTTTGTGTGTCGTTTTTGCAGGAATCGGGTGAGCTAAATAAGGTGAAATGAATGCATTGAGGGGGATGGGACATCTCGAGACATGTCCCACGCTTGGTTTGTACTTGGAATCGAAAGTCGGTGCGAAAAAACGTTCGTGGGCGCGTTCGGGAGTGCCCCGCGCCTCCCAAAGCGCGAGAAAGAGTGAAAAAAAGAAGCTAGGCGCGGTTGGGAGCGCCCTGCGCCTCCCATCGCGCCAAGCTAGGCAGAATCCCCAAAATGTTGCGCGCAATGGGCCTGCGCCGCGGAGGAAATCGCGCGAGGCTTGGCAGTAACTCAAAACTTGTGCCCGCGATGGGCTTGCGGCGCGGAGCTTAACGCGGAGGGTAATTTTTTGGTTTGAAAAACGGGTCAACGGGTTTGACCCGAAATTCTGTAATCCCCCATGCCCTATAACCCCGATTCCTAACATCTTTTCTCCCTTATTCTCACTACAAACACTCTCTACACACACACTAATTCACTAGCAACACTTGAACTCATCCCAAATCTTGTGCAATCACTTCTAACACCATCAAGTAAGTACATTACTACTCTTCCTTCTCAATAACATGTAAGTTGTCTTCATAATTGCTCATGGGTGATTCTCTTAGCTAGTTACAAGTTTTTCCATAAAAATTCAATCTTGATGTGCTTAATTGTTTATGATGCTTAGTATAGAACTTGTGACTTGTAAAAAGAGATCTCCCAACACATTGGGAGGGTTGGCACATTACAAAATCAATTGAAATTGCTAGTTCAAAGTTGTGCACACTAGGTGTTTGTGAAAAAGCCTCAAAGATGAAATATCAATGACATTGTGAATTCTTGAGTAGCAATGCATTCCTTAGGCTTACAATGAACATTAGGTGTTGCATACACACTAGATTTGATCATGAGGCAACCACACTAGCTTGATTTTAAAAATTCAAAACGTGGCATATTTTGCCAAGGCTAGTTGTGTTCAAGTGTGGGGTGCTCGTGCCATTGAAACAAGTGATTGCCACATAAAGTGTGTGCTAAGTGTGGGGTGGTACCCTTGAGCTTGAATTGTTTTTGGTGCATAGCTATACATCTAACATTGATGTTTGTGTTTGTGTAGGTACCATGGTAGCCACATCTCAAAAGGCGAGTTCTTCATCTACTGCGGGCCCGAGGAGAGAACCTCAAACCGAGCCTTCAAGCTCAAAGCAAAAGGGTAAGGCACCGGCCAAGCCCAAGGCAAAAGCAAAGGCTAAGGCCAAGATTCCAAAGGACGCGGTGCCGATACCACGTCCCGGAGGCAAGACTCGGTATGGCCTCCCTTTCGTGAAGAAGGGAGAGTGCCAAACATGGTATAAAAATGTGAGGCTTGCGGGGTACATCCCCGAGCAAGCCATTGATTAACGGCCGGTGTTACAAAAGTTTAGAGATGTGGCCGAGAAGATCATTGCCCTCAAGTGGGACTCAGTGTTTGAAAGTCCGGGGCCTGCCAACTTGGACATGGTCCAAGAACTTTATGCCAACTAGGAGCCCGATGAGGCGTGGAGAGATGATGACATGGTGACGGTTAGGGGAGTGAAGGTGAAGTTAGATCCCACGACATTGAATGCCTTCTTGGGGGTAGCGGACCCCGACCATGAGGAGTTGAGAAATTACATCAAGAAACCGGATTACACGACCTTGCGGGAGACTTTGTGTGGTGAGGGGTCCACACATAAGTGGGGGCGAGGAGCAGCTGGGCGACATTCGTTTATGCATTTCTCCCACTTTATCAAGCCGGCGCGTGTATGGATGCGGTTTATAAATGCACGGATTCTTCCATGTTCTCATTATTCCGAGGTCACTAAGACTCGGGCGTGCATGGTGTATTTTTTCATGACCGGGAGGCCGGTGAACATTGGGTACTACATGTTGAAAATGATGAAACAAGAGAGGTATGAAAAATCATGTAGTCGGTTGTATTTTGGGAACCTCTTGACCCGATATTTAGAGAAGGCGGGCGTCCCCGCAGATGAGGTCGGGGATCGCATTGTCCTTGATTTTGGGAGGCCTTTCGACATTGCCTCGGTCAAGGGGGTGATCACCACAGCACCGGTGAAGCTGACGGCGGATGATTTGCGAGAGACTAGTGCCAACTTGGCCGCGCGTCAGTATTTGATGATAGAGGCTATGGCCCGTCAGTCGGGCGTTGATATGACTAGTATTGACCGCAAGGTCCCGTTGACGGAGACCTCGAAGGTCCTGCTAGGCGAGGTTGAGGCTGGACGGGTGGATCCGCGGGAGGATGAGAACACTGATTCCGATATTGTGGCCAATGATCCAGATAGTGAGTATGAGACTGATCATGAGGCGGGGGCCTAGGTCCACTCTCCCGTGCACCATCCAGCTTTCAGGGCAGTTTTCTTGTACTCTTACTTTTGCACTTACTTCTTTGTCGCACTGGGACATTGCTTAGTTTAAGTGTGGGGTGGGGTACTGCCCTTTATCTTACTTTTGAGGTTTAGGATGCATGTACCTTAGGTCTTTTTATTTTGTCACTTGACTTTGTTTTGATTTATTTCTTGCTTTACTATATGCAAAAAATGAAAAAAAATTAGAAAACCAATGAAAAATTCCAAAAAGATTTTCCTTTTAGTTTTATTAGTGGTACATGTCATCCGCCCCGTGGTTTTTCTTATGGCCACGGTTCTTTTCCACGGGGTGACCTTTGAACCGGGTAGTTTTTTTCATTTTTAGGATTAGGATAGTTAGTTTTAGATGACCCTAGGCTAAGGAAAAAGGTAGAATGCTAGGTGCCTTTGATTTGTTTGATACCGGTGGACTTGGACTTGATTGCATGTGCTATTTGTGGTGTCCTTTGTTTTAATTTGATGCATGCTTAGAAAAAAGGAAAAATTGGAACGACCCCCTTGAGATACTTGAGTCCGCTTGCTTGACTTGATTGTGAACCCTTGTGCATTAGTGCTTAAATTTCCACAAGTTGCAGTCTAGATGCTTGATTGAGAGTTGTTGATGGAACCTTTTTGTGTGGATCGCGTGCAATGTGTGTTGTGAGTCATGTTCTTATTTGCTCCATGTTGCATATTAATGTCTAGAACTTGCCCCGTGTGTGTGCAAAGCGAAATCCTAGGTTAGCTCTAGTCGGGAGATGATACAAGGCCTTCTTTTACTTGCCTACCCTTACATATATACCTTGAAAAATTGTTGTTGTGATTTGAATTGACCCTTTTTGATTGGCACCCACACCCCGAGCCTACCCATTTGTTCTTAATTGACTCTTTTGGCCCTTACTCCTTAAGCACTTTATTGCCATTGTGTAGATGATTGGAGTGGTGGTTAGATGTTGGGAGACTTTTGAGTGGAGCTAATAAAAGGGAAATACTTATGAAAATTGTGAAGTAGTGGAAAACATTGGCAAGGATGGAAGTTAATGAAATTGAAAAAATGAAATGAAAAGAAAAAAATAATAGCAAAGTTGAAGAAAAAAAAAATTGTGGAAAAGAAAAAAAAAAAAAAGAAGAGAGGAAGATATCCCGTCCTTGCTAGTGTGTGATTGAAAAGAAAATATGCTACTTGTTGAGAAGGTGTATGTGTGGTACTTGTGATTGGGTGGTTTGTTGAGACTTGTGTTTGGAATAAATGTGATGTATTAAAGTGCTTAGGGAGGTAGTCACTATTACCATATGTATCCTACCCGCCCCTTAGCCTACATTACGACCTTTCTAAAGTCCTTGTTAATCCCGATTGGAGTGAGCCTACATTAGTGGAGTCCTACACTACGGGCAAGCCTATGGTACGTTGTGTGTGACATGTGAGCCTTTCATGAGAGTGAGAGAATTCATTTGTTATTGCCCCGTTCTATTCATGATATTTGTTTTTGTGTGTGATCTATGGGGGGCACTCTCTTTCATATTGGTGAGGGCACGTGGTTTGCATGAATTCGGTGAAGTTGATGGCTTTTGATTGAGTAGATAGGTGTAATTTTGTGGGAGCATGGTTGCATTGAGTTGAGTTTGTGCATTTGAGCTATTTTGGGGTGGTTGTTCTCATATTTTTGAGTTTGGTAAATTGTTGGCATGTTGTGGATCCATGGTAGTCATGTTCGCATTTGTTCAATGGTCGGTATCAACCATAGTCATAGGCAGACCTGTTCTATCTAGGTTGGGAAGTGAGATGTGACTTGCTCGAGGGCGAGCAAAGGTTCAAGTGTGGGGTGGTGATGTTCGGCATTTTATGCCTACTTTTCCTTAATATTTCCGCACATTTGAGCTTGTTTTGCACTTGTTTGGTGGCTTGTGAATATGGTTTTACGCTGATGTTGTGTTGTTCGTGTGTAGGTCGTTACGCGATACATTTGGAGCGTTTCGAAGCTTGATTGAGCATGAATTGATTGGATGATGATTGAAGATTGGATCGAGCACACAAAGGCACGACACAAGCCGAGTTTTGGAGCGAAAAGAGCAAATTTTGGCTTGGCGCTGCAGCCTCCGCGCCGCGCCAGCCATAGCGCGAGGAGGTCTGCGCGTTGCCAGGCGCGTCGCAGGCCAAAGGCACGAAGCCTGGAGGTGTGTTCTGGTTGGTTGCACGCTTTTCGGGGCGCGGGGCGCCCGTTATAGCGCCCCTTATGCGCGATTTTACTTCCTATTCCTTCTAGTTTTGGGTTTAACTTATTTACAAGGGTTTGGAAACAATATAAATAGTTTATTACTTAGTTTTTGTAAGGAGTTCTTGACTTTGGAGCAATATTGAGAGCTACACACTTCATTGAACAAGGGTTATTCCCAATTCTTTCATCTATTACATCATTGATTTCATTATTACACCAAATCTTTGCCTCGTGATTATGAATATGTGTGGCTAATTTCCTAACGTTCTGGGGTTAGAATTTACATGAAAGTTGATTGTTGAAGATTGAATTCCATTGATTGAATCCCATAACGGGTTACTTATTCTTCCTTGATTTAACTTGTATAATTGTTAGAGCTCGATAGTTATACGTCATCTATGGTTTTTGGGTTGAACTCGAACGAGAGAATCTAATTACGTAATAAGGAAGAATAGAACTAGTTTGTGAACCCGGGCATCGGAGAATCAATTCGCGGGTAGGATAGACATATACTTGCTTGCCTAGTTTAACTAATTACAAGATCGTTAATGCGTGCATGTGATTTAACCCGTAGACATACAGGGATTAGAGTAGCTTGCATAGATTGTGAAGAACTGAAAGGTTTTCATAATTACAATTAACCTGTCAGTTAGTAACCCGGGATTTAAGAAGTGAAGTCAATTGAATACATCAACTGGATTGTTCGTAATTCTAATCCTGGATCGCTCCCTTGATATTGTTAACAACCAAAGTTTTGCCCCATTGCTTGATTGCATTCCAGCACTTTAATTACTGCACTTTAGTATAAAAAGTCTTACAACCATTAGAAAAAGACCCCTGGATAGTTTGTTCAGGAATTGTTTATTAAGCACTAGTCTGCATAGTCCTCGTGGGAACGATACTCGACTTTGTCACTTTATTACTTGGCGACCGCGTATACTTGCGTGTGCGTTTGGGAGCAACATGCAACCCTATTCGTGCACCAAAATCAAAAAAAAAATATTGCAAGGTTGGAGATTGCAAAGTTATTCGAAGGGTGTGTAACAGAAAAGGAGAAGGGCACTGGATTCCGAGGAGGAGAGAAGCCATATCTGAATTAAAAGAATTGAACTTTTCATGTGAAAAATGTTTGATCGATATCGAAACGTTTCAACTTAGACGTGCAGAGATGTTTGAGTTCTTTGAAATATAAAAAAATCACTTCTGATCAATCTTGGTTTAAGCTTAGCTTTATTTAAAAATTTGTTCAACGTCATTGCTTATCTTTTACAGTAATGCTGATCTTACAAAACGATATTAACGACTTTGGGTGGCCTCGTATCTGTTACTCTGTAAGTTGATATGTGCAGTTAAACGTGGAGGTTTTTTTAATTAATTAATAGTTATACTATTGTCATGTGTGATCATTTGTTTAGTTTCGATGGGTAGGCACTTCATTAAAATGATAGCTTCAAATAGTTCCAACCTTCCAATATTTACCTGATTTGGTTACAAAGGTAGCTAGTACCCTGTGCGATCATATTTGCGTTTTGCAGTTCATTGCTCCTAAACAAATTCAAAAGGAAATTACATGTCCCTTACTTGAATAAAGCGCACATACAGAGAGCATTTTCGGGGTGCACCTTACACTTGACTAGCCAACAAAAATAGATAATTAGCCTGTTCCGCTACTTTAAAAAAATAAAAAAAAGCCTCTTCCACTACGTACTTCGAAGAACAAACTCGTTCTCGCCTACTGATCATCACCAGAGTCATCGTCGTCGGACAGGTATGCACCACATGAATTTGATGAACATTTAGAGTTATCAATTCCCACGTCATACTGTGGAGGTAAGGCAAGTTTAGTAATCTCAATATCAATAATGCAGTTTTCGCGACTGAACTTAAACTCGTCGAAATGTTGTATGGACTCTACGGACCTTAGGGACTAATGGGTAAAGCCTTTCTTACCACAAATATAGGGCCAGGTTAGTTAGCTATATTTTTTTGGACCAATCATTTTTCTAAGCCGATTCCGGCATATCATCAAATACAATCTACATCCAGGGGCGGTCCAAAACTTACGAAGTCATTCGACCCCTCTAAAAAAGCAGTAGCGTAAGAGATGGCACCGCAGGCCTCATGTTCCCTGCCATTTTATCTCACCACAAACGCTTGGGACTGAGAGCAGTTCCATTTTTTTTTAGTCCCTTTAAGTTCCCCAATTGCTATGCACAACCACAACCTTGACTACTGCGCACAACTACCTATCCTAATTTGAATTAGTGAAGGTCTGTGATCAATTGCACTGCACGATAAAATGCACTGCACGATGCACTTCCACAGTTTTTTTTTTTTTATTTTTCCCAATGACCAAGAAAGTATGATTACTTGAGCAGACAACCCAACAATCACATCAAATCCTATAAGAATACTTTTGACAGTTTGCTAGCATGGTGACGGTTTAGGTATGCTAGTGTGGTGAATCCGAACCAAAATTGCATGTACATAGTTAGTTGGTACCGTAGTTAGTATGTATTTTCGGTAATTTTTTTATGTGTGTGTGTGTATATATATATATATATATATACATACACGTATATAAGTATATATTATTTATAAATCATAATAATTTAATTAACCTAAATTTGAACTACTTAATATAATACTAGAGAATATAAAAAACTAGTGATATGTACAAATGATTATATATTTAATTAAACTAATAATATTTTAGTTCTAATGCCTTACTATAGAGAGTTGTCTTGTGTTCTAATTGAGCTACATATGTGGAGTAAGATTGTAAATCTCATTGAATGGGTATATTTTGAGTCATCTTGTGTACTAACATGGCAGTTAAGTGTACATTTTGGCCAGTGACATTTGTAATTTTGAGCACTGGTATAATATATGGAATGGAGCGAACCATACTTAATTAGTTTTGAAAGGTAATGACATGACATTTTATAAAACGTAAAATCAAAATTTATGACCGAAATATTTAATACCATACCGTACCTCGGACACCCACATGTTTCGGTGTTCCAACCCAACAACATTCATTAGTCCTTACACAGTTTTTGCATGTGATTAGTGTAACTTGCTCATAAACACGATTACTATTCATTACTAATTGACTTTGTTGAGTACAAGTTTTAATTTAGGCCGTTTTAAATTTTAATTTTTTCAAATTTTAGGCATCTAATATACCTAATCATATTTAAAGCAATATCCTTGTAATAGTAATTCTGGTGTACAATTCTCATTGTTGTACAAGTTTTAGTTGTACGAAGGCTATAACCTTCACAAAGATGTAAAGTTCTAATAGGAAAGTATTATAATAATCTATAATAATACTTTGGATATTATGTAACAATAATAATAAATTTTTCCATAATGTGATATATATATATATATATATATATATATATATATATATATATATATATATATATATATGTATGTATATATATATATATATATTTATATATATCCACACATTTAATTATTTATCAATGATGTAAGTTTCATTAGAATTATTCATTAATAGGCATAAGCATAGCGTCTGGTCACAACTTATATTATTTGGAAAATTTATGTTGAAAATAATTTCATACTGGATTTCATATTATTAGGAAAATTTATGTTGGAAAATTTACATAGCGTCTGGTCACAACAAGGGTGCAATGGGTTGGAGTTAATTTTCACTATTTTGATGGAATAAATAGGGTAATGGGTTGTCATATGTGTGTGAAAACAACCAAACGGGGAAAGGGCACGGGGTGTGTGCGTGTGCGACAGCAATCCAAGAGAATGGATTTACGTTGACAAGGCAAATAATTAGTGGATCCTTTTACTAACTTTTACATTTAAAACACCACCTACTACAATTAATCACATGAATTCCACTATAAGTATTACTATCAATTACTTCGGTGTACTCCACCAGCTACTATCAATTTGATCAGAAAGTTGAAGTGCATCTTCAGAATGGAAGAATCATATTTAAATAGACTCCCAATGCACCTCTAGGAAACTATACTGGGAAGAGCAATGGATTCAATAATGAATTTATCATCCATTTCTTCTGTGTGAGTACTAGTACTAGACTAGATTTTATACTCTAATAGTGTCGATATGAGTGACAAGTGGTTTTATTTTTCTTCATTACCATTTCAATTTGTACTGAGACTCTATATACTGGTGCAAGTCGTTCCGGAAGATTGTATTTTCTGAGGTCTCTATAACTCGTTTCCCGCTGGAAGCCAATCATTAGAAATTAAGATGCGTAGGAGAAGAAATTCGTTTTCGAGAATGGCTGAGAGGATTCGACGAGGCTACACCGATGCTGGGTATTGACAGATTTCTCTACCGGGATCGATTGGAAGGTGTACTCCTACTATGGTAGGCAGCCTCTTCCGGTGATAAACATGCACAGTTGGTGCAAGAAAACCGGAAAGAAATGCTAAACACGATACGCGGAAGGAAACAACAAGAAAAGTAAAGATAGAAGCAAGACAAATCTTGCTTCGATTCAAAAGAACAGTGAGGAACCTGTCTCAAAGCTCGATTGAAGGGAAATCAAGACGCACCTATACTATGCAACAATCCTCAAGAAAGACCCGCTTCTTGCAAACTGAATGATCAAGAAGAAATTGTTCAAACGAATAACATCGGTTGACACAAGTTCTTTAAAAGCCCACGTCGGGGTTCGGCTCCTTCGGAGACTCACAATAGCACTTGCTATGTTTTTCATATACTCAAAAATCTGTATCCTTTACAATGAAGTGAGGTAAAGTATTTATAGGCTAAGCTAAGGGCAGAATAGTAAATAGTCACAAGTGACTAATAAAAACAAGTCACGTAGGGCTGAGCTAAATTGTGTTCGGCAGCCTTGACTTCGGTGCGTGGTTGCTTTCTCGAACTCACTGTCCTCGGACGCTCACTTGCCTTCGAGCTCATTGTCCTCGGTCACTTTGCCTTCGGGCTCAAATCTTAAGATATCGCCTTCGGTTCTTGAGCCCGGCCACTCAGCAGCTTGGCTAGACTTCGTGTCATCGGTCTCCTCGGTGGATCGAACACTTGATCAGCGCGTGTTCGGGCTGCATCATCCTCCCCTTCATGAGAAGATTCCGTCCTCGAAATCGAGCCCTCCTCGTCCTCCGAAGTTTGACCTACAACACAAGGAATTAAGTCAGCAACATTAAAGGTGTTGGACACGTTATACTCACCAGGGAGGTCGATCACGTAAGCATTGTTGTTGATCTTGGTCAACACTTGAAATGGACCATCCCCTCGAGGAGCCAACTTGCCCTTCCTTTGGTTCGGGAATCGTTCCTTTCGGAAGTGAACCCAAACCCAATCTCCCTTCTTTAATTCCAGCTTTTTACGCCCCTTGTTTTTCTTTAAGGCAACCTTTGCATAGGCTTCCTCGAGGTTCTTTTCACCTTTGCATGCAATTCGATCAAAGCAGCTGCTCGTCGAGTACCTTCAAAATCAAGAACAGAATCTCGAGGCAATGGGGATAAATCAAGTGAAATCAAAGGATTAAAACCATACACACATTCAAACGGGGTCATATTGATCATTCTATGCACCGTTCGATTGCATGCAAACTCCATCATGGGCAATCGGTCAGCCCAGTTCCCAACCTTGCCTTTGGTTATTGCTCGAAGCAAAGATCCCAAGGTTCGGTTAACTACCTCGGTCTGTCCATCAGTCTGAGGATGGTGAGACGTCGAGAATAGTAACTTGGTGCCGAGGGCACCCCACAAACACTTCCAAAAATGACCCAAAAATTTTGAGTCTCGATCACTCACAATAGTACGAGGCACACCATGCAATTTCAACACATTGGAAACAAACAAAGTAGCTACAGATTGTGCATCATCACACTTTTTGCAAGGAATGAAGTGAGCCATTTTTGAAAAACGATCAACCACAACAAAGATGCTATCATGTCCTCCCCCCGACCTCGGTAATCCTAACACAAAGTCCATGGATATATCAACCCAAGGTCGATCAGGCACAGGCAATGGTGTATACAAACCATGATGGTGGGACTTCGATTTAGCTTTCTTGCAAACGAGGCAAGTGTTGCAAAGCTTTTCCACATCTCGTCGTATTTTGGGCCAATGGATCTGCTCGGTCAAGATACCAAGAGTTTTGTCGACACCAAAGTGTCCCATCAGTCCACCGAAGTGAGCTTCTCGAACTAAGAGCTCTCTCCACGATGACACTGGTACACAAACCCTCCCATTCTTGAAGAGGTAGCGTTCCATTGATACTTCTCAACCCTTCGGCCACTCAAGATTGCGTCACGAACGCATTTCAGCTTGGGATCGTCATCGTACATCGACTTGATGCTTTCAAATCCCATGAGCCTAGAGGCGAGAGTGGTCGCTAAGGCAAATTTCCTTGATAGCGCATCGGCCACAACATTATCTTTTCCCTTTGCGTAATGAATTACATAGGTAAAGCTTTCAATGAATTCAACCCACTTGGAATGTCTTCGGTTCAACTTCTCCTGTGTTCGGAGATGCTTCAAGGACTCATGATCACTTTTGATCACAAACTCTCGAGGCCACAAATAATGCTGCCAATGGGTGAGTGCTCGAACGAGGGCATACAATTCTTCGTCATACGTAGAGTAATTCAAACTTGCACCCTTAAGCTTTTCGCTAAAGTAAGGGATCGGCTTCGATTCTTGCATCAGCACTCCTCCAATCCCAACTCCAGATGCATCACACTCGACTTCGAATGCTTTGCCGAAGTTAGGGAGTTGCAACAACGGGGCAGAGCAAAGCCTCCGTTTCAACTCTTGGAAAGCCCTTTCTTGGGACTCTCCCCACACAAATGGATGGTCTTTCTTAACCAGCTCGGTTAAAGGAGCTGCCACGGTGCTAAAGTCACGAACAAACTTTCGGTAAAAGCTAGCTAAGCCATGGAAGCTACGAACTTGTGATACCGAGGTTGGAGTTGGCCAATCTTTGATGGCTTCGACTTTCGACTCGTCGACTTCAACACCATTAGCACTGAAAACGAATCCAAGAAAGACTACACGTTCGACACAAAAGGCACATTTCTTGAAGTTAGCGTATAACTTCTCGTTTCTTAGCTTATCAAGCACTAGCCTCAGGTGTTCAACATGTTCATCCACAGATTTACTATAAACAAGTATGTCATCGAAGTAAACAACAACAAACTTATTTATGAATGGTTTGAGCACATGGTTCATCAGTCGCATGAATGTGCTCGGTGCATTGGATAAGCCAAAAGGCATCACCAACCATTCATAGAGACCGAACTTGGTCTTGAATGCGGTTTTCCACTCTTCTCTGGGTTTCATTCGGATTTGGTAGTAACCGGACCTGAGGTCTATCTTCGTAAAACATGAAGAACCACTTAACTCATCTAGCATGTCATCTAATCGAGGGATAGGATGACGATACTTTACCGTTATTTTGTTGACTGCTCGGCAATCAGCACACATTCGCCACGTTCCATCTTTCTTTGGGACAAGTATAACAGGAACGGCGCAAGGACTCAAGCTCTCTCGAACAACGCCCTTGTTTAGCAATTCATCAACCTACCTTTGGAGCTCTTTGGTGTCTTCGGGATTACACCGATATGCAGGTTTGTTGGGGATTTGTGACCCCGGTACGAAGTCAATTTGGTGCTCGATTCCTCTCAACTAAGGTAATCCACCTGGCATTTCTTCAGGGAACATGTCTCCGAAGTCCTGCAAAACACTTTGTACAGCACAAGGCAAAGGGTTATCATTAGAAAAATCATCATTAGAGTTTAGAAAGATACCCTTGTGCACGAGGCAGATCATCATCTGACCGTTGTCATTGCCTCGTAGAAACTCACCCGGTTGCATGATTGCACAGATTCCTTTTACATCAGGTAGTGAGTTTGTCTCTTTGGGCCCCAATTTTGCTCCCATCGGAAGCTTAGCTTTGGCAGCTTCTTTCAATTCTTTCATCTGTTTATAGTCCTCGGTGACTTGTTGTGGAGACAAGGGTTTGAGTATGAAACTCTTCCCATCGAGTTTTACAGTGTAAGTGTTGGATCTCCCATTGTGAACAACCGACCCATCATACTGCCACGGTCTTCCCAATAGCAAATGACAAGCTTGCATCGGCACTACATCGAATATCATCTCATCTTGATACTCTCCAATTCTGAACTTGATCCACACTTGTTTGACAACCCTCAATTCTCCACACTCATTCAGCCATTGCAATTTGTAAGGGTGGGGATGCTTCAAAGTAGTTAGTCCCATCTGTGAAACCAATGTTTGGCTCACTACATTTGCACAACTACCAGAATCAATGATCATCGAACACACCTTTCCCCTCACTCGACATCGGGCATGAAAGAGATTTTCTCTTTGGTTGTCCTCTTGTTCAAGAGTCATGTAGCTCAAATTCCTTTGAACCACAAGAAACATTTCCGGATGATCAGCTTCAGTAGCTTCATGATCATTATCACCTTCAGCTCGGTCAGTCCCCTCGATAAATTCCTCCTCGGTGTCACTGGCTTGCTCATGGACGGTTCCATCTTCAAGCAGAAGCATAACTTTGCGAGTTGGACACTCTTTTGCCATGTGACCATAACCCTTGCATTTGTGACACTGAATATTTGAAGCACTAGGAAAGTTGAGTTGTACTTTACCTCCCACTTCTCTTGATTGGTTACCGGTCACACCCCTTTCGAAGGGTCTCTTCGAATCTCGAACAGTCTTCTATTCTTTACCTCGGTTCAAGGGAGTAGAAGTAGTGACTCCTCGATACCGGTTTGCCTTTTCGTCCTTCACCAATTTTTCAGCTTCGGTGGCAGCATCGAACAGATCTTCCAACGTGTGATACACGTGTAGCCTCAATTGAGATGACACATCCCGAACCAAGCCATTTTTGAACCGGATAATGGCTTGTTCTTCGTCTTCGGCCAGATCAAGATTTAGTCGAACCTTTTCGAACTCATCATGATACTCTTGGACTGACTTGGACCCTTGCTTTAGCTCATAGAGCTATTGCATTTAAGTTTGCCTGTACTTGGCACTCAAATACTTAGCATCCATTGCTCTCATCAACTGTGGCCAAGTATTGACTATGGGATAGTCATTCCTTCGCCTATGCCTTTTGTCAGCTTCCCACCACGTAGAAGCATAAGCTTCGAACGAAGCAATGGCATGGGCAGCTTTCCTCTCATCGGTCATCTCATTGGTTTTAAAGATGCGCTCCATCTTAAGCTTCCATTCAAGATATTCATCTGGATCACTAGTTCCTTTAAAGGGTGGAATAGTGATCTTGACACTGCTCAAGTTTGAATCTCGAACACCACAAACCTGTTCGGGGTACTCATCATAACGATCTTCAGCCTCACGCTCAATATTTCGTTCAACATTTGCACCTCGGCCTCGACCTCGGAAATTCCCATGACCTCAGTGAGCTTGCCTTCGTTGAGCGAATGGCGGCTCATTCTCATATTCGTCCTCGGGAAATTTCTCTTCACCAACCTCTTCGACAACGGCTCCAAGATCTCTTTGGGTCTTTGGAAGTGGTATCCTTTCTCCTCGGGGAATGCCCAAGTTTTGATAGCCAGCTTGGGGATTGCCCAAGTTTTGTTGTGCTTGGGGATTGCCCAAGTTAAGTTCTCTTCGAATTGCTTCACTCGTCAACTGATGTTGTCGAACAAGCTCAGCATACAGCTCAGGTTTCATTGGAGTGGAGTGGCTAGTTCCAGCGCCGGACCCATTCATGGCCAGGACGCACTTCCTTGCTCGAGTTGAGCTACTCGAGCACTCACTCCTCTTACTTCGGCACTGACGCCTTGTATCGCAGCCATGAGATCGGCTAACGACACTTCGGGCTTCCCAATGCCTTTGTCATCGCCTCCATTCCCAGCCATGGTACCTGCACAAATCAAAGACCAAGCAAATGTTAAGATTAGAAATCACCTCACACACTCCCTCACCTTTGATGGGTGGCACTCGGGTCCACTCAACTTAATGGGTTCGGTTTTGGTCACTCAAGAACTTGTAGCCAATGGCTTCCTCGGTTGATCAACTTCTCTCAATTCCTTCGAATTTGACAAGTTACGATGTCTTACTTCGGGAAGAGTGAGTTGATTTGACTCAATGGAACGAACAGCTATTTACTCTTGCGCTTCGGGAACTCAAAAGAATTTTCTACGAAGTTGGACTTCGGTCACCCCGCGCACGAGTTCCTATCAGCTTAAATGAGTTAGTACGACCTTGAGTAGGAAAATTACTCAAAAGATCCAGTAACTAGAATCTCGGACAGAAGAAAAGTGAAAACCTAGGAGAATCTACCCTTTGATTCCCTTTTGGAATCTTTTTCGAACACACCAACTCTTATCCGTACAAGAGTGGTCCCTCCTTGGTACGGATACGGTTTTACCTTATCCACTTCCTCTTTTCAGCCGACAAATTTTCACCTGGGTTTTGATCTTTACACTTTACCCCTTTCTTCTTCAATGGAACAGTGCAACTTTGCTCCGGTGTATGGATAAATTAGCTTTGGTTCACTGACCACGACTTTTAACAGACCTGGGTTGCTTCTTCAACTCCGGTTCCAACAATAACGGAGGAAATCAATTCAAGTTCTTCGAGCTAAGAACCAGCTCGTTCGGGTCGTACATTGTTACTATTTCGTACAAATTTTCCAGCGTACGGACAACGAATCAAACACTGAACTTCGAATTTAAGCACAAAACAAACCCAAATCACTCAGGAACCACCAATCTTCATCGGTTTCAACCAAACACGATGGGGGTTCGAGTTCATCCACCATTAAAGCTCAAAACAGCCAAAAATTTCACCAAGAAACCCTAGTCACGAAAATGGTACGTCGAGTACTCGTTGGAATCAGGAAACAATGGTGAACAAAAATCAATGGTTGTTTAATCCAAACAAGCAACAATCAGACACAATTTTTTTTGAAATTTTGTTTTTCTACTTTTTTTTTATAAACGCTCAGCAACAACAATCAAACACACGGAAGAAAGCTGAAACTGAAGACAAAAGCATGATTTAAGTGAATAGGATTTGAGGTTGTAACGACAAACTCAAACCTTGCTCTAATACCAAGATGGTGCAAGCAAACCCGAAGGAAATGCTAAACACGATACGCGGAAATGCTAAACACGATACGCGGAAGGAAACAACAAGAAAAGTAAAGATAGAAGCAAGACAAATCTTGCTTCGATTCAAAAGAACAGTGAGAAACCTGTCTCAAAGCTCGATTGAAGGGAAATCAAGACGCACCTATACTATGCAACAATCCTCAAGAAAGACCCGCTTCTTGCAAATTGAATGATCAAGAAGAAATTGTTCAAACGAATAACACCGGTTCACACAAGTTCTTTAAAAGCCCACGTCGGGGTTCGGCTCCTTGGGAGACTCAAAATAGCACTTGCTATATTTTTCATATACTCAAAAATCTGTATCCTTTACAGTGAAATGAGGTAAAGTATTTATAGGCTATGCTAAGGGCAGAATAGGAAATAATCACAAGTGACTAATCAAAACAAGCCACGTTGGGCTGAGCTAAATTGTGTTCGGCAGCCTTGTCTTCGGTGCGTGGTTGCTTGCTCGAACTCATTGTCCTCGGACGCTCACTTGCCTTCGAGCTCATTGTCCTCGGTCACTTTTCCTTCAGGATAAAATCTGAAGATATCGCCTTCGGTTCTTGAGCCCGGCCACTCAGCTTCAGAGCAATTGTTTTCCTTCGGCCAGGCTAAGTGGATGTGCACATCGTGCAGCAGCTTGGCTTGACTTCGTGTCATCGGTCTTCTCGGTGGATCGAACACTTGATCAGCGCGTGTTCGGGCTGCATCAACAGTGCAATTAAGGGGTGGCCCGACCATAAGGCCACTAAAGCCATTGCTTTAGGCCCCCAAATTATGAAATGCCCGATTTTTACTACCATTAGATATAATAGTAAATAATTAATATAACTCTTATTCAATGAACTTATCATATAACGTGAAAAATGTATGATTGATATCGAATCGTTTGAGCGTAGACGTGAAGAACATGGACTGCCGATCTTTAATAATACAATGGGCTAGTATAATCCATTCTGAACTTGATATCTTAAATGATCTCGGTCAGTCATTTCTGAATTTACGACTCCGATTGACGTGCCAATAATTTTAAAATATTCATAATGTCCATTAGGACATGTCTGTAAAATTTGAGCTAAATCAGACCTCGTTTGGTAGGCATCGGAAGGAGGTTTCAGTTTTTATTTCGATAAATATTAAAAAGAGATTTTCGAGCTAGGTTTTGGCGAATGAGCTCCGATTGAAAATCCAAAAGTGCCGTTAGGTTCGTATCATTATTTGTGACTTTTATGAACTTTCGAAAGTGAATTTCGATATTGTTCGGCTAGTTTCCGCTAAAATGCCGAAAGTTAAATAATTTGACTTTTTCGATTTAAATTCGCATCTTGAGTTTCGGAAACCCGATTTGAGATCTGCCTTTGCGAGTATGTTAAATATATTTTGTATAACTTGTTTGAAAAAGTTGGAATTATTTCGAATATTGTAAGGTACCGTTTTAATTTTTACCGTACCAGCGAATTTTAAAGAAAAAAGGAAAAAAAGGGGGAAAAGGACAAAGTTAGGCGGTGGGGGCAACCCTTAGCTTTATAAAAGCTAAGGTCGATCAGAGAGAGCAATATATAACAGAAAGCAGAGACAACCAAAAATAAAAACCAGAAAAAAAAAGAAAAGAGCCAGAAAAAGATAGAATTTTTACCCCAAAATATTCAGGTAATGATATTAATGCATTATTTGAGTTTATTACGTATGTCTGAATATGTTTTAACGGTAAAACTTGGAATATTATACATCATTTTAATAAGTTTAATTAATTGTTTAAAGGGCCAATTAGACCCCGATAATGAAATTGATTATATATTCGTACTCAGTGAGTTATGGGCAACATATAAATGTGATTTATTTGGGGTTTGGTTATGTGGCTATAAACCTTGTACATAGGCCTGGCCTGCGTATTACGTATGCGAATAGGGTATCAGGTTCCTACCTGGATTGCCCTAAGATGTGAGGAATGAAGCCTTTAGCCTAATTTGATATATTTTACTGCTTATTGAATAGAGTGGGATCGTTTGGCAATGAATTCAAAGGACAAAGCGGTTGTTGAGTAATCGTGCTAACTTTGTAACAAGGTAAGTGTTTATATCCATTTCTTTTGAGGAACCTGGCCTCGTAGATTTTCTACCACGTGTTCCTTACGTGTGTAGCTGCCGATAGGCGTACTCCTTACGCCTTAGCTTTGGATTTACCCTGTATACTATATGTTATGTCCTGTTGTTGGTATTGCATTGAAGATATGAGCATTGTACTCTAGCTGTAAGTTGGCATCTATTTCCTGGATGTTGATGAGAGTCCCGCGCCGGTGAAGGGTTATTATTGCATCACATTGCATTCATATGCATTACATTGCATATCATATTGAGGGTAGGAGGATTCCGCCCTCGGAGCAGGAGGATTCCGCTCCATTGCATTATATTGAGGGTAGGAGGATTCCGCCCTCGAAGTAGGAGGATTCCGCTCCATTGCATCATATTGAGGGTAGGAGGATTCCGCCCTCGGAGCAGGAGGATTCCGCTCCATTGCATCATATTGAGGGTAGGAGGATTCCGCCCTCAGAGCAGGAGGATTCCGCTCCATTGCATCATATTGAGGGTAGGAGGATTCCGCCCGCGGAGCAGGAGAATTCCGCTTCACTCATTTGGCACATGTGACCCTTTGCATCATTTAATTTCATCTCATTTCGTACCATTGTGTAGACTTGTGGTACATAACTACTGTTCTCTTTATACGTGCATTGCTTATTTGTCTATATATTTCTGGCTCGTATTCTGGGTTGTGGGAATCGGGTTGCACGCTGCAACGGTATAAATATATGGACCGAGTTGCACGTCGTAGCGGTATAAATATATTGATCGAGTAGCACGTCGCAGCGGTATGAATATATGGATCGGGATGCACGCCGAAACAGGATGTATTTCTGATTGTTGATGTGTTCGGGATACCTATATGTTCAGGCTGTCTTAGGTTCCTTGTTGTTGAATAGTTTGCGATTCCATACGTGTTTCTAGTTATTATCTGGCTCTGCCTTTTCATAATTTAAATAAGAGGAATTTGGTTTATCTGTTTTTTTTCTCCCTGGCTAGCTATCCTATTCTTTAAGGTGGCTAGTCTGCCCCACTTATTGATTCCTTTTGACTCACCCTTGTTTGTTTTTTATTTCTTATCTATCTATTTCGTTTCGGCAGGTTCACTCCAGGATTGAGTTCGCCACGTTGTGAAGGAGCGAAGACGATTTCCGCTGTTAGGGTGAGCCAGCTTTTATTCCGGATGCCCACCAGTTTATTGGTTATCATTTCAGTTGCATTTTGCTCCCTTCATGAGGTATCTGTCTTCTTTTGTACTCTTAGATGTCTAGTCTGGATAGCCCTAAACCTACTATGTTGGGTAGTCAGCTGTAATTTATTTTGTACAGCTTAGAGGAATCAGTATGTCTATGCCCTTTTTCCTTAGTCTTGTTCTTATTTATGAATTGAATTATATTTATTTTCCTAATTTAATTGGTAAGGGTTCACCCGACCAATCTAGGGGAGGATGTCGGGCGCCCTCACGGCCTAGACGAATTTTGGGTCGTGTCAGTTGGTATCAGAGCCCGGTTTAGAGTCTATCCAGACTAAGACAATGTCTAGTAGAGTCTTGCTGATGGGCACGTAGATGTCCGTACTTATCTACGAGGGGCTATGATGCATTTATGAAGTTTCACTTCCTTCTTTTCTGATCGTGCGTCGGTTTTGAATGCAAAAGTATTTTTGTTAATTCCTTCGTGGTAATTGTGAACCTTCGTGCGACAAACCAGCTAACGGTATGAGTTCAAGACGAAGTAGTCTAGCCTGGGGCTAGCACTGACGAAGCCCCAAGAGTTTTGATCGTGCTGACGATCTAGTTACGGAGGTCCCAGCCGTACAAGCTCACGATGGGCAAATGAGAAGGGCCTTGTAGTTCCCTTGGCTCTTTACGATGCTTTTACGAGAATCTTGGCGACGCAGATACCGCAAGAACCTATTATTCGCTAGGGAACTTATCAAGTTGCCGCAGGTGCAGACGTTCGATCTCAGGGAGCTCCTATTTCTGTTCTTAATATTGCTGCAGTAAATTATGTTTCGGAGATAGCATGTGTTGTGCTTCTAGTTATTCTGGATGGTTAGTTAGCCTGATGTAATGGCTCGGTCCGAGTGTTCGAAGAGGTTGCATTATTTTACGCGGTTGAACTTTTCGATATTCTTAAGCCATGCATCAGATAATCCCTATGTAAATTTTTTAAAATAAAATTATGTCAGCGTATCCTTCAGGTTCTTGATTATATCGAGCGGTATGGTGTTAATTATTCTTCTTTCCAGTGCCAGGGTCCAACCATGAATTGGTGGGCCACTATCTTATTATCTAACTTGGTCCGATTTTTCTTCTAGATTCGTGGAAAAGTTCATTTCGAGCAGCGAGCGAGATGAAAAGTGTTGCCAGTTTGAGTGGATTGGACAGGGTAGCCTATCAGATAGCCTGTTGGTGTTATAGAATATGAGACTGAATTCTATAGAATGGCTGGATATGCATTAGAACTAGTCCATGAGCCTTTAGAGAGATTAAAAGATTTATTGATGACCTTTCTCCTTCCTTGACATCCCAGATGGCTCGAGAGATTGAGGTCGGGATCTCATTTGATGTCGTTGTTGATATTGCTCAAAGGTATTAGGCATACCATAAGTTAGAGCGGGAGATCAAGAGATCCCGTGGCCCTGGTGGGCAACCATGGTACCTCATTTGGAGGTAAGAGTTCTAATTATTTTGGGAGGTCACCTTCCAGGTTATCTCAGCTTGTAGAGCGTGATTCTCAAAGTGCGCTAGTAGTTCATCAAGATAGACTCAGTTTTTTGTTTGTAGCTATCTATAATCTATCCGGTTTCCATTTTTAGGGAAAAGGGTGTTATCACTGTCATGAGTCTGGTTATCCTTTGAGGAGTTTTTCCTTACTCCAGCAAGTAGACAATCGTCCTTCTTCTTGCCCTCAGGCACCTGCACAGTCGCAGGAATTTCATTTAAATTTTAATCAATCGGAGAAATGCCACCATCCAGTAGAGGTCGAGAGCGTGGTGGTAGTGGGTCTTCTAGAAGTAATTATCAGGGTAGTGGCTCGACTCAGCTGCAGAGGCAGTTCTATGAACTGCTAGTCTAGCAGGATGCTGAGGCATCCGATGTAGTAGACCCGTGCGTTTCTTCTTCCCTTATCTGTAAGTAAGATTTATCTTTCCGATCGATCTGGAAATGGTGTGTCTTATCATGTTTCGACGATTTTCTTGGATATTGTCGTAATTAAGAATCGGTTATGGTAGAGGGGTGAGTTTCTGATACGATTTATTCCTGGCATTTATGAGACCCTACTAGTTTATCTGATCTAAATATGAGAGATTTGACGATGAGTATTGCTATTGCCTGCTTGGCATCCTGTTATACCACCTTGTGTTGTTATGTCAAGTCATTTTACCTCTCTCTTCGGAAATCAGTGTTGGTAGGATGATGGGATTCTTATTCGTCATCATCAGAAAGTGTCGTTGTTTCTTCCGGTGTAAAGTGGCTGGTAAGTAATGCTCGATCTATGTGTCTCCTACTGGTTCGAGATTCTAGTAGAGTCATGTTATTCTATGAGCTTGTCTTAGTTATAAAAGGGTATTCTGGTAAATTGTCAGAGTTTCCTTCTTATTCGGAGGTTAAATTGGTATGGATGTCTTTCCATAAAGCTTATTTAATGTCTATCTCTTCAATTGCGATTCTTTGGCTCGCCTGACTCGGAAGTAGTCTAGCTTTGGTAGCCAAGCAAATAAGAAGATGAACTTCCTGAAGCTCTAATTATTTCTATCCTTGATCCATTTCCATTTCTTCTTCGTCCGGCACTAGTGAGCTTGGGCGATTGGTAGCCGCTTGTGACGTTCACTGTGTTGAGCCAGAGTACGTGTTATTGTAGCCGGGTAAGCATATTATTGTTTTGGATATCAGGTTATCCGGGTAACCATTCCCATATATAGTATAGTGCTGGTTTTGTTTTTGCGGATCATCCAGTTTAGGGGAAACTCTGCCGAAATTTTTATATAGAAGTACCATCCATCAGGCGGTGGTGTTTACGGCAAAGGTATGGAGTCGTGAACTTGAGAGTTGGAGCTGTTTGGCAACTCGAAAGGGTAGTTGGTAGCTTAGGTCTGCCAACGTTCAGCTTTTAGCTAAATCTTCTTTAGTCCAGCAGACTGTGCGAGGATGGTTATTCCTATTCAAATGGCTGCATGAGTTTGTGCGTTAAGTGGAGGAGTCTTCCTCCAAATACTGAATGGTAATATCAAATATCTGAGGTGTTGATACCACTTTTCTCACGACCCAAAGTAAGCCCACGGCAGAAATCTACAATGAGTGTCGATCTTTGCTAAACCCACTAATAATCTATTAATGACAGAGATAAGCTGGCAACCTGATCATATATAGGTACCTATCTGCTGAAAACATAAAGTCTGGAAAGATGACACGACTTTAACTTGCTGGCAATTAGAACATTGAGCCACAAATTCTGCTATGTCACACTTCATTCCGTCCCACTAATAAATCTTCTTAGGATCATGGTACATCTTACTTGAACCTGGATGAACAGTGTAATTGGAATAATGTGCTTTCATCATAAACTAAATCTGCAACATCAGGAACACAAAGTCTATCTTTATACATGAGAACACCGTCAGTAGTAACCCTGTATGGTGACTCCGGTTTTCTTCTGGCTATCTGTATGTATTAAACTAGAACATGATCCTCATACTGACGTTGTTTTACTTCATGAAAATTTAGAGTTAAAGGTCTAGTGCAGCTTAACGTCCATCCATCATTGGCATATCTCCTTCACACCTAACTCTTTGGGAAGTTACTTTAGCGTTATAAGTGCTCATGTAATCAACGTTGTTGCTGGGCTCATGGTCCAACTACATGTCTCATTTATTTTCACTTTTTCAAATCATATTATTTCCAATTTAAAGACAATACCCTGAAGTAGATGTTTAGTCGGAATGATTCCTGGTCTGCATCATACTATCCAGTAGTATTTGCATGATCCTTATCCATATATTATAGACCATGTACAGATGAACCTTTGACATACATTAGGATATGAGTATCTACATTCCCACAAGGAGCTTGTGGACCAACCCTAACATTAATTGAGGTGTTGCATAGTGCGTTCATAGAAATGATATAGCCTAAATCAAATCTTCTATAGTGTGTAGCGAAGAGGTACTTCAAAAGCCTCCCCTATTGCATCAAGCGTAAGATAATTATTAGTTCCATCGACCTGTTTTATATCAAAAGATATGTCGAAGAGGTGATTATCTGCTGAATCATGTTAGTCCATCCAGAGTTTCGTATATCTTTGCTTCGATAATGTAGAGCTCTCCTCTCGTGATCGAGGAAGGATCAGTTTAGTCAGAATAAGTTGTGCAATGGTATTATCATATTATCCAGAGATATTTTATTCAGAAAGTACGATGTGCATAATATAATTCTGATCCTGTAATCAGGAGATAATGCCCATGGAGTAGCTCATGAAGGTTGTGCAAGTTCTTTTGTTATCTGTGCGAATTTTGCTTTAGACTTAGGCTCGTTCGAGGACGAACGAGAGTATAAGTGGAGGAGAATGAAACAACCTCGGTCAGTCGTTTCGGAATTTTGGACTCCGATTGGCGTGTCAATAATTTTAAAATATTCGTAATGTCTATTAGGACATGTCTGTAAAATCTGAGCTAAATCAGACCTCGTTTGGTAGGCATCGGAAGGAGGTTTCAGTTTTTATTTCGATAAATATTAAAAAGAGATTTTCGAGCTAGGTTTTGGCGAATGAGCTCCGATTCGAAATCCAAAAGTTCCGTTAGGTTCGTATGATTATTTGTGACTTTTACGAACTTTCGAAAGTGAATTTCGATATTGTTAGGCTAGTTTCCGCTAAAATGCCGAAAGTTAAATAATTTTGACGTTTTCTATTTAAATTCGCATCTTGAGTTTCGGGAACCCGATTTGAGATCTGCCTTTGTGAGTATGTTACATATATTTTGTATAACTTGTATGAAAAAGTTGGAATTATTTCGTATATTGTAAGGTACCGTTTTAATTTTTACCGTACCAGCGAATTTTTTAAAAAAAAAGGAAAAAAAAAGGGGAAAAGGACAAAGTTACGCGGTGGGGGCAACCCTTAGCTTTATAAAAGCTAACGTCGATCAGAGAGAGCAATATATAACAGAAAGCAGAGACAACCAAAAATAAATACCAGAAAAAAAGAAAAGAGCCAGAAAAAGATAGAATTTTTACCCCAAAATATTCAGGTAATGATCTTAATGCATTATTTGAGTTTATTACGTATGTTTGAATATGTTTTAACGGTAAAACTTGGAATATTATACATCGTTTTAATAAGTTTAATTAATTGTTTGAAGGGCCAATTGGATCCCGATAATGGAATTGATTATATATTCGTACTCAGTGAGTTATGGGCAACATATAAATGTAATTTATTTGCGGTTTGGTTATGTGGTTATAAACCTTGTACATAGGCCTGGCCTGCGTATTACGTATGTGAATAGGGTATCAGGTTCCTACCTGGATTGCCCTAAGATGTGAGGAATGAAGCCTTTAGCCTAATATGATATATTTTTCAGCTTATTGAATAGAGTGGGATCGTTGGGCAATGAATTCAAAGGACAAAGAGGTTGTTGAGTAATTGTGCTAACTTTGTAACAAGGTAAGTGTTTATATCCATTTCTTTGGAGGAACCTGGCCTCATGGATTTTCTACCACGTGTTCCTTATGTGTGTAGCTGCCGATAGGCGTACTCCTTACGCCTTAGCTTTGGATTTACCCTGTATACTATATGTTATGTCTTCTTGTTGGTATTGCATTGAGGATTTGAGCATTGTACTCTGGCTGTGAGTTGGCATCCATTTCCTGGCTGTCGATGAGAGTCCCGCGCCGGTGAAGGGTTATTATTGCATCACATTGCATTCATATGCATTACATTGTATATCATATTGAGGGTAGGAGGATTCCGCCCTCGGAGCAGGAGGATTCCACTCCATTGCATTATATTGAGGGTAGGAGGATTCCGCCCTCGAAGCAGGAGAATTCTGCTCCATTGCATCATATTGAGGGTAGGAGGATTCCGCCATCGGAGCAAGAGGATTCTGCTTCATTGCATCATATTGAGGGTAGGAGGATTCCGCCCTCGGAGCAGGAGGATTCTGCTCCATTGCATCATATTGAGTGTAGGAGGATTCCGCCCTCGACGCAGGAGGATTCCGCTCCATTGCATCATATTGAGGGTAGGAGGATTCCGCCCTCGGAATGGGAGGATTCCGCTCCATTGCATCATATTGAGGGTAGGAGGATTCAGCCCTTGGAGCAGGAGGATTCCGCTCCATTCATTTGGCACATTTGACCTTTTGCATCATTTCTTTTCATCTCATTTCATACCATTGTGTAGACTTGTGGTATATAACTATTGTTCTGCTTATACGTGCATTGCTTATTTTTCTAAATATTTTTGGCTCGTATTCTGGGTTGCGGACATCGGGTTGCATGCCGCAACGGTATAAATATATAGGCCGAGTTGCACGTTGCAGCGGTATAAATATATGGATCGGGTTGCACGTCGCAGTGGTATGAATATATGGATCGGGATGCACGCCGCAACAGGATGTATTTCTTATTGTTGATGTGTTCGGGATACCTATATGTTCAGGCTGTCTTAGGTTCCTTGTTGTTCAATAGTTTGCGATTCCATACGTGTTTCTAGTTATTATCTGGCTCTGCCTTTTCATAATTTAAATAAGAGGAATTTGGTTTATCTGTTTCTTTTTCTCCCTGGCTAGCTATCCTATTTTTTAAGGTGGCTAGTCTGCCCCACTTATTGAGTCCTTTTGACTAACCCTTGTTTGTTTTTTGTTTCTTATCTATCTATTTCGTTTCGGCAGGTTAACTCCAGGATTGAGTTCACCACGTTGTGAAGGAGCGAAGACGACTTCAGCTGTGAAGGTGAGCCAAATTTTATTCCGGATGGCCACCAGTTTATTGGTTATCATTTCAGTTGCATTTTGCTCCCTTCAGGAGGTATCTGTCTTCTTTTTTACTCTTAGATGTCTAGTCTGGATAGCCCTAAACCTAGTATGTTGGGTAGTCAGCTGTAATTTCTTTTGTACAGCTTAGAGGAGTCAGTATGTCTATGCCCTTTTTCCTAAGTCTTGTTCTTATTTATGAATTGAATTACATTTATTTTCCTAATTTAATTGGTAAGAGTTCGCCCGACAGGTCTAGGGGAGGATGTCGGGTGCCCGCACGGCCTAGCCGGATTCCGGGTCGTGTCAATATCTTATATACGTTGTCTTCACTATGTTGAAATGTAATAAAGACAAAATTTGTTACTTATTTGAGAGCATTTTTTAGGAAGTTTTTGGGTGGGATTTTTTGTTTCTCACACTCACAAAACCTCAAATATTTTTTCAAATGAAACGTATGTCTAAACATAACTTTAAGTTTAAAAAATTCTTTTTCAACTCAAATTCAAAAATTAAAATTCCTAAGTTTCAACAAAAATCTATGTCCAAACGCTCGCTTAATATTGGGCTTACAGACTAGTACGAATTATTAAATACATTAGGACTTTGGCGGCCTCACATGTCCAAGGTAGATTATGTCCAATTAAGCGCAGTAGGTATTTGTTGATTACGTTGGGGGGAATCTACTAAAGCTAGGCAGATAGATAGACTCCTTTTCCCTTGTAATATACTATTGTCATGTGGACATTAGACGACCTTTATCTCCTTTTTTTTGGAGCATCTTTACTCAATCTCCCGACTTCCCACCGATAAACAATTTAAATTAGTTAGTGACGCATCATTTAAATATGTCTTGTATGTTGATATCGTTAATAGGCGTCATTTCCGTATTTTTTATGCGTTTCATTTCCTACTAATAATCATGCTATAATCGCCCAACATGCACGACACAATCACTAGAAGAGCAAATACAAGAAGAGCTGTAGAACAAATACAGCAAGGGTGGTGGAAAGGGTGATTGAAGGAGTCTCCAAAATCCAATACTTGCTTGATTTGATTTGATAGCACAACATATAGAGCAGGGGCGATGCAACAACTCGTCTATATGGACTGGTTGAAAGGACTTGAGAGTGTACATTTACTACCATGCCGCCCCACTTGCATACTATGGCATGATTTTTTGAGGGAAAATAGCTTTAAGACGGGAAAGTTCTAAGCTTTCTTAACCTATTCTTTTCTTAATATAAGTGCCATTAAACTAAACTTAGAAAACACAACACAAAACATGAAGGTGTTGGATGCACAAAGTAGTTTTTCTCCCTCAGGACGTTCATCACTAACGTGTGTTGTACATATCTCGACATTATGCCTTAAATATGGACAACTGGTATCTTATTTGAGAATTTAATTGCTCATTTTTTAATTCTTGATTGTTCTTGCATGGGTCCTCAACTCATGCTAATGCATATCTTTATGCATAACGACACTAACACTGGTCATGACTAACTTATTACAACACTTACCGATTAAATTGTCAAGGTATCCTCCAGAAGATGCATCTAGGTGCATCCTCAATTGTTCTTCCCAGCAATGGGAATGTGTGGTACTCGGGCAAAGGTAAAAAAAAATAGGAAGTGGTTTCAAGAGATTTGCAAAAGCGGTGCAGGTCCGGGCTGGGGATGTGCGCAACTTTCAAATTAAACAACTTGTTGGAGGTGTAGCAACTTTTAGCGTTATCTTCCATTCCCCAGCTGGGGTCAAAACTACAAGTCCGAGTAAAAGCCAAGAGGCAAACTCTAGCAGCCCAACTAAGGTTGATTACCATATTTGTTCTTGCGTTACACTGTTAATTATTAGTTATTAAATGACTTTAATAATGTACTTTAAATTTCGTCAACCTTGTAACAGGTTCTTCAAGAAACCGTTGCATCGAAAATCAATTTATATGGTGTAGCCATAGACATCCGCAACGGCTTGCAACAATAGGTGCTGCACATAAAGAATGATATAGGGCATATCAGGTCGGTGACCCTATTAGGCTTGGAACGACAGTTGGAAGAAAAAATTCAGGAATTGAATACTGCTGAGTCAAATGTTGCGCACGCCCAAGCTACTGTCCATGCTGATATCAACTTCATGGGCACACCCCTGAAAGTATAGCTTTGTTTGGGAGGCTTTGTAATGTACAGAACATACTATTTGATGTTATTTTGTCTCTACGGTTATGTACAATGGCAAAACCTGTCTTTTTGACTATTTTTGGTTTGGGTTTTTATCTGCTTTGTACTTATCCAAACGGAGGCTTGGTTATAGCCACCTACGTGTAAACAATCATTTTTCTCATTATGCATCTAACAGATACTACTATAAGTGCATGATTGTTTGGTCTGTATGTGGTAGAATCACTTCGGTCTTCTAACCATAAAAGTATATCTTGGTGCTTTTAACAAGGAGAATAAACTTACGATTTCATTCTCGGTACTGGGAAGTACAATCTCAATTATAAATAACAGTGACGTTCTTAATCCCACACCCGAAGAGAGAGGTTAATGTGCCAACCAACCTCTTTGGTGAACTAAAAGTATTGTATGAGCACTGAATTAGATATTCATCTGCATTAGGGTGATCATGCTCCTCTCCATCACATAACACATGTCATGATATTGATGCAATCGAAAATACGAAAGCGATAAAGAGATAAAAGCGAGACGAGACTTACACTAAAGTTCGAGTAGCAACGAAGAACTAGTTCCATTACACCCCAAACGATTGGAAAGAATCACCTAACACTATGCAACTATCCTCAAGAGTCACGAGGCTCGAGCAAATAGAATGATCGAAGACGGATTGAAGAACAACTTGGATTCATCCAATTGATTTCAAGCCAAAAGTGTTACAAGGTTCAAGAGCATTGCTCATTTAATGTTTTGTGTTCAAAGTAGTGTGTAAAGCAATAAATGATGAAAGGGGGGCATTTATAGCACCCCATTACATTAATTCCTAGATTCTGGTCCGCGTCTGTCAAAGTGTTCTTCGCGATCGCGTGGAACACTAAAAGCTGAAGCTCGCTATCGCGCGAGTCTTGACGCGGTCGCGCAGGCAAAAGAAATACCCTTCGCGATCGCGAAGGTTGATGACGCGATCGCGAAGAACAAGTTTCCGTTCTTAGGCAGTAAGCTCAGCAGAATTCCCCTGTTTTGGTCCCCTGCTTCTTGCACTGTTTCCTGCCCTGTTTCCACATGGATTGAGCTCCAATGCATTGTCTTTAAGTCCTCTCCCGAGCTCGTAGCATCCACGCCTCTCCAAACCAAGTGTAGGTGAGCATCTTGTATATCCTTGGCTTGACTTCGAGTGAATGGTCTCGATGCAATTTGGGTGGCATCATCCTCCCCTTCTTGAGAAGATTTCGTCCTCGAAATTAAGGCCTCTTCCTCCAAGGTATCATCACCTACATCAAAAGAAGTCAAGTCACTAACATTGAAAGTAGTCGATACATTATACTCACCGGGCAAATCTATCACATATGCATTGTTGTTGATCTTGGACAACACTTGGAATGGGCCATCGCCCCTTGGTGCCAATTTTCCTTTTCTTTGGTTGGGAAATCGTTCCTTGCGGAAATGCACCCACACCCAATCGCCCTTCTTGAAGTCCACCTTCTTTTTCCTTTTGTTTTTCTTGGTTGCTATCTTCTCATAGGCCTCCTCCAAAGTCTTCCGCGCCTTGGCATGAAGTTCAAGCAATGCCTTGGCCCGAGCCTTACCTTCAAAATCAACAACCACATCCCTTGGCAAAGGGGTAAGATCAAGAGGAATCAATAGGTTAAAACCATAAACACACTCAAATGGAGTCATGCCAATCATGCGATGCAAAGTGCGGTTATATGCAAACTCCATGAGTGGTAGCTTATCAATCCAAGTCCCGGCCTTTCCTTTGGTCATAGCTCGAAGTAGAGCTCCCAAAGTCCGGTTCACCACCTCGGTTTGCCCATCGGTTTGAGGGTGGTGGGACGTGGAGAAAAGCAACTTGGTGCCAAGGACACCCCACAAACACTTCCAAAAATGGCTAAGGAACTTGGAGTCCCTATCACTAACAATGGTGCGAGGCACCCCATGCAATTTCAAGACATTATCAATAAACAAAGAAGCTACATGTTGTGCATCATTAGTCTTTTTGCACGGAATGAAGTGAGCCATTTTGGAGAATCGGTCAACGACAACAAAAATGCTATCGTGTCCTCCTCTAGTCCGGGGTAGAGCCATAACAAAATCCAGAGAAAGATCAACCCACAGACTAGTAGGAATGGGCAAAGGAGTGTATAACCCTTGGTTGTTGGACCTAGACTTGGCCTTCTTGCAATCCAAGCAAGCATTGCAAAATCGCTCCACAAGAGGCCTCATTTTTGGCCAATGGAATTGCTCTTTAAGTATGGCCATGGTCTTGTCCACCCCAAAGTGACCCATCAAGCCACCACAATGTGCTTCTTGAACTAGCACATCTCTCCAAGAGGACTCGGGGACACACACTCGCCCATGCTTGAAAATGTAGCCATCTACCCATTGGTATTTTTCTACCCTTTCCCACTCACTAGAGCATCATGAATGCTCTTGAGCTTTGGGTCATGAGCATACAATGACTTGATACTCTCAAAACCCATCAGCCTAGAAGCGAGAGTGGTGGCAAGAGCGAATTTTCTTGAAAGCGCATCGGCCACAACATTGTCCTTACCCTTTTTGTAATGAATTACATAAGGAAAGGACTCAATGAACTCCACCCACTTGGCATGTCTCTTGTTCAACTTTTCTTGACCTGTTAGATGCTTGAGTGACTCATGGTCACTCTTGATCACAAATTCCCGAGGCCATAGATAGTGTTGCCAATGGGCTAAAGCTCTCACTAGGGCATACAACTCCTTGTCATACGTGGAGTAATTCAAGGTTGCGCCCTTCAACTTCTCACTAAAGTAGGCAACGGGTTTCCCTTCTTGCATGAGAACACCCCCAATACCCACCCCCGAGGCATCACATTCTACCTCAAAAGCCTTCCCGAAGTCGGGCAATTGCAACAATGGGGCGGTACTTAGCCTACTTTTCAATTCTTAGAAAGCCTTTTCTTGCGGCTCTCCCCAAACAAAGGGCTTGTCCTTTTTCACCAACTCGGTGAGTGGTGCGGCAATGGTGCTAAAGTCTCTAACAAAGCGCCTATAGAAACTAGCTAGGCCATGGAAACTCCTCACATGAGAAACGGTGGTAGGAGTAGGCCAATCTCTAATGGCTTCAACTTTGGACTCATCAACTTCTACACCATTGGCACTAACAACAAAGCCCAAAAAGACAACATTTTCAACACAAAAGGCACACTTCTTAAAGTTGGCATAGAGCTTTTCGGCTCGTAGCACTTCAAGCACTTGACTCAAGTGGCCAACGTGGTCATCTATTGACTTGCTATAAATCAATATGTCGTCAAAGTAGACAACCATAAATTTGTTGATGAATGGCTTTAGCACGTGGTTCATTAGTCTCATGAAGGTACTAGGTGCGTTGGAGAGGCCGAAAGGCATCACCAACCATTCATAAAGACCAAATTTAGTCTTGAATGCGGTTTTCCACTCATCACCCAGTTTCATCCGGATTTGGTGGTAGCCGGACCTAAGGTCTATTTTTGAAAAGACACTAGAACCACTAAGCTCATCCAACATGTCATCCAATCGAGGTATGGGATGTCGATACTTTACCGTGATCTTGTTGACCGCTCGACAATCCACACACATCCTCCAAGTGCCATCCTTCTTGGGAACAAGGATCACGGGCACGGCACAAGGGCTCAAGCTCTCCCTCACCAAGCCTTTGGTTAGCAACTCATCAATTTGCTTTTGTAACTCCCTTGTGTCCTCGGGGTTACTTCTATATGCCGGCTTGTTGGGAATTTGAGAGCCCGGGACAAAGTCAATTTGGTGCTCAATACCTCTCAAGGGAGGTAATCCATCCGGCATCTCCTTCGGGAACATGTCTTCATAGACCTTCAAAACATTTTCAATGGCACTAGGCAAAGGGTTAGGGTTAGAAAAATAATCACTTTCGGAATTTAAAACCATACCTTTGTGCACTAGGCAAATGAGCATCTTGGTGCCATCATTACCTCTCAAATACTCACCCGGTTGCATCATGGCACACATGCGACCGGTGGAAGATGGTGGAGTCTCGGCCAAAGATTTGGCCACAATCGGGGACTTGGCCTTAGCCGCTTCCCTCAACTCTTTCATGCGCCGATAGTCTTCACTTACTTGTTTCGGGGTCAAAGGTGTAAGCACAAACCTTTTCCCCTCATGTTTCACCGTGTAAGTGTTGGCCCGGCCATCATGAACCACTTGTTTGTCGTATTGCCAAGGCCTTCCAAACAAAAGATGGCAAGCTTGCATTGGCACCACGTCAAACATGTGTTCATCTTGATAGTTTCCAATCTTGAACCTAATCAAGACTTGCTTCACTACCCTCAATTCCCCACACTCACTTAGCCACTGCAAACGGTAGGGGCTCGGGTGTTTAATGGTAGTCAACTTCAATTGAGAGACCAAGGATTGGCTCACCACATTCGCACAACTACCCGAATCAATGATCATGGAACAAACTTGCCCCTTTACTCTACAACGGGCATGGAACAAATTCTCCCTTTGTTCATCTTCCCTCTCCTCACTCAACATGGTTCCCAAAATGCGGCGTACCACAAGGAACATATTAGGATCATCCCCCTCCGTCGCTCTCTCTTCACCCTCACCCTCAACTTCCTCACTCTCCTCCTCATCATCTCCCTCGGGCTCACTTTCCCCCTCATAGACCAACCCATCATCCATCACAATCATTGTTTTCCGGGTAGGGCACTCTTTGGCAAAGTGGCCATAACCCTTGCATTTATGGCATTGGAAAGAAGAAGAGAAGGAGTATTTAAAGTAGTTTTAGAAGTACCTCCAACTTCTTTGTGGTCGCTCTTCGGGGTAGCCTTCTCAAAAGGCTTCTTTACATCTCGACTCCCACTTGCTCCACTAGCATATGGGCTCTTCCATTCTTTGGTGCGAGTTGAAGGAGTGGTAGTGGTAGTACTCCTATAGCGAGGAGCCTTTTCTTCTTTGAGCCATTTTTCGGCTTCAACCGCGGCATCACAAACATCTTGTAAGGAGTGAAAAATGTGAAGTCTCAATTGGGATGCAATCTCCCTACTCAAGCCACTTTTGAAACGGATGATAGCTTGTTCCTCATCTTCCGTTTCCATATCAAGAGCCATCTGATTTTTCTCAAAGTCGTTGAAATATACATCAACGGACTTGTAGCCTTGCTTCAATTCATAGAGCTTTTTGAGTTGCTCTTGTCGATACTTGGGAGTCACATACTTGTTGTTCATAACTTCTTTCAGCTCTTCTCAAGTGATGTTCATCCGCAACCCAAGTCTCCTCCTTGATCGCTTGATGGATTCCCACCAAGTATAGGCATAGGACTCAAATGAAGATATAGCATAAGTGGCCTTCTTCTCCTCGGTCATATCATTGGTGTCAAAGACCCGCTCCAATTGGATCTTCCATTCAAGAAATGCTTCCGGATCACTAGTCCCTTTGAAAGGTGGGATAGTGCTCTTGACACTATTGAGATTAGTGTCACGACCCCCACGGATTGGTTGCGGTTGAGCCCCATAGTTGTCATCAACATCTTCCTATTCCCTTCCCAAGTTTCTTCCCATATAAGCTCTTGGTGGTCCTCGACCTCGACCTCGACCTCTATCTACACCTCGGCCTCCATTCATCGCCCTCCTATTTGGATAGGGAGCATCAAAGTAATCATCATCAAGTCCGAGGCCCTCCCCTTCTTGAGCTTCATCAACTTGCTCAAGAGGTGCAATGTTTCTCCGTGGCCTTAGGAATGGAACATCTCCTTGGGGATTGGTTGGGGATTGCCCAAGGGTTGGGGATTACCCAACATTCTTTCTCTAGCAAGAGCTTCATCCCTCAACCGTTGTCGACGAACTAGCTCCGCATATTGATCCGGCTTCATGTTATCATCACTAGTGCCTTCATTGGGATCCTTTTGGACACTCGGGGTCCTCTCCTTTTCAAGAGCCTCCATTTTAAGGTTTAGGGCCATCACCTCAGCTAATAAGCTAGCCAAGACGTTGGTTGGAACCTCAATGGTACTCTTCGCTTTCTCCTCCGCCATGTACCTACAACAATCAAAAACAAGAAAAGAGATTAGAGTAAAAGTCCTCACTCACTCCCTCACTTTTGTTTGTCGCTCTGGTTCACTCAAGCTTGGGGTTGGTTTCACACAAACTTGAAATCAATGGCCTCCTCGTAGTTGTGCAACCTCCTCAATGATCAAACCAAAATATAAGAACCAAATGCTCTTCGGGAAGAGTGGATTCAATGGGACTCGATCAACGCTAAGCTATTTGGTGCGCACTTGAACCAAACAATTAACTACGAATCTTCTTTGAATTCTACTCTCCTTCTAGGCACGAGAATCCTACTCGCACAATGGATTAGTACTAATTAGGTAGAAATGTTACCCTCAAAGTACTAACCGGAAGTGACACGATCAAATATTCAAAGATCGAATCGTCACCAAACGGATTCGGAATTGGATGAATTTTGGTTTGTGATCTAGAAACTCACCATATTTGATGATGCTATGGGAGTTTTGGTGGTTGGAAACTGTTACGATGCCTTTGCGAACATTCTGTCCAACTTCAGGAAATTCTAGAAATTTGTACCCTTCGCGATCGCGTGCAGAGGGGCGCGATCGCGATGAACAAAAATACAGAATTGGCGCGACAGCGTGAGACTTTGCGCGATCGCGCAGGTCTGTTCAGCAGAACCAGAAACTCGACAGAAAACAGCAGTTTCTAGCACACCAACAGCCCAAATTCATCTTGTTTCAGTTTTTAAGCTTGCAAACGGTGTTCCCAACTGTAGAAAACAATTCCCAATGGTTCTACCAAAACAAACAACCAACAAACAACTTGTTTCAATGATTTTTGACAAGTTCTTCAAAAATTTCAAAACCTTCAAGAATCAAATTTTCGATTTCCACTACAATACTCCAAATGATGTTATGGTGGTACCAAAACGACGGGAAAACTATAAGGAGTAATCCCCGATACCAAACAACCAAGATTTCATAACATTAATTGAGTTCTAGCAAATTTTCAACCTAGGGTTCCAAAATTTCAACTTTTGATTTCCAACTCCAAAACGTGTTTTGTTGGTTCCCAATTGTCGAGATTACATAAACATACAATCCCCGATAATCAACACCAACAAAATCGTAACAACAAGCGATTTCCTTCAAATTTTTGGGTATTCAAGTTTTTGAATTTTTTTCTTCTTTTTTAATATAACAAGAACAAGAACAAGAAAATAAATGCGGAACAAAGATGACAAGCACGAAGAGTAGGACTAGGGCTCGTAAGAACGCAACCCTAGCCTTGCTCTGATACCAACTGATGCAATCGAAAATACGAAAGCGATAAAGAGATAAAAGCGAGACGAGACTTACACTAAAGTTCGAGTAGCAACGAAGAACTAGTTCCGTTACACCCCAAACGATTGGAAAGAATCACCTAACACTATGCAACTATCCTCAAGAGTCACGAGGCTCGAGCAAATAGAATGATCGAAGACGGATTGAAGAACAACTTGGATTCATCCAATTGATTTCAAGCCAAAAGTGTTACAAGGTTCAAGAGCATTGCTCATTTAATGTTTTGTGTTCAAAGTAGTGTGTAAAGCAATAAATGATGAAAGGGGGCATTTATAGCACCCCATTACATTAATTCCTAGATTCTGGTCCGCGTCTGTCAAAGTGTTCTTCGCGATCGCGCAGTGATATATGCGATCGCGTGGAACACTAAAAGCTGAAGCTCGCTATCGCTCGAGTCTTGACGCGGTCGCGTAGGCAAAAGAAATACTCTTCGCGATCGCGAAGGTTGATGACGCGATCGCGAAGAACAAGTTTCCATTCTTAGGCAGTAAGCTCAGCAGAATTCCCCTGTTTTGGCCCTGTTTTGGTCCCCTGCTTCTTGCACTGTTTCCTGCCCTGTTTCCACATGGATTGAGCTCCAATGCATTGTCTTTAAGTCCTCTCCCGAGCTCGTAGCATCCACGCCTCTCCAAACCAAGTGTAGGTGAGCATCTTGTATATCCTTGGCTTGACTTCGAGTGAATGGTCTCGATGCAATTTGGGTTGCATCAGATATTCAAGATAACGGTTGAGATTAGATTAAACAAATTAATATACTAACCCTGATGGGTTGATGTAAAAGAATTATTTCCATACATTAGCTCACAATTTTTCCAAGTTTGATTTGTTCTATTTTTTGTATTCCTACATTCTAGCCTTGCATCAATAAATATATTAAAGATCTTCCATTAGTTCCTACTTCATACTAGGACTTAGCTTTCGCCTTTTCGACTGAAATATGTAACAAGAAAGCAATACAAAAAAGAGCTAACTAATGACGAGATGATGTTTCATGAAACCAATATTTCATGAAGTTGTACTCACTAGCTCATAGAGTCACTCATGGTTTGAAAATAAATCGACGATGTTTATTTAGTACAATATAATGACACATAAATTTAGTAGAACTTAAAATAACGTTTATTCAGGCATAATAATCAATAACGATGATGTGTCATGAATCCAATATTTCATGAAGTTGTACTCACTAGCTCATAGAGTCACTCCTGGTTTGTAAATAAACATGTTTATTTAGTACAATGACACATAAATTTAGTAGAACTTAAAATAACGTTTATTCAGGAACAATAATTAATAGAGTAGTAAATTCGTTTTATAGGGTCTATCAGAAACAACCTATCCACCTTGGTACTTGATAGGGGTGCGTTCTACATATATCTCACCTTCCCATACCCCTTAATGAGTGATAACACTGGGTATGCTGTTGTATTTAATTAGAAAATTCTCTTTTATTTATATGACTTATAAAATAAAGCTTGTGATTGCTCAGAAGTTTTAAGACACACTTTTGTTTAATATTAAATCACAACGTACCTCTGAACCATGAACTGCACATGTGTTCACCGGTCAACCAGCCATTTATACAAAAGGAAGGAATTGGTAATGGAGAGGAGGCATATCCGAATATGGGGATGTCTAGTTCGAACCATTTGAAGCGGTTCTAGCAGTAACAATTACACTGCTTGGTTACCCCCAATTACGTTCGTGTATGTCCTCCCATTCAATTATGTAAAGATCGTCTAAATTTAACCTTACAGATACATACAAATTTGAATAAACTCCTATCAAATAACACGTATGTCCAACATAGGAGCGCCGCACAAACTATTATGATATGATTCAACACCCTTGAAATGAAGTCACAAATTACGCGTATTCCGCGACTACCCTCTCTACCACTGGGGTTAATGTTAATTTCATAGACTCGACAACAACGAGTCACATATTACACGGCACGTTTAGTTTATGATCTCCAACTATGGACTGTATGCATTTCGGGTTCCAGTGAGTAGGACCGACTACTTTACAGATTGAATACCTGAATAGATTCTTGTGGTAACCACCGATCATCGTTTTGAGGACGTTGCAACAATTTATTAATGAGTATCTGCCGCCGGGCCTACTCCAAATGCTATGTAGCAGCCTAGCACCTTTGGGTTCACGCAGTTTAATCATGGAAACTCCACAGTTGTACTTACCCTGGTCAAGATGTGAAGTAACGGCGACGTCGGCCAAAATGGCTAGAGCCTCATTGTTACGCAGGATAAAGAAATTGTAAGTCCCAACGAGGATGGAGTCATATGCAATTCCTGCGCTGCTCAATCTTTCAATAAATCAAAGTATAAGTTGGTCACAATCCTTTAATTTATAAAACGTAAATTCCAAATTTAGAAATTGCTGAAACTGTTTCGTGAAAAACAGACGCCTGACTTCCCAGCACCTGAAATAGAAAAGATTTTACAGCTGCTATTATCAAACATCTCAAATAAACATTGCTGAATAACTCAACAAACCGAGATCTTACACAACCGAAAGGATAGCCACTTCTCTACGTGACGGGCGTGACTCTAAGAATAGACGAATTATATTTTCCAGACAGGGAGTTGCTAGTACGGTAAGAGGCGGCTCATGATGCGTAATATTTTGCTTCATATTGTGACAGCGCATACAAAATGCTTGTTTTTTGGTTATGGAATTACAAGTCGTCCGGAGTAAAAAATGTTTACACTAGAGAAGAATTCAGTAGTGGATTGAGAGTCCATCCATATCAATAGCCCAAATATATAGGGGTGGGAGGAATCTAGTGCCAATGACTCATTAACCATGTACTCGTATATGATAACAAACTTACTTTTATCATTTAATGATAGTTGAGGATATATAGCGCCACGTCAATAAATGACAGGGACGTTTTACACTCCGTCTGGATGGTTGTTACCCATCGTTTTATAATGTGTTGTATTGTATTTTATTGTATGATACTGTATCGTAATGTGGTGTACAACATTTGGATAGACTGCATTATTTACCGTGGTTTAGTAATTACAAATAACTTCTAGGGTAAAATGTAATGATTAAATAATAAGTAAGGGCATGATGGGTAAGAAAAATAGGTAACGACACGATCCCACCAAATCGCTCGTCGTTACATGTCTTGTATGTGACAGTATTCATGGTTACATAACCATGGATTTAGCGATACCATAGAATGTTAATTAAAGAAACAACCAAAACAAACGCCATACCCATGGTAACAATACAATACCATACCATGGGTGACAACCATCCAAACAAGCTGTTAATGTGGAATATGGTGAAGTTTTTTCCAATTATCGACCGATACAACGATAGTCGTTTTGGTCCACGAATATTGACATGTTATAGATTTTGTAGAGTCCATCGAGTTAATATTCGACAACCTATTTTCATATAGTACCTGGTAATTATTTTAAACTAAGATTAGACTGACTTATAAGTAGCATTAGCTTTCAAATATACAAATACAACTATCACCTCAGAAACGGAATCTCAAAGATACTACGACCAAAAACTCGTCCAACATTAAAAAGTTGACTCTCAAATGCTGGAACTATTTTAGTTGGGGCGATTTCCGGACTGTGGTTATAAGATGTTTTCCGGTGCTCTTCCTCATATTAACGAAATTAATTTTAAAGAATTGTTAGCAGTGTAGATGTCAATATTATTCCTTGACCAAACGTTTATTACCTGTATTTGAGTTTTAAGCCATTTATTAGCAATGCGATATTGGAAGAACCTTTATTTCCTTCTAGAATGCTCAAGTATTATGGACGACAAAATAGCCTGAAACCTGTTATAAAGTGGACAGGAGTAATTATTAACCGCAATTGCTGTAAAAATGATGCACAAAGAAATGCTGTATAGCAAAACACCTCTATTTCTTAAATAAGCACCCGACTAATTACAAACAAGCAGAGATTTAACAACATCGAAAAATTTATTCCTCTAGATCGTCATCGTCCGAGTCATATGCACCACCTGAATTTGATGAACTTGAGTACACTTCATATTCCAGGTAAAAGTTTGATGGTAAGTTGAGTTTAATTGTTTCGATATCAACAATGCAGTAAGGACAAGTTATATTAAGCTCAGCAGAGCCAAATATGGAGACCTCCAATTTTTGGGACCAATGAGTAGGGCCGGTCTTACAACAAAGGTTGGTCATCACTATTTTTCTTCAATAGTTCTCACCAAGCATTGTTATGAGATCAGTCCGACATTCTATCATCGCCATTCTACCATCACATTTGTTGAACAGGCTACGCAATTCTCCGGTACCACTATAGCTACAACCCGATTTTATTAACGCAATACCATAGTTATACCTTGCTTGAGACAACATTGTGGTACGAGCAACTCGCCCTAATAAGCGTATGCTGGCTAAGTCACCCGCTATGAAAAACAGATACGTTCCAAGGAATAGGGTGGCATACTCAATCCCAATAGAATCCAATCTTTTTAGGAATATAAGAATAACATCGTCACATTGTTGTAGTTTTTCGCTAACTAAATGAAGCGGCAAATAGGTCTGAAAACGTCTTGACAAGGTAAGAGATTGAATTTCATTGCACCATCAGTTAACATTCCGATGATCCAACGCAAAATAAGATTATAATCAACTAAAATTGCTTCCTATCAAGAAAATTAGAAATTAAAATGACTCACGTTAGAGAAAGGCTGGATATATCGTTTCTTGGGGGATTTGACTGGAGAAACATTTGGATGATAGTCTCTAAACAGTCCGTCGGGAATCTTGTATGTGTTGGTTCCACACGCCTCACGTTTCCCCCATCTTTTGACTAAGTCCACAACTAGTGTAACTGTCTCAGCCTCGAGTATGAGGGTTTACATAACCAAAATTGGATGGGTAGTCCGAATGGACAGTTAATACATTGAAAAAGATGGCACACTATCTTAACTGCGGGTGTCTGTAAAAGGTACATTATGGGAACCAAACCATCATCATTAATTGTGGGGGTAAGTGTGGAGGGGCAGCATTTGGATGCTAGCTACTGATTGTTTCGACCGATACATTTACTTGAGATTTGGACATATAGTTGGATGAAGGGCTGAACTGAAATATAATTTTTGAAAATTGAATTTGTTGTTAAACGTATGTGTCATTCAAAAAAATTAGGAATTTTTAGTAAGAAACAAAGACTTTTAATACAAATACAACTCTTTATCCAAATACGAGAATTTGAAATTTTATTTTTCAAAGTTTGCAAAACTATTGAACAAAGAATATTTCGAAGTTATATTTCCGTGAAATACCACTCCCTAATTCTATGAACAAGCGATGCCTTAAATGTCATTGATTTTGCTACCATAGGTCATAGGGTAACCACTAGACCTCTTTAAGCCATACGCAATTGGCGTAGATGCCAATGCAGTCCTATAGGCCATCTCCAACGGGAGTGAGATTCCCACACCAAATGCCAACTTGGAGTATTTTTTGGCGTTATTTCTCTCCAACCGTGCGCCAATTTTCACTCCAAAATGGAGTGTGAATACTGTCACACCAAATTTGGTGTGACACTATTCATCTACTCTATTACTATTCACTATTTTTATATTATTAGCTTTAACTATTTAACACTTTCAATTTATCATTTTATATGTACCTAATTAGCTTTATGTAATATCTTTGCAATGTTCATTCTACATCTTAATTTTGCCGGACTGTATTGATAGATTTATTTTCGTATATATTATTATTATATAAAATTATAAGTTAATTTTGTTAAAAGTTATAAGTGTGTAAAAAAAATTTACCGTCAGAAATTATAAGTGCAAACGTGACAATATACGATGTTGCTAATATTGAAAAGTAAAAATCGAAAGTACATTAAATAAAAATACACTAAAATTGAAAAAATACTATAAAATTGAAAATAAGAGATGAATATGAATTATATGAGATGAATATGTAAGAATGAAAAAAGATAGGATTTATTTAATGAAAAATAAAAGAAAGTAAATAAAAAATAATAATATAATATAGAAGATAGAAAAAATATGGAAAGGAATATTCCCATTTAGAGTAAAAAATGATGTAATAGTTGGAGGTAGTTTACTCCATTTTGGAGTGATATTTGGAGTAGAATTTGTTTCCTGGGGATTCGACCCCGACTCCTAGTTGGGTAAATTGTATCGCGATGACCGTTCATACCTCAAGCTGAGGTGTGTGTTGAGCGTTGTCATCATGCCATTGTACTCATTGGAAAATGGAACAGCAGTCGTCGTTCTTTTTTTTTTTTGGTCACGGAAATAAGAATGCTCAAGGTTTTAGTCCATTAAACAAGAATGATCATATTTTTATAAGTTTGTTTCTTCCAACCTCTTATAAGTAACTCTAGCTGCAAAACCAGTTCTGTTTAAGTGCTTTATTCACGAAGTTAAACAAAATCACTTAATTACGTAATTTTTCAAAACTCAGTTAAAATCATACCAGAGCTTGGATTCTGCATTAGCAATGAATCTCGTAATTATACTTTTCATGTACGTGGAACAGGTTCATCACATAATCACCACTATATGCTTCAAAATAAATACATTGGTTGACCATACATAAGTTTACAATCTGGTTACACAAAAGGTCGTTGGTTCGCCCACAAGAACAAAACAAACGCTTACATATTTGGTATGTAGGCTTCACGATATATAAACACAGTAATAAAAACACTAGCAAGGACTTGGGGCTTAAACATACTAATTCATTCCATCCCACGTCTTAAGGTATGGATTTTAAGCCTTCTCAGCTAGTTTCATGCCAATCTTAATTCCTAACAAAAGAACAGCTAACATTTCCCAAGGAACATTTTCTTCTCAATCACAGCTTTCAGTATTCGCCGAAAAATCATTTGGGAACACTTTCCTAAACTTTTCATAGGCTACCTTAGCTTCATCCTCATCGTTGAAGCCTTTGTGAAGGGACTTTTTGACACCAGTGACCAGGGGTGCGCTTTCTTCCCAGCTACTATATATTCCAGGCTTCAATCCCCTGAATACAACATAACATTTATAATTTCCTTTACCCTTTCTTTGTTTTGCCATTTTTATTTGACTCCGAGGAAGAAAATAAGAGATTCAACAGGTGTGCTAATAATGCTTTAGGACCCAACCTCTCATAGATGCAAGCAGGGGTCGGTGGAGTATATGTGAAGATCTTATCCTTAGATATGGTACTGTTCAATGTAATGATGAATCAGCTTTTGTATCTGATTGATATGCACATATACCCATAAACCTGCTTTGAATCGCCAAACGCCATTCCCGCGATTTACAGCAAGATTTGCGTCGCGATAACTGGTTGTTGTTTGACTCATACCCATATCACAACTTGGCATATCCTACCGTATCGAATTCAAAAGAAAGTAGAAAACTGAGGCTTCTAGTTACGTACGAGAACTATAGGATTTGTGCAACAGTATAGTGTTTTAGCACAAGCAGTGCAAGTAAAAAATGCGCTCCACTATCATTATATAGTTGTCCAAGTTCAGCTTTCACATAACTTCGTTTGAAGAATAATAAAATGCCATATTAAATGGTATAGTGCTAATTTGTTCTAGTAGTTTTCATTGTGATTAGCAAACAACAGGTATCAACACAAAACATGATCATAAACTAAATGCGTTCTCAACCTCCTCATCATAGGCTACTTAATCAACTGATGGCTTAGCTGGTGTTAACAACTACTCCAGAAGACACCACCATCTGTCGAAGATTTAAGAAGTTCAAATATGACCGCATTCCCATTTTGCAGTTTATTGTCAACATCAAATCGTATCCACCCATTAAATAGCAGTCTTCTCTCGTTGTATTTATGCATTTGTGTGGACGTGTGGCAAAATATTTGAAGTTTTGGTGATCCAAACCAACTCCAGTTCGAACCCAATTTTGGTGTGACATAAACGTTAGACGTTAAGGAATTCATGCGACGTAGGCTTTGAAATTATTTAACAATTAAATCTAACTAATAATATAGACCCTATTGGTTATACGGTTATTAATATATCGGTATAACACCAAATTCATTAGCACCAATACTCTTAATCAATATTTTAGTAGTAAAATAGCGTAATAGATATATATGTCATTGCTATGCGAGATTAAAAATGTAATCTGTCCGGTGTAAAATATAGTGTAGTGGGTTGGGGCGGATATTTAATGTCAGTCTCATCAATTCATGATTGCTAGTTGTGCAGCGGAATAAAGCGATATATATTGTTCAAAAACATTGTGTAGCAGGATCCGGATCCTTACGCCACTTCACATATACATTAGCAAACAAACGGTAGTGACATAAAACAAGATTTTAATCAAAATACAAAGGATTCTCTAAACATCTGATCATAGGCTCCATGTTCAACCGATGGTTTCATCAATTAAAATTCTGAAGACCACACCCTCTGTTGAACCTTCAACAATTTCAAAAAAAAACAAGACTCCCTATTTTAAGTTTATTATCAACGACAAAATCTTTCCAACCTTTAATGAGTCTTCGTCGTCCATGACCAATAAGAGTTGCTTTCCACTCCTTCCCACGACATTGGAGAACTGATATGACCGAAGTAGGAGGGAGATCCTCATTAATGCAATTTGGAAGATACTGTGGAAATATAGCATGCCAGAATTTTTGTCGAAGTTATACATCCAAACATGTTTATAAATTGAAAAAAAGAAGAAGAAGAAGAAGAAGAAGAATATTGACGTAAATCTAAATAGAATTACCAGAATATCATGCTTGTAGTATGTAGAGGCTATTTTCAATGGGAACTAGGAGATGAACGAATCGTCTTCAACCCATTCACTTGTCATTTTCCTCTAGTTTAGCTCTTTGTGATGATGTAAGTTGGGTATTATTTCGAGAAATGTAATATGAAGAGTCATAATATCACAAATTAATGGAAGGTGGTTGTCGGATGTGGATACTTAGTTTAAATTGTTTGGTTGACAATTCGGTTAGTTGATTATTATCTTAGAATTTGGTGTAATAGACGAGCCCTAAGGTAATTTGTCCCTCCGTCTCAAATGTCATACATAAATGCACGCAAAATATATTAAGGCTTGCGAAAGTGTTGACTAATGTGGATGCGGGATTATCTCCCAAACACAAACAAGGATAGGGGAACTAATGGATTAACTCAAATGTCATACATAAATGCACGCAAAATATGTTAAGGCTTGCGAAAGTGTTGACTAATGTTGATGCGGGATTATCTCCCAAACACAAACAAGGATAGGGGAACTAATGGATTAACTCAAAAGAAAAAAAATATCCACTCGCAAAAAGTTAAAAAGTGAACAGGTTGGGATGCCTCTCAATGGAAATCCATTAGCTCAGCATTAAGTCCTATCACAGCTACACAACATCAGTTGATGAAGACTTTATCGAGTTTTGTAAAGCGGTTTAACTTTCAAGTATGCGTTTGTTGTAATTATTGTATGCAACGCAACTTTCAAAGTAACTGCTTGTACTGTCTATGATTACCAAGTAGAACCTTGTAGCTTCTCTATCCTCAACTATGAAAATCTTCATTATGACGTGTCTCGTACAAGGAAGCTCCTTTAATGGAGTATATTTGGCACCTACGACGTTTGCACATTCATGGACAACTGATATTAATTCTTTCACATAATGCTAGGAACTACCCAAGATTAAAATTCGTATAGTAGAAATAAACAGGGTACCCCAATAAACAATGTTATACTGTAAATCTGAAACAAAACACAACCTTAAAATGCCCCGCCTAAACTCCAGGTTGCTCGAATCATTCAAAATGACATTGTACTAGTGTCAGATCATCCAACAACACCCTACATCTGAGGAACTGAAATGCATCCAACTGCACTGTCGGATGATCTGCGCAACATAGCCTAAAATGATTCATGTGGATAATGTGTGCATCATTTAGTCGATAGACTAGATATTAGAAGATTTTGTTCTAACAAAAAGTCACAAAAATCAACAACGTACTAGCATCTCAGTGACACACTTTGCTTTTCGAGCTCACTAACCCAGGTTCTGCTCTACTTTAACAGATATAATTTCTTTCTTTATATGATGCAGCTGACTCATCCTTAAGAAGTCCTTGTCAGTTAAAAGAGCATTCGCGGCTTAATCTTGCAATCTTTGTGCTTGTTCTTTCTCCTTTTCCTTGTATTCCAGCTTTGTCCTAAGTAAGCGTAGTCTTCTCTTCTCCAAAAGTTCAATTTCATTCTTGACACGCTTTACATCCTTTTTTTTCTCAATGTTAAGATAAACGGTGCGCTCGTAGTATGCAATCTTCTCTTATAGGCTCATCTCTGCCGTCTAAGGATAACGTAAAGACATTTTTTATTTCGATAAAATAAAATAAAGGGAAACAATTGGAAATGAAAAGAGAAACATAGTTAATTAGGGAGACAATTCAAACCTTGTACCGCTTAGTAGAGGTTCCTTCGTCACATCACCTTTTAAGTAGAGCCTCGCTGGATTCTATTCCACAGACTATTTCAACTTTGCACGTACAAACTTTTTCTGAACACTTCACCGGTTGAAAGACAACCCGATCTCCCACCCTTAAATCATTGTCATTGGCAAAATACTTCCATCCATGGCCCAACTTATTCTGTTTATCTCCACCGATAGCAGCTGCAACCGTCCGATTTCTCCCATGGAAGTCAAGGACACAAGTCTGTGCCGAAGCAGGAATATAAAGAACAGACTTCGCAGGCAGATACTGTCAGTAAACATAATTACTACTGTTAGTGTGTCCTTCATAAATATACGGAAGCCTGAAAAATAAGAAGAGTAAGGTGTTAAAGGAAAAATATCACATAGCCTTTGACGATGTAGGTATTGGACATGGTGACCCCGAATTTCATAAGTTCATCCATTGTAGATAGAGCTACGCGATAGTAAGTTCCTTTTAAAGTTCCTAGTAAGTTGTAGGGGTGTTATTAGTCTCGACGAATGATTGATTCTCTCTGCGTGTACGAAAAAGTTGCGAGTTACTTCCCGCCCTATTTTTTCCCACCAAAATTATATAAAATTAAAATAAAGAGAGGGAAAGTATGACATTCTTATCTCTACTGTAGCCAGTGGCGTTATATTTTTGTTGATGTAGTTATGTGATAATTCTATTTGTCTATAATAATTTCGGTCTTAGTAATTTCATATTTTAATTCCTTTTATACATGTAGAAGCAATTTCGGCATACTAAATGTTAAAAACAAGTGTATACGGAACACATATTAAATTAATACTATAGTGAATAACTCTTCGATACATAACATGTCACGATATTAATTGAATAAATGGAGTACATACATAATGCATTAAAATATTGAGTGATTAATTTGTACAAAACTAAAACATTAAATCACCGGTGTTAAATTATGAAATTCTACAAACTGGAAATTCATTGTTACCTAGATAATCACTTCAAAAGTGGAATATTTTTTAAACCAAGTACCAGTGTGAAGATTATGTGAATAAGAGAAGTAAAAACTACTTTGTCCAAAATTCAGGCCAATGGAGAATTGTTAGGTTTTTTTTTGCCCTTAATTTGTAACCTACTAGGACACTTGTTTTTTAAAGGATAAAAAAAGTGTTCTAATAGGAATATATCTCTGTCTATGCCTATCATTTGTTATGAATTTTGTTTAGCAGAGACTTTTACTCCGAAATTATATAGGCCAACCAAAATCACTTTTTAAAAATGTCTCTTTTACGAGTAGTATTTTTCTTGGATGTCCGATTTCTTGTCATACAACAGTTGTTGTGTTAGCTTCCGCATGCCGCCATGTTATTTTGATCCCTACAATATTTCAATTTATGTCCTTACTTTTCAGTATGACATATAGAAAATGATCATTTCAAGTCTCTTTGGATTTTAATCAAAATGTTAAACCCCATGTTATGAGGAAGATGATGATGCAACCCGAAAACGTGATGATCAAGTGTTCGATCCACCGAGGCCAATGACACGAAGCCAAACAAAACTTCTGCACGATGTTCATATTCACTTGGCTTGGCCGAAGAAAAGCAACTACCCCGAAGCTGAATATTCGAGCTCAAGAACTGAAGGCTTCATCTACAAGCTTGAGCTCGAAGAGGGGAGTGACCGAGCCTTTACCGAGCACTCAACATCGGCGCAGAAGTAAATCCAATTAACCGAAGGAAGGGAGATCGATGTCAAGATGAGCTGAGCCAAGCGACCAAGCACCGAAGTTCAGAAGCTCGAGCTCAAGTGCTCGAAGTCACGTGTTCGGTTGAAGGAGTGACTGAACACTCACTAAAACAGCCTGCGTGGCTTACTCCTATTGGTCACCTGTGACCCTTTACTATTTTTTCCTTAGCTTAGTCTACAAATAATCCTTTCCATTTCATTGTAAAAGAGTCTTTGATGCATTTTTAACATAGAAGTTGCTATTGAAGTGTCTCTGATGGAGCCGTAGCCCGGCGTGGGATTTTAAAGAACTTGTGTCAATCCGTGCGAGTCGTTTGAACATTTTCTTCTTGGTCATTCAATTTGCAAGAAGCGTTGTCTTTCTTGAGGATTGTTGCTTAGTATAGGTGATTCTTGACCTTCATTCGATCGAGCTTGAGACAAGTTCCTCACTGTTCTTTCGAATCGAAGCAAGTCCTGTCTTGCTTCTATCTTTTATTTCTTGTTGTTCTTCCGCGTTTCATTGTGTCTTGCTTTCCCTCGAGTTTGCTTGCACCATCTTGGTATCAGAGCAAGGTTTGAGTTTGGTCTTACAACCTCAAATTCTGTTCGTTTATTCGTGCTTATGTCTCAAGTTTCAGCTTTCTTCCTTGTTGTGGATTGTTGTTGCTGTGGTGTTTACAAAAAAAAAAAGTAGAAAAAGAAAAATTCAAAAATTTTGGTTGATTTGTTAGTTGTATGAATCAAACAACCATTGATTTGTGTTCATCACTGTCTAAGGATTGATTTGAGCACCCGACGTACAACGTTCGTGACTAGGGTTTCTTGATAAAATTTTGGACTGTTTTGAGCGTAGTGGTGACTGATCTCGAACTCCAGTGTGTTCTTGGTTGTCTCCAATGAAGACTAGTAGTTCTTGATTGATTTGGGTCTGTTTTGTGCTTAAATTTCGAAGTTCTAAAGGTTTGAACCGTCGTCCGTACACCAAAAAATTGTTACGATTGTAATAGTGAGCGGACAACGAGGAGCTGAGTCTTAGCTCAAGAACTTTGAACTACATTCCTCCGTTGTTGTTGTTACCAGAGTTGAAAGAAGCAACCCAAACTCTGTTGAAATTATTGGTCAGTGAACGAAGTTAAAATTGTCTGTACGCCGGAGCCAAAACTTCACTGTTCCATTGAAGAAGAAAGGGGTAAAGTGTAAAGATCAAAACCCCAGGTGAAAAGTTGTCGGCTAGAAAAGGAAATTGGATAAGGTAAAACCCTATCCGTACCAAGGAGGGACCACTCTTATACAGACAAGAGTTGGTGTATTCGAAAGAGATTCTGAAGAGGAATCGAAGGGTAGATTCTCCTAGGTTTTCACTTTTCTTTTGTTCGATAAATCTAGTTAGTGGATCTCTAGAGTAATTCTTCCTACTCGAGGTAGTACTAACTCATTTAAGCTTATAGGAACTCGTGCGTGGTGACCGAAGTCCAACTTTCATAGAAAATTCTTTGACTACCGAAGCGCAGAGTAAATAGCGTTCGTTCCATTGAGTCATATCAATTCACTCATCCCGAAGAAGACATTGTAACTTGTCAAATTCGAAGGACCTGAGAGAAGTTGATCAACCGAGGAAGCCATTGGCTATAAGTTCTTGAGTGACCAAAACCGAACCCATAGATTGAGTGGACCCGAGTGCCACCCATCAAAGATGAGGGAGTGTGTGAGGTGATTTCTAACCTTAACATTTTGTTTGGTCTTTGATTTGTGCAGGTACCATGGCCGGGAATGGAGGCGATGGCAAAGGCTTTGAGAAGCCCGAAGTGTCGTTAGCCGATCTCATGGCTGCGATACAAGGCATCAGTGCCGAAGTAAGAGGAGTGAGTGCTCGAGTAGCTCAACTCAAGCAAGGAAGTGTGTCCGTGGCCTTACCTGGGTCCGGCGCTGGAACTAGCAACTCCACTCCGATGACGCCTGAGATGTATGCTGAGCTTATTCGACAACATCAGTTGAAAAGTGAGGCAATTCGAAAGGAAGTTTTGGGCAATCCCCAAACACAACAAAACTTAGGCAATTCCCAAGCTGAGAATCAATACTTGGGCATTCCCCGAAGTGAAAGAGTACCACCTCCAATGGCCAGAAGACAAATTGAGGTCGTTGAAAGGTGGATGAAGGAGAATTTCATGCTGCCGAACCTGAATATGAGAAGCCGTTCGCTCAACGAAGGCAAGCTCACCGAGGTCGTGGCAATTTCCGAGGTCGAGGCCGAGGCGCAAATGTTGATCGACATATTGAGCGTGAGGCTGATGATCGCCACGAAGAGTATCCCGAACAAGTTCGTGATGTTCGAGACTCAAACTTGAGCAGTGCTAAGATCACTATTCCACCCGTTAAAGGAACCAGTGATCCAGATAAATATCTTGAATGGAAGCTTAAAATGGAGCGAATCTTCGAAACCAATGAGATGACCGATGAGAGAAAAGCTGCCCATGCCATTGCTTCGTTCGAAGCGTATGCATCTACATGGTGGGAAGCTGACAAGAGGCATAGACGAAGGAATGCCTATCCCGAAGTCATTACTTGGGCATAGTTAAAGAGAGCAATGGATGCTAAGTATTTGAGTGCTAAGTATAGGCAAACTCAATTACAAAAGCTCTATGAACTAAAGCAAGGGTCCAAGTCAGTCCAAGAATATCATGATGAATTCGAAAGAGTTCGATTGAATCTTGATCTGGTGGAAGATGAAGAGCAAGCCATTATTCGATTAAAAAATGGCTTGGCTCACGATGTATCATCTCAATTGAGGCTACACGTGTACCACACGTTGGAAGATCTGTTCGAAGCTGCCACCGAAGCTGAGAAATTGGTGAAGGACGATAAGGTAAACCGGCATCAAGGAGTCACTACTTCTACTCCTTTGAACCGAGGTAAAGAATGGAAGAGTCCCAACCCAACAAGTGCCAACAGTATTCGAGATTCGAAGAAACCTTTCGAAAGGGGTGTGACCGTTAACCAACCAAGAGAAGTGGGAGGTAAAGTTCAACTAAACTCTCCTAGTGCTTCAAATATTCAGTGTCATAAATTCAAAGGTTATGGTCATATGGCAAAAGAGTGTCCAACTCGCAAAGTTATACTTTTGCTCGAAGATGGAACTGTCCATGAGCAAGCGAGTGACACCGAGGAGGATATATCGAGGAGATTGACCGAGCTGAACAGGATGATAGTCATGAAGCTGCCGAAACTGACCATCCGGAAATGTTTCTTGTGGTTCGAAGGAATTTGAGCTGCATGACACTCAATGAAGAGGACAACCACAGAGAAAATCTATTCCATGCCCGATGTCGAGTGAGGGGGAAGGTGTGTTTGATGATCATTGACTCAGGTAGTTGTGCAAATGTAGTGAGCCAAACCTTGGTTTCACAAATGGGACTACCTACGTTGAAGCATCCCCACCCTTACAAATTGCAATGGCTGAATGAGTGTGGATGATTGAGGGTTGTCAAACAAGTATGGATCAAGTTTAGAATTGGAGAATATCAAGATGAAATGATGTTCGATGTGGTGCCCATGCAAGTGTGTCATTTGCTATTGGGTCGACCATGGCAGTATGATCGGTCGGTTGTGCACAATGGAAGATCCAATACTTACATTGTAAAGCTCGAAGGGAGGAGTTTTATACTCAAACCCTTGTCTCCAAAACAAGTCACCGAGGACTATAAATGGATGAACGAATTGAAATAAGCAGCCAAAGCTGAGCTTCCGATGGGAACAAAATTAGAGGCCGAAGACACAAACTCACCACCCGAAGTAAGAAGTATTTGTGCAATCATGCAACCGGGTGAGTATCTACGAGGCAACGCCAATGATCAGATGATGATTTATCTCGTGCACAAGGGTATCTTTCTAAAATCTAATGATGACTTTTCTAACGATAACCCTTTGCCTAGTGCTGTACAAAGTGTTTTGCAGGACTTTGGAGACATGTTTCCCGAAGAAATTCCGGGTGGATTACCTCCGTTGAGAGGAATCAAGCACCAAATTGACTTCGTACTGGGGTCTCAAATCCCCAACAAAACTGCATACCGGTGCAATCCCGAAGACACCAAAGAGCTCCAAAGGCAGGTTGATAAGTTGCAAAACAAGGGCCTTGTTCGAGAGAGCTTGAGTCCTTGCGCCGTTCCTGTTATACGTGTCCCAAAGAAAGATGGAACATGGTGAATGTGTGTTGATTGCCGAGCAGTCAACAAAATAACGGTAAAGTATCGTCATCCTATCCCTTGATTAGATGACATGCTAGACGAGTTAAGTGGTTCTTCATGCTTTTCGAAGATAGACCTCAGGTCCAGTTACCACCAAATCCGAATGAAACCTGGAGACGTATGGAAAACCGCATTCAAGACCAAGTTCAATCTCTATGAATGGTTGGTGATGCCTTTTGGCTTATCCAATGCACCGAGCACATTTATGCGACTGATGAACCATGTGCTCAAACCGTTCATAAATAAGTTTGTTGTCGTTTACTTCGATGACATACTTTTTTATAGTAAATCTGTGGATGAACATGTCGAACACCTAAGGTTAGTGCTTGATAAGCTTAGAGAAGAGAAGTTATATGCTAACTTCAAGAAATGTGCCTTTTGTATCGAACGTGTAGTCTTTCTAGGATTCATTGTCAGTGCTAATGGTGTCAAAGTCGACGACTCAAAAGTCGAAGCCATCAAAGATTGGCCAACTCCAACCTCGGTATCACAAGTTCGTAGCTTCCATGGCTTAGCTAGCTGTTACCGAAGGTTTGTGCGAGACTTTAGCACCGTGGCAGCTCCTTTAACCGAGCTGGTTAAGAAAGACCATCCATTTGTGTGGGGAGAGTCCCAAGAAAGGGCTTTCAAAGAGTTGAAACGGAGGGTTTGGTCTGCCCCGTTGTTACAACTCGCTGATTTCGGCAAAGCATTTGAAGTCGAGTGTGATGCGTCCGGAGTTGGGATTGGAGGAGTGCTGATGCAAGAATCGAAGCCGATCGCTTACTTTAGCAAAAAGCTTAAGGGTGCAACCTTGAATTACTCTACGTATGACAAGGAATTGTATGCCCTCGTTCGAGCAGTCGCCCATTGGCAGCATTATTTGTGGCCTCGAGAGTTTGTGATTAAAAGTGATCATGAATCTTTGAAACATCTCCGAGGTCAGGAGAAACTGAACCGAAGGCATGCCAAATGGGTTGAATTTATTGAGAGTTTTCCCTATGAAATTCATTAAAAAAAGAGAAAAGACAATGTCGTGGCCGATGCGCTATCAAGGAAATTTGCCTTAGCGACCACTCTTGTCTCAAGGCTTATGGGATTCGAAAGCATCAAGTCGATGTACGAACACGATCCCAAGCTAAAATGCGTTCGAGACGCAATCTTGAGTGGCCGAAGGGTAGAGAAATATCAGTGGCATGATGGCTACCTCTTCAAGAATGGGAGGGTTTGTGTGCCAGTGTCATCGTGGAGAGAGCTCTTAGTTCGAGAAGCTCACTCCGGAGGCTTGATGGGACACTTTTGTGTCAATAAAACTCTTGGTATCTTAACCGAGCAGTTCCATTGGCCCAAAATGCGACGAGATGTGGAAAGGCTTTGCAACGCTTGTCTCGTTTGCAAGAGAGCTAAATCGAAGTCCAACCCTCATGGTTTATACACCCCGTTGCTTGTGCCTGATCGACCTTGGGTTCATATATCCATGGACTTTGTCTTGGGGTTACCGAGATCGGGGGGAGGACATGATAGCATCTTCGTCATAGTCGATCGATTTTCCAAAATGGCTCATTTTATTCCTTGCAAAAAGTGTGATGATGCACATCATGTAGCTACATTGTTTGTTTCTCATGTGTTAACATTGCATGCTGTGCCTCGTACTATTGTAAGTGATCGAGACTCAAAGTTCTTGAGTCATTTTTGGAAATGTTTGTGGGGTGCCCTCGGCACCAAATTACTATTCTCGACGTCTCACCATCCTCAGACTAATGGACAGACCGAGGTAGTTAACTGAACCTTGGGATCTTTGCTTCGAGCAATGACCAAAGGTAAGGTCGGACACTGGGCAGATCGTTTGCCCATGATGGAGTTTGCATACAATCGAACGGTGCATCGAATGATCAATATGACCCCGTTCCAATGTGTGTGGTTTTAATCCTTTGATTCCACTTGATTTAACTCCATTGCCTCGAGATTCTGTTTTTGATTTTGATGGTACTCGGCGAGCCACTGCCTTGATCGAGTTGCATGCTAAGGTGAAGAAGAACCTCGAAGAAGCTTATGCAAAGGTTGCTTCAAAGAAAAAAAAGGGGCGTAAAAAGTTGGAATAAAAGAAAGGGGATTGGGTTTGGGTTCACTTCTGAAAGGAACGCTTCCCGAACCAAAAGAAAGGAAAGTTGGCTCCTCGAGGGGATGGTCCATTTCAAGTGTTGACCAAGATCAACAACAATGCTTACGTGATCGACCTCCCGGGTGAGTATAACGTGTCCAACACCTTTAATGTTGCTGACTTAGTTCCTTGTGTTGTAGGTCAAACTTCGGAGGACGAGGAGGGCTCGATTTCGAGGATGAAATCTTCTCAAGAAGGGGAGGATGATGCCGCCCGAACACGTGCTGATCAAGTGTTCGATCCACCGAGGCCAATGACACGAAGCCAAGCCACACTTCTGCACGATGTTCATATTCACATGGCTTGGCCGAAGAAAAGCAACTACCCTGAAGCTGAATATTCGAGCTCAAGAACCGAAGGCTTCATCTACAAGCTTGAGATCGAAGAGGGGAGTGACCGAACCTTAACCGAGCACTCAACATCGGCGCCGAAGTAAATCCAATTAACCGAAGGAAGGACGATCGATGTCAAGATGAGCTGAGCCAAGCGATCAAGCACGGAAGTGAAGAAGCTCGAGCTCAAGTGCTCGAAGTTACGTGTTCGGTGGAAGGAGTGACCGAACACTCACTAAAATAGCCCTGTGTGGCTTACTCCTATTGGTCGCCTGTGACCCTTTACTATTTTGTCGTTAGCTTAGTCTATAAATAATCCTTTACATTTCATTGTAAAGGAGTCTTTGATGAATTTTGAACATAGCAGTATCTATTAAAGTGTCTCCGATAGAGCCGTACCCCGGCGTGGGATTTTAAAAACCTTGTGTCAATCGGTGCGAGTCGTTTGAACATTTTCTTCTTGGTCATTCAATTTGCAAGAAGCGTTGTCTTTCTTGAGGATTGTTGCTTAGTATAGGTGATTCTTGACCTTTATCGATCGAGCTTGAGACAAGTTCCTCACTGTTCTTTCGAATCGAAGCAAGTCTTGTCTTGCTTCTATCTTTTATTTCTTGTTGCTCTTCCGCGTTTCATTGTGTCTTTCTTTTCCTCGGGTTTGCTTGCACCAGATAATCATGGAACAAAACAAAAACTACAGGGGTACGTATCCCAGCCAAACTTGATGCAAAGGAAATGGCAAAGGAAAGTAAAATCAAACCATGTATCATATACTGGTGGTGTATTTTCAAGTAGACAACTAGAACAAAATCTATCTACATCTTAGAATGTCTGATGGCCTATGATGCTACTCTTATCAGTCAATGATACTTGCATCATTTGTCTCATTTTCTTGATCGACAAGTCTTACTATGCTTCCAATTAAGAGTTTTGGCACCATCCCTAGCCATACGTTTGTGTTGGAACTTGTAAGTGTCGTTGAGGATTTATGTGCATTTTACAGATAACTGTTGCAGCTAAATATCGAGGGATTAACAGCTATCGAATTTGTACCTAAATTAGTTTTTTTTAAAGAGTAGGGAAAAAATATTTCACCATGGGGTTGACAATTGTTTCTACAAATTTACTAAAAAGTAGACGTAAGATTCAAATGATATAGTCACGTACAGACTCAAACAACAAGACGAATGAATCTGATATAATTGTTTGCGAAAGCTGGAAAATCATTCATCATATAGGAAGCGATTGGGTACGTAAATAGGAGTAGTGCCTCTTCGATTCCCCATATACTTCAAATTTTTCCCTCTAAATCTTCCCTCCAACAACCTACTCATTCCGTCTCAAATTATTTGTCCTTCTTACCCATTGCAGTAAATTTCTTGAAAATCACAAAATCTCACTTATTATTTAGTATTATAATTGTTCAAAAAGCATAGAAGATTAAAAAAGGTAATAGTCAAGAAATCCCCCTTATTAATGATTTCTTAATTGACGTGTAAAAGTTAATAGGACAAAATATTTGAGACGGAGAACGTATTATTACCTAAAATTTTGTTTTAGTCATTTATAAGCAAGGGTGACAGTAAAAGTTGTTTTTTTACCTCTTAAAAAATTCATACAAACTATAAATTGTAGTCCTAAAGAGAACACGTAAATCAAAATATTGCATTATTCTCTTCTAAGTGCATTCAAGTGTGCATTATTACAGTCCAGACGTTACAAGAATGTCGTTACTTCTTTGTGAATTAAGTACATGTCTCTAACTAAATAGGGAACTAAGACGTAAAACTAATTGAATAATTAATTCTACTAATGGTGCATGGAATGTGATGAACATGTAAGAAATAGAGTCATAAGAGACTAAATATACATCAACAATTATACAATATTTTGTAACATAAGCTTACTTTTTGGTACTTACCATTATTAGGAATAATAAGCCAAGGCCCAGATCGATCCCCATTATTAATTATGAGTATTATAAAAAGTAGTCACTTGATTATCCAATTTTGATAGAAACGAAAAGAGGCGCCGCTTAAGGCAATTCTACATACAAAAGAAAAGCGATTTCATTTCATTCAACATGGCTAGAAATTGTGAAATACCCGTTAATATTAGCTGCCCCATTATTAGAACCTAACAAATGGAACACGCTACGAGGATATCCACATAAAGTTACATGAAAATAAAACGACATTAATACTTAGTGCTGCTAAAATAGGCATAACCATATGAGAAGGAAACATCACAAAGCCCTTTCGATATGAGTCCCTCATTTCCTCCTTAGGAACGAATCTCTTCTTGACTTGAAAAATTGGGAGAAAACAATGAAGAAATCCGAATCAAAAAAGAAAATTCTAGTCATTGATGGGCGTCAAGACCGGGTTCCGACTTTTTCATTTTGAGAAAGAAGAGGTTACTGGACAAGCGAAAGGGATGAGAGCAGATCATTCCTCCCGCCAAAGCTAGAAAAGAAAGGAGCTCTCTCTTTTTTCCAGCCTTCTTTTTATTTTAAAGGCATAGCAATGAGGAAGTACAGTAGAAAACAAGTCGCACTACTGTTGAATATTGCAGGAGTTCCGTTGACCTCAATAACTACACCTAGCAGCCCCTACTGGTGTACGTTTATGTCGTCATCGCTATCATCTTCACCGCCATTTCGGGCTGATGTAGACGAGTCGGGGATCACAACAATCACTTGTGGCAAATTAATAAAAATTGCTATGATCTTTGTCAGAGGACGATCAATATTCAATATGTTTCGCAAATGGTCAGCACCGGAATCACGCCTTATTCTGGAAAGAAGAGTACGTAGCTCCGACTTGAGGGAACTCAAATCAGTAATGTATTTGCAAACCAGCTTTTCCACTGTATTCGGAGACGGCCCCTGTAGCGGACTGCCGGCATTATTACCACGACGTCTTCGTTCCATTATATTCTATTTAGTAATTTAGCAACTGATTATACTGGTGTGTGTGGTAAGTACTGCAACAGAGAAGGAAGGTTCTATTCATATAAATAGAACCATAGTCGAAAGTATATAACTGGTGGGGAAAGCCTTTATCGTGTTGCACATTTTACGACATACACAAGTTGGGAGTCGATAGGGCTTAGTTGGCAATGGGGAGTAAGAAAGACGTGGCATTTTATTATTGGATGATTCATTACTCGTTTGTCCATTACCTACTTTGGAACCCTTTACGGATTAGACATGCACCTAAATACAACACGTCGCCAATTTATACCCCACCGACTCAACTGACAACAGTAAAGACATTGCCCCTTTTTTTGGAAATCGCGTTTGTGGCAAGACCAGACTCAATCACAATTTAACTTCATTGACGAAATTACTCAGAATGGATGTTAGGATTAGATAAGGGGTGTGTTACTTGTCGTCACTAGTAGTATAAGTATCTAATATAAAGCAATAACGAATACGGAGGGGGCATGAAGAAAATTATGTTTTCTTCTTGTCTTACTTAACTCTTGAAATAGGAGCTTGAAATCAAGGCACAATTTATCTATGCACATTCCTTAAAGTAGCAAGAGGAATGAAACTACGTTCAATATGTGTATCTCAACAATACTGCGTCGGTAATGTAAGTAATTGTGTTGTCAAAGCCGGTGTGGCTTTGCATGACGACCTTGAAGAAAATAGTTTTTGCACTAATATTGAAGCCCACTATCGATGATTCTGGTTCACACGCAACTGGTCATGTTGATAAAGGATATGGATGACGGGACATGAAAAGAGTTTGAGATCAGAAATGTATTTGCCCACTATCCCATGATGATTATATATTGGATATCTTGACGCGTTAAAAGTGACCTTGTATTAGTTACTCCATAAAAAGGCGATTAAGTGCTCTGTCGGATCGATACCTACTACATATTCATTGGAAGCCTATCCAATCGGAGAGATGCCTTGATCTGGTGCTGTAAACGTTTGTGTGCCTTTGTCCATCTCATAAAGAAGAACCTATTTTTTTAGAAGGTTCCCTCCTGCGTATAATTGGACATTATCTACAGAGAAAATGACGCCACCAAAAGTGTTTAATAGTCTGTCTTGGTATGTAAGCCCTATATTAAAGATAAACAACAAGACAAGATACTAAAAGCAACCACAACATATGACAAATTTTGTCCTAATTTCATATCAACATATAGAGCAAACATCAAAATATGATATCATGTGCATAATTGATTATAATAGGCCCTTATAATTCAAAGATCGACACTTCATATTCATGATGTCTAAGGTCAAACGATGCGATATTAATTATACTACATTTTTTATATGATACTATAGTTAGGTCTGCCTCTGGGCGAAAACTTCGTTCACATTTTTATATGGGGGATTCCCAATTTTGTAGTAATATGATATGACTGAATAGATTATGTTTGCCCTGAAATCCTCTCTTTATACTCTCTTATTAACTGGACGTTTAGTATTTATATTTGATTTCAATTACAAGTAGTTCATATCCAATATGTTGGTGTCTGTGTGTATGTGCGAACACCACATTGTACACTTATTCGATAGCAAAGAGTACCTTGAGGCCATTAATTAACACGGCAAATCATTGGTGTTGATGCAAAAATATTTTTGGGCATATTTGATTTAAGCTGGCAGTTTGTATGAGTGGTGAAGAGTTTCTATTTTGTTAACCGTCAAAATATTTTTGTTCAAGGAATAGGGTGGTGCAATTTACCGTAGAGACCACAAAAAAGTAACGGATGCAGTCAAACATTACTTCCAACGTAAGAGGCATTCAAAGGCCATAGCCCACAGACGCCCGTGAATACTTGACCGGCTTTATGGCAGTTCTTTGACCGCACGATTGCTACTGTTCATACTTTGACCAATTCTTCACTTACTATTTATTATGGGAGAATGGCCGTGAAACTACACAGACAGAAAGTAATACTTAACTTAAGCAGTTGGTAAGGTTCATTCTCCTCTTCCTCCCCTATTTTCTCTTACAACGAAACTAAATCTGAATTGTAAGCAAATATACTAAAGAGTAGAGTATGTTAATCTTAGTTGGATCAGCAGCGGTATCACTTCTTGGTGATGGGTCTTATAATTAGATATCAGCTATTAAATCTAAAAATCACCTCCAAGAAGTGCTACCGCTCCTGATTCAACTTAAGAAATCCAATGTTGGTAAGTTTAGGTATTTGGAGTAAAAAAAATGAGACTCTGCATTCAAACTTCTGCAAATTGATATGTGCCAACAGACAAATGAGGTTATATTATACTCCCTCCGTCCCAAAAAGACTGTCAACCTTTTCTTTTTTGTTTGTCCCAAAATGAGTGCCTTTTCCTTTTATGGCAACTCTTTAAATCTAAGATTTGTTTTGGGCCACAGGATTTAAAGACACTGGCCCACATCACACATACCTTTCATTTTACACCACAGGATTTAGAAGTCTTCATTTTTTTCTTAAACACTGTGCCCAGTCAAACTCAGACAGTCTTTTTGGGACGGAGGGAGTAGATATTTTTCATTGCCTTACAATCTGTTTGCTATAACTCTACATTGCAATTTTAGGGTAAATATGGATAGTATCCTACCACTATCTCCAGTTTTGCAAAGGACACGCATCCTAAAGTCAAGCGAGTACTTGGTAGCTATAAGAAGTGAGATCCGCCTTCTGCTCATAAAAGTGAGGTGTCAATCAAATGCCGCGTACGTGCAGAAGCTCTTGCTTCAAGAACTTGTATTGCCAATCATGTACGGAATTGCGGTTTCATTGGGATGACTATATGCAAGATTATTGATGGTTCTTTTAATTTTTCATTGATATCTTTGCAAGCATCGAAATTTTGTGTTAAAAGTCTGGGTATGCTACGATTATATTTCTTCTGAATGAATGCCGCTAGCAGTTAATCTGTTCATTACTAGACAACTTATAGAAATAAAGCCACTGGCGCATTTGCAACGAATTGAATAAATTTTCTGTAACACAGAGGGAATTATCTAGCCGTAACTTGGGAGAAAAAATCTAAATATTTTGATCCATGCACCTTTGAGAAGCTGACTAGATACTACCAATATTTTAAAAAGCTAAATAGTTTATATGTGTGTGGTCTAGCTTAGTACTTCTAATATATTAAATCATATGTTGGTTCTTGACTTATTTTCGAGTATCAATGTATCATATAAACTATTAAGGTGCATGTACGTGATAAAATTAAGGTGTAACCTTATTTTTTGATGATATGTCATTTGTTACACACATCATTTGTGGATGCTATATTACAATAAACAACGTGATATCCACGTGCAACGCACGTGCCGAGTCACTAGTATATATAAAAGCATACTCTCAACATGCTACTCCGTTATTTCGTTGCGTCGAATTTCTTCTTGCCCTTGAGAGTTTCTCTTTAATTTTGCATTCCAGACAGTTTGTAGTCTTCTAAATTCAAACGACCCCCTAATTATAACAATAGCTATTCGCAGGCAGCACAAATTAATTGTATATGGCTAGAGTCTATTGCTTAACATCACAAAGCGGTCAACAACTATTCTACAATCACTATTTTTATATGTCATTTAAGATAAATCGGTGCTTTTTTTTTGTTCCTTGCACGACTTCTTCCTAATGCCATAGACCGAACATACATTTGCACGCAAAGTTATATAAAAGTATTCAAAAGATATAACTACACAACCAGTTTGACTTTGATGTTCGAACATGAAAAGGATGTCGTGCAAAACATATATACAGATAACGGGTTTAATGTACCAAATTACGATATGTACTTCTAACGAACATGTAGATAATGCCTCTGTTAAGTTGCAGATCTTGAAATGAAAAACAACAACTTAATATAAAACCCAATGACGTCCTATTCCCACCTAAAATCACCTTTTTAGAGTTAATTAGCAATTTAATTGACTATAGAAAATATCGTGGCTGAAAAAAGAAGAAGGATAAAACATAGAATATGGTGGAGCTGAGGGAGTACTAACTTCATGGGCGTTAGTGGTCAATGAAAGTTAATTTTATTTTTTTTGACTTGAGAAAATAAAGCGCAATGTCTAACCCCCAACAAACACACTTATACATGCCTTGAAAAAGCAGTATTTATATATAGATTTTTGTCACATTCACTCACATACTATCTTATTTTAAAAGGAAAATTACATTTGACGGGTGTCTCGGGAGTATCGGTTCCTTCTTTTTTGTGTGTTTATTTTTCATTTGTTTATTCGACTACGCCCCATTTAGTAGATGCTACATAGTAGTAATCCGAAACTTGACATCCACATGATACGGCAGAAAAACCTTATTTTAATTCGGCTAGTAAGTTCCAATAACCAACCCACTAAAATGTTGGATTTCATTCGGTAGGAGAAAAATAAAAATCAGTGTACAGCAGTACTAATTTTAATAGTATAAACTTGTTGCTTTATTAGTTAGTTTAGCGGTAGACCTGTAATTTATTATACATATATATATATATATATAGTATGAGGTCGGTTGGTAGAGAAACGAGTTTTAAATGGATTAGCAATACAAAAATTAGTAATGCATGGATTATTTTTAGTAAGCTTACCAGACCAGAGCCATATATTAAAATGTACAGTAATGTAGTCACATGCATCATTAACTTTGGAAACAATATTCACAATGCAAATTAAGTTTTTCTTGATACCCAAGTTTATGATGGCTGAAATGTGGATTTTCATTCCCTCAAATCCAATGATCTATGAACACTCTACAATTCTAAGCATCACGTGCGGTGCACGCGAAAAAAATTTAAATATATAAATACATTGTCCCCGCTTCGTTCTATCTCATTCACTCCTATGCTCTCTCATTTCCAATTACAGGTTGCATCCTGGTCACCTGTCGGCAAACTATTATGTAGGCACTACCCAAAAACCAATCCAAGTCTTAACATTCACTTGAGCTGAGAGAAAACTATTATCTAAATATTGTTACTTCTTGCTCAGTGGTTTTATATTATTGTAGATACTGTTTAATAATTTGTTGTTCACCCGCTCTCCCATGACGGTATTTTGTTGCTGGCTTATACTTCCATGTTCACCTATTGGGATCCAATTCAATCCACACAATGGATGAAGAACCTCACACACCTTTTGTGATGGAAAACTCATTCGTTGTCTGATTAAGTTTCTGTTTAGGCATAACCAGATCTGTTTTTATTTCTTCTTCTGCCGTTATAGGCTGGTATGCCATATCCTAAATTTTTGCTTTGACAGGTGCATTGAGTCAAAAGCGTACCACAATGAAGAAGAAGGCAATGTTTCGTAAAATCTAAGTATTGGTGGTTCTTCATTGGTTATGTATGCAGAGTTTTACAAGATCCCTAATCTTATAATAATTAATGATGCTTGTATAGTGGTCATCACAATGGCGAGGTAATGAAGTTATATCTTTATGTTCGACGAAAGAAGAAAGAAAACCAATGGATGTTCAGGGTAAAAAAATTAGAACACATTCAATCTACCGAAAATGTATAGGGGTGAAGTGGAGGGCTTGTAATTTCGTGCAACTTCGCACTACTCACATTTTGGCCTTCATTTTTCTAGATTAAATCAGAGATGTAGTCAAATTTGATATTTACGCTACTCAAACGAATGTACAATTATGAATTTTTTCAGTCGAAGAAGTAGTTCAAAATAATTATTTTCTATGACAAGTCTTACTGTAATTTAAAAGTTGTGGGTTTGTATATTTGTGAAAGTTGCCACTTTGCTACATCCGGCCTTCACTTTCATCCTAACTATGAGCATAAACATTGCATTTTAAAATAGCCATTTTACATCTTACGCAGTCGCCAACTCCAATCGGATTTTTATTTTTAACCTTTTAATTAATATCTTTATATATAATTATGTTCAAATTATATCTTTATATAATTTATTTTCCATAACTTAGCCGTATAAGTTTGAAATAATCATGATCGTGCATCAAATTTCCAGTTTATTTTTTACTTTTTTAAAATGTAAATGTGGTATTAATGTTATTATGAGTTATCGCTGAAAGTTTGTTATAACCCAACCCGCCCACACCTAAATTAGAGTTGATGAATACTTATCCGCACCCGCTTTTTATCCAAACCACTCAACTTAAATAAGATAGTTAAAATTTAAAATGTAGTAAATTCATGTCAACTAACCATGATTAAGTAATAGATAGACGTAAGTATTACATATGTCTTGTATTTATTGACTTGGTGTAAACACCAGGTGCGGATATGTTTTTATCGTTATAGTTTGTCTCTTGCGGCGCACCCGTTACTGAGATATTTTCTCTTCTATTTGGGCAAAGTTTCACGTCTTTCTTGAGAATCAGTGAAAGTCCCTCGTTTCCAGCTTAATTAAACAAAAGTTTATTCTGAAAAATGATGTTCAAATGCCATTGTTGTATGCCTTGTGACAACTTTTTACTTCGTTAAATGCTTCTGTTCGCGTCAAAGAACCAACTGTCGTCGTCGTCATTTAATATCCAAACTGTGACTATTGCACGACGTGTTTTCGTGTCCCACATTGTCAAGTTACTCAATGTATTGAATACATTTTGGTAGCATAAAATGTTGAAATATTTGGGGTCCGTGAAAGCAAGTGCAATAAATTAAAGTCCTCCATAAGGTATGCGAAAAAAACATGCATGTGGATTTGTTTTGAATTTGTTTCCATTAACAAAACTACTTGAGTACGTTCTGTTTTACAAATTAAAAGCGGACTACAAATCACCAAAAACCATATATACTTTGCCGTGATATACTCATCTCATAATTCAAATACAATCACGACATAAATAGGGGTAAAATGTTTAATAAATCATTCCCCTTAATGATTTAGTAAGGGGCGTGTAAAAGTGAAGAATGACAAAAAAAACTGCAATATTACCTATCCTAAATGCATATTATCCATACGTACATATATATATTCGTGTATGCAACCAGTGTTACAAATATTGGTAAATTGTTACAATTTCCACAATGATAACTTAATTACCACATCACAAATATGTCACAAATGTAAAACGTTTTATACTAGACAAATATAACAAACCAAAACCAACAACATCATTCATTAATTATTAGTCATACATAAATTACATAGAAGATCAATTATTTGATATCCTCTTGCCCACTGATATTCCAATTACAATAGCATCTAAAATACCACTGGACGAACCTTCTCCTTCTTCAGCTTCTTGATTGTTGAGCTTTTGAAATTCAATGCAAGCTTTTCTAGCTTTTTCTAGAGAACTATATGACTTGTACTAGTTCTTCTTCACGCCAATAACATTTGGAGCACACTCCTCCCATGTAAGGTATATGCCCAGCTTTTTACCACTAAACACAACATACACCTTGCCCCTATTTTGAGATTTTGAAGGGAATAGTAATATTTTTGTTAATTGAAAGACAAGAAGAACAAGAAGAGGATAAATCCCGAGCCTAAATAAGTGGGAGGATATATGTGGGGGTATCTGGATAAAATGTTGGATTTTATATGATTGCACAAAAGTGGAATATGTATGGTAGGGGTGTTCATGGTTTGGTTTGGCAGGTTTTTAGCTAACTTGGTTCGATTTTTCTTTTAGATTGGTGGACCACTCTCTTATTAGCTAACTTGGTTCGATTTTTCTTTTAGATTGGTGGAAAATTTCTTTTCGAGTAACGAGCGAGATGAAGAGTGTTGCTAGTTTGACTGGATTGGATAGGGTAACATGTCGGTTAGCCTGTTGGTTTCATAATATGAGATTGAATTCTATAGAATGGCTGAATATGCATTAGAACTAGTCCGTGAGCCTTTCGAGAGATTCAAAGATTTATTGATGACCTTTCTACTTCCTTGAGATCCCAGATGACTCAAAAAAAAAATTGAGGTTGTGACTTTATTTGATATCGTTGTCGATATTGCTCAAAGGTATTAGGCATACCATAAGTTAGAGGGGGAAGAGTTAGAGCGGGAGAGCAAGGAATTCCGTGGCCCTGGTGGGCAACCATGGTACCTCATTTGGAGGTAGAATTCTGATTATTTTGGGAGGTCACCTTCCAGGTTATCTCAGCTTGTGTCACATGATTCTTAGAGTGCACCAGTAGTTCGTCAAGATCAGACCCAGTTTTTCTCTTTATAGCTATCATCAATATGTCCTTCTTCCATTTTCAGCAAAAAGGTGTTATCATTGTCATGAGTGTGATTATCCTTTGGGGAGTTTTCCCTTACTCCAGCAAGTAGACAGTCATCCTTCTTTTTGCCCTCAGGTACCTGCCCAGTCGCAGGGATTTCATTTAGATCTCAATCAGGCATTAAGAGAAATGCCACCATCCGGTAGAGGTCGAGAGCATGGTGGCAGTGGTTCTTCAGAAGATGATTATCAGAGTAGTTGCTTAGGTCAGATGTAGAGGCAGTTCTATGAACTGCCAGTCTCGCAGGATGGTGAGGCACCCGATGTAGTAGACCTAGAGATTTCTTCTTCTCTTAAATGTGTGTAAGCTTTGATTCTTCCGTTTGATTTGGAAATGGTTGTCTAATCATGGTTCGATGGTTTCCTTTGATGTCGTTTCTATTAAGAATCGGTTGTGGTAGAGGGGCGAGCTTCTGGTATGATTTATTCTTGGAATTTGTGAGACCCTACTAATTGATTTGGTCTAAATATGAGATATTTGGGAGCGAGTGTCGGCATTGTCTGCTTGGTACTATTGACCACTTTCTCTTATTATGTCAAGTCAGTCTATCTCTCTTTGGAATTCATTGTTGATAGGATGGTGGGATTCTTAATCGTCACCATCAGAAAATGTTATCATTTCTTCCGGTGCAAAGTGATTAGTAAGTAATATTCGATTTACGTAACTCCTCTTGGTTCAAAACGCTAGTAAAGTCATGTTATCCTATGCGCTTGTCTGGGTTATAAAAGGGTTTCTGGTAAATTGTAAGAGTTTCCTTCTTATTGGGAGGTCAAATTGGCATGGACGTTGTTCCATAAAGCTCATTTAATATCTGTTTCTTCAATTGCGATTCTTGGGCTACTTTGACGCGTAAGTAGTCTAGCTTTGGTAGCCAAGCAAATAAGAAGATGAGCTTTCTGAAGCTCTAAATATTTCTATCCTCGGTCCATTTCCATTTTTTTCTTCGTCCAACACTAGTGAGCTTGGGCGGTTGGTAGCCGCTTGTGATGTTCCCTGTGGCTAGAGTGGGTGTCAAGGTAGCAGAGTAGGCACATTGTTGTTTTTCAAGGCTACTAAGGGTAATGAGAGGCATCATTTGACCTCTAATTTGATCCATCAGGCGGTGGTGCTTATAGAAAATGTATAGAGCTATGAACTCGAGAGTTGCAGCTGTTTGGCAACTCGAGAGAGTAATTTGGTAGCTCAGGTCTAAGCCGCGTTCTATATTTAGCTAAGTCTTCCTTAATCCAGCAGGTTGTGCGAGGATGACTATTTCTATTCAAATTAGTTGTATGATTTTATGCTTTAAGTGGAGGAGGCTTCCTCCAAATACTGAATGGGAATACTAAATCTCTAAGGCGTTGATACCACTTTTGTCATGACCCGACCTAGGGCTACGACAGAAACCTACAATGAGTGTCGATCATTGCTAAACCCACTAATAATATATTAATGCCAGAGATAAGCTGGAAACCTGATCATATATATACGTACTTATCTGCTGAAAGTATAAAGTCTGGAAAGATGACACGACTTTAACTTGCTGGCAATTAGAACATTGAGCCACAAATTCTGCTATGTCATACTTCATTCCGTCCCACCAATAACTCTGCTTAAGATCATGGTACATCTTAGTCGAACCTAGATGAACAGTGTATTTAGAATAATGTGCCTCTATCATAATCTGTCCACGTAAATCTGCAACATCAGGGACACAAAGTCTATCTTTATAAATGAGAACACCGTCAGTAGTAACCCTGTATAGTGACTCCGATTTTCTTCTGGCTATCTGTCTGTATTCAACTAGAACTGGTTCCTCATACTGATGCTATTATATTTCAAGAAAATTTAGAGTTAAAGGTCTAGTGCAACTTATCGTCCATCCATCATTGGCATATCTCCTTCACACCTCAACTCTTTGAGAAGTTACTGTAGCGTTATAAGTGCACATATAATCAACTTTGTTGCTGGTATTCTTCCTTAGCTCATGGTTGATGAGAATCAAACGCGGAAAAAGTAAAAGATAAGAACGAGACGTAACTCGATCTCTAATCCCAAGTAGCAACGGAGAACTTGTTCCGTTACACCCCGGGAGAAGGACAAGAACACCTACGCTATGCAACTACCCTCGAGCTAACGCGAGCACGCAAGTAGAATGGTCGGAGAGGAAAAGTATTCATCTAGATCCGCTAGAAGAACTACAAGTCCAAAATCAAAGGGTTTCATTCAATAACTAAGAACCATGCTCATGTTCAATATTTAACATTCATCAAAAATCATAAACTAAGTGTAAATAGTCTAGACGGGGCTATTTATAGTGTTTACCAAGCTTGCACAAAGACTAAAATACCCTTACCAATAAGGTTTACAAAATAGGCCACGTAGGGTAAAACGGTAAAAGAAATGTAGGCCTTCACAGCTGGGAGGGGCGCCTGGGCTGCAGGTGGGGCGCCTGGCTTTGCAGGCAGCTAGGCGGGGCGCCTGGCTTTGCCTTCAGCTAGGCGGGGCGCCTGGGCAGGCGGGGCGCCTGGGCAGGCGGGGCGCCTGGGTGGTTTTCTTGTCCTTAGGCAGTAGCCAAGTCAGGCGGGGCGCCTGGCCCTTCTGTGCCGGTTTCTTCCTTAGGCGTGAGGCCTAGTTTGAGCACCCGGAATGGCTTCCACTCGCTTCCTTCTTCAAGGCCCTTCCTCACCAAGTGTATGTGTACTCCTTGGATCTCCTTAGCTTGACTCCGTGTGAATGGTCTTGTGGAGGTTTGGGTCTCATCATCCTCCCCTTCTTGAGAAGATTTCGTCCTCGAAATTGAGGCATCATCACCCACGATCTCATCATCACCTACATCCAAAGGAACCAAGTCACAAACATTAAAAGTATTAGAAACTTGATACTCACTTGGCATGTCGACCACATAGGCGTTGTTGTTTATCTTTGAAAGCACTTGGAATGGGCCATCGCCACGGGGTGCCAACTTCCCTTTTCTAAGGTTTGGAAACCTTTCTTTCCGGAAGTGCACCCACACATAGTCACCCTTCTTGAGTTCCACCTTCTTGCGTCCTTTGTTTTTCTTGGAAGCAACCTTAGCATAGGCTTCCTCCAAATTCTTCTTCGCCTTTGCATGGAGTTCCATCATTGCCTTCGCTCTAGCTTTACCTTCAAAATTAACAACCATTTCCCTTGGCAAAGGGGTTAGATCAAGGGGAATCAAGGGGTTAAAACCATAAACACACTCGAATGGAGTCATGCCAATCATTCTATGCACGGTTCGATTGTAGGCAAACTCCATAAGAGGTAAACGATCAATCCAAGTCCCGACCTTACCTCGGGTCATGGCTCTAAGAAGAGCACCCAAGGTTCGGTTTACCACTTCCGTTTGCCCATTGGTTTGTGGGTGGTGGGACGTGGAGAACAAGAGCTTGGTGCCTAAAGCACCCCATAAACTTCGCCAAAAATGGCTTAGGAACTTAGTGTCCCTATCACTCACTATGGTTTGAGGCACACCATGTAGCTTCAAAACATTTTCAACAAACAAGGAAGCTACATGTTGGGCATCATCACATTTCTTGCATGGAATGAAATGAGCCATCTTTGAGAACCTATCCACAACAACAAAAATGCTATCATGGCCCCCCCTAGTCCTAGGTAATCCCATCACGAAATCCATTGAGATATCCAACCAAGGGATAGTAGGTACGGGGAGAGGGGTATACAACCCATGGGGGTGGGCTTTGGATTTAGCACGCTTGCAGTCAAGGCAATTGTTGCAAAACTTTTCCACTTGCACCCCCATCTTTGGCCAATGAAATTGTTCTTTAAGAATAGCCAAAGTCTTTCTTGTGCCAAAATGTCCCATGAGTCCCCCGCAATGTGCCTCTTGCACAAGCAACTCCCTCCAAGAAGACTCCGGTATGCACACCCTACCATTTTTGAAGATATATCCATTAACCCATTGGTATTTCTCAACTCTCTCCCCCTTCTCTAGAGCGTCATGGACACTCTTTAGCTTTGGGTCATGAGCATACATCAATTTAATGCTCTCCAAACCCATGAGCTTAGAGGTGAGAGTGGTGGCTAGAGCAAACTTTCTCGAAAGCGCATCCACCACAACATTGTCCTTCCCTTTCTTATATTGGATCACATAGGGAAAGGACTCAATGAATTCAACCCACTTGTCATGTCTCTTATTGAGCTTCTCTTGGCCTCTCAAATGCTTGAGTGACTCATGGTCACTCTTGATTACAAACTCACGAGGCCAAAGATAGTGTTGCCAATGGGCAAGGGCTCTCACAAGGGCATACAACTCCTTGTCATATGTGGAATAGTTCAAGGAGGCCCCTTTCAACTTTTCACTAAAGTAGGCGATGGGTTTGCTATCTTGCATTAATACACCACCAATTCCCACCCCCGAGGCATCACACTCAACCTCAAATGCCTTTCCGAAGTCGGGCAATTGCAATAGAGGGGCGGTACTCAACCTACTTTTCAACTCAAGGAAGGCCTTCTCTTGAGGCTCTCCCCAAACAAACGGTTGGTCTTTCTTCACCAATTCGGTGAGTGGAGCGGCAATGGAGCTAAAATCCTTCACAAATCGCCTATAAAAGCTTGCGAGACCATGAAAGCTCCTCACTTGAGTCACGGTAGTAGGGGTAGGCCAATCACGTATGGCCTCTACCTTAGACTCCTCCACCTCCACTCCTTGAGCACTCACAACAAACCCAAGGAAGACCACCTTCTCAACACCAAAGGCACACTTTTTAAAATTAGCATAGAGCTTTTCGGCTCTCAACTTCTCAAGCACTAGCCTAAGGTGTCCAACATGGTCGTCTATTGATTTGCTATAGATCAATATATCGTCAAAATAGACGACCACAAACTTGTTGATGAATGGCTTTAGAACATGGTTCATTAGCCTCATGAAAGTGCTAGGTGCATTGGAGAGCCCAAAGGGCATCACCAACCATTCATAGAGACCAAATTTGGTCTTGAATGCGGTTTTCCACTCATCACCGGGTTTCATCCAGATTTGATGGTAGCCGGACCTAAGGTCAATTTTGCTAAACACACATGAACCGCTCAATTCATCTAACATATCATCAAGTCGGGGAATAGGATGACGGTACTTTACCGTTATTTTGTTCACGGCCCGGCAATCAACACACATTCTCCAAGTGCCGTCCTTTTTGGGAACAAGGATCACGGGCACGGCACAAGGACTCAAGCTTTCCCTTACCAAACCTTTAGTGAGCAATTCATCAACTTGCTTTTGCAATTCCCTTGTATCCTCCGGGTTGCTCCTATAGGCCGGTTTGTTTGGGATTTGGGATCCCGGGACAAAGTCTAGTTGATGCTCAATGCCCCTCAAAGGAGGCAATCCATCCGGCATTTCATCCGGGAACATGTCCTCGAAATCCTTCAAGACATTCTCAAACACACTAGGCAAAGGGTTAGAAGAAAAATCACAATTAGAGTTAAGGATCATACCTTTGTGCACTAGGCATAGGAGGAATTTTGTGCCATCATTACCTTTCAAGAGCTCGCCCGGTTGCATCATGGCACATATACCACCGGTAGATGAAGTAGGTGGGATTGCCACCATGCTTTTGGACAAAGGGCTAGTCTCAATGAGTGACTTAGCCTTTGCCACCTTCCTCAACTCCTTCATTTTCTTGTAGTCATCACTTACTTGCTTAGGAGTGAGAGGTTTAAGCACAAATCTCTTCCCTTCATGTTTGACCGTGTAAGTGTTGACACGACCATCATGCACCACTTGCCTATCGAATTGCCATGGCCTCCCTAAGAGTAGGTGGCATGCTTGCATAGGCACAACGTCAAACAAGTGCTCATCAACATAACTACCCATTCTAAACTTGATCATGGCTTGTTTCATCACCTTAAGCTCTCCACATTCACTAAGCCATTGTAACCGGTAAGGTTTAGGATGCTTCATGGTAGTCAACTTCAATTGAGACACAAGTGATTGACTCACTACATTTGCACAACTCCCGGAATCAATTATCATAGAGCAAACAACATCTTTGATCCGGCACCTAGCATGGAAAAGATTTTCCCTTTGCAAGGTTTCACTATCTTCCACAATCATAGCCCCTAGGCTCCTTCTCACAACCAAGAAAGTATGAGGATCCTCCTCCTCCACCGTGTCATCAAGCAAATCATTCTCCTCTACTCCCTCATCTCCCTCTACTCCCTCTACTCCCTCATCTTCCGATTCACTCTCTTTCTCATATGCATCATTACCAACAACAATCATGGTCCTCTTTGTAGGACATTCCCTAGCAAAATGGCCATAGCCCTTGCACTTGTGGCATTGTATTGAAGAAGAAGTAGGAGCATGTAATTGAGCTTTAGAGTTACCTCCCACATTAGGTGTGTTCTTCTCATACGGCTTTTTCACATCCTTGGTAGCATTTGCACCACTTGTTCCACTTGCACTTGGGAACCTTGCATTTGTAGTAGGAGGCTTCCAATCCTTTGGTTTGCTTGTTGGAGTAGTAGTGCTACTCTTGTAGCGAAGGGATTTCTCCTCCTTGAGCCATTTCTCGGCCTCAACCGCATCTTCACATAGCTTGTAATGATCATCATATTTGTGGAACTTCAATTGTGAAGCTATGTCTCGGTTCAAGCCCCCTTTGAAACGGATCATGGCCGTCTCATTGTCTTCATCATCTAAGTCAAGGATCATTCGGATTTGCTCAAATTCATGGAAGTATTCACCAACCGATTGGTAACCTTGCTTCAAATCATATAGTCGCCTTTGTTGTTCAACCCGGTATTGGTTAGTCAAGTACTTCTCATCCATCACACGGATCAACTCTTCCCAAGTAAGATTAATGGCCATACCCATCCTCCTTCTATTCCTCTTCACCGACGCCCACCAAGTAGAAGCAAAAGATTCAAATGAGGATATTGCATACTTGGTCTTCTTCACATCGGGCATATCATTGGTGTCAAAGATACGCTCCATAGCCAATTTCCAATCAATGTACTCCACCGGGTCACAACTTCCTTTGAAAGAAGGAATAGTGAGCTTCACACTATTAAGATTGTTGTTGTTGTCACGACCCCCTTGGAATGGCTCCGGTTGGCCTCCATGGTGATCATCATAAGCAACATAGTCCCTTCTAGCATTCCTCCCTCCATATCCTAAGGGTGGCCCTCGACCTCGGCCTCTACCCCGATCCACATTTCGACCCCAATTCATAGCTCGCCTTGGTTGAAAGTGATCATCAAACCCATACACATCGTCACCATAATCAACTTCCTCCCCTTCTTGAGCCTCAACAACTTGCTCAAGAGGTTGCACATTTCGGACGGGTCTTGGTAGTGGAAAGTTTCTTGGGGGATTATCCAAGATACGGGGAATGCCCGTTCGTTCAATTCTCTCTCGATCCTCCTTTACCCGTTGTTGATTGAGCAATTCAACAACTTGCTCCGGGGTAAAGGTAGGGCTACTTGAGCCTTCACCGGTTTCAATTTGGACACTCGGGGTCCCTTTTTCAATTGGGACACTCGGGGTCCCATGTTCACCTTGAGTACTCGAGGCTCCCTTTTCAAGAGAATCAATCCTTTGGTTCATGAGGTCCATCTTGGCAAGAAGATTAGCCAAGGCCTCCTTAATGAAATCTTGACCTTCGTTGGCCATTGTACCTACAAAGAAAGAAACAAGAGTTAGTTAAAACACCTCACTCGCTCCCTCACTTGTGTTCACTCGGATCACTCTGTTGGGTGGCGGTGGATATTTCACTCAACTTGTAGTTCCAAAGCTTCACGTAGATGATTAGCAACTCCTCAACTCAACTAAACTATTCACGAGTCACGCACACTCCGGGGTGAGTGGAGTTAATGGGACTCAATGAACGCTAGGCACTTTGAAGTGAAGGTCTTGAGTAAAAAGGTTCTACGCTTTTCCTTAGAAGTCTACTCTCCTTGCTAGGCACGATTCACCTAAGAGAAATTAAAGGGTTAGCACTATTCAAGTAGATCGGTTACTCAAATTAGTACTAACTAGATGTGATGTTATCAAACAAAGGGAAATACCTATGAAAATCTACCCGAAACAATACCTTCAGCACTCAGGAGGGGCGCCTGAAACTCAGGAGGGGCGCCTAGACTGTGCAGTATTCCAGGCGGGGCGCCTGGATCTAGGCGGGGCGCCTGAGACTTAGGCAGTAGCCAAGTCAGGCGGGGCGCCTGGCTTAGGCGGGGCGCCTGGCCTGATGCCTTTCCCAACTCGTTCCAAACTCGTTTCAAGTCGATTTTCAAGCTCCAAATCCAATGTTTTCAACTTGTTTTCACAATCCAATGATACCCAAAGTTGTTTTTGATCTTCCTTAACAAAACCCAATCAAATTTTCAATCAAACAAGCAATCAAATCAAGGTTCAATCTCAAGAACTCAAGAACACAAGGGTTTAACAAAAGGGTTTCAACAAGGATTGTGATTCATCAAAGTAGGTGTTATACATGTTCAAATCCCACAAAATTGGTACCGAATTGTTTGTTTTTCAATGAAGATCAATCCCCAATAACAAGTTTCCAATCAAACAACAATCCAACCCAAGAATCAAGCCAAAATTCATCAAGAACAAGTTCTTCAAGGGTTTAAGGGGTTTTGGGGTTTCAATTTTTCAAACTTCACCAATTCCAACAATTTTGGTACCCAAGTAATGGGAAATCAATCACGATCAAGAATCCATAACACCCATATCACAAATCATCCAAATCAACAAGTTACACCAAATTTTTGTATTTTTCAATTTTTCAATTTTTTTGTAATTTTCTCCTTTCTAATAACTTCAACAACAAGAAAACTAAAAGAGGATACTAGGCACGAAGAATCAAGGGTCGGGGGTTTGTAGAAACAAAACCCGAGCCTTGCTCTGATACCAAACTGATGAGAATCAAACGCGGAAAAAGTAAAAGATAAGAACGAGACGTAACTCGATCTCTAATCCCAAGTAGCAACGGAGAACTTGTTCCGTTACACCCCGGGAGAAGGACAAGAATACCTACGCTATGCAACTACCCTCGAGCTAACGCGAGCACGCAAGTAGAATGGTCGGAGAGGAAAAGTATTCATCTAGATCCGCTAGAAGAACTACAAGTCCAAAATCAAAGGGTTTCATTCAATAACTAAGAGCCATGCTCATGTTCAATGTTTAACATTCATCAAAAATCATAAACTAAGTGTAAATAGGCTAGACTTGGCTATTTATAGTGTTTACCAAGCTTGCACAAAGACTAAAATACCCTTACTAATAAGGTTTACAAAATAGGCCACGTAGGGCAAAACGGTAAAAGAAACGTAGGCCTTCACAGCTGGGAGGGGCGCCTGGGCTGCGGGTGGGGCGCCTGGCTTTGCAGGCAGCTAGGCGGGGCGCCTGGCTTTGCCTTCAGCTAGGCGGGGCGCCTGGGCAGGCGGGGCGCCTGGGTGGTTTTCTTGTCCTTAGGCAGTAGCCAAGTCAGGCGGGGCGCCTGGCCCTTCTGTGCCGGTTTCTTCCTTAGGCGTGAGGCCTAGTTTGAGCACCCGGAATGGCTTCCACTCGCTTCCTTCTTCAAGGCCCTTCCTCACCAAGTGTATGTGTACTCCTTGGATCTCCTTAGCTTGACTCCGTGTGAATGGTCTTGTGGAGGTTTGGGTCTCATCAATGGTCCAACTACATGTCTCTTTTATTTTCACTTTTTCAAGTCATGATATTTCCAATTCAAAGACAATACCCTGAAGTAGATGTTCAGTCTGAAGATCATTCCTGGTCTGCATCATACTATCCAAGAGTATTTGCATGATTCTTATCCTTATATGGTAGACGCTGTTCAGATGAACCTTTGACATACATTAGGATATGAGTAACTACATTCCCACAAGGATCTTGTGGAACAACACTAACATCAACTGGGATGTTGCATAATGCGTTCGTAAAAAAATATATATATATTGCTTGCATCAGATCTTCTACAGTGTGTAATGACAAGGTACTTCAAAAGCTCCCCCTATTGTATCAAGCGTAAGGTTATTCTTAGTTCCATCGACCTGTTCTATATCGAAAAGTATGTATGTCGAAGAGGTGATTATCGGCTGAATCATGTTAACTCATTCAAAGTTCCGTGTTTCTTTACTTCGAAAATGTAGAACTCTCTTCTCGTGATCAAGGAAGGATCAGCTTAGTCAGAATAAGTTGTGCAATGGTATTATCATATTATCCAGATATATTTTATTCCAAAAGTACGATATGCGTGTTATGATTCTGATCCTGCAATAAAAAGATAAAGCCCGTGGAGTAGTTTATGAAGGTCGTGCAAGTTCTTTTGTTATCAGCGTGAATCTTGCTTTAGACTTAAGCTCGTTCGAGGACGAACGAGAGTTTAAGTGGAGGAGAATGAAACGACCTCGGTTAGTCATTTCGGAAGTTAGGACTCCGATTGGCGTGCCGATAATTTTAAAATATTTTTAATGTCCATTAGGACCTGTCTGTAAAATTTGAGCTAAATCAAACCTCGTTTGGTAGGCATCGGAAGAAGGTTTCGGTTTTATTATCGACAAATATTAAAAAAAGAGATTTTCGAGCTTGGTTTTGGCGAATGAGCTCCGATTCGAAATCCGAAAGCGCCGTTAGGTTCGTATGATTATTTGTGACTTTTGTAATTTTTCGAAAGTGAATTTCGATGTTGTTCGGCTAGTTTTGCTATAATGGCGAAAGTTAAATAATTTGATCTTTTTCCATTTAATTTGCATATTGAGTTTTGGGAGTCCGATTTGAAATCCGCCTTCGCGAGTATGTTACATATATTTTGTATAACTTGTATGCAAAAGTTAGAATTATTTCGAATATCGTAGGGTACTATTTTAATTTTCGTTAAGAAAAGAAAATAAAATAAAAGAAAAAAAAAAAAAAAGAAGAGAAAAGGCAAGAAATTTTTAAGCAAAGGCGGTGGCTAAAAGGGGTTTACCCCTTAGCCTATATACGTAACTAAAGTGAGCAGCAACAGCAAAGTTGAAATGGTAGCAGAAACGAAAAACTTAGAAACGAAGGAGAAAAATGCCAGAAAATGAGAAAAGGAGCCGGAGAAAAGTAGAATTTTCACCCTGAAACATTCATGTAGTGATCCTAATATATTATTTGAGTTTATTACGTGTGTTTGAATATATTTTAACGGTAAATATTGGGATATTATACATCGTTTTAATAAGTTCAATTAATAGTTTAAAGGGTCAAATGGATCCCGATAATGGAATTGATTATATATTCGTACTCAGTGAGTTATGGGCAACTTATAAATGTAATTTATTTAAGGTTTGGTTATGTGACCTTAAACCCTGTACATAGGCCTTGCCTGCGTATTGCGTATGCGAATAGGGTATCAGGTTCCTAACCGGATTGCCCTAAGATGTGACGAATGAAGCCTTTAGCCTAAATTGATATATTTTTCTCCTTATTGAATAGAGTGGAATCGTTTGACAAGGAAACCAAAGGATAAATCGGTTGTTGATTAGCCGTACTAACTTTTGGAAGATGTAAGTGTTTATATCCATTTCTTTGGAGGCACCTGGCCTCGTGGATTTTCTACCACGTGTTCCTTACGTGTGTGCTGCCGATAGGCGTACTCATTACGCCTTAGCTTTGAATTTACATTGTATATTATATGTTATGTCCTGTTGTTGGTATTGCATTGAGGATCTGAGCATTGTACTCTGACTGTGAGTTGGCATCTACTCCCCTGCTGTCGATGAGAGTCCCGCGTCGGTGAAGGGTTATTATTGCATCACATTGCATTCATATGCATTATATGTCATTCATATTCATTACATTGCATATCATATTGGGTGCAGGTGTATTCCGCCCCAGGAGCAGGAGTATTCCGCTCCATTGTATCATATTGAGGGTAGGAGTATTCCACCCCAGGAGCAGGAGTATTCCGCTCCATTGTATCATATTGAGGGTGGGAGGATTCCGCCCAGGAGAGTGCAGGAGTATTCCGCCTCAGCTTTACATTATATCGGGTGCAGGAGTATTCCGCCTCTGGTTTATATTATATCGAGTGCATGAGTATTCCGCCCCAAGAGCAGGAGTATTCCACTCCAGTTGGTTATCAGATTGGATTCCCCTCGAATGCAGGAGTATTCCACTTCGGGATGGGATTACGGGCACATGTGACCCTTTGCATCAGATTTCATTTCATCTCATTTCTTTTCATACCATTGTGTAGACTTGTGGTACATAACTACTGTTCTGCTTATACATGCATTGCTTATTTGTTATATGTTTCTGGCTCGTATTCCTGGCTGAGTTTATGGTTTCATATGTGTTTTCGGTTATTAGCTGGCTCTGCCTTTTTATAATTTAAATAAAAGGAATTTGGTCTATCTGTTTCTTTTCTCCCTGGCTAGCTATCCTATTATTTGAGGTGGCTAGTCTGCCCCACTTATTGAGTCCTTTTGACTCACCCTTGTTTGCTGTTTGTTTTCTTGTCTATCTATTTCGTTGCAGCAGGTTCGCTCCAGGATTGAATTCTCCATGTTGTGAAGGAGCGAAGACGACTTCAGCTGTCAGGGTGAGCCAGCTTTTATTCCGGATGGCCACCAGTTTTATGTTTATTATTCCAGTTGTATTTTTCTCCCTTCAGGAGGTATCTGTCTTCTTTTGTACTCTTAGATGTCTAGTCAGGATATCCCTAAACCTAGTATGTTGGGTAGGTAGCTGTAATTTCTTTTGTACAGCTTAGAGGTATCAGTACGTCTGTATTTTTTTAAAGTCTTGTTCTTATTTATGAATTGAATTATATTTATTTTACTAATTTAATTGGTAAGGGTTCGCCCGACGGGTCTAGGGGAGGATTTCGGGTGCCCGCATGGCCTAGCCGGATTTCGGGTCGTGTCACAACTCCTCAAGATTAACATGGCTGAAAAATCCTTCATCTGGATTGTAACTATACGCCATAAACAGTCCATAGTTCTTCTTTTTTCCGAGCATTCTTTAAAGGTATACGGTCGCTGGTGTAATCAAATTCTAGCTGCTTGATCGAAGCAAGGGATCCTGAAAGCACCTGAGTAAAGGCCTGACCTTCCCCCATCTTGTCCGTCGAACTTGAAGAGAAACTAGAAGACTGGCAGCGATGCTTGACCATCCGCTTCAACCTCAACTGGCCAAACTAGAGTGCACAGTTTCGCAGATCTTCAAGGACAAATAGGAGTTCTCCAGGAGCACGAAGGCTTGAGTTAGGAACCTATCACATGGGAGCCTCTTCTCTCTGGTATCCACAGTCAACAGTTGATGGAGTGCTACAATAGCGATTCAGCTGAAGCAGATAACCAAGGTGAAAGCCATGAACTACGAAGGACTCCGAAGTTCAGTGACACCTTAGTCGCCTGCTACTGTGAAGCTACATCCTCTTGCATGCCGTAGGATGGAGCAAAGCGGCAGATCGTTAGCCCAGTACTATTGGAGGAGCGGCCTGGACACACAAAGTATCCTAGCGGAGAAGCCATACGGAAGCTGAAAGGGCTAAGCGTCCTGACCCCGCATGACAAGAAGAATATCACAGCAACCACTGCGTTAGAAGATGAGCACATCGTAATTAGTGCACGTGCGATAATGAAGACATCCAGAAGAACAAAATTAGAATCCCGATCAAACTTCATGACTTGGGGGACTGTATTCATTCCCTCATGAACGAAGGGAGAAAAGAAGATAACTGCAGATGAGCTTCCTCCTCCAGGTAACATCCATTCGGAACAAAGAAGGTTTTTTGGGAATATCAAACCATGAACAAATGAAAACATCCTTATAAAGAAGCTTCTCACTATCGTAAGAAGTTGATAAAGAAGTGAATTATTTTTTGAAGAAGAGTTGTGATTTTCCGACTGCCATGAAGTCACTATTTATAGGCAGGAATGGATAAGGATGAGGCACAAAACAGTCATGCGTCATTATGGCTAGATATATGAAATGATTTGGAGTAGTTAATGGAAGTTCCTGAAAAGGTGCGCAAGATCGGTTTCAACCAATCAGAAGGAAGCATGCGAAGTTCTCGAAGAGTTCAACATCATTCTTGGTCAAAGAGATTGCGAATCTCAAGGAGTCAGTGAAATATCTTTTCATATCATGCCGCTTTCACTTCCTGACTGCTTGCATCACCACTCAGCAAGTGGGGGGACTGACTGTGTGGACAAAAATACGCCACCTATTCTTACAGGGATACGAGTCCAGCTGGCGAGACTAGACTTATCCTACAAGTCACTGGGCACTGAGGACATACGCCTGCTCCTGGAGCCAATGACCATTTAGGCGGTTTGGACACAGGGCGCAGGGCACACATCTCATCATCTAAGGTTTACAGTCTCCAAGTTAGGGTTTAGTATACCACCGCCTTGAGTTGTAGGACCATGGCTGTACTAGTACTTCTATTTTACCTTATTTAGGACTGAATATCATTACTATAAATACCTCTCTTTACATTGTATAGTACATATAAGACGATTCGCCATCAACTTCGGCTACTCTCAAGGAATAAGGTTTACTTTGCTTTCTTCATTATTTCTCGCTTATTTACTTGTCTTTATTCTTATCATTTTTACTTACTTTTCCATCATAATTTACCGTATTGCTTGTGACCTCATTCATAATTAATTGTTTAACCTAGACGTACAAATTTAGGCATAAACATATATGACCTATTTCAGTTTGGATTCTTTTATGTTGTTTCGAAGTTAGTTTTGTATTATTTTTATTAATTCAGTTGATATCGCTCGCCTAACAGGTCTAGGGGAGGATGTCGGGTGCCTGCACAGCCTAACTAGAAATCTGGGTCTTATCAGTTGGTATCAGAGCCCGATTAAGATTCTATCCAGATTGTGATAATGTCTATTAGAGTCTCGCTAATAGGTACAATGACGTCTGTGCTTATCTATGAGAGGCAATGGTGGCATTTAGGAAGTTTCCCTTATGTTCTTCCTAATAGTGCGTTAGTCCTTTTGTTTAAAGTTGAATCTATTTTGTTAACTCATCTGTAGATGATGAGGATTCATGCTATATTTCAGTGAGAAATGGGAGAGTCGGAAGCTGCAAGTGATATGCCAGTTGCTCTGTGTGATGAAGCTAAAGGTGTAGATTAAGGTGAAAGTGAAGCTCATCTTCAGGTAGCAGCCTATCCTACAGCTAGAGATGCTCAGATGGAGAGAAATATGGATCCTGATGGAAATTCTGTGATTATAGGTCAGCCAAAAGTGCCAGCAAGGGTAGGACTTGATGCGATCCGAATTAGCACTGGAAGATGTGGAGGATTCACAATCAACATTAGGAGCTTGGAGTGTCTCAAAAGGGCTTGGAAGCGAAGAATCAAGTCAAATATGGCTAAAAGGGCAAATAGAAGCTTGTAGGATTTTAGATGTTTGAGTACGTATCGCGACCATGACAACACAGAGCGCATTCGTGGAGAAAGGCTCAAAGAAAGGGGCGTGATCATGACAAGATAGAGCATTGTCGCGATGAAACTTCAAGTTACGACCGCTCTGAAACTTCAAGTTACATTCCGCGATCGCGAGACCTTAGAAGCGATCATGAGAGTCTCATAGAATTAGTAGTCATGGACGCCTAGGCAAAAAGTGTGATCGCTCTAAAGGGCGGCAAGGCCAGATTTCAGAATTAGCAATATGATTTATTTAATTCCATTTATCATTGTATTTAGTAGCTACTATAAAAAGCATAACTGTAGGGTTTATTCATTAGCTAGATTTTGTTGATTGATGAATGACGTACTCATTGTTGAGTGTGTGTGCGTATTAACCCTTAATCTCTCCTTGGCACTCTCTTAAATATCTCAAGTGTGAGATAACTCATGTGTGAGTTGTAGTCTCCTCTTCCTTGGCTATTAATCTTGTGATTGTATTGTTTAAATTAGGGTGTTATAACTTGTTTGTTTGTAGTTTCTGTTTTACTTATAACTAAGGGGTTTAATTCCTTTCTTTCTACTCTTGGATAAGTTGTTTAGCTAGTTAATCTAATAGCTAGTCAGATAAATAATTCCAGGTATCCTTTAATTTCCTTGTTTTCCCAAACTTAGTAGTGTTCTTGAAAGTTGAAGAACCTATTTCTGAAATTTGCTTGAATTTCTATTTTAGGATCATATCATTTGGTATCAGTGCTCGAATCAGTGTTTGTTTTTACAAGCACTATATCTGAAAGTTAAAAAAAAAAGAAATAAAAAAAATTCCAAAAATATTAACTATTTCATTTTGGGTCTTTGAATCTAGTTGTTTCGTATTTTTTAATCAGTGGTTCAAGTTGGATTGTTGTTTGTAGTTCCTGATTGTTTTTATATTTGGAACCTGTTACTAATTTTTTAGTAGTATTGGTGGTGAAAAATCAAAGACCTCAATTATTGAGCTTTGAAAAGTTGAAAAATAGAAAGCCATTAGTGTTTATACCTAAATTTGTACGTCTAAGTTAAATAATTAATTATGAATGAGCTCACAAGCAATACGGTAAATTATGATGGAAAAATAAGTAAATATGATGAAAATAAAGATATGTAAATAAGCAAGAAATAATGGAGAAAGCAAAGCAAATCTTAGTCCTAGAGAGTAGCCGAGTTTGATGGCGAATCATATTTTTTTTACAATACAATGTAAGGAGGGGGTATACATAGTAGTGATACCCAGTCCTAAATAAGGTAAAATACAAATACTAATAGGGCCGTGGGCTTACAACTCAAGGTGGTGGTATACTAAACCCTAACTAGGAGACTGTAAATCCTAGGCAACGGGATGTGTGCCCTGCGCCCTGTGACCAAACCACCTAAACGGTCGTTGGCTCTAGGAGCTGGCGTATATCCTCTGTTCCTAGTGACTTGTAAGATAAGTCTAATCTTGCCAGCTGCACTCGTATACACGTAGTAATAGGTGGCGTATTTTTGTCCACACAGTCAGTCCCCCCACTTGCTGAGTGCTGATGCAAGCAGTTCAGAAGTGAAAGAAGTGTAATAACAGACATAAAGGTGTGACAATACTGATGCTCGCCTCCTTGACTCTTCGCGTGCGTCGTATTAAATTCAAATTCCTTGGTATAGAGACGTGTCCCCTGATAATTGGAGGGGTTTTACGCGTATCTTTCCAATAATGCTGCTGCTCTGTTCACATCCCGTTATTATGGGGATCCATATCACTTAAACTGCAGTAATCATAATTAAGATCCCATGTGATTGAGATCATTCAACTTCTCTATATGTTTCCAACCCAGACGTGTATATATACGTCGTAAGTGGGAAAGTTTATCCACAACCTTCCAAAGATCTTCAAGAACTCCTCTTCAAAAGATAATCTTTTTTCCAATCCCGCTAATATTATCATTATGGCACAATGTTCAAGCTTTCTTCTAGCGAACTTCAGAGTGCAAGATTACCTCACCAATTCCTTCAATTTTGAAAATGGTGGCCGCAAGCTGAGCCAACCCCCTAAAAAAGGGCAAAAACAACAATCTCTCCATTGAATTCAACCTTTCTGCAGTCAGAGAGTGATATTATGCGCATCAAGCGTGAGTGCAAATAGCCTGATTTCGCTGCCGTTCTTGCTCTTGGCAATGAGGAAAGAATTTCCTCTCATCGGGCTGGCGTTTCAATAGTTCACACATACCATTTCACTCTTCATCTCAACAAGTGTGTCCACTTGATCATAAAGGATATATGCCGCAGTTACAATGTTTTCTTGGGCCAAATCGGCCCTTCCATGTGGCAACTAGAAGTCGTGCTTGATCACTTGGCTAACCATGCGTAGGTTGCATTTTCCTTTGATCATCTTCTGGCCTTCTATCCCCTTATCTTCATAAAGCGGGGAAACTGCTGTTCATGAAATAGGGGAAGAAAGGTATAGTCCTCAATAGTGAAGATTCCAAAGACCGTGGTTGGGTGTACAGGTATGTGGTTGTGCAGACGGCCGATTTAGTATTCTTTCTTCCCTTTCTATAGGTCTTCAACAGAAAGCGTAATTCGGCAGAAACTTATGTTCTTGCTTTCAACTGTGGTTGCTTCAAATTGATTTTCTTTCTTCTGTGCAATGAACGTAGTGTCCACCATATCTTTGAGTCATAGTGAACTGATAACATGGGTCACTAACAGCTTCTTAAGGAATCATCCCGAATCCCTAACCTTCTTGTCCCTGGCGAACACGAAGGGCTGGTGGGCAAAAGACCACGGTAAGTAGTTATTGAGCCGTTCTTTCTACTAGAAATTTCTCCCATATTCTGATTCATCGCTGCTTCCAGGGTTCTCTCATCGTGATATACCAGCGCTGTGGAGATTCAGATCGATGCCTCATATATTTCTCCCTTACCCGATGTGCAGGCGTCTAGTAGAAGAATTTTAGAGAGGGCGAGCAGATCCTGCTCCTCGAAGAGGAGGAGGTCCTCTAGGCCAGCCAATATGCCTATTGCTATTAAAACCCTGGTGATTTCTGATGGTGAGGGAGAAGTCCCCCGAGTATATGTGTCTGAGGCTGCTGAAACATCCCTGTCTGGTGCTATTAAAGCCGGTCCTTCTTCACAAAAGCATAGACATCTGATTGAGGAGACTCCCATAGCTGAAGAAGAGGCTAGTGTGGAGGATGATGTCTTGCTTCCTGCTATGCCTTCTGATCCGCAACCTCCAGTTTTGGTTGACCTCACTTTCTTTTGAAATAACATTCTTTCTTTGTCGACTTCGAAGGCTGATATCATCCGTTTATGTTTAGAACCTGTTGCCGCTGCTCCGACTCCTAAGGGCTCTGATTCTTTTCAGCAGCGTCCTAGCAAGGAAGTTGCCATAGAGACTGTGCATAAACCCGTAGGTGGAGCTCGGAAGGTTGTAATCTCTATTGCTACGAGGTTAACCTGATGAAGACTCCACATGTTGTAACAGTCCATACTGCTGAACTGGTCGGTCCTGTAAAGCAAGAATACCTCTCTGGCTTTAACAGTCATGAGCTACTTTAGGTTGCTATCAGATCCTCCCTTCAGGTAAGTTCCTACCATCACCGTGTCAAGTTCAGCATCACTTTTCTCTTACCAAATTCATGTTCTAACCATTACGCAAGGATTGATGGTGTATCATAAGGTACTGCACCACGGAGGCTTAGAAGGCAATCTGGTCGAGGAGGCTGATGCTCTGCGTGGACAAGTAGCTAGCTTGCAGCCGTTTGTGCAGAAGGCTGAGGATTTGAAGGGTGAGTTGTAGACCACTCGTGATGCTTACCGCGCAGAGGTTCTGAAGAGAAGGAACTTAGAGAGAGCATTGACTGGTGAAGCTCGTAAGCACAAGGAGGATGTGGAGGTCCAAGGTCTCCGAGCAGCTTCATCTCGACAACGTGAATCGTCTGGAGGGGATCATGAGATATCTGCGACAGCAAGTATTCGGTATGGAGGAAACAATGAATGCTGCTGAGAAGTACGCTCAGATACTGAGGGCCTCTCTACTTTCATTCTAGATGAGAATGATAGGCTAAAAGGTAAAGTGGCGTCACTTGAACGAATCGGCGACAACCCCTGCAAGGAGTACCACCTGAAAGATCAAAAGAGAGAAGCTCTAAATGCACGTCGCATAGAAAAAGTTGAGTGTGCCAATGTTGCAGCTGCTCTTGCCACTCTTCTTTGGGTTCGTGACGACCCTAATCTTGACCTGGCTGCTGAGATTGCCTCGTATACTGGCCTTGTTGCCTAGGAAGATGCTCAACTTGGTCCTGAACTTGAGGAAAACTATGAAGAGATGAGTGGAGAAAGAGAGTAGACGCCTACAGGGAACCTACAGTTGGTGAAGCAGGGCATTTAGAGAGTGTTGCCGATGAAGGAAGTCCCCCGGGAGAGGAATGGAAATCCCCCCCATTAGATGTTCTTTTTCAATGCATCTAGTGATTAGACATTTACCCGCGTGTGTGTATGTTTAATATAGATTTTGGGCCCGTTTTGTGGCATACAACTTAAATCACTTGTGCCTTTTTTTGTGCGCTAAACTATTTATGTTTAAATTTGTACTCTATGTTAAATAATTAATTATGAATGAGGTCACAAGCAATACGGTAAATTACGATGGAAAAGTAAGTAAATACGATGCATATAAAGATAAGTAAATAAGCAAGAAATAATGGAGAAAGTAAAGTAAATCTTATTTCCCTAGAGTAGCCGAGTTTGATGGAAAATCGTATTTTTTACAATACAATATAAGGAGCGTTATAGTAGTAATACCCAGTCCTAAATAAGGTAAAATACAAATACTAATGGGGCCATGAGCCTACAACTCAAGGCTGTGGTATACTAAACTCTAACTAGGAGACTGTAAACCGTAGGCGATGGGATGTGTGCCCTGCGCTCTGTGACCAAACTGCCTAAACGGTCGCTGGCTCTAGGGGCGTATATCCTCAATGCCGGGTGACTTGTAAGATAAGTCTAGCCTCGCCAGCTGGACTCGTATCCGTGTAATAATATGTGGCATATTTTTCCCACACAATTAGAGTTTAAATTTTCCCAGATATGAAAACATGGTGTTCACTACTGGATCTCTTTGAAAAATTGCTTGGAACATTCGGCTGAACTTGACTTTGAGGTAATATCACTGGTTTTGTTGGTTCGTTGAAGAAAATCAAACCACATTGTTGAGTTCTTAAAAGTTTGAAATATCTAAAGTGGGTTTGTGATTCTGAAGTACGTTCGATCGAAGTTTGATTGGGGGTTTTTGTTGCAGTGGTGCTTAGGAAGCTGTGGCGTAGATTTTAACATATTTGTAGAGGGTTTCTTGTTCTTGGAACGATTGGAAACCGCTGAAATTCTAAGAACACATTTGAAGGTGTTGAAGAACAGCTTCACAATTATGAGTTTCTAATGAACATCACGAGTGCGACTGCAACTTCGCAAGCGCAAAATAATGAAAAACTCTGATATCATCGCGAAATCATTCTGAATAGGTGAACACAAAGACATAACTTTTGATTGAAATCCCGAATGCGAGAGATTGACCGCAAATGCAAAGAAGGCGCTTCCGCCCAGAAATTGCAGTTGACTTTTCTGATTCTGTTCTGCCTCAGTTTGGAATTCTTAATAAGGAGTTGCGAACAATTATTGCTTAATTCATTGTTAGTCAAATGGTGGCTGGTTGATTTGGAGCTTTGAAATGAATATTTGGAACAAACATGTTGAAGAAGACGATCAACAGTGACAAGAATTTTCAGAATTTTGATTTGTAAAAATAGCTACTTTGGGCGTAGAATTTGACCAGCTAGCCACTTTTTTCCTGTGAACAACTTGCTGCCCCGTTTAAAATATAGCCTTTCCAAATTGTTTTCCTAGTCTTTCCATGTTTATTCTTTAGCTAGATTATATTAGTATTAGTTCTACTTATGTTAGTCTAGTTAATTTTGTGCCCGTTTATCATTTCGTGCTAAATTCTTTTGTGCTTTTCTCTTTTTAGTTACGTTGTGTGTTTATTCATTTCCTAGTCCGTTAGTGTGTCTTTGCCCATTTCTTTTGTATCATATAAATTCCATTCCGAAGCGATACTTGGAGACTTGCCTTGAGGATTTGAGATTGTAGAATCTTGGAGAGACTAAGTGAAACCTTTATGTAGAAAAAAGCTGGAGTAGTGAGATCATTAGAGCATGGTCACATAAGCCAATGTCCTTGTGTGTATACACGAGTGGAAAAAAAGTTGTGTGCTTCTATTTTGAGTGATACACGTGTGGGAGTGAATTTGTGAGGTCCTTTTCTCTTTATTGTTGCAAACATGTCTTCAGAAGATGATTTTGGAGATTATGATTCCTATTATGATAGTGGGAGTTTCTGTGATGATTCAGGAGACTATGACTCTTATGGTGATACTGCGAGTTACTATGATGATTATGGAGCTAATGAGGATTATGGAGATTATGGAGCCGAATGTGAAGATGAAGACTCATGCTTTTAGCCATGAAAATGAAGATAGTGATGCTTCAAGGTATAACGCTCCTACTGACTCTTCTTGTGTTGAACTTGTAAATGAAAATAGTGACATAAAGAGTGTTGATGAAGATTATTCTAGAAACTATTCATGAGCATCTTCTTTGCTTTATGTTTCTAAAAGTAAGCAAAATAGTAGTAGTGGTGTTTGTATTGGTCTTAGAAGTTGTGGTAATCATTCCATGAGAAAAAGAGAGTTTGCATCTTCTACTTGAGACAAAAAGTTCAATGTTTCTAATTCTTATGTTAGAGGAAATTTGAGGTCTAAAGTGAGTAAAAGTGCTACTTTTTCTACAAATGGTTTTTCTTGGTCTAACAATGCTTCGAGAGTTTGGTTAAAGGAAACCATCTTGTAGATTACAATGAATGTGATGAAGTATGCATGGGTCAAATTTAGGAGGAAAGAAAGAAGTTCTTCCATACAAATTGTAGGGTTGGGCAGTAGGTTTGTGCTATGATAACTAATGACAAGAGTTGTACTAATGTTGCAAGTGTTTCTATGCTCGAGCAATTAAAGTTGAAAACTTGTAGACATCCCTTTCCCTATAGTTGGCCTTGGTTGAATGAAAATGAGTTTGTGAAAACTACAAAACAAATCTGGGTAAAGTTCAAAATTGGCCATTATCAAGATGAAGTGCTATGTGATGTGATGTCAATGAAAGTTTATCACTTGTTGCTGCGGGAACCATGGAAGATTGCTAGAAAATGCTAAGTGTAATGACAAGTTGGTAAAGTTTTCTCTTACGGTAAGAGGCCATAAGTTTATTCCTAAAGCCTTTACTCCATTTAAGGTCAAAGATGGATACTTGAGAATACTAGAATCGACAAGAGAAAAAGCAAAAAGCTTTAGGCAAAAGTTGGGTGAAGGTTCTCAAGATGACAAATTGAAAGTTGAGGTGAAGGGTCATCCTACTCCTTCTAAAGGAATTATTGGAGCATATCCCCATTCCAATGAGCCTGAGAGATTGAAAGTTGAGAGCAGTTAGGAAGTGACTTGTAAGGAGAGCTTGAATTGAGTGAGTTGTCACAAGAAAAAAAAGAGGAGTGCGAAGAATAAATGAGAGAAAAGAAACAGGGTAAACAAAAGAGTGTGGGTGAGGATTTTTCTTATTCTAATGATTCTAACCTTTTATTCTTTGTCTAGTTGTTTTGTGTACTTTGAACGGGCTTTTGGAGATGGTCAATTTGAAGATCTTTCTTTTGAAAAAGTTCCAACCTTGGAAGAAGAAAAAGACGAGGTGACTTCTTCAAGTGAACAAGTTAGCTTCATTGTACAAGAACAAGGTAAAGAAAGTATTTTAGAAAGGCTTCTAGGTAAAATGGCTAAACATATTACTCTTTGTTCTTTAAATGAATTTGATGAATGTCTGAGTTAGGAATTAGTCAAAATGGTGTTGAGCTTACTAGTTCTTTATCTTGTGAAAATGGTCCAAGTGAAAGCTGTGAGCATGCACTAGTTGGACATGCTTGTGAAGGAAAAATTTACACTTTTTATGTGTGTGAATTATTCCATACTAGTGATGTGTTAATAGTTGAGCTTGAACAAAATTATTTGTATTATAACACCCCACCTTTGTTTGATAAATATGAAAATGAATTACTTGATTTTGATATAATAACATTTGATAACATTCATTATTGTGGTGGTGGTTTGTATCTAGTCGAAAACGGTGTTGGAATGTACACTTATTTGAAGGGAATGAAATAATTGATTAATTGTCTTTGGATGAAATTGAATTAGCTTCATTTTTGGTTTAAATTGATGAATCTTGTTATGAGTTGTTAAGTGACTGTACACTTGAAAAGGTGAATCATTCTATAGTTCGTCCTAATGTTAACCTTGTGCTTGATAGAGATTCTAAATTGGAAAGTGAGCTTGAGTGTATGGACACCATTGATGATGTTGCTTTAATTGACACTTGTGTTCTTGAAAGGTTTGCACTGGATAAATTCATTATTCAAAACCTAAAGAGTGCATAAGTTGTGAAAATGATTATTGTGACTTGCTTGATAGTGCTAATTGTATAGGTGTTAGCAAGCTAACTCCACAAGTATTTGTTGAAATCTTGTCTTATATTGGTAAGTACTCCAAAAATGAAGAGTATCCTTTAAAGAAGGAGGGAGACACTAGTGATAATAGTGGTAAAGTAAGAGATTCTAGTTTTACTGTCAATTTATTTACTTACTATATTCTTAGTCTTGGGCAAACATTTGGGGTAGACTTTGCTAGAGCTTCAAATGTAAAAAAAGAAGAACATAAATTATCAATAGAGGCTTGACATGAGTTGAATGAACTTGAAATTTGAAACTCTTTTGTGATTGAACTTACTAGTTGTTGCTTTTCTAGCCAAGTTTTTGATTTTGAAATTGGAAAAATATTCTTTGTAGATGATTTTGATGCTTGGCTATATCATAAGTGTGTGCTCTTTGAGTGTAATTATATGAGTTTTGTTCCACTATCTTTTTTTTGTAGTGCTTGAAGAATTATTAATTTGGTACTCATTCGTGTCATGGTTTTACAAGGTATAAATTTGAGGACAAATTCTTTTAGAAGGAGAGAATAATGTGATCCAGATTAGCACTCGAAGCCTGGAGGATTCATAATCAACATTAGGAGCTTGGAGTGTTTCAAAAGGGCTTGGAAGCCTAGAATCAAGCCAAAGAATGGACAAAAGGGCAAATAGAAGATTGCAGGATTTTAGATGTCTGAGTGAGCGTCGCGGCCGTGACACCGCAAAGCACGTTTGTGGAGAAGGACTCAGAGAAAAGGGCACGATCGCAATGAAACTTTATGTTACGACCGCGTTGAAACTTCAAGTTACATTCCACGATAGCGAGATCTCAAGCACGGTCGCGAGGGTCTCAGAGAATTAGTGGTCGCGGACGCAAAGCCACAAAACATGATCGCACTAAAGGGCGGGAAGGTCAAATTTCAGAGCAGTATGGGCTATTTAGTCCATTTATCATTATATTGAGTAGCTACTATAAATAGCCTATTTGTAAGGATTATTCATTAGCTAGATTGTGTTGATTCATGAATGATGTACTCATTGTTGAATGTGTAGGGGTATATAACCTTAATCTCTTCATGGTACTCTCTTGAATATCTCAAGTATGACATGATTCATGTATGAGTTTGATGTTGGGCATATTTCCTATATTTATAGCAATTGAACTTAGCACTTCTAGATGGTTTTCATAGCAATACATGCCCAACAATGCTAATCTGTGACATGATTTTAACTTGGTGTATTTGAATGGTTTAGGTACGAATTGGTGGAATTTGGAGCGAGATGACTACATTTTCTGGAGAAGTCGAAGTCAAAAATTGAAGTAGAAAAAAGAAGAATTCGAGTGTAAAAATCAGCGGACTAGGAGCTTTGTAAGCTCATTGTATGAGCCTTACAACAGGCGTACATTGTATGAGAAGCTGTGAGACCTGCGAATTGAGCATACAAGGATTCTTACATTGTATGGGCTGCTGTACGACTGGGAACTTTCCTACCCGAGTTTGGACTAGCCTAGGGCGTGTATTAGTCCTATTATTCCATATTAAAACGCTTGAAAACATATTATTAGACATTCTATTACGTATTTTTGGAGGCAAGAACTATAGTAGAGGCTAGAGAACTAAGATTCATCAATTGAATTGTAATTTTTCTTTCCTCTTTATTGTTTCATGAATTCTAGATTATTTTGTGAGAAAGCTAACTTGTCTATGAGTAGCTAAACTCTATTATTCTAGGGTTATGGATTAACCATGAAAGTTGTACTCTGAAATTGGTTGAATTCTATTAAATTTATCAGATTGAGTTGTTTATTTAATTCTGCTCAGAATTACTTAATTTCCTGGCCAGTTGTTAAGTACTATCCATGAACCTAAGGTTGAACTCGAAAGTGGGAACCGTAGGTTACAATAGAATTAAATAAAGCGTGTTCCTGAACCCGGGCATCGGGGAATGGTTTCGCGGTTAGGATAGAAATATACCTAACAGTCACGCTTAGTCAGTATATAGGAGAAGCACATGCATTCTTGTTAACTCTAATTCCTTACACATAGAGGCATTAGGTTGGCTTGAATAGGCAAGCAGGGTATCGAAAGAGCTCTGTGAGTATAATTAACCCTGTGATTAGCAACTCCGATAAATAAAGTTAATTCAATTAGCAGATGAATGCAACTGGATTGGTGATCGTCCCATAATCCTGGAATATTTCCTCTCACTGATATCTACAACTCTTGAATTGTCTTGCATTCTATTTACTTCAATTACTTTTAGTTAATTAGTTAAACACACTCGAAATCTGGTTGAATTCTCTTGAACAATATTTGAATCGAAGTTTGTCTAGTTAATAGTTAATCAATAGTCCTCGTGGGAACGATAATTTCTTATCACTTTATTACTTGATCGACCGCGTATACTTGGGTGTGCGTTTGGAGCGACAAGTTTTTGGAGCCGTTGCCGGGGCCTAAGATTTAATTAATTTCTAGATTAGCTTTTATTTGTTATTTGTTCAAGATTAATTTTTGTTTTAGTTGTCTTTGGGTGTTTCAAGTTATAGCTTGAATGCGAAGGAGCAAGAGTGGTGATAAACTCTACGCTTTTGACCCAGAACCTGAAAGACTTTTTCACAGGCTAAGGAAGGAAGCCAGACTCAAAGCAAAGCTAGAGAAAGCTCCTATTTCTGAACCTACAGAGATGGCTGAAAATCAAAACCGCGCTATACTGGATTTGGCCAGACCTACTCTTGATAACATGGTCAAGGCCATTGTGAGGCCCACCATTACTGGTAAATTTGAGCTGAAGGAAAGTATGATCCGACTATTCCAGTCTAATGGTCAGATCGCGGGATTGTCACATGAAGATCCTCAGCAGCACATGCAGAATTTTCTGGAGATCAGCGACACTTACAAATATATTGATGTGTCGGATGAATATATACGGCTGACGATGTTCCCATTCACCTTGCTGGGTAAAGTAATGAAATGGCTCTTAGTCCAACCACCGAACTCCATTAACTCTTGGGACGAATTGGCAATGAATTTTTTGATCAAATTCTTTCTATCGGGCAAAACTGCAAAGATCAGAGGTGAGATAGTGTGATTCAGTCAAAATTCATCAGAGGAGATAGGTGAAGCATGGGAAAGGTTCAAGGCATTGCTGAGAAGCTGCCCACACCATGGTCAATCAAAGGAGGTGTTGGGAGATATTTTTGTTGAGGGACTGCAGTCGCATAGTAAAATCTTGTTAGATGCTTATTGTAGCGAACCAAGTCTAGAGAAGAAGTATGATGAGCTTGAGATCATTCTTAACAAAATTTCAGAAGGTAGTCAGCATTATCATGGTGACTCAGGCAGAGGTAAAATCTCAAGCTAGGTGGAAAGGTGGAAGTGGATGTACTGACAGCTATTAAAGCTGAAATGGCAGCAATGCAACACTCTATTAAGCAGCAACTTGATGCAGTACTAGTCCAGGTAAGCAAGCCACAGCCACAACCACCGGCCCCACCCCAGGTTCAACAAGTGCAAGCAACTCCATACTGTGAAGTGTGTGGTGGATCTGATCATCTGAGTAATATTTGCACTGAAAACCCAGAGACTGCATTTTACGTGGGTCAGCAGAGTAGGGGTTTTAACCAAAATGCTCAGTATGACAACACTTACCCGCCTAATTTTTGCAACCACCTTAGCTTCTCATGGGGCGGTAATCAATGCGGACAAGGCAGCAGACAATCTCAAGGTAATACTCAGCAAGTGCAGAATCCACCGCAGCAGCAACAGCCTGAAACGTCAAAAATAGAGGCAATGATTCAAAAATTGGCTGCTGATCTTAATCAGAAAATTTTAACTCTCCAGCAGAACCAAGACAGTGCCATTCGTTCTCTAGAGAAACAAGTGGGGCAGCTGGCTAGTAATCAAAATACCAGGTGCTTTTCCTAGCAATACTGATCCCAATCCCAAGGAACAAGTGCAAGCAGTGTCATTAAGAAATGGGAGAGAATTGGAAGAATTGCCAAAAAAGCCAAAGCAATCTCACCCTGACAAAGGAAAAGAGCCACAACCAGTGGTCGAAGTTGAGAAGGAGGCAGAAAAGCAAGAGGCAGTGATTGCTGCTAAACCACCACCTCCCTTTCCTCGAAGGTTGCAAAAGAATCTGCAAGATCCTGCAGTTACAAAGATCTTGGACATACTCAGTCAAACTAGTATCAATATTTCATTGGTAGATGTGCACCGGGAATTCCAAAGTATGCTAAGTATATCAAAGGCATGGTGTCATCAAAGAAGAAGCTCAATGAATTTGAAACTGTGGCACTTACGAAAGAGTGCACATCCAGAGTTTAGAACAAACTCCCTTAGAAGTTGAAGGATCCAGGTAGTTTCACCATTCCTATCCGTGTTGGCAACGTAGCAGTTGGTAGAGCCCTATGTGATCTAGGGGCTAGCATAAATCTTATTCCATTGTCTGTGTGCAACCAACTGGGTCTCGGCACTCCAAAGCCAACAACAGTCTCATTTCAGTTAGCTGATCGGTCTATTACTTATCCTGAAGGGGTGATTGAAGATGTACTGGTTCAGATTGGTCAATTTATTTTGCCCGATGTTTTTGTTATCCTGGACTATGAGGCAGGAAGTTCCTATTATCTTGGGACGACCTTTCTTAGCCACTGGTGATGCTGTGATCCGTGTCCGAGAGGGAAATATGACAATGAAGGTGGATGATCAGGAAGCAGTTTTTAATGTGTACAAGGCTCTAAAAATTCCTAACCATCATGAAGAGTTGTCTATGATCACAGTGAATGACCCGGAGGAGAAGTCGACTGATCCAGCTAATTACGTGAATGATGACTTGCAGCGAGCACTGATGTTGGGAGAAGAAACTAGTGAAGATGCTGACATAGAGGAGATATTGCAGCTCTTAGACTGTTCTTGTGAATTTATTACAGGTTTTCCCAAGTTTGAGCCACTAGATAGACCACTCGGGCCACCATCCAAGCTATCTATTGAAGAGGCGCCCAAGCTTGAGCTCAAACCTTTACCCGCGCATCTTCGGTATGCTTATTTGGGACAATCTGACACTTTACCTGTGATTATTTCTTCTCTGTTGTCTCACTTGCAGGTAGAAAAGCTGTTGCGAGTGCTACGAGAGCAAAAGAGTGCTATTGGCTGGACCATAGCTGATATCAAGGGAATAAGCCCGGATTTCTGCATGCACAAGATCTTTATGGAGGGCGGATACAAGCAAAGTGTGGAGCATCAGCGTCGCCTCAATCCAATAATGAAAGACGTGGTAAAGAAAGAGGTGATTAAATGGTTAGATGCATGTATAGTTTTTCCTATCTCTGACAGCAAGTGGTTAAGTCCAGTGCAATGTGTCCCTAAAAAGGGAGGGATGACAGTGGTGCAAAATGAGAATAATGAACTTATCCCCACAAGAACTGTTACGGGGTGGAGGGTGTGCATAGATTATCGAAAATTGAATAAGGCCACCCGAAAGGATCACTTTCCCCTTCCCTTTATTGATCAGATGTTTGATAGGCTAGCTGGCCAAGAGTATTACTGTTTCCTTGACGGTTACTCTGGCTACAACCAAATATGGATTGCTCCCGAAGACAAGGAGAAAATTACTTTTACATGCCCTTACGGTACCTATGCTTATAGGAGGATGCCGTTCGGACTATGTAATGCACCTGCGACTTTTCAAAGGTGTATGATGGCTATTTTCACTGATATGGTGGAAAAGTTTTTCGAAGTGTTTATGGATGACTTTTCTGTCTTTGGATCTTCTTTTGATGCTTGTATAACTAACCTTAGTCTAGTGCTTGCTATGTGAAGACACTAACCTTGTTTTAAACTGGGAAAAGTGCCATATCATGGTTCGTGAAGGTATAGTTTTGGGACACAAGGTGTCCAGTGCTGGAATTGAGGTTGATAAGGCGAAGGTGGAGGCGGTTGAAAAATTACCTCTGCCCACGTCTGTGAAGGGAGTCCGAAGTTTTCTCGGACATGTTGGCTTCTATAGGAGGTTTATTAAATATTTTTCTAAGATTTCTACTCCTTTGTGCAGGTTACTTGAGAAAGAAGTAGCATTTGTGTTCGATGAGGCCTGTCTGAGAGCCTTTAATGAGCTAAAAGAGAAGTTGGTCTCTGCGCCAATAATAGTGGCTCCTGATTGGACTGCACCATTTGAATTAATATGTGATGCTAGCGATGTCGCTATTGGTGCAGTCCTGGGGCAAAGGAGGAACAAGGTGTTCCATTCCATTTACTCGCCAACAAAACTCTTAATCCTGCCCAATTGATTTACACAGTTACTGAAAAAGAGTTGCTGGCAAAAGTGTATGCCTTTGATATGTTTTGGGCATACTTGGTTGGAACTAAAGTTATTGTCTACATTACCATGCAGCAATCAGGTACTTAATTGATAAAAATGATGCTAAGCCTCGACTAATTCGTTGGTGTTATTGCTGCAGGAGTTTTACTTGGAAGTCCAAGACCGTAAGGGAACGGAAAATCAAGTAGCGGACCACCTATCGAGGTTGGAGAACCACAAGCATGTGGATAAGGGAGGTCTGATCAGAGAAACCTTCCCGAATGAGCAACTCTTTGCCATCACCAATCACTCGGACCCATGGTATGCTGATTATGTCAACTATTTGGTAAGTAAGGCAGTGCCACCACATCTGACTGCAGAAGGTAAGCGTCGGTTCTTTCATGATGTGAGATTTTATATTTGGGATTAGCCGTTTTTGTTTAGAGTGTGTGCAGATCAGTTGGTGAGAAGATGCATTCCTGAGGAAGAGACGGAGGCTGTTCTGCAAGAGTGCCATGCATCTCCTTATGGGGGTCATCATGGTGGTGATAGAACAGCCGCCAAAGTACTTCAGTCTGGTTTCTATTGGCCGACACTGTTCAAAGATGCTCACGCTTTTGTAAAGAAGTGTGATCGGTGTCAAAGGACCGGCACAATCACCAAGAAGCAAGAGATGCCTCTACAAGGCATTCTAGAGGTGGAGATTTTTTATGTTTGGGGGGATCGAATTCATGGGTCCCTTCCCTTCGTCGAGTTGTAACAAGTGTATTTACTGGCAGTGGATTACGTGTCTAAATGGGTAGAGGCTGTTGCTCTTCCCACTAATGATGCGAAGGTGGTGGTGAGTTTCGTAAAGAAGAACATTTTCACCAGGTTTGGAACTCCGCGGGCTTTTATTAGTGATGAAGGTATCAAATAAAGAGGTGAAGCAAATTCTTGAGAAGACTGTCAGTGCGAATAGGAAGGATTGGGCTACCAAGCTCGATGATGCACTCTAGGCATATAGGAATGCCTATAAGACTCCAATTGGGACTTCACCGTACAAGTTGGTCTATGGGAAGGCGTGCCACTTACCAGTCGAGCTTGAGTACAAGGCCTATTGGGCGATTAAAAAGCTAAATTTTGATATGGAATTGGCGGATGAGAAGAGATTGTTGCAACTCAATGAACTAGATGAGTTTAGGTTGCACGCTTATGAAAACGCCAAGTTATATAAAGAGAAAATTAAGCGGTGGCATGACAAGCGCATCCAGCACCGTCACTTTGAGCCGGGTCAACTAGTTCTTTTATTTAACTCCGGGTTGAAGCTCTTCCCTGGTAAGCTCAAGTCGAGGTGGTCTGGCCCGTTTTAAATCGTTAAGGTTATTCCCCATGGAGCGATTGTACTGCGAGCCCCGGGCTCGGATAAGTCGTTTCTAGTGAATGGGCAAAGAGTGAAGCGATATTGGGGAAGTGAAGTCGATAGGCTTAAATCCTCCATTTCTTTGGTTGATCCTTGAAAGAGGGATGTAATCATCGTGCCGCGACGTTAAATCAAGCGCTTCAAGGGAGGCAACCCATGGTTTATCATTTTTGGTAATTAGTTAGTTTTATATAAAACAATAAAAATAAAAAAAAACTAAAAAAAATAGAAAAAGAAAAAAATACAAAAAGGATGTAATTCTTGAAACTAATTGTTTGTTTAAGTGTGTTATGACAGGGAATGAGCAGGGGATGATGGAGAATTAAGCATTGTGGAGTAAGCAAAAAAAAATGCAGGAAAGGAGCATAATTCAGGCTCTTACAACAAGTCTTACATTGTAAGACCTGTTGTAAGGCCTGTAGCGCAAGGAACTCTTCAAAAATCAGTGGACTAAGAGTATTGTAAGGATATCGTATGAAAAATTTGCTCTCTAAGTTCAGGTTCCATTCTTCAAAAATCAGTGGACTACCTGGATTGTAAGGATATTCTAAGACATATTTTTTCCAAGTTTTAAGACATATACACACACTCAACAACAAAACACGCTGCTCTCTCAAAACAAAAAAAAAATGCTGAAGAAAGAAACACGCTGCCTCTCTTGCAACATCCCAGGTATGATTTCTTCTCCCTCGGCTTTTCTCTCTCTCCTAGGGCGTGCCATTCGCCCTTTGCACTGCTGCGTGCATGTTTTCCCCACCCTTGTTTCCTTTAGGCGTAGTTTAACTTCCAGTTTCATGGTAATTATATGGTGTAAACTGAATAGTTTTTGCTTGGTATCTGATGTGGGGGTGCGGTGATGCACCATGGTGAGTATTACATGAAAGCTCCCGGAGTTGGGAGGCCGAAGCTCCCGGAGTTGGGAGGCCGAAATACAATCAAATAGCTCACACACAATGAAAATTTAAAGCATTCGGCCAAGTCTGAATGACCGAAGTAGTTATGGGGCATAAGTTGAACATATATTGATTAGAATTATGGCTTGGGGGCAGCGTTTAAGGCACTTTCACTTGAGCGACAGTCATTGTACGTCGCAAGCACTCGTTTGCACACTAGTTGTGTGAGTCGCTGCCCCGTTGTGCAATTCATGGGCTGCCTTGATTGTTTTTCTTAATTGAATATTTCCCTATGTTTTTGTGATGAAGAATAGCATAAGTGTGGGGTGTAGGAACCCCGTTTGCACACTTTGGCAAATTTTAAACCCGAGAATGATTTCAACCAAAGCGATGCATGTTGAGGGAAGTCTGATTACCTCGCAAATGACATAATGAGTTTACAATGAGTTTAAAATTTTTAAAAGTGAAATACACTTGAATTTAAGTGCGGGGTGCACACCAATGTGAAAAATAAAAGTGAAACAAAGCTTGAACGGACTAGTTTTTAGCTATCTTGATGAACTTGGTTGCATTCCATGGCAGATTTTAATTGTTTTTTTTTTTTGTTCAGAAATCTCATTACAAAATGGTAATCTCAAACCAAGCATCCAAGAGCGGTGGAGGTGGAAGTGGGGCCAACCACCAAGGAATCCAACAGAGAGAAAGGATAAACGAGAACAGCTCAAAGAGGAGACAGGACAAGCCTTCCCAGGAAGTGGAGGAGGAGAATGATGACGCTGAGGTCATACCATTAGCGAAAAGGAGGTCGGCTCCAAGTGTTCGGGCCACTTTTTTTCCTCAAGCAGCCCCGGGTAACAGGAAAGGCGCAAGTTTGATAGAAAAACCAGTGGTAATCCATGAGGGTGGTACTTCTAAACCACCGGCTAAGAAGAGAAGAGTAGTTCAAGGAAAAGGAAAGGATATAATAGTGTAGGACAATGAGGGAGATATCCAGGTTGATTGTGATGCTGAAGAAGAGTACATTGCCATTCCCTTGCCTGAAAACCTGCCATCCACGAGTATCCCTATTGAACGGTCTCTTTGGGAGGGCACCTTTGTGAGCGAGGATGCCTACAAGGCATACAATTGGCTATGTACGAAAAAACACAAGACGGAAAGAGCTTTGAATATTCCAGCATGTGATAGAGATTGTCCTGCTATTGTTCGCAAGTTGAAAGAAAGAAATTGGGAAACATTCATGAAAGTGCCAAAAGGTCCCGCTAATATAACAACAGTTCGTGAACTTTATGCCAACTGGGACCATAGACAGAGTGATGTAGTCTGGATCAGAGTGGGTTCCCAACAACCGCACACCCTATAGTGCACTACCAAACAGGTTGATGGTCAAGGAAGCGAAGGCTTGGTTGAATTGGATTTATAATAGGATTATGCAAGTTGATCCTCAGACCAATGTGATTCAGGCTAGGGTGCTGCTCGTTTATGCTTTGATGACAGGTATAATTCTTAATTTGGGAGAGCTCATGCGGGAGCAGATGGTTCGGACACGACAAAACATGCAATGGGGGCTCTATTATGCACACTGTGTCAACCATCATGCGTAAGCATAAGGTTCCGAGGTACACGGCTGATGTGATGGATACAGATACTCCATTCGTGCATGATATTTAAAATACAAAAAAAAAAAAATTAGGAAATAGGAGTGACTAAGTGGTAAGGATCTTTGCCTTCTCTATGAATTGTTTGATACTCTCATATTTAGTTCTTTACATGCGAGTTGAACTTTCCTAAAGATTTTTGGTGTGAGATATATATTGGATTGAAAGTCAGTCTTGTTAGTGACTCTTCGGCTCAGGTTTCTAACTCTGAATGCTGACCGAATAGCATGACTTGTCTCGCTTGCTTTTTTTAGGTGTTGGAATTATTCCGCCTTGAGTAGTTCATGTGCCATGAGTGGTGGGGTGCTTTTCTTTCTTCTCGTGCTTGCACTATTGGTCTAGAATTTGCCCCGCGTGTGTTCAAAGTAAAATCCTAGGTTTGCCCTAGTCGGGAGATGATATAGGCTTTCTTTGATAAACCCTTCTTTGCAGCCTACCCATTTATATATATCCCTTGCAGCCCTTTTTGAGCCTATTAGTTTTGTTTATTGACACCACATTACAAGCCTATTTCCCTTTGTTCTTAATTACCCTCTTTTTGAACCCGTACTCCTTAGAGCACTTTAATTGAAAATATTGTTGTTAGTGGTTGTGGTTGGTGGAAATTGATGGCTTTTGAGTGGAGTCAATAAGGATAATTTTATGATGGTATTTTTGTGGAAAAAGTACATTGTCAAATTTGAGGAAAATTGACAAATGTTGAGGAAAAAAAAAGAGAAAAGAAAAGAAAAAGGTACGAAAAAGAAAAAAAATGAAAAGTGAAAAATAAAAAGAGTGCAAAGGAGAAAAATTCTCAATCCTTGCTAGTATTGTGCACATTGATTAAAAAAATACTTAAAGGGGGGGAAGTGTTTAAGTTGATGTTCGGATGGTAGCTCGTTGTTTTTGTGAAGAGTTGAGCTATAAAAAGTGGAAGTGATGTATTAAAGTGCTTAGGGAGGTAGTCATTATTCTAACCATTACATGTCCTTTGGCCTACATTACAACCCTTAAAGTACTAGTTAATCCCGAATAGGAGCGAGCTTACATTAGTAGAGTTCTACACCACGGGCAAGCCTATGGTACCATTGTGTGGCACTTGAAAGTCTTTTTGAGTGTGAGCGAATTCTTGCTATCTTGAAAGTTCCTTATAATTCAATCGATATATTTTTTGTGTGATTGGGACTAGACTTTGATTGGTGAGGGCACATGGACCATGAGAGGTTGGAGCTTTTATTAGGCCCTAATCTTGAGCGAGTAGGCATGTTGTGAGTAAGTTGGTGTGAAGAGTCGTTTCTTGAGGCTTGGTTGTTGCTACTTGACTGCTTTGATAATCCTTGTTTTCCAAATGTGTGGTGTGCAAATATGGGGAGTTGTGGGCTTGTACGTCTAGTGGCTAAGTATTGGTATCAACCTATTTCATAGGTGCGCACCTTTGAAGTTCTTATGTTGGGTAGTTGAAGTCCTTGAGTACAAGTGCGTTGGGTTTATTTGTTCGGGGACGAACAAAAGCTAAGTGTGGGGTGTTGATGTTGGGCATATTTCCTATATTTTTAGCAATTGTATTTAACACTTTTAAATGGTTTTCATAGCAATACATGCCCAACAATGCTAATCTGTGACATGATTTTAACTTGGTGTGTTTGAATGGTTTAGGTACGAATTGGTGGAATTTGGAGCGAGATGGCTAGAAAAATGAAGAATTCGAGTGTAAAAATCAGCGAACTAGGAGCTTTGTAAGCTCATTGTATGAGCCTTACAACATGCGTACATTGTATGAGAAGTTGTGAGACCTGAAAATTGAGCATACAAGGATTCTTACATTGTATGGGCTGCTGTACGACTGGAGACTTTCCTGCCCGAGTTTGGACTAGCCTAGGGCGTGTATTACTCCTATTATTCCATATTAAAACGCTTGAAAACATATTATTAGACATTCTATTATGTATTTTTGGAGGCAAGAACCATAGTAGAGGCTAGAGAACTAACATTCATCAATTGAGTTGTAATTCTTCTTTCCTTTTTATTGTTTCATTAATTCTAGATTATTTTGTGAGAAAGCTAACTTGTCTATAAGTAGCTAAACTCTATTATTCTAGGGTTATGGGTTAACTATGAAAATTGTACTCTGAAGTTGGTTGAATTCTATTAAATTTATCATATTGAGTTGTTTATTTAATTCTGCTCTGAATTACTTAATTTCCTGGCCAGTTGTTAAGTACTATCCATGAACATAAGGTTGAACTCGAAAGTGGGAACCGTAGGTTGCAATAGAATTAAATAAAGCATGTTCCTGAAACCGGGCATCAGGGAATGGTTGCGCGGTTAGGATAGAAATATACCTAACAGTCACGCTTAGTCAGTATATAGGAGAAGCACATGCATTCTTGTTAACTCTCATTCCATAGATATATAGGCGTTAGGTTGGCTTGAATAGGCGAGCAGGGTATCGAAAGAGCTCTGTGAGTATAATTAATCCTGTAAGTAAAGTTTGTCTAGTTAATAGTTAATCAATAGTCCTCGTGGGAACGATACTTTCTTGTCACTTTATTACTTGATCGACCGCGTATACTTGCGTATGCGTTTGGAGCGACAGAGTTCTACTCTCGTCTTCTTTAGATATTGATCTTGTGCTTGTATTGTTTACATTAAGGTGTTACAACTTGTTTTTAATTTACTTAAAATTGAGGGGTTTAATTCCTTTCTTTCTTCTCTTGGATTAGATGTTTAGCTATTTAGATAATTAATTCCACTTATTCTTTAATTTATTGTTTTCCCAAACTTGGTAGTGTTCTTGAGGGTTGAAGAACCTATTTCTTGAATTTGCATGAATCTCCATTTTAGGATCATATCAGGACCTTAGGGGAAAAAGGGTCAAGGATACGTGGTCACCCCAGCTATTTGATGTTGTGTTGAGGCTTGTAGGGCTTCTAGCATCGAAGTTATTTCAGGTGTCTTCTATGCCTCAGGCAGATCCTTTAGTTGCCGTAGAGGCGGGAACTCAGACTCCAGTCCTAGATAGTGTTTCATCAATTCATGTTATAGTTTCCGAGGTGGGTATAGCAGATGTCATGCCTTAGCCTATTCAACCAGGCAAGGCAATGGTTCTATTTTGGGACCTAAAGAAGTATTGTTCCCATCTGGCAAGGTGCCGAGGCATCCGATGCAGTAAATATATGTAATTTTTCTTTTTTTATATGTGAATATGATTTTCGTTTCTTGAATTGATTTGAGAATCATATACCCTAATATGTTTCTGTGATTCTTTTGGGATGTTGCTCCAGTCAAGGATTCATCATGGTAGAGGGGTAGATTCTGGTCATGAGACCTTAACCATCCTTCCAGGTTGGGAGGAGGAATTTCAGGAATGGGTGTGGATTTATCGAGCTAGCATTGTAGTATGCGATCCTTGACTGTCGTGCCAAGTCAGTTTGTCTTTCTTTTCTAGTTCGGTATCGTCGGCATAATGAGTTTCTCATTTGCTACCCTCAAGGCATATAATTTTTCTTTTAAGTAAAGTTTGATTCATGTATCTCGCCTTGGTTCAAGAAACTAGTAGGATCATCTCATCATATGATCTTATCTTTGTTGTAAAAAGGTTATTCCCGATGTGTCCTCTGGTGATTTTTCGGAACTTCCTTCTGGTCGGATGGTTGAGTTGGCATGAATGTTGTGCCATAAGCTCATTCAATGTATATCTCTTCCATTGCAGTTCTCTGGCTTTCTTGACACATAAAATAGTCTAGCTTTGGTAGCCAAACAAATGGAAGGCGAGCTTCTAGAAGTTCATATCATTTTCAGCCTTCACTAGTGTCCTCTTTCCCTTTTGGAACTAGTAAGATCATGGTCTCTTATGATGCTTCCTTAGATGGTCTGTAATGCATGTTGATGTAGCCAAACGACCATATTGCTTATGTTTCCAGGCTGCCAGGGGGTAAATAGAGAGAATATCCCGACTCGTTAATTGAAGTTAGCAAGCAAAAATGCTTGTCTCGAAGGTTTGGAAGTCGTAAACTTGAGAGTCGGTCTTTGGCAACTCGAGAGGATAATTTGATAGCCATGTCAATTCTACTTATATTATAGCCCAAGTCTTCTTTAGTCAAGCGGACAAAAGAAAGACAACTTGAGAATTCTTATCTCTAATCCGTGGTGTAAGTATATTCAAAGTGGAGGAGCCTCCCTCCAATCCTAAATGCAATTAGTAATCTTAAAAGCATCGCCAAAGCGTAAGCTAAGCCTCAAGTTCATAAATTTTTTTCGTACTGAGAAATGTGTCTGTAAGATGATTCGTCGGCTTGGTCAGCAGGGATCAATGCCAACCTATCGATTGTTTCATGTATCTTTGTTCCGAAAATGTAAAGTCCTCCTTTAGTGATGGGGGAACGCTCTGTTTAGCTAAATGTTAATTTAGCTTGCTGGGGAAATGATGTTGCATTAAGGAAAGAAGATTTAAGAGTTGCGCTCAATGAAATTCCATCCTTGCAAAGAAGGTGTCAAGTTCGAGTCAAATTATTCTTTTCCTCTTTATAATCCAAATGCAATCTCGACTCTTATAGTTAAAGAACCATGTCTCGTTGAGCCTCGCCTATGTAAATAAGGTGATGATATCATAATATTCTCTGGCTATAGTTAGAGACTCGTTCAAAGCGTTCTCTGTGTTAAGTATAAAGTACTCTGCTAAGAAAAGACTCTAGCTTCGAGGTGATGAGTTCAGAGATGGTTCGTCGGACTATGGATACAGTTTGTATTACTCAAGATCATCTTTTGACCACTCAGAACAGGCTAATATCATACTCAAACCGGAGGAGACCCGATTTAGAATTTGATGTCAGCGACATGGTATTTTGAAAGTGTCGTTGATGCGAAGTGAAAAAAGATGTGTGAAGAAAGGGAAGCTCAGTCTCAAATTCATTGGTCCATTCCATATCGTGAAGCGTATCCATATGGTGGCTAATCGGCTTGATTTGCCAGCATCCGTGCCGGTTCATCTAATCTTTCGAGTGATGCTTTAGAACTGTATCCAGGATCCTTCCAAGGTGATTGAGTTAGATCCAATTCAGCTAGAAATGTCCGAAAGCTTCACTCAATGGAAATTCTGACGGTTAGAGTGAAATGGCATGATCGCCCTCATGAGGTGGATACTTAGGAGCTCGAGTCTAACATGTGTGAGAGATATCCTCACCTTTTTTATGATTTAGATTCGATCTTAATCTCCGAAGTTTAAAAGTTCTTGTCGTTGTTTATAATTCTAGTTCAGTAATGGCATGGTAATAAATTTCAAATAGTTGTTGAAAGTTTGTGCCAGTGTTCCCATTTGTGGTGAAATCCATTTTAGACTCTGGCTCATTCGAGGATGAATGAGAGTCTAAGTGGAGGAGAATGAAACGACCTTGGCTAGTCATTTCGAGAGTTAGGAATCTGATTGGTGTGTCGATTTGAGTAAATAAGCTACGATTCAAAATCCAAAAGCATTGTTAGGTTCGTATGGTCATTTTTTACCTATGTGAATTTTTGGAAGTGAAATCAGAGCCTGTTCGGATAGTTTGTGCTAATGTTCCAATAGCTGGAATTTAACCTCTTCCCCTGAGGCCCTCATCTTGTGTTTTAGGGATTCAATTTGAGGTTCATCTTCGCGAGTAGGTCCTATATGAGTTGTATAACTTGTGTTCGAAGTTTGGAGTGATTTCAAGCCTCGTAGGATCCTGTTCGGATCTAAAATTAAGCACCAATTGAAGCTGCTACAGTATCGGGCCATTTCCTCTGCTCGATTGAGCCAACTACTGCAAACAGCGCTAGCTTCTAGTTTTCCTCTACGCGATAGCGCTCTCAGGGGCATGATAACGCTGGTCTAAGGCAAACAACACTGGTCCTTGCACGAAGGCGCTGGTTCTACAGTATAAAAGTATTTCAGTTGGCTATTTTCATTCGAAACTCAATCCTATCAGCTCTAAATTGGTTCTAAGGCAAATACGTAAGTGCCACATCATTCGATATCATCAAGTAATGATCTCATGTCTTTCCATTGTGTTAATTCAATGATCCCCTTGAATTTCATTTAATTAACTTGGGGGAAGTGGGGTTTTAAACCTAAACTTGATTAATCAGGTAATTCGTATGAATTGAATTCAATTGTAATCCAATGGTATATTTGGATTCATGGGACTATGAGGAATCTAAAAAGTTATAGTCTGGGGTATTTTTATAATTTTTCTTCTTTCTTTGCCTAAATGTAAAATATTCTTTCTTCGGGTACTTATAAATGCGATTATGTTTTTTTGGCTCAGAAAGGGATAGTTCTGAGAGGCTCCGGAAAGGAAAGGCGGTTGTTCAATAGCCATATTGACCGAGGACTTGAGGTAAGTGGCTGGTGCAATGCAATTCCCGAAGGGAGGCTTAGCACAAACGCGGAACAAGAACAATTAAAGAAGATAAAAGCAAGACAAAACTTGCTTCTTTCGAAAGAACAGAGGGGAACCTGTCCCTAAGCTCGATCAAAAGGGAGACAAGAATCACCCTAACTATGCAACAATCCTCAAGAGAACATTGCCTCTTGCAAACTGAATGATCAAGAGGAATGTTCAATCGGACTAACCGAAAGCCACAAGTCCTTAAAAGCCCTCACCGGGGTTTTGCTCACGACGGAGTCAAGAAGAAATGTGCTCGGCACTTTCATTCAATTCATCAATATCCAAAAACTAGCTACTTACAGTGTAAGGGAATAAGGTTTATATAGGGACTACTAAGGGTAAACTAGTAAAAGGGTCACAAGCGACCAATAGAAATAAGCCACGCAGGGCTGAACTAAAATGTGTTCGGCAGCTTTTGACTTCGGTCAGCCTTGGCTTCGATTCTCGATTGTCTGCTCGAACACACACTTCATCGGGCGCTGACTTAGCATCGAACACATGTTGTTGTGTTCGGCTCTATGCTGCCCGGGGCCAAGAGCTGCTGTTCGGTAACCTTGTCCTCGGGCTCAATTTTGAAGATGTGGCCCTTGGTTTCAACACCTTGCAATTCCCTCTCCGAACACATGCTACTTCCCATCATGGTCAGCTGTACGTGCATGTCATGGAGCAGCTTAGCTTGGCTTCGAGTGATTCGTCTCCCCGGTAGATCAGTCATTGCCTTCGGTGGAGATCTCCTCGGTTGATTGTCATCGGGTCCTTGATCAGCACTTTGAGCTGCATCATCCTCCCCTTCTTGAGAGGATTTCGTCCTCGAAATCGATTCATCCTCGTTCTCCGAAGTTGGACCTACAACACAAGGAACTAAGTCAGCAACATTAAAGGTGTTGGACACGTTATACTCACCAGGGAGGTCGATCACGTAGGCATTGTTGTTGATCTTGGTCAACACTTGAAATGGACCATCCCCTCGAGGAGCCAACTTTCCTTTCCTTTGGTTCGGGAAGCGTTCCTTTCGAAAGTGAACCCAAACCCAATCTCCCTTCCTTAATTCCAACTTTTTTCGCCCTTTGTTTTTCTTTAAGGCAACCTTTGCATAGGCCTCCTTGAGGTTCTTCTTCACCTTTGCATGCAATTCGATCAAGGCAGCTGCTCGTCGAGTACCTTCAAAATCAAGAACAGAATCTCGAGGCAATGGGGTTAAATCAAGTGGAATTAAAGGATTAAAGCCATACACACATTCAAACGGGGTCATGTTGATCATTCTATGCACCGTTCGATTGTATGCAAACTCCATCATGGGCAAACGATCAGCCCAGTTTCCAACCTTCCCTTTGGTCATTGCCCGAAGCAAAGATCCCAAGGTTCGGTTAACTACCTCGGTCTGTCCATCAGTCTGTGGATGGTGAGACGTCGAGAAGAGTAGTTTGGTGCCGAGGGCACCCCATAGACACTTCCAAAAATGACTCAAGAATTTTGTGTCTCGATCACTCACAATAGTACGAGGTACACCATGCAATTTCAACACATTAGAAACAAACAATGTAGCTACATGCTGTGCATCATCACACTTCTTGCAAGGAATAAAGTGAGCCATTTTCGAAAATCGATCAACCACAACGAAGATGCTATCATGTCCTCCCCCCGACCTCGGCAACCCCAAGACAAAGTCCATTGATATATCAACCCACGGTCGATCAGGCACAGGTAACGGGGTGTACAAACCATGAGGGTTGGACTTCGATTTAGCTTTCTTGCAAACGAGACAAGCGTTGCAAAGCTTTTCCACATCTCGTCGCATTTTGGGCCAATGGAACTGCTCGGTCAAGATACCAAGAGTTTTGTCGACACCGAAGTGCCCCATCAGTCCACCGGAGTGAGCTTCCCGAACAAGGAGCTCTCTCCACGATGACACTGGCACACAAACCCTCCCATTTTTGAAGAGGTAGCCATCATGCCACTGATATTTCTCAACCTTTCGGCCACTCAAGATCGCGTCTCGAACGCATTTTAGCTTGGGATCGTCTTCGTACATCGACTTGATGCTTTCAAATCCCATGAGCCTAGAGGCGAGAGTGGTCGCTAAAGCAAATTTCCTTGATAGCGCATCGGCCACAACATTGTCTTTTCCCTTTTTGTAATGAATTACATAGGGAAAGCTCTCAATGAATTCAACCCACTTGGCATGTCTTCGATTCAATTTCTCCTGACCTCGGAGATGTTTCAAAGACTCATGATCACTTTTGATCACAAATTCTCGAGGCCACAAATAATGCTGCCAATGGGCGAGTGCTCGAACGAGGGCATACAATTCCTTGTCGTACGTAGAGTAGTTCAAGGTTGCACCCTTAAGCTTTTCGCTGAAGTAAGCGATCGGCTTCGAATCTTGCATCAGCACTCCTCCGATCCCAACTCCAGACGCATCACACTCGACTTCGAATGCTTTGCCGAAGTCAGGGAGTTGCAACAACGGGGCAGAACAAAGCCTCCGCTTCAACTCTTGGAAAGCCCTCTCTTGGGACTCTCCCCACACAAATGGATTGTCTTTCTTCACCAGCTCGGTTAAAGGAGCTGCTATGGTGCTAAAGTCACGAACAAACCTTCGGTAAAAGCTAGCTAAGCCATGGAAGCTACGAACTTGTGATACCGAGGTTGGAGTTGGCCAATCTTTGATGGCTTCGACTTTTGATTCGTCGACTTCGACACCATTAGCACTGACTACAAATCCAAGAAAGACTACACGATCGACACCGAAGGCGCACTTCTTGAAGTTGGCATACAACTTTTCTTCTCGAAGCTTTTCAAGTACTTGCCTTAGGTGGTCGACATGTTCATCCACGGTTCTGCTATAAACAAGTATGTCATCGAAATAAACGACAACAAACTTATTTATGAACGGTTTGAGCACATGGTTCATCAGTCGCATGAATGTGCTCGGTGCATTGGATAAGCCAAAAGGCATCACCAACCATTCATAGAGACCGAATTTGGTCTTGAATGCGGTTTTCCACTCGTCCCCGGGTTTCATTCGGATCTGGTGGTAACCGGACCTGAGGTCTATCTTCGAAAAGCATGAAGAACCACTTAACTCATCTAGCATGTCATCTAATCGAGGAATAGGATGACGATACTTTACCGTTATTTTGTTGACTGCTCGACAGTCAACACACATTCGCCATGTTCCATCCTTCTTCGGGACAAGGATAACAGGAACGGCGCAAGGACTCAAGCTCTCACGAACGAGGCCCTTGTTCAGCAATTCATCAACCTGCCGTTGGAGCTCTTTGGTGTCTTCGGGATTACACCGGTATGCAGGTTTGTTAGGGATTTGAGACCCTGGTACGAAGTCAATTTGGTGCTCGATTCCCCTCAACGGAGGTAATCCACCTGGCATTTCCTCGGGAAACATATCCTCGAAGTCCTGCAAAACTTTTTGAACAAACAAAGGCAAAGGGTTATCATTAGAAAAATCATCATTAGAGTTTAGAAGGATACCCTTGTGCACGAGGCAAATCATCATCTGACCGTGGTCGTTGCCTCGTAAGATCTCACCGGATTGCATGATTGCACATATTCCTTTTACTTCGGTCGGTGAGTTTGTCTCTTCGGGCCCCAATTTTGCTCCTATCGGAAGCTTAGCTTTGGCCGCTTCTTTCAATTCTTTCATTCGTTTATAGTCCTCGGAGACTTGTTTCGGAGACAATGGTTTGAGGATGAAACTCTTCCCATCAAGCTTTACGGTGTAAGTGTTGGATCTGCCATTGTGAACAGCTGTTCGGTCATATTGCCATGGTCGACCCAAGAGCAAATGACAAGCTTGCATCGGCACTACATCGAATACCATTTCTTCTTGATACTCGCCGATTCTAAACTTGATCCACACTTGTTTGACAACCCTCAATTCTCCACACTCATTCAGCCATTGTAATTTGTAAGGGTGGGGATGCTTCATCGTAGGTAGTCCCATTTGTGAAACCAAAGTTTGGCTCACCACATTTGCACAGCTACCAGAGTCAATGATCATCGAACACACCTTTCCCCTCACTCGACATCGGGCATGAAAGAGGTTTTCTCTTTGGTTGTCCTCTTCTTCAAGAGTCATGCAGCTCAAATTCCTTCGAACCACAAGAAACATTTCCGGATGATCAGCTTCGGCAGCCTCATGATCATCATCATCTTCAGCTCGATCAGTCTCCTCAATAATTTCCTCCTCGGTGTCACTCGCTTGCTCATGGACGGTTCCATCTTCGAGCAGAAGCATAGCTTTGCGAGTTGGACACTCTTTCGCCATGTGACCATAACCTCTGCATTTATGACACTGAATATTTGAAGCACTAGGAGAGTTTAGTTGAACTTTACCTCCCACTTCTCTCGGTTGGTTAACGGTCACACCTTTCTCGAAGGGTTTCTTCGAATCTCGAACAGTATTGGCACTTGTTTGGTGAGGATTCTTCCAATCTTTTCCTCGGTTCAAGGGAGTAGAAGTAGTGACTCCTCGATACCGGTTTGCCTTTTCTTCCTTCACCAATTTTTCAGCTTCGGTAGCAGCTTCAAACAAATCTTCCAACGTGTGGTACACGTGGAGTCTCAACTGAGATGACACTTCCCTAGTCAAACCACTTCGAAACCGAATAATGGCTTGCTCCTCGTCTTCGGCCAGATCAAGATTCAATCGAACCTTTTCAAATTCATCATGGTACTCTTGAACGGACTTAGACCCTTGCTTTAACTTGTAGAGTTTTTGCATTTGAGTCTGCCTGTATTTGGCACTCAAGTACTTACCATCCATCGCTCTCATCAACTGGGGCCATGTATTGACTACTGGATAGTCATTTCTTCTTCGATGCCTCTTGTCAGATTCCCACCATGTTGATGCATAAGCTTCGAACGAAGCAATGGCATGGGCAGCTTTTCTCTCATCGGTCATCTCATTGGTTTCAAAGATGCGCTCCATTTTAAGCTTCCATTCAAGGTACTCGTCGGGATCACTAGTTCCTTTAAAGGGTGGAATAGTGATCTTGACACTGTTCAAATTTGAGTCTCGAACAGCTCTAGCCTGTTCGGGAAACTCTTCTTCTCGATCATCAGCCTCACGCCCAATATTTCTTTCAACATTTGCGCCTCGACCTCGACCTCGGAAATTTCCACGTCCTCGGTGAGCTTGCCTTCGTTGAGCGAATGGCGGCTCACGCTCATATTCGTCCTCGGGAAATTCCTCTTCATCAACCTCTTCGGTTGCAGCTCCAAGATCTCTTCGGGTCCTTGGAGGTGGTATTCTTTCTCCTCGGGGAATGCCCAAGTTTTGATAAGCAGCTTGGGGATTGCCCAAGTTAAGTTCTCTTCGAATTGCTTCACTTGTCAACTGATGTTGTCGTACAAGCTCAGCATACAGCTCAGGTTTCATCGGAGTGGATTGGCTTGTTCCAGCGCCGGACCCATGCATGGCCACGGACGCGTTTCCCTGCTCGAGGTTAGCTACTCGAGCACTCACTCCTCTTACTTCGGCACTGATGCCTTGTATCGCAGCCATGAGATCGGCTAACGACAATTCAGGCTTTTCAATGCTTTTGCCATCGTTTCCAGCCATTGTACCTGCGCAAGTCAAAGATCAAACAAAGTGTTAGGGTTAGAAATCACCTCACACACTCCCTCACCTTTGATGGGTGGCACTCGGGTCCACTCAATTTATGGGTTCGGTTTTTGATCACTCAAGGACTTGTTAACAGTGGCTCGTCTGATTGATCGGTCCTCTAAGATCCTTCAAGTTCGACAATAGTCACTGCCTCTTCGGGAAGAGTGAAGTGATGTTCGACTCGATGGAACGGACGCTTTTTAACTGAGCTCGGGGAGTCAAAAGAAATTTCTACGAAAGTTTGGACTTCGGTCACCCCTTCGCACGAGTTCCTATCAGCTCAAATGAGTTGGCACGACCTCGAGTAGGACAATTACTCAAAGATCCACCAACCAGAATTTTGACACGAAAGAAAGTGAAAACCTAGGAGAATCTACCCTTTGATTCCCTCTTGGAATCTTTTTCGAACACACTCACTCCTGTTCGTACAAGAGTGGTCCCCTTTGGTACGGATAGGGTTTTACCTTATCCACTTTCCTTTAGTCAGCCGACAATTTTTTACCTGGGGTTTTAACATTCAACTTTTACCCCTTCTTCTTCAATGGGACAGTAACCTTGCTCCGGCGTACGGACGCAACAACTTCGGTTCACTGACCACGAAATTCAACAGATCTGAGTTGCTTCTTTCAACTCCGGTTCCAAACAACAACGGAGGAAATCAAACGAAGTTCTTCGAGCTAAGATCCAGCTCGTTCGAGTCGTACACTGTTACGATTTGTAACAAGTTTCCGGCGTACGGACTTCGAATTAAACCCAGAACTTCGATTCTTATGCAACAAACAAACCCAAATCACTCAAGAACCACCAATCTTCATCGGTTTCTTTCAAACACAATGGGGTTCGAGTCAGTCACCATTAAAGCTCAAAACAGTCCAAAAATTCACCAAGAAACCCTAGTCACGAAATCAGTACGTCGGGTACTCGATGGAATCAGGCAACAATGGTGAACAAGAATCCAAGATTGTTTTTCCCAAACATCCAACAATCAAACACAATTTTGAATTTTCTTTTAAACACCTTTTTTTTTTTTTTTTTTTTTGTAAGATAACACCACAGTAACAAAACAAACAGGAACACGAAATGGAAAACAAAGACTCAACGCACGAAAATAAAGATAACTTGAACAGGATTGGGGTTGTAGAAACAAGCCCAAACCGTGCTCTGATACCAAGATGGTGCAATGCAATTCCCGAAGGGAGGCTTAGCACAAACGCGGAACAAGAACAATTAAAGAAGATAAAAGCAAGACAAAACTTGCTTCTTTCGAAAGAACAGAGGGGAACCTGTCCCTAAGCTCGATCAAAAGGGAGACAAGAATCACCCTAACTATGCAACAATCCTCAAGAGAACATTGCCTCTTGCAAACTGAATGATCAAGAGGAATGTTCAATCGGACTAACCGAAAGCCACAAGTCCTTAAAAGCCCTCACCGGGGTTTTGCTCACGACGGAGTCAAGAAGAAATGTGCTCGGCACTTTCATTCAATTCATCAATATCCAAAAACTAGCTACTTACAGTGTAAGGGAATAAGGTTTATATAGGGACTACTAAGGGTAAACTAGTAAAAGGGTCACAAGCGACCAATAGAAATAAGCCACGCAGGGCTGAACTAAAATGTGTTCGGCAGCTTTTGACTTCGGTCAGCCTTGGCTTTGATTCTCGATTGTCTGCTCGAACACACACTTCATCGGGCGCTGACTTAGCATCGAACACATGTTGTTGTGTTCGGCTCTATGCTGCCCGGGGCCAAGAGCTGCTGTTCGGTAACCTTGTCCTCGGGCTCAATTTTGAAGATGTGGCCCTTGGTTTCAACACCTTGCAATTCCCTCTCCGAACACATGCTACTTCCCATCATGGTCAGCTGTACGTGCATGTCATGGAGCAGCTTAGCTTGGCTTCGAGTGATTCGTCTCCCCGGTAGATCAGTCATTGCCTTCGGTGGAGATCTCCTCGGTTGATTGTCATCGGGTCCTTGATCAGCACTTTGAGCTGCATCAGTGGCAGTTGCAATCTCTTTGATAGCCTTTGGCATTGATATTCTATTCACACGTTCATTACATGAATAACTGCCAACAAGGCGTACTTACTACACCATAGCCTTGAAATCCATCGTCCTTTTGTATTTTCTCATTCTTGATTGTGATGTCATATCAAGAGTAGAAGGATTACGCTCTATATATTCCATATCATATCATGGGTAGGAGGATTCTGCCCCGGAGTAGGAGAATTTCACTCCATTCACTTTATATCATATTGAGGGTAGGAGGATTCCGTCATGAAGTAGGAGGATTCTGCCCTGAAGTAGGCGGATGCCACTCCATTCACTTCATATCATAATGAGGTGATGCAAGAAAATTTGCGGAAGCAAAAGACAAGTTAGAAACAAGACACAATTGAAATAAAACCAAAGCAATAATCAGTAACTAGTCTAATTATCTCTTTGATTGGATTCAAAGGCACCTACGCTATGCAAAAAATCCTCAAGAAAACATGTTTCTTGCAAATTGATTGATCAAATAAAGAATAGTTCAATTGGATTCTACCAAGAGAACACGTCTCACAATAGGTTCTCCCATGGAGAGTAAAGTACGTGCTAGGTATTAAAATAAAGCGTAAGTGTGACCTTTTATATGTTTGGTTCACACGTCTAAGCGGTTCACACGTCTAAGCATACGTGTTTTCTAATGTTTTAAAAACAAGAACTAATCTCGTCACAACTTATGCGAATTGGGTGGCCAACCCTGAGACAGAGGCAGCCAACCTTGGAGGGCATGGGCGGAGCGCCTCCTCAACTCCAGAGAGCATTGGTTCTAGGGCGGAGCACCCTTGTTCTAGGGTAGGGCGCCCTTTGAAGATCCACATATGGTATACTTCTCGGTCAATGAAGGGCGGGGCTCCATATGACAGAGGTGGAGTGCCCTCTGGCAATTCTGCAGTTTCGCTCATTAACTTTCCCCAGCTCTCCTAAAATGCTCTCGCCTTCGCAGTGACTCCTTAGCTTGACTCTTGATGGATGGCTTGGATGGCTTCTCGTCCCAGATTGAACTGCATCATCCTCCCCTTCTTGAAAGGATTTCATCCTCGAAATCACACCATCAAACCCTACAAGCAAAGGCAAACACAATCACAAACTTCTACTACAAGAGTAGGTTAGCTTAACAAAGGTTAGTGCTTGTTGCGAATAAAACACACTTTTATGATAGAGCCATGTATCTATGCTTTTGATGAAATTCACATCTCCAAAGGAAACAACAAGTTCTTGGCTCAATAATGGAATGCACTCAAAATAACAATGAACAAAGAGATCAATAGGACATGAAGCACGCAAGCTCAAATAGTCAAAGTTCCTATTACCTCTAAGTTCATGACTATCACACGAAACCCAAAATGTATGATTCTTTCAATACGGAACCTTGGTTTTGGCATGATCCCTCTCTAAAGTGTGGTCAACATGAGGAATAGAGTAAGCAAGATAGTGTAATCTAGTACTGACATCAACTACTCCATTCCTCTTCTCAGGACACTCTTACTCACACCAAGAGATTCCCCCTCACTGACACATTCGCCTCTAAGACAATCCTCCTCAATAGACAAACTCTCAAGAAAGGCTTCAATAATGGCTTTTTCATCATCACAACCCACACAATCAAGATTAGGACTACTCGAAGACTTGCCACCACAGTCAACAACAAGACCATTTTTCCCACTTGAAAATTCAAACAAGGGATTATCTATAGAGTCAAACTTCCTACATCATGGAGGTTCTAACTCACACTCCACTTTAGTTTGATAAAGTCACAACCCTTATTAAAAATGCCCTTAAACAAAGGGTTAGTAAAAGCAAGCTCTTCAAGCTCACTACCTAACAAAGGTGAAGTATCAAAACCAACTTCATCAACATCTAAGGAGTAATATTGTATATCCCTATCTATCTCGTTCAGTAAGGACTACTCAAAATAAGTATCATCATTACTACGACACATAAGACCACCAACAACAAACATGATATCAAAGGAAATAATAGGATAATCAAACAATTCATATTTTCTCCTATTAAACATGGGTGGTGTGTCATAACAAGACTCACTATCATGATCAACTAAGATTTATTCACTAAAAGGAGTTTCATTGAACAAAGAGTTCCCATTATCATACGACTTATAAACTCCCTCAGTTAGTGACTCAGACTCACACACAAGTTGACCACTAGGCTCCATACAAATTGCAAACACATTGTATTCTTGCACTTCATTAACTAGTATTGAGTTCTCACCAAGACTATCACAAGGTAAGGAATAACCGGAAGATAAATTATCACTTACACTAAGCTGTCGTCTTGGAAAATAGAAGCACTTGAATTGTCATGACAAGCTCCATCATCAAGCAGCTTACATCGAGGATCTTTTGAACCTTGTTTTTCTACTTTATCACATGATTGAGGCTCCAACATCAGCTTGCCTCCAAGAATTAATGCACAATGGTTAAAACAAGTAGAAGAAGAAGATAAAGAGTTAGCATTAGAACAAGAGGTACCCTCACTCTCAATTATTCTTTTCTCCTCTCTCTGCTCTCTCATCTTTCTTTCCATTTCATCTTCACGTTCTTTTCGTGGAAGTCCCGCTACATTAGTCAACCTTCCCTTTTAATTGGCATTACACTTCTCTACGTTCATAGAAGAGGCATGCACTTTTGGGACTCGTCCTCGTACATGGGAATGGTAATAAATGCCATCCCTTGTGGTCTACTACATGCCTTACCCAATCGTGCACATATAGAATGTCACGATCTAAAAACCATGCCTGCCCGAAACATAAGTTACTCGTTTGAAGAGGATACACATCACACTGGACCCTTTCAAGCTACTCTCCACATGACACTGTCACCTTAACCTTCCACTCAACTTTATACCCATCATAGAAATATGGATATCTTCTCCTCACCCATGTTAAGTGCAAAAGATCAACTACTTCAGGGGAGATAAGTTTAGCTTCACACAAGTCATCAAGCTCTAGATCGAAGCCCTTTTAACCACAAACATTCACGTTCAACTTGTTGAATCTCGACTCTAGCATATCATCTTGGGGATCGCCCACTACTCGCTCCTTACGGTAAGCTTTTGGAGTCATAAATTCCCTTCTTTGCTCAAGATTATCAAGTCATGCACTCATCGCTCTTATCTCGGCCAAAAGGTCAGACATAGATACCTTGAGCATGCCTACTACCTTATCACCTTCTTCAGCAATCTACCTTCACAATAAAAGACTTGAATGAAAGTTAAGTTATGAAATTCCTCACTCGCTCCCTTACTTTATGTGGTGGCACTCATTTTTACTCAGTAAGATAGGTAGGATCACTCAAACTTATTCTAATGTCTTCCTCAATTTGATCAATTCTTTAGTGATCTTCAAATTTCACAAGAATAATAATTCTTTTCGGGATAAGAGTGAATTTATATGACTCTATAGGTGGATTACTATTTTAAGTGAAGCACTTGAAGCCAAGAAATTTCTACGAAACTAGAGAAAATTTCAGCAAGCGCGAATTCCTAAAAGCTCAAGAGTTAGTATAGCATAGAGTAGGAAAAATAGCCCAAGAATACTAAGTAGAATTAATTCAAAAAGGAAAAGGTAATCCTAGGAAGAACTACCCCTTTCCCCCTTAAGAATTTCGTTCAAGCCTTCCCTTTGTGGAACATAATAGGTTTTTCCACCTACTTTATTTTCCAAATCAGTTTTGGAGAAGTTTTCCCTGTTTTCTCTCTCTTCTCCTAACCGAAATTTCTCTTCTCCCTTTTTCCTTTTTGCTGGGTATTTTTCCACTCCAAAATCCTAGAGGAAAACTAATTTTTCCTTTTGTAGAGTAGGCAAACTTCTCCCTTCCTTTTTGAATGAGAGTTTTTTTCCATCCAAACTAGGAATAGTAACCCCTTTTTCTCTAATAATGCAGCAGATTTTTCTTCTAACTTTCTCCCACAATTCTCTACGTGTTTCTTCACCAATATGGGGTAGAATCAAGTGTTATTTGATATTTGACTATTTTACCTATATTTTGAGGGTACTTTTATCATGTTCTAATTGTAAATTTATGAGTTTATATGCAAAACTATAAAGTTTTGATACAAATTGACTTGTTTAGTGTTGTAGGAGTTGAACAAGGTGAATTGAGGAAGAAAGTGCCAGTTTTGAAGTTAAAAGTGAAGATATTAAAGATTTTAAGTGATCCATGTACCACGCGAGTAGCACGACAAAACATAGAGTTTTATTCCTGGAAATGAAGAAAAATTTCAGCTTATTTGGCCGAATATGCGAGCACCACACAAGCTGAATTGTCTGAAGAAATTGAGTCCGCACAGCAGAAAATTGTGGGAAAAAATTTAAGGACTTTTTGACCATTTTCTTAGTTTCCTACGGGGTATAAAAACTTCTCCTTCCTCCCTTATGAACTTTAGACTTGAAAAAGGAAGCAAAAAGGAGGCTAGAGCTTTGGAGACTTCAAGAACACCAGAGTTTTTCCTAAATTCTTTCTTCCTTTTATTCATTCATGAATTACATTGACATGATTATTAAGAACATGAGCGGCTAACTCACCCATTCTAGGGTTGATTGAACCACTCCAATACTTATGTGCTACGAATATTTATTTTAATGAATGAAACTTGTGAGTTCTTCCTATCCAAGTGTTTATGTGCTATTGATTGGAAGGGCCCCCAATTGATTGTCACCTTTATTTTTATGTGTCTAGGGATAGATTCATAAGTTAGAGTTAAACACCTAGCAATATTTCAACCTCAAACCAATGTACTACATAGGTTGGCAAACCGGTGATTTTTTTACCATTGATCCGTATAGTGAACGATACTTGTAGTCCTCTATATCTTCATTAAGTAATTGAAAAATTATTTAGTGAAAGTTACAACTATTATACAGGAGTGAATAATTGTGAATTTGGAGCAAGTGTTCAATAGGAAGAACCAAGTTGAATTTGTAAAAGCATTATTCCAACACATAGGTAGGAGTTGGGTAGATCAATTATAGGCTTTACATCCTTTGAATCAGTCTTAATTTCTATTAATTGTCATTTACTTTATTGTTAATTTTTATTACCTAGTTGTTACTATAAAACAACCTTAAGATAAAACAACCTTAAAAGTTAGTTGATAGGTAAATTAGTTAGAATAACAACTAGATCTCGAGTGTTCTCTGTAGGATTCGACCTCAGGGCTTCAAATACCGAGCTATACTTGACGCGACCACTTAGCCCCTTTTATAGGGCGTAGTTGGGCATGATCAAATTTTGGCGCCGTTGCCGGGGAACACAGTGTTATTTTGGTTGTTAAGGTAGCTATTTTTATTTCTCAATTGACTTCACTTTTGTCATCTTTAACTAACTCTTTGGAATTTGTGTGCTTCAGGCGTATGTGAAAGACAAGATCTCAGTCGGCAAAGTTGAAACAGTTTGACCCAGAGATTGAGAGGATATTCCACGCCTTGAGAAGGGAGAATACTGTTGACTAAACATTTAGAAAATCAGAAACCAAAGAAATTGAGATGGCTGAAGATCTGGCACTTAATGTGTTTGCACAGCCTGTGGCTGGAAATTTGGTCTCTACTGTTCGACTTCCGGAATTTGAAGCTGAGAGTTTTTACATCACCCAAACTATGGTTAGTCTGCTGTCCAATGCTGTACTATTCACGGGTAAATCTAGTGATAATCCTCAGAAGCATTTAAAAAAGTTCATGAGGGTGTGTGAAACTCAGACTCATGCTCGAGTTTAGGCAGAGGTGGTGCGATTGATGTTATTCCCATTCTCTTTGACGGATAATGCTAGTGACTGGTTCGATTCTTTACCGGTAAATTCTATAACTTCATGGGAAGATTTGGTGATCAAGTTCATGAAGATATTTTTCCCACCAAACAAAAATGCGAAGATGGTTGATGAGATACTCATGTTCAGGCATAACCCGCTCGAGACCTTGCCAGAAGCTTGGAAGAGGTTCAAGGTTTACTTGTGAAGGTGTCCCCATCATGGAATTCCTGATCAGATGTTGGGATAAAGAATTTACATGGGCATGAGTGATCAAATTAAGGGCAATTTGGATGCAGCAGCTAGAGGAGCATTCTTGAGCAAAATATTTGCTGAAGCGATTACTCTACTTGATGTTATAGCTCAAAATTCAGGTTGGTTGACCAGAGATGTATCTACTGGCTCAAGTTCAAAGGCTATAGCTGCTGGAATTGATCATGGGGTTGAAGAAAAAATATCAAATCTGCAAACTACACTGGATGTGGGTCTAAAACAATTCAATGAGAACATGCTGAAACCTGTTAACCAAGTGGACACACCTGATCCTGGTAATTTTGCTGACTCTGATTTATTGGGTTGTACTAAAGACGTGAGTTTTCTAAACTATGGGCAGAGGCAACAATACAATCAGCAGGGTCGAGTTAGTCAGACACAACAACTAGTTTTATACAACATTGCTAGACCACAGGGCCAGCCAGTCTTTACCAGAGACAAGCAGCTTACAATAATTAGCAGCAAATGGTATTACCTACGCAGCAGACTAATGACATAACAGAGATTAAGAGCATAGTGAAGTCTATGATGAGAGTAAATAAGAAGATGCAAGATCAAGTGACAGCCCATGAAATTTCCATTAAGGGAATATAGACTAAGTTGGGATAACTAGCTATTGCTTTGAACAATAGACCTCAGTGTGTCTTGCCAGGAGATACAGTGGTAAATCCGAAGGATACAAATACTAATCAATTGATGGAAGTTAGCTTGAGGAATGGTAGAGATCTAGATAAATAGAAATAATTGGCTAAGAGAGCGGTTCCTAGTACGCCCATAGCTGACCCTGTGGATGTTCCAGCTAAAGTTGACAAAGATGAAGCTGAAAAGGAGGCTACACCTGACCCTGTGACTAAGCTGGATGAAAAAGGTTAGAGAAGAGGTAAGTGTAAAGAGAAAGACACCACCACCCCCTGATAAGACTCAAAATCGCGGAAGCAAGTAAAATAGAGGCGGAAGCAATTAAGACACGATAACCAAGAAATAGGGATGGGGAAGAACAGAAAATAGGAGAAAAGAATGAATCAAACTAAACACATAGATTGATTCAAAAGGGAGAAGAGACTTGAACCATTAAACGGGACTCACACTAGCTCGTGATCTACCATGGATTCAACGTAAGAGATACATGAAGCCAAGCTTCTACAAGAATGGCTAAGCCTATTCTATCTTCTATTCTCTCAATTCAACATTAACTAACTAAGGAATAAAATAAGCTATCTAGCTATTTATAGAGGTTTTTAGGCACTAAGTAAAATCACTAAATAGCCCACACATTAGGCTTTAGGATAAAAGACCACGTAGGGTCAAAATAGTCATAACACACTTAATAATCCCGCAACTCAGCATATCGTGCGGAGCGCCTAAGCTTAGGCGGAGCGCCTCACAAAACCATCAGTGGGGAGGCCTAGGCGGGGCGCCTGGATAGTGGGCGGAGCGCCCCACTTTGCAGTGGTTTGGGCGGAGCGCACCAAGGCTGGGAGGGGCGCCTGACAGCTAGCCTTCCAGGGCGGAGCGCCTGGTTGGTCTGGGGGAGGGGGGGCGCCTCAGCCTGGTTTTTCCGGAACGGCTTCAAATCACCTCCGACACTCTTGACTTCTAGTCCTTTGCATCCTCCAATCCCGGTTCTTGATGGTAAGTACTTTAAGCTCGATTTTAGGCTTATCACCCCCTTATCCTCAAAAGCTGGTACAACAACAAAAAGGAAGCCAGTACAAGAAATTCATTGATATGCTTAAGCAATTACATGTTAACATTCCTTTACTTAAAGCTATTAGATATGTACCTGGCTATGCTAAAATGATGAAAGATCTTTTATCTAAAAAGTTTGATTTTTAGGATCTAGCTACAGTCACTTTGACTCATACTTGCAATGCTGTGGTGACTAAGCCTGTTTCTAAAAAGCTGGCAGATCCAGGTAGTTTAACTATAACTTGCACAATTGGTAAGCACACTTTTACTAGAGCCTTACTTGATTTAGGAGCTAGTATAAATTTGATGTCATTGTCTATCTATAAAAAGCTTGGTATTGATAGAGCAAGACCCACCTCTATGAGTCTTCAATTAGCTGATAGGAGTGATAAGAGACATGCAAGAATTTTAGATGATGTGCTAGTACAGATGGATAAATTTGTGTTCCCTGCAGACTTTGTAATTCTTGATTGTGCAGTTGATAAGGAGAACCCTATTATTTTAGGGAGGCCATTCCTTGCTACGGGGAAGGCTATTATAGACTATGAGGCTGCTAAGATGAAGATGAGGTTGAATAGTGAGGTGGTGAAACGACCTCGGTCAGTCGTTTCGGAAGTTAGGACTCCGATTGGCGTGCCGATAATTTTAAAATATTCGTAATGTCCATTAGAACCTGTCTGTAAAATTTGAGCTAAATCAGACCTCGTTTGGTAGGCATCGGAAGAAGGTTTCAGTTTATATTGGCAATAAATATTAAAAAGAGATTTTCAAGCTCGGTTTTTACCGAATGAGCTCCGATTCGAAATCCGAAAGTGCCGTTAGGTTCGTATGATTATGTGTGATTTTTGTTAACTTTCGAAAGTAAATTTCGATGTTGTTCGGCTAGTTTCCGCTAAAATGCCGAAAGTTAAATAATTTGACTTCTTTTCTATTTAAATTCGCATCTTGAGTTTCGGGAGTCCAATTTGAGATCCGCCTTCGCGAGTATGTTACATATATTTTTTATAACTCGTATGCAAAAGTTGGAATTATTTCGAATATCATAGGGTACCGTTTTAATTTTCGTCGCGAAAAGAAAAAGAAAAGAGAAAAGAGAAAAAGACAAAAGACAAAAAAAAAAAAGGAAAAACTGTATGGCGGTTTAATGGTGAGCTTATATGCTCACCTAAGATCACTTTTACAGAAAACAAAAACAAAACGCAAACATTGACAGGATTTAAGAAAATGACGCAGAGGCTGGGAAAATGCCAGAAAATGAGAAAAAGGGGCCGGAGAAAAGTAGAATTTTTACCCCAGAACATTCAGGTAATGATCCTAATATATTATTTAAGTTTATTACGTGTGTTTAAATATATTTTAACGGTAAAACTTGGAATATTAGACATCGTTTTAACAAGTTCAATTAATATTTTGAAGGGTCAAATGGACCCCGATAATGAAATTGATAATATATTCATACTCAGTGAGTTATGGGCAACATATAAATGTAAATTATTTGGGATTTGGTTATGTGACCTTAAACCCTGTATATAGGCCTGGCCTGCGTATTGCGTATGCGAATAGGGTATCAGGTTCCTACCTGGATTGCCCTAAGATGTGAGTAATGAAGCCTTTAGCCTAATATGATATATTTTTCTGCTTATTGAACACAGTGGGATCGTTTGGCAATGAATTCAAAGAATAAAGCGGTTGTTGGGTAGCAGTGTTAACTTCGGAACGAGGTAAGTGTTTATATCCATTTCTTTGGAGGCACCTGGCCTCGTGGATTTTCTACCACGTATTTCTTACGTGTGTAGCTGCCGATAGGCGTACTCCTTACGCCTTAGCTTTCGATTTACATTGTGTATTATATGTTATGTCCTGTTGTTGATATTGCATTGAGGAACTGAGCATTATACTCTGGCTGTGAGTTGGCATCTACTTCCCGGCTGTCGATGAGAGTCCCGCGCCGGTGAAGGGTTATTATTACATCACATTGCATTCATATGCATTACATTGCATATCATATTGGGTGCAGGAGTATTCCGTCCCAGGAGCAGGAGTATTCCGCTCCATTGTATCATACTGAGGGTAGGAGTATTCCGCCCCAGGAGCAGGAGTATTCCGCTCCATTGTATCATATTGAGGGTAGGAGTATTCCGCCCCAGGAGAGTGCAGGAGTATTCCGCCTCAGCTTTACATTATATCGGGTGCAGGAGTATTCCGCCCCAAGAGAGTGCAGGAGTATTCCGCCTCTGGTTTATATTATATCGGGTGCAGGAGTATTCCGCCCCAGGAGCAGGAGTATTCCGCTCTAGTTGGTTATCAGATTGGATTCCCACCGAATGCAGGAGTATTCCGCTTCGGGATGGGATTATGGGCACATGTGACCCTGTGCATTTCATTTCATATCATTTCATCTCATTTCATACCATTGTGTAGACTTACGATACATGACTACTGTTCTGCTTATATGTGCATTGCTTATTTGTTGATATGTTTTTGGCACGCATCCTTGATTGAGTTTATAAGTTTCTTACGTGTTTCCGGTCGTTATCTGACTCTGTTTTTTTATATAATTTAAATTAAAGGAATTTGGTGTATCTATTTCTTTTCTCCCTGGCTAGCTATCCTATTCTTTAAGGTGGCTAGTCTGCCCCACTTATTGAGTCCTTTTGACTCACCCTTGTTTGTTGTTTGTTTCTTGTCTACCTATTTCGTTTCGGCAGGTTCGCTCCAGGATTGAGTTCGCCACGTTGTTCAGGAGCGAAGACGACTTCAGCTGTCAGGGTGAGCCAGCTTTTATTCCGGATGGCCACCAGTTTATTGGTTATTATTTCAGTTGCATTTTGCTCCCTTCAGGAGGTATTTGTCTTCTTTTGTATTCTTAGATGTCTGGTCTGGATAACCCTAAACCTAGTATGTTGGGTAGTCAGCTGTAGTTTCTTTTGTACAGCTTTGAGGTATCAGTATGTCAGTGTTTTTTTTAAGCCTTGTTCTTATTAATGAATTGAATTATATTTATTTACCTAATTTAATTGGTAAGGGTTCGCCCGACGGGTCTAGGGAAGGATGTCGGGTGCCCGCACGGCCTAACCGGATTTCGGGTCGTGTCAGGTGGTAACCTTTAGTGTCCAAAAATCCAAAAAGAGACTTAGTGAGTTTGCAAGTTGTACCATGGCTAATGTCTTAGAGGTGGATGAATTTGGGGAGGATGAGTCTGACACGACCCGAAATCCGGTTAGGCCGTGCGGGCACCCGACATCCTTCCCTAGACCCGTCGGGCGAACCCTTACCAATTAAATTAGGCAAATAAATATAATTCCATTCATTAATAAGAACAAGGCTTAAAAAAAACACTGACATACTGATACCTCTAAGCTGTACAAAAGAAATTACAGCTGACTACCCAACATACTAGGTTTAGGGTTATCCAGACCAGACATCTAAGAGTACAAAAGAAGACAGATACCTCCTGAAGGGAGCAAAATGCAACTGAAATAATAACCAATAAACTGGTGGCCATCCGGAATAAAAGCTGGCTCACCCTGACAGCTGAAGTCGTCTTCGCTCCTTCACACCGTGGCGAGCTCAATCCTGGAGCGAACCTGCCGAAACGAAATAGATAGAAAAAGAAACAAACAACAAACAAGGGTGAGTCAAAATGACTCAATAAGTGGGGCAGACTAGCCACCTCAAAGAATAGGATAGCTAGCCAGGGAGAAGAAACAGATAAACCAAATTTCTTTTATTTAAATTATAAAAAGGTAGAGCCAGATAACAACCGAAAACACGTAAGAAACTTATAAACTCAACCAAGGATGCGTGCCAGAAACATAACAACAAATAAGAAATGCACATATAAGCAAGACAATAGTTATGTACCACAAGTTTACACAATGGTATGAAATAAAATGAAATAAAATGAAGTGAGATGAAATGAGATGAAATATGATGCAAAGGGTCACATGTGCCCGTAATCCCATCCCGAAGCGGAATACTCCTGCATTCGAGGGGAATCCAATCTGATAACCAACTGGAGCGGAATACTCCTGCTCCTGGGGCGGAATACTCCTGCACCCGATATAATATAAACCAGAGGCGGAATACTCCTGCACTCTCCTGGGGCGGAATACTCCTGCACCCGATATAATGTAGAGCTGAGGCGGAATACTCCTGCACTCAATATCTGACATAAGAGCGGAATACTCCTGCTCTTGGGGCGGAATCCTCCTACCCTCAATGTGATACAATGGAGCGGAATACTCCTGCTCCTGGGGCGGAATACTCCTGCCCTCAATATGATACAATGGAGCGGAATCCTCCTGCTCCTGGGGCGGAATACTCCTGCCCTCAATATGATATGCAATGTAATGCATATGAATGCAATGTGATGCAATAACCCTTCACCGGCGCGGGACTCTCATCGACAACCGGGAAGTAGATGCCAACTCGCAGCCAGGGTACAATGCTCAAATCCTCAATACAATACCAACAATAGGACATAACATATAATATATAATATAAATCCAAAGCTAAGGCGTAATGAGTACGCCTATCGGCAGCTACACACGTAAGAAATACGTGGTAGAAAATCCACGAGGCCAGGTGCCTCCAAAGAAATGGATATAAACACTTACCTTGTTACAAAGTTAGTACAGCCACTCAATAACCGCTTTGTCCTTTGGTTTTCTTGCCAAACGATCCCACTGTGTTCAATAACCAGAAAAATATATCAAATTAGGCTAAAGGCTTCATTCCTCACATCTTAGGGCAATCCAGGTAGGAACCTGATACCCTATTCGCATACGCAATACGCAGGCCACGCCTATATACAGGGTTTAAAGCCACATAACCAAACCCCAAATAAATTACATTTATATGTTGCCCATAACTCCCTGAGTACGAATATATAATCAATTTCATTATCAGGGTCCATTTGACCCTTTAAACTATTAATTGAACTTATTAAAACGATGTATAATATTCCAAGTTTTACCGTTAAAACATATTCAAACACACGTAATAAACTCAAATAATATATTAGGATCATTACCTGAATGTTTCAGGGTGAAAATTCTACTTTTCTCCGGCCCCTTTTCTTATTTTCTGGCATTTTTATTTTCTCACTGCGTTCGATTTTGTTTCTGTTATGTTTCTGCTACCTTTTTGATTAGTAATGCTTAAGGGAATCTTATCCCACTTGACCACCGCCACCATTTTATAAATATTTCCTTTTTCTCTTTTTTTTTTTTGTTTTCTTTTATTATATTTTCTTTTCTTAACGAAAATTAAAATAGTACCCTACGATATTCGAAATAATTCCAACTTTTGCATACAAGTTGTACAAAATATATGTAACATACTCGCGAAGGCGGATCTCAAATTGGACTCCCGAAACTCAAGATGCGAATTTAAATGAAAAGAAGTCAAATTATTTAACTTTCGGCATTTTAGCGGAAACTAGCCGAACAACATCGAAATTCACTTTCGAAAGTTCACAAAAATCATAAATAATCATACGAACCCAACGACGCTTTCGGATTTCGAATCGGAGCTCATTCGGCAAAAACCGAGCTCGAAAATCTCTTTTTAATATTTATCGCCAATAAAAACTGAAACCTTCTTCCGATGCCTACCAAACGAGGTCTGATTTAGCTCAAATTTTACAGACAGGTCCTAATGGACATTATGAATATTTTAAAATTATCGGCACCCCAATCAGAGTCCTAACTTCCGAAACGACTGACCGAGGTCGTTTCAGAGTCCTACTATCTAAATGATCCATTGGAGGCTTGTTGATGCAGCCCGAACACGTGCTGATCTAGTGTTCGATCCACCGAGGAGACTGATGACAAGAAGCCAAGCCAAGCTGCTGCACGATGTGCACATTCACTTAGCCTGGCCGAAGGAAAACAATTGCTCCGAAGCTGAGTGGCCGAGCTCAAGGACCGAAGGCGTTATCTTCAGATTTGAGCCCAAAGGCAAAGTGACCGAGGACAATGAGCTCGAGGACAAGTGAGCGACCGAGGACAATGAGTTCGAGCAAGCAACCGAGCACCGAAGTCAAGGCTGCCGAACACAAACTTGTCTCAGCCCTGCGTGGCTTGTTTTTATTAGTCACTTGTGACTATTTACTATTCAGCCCTTAGCATAACCTATAAATACTTTATTTTACTTCATTGTAAAGGATCCAATTTTTGAGTTTATAAAAATATAGCAAGTGCTATTGTGAGTCTCCGATGGAGCCGAACCCCGACGTGGGCTTTTTAAAGAACTTCTGTCAATTGGTATTATTCGTTTGAGCAATTTCTTCTTGATCATTCAATTTGCAAGAAGCGGGTCTTTCTTGAGGATTGTTGCATAGTATAGGTGCGTCTTGATTTCCCTTCGATCGAGCTTTGAGACAGGTTCCTCACTGTTCTTTCGAATCGAAGCAAGATTTGTCTTGCTTCTATCTTTACTTTTCTTGTTGTTTTCTTCCGCGTTTCGTGTTTAGCATTACCCTCGGGTTTGCTTGCACCATCTTGGTATCAGAGCAAGGTTTGAGTTTGTTCTTACAACCTCAAATCATGTTCACTTAAATCGTGCTTGTGTCTTCAGTTTCAGCTTTCTTCCATGTGTTTGATTGTTGTTGCTGAGCGTTTATTAAAAAAAAAAAAAAAAAGTAGAAAAACAAAATTCAAAAATTGTGTTTGATTGTTGGTTGTTTGGATTAAACAACCATTAATTCATGTTCACCATTGTTTCCTGATTCCAACAAGTACCCGACGTACTGATTTCATAACTAGGGTTTCTTGGTGAAATTTGGACTGTTTTGAGCTTTCATGGTGACTGGAACTCGAACCCCATTGTGTTTGGTTGAAACCGATGAAGATTGGTGGTTCTTGAGTGATTTGGGTTTGTTTTGTGCTTGAAAAATTGAAGTTCTATGTTTGAAATCGATGTCCGTACGCCGGAAAATTGTTACAAGGTTGTAACAGTGTACGACACAAAGGAGCTGAAATCTTAGCTCAAGAACTTCGATTGATTTCCTCCGCTGTTGTTTGGAACCGGAGTTGAAGAAGCAACCCAGATCTTGTTGAATCGTGGTCAGTGAACCGAAGCTAATTTGTCCGTACGCCGGAGCAAGTTTCACTGTTCCATTGGAGAAGAAAGGGGTAAAGTGTAAACATCAAAACTCCAGGTGAAAAGTTGTCGGCTGAGAAAAGGAAAGTGGATAAGGTAAAACCCTATCCGTACCAAGTAGGGACCACTCTTGTACGGACAAGAGTTGGTGAGTTCGAAAAGATTCCAAAAGGGAATCAAAGGGTAGATTCCCCTAAGTTTTCACTTTTCTTCTGCCCGAAAATTCTAGTTAGTGGATCTTTTGAGTAATTGTCCTACTCGAGGTCGTACTAACTCATTTGAGCTGATAGGAACTCATGCGTGGGTGACCGAAGTCCAACTTCGTAGAAATTTCTTTGACTTTCCGAAGCGCAAGAGTAAATAGCTGTCTGTTCTGATCGAGTCAAATCAACTTACTCTTCCCGAAGTAAGACATCGTTGATTGTCTAATTCGAAGGAATTGAGAGAGGTTGATCAACCGAGGAAGCCATTGGCTACAAGTTCTTGAGTGACCAAAACCGAACCTATAAATTGAGTGGACCCGAGTGACACCCATCAAAGGTGAGGGAGAGTGTGAGGTGATTTCTAACCCTAAAATTTTTTTGGTCTTTGACTTGTGCAGGTACCATGGCTGGGAATGGAGGCGATGGCAAAGGCATTGAGAAGCCCGAAGTGTCGTTAGCCGATCTCATGGCTGCGATCATGGCTGCGATACAAGGCGTCAGTGCCGAAGTAAGAGGAGTGAGTGTTCGAGTAGCTCAACTCGAACAAGGAAGTGCGTCCGTGGCCATGAATGGGTCCGGCGCGGGAACTAGCCATTCCACTCCAATGAAACCTGAGCTGTATGCTGAGCTTGTTCGACAACATCAGTTGACGAGTGAAGCAATTCGAAGAGAGCTAAACTTGGGCAATCCCCAGGTGCAACAAAACTTGGGCAATCCCCAAGCTGGTTATCAAAACTTGGGCATTCCCCGAGGAGAAAGGATACCACTTCCAAAGGCCCGAAGAGATCTTGGAGCCGTTGTCGAAGAGGTTGTCGAAGAGGAATTTCCCGAGGATGAATGTGAGAATGAGCCGCCGTTCGCTCCACGAAGGCAAGCTCACCGAGGTCGTGGAAATTTCCGAGGTCGAGGCCGAGGCGCAAATGTTGAAAGAAATATTGAGCGTGAGGCTGGTGATCGTGATGATGAGTATCCCGAACAGGTTTGTGGTGTTCGAGACTCAAGCTTGAACAGTGTCAAGATCACTATTTCACCCTTTAAAGGAACTAGTGATCCAGATGAATATCTTGAATGGAAGCTTAAGATGGAGCGCATCTTTGAAACCAATGAGATGACCGATGAGAGAAAAGCTGCCCATGCTATTGCTTCGTTTGAAGCCTATGCATCAAAATGGTGGGAATCCGACAAGAGGCATAGAAGAAGAAATGACTATCCAGTAGTCAATACTTGGCCACAGTTGATGAGAGCAATGGATGCTAAGTATTTGAGTGCCAAGTACAGGCAAACTCAAATGCAAAAGCTCTATTAACTAAAGCAAGGGTCCAAGTCAGTCCAAGAGTACCATGATGAGTTCGAAAAGGTTCGATTGAATGTTGATCTGGTAGAGGATGAAGAGCAAGCCATTATCAGATTCAAAAATGGCTTGGCTAGGGATGTGTCATCTCAATTGAGGCTCCACGTGTATCACACGTTGGAAGATCTATTCGATGCTGCCACTGAAGCTGAAAAATTATGAAGGACGATAAGGCAAACCGGTATCGAGGAGTTACTACTTCTACCCCTTTGAACCGAGGAAAAGAATGGAAGAGTCCGAACCAAACAAGTGCTAACACTGTTCGAGATTCGAAGAGACCCTTCGAAAGAGGTGTGACTGTTAACCAATCAAGAGAGGTGGGAGGAAAAGTTCAACTCAACTCTCCTAGTGCTTCTAATATTCAGTGTCATAAATGCAAGGGTTATGGTCACATGGCGAAAGAGTGTCCAACTCGCAAAGTTATGCTTCTGCTCGAAGATGGAACCGTCCATGAGCAAGCGAGTGACACCGAGGAGGAATTTATCGAGGAGACTGACCGAGCTGAAGGTGATGATGATCATGAAGCTACCAAAGCTGATCATCCGGAAATGTTTCTTGTGGTTCGAAGGAATTTGAGCTGCATGACTCTTGAAGAAGAGGACAACCAAAGAGAAAACCTCTTTCATGCCCGATGTCGAGTGAGGGGAAAGGTGTGTTCGATGATCATTGATTCTGGTAGTTGTGCGAATGTGGTGAGCCAAACTTTGGTTTCACAAATGGGACTAACTACTTTGAAGCATCCCCACCCTTACAAATTACAATGGCTGAATGAGTGGGGAGAATTGAGGGTTGTCAAACAAGTGTGGATCAAGTTTAGAATCGGAGAGTATCAAGATGAAATGATATTCGATGTGGTGCCGATGGAAGCCTGTCATTTGCTATTGGGTCGACCATGGCAATATGACCGAACAGCTGTTCACAATGGCAGATCCAACACTTACACTGTAAGGCTTGATGGGAAGAGTTTCGTACTCAAACCTTTGTCTCCAAAACAAGTCACCGAGGACTATAAACGGATGAAACAATTGAAAGAAGCGGCCAAAGCTAAGCTTCCGATGGGAGCAAAATTTGGGTCCGAAGAGACCAACTCACCGCCCGAAGTAAAAGGAATTTGTGCAATCATGCAACCCGGTGAGATCTTACGAGGCAACGACCACGGTCAGATGATGATTTGCCTCGTGCACAAGGGTATCTTTCTAAACTCTAATGATGATTTTTCTAATGATAACCCTTTGCCTAGTGTTGTACAAAGTGTTTTGCAGGACTTCGGAGACATGTTCCCTGAAGAAATGCCAGGTGGATTACCTCCGTTGAGAGGAATCGAGCACCAAATTGACTTCGTACCGGGGTCACAAATCCCTAACAAACCTGCATACCGGTGTAACCCCGAAGACACCAAAGAGCTCCAACGGCAGGTTGATGAGTTGTTGAACAAGGGCCTTGTTCGAGAGAGCTTGAGTCCTTGCGCCGTTCCTGTTATACTTGTCCCAAAGAAAGATGGAACGTGGCGAATGTGTGTTGATTGCCGAGCAGTCAACAAAATAACGGAAAAGTATCGTCATCCTATTCCTCGATTAGATGACATGCTAGATGAGTTAAGTGGTTCTTCATGCTTTACGAAGATAGACCTCAGGTCCGGCTACCACCAAATCCGAATGAAACCTGGAGACGAGTGGAAAACCGCATTCAAGACTAAGGTCGGTCTCTATGAATGGTTGGTGATGCCTTTTGGCTTATCCAATGCACCGAGCACATTCATGCGACTGATGAACCATGTGCTCAAACTGTTCATAAATAAGTTTGTTGTCGTTTATTTCGATGACATACTTTTTTATAGCAAATCTGTAGATGAACATGTTGGACACCTAAGGCTAGTGCTTGATAAGCTTAGAGAAGAGAAGTTATATGCTAACTTCAAGAAATGTGCCTTTTGTGTCGAGCGTGTAGTCTTTCTTGGATTCATTGTCAGTGCTAATGGTGTTGAAGTCGACGAGTCAAAAATTGAAGCCATCAAAGATTGGCCAACTCCAACCTCGGTATCATAAGTTCGTAGCTTCCATGGCTTAGCTAGCTTTTACCAAAGGTTTGTTCGTGACTTTAGCACCGTGGCAGCTCCTTTAACCGAGCTGGTTAAGAAAGACCATCCATTTGTGTGGGGAGAGTCCCAAGAAAGGGCTTTCCAAGAGTTGAAACGGAGGCTTTGTACTGCCCCGTTGTTGCGACTCCCTGACTTCGGCAAAGCATTCGAAGTCGAGTGTGATGCATCTGGAGTTGGGATCGAAGGAGTGCTGATGCAAGAATCGAAGCCAATCGCTTACTTTAACGAAAAGCTTAAGGGTGCAACTTTGAATTACTCTACGTATGACAAAGAGTTGTATGCCCTCGTTCGAGCACTCGCCCATTGGCAGCATTATTTGTGGCCTCGAGAGTTTGTGATCAATAGTGATCATGAGTCCTTGAAGCATCTCCGAGGTCAGGAGAAGTTAAACCGAAGACATGCCAAGTGGGTTGAATTCATTGAGAGCTTTCCCTATGTAATTCATTACAAAAAGGGTAAAGACAATGTTGTGGCCGATGAGCTATCAAGAAAATTTGCCTTAGCGACCACTCTCGCCTCTAGGCTCATGGGATTTGAAAGCATCAAATCGATGTACGAAGACGATCCCAAGCTGAAATGCGTTCGTGACGCAATCTTGAGTGGCCGAAGGGTTGAGAAATATCAGTGGCATGATGGCTACCTTTTCAAAAATGGGAGGGTTTATGTGCCAGTGTCATCGTGGAGAGAGCTCTTAGTTCGAGAAGCTCACTCCGGTGGACTGATGGGACACTTCGGTGTCGACAAAACTCTTGGTATCTTGACCTAGCAGTTCCATTGGCCCAAAATGCGACGGGATGTGGAAAAACTTTGCAACGCTTGTCTCGTTTGCAAGAAAGCTAAATTGAAGTCCAACCCTCATGGTTTGTATACCCCATTGCCTGTGCCTGATCGACCTTGGGTTGATATATCCATGGATTTTGTGCTAGGGTTACCAAGGTCGGGGGAAGGACATGATAGCATCTTCGTTGTGGTTGACCGCTTTTCAAAAATGGCTCACTTTATTCCTTGCAAGAAGTGTGATGATGCACAGCATGTAGCTACATTGTTTGTTTCTAATGTGTTGAAATTGCATGGTGTACCTCGTACTATTGTGAGTGATCGAGACTCAAAATTCATGAGTTATTTTTGGAAGTGCTTGTGGGGTGCCCTCGGCACCAAGCTACTATTCTCGACGTCTCACCATCCTCAGACTGATGGACAGACCGAGGTAGTTAACCGAACCTTGGGATCTTTGCTTCGAGCAATGACCAAAGAGAAGGTTGGGAACTGGGCTGATCGTTTGCCCATGATGGAGTTTGCATACAATCGAACGGTGCATCGAATGATCAATATGACTCCGTTTGAATGTGTGTATGGTTTTAATCCTTTGATTCCACTTGATTTAACACCATTGCCTCGAGATTCTGTTCTTGATTTTGAAGGTACTCGACGAGCAGCTGCCTTGATCGAATTGCACGCAAAGGTGAAGAAGAACCTCGAGGAAGCCTATGCAAAGGTTGCCTTGAAGAAAAATAAGGGGCGAAAAAAGCTGGAATTAAAGAAGGGAGATTGGGTTTGGGTTCATTTTCGAAAGGAACGCTTCCCGAACCTAAGGAAAGGAAAGTTGGCTCCTCGAGGGGATGGTCCATTTCAAGTGTTGACCAAGATCAACAACAATGCTTACGTGATCGACCTCCCTGATGAGTATAATGCGTCCAACACCTTTAATGCTGCTGACTTAGTTCCTTGTGTTGTAGGTCAAACTTCGGAGGACGAGGAGGGCTCGATTTCGAGGACAAAATCTTCTCAAGAAGGGGAGGATGATGCAGCCCAAACACGTGCTGATCAAGTGTTCGATCCACCGAGGAGACCGATGACAAGAAGCCAAGCCAAGCTGCTATACGATGTGCACATTCACTTAGCCTGGCCGAAGGAAAACAATTGCTCCGAAGCTGAGTGGCCGAGCTCAAGGACCGAAGGCGTTATCTTCAGATTTGAGCCCGAAGGCAAAGTGACCGAGGACAATGAGCTCGAGGACAAGTGAGCGACCGAGGACAATGAGTTCGAGCAAGCAACCGAGCACCGAAGTCAAGGCTGCCGAACACAAACTTGTCTCAGCCCTGTGTGGCTTGTTTATTAGTCACTTGTGACTATTTACTATTCAGCCCTTAGCATAGCCTATAAATACTTTATTTTACTTCATTGTAAAGGATCCAGTTTTTGAGTTTATGAAAATATAGCAAGTGCTATTGTGAGCCGAACCCCGACGTGGGCTTTTTAAAGAACTTGTGTCAATCGGTGTTATTCGTTTGAGCAATTTCTTCTTGATCATTCAATTTGTAAGAAGCGGGTCTTTCTTGAGGATTGTTGCATAGTATAGGTGCGTCTTGATTTCCCTTCGATCGAGCTTTGAGACAGGTTCCTCACTGTTCTTTCGAATCGAAGCAAGATTTGTCTTGCTTCTATCTTTACTTTTCTTGTTGTTTTCTTCCACGTTTCGTGTTTATCATTACCCTCGGGTTTGCTTGCACCACTTGTCTAATGAATATGGACATCCTTGATGGCGAGAGACGGGATGCAACTATATTAGCCCTAGAAGGGCGCAGGTTTTGGCGTAGAGAAGCATGATTTGAGCTACTTGATTTCGCTAATAGGATAGTGCCACCTGCAAAACCATCTATAGAGAAGCCCTCTCAGTTGGAACTCAAACCATTGCCTGAGCACCTCAAATATGTTTTCTTGGGACCTAACTCTAGTTTTCGTATTATTATTTCATCTAGTTTGTTAGATGTGCCGGTAGAAAGGTTAATGCAGGTTCTGAAGGAGTGCAAGCAGGCGATTGGATGGACTATTGTTGACATTAAGAGAATAATCCCAGATTTTTGCATGCACAAGATTCTGTTGGAGGAGGGTGCAAAACCTTCAATATAGCATCAACTGAGGTTGATCCCAAACATGAAAGGGGTAGTCAAGAAAGAAATTATAAAGTGGCTGGATGCAGGTATTATCTTTGAAATTTCTGATAGTCAATAGGTAAGTCCAGTCCAGTATGTGCCAAAGAAAGGTGGGATGACTGTGGTTAAAAATAAGAATGATGATCTAATCCCCACTAGAACTGTAACTGGTTGGCAAATTTGTATGGACTATAGGAAGCTAAATAAAGGCACTAGGAAAGATCATTTCCCCCTTTCCTTTATTGATCAGATGCTTGACAGATTGGCAAGGAGGTCTAATTTTGCTTCTTAGATGGTTATTCGGGGTATAACCAGATTCATATTTCCCCTAAGGACCAAAATAAAACTACCTTCACATGTCCCTATGGCACCTTTGCTTTTTGAAGGATGCCTTTTGGTTTATGTAATGGGCCAGCCACCTTTCAATGGTATATGATGGCTATGTTTACGGACATGGTGGAGGATGGATATTGATAATATGGGGAATGTTCGTGGCAAAATGGTTAACTTATCCCCTGACAAGCTGAATGAGTTTCTAAAGCTCCCACAGGTTGATAGAGCTATACTTCAGGCTATTGAGGATGCACCAGACATTGATGATATCAGGCGTGTCATATGTGATAATAATCTGAAGGCTAAGTGGAAGGCAAGTGCAGGGTCTACCCATAACACCTTGGCTTTCAAGTATTTCTCTAAGAAAGCGCTAGTGTATCTGAGATTTATTTGCATGTATTTGATTCCCTATGAGCACATGACAAACATACGGTTTTGAGAGAGTTATGGCGTCTTATACTTTGATGAAAGGGATTGATATTAATGTGGGTTATTTGATAATTCGGAAGTTGCAGCGAACTCGTGAGAATATGCAATGGCGCTTATTCTTTCCTAACTCTTTGACAAAATATATGAGGTTGTTGAAGGTACCGATTAATAAAGGAGACCAAAAGGAGATATAAAGTCCAAAGAAGGTTGATATCACAAATGTCAAGAGCTCGGATGAATATACAACGGAGAAGTTATCTTATGAGTGACGTTTTGATAGAATTGAGCAGATACTACTCAGCCAGTGGCGTGCCTCAGAGCTTTATATGAAGATGAAGGGTGTGGATCTCACTCCTCTTATGACTGAGCTACCTCATACTGATGATGACTGCCTGCTAGTTGGCTTTCCTCTTGAGATTGAGTTACCTGCTGCTTGTACTATGGTTGCACCATCTCAGGTAGTTTCCACTCCTTCTCTTTCTACCCTTGTGGATGCTACGAGAGCTGCTTCCACCCTATTTGTGGGCTTGTTGATACTTCAATGGCTGCTGTGACTACTTCTGATGTTGTTCCTGGTGCACGTCCTGATGTGGGCACCAGTTGTTCTGCTACTGTTGCTTGACACGCAGTACTACCACCCTACATGTTTCATAGTTTTTTTGTTGTAGTGCAGTGAGGACGCTGTATGGCCTTAAGTGTGGGGTGGGAGTTTATTTTGTTGGTACTTTTTTATTCTAGTATGTTTTCATATTTTCTTGTCACTTGACACTTGTTGATTTGTTTCTTTCTTTCTAGTTTTTGTTGGGTCTGCAATATCCCGAATATTCATGGCAATTCAATATTTAGTAGTTCATTAATATTAAAGTAAATTTTTGGCTTTCTTCATTCTTAGCATACCGATAATCTCTTTGGGTTTCTTAGCCTTGGTTCTTTCCAATTGAGTTATTTTTGCTGAACCAGGCATTTTATAGGTTAGATATAAAAAAATTATAAAAAGAAAAAAAATGCCTAAGAAGAGTTCAGAAGGAGGAAAAATGGAAAAGAGGCAGAAAAAGAGAGAAGTGAGGAATTCAAAAGGCAACCTTTAGCTAGAACTACCAACATATTTTTTAACTTCCTTTTTGAGTTCATAATTAGGTATTGCAAGGTGAAACTGAAATGATCTTTGAGTTCCATGTACATTGTGTGGTGAGTTTATTTGTATACTTCTCATTGTTTCATGTTAAGTGTAGAACTTGCCCTGCTTGTTGTTTGAGGCGAAATCCTAGGTAGTCTTGATCTTAAGAATGAAAGTAGGTCTTTTTTGGCCCGCCAGTTCCTAAATTAGCTTACCTAATGAACATATTCCTTAGTGTCCCCAATTTGAGCCTATTGACCTTTTCTTTGGACACCTGAATTACAAGCCCAATCCATTTGCTATTTACCTCTCCTGCGACCCATCTTCCCCTTAATTACTTTAGGTTATGTGACTGGTAAGATGATGTGTTATTAATAAGAGTTTGTACTTGGAAAGAAAGTTGCAAAAGAATGAAGGAAGAAAATACTTGATATTTTCATCATATAAAAAGATGCAAAAAGTGAAAAAAAGGAAAAAAAAAAGAAATAAAAAAAGCAAAGAAAAAAAGAGAGAGATAATGAATTGATGAATAAATGAGGAGAAAGAAACGGATAAAAGAAGGGAAAGTGGATATGAACAAGAAAATATTGAGAAGTGCTACAATTACATAATATGTGAGGAAAAATTGGTAGTGAGTGATGTTTAAAGTGTTAGGGGAATAATTAGTCACTATATACCCAAAAGTGTACCATACCTTACCCCAAGCCAACATTACAAGCTATAAAAATGCACTACTTGACTTATGATTGAGACTCCTACATTAGTGGATAACAACAAAATGAGCAAGTCTATGGTACTTTTCTATGAGACATGGGAAATTTCTTTGTGAGTGTGAGAGTGTTTGATATTTGATATGCCACAGTTTCTCTTGAGATCATATGATGTGTATTTGGTGGTATTTTCTTGTTGTGAGGTACATTGAAACTAAAGGTTTCTATTTTCAATACTTGACTATGACCAAAAGAAAGGGTGTTTGAATTTCATTGATGAGTTCGGTTAAGTTGTTTGTCACAAGTCCTTATCTAATCTTGATGTCTTGCATACTTTCTGTGTATTCTTCTTCTTTGCTCGAGGACGAGAAAAATTCTAACTGTGGGTGGTGATATTTAGCTATTTTACCTATATGTTGAGGATATTTTTACCATATTCTAATAGTAAATTTATGAGTTTATATGCAAAACTATCAAAATTTGATACTAATTGACTTGTTTGATGTTGTAGGAATTGAACATGGTGAATTGAGGAAGAAAGTACAAGTTTTGGAGTTAAAACTGAAGATATTAAAGATTTCAAGTGATCTGTGTGCCACGCGAGCTGAATTGTGTGAAAAAATTGAGTCCACGTGGCATGCGGGCGCCACGCTAAGCAAAAAATTGTGGGCGAAATTTAAGCACTTTTTAGACCATTTGCTTAGTTTCCAACAAGGTATAAAAGCTTTTCTTGCCTCCCTTATAGGAAGCAAAAAGGAGGCTAGAGCTTTGGAAACTTCAAGAACACGAGAGTTTTTCCTCAATTTTTTATTCCTTTTTCTTAAATTCTTTCCTAAATTGTCATCTTTATTCTTATGTGCCTAGGGATAGATTCATAAGTTGGGGTTAAACACCTAGCAACATTTCAACCAAAAACAAAGGACTTAGGTTGGCAAACCGGTGATTTTCTGACCATTGATCCGTATTGTGAACGATACTTGTGTCCTATGTATCTTCATTAAGTAATTGAAAAATTATTTAGTGAAAGTTACAACTATTACATGGGAGTGAATAGTTGTGAATTTGGAGCAAGTGTTCAATAGAAAGAACCAAGTTGAATTTGTAAAAGCATTATTCCAACACATAGGTAGGAGTTGGGTAGATCAATCATAGGTTTTACATCCTTTGAATCAGTCTTAATTTCTATTAATTGTCATTTACTTTATTGTTAATTTTTATTACTTAGTCGTTACTATAAAACAACCTTAGAAGTTAGTTGATAGATAAATTAATTAGAATAACAACTAGATCTCGAGTGTTCTCTGTGGTATTTGACCTCGGGCTTCAAATACCGAGCTATATTTGCCGCGACTGCTTAGTCCCTTTTATAGGGCATAGTTGAGCAAGATCATTATTCAAGGAGTACTTCAGCCCACAATGTTTCAATTCAAGAACACTTACAATTTCAATCAAGAACTCTTCAAGAATTAAGAACACACAAACAGGCTGAAAATTCCAAGAACCAATTCAAGAACTCAACCAACTCAACCTAGGGTTTCAAGATTTTTTCAAGAAAATCAAGAAACCCTAGGCGTGCAACAGTAAAAAAATACGACTGAATCACTCACACTATGGAATTCAATCAACGAACAATGGCTGAATTTTATCAAACCCTAGCCATCGTTTTTCTTCTTTTCTTTCACGTTTTCCTTTTTTTTAATCCAAAAATGAAATAAGACTTGGTTTACAAGTTGTTTGTTTCTTTTGTAGTATATAAAGACTTTGTTTCTTTTGTTATTCTTATTAATAAAATTTATCACTAGGCTCCAAGCTAGTGATATTCGCTTAAAAAAAATTCTAGGCATGAAGAATAGAATTGTGATTGTAAGAATAAACCATTTCCAAGTTCTGATACCAACTATGCAAACAAATTTATGAAAGGAAAAGACAAGATAGAAACGAGACACAATTGAAAAAAAATCAAAGCAATAATTAGGAACTAGTGTAGTGACCTCTTTGATTGGTTTCAAAGGCACCTACACTATGCAAACAATCCTCAAGAAAACCTATTTCTTGTAAGTTGATTGATCAAATAAATAATAGTTCAATTGGATTCCACCAAGAGAAAAAGTCTCACAATAGGCTCTCTCCCATGAGAGTAAAGTATATGTTTTCTGATGTAAAAGCTAAGTAATGAAATAAAGCCTAAGTGTGACCTTTTATAGGTTTGGTTCACAAGTGACAAGTTGGCTAATAAAATAAGACCACACAGGGCCAAGAAAGCACTAGTGGTTTAAAAACAAGAACTAATCCCGTCACAACTTCTGGGCATTGGGCGGCCAGCCCTGGAGGGCATGGGGGGAGCGCCTCCTAGACTCCAGAGAGTAGAACATTCCATACTTAGCCGATTTCACCGTATTGGTTCTAGGGCGGAGAATCCTTGCTCTAGGGTAGAGCTCTCTTTAAAGATCCAGAGACGGTACACTTCTGGACCAGTGAAGGGCGAGGCGCCCTATGACTGATGCAGGGAAAATGCGGAAAAAGAATAACAAGATAAAAGCGAGACGTGGCTCGAACAAATAACCCAAGTAGCACCGAAGAACTTGTTTCGATACACCCCGGGAGATCGTCAAGGAACACCTACACTAGGCAACTACCCTCGAGTTAACTAGAACCCGCAAGTAGAATGATCGGGGTGGGGTCGACATTCAACTAGAATCTACTAGTAGAAGACAAGTCCTAAACAAGGTTGGTTTTCATAAACCAAAAGAGTTCAACTCTTTACAAAATTCATTCATCATTCAAAATAAACTACTAATGAAAATAGGCTAGGCTTGGCTATTTATAATATTTTCCAAGCTTGCACAATGACTAAAATACCCTTACTAATAAGGTTCATCAAATAGGCCATGTAGGGAAAAATAGTAATAATACCTAAGTTATAAAAAGTCTTCAGCGTTCCAGGCAGGGAGCCTAGGCCTAGGCAGGGTGTCTAGGCCTAGGCGGGGCGCCTGGAACTTAGGCAGTGAGTTGGGAGGCTGAAGGCTAGGTGGGGCTCCTGGCTGGGTAGGGCACCTGGCTAGGTTGGGCGTCCCTCCTCCTCCTTAGGCGTGGGGCCTAATGCTGAAACCATCCGAAGCACTTCCAAAGCTCTTGACTTCAAGTCCTTTGCATCTTCCAAGCTTGGCATATGTTGGAAAGTGTCTTGGCATGATTTGCCCCGCATCATCCTCCCCTTCTGGAAGAGATTTCTTCCTCGAAATCAAAGCGTTCTCGTCCATGGCGTCATCATCTCCTCGGGGTGCCAAAAGCTATCCTCCCTTGTACTTCTTGAACGTCGCTTTGGCATAGGCTTCTTCCAAGATCTCCCTTGCCTTAACATGGAGCTTAGGACCTACAAGCAATGACAAGCAAACACAAACCCTCCTACTTTGAAAGTAGGTTAGTGCAACAAGTGTGGAAAACACACTCTTGTGGTATAACCAAGCATCAATACTAATCACAAAGATCAAGTCTCCAAGGAGAACAACAAGTACTTGGTTCAATGAAAATATTCACTCAACATAATAATGATCAAATAGGTCATGGGGATATGGGAAATGTAAGATCAAACTATCAAAATCCCCTTGAACCTTAAGCTCACGATCAACACACCAATCCATCCTCAAAGTGTGATCAACATGCGAAGTGGAGTGAGTTAAATAACCTAACCTACAAGTAACATCAATTACTCCACTCCCCTTCTTTAGAGCATACTTACTCACACCAAGGAATTCCTTTTCACCTCCAATTTCATCACTTAAGTAACCATTCTCAAAAGACAAGCTCTCAAGGAAGGTATTGATAATGGCCTCTTCTTCATCATAACCCCAACAAGCAATAGTAGGGTCACTCAAAGAGTCATTTACCTCAATCAAGTTTTCGCACAATGGGTTGCCTAAGGAGTCAAATCCTTCACACCATGGAGATTCCATCTTACTACAAACCCTAGTCCGATACAAGTCACTACCACAAATGAGGATTCTTTCAAACAATGGATTAGTAAAAACATGCATCTCAATTTCATGATTAAGCATAGACAAGTTATCAAGACTAAGTTCATTACTCTCATTTGAGGAGTCATCATAGACAACCTTGTCTAATTCATGCAATTTGGAATTCCATCCTCACCATAACACATTTGTCCACCAAATAGGAGCATATAAATAAAGGTATGATAAACGATCTCATCTTCCCCTTTGTCAAAAATTGGTGGTGTGTCATAGCAAAGGTCACAATCATTGTCGACTAGCAATTCTACACTAGAGAGAGATTCACTAAACAATGAGCTCACATCATGATGTGGCTTAGCATTTGTCTCAACTAGTGTTTCACAAGCACACTCAAGTTGACAACTAGACTCTTCACTAGTGGTATACTCACTAGATGCATCAAAAACACCAACTAGTGTCGAGTCATCACAAGACAAATAGTTAGTAGGCTCATGAAAAGGTAAAGTAACACTTATATTTGTAGTACTTCCTTGATCACTCACAAGGCTTGAAGTGTCATATGCAACTCCTCCTTCATGAAGCTCACATTGAGAACTTGCCTCCTCTTGTCTTTCCTTCCAAGCATATGGTTGAGGCTCCAATGGCTTATCTTCAATTGTACCTACACAAGAACTTTCACAAGAAAAAGTATAAGAAGAAGAAGAAGAAGAAGAAGAAGAAGAAGAAGAAGAAGAAGAAGAATTGTTAAAACAATGGGTGCTCACACTCTCAATTTTTCTTTCCTCACCTCCCTTCTCTCTCAATTTTACCTCATCGTCAAGTGTAGTTTGTGGTGACAATCCACTCACATCACTCCTCAATTCCTCTCCATTTTACTCTCTTGGATTGTCACCGGTCACTCCCTCACTTCTCTCTATCTTTTCTCTCTCATTTGAAGTGGAGTGACTCCCATTTTCATCATGCAATGGCAAGACAATAAGATTGTTTGCCTCGAGTTCAAGTACAATGGGTGACTTTGCTTTAGCCGCCTCCCTCGACTCCATCATTCGCTTGTACTCTTCCCTTACTTGTCTTGGAGTCAAAGGTCTAAGCACATACTTTCTCCAATCTTGCTTGACCGTGTAGGAGTTGGTCCGACCATCATGCACAACAGATCTATCATATTGCCATGGTCTCCCAAACAAAAGATGGCAAACTTGCATCGGAACCACATCAAACATGATCTAATCTTTATAGTTCCCAATGCTAAACTTTATCAACACTTGTTTTACCACCTTTAGTTCACCACACTCACTAAGCCATTGTAAACGATATGGTTTTGGATGCTTTAGAGTGGGTAACTTCAATTGGAAAATCAAGGATTGGCTCACTATATTGGCACAACTCCCCGAATCAACAACCATAGAACATACTTGCCCCATCACACGACATCTTGCATGAAAGAGGTTTTCTCTTTCATCATTTTCCACCTCCTCTTCCATGACAATGGTACTCAAGCTCCTCCTAACCACCAAGAATAGTTGAGGATTATCATCTCCTTCTATGGCCTCCTCACAAGCAACTTCCTCATCTTCCTCTACTCCCTCATTTTTGGGCTCACTATCTTGCTCATACACCAAATTACCAACCACAACTATGGTTCTTTTTGTAGGGCAATCCCTAGCAAAATGACCATAGCCCTTGCACTTATAGCATTGAGTAGAAGTATAAGTAGGATTACTCAAGCGAGTTTTAAAAGTACCTTCCAAGTATGGTGTAGTCTTCTCATATGGCTTCTTCACTTCTTTGTTAGCACTTGCACTTGGAAAGTTTGCATTTGGAGTCTTCCACTCTTTTGGCTTGCTTGTGGAAGTAGGAGTGTTGCTTTTGGACTTCTCTCCCTTAAGCCAATTCTCGGCATCAATTGCGGCTTCAAACATATCTTGAAGTGAGAGATAATGATGCAACCTCAATTGAGAAGCTATACCATAGCTCAAGCCATTCTTGAAACGGATCATGGCTTCTTCTTCACCCTCGGTATCCATATCCAATGCCATCTGGGTCTTCTCAAATTCATCAAAGTACTCATGCACCGTTTTGACACATTGTTTTAGATCATAGAGCTTCTTGAGTTACTCTTATCGATACCTTGGAGTTATATACTTGGTATTCATGAGTCCTTTCAAATCATCCTAAGCCACATTCAAATGAAAATTCATCATTCTTCTTGACCTCTTCATGGACTCCCACCAAGTAGAAGCATAGGCCTCAAAGGTAGAAATAGCATAGGTGTCCTTTCTTTCCTCGGTCATCTCATTGGTGTCAAACACTCTTTCCATGAGTAGTACCCATTCCAAGTACGCTTCCAGATCACAAGTTCCCTTAAAGGGTGGAAGATTGAGCTTAACACTATTGAGGTTGTTGTTTTCATGTACCCTATGATTAGGCTCCGGTTGGCCTCCATAGTGGTCATCATAAGCAACATATTCCCTCCTAGCATTCCTTCCATCAAATCTCATGGGTGGCCCTCGACCTCGGCCTCTACCCCTATCCACATTTCGAACCCAATTCATTTACCTCCTAGGTTGATAAGGAGCATCATACCCATAGGCTTCATTTCCATACTCGGCTTCCTCCCCTTCATGAACTTCATCAATTTGCTCAAGAGGTGGAACATTCCGTACGGGTCTTCAAAGTGGAGCATTTCCTTGAGGATTGCCCAAGTTGTGGGGACTGCCCAAGTTGTGGGGATTGCCCACGGGTTGGATGTTACCCAACACACACACTTGAAGAGCTTCAACTTTACTTTGTTCTTTCTTAGTTAGCTCCGCAAAGTGTCCAGGAGTCATAAGAGTGCTATGACTTGTGCCTTCTCCGGATTCAATTTGGACACTCGGGGTCCTCCTCTCACCGGTCTCAACTTGATTCCTCTCCACGGTCTCAAGTCTCAAAGATATGTCCTCCAACTTGGCCATAATGGTAGCCATGAAATCCTTCATGGGATTATCTCTATCATTTGCCATTGTGCCTACAAAATCAACAAACGTTAGTAAAACATCTCACACACACCCTTACGTGTATAGCACTCGGGTCACTCATTTAGTGGTGGTGGATATTTCACTCAAACTTGACTTCTATAGCTTCAAGTAGTTGAACAACAATCCTCAACTCAATCACTCAATTCATGAGTCAAGTATACTCCGGGGTGAGTGGAGTTAATGTGACTCTATTGGATGATAAGCACTTTAAAGTGAGGACTTGAGTCAAAAGATTCTACGAGTTTTCTTCTAATTCTACTCTCCTATCTAGGCACGAGTTACCTAAAAGCTTCAAATGCTAGTACCAATTAGGTAGAAAGGTTACCCAAAGTAGTACTAGTTAGATGTTATGCAAACAAAGAAATAGGAAAACTTAGGAAAAACTACCCCAAACAACAAGCTTAAGCTGCAGGAGGGGCGCCTGAGATCTTAGGCAATAGCCAAGTCAGGCAGGGCGCCTGGGCTGGCAGGGCGCCTGGCCCTGGAGCAGTTTCAAATCGTTCCAAACTTGCTCCAATCCGATGTTTTCAACTTGTTTTCACAATCCAATGATACCCAAAGTTGTTTTTGATCTTTTCTAACAAAGCCCAATGAAATTTACAACCAAACAATCAATTTCAAGATTCAAAGCCACGAACTTAAGAACAGTGGGGGTATTCAAAGGGTTTCAAAATGGATTGTGAATCTTCAATTGTGGTGTTATCCAACCCCAAATCTCACAAAATTTGTTTCAATTTGCTTGTTTTTCAATGTAGAACAAACTCCTATAATCAAATCAACAATCAACAATCATCCAACCCATGAATCATCCAAAAATCATCAAGAACAAGGGTTTAAGAAGGATTTAACAATTTTGGGATTTTCAAATTTCGAATTTCTTGATTCCAATCCAATCCACGAGATTGTGGTACCCAAACGTCGGGTTTTCAACAAGGATCAATATTCCATAACACCCATAACAAGAATCAAACACACCAAAAAGTTATGACAAATTTTTGAATTTTTTCAACTTTTCTATTTTTTTGTATTTTTCTTCTTTCAATAACTTCAACAACAAGAAAACTAAAAGAAAAGATACTAGGCACGAAGAACCAAGGGTCGGGGGGTTTGTAAAAACAAAACCTGAGCCTTGCTCTGATACCAAACTGATGCAGGGAAAACGCGGAAAAAGAATAACAAGATAAAAGCGAGACGTGGCTCGAACAAATAACCCAAGTAGCACCGAAGAACTTGTTTTGATACACCCCCGGGAGATCGTCAAGGAACACCTACACTAGGCAACTACCCTCGAGTTAACTAGAACCCGCAAGTAGAATGATCGGGGCGGGGTTGACATTCAACTAGAATCCACTAGTAGAAGACAAGTCCCAAACAAGGTTGGTTTTCATAAACCCAAAGAGTTCAACTCTTTACAAAATTCATTCATCATTCAAAATGAGCTACTAATGCAATAGGCTAGGCTTGGCTATTTATAATGTTTTCCAAGCATGCACAATGACTAAAATACCTTTACTAATAAGGTTCATCAAATAGGGCACGTAGGGAAAAATAGTAATAACACCTAAGTTATAAAAAGTCCACAGTGTTCCCGCCTACGCCTAGGTGGGGCGCCTGGAACTTAGGCGGTGAGTTGGGAGGCTGAAGGCTAGGCGGGGCGCCTGGCTAGGCGGGGCGTCTGACTGTGCTAGGCGTCCCTCCTCCTCCTTAGGCGTGGGGCCTAATGCTGAAACCATCCGAAACACTTCCAAAGCTCTTGACTTCAAGTCCTTTTAATCTTCCAAGCTTGGCACATGTTGGAAAGTGTCTTGGCACGATTTTCCCCGCATCAATGATAGGGGCGGAGCGCCCTCTGGAAATTCTGTAGCTCTGCTCATTAACTTCCCCCAGCTCTCCTCTAATGCTCTCACCTTCGCAACGGCTCCTTAGCTTGACTCTTGATGGATGGCTTCTTGTCCCAGATTTGACTGGATCATGAGGGTAGGAGGATTCTTCCCTGGAGTAGGAGAATTCTGCTCTATTCATTGGGCACATGTGACCCCATTACATCATGTTGCATTTATTTCATTTCGTTATATGGCTTACTAGACTAGTGTTATTATTTTCATTGTTTTCTCTATGCTTTACTTATCTTTCTGTTGATGTTGGTTAGTGATTTCTTGGCTAGCCTATATATTCTTCGAGGTAGCTAGCTATCCCTCACTTACAGAGTCTTTACGAATCACTCCCTATATGTTTCTTGTGTTGTCTTTTTTTTTGGTAGATTCTGCACCAGGACCCAGCATACACTGTGATTAAGGAGCGAGGACATTCTAGATGTCAGTAGTGAGCTAGTGTTTTTCTGTTGAAGCCAACAACTATAGATGTCTTGTTTCAGATCTTATTTTTCTACCTTCGTGAGATGTATATATTCTCTTGGACTTCATACATGTCTGATTTGGATAGCTCTGAACCTTTGTACTTGGGTAACTAGTTGCGTTCTTTTTGGCAGCTTATCAATATATATATATATATATATATATATATATATATATATATATAAACTGCTTCAACTTGGATTCTTTTAGTTGTTTCAATGTTAGTTTTGTATTGTTTTATTAATTCAGTCGTTAAGGTTCGCCCTATAGGTCTAGGGGAGGATGTGGGGTGCTCGTATGAACTAACCGAAAAATTGGGCCGTGTCAATAAGTTCCTTGATCCATGATGAATGAAGTCTTTCCTTGATCTTCTGAATCCTTGCGGATTTAGTGAAACGACCTTGATTAGTCGTTTTAAGAGTTTGGGCTCCGATTGGAGAGCTAACAGTCTTAAAAGCTTTGTAAGATCCATTAGGACTTGCTTGTAAACTTTGAGCTAAATCCGACCTCGTTTAGTAGGTCTTTGAAGACAATTTCGATTTCGAGTGTAGGTAAAGCCCAAAAGAGGTTTTCATGCTCGAATTGAGTAAATGAGCTCTGATTTAAAATTTGAAGGTATCGCTAGGTGTATGGTCAATTGTGACATGTGTGAGCTTTTAGAAATAAAATCTGATGTCATTCAAATAGTTTTTGCTTATGTTCCAAGAGTTGGAAGTTATCCTCTTCCGTTTGGCCCTGCGTTGCATTTCACAGATCCAATTCGAGATCTATCGTTGTGAGTAGGTCATATATGAGTTGTGCTACTTGCATCCAAAGTTTGGGGTGATTCCAACCTTTGAAGAGTCTTATTTGGACCCAAAATGCAACACCAGATGATGTTGTCACGACACTAGGAGAATGCCCTATGCGATTGTGCAGTGTCTGGTATGATAGCACTGTGTTTTTGATATTCTTCAGCGAGAAAGCACCCTATGTGGCACGACAAAAAATACAGAGTCACAAAGCGACGATATATGTGGGAAAGCAAAGGTTCAGGGGTATAAAAGGATCCTTTTGCTCGGCTAATTCCATTTTTGAATTCTATCTTCCTATGTTCGGTTGAGAGCATTTCAAGGGTACCAATTCATCTTAATCACCCATGTTAGGTTCCTTCACCTTTCTAATGTGTTAATTCAAGGTTATAGGGTGGGGATTTCATGAAATTGGCTTGAACTAAAGGGGGAGGAACCCTAAGTTTTGTTGAATTAGGGAATTTAGTCGAATTGACCTTAAAATTGTAATCCAATGATATATTTGGATTTGTGGGACTGTGAGAAATATGGAAATGTATCTTTTATGGGCTTTTGGCTAAGCTGGGCCCCAGGGTAATTTATTAGTTTCCTTCTTTATCCAGCTAAAAGTAAAATTATCTTTGATGGACACTTATAAGTGCGATTACTCTTCTTTGGCTCAGAAAGGACTAAATCTGAAAGGCTTCGGAAAGGAAAAACAATCCTTCAGTAGTTGTATTGACCCTGGAATAGAGATAAGTGGTTTCATCCTATTCTTTATGGTCTTAGGTCTTATGGATGTTCTACCCACGTGTCCCTTACGTGCGTAGCCGTTAGACGTACTTATTATGCCATGATTATGTTTGCTCTGTATCTTTGTGTTGTGTTGTGGTATGTTGTCTTGCATTATTCTCGGTGTCGAGTAAAAAATATGAATGCCCTGTTGTTGATATGAATACCAGTAGCTAGGCTATAACAATACTCTGTTATTGTTGTTGAAGTCAGTTAATAAACTTTAACCTTAGTGTTATATTGAGAATAAAGGTTTTAAGGTAATTATGGATATCAATTGGGGAAATAAAGGTATTTTATTAGAGTTCTGAATCTTGAAAAAATACCCAGGTAATAATGAAAGACATGCGCTAGTGATACACGATATTGTATCATGAGCAGAAGAATTCTGCTGTAACTAGAACGATATTAAGTATTTGTGGATGCGCCACGGATGCTGCATCACTTTGTAAACCCTTGATGTGCAATGGATTTCGCATCACCGATGCGCTATAGAGTTTGCATCATAGGTGCGCTATGGAGTTTTCACATAATGCGCAATCGATTTCGCATCATATCGCATACCCCCAGAGTGTGAGAGAGTCTGTTCCAGTGTGGTATTCAGGCACATGTGACCCTATTACATCAAACTGCACTCATACCATTTTTTTATACAAGTTGTTACATGATGTGTGACTGTTTCCTCGTGTTATTTGTGTACTGTTATACATTGCTAGATGTTATAAGCTTCTTATTTCTCTCCGGCTCGCTTACCTGTTTCTTCGAGGCAGCTAGCTAGGCCCACTTACGGAGTCTTTTCAACTCACCGTCTATTATTTTTTTATTTTTACTATTTCATTTCGGCAAGTTTCTCTCCATGACTGAGTTCAAGGTGCGATTGAGTAGCGAAGTTGTGACAAGCTGTCAAGGTGAGCCAACTTTTGTCCAGGATGGCTACCAACTCTAGATAGCTTATATTAGATCTATTTTTCTCTCTTTAAAAGATGTATATACTTCCTTTGTACTCTTAGATATCTGGTCTGAATAGACTGAACCTTATAAGTTGGGTAGATTGTTGTATTTCATTTTGCTTATATATATGTATATTTGTGTTGTTTTTCTAAGAATTATTTTGTATCTGATATAATTAAAGTCTATAGGGTTCATTCGATGGGTCTAGGGGAGGAGTCGGGTACCCGCACGGTCTGTCCAGAAATCTGGGTCGTGTCATTTAGTTGTATCAGGAGTATGCACCTAAGAAACTTAGCTACTCCTGCTCGATAGGTGTGCCTATGAGTTGATCAATCGGTGGCAACAAGAATGAATTTCTGGGACATGCTTTATTTAGATTGGTAAAATCAATGCATATCCTCCATTTTCCATTCTTTTTTAAAACTACCAGTGCATTAGCAAACCAATCGTGATACTTAATTTCTCATATTGACCTATTATTAGCAGCTTAGCGACTTCTCATCAATAATTTTGATTCTGTATTTCTGGTTCTTCTATCTTTCTATTTGACTGGTGAGTATTTTGGGTTTATGCTTAGCTTATGAGTCATTATATGTGGAGCTGTCCTTGGTCATGTTAGCGCGGTACCAAGCAAAACATTTAACATTATCTTGCAAAAAGGAAATAAGTTTATCTCTGAGTTTAGAGTTAAGTTTGAGCCCATATTAATCTTTTTTGGGAAACATTTGTTTGTCATGGCAAAATTGTTCGTGCGATGATAGATATCGATGCTAGTCATAATTATTTGGCCACCACATAAGTGGAGCGACTAGGACTTGTCGTAGAGAAGGGTCGTGGTCGAGTGAAGGCTATTAACTCTCCAGCTCAACCTGTTGGAGGTGTGGCGAAGGGAGTTCCAATCAAATTGGGTCCCTATAAGGGAAGACTACATTATTTATAGTCACGATAGATGATTTCAAACCGATCCTTGGTTTGGAGTTTTTGCGGGAAACTCAGACCGCTGTCTTGCCGCATGGCGACGCCCTATGATAACGGGGGCAAAACCATGCATGGTTTTAACTCTGTCTGTAAAGTTGAAGGAGAGGAGCAGCTCAGCCATGCAACTGAAGAAGGGTGTCAAGAGACAGGAACCAACGTTCTTGGCTACTTTATGCTTGGACGAGATTGAGCGGGTATCTGGCCCTATTCCTTCGGCTGTGAAGGATATGTTGGTGGACTTTGAAGATGTGATGCCACAAGAAATTCCTAGGCGACTTCCGCTTAAGCGAACTATAGATCATCAGATTGAGCTAGTGCCTGGTGCAAGGCCTCTTTCCCGGGCACTGTACCCAATGTCACTACCCGAACTCACCGAGCATTAGAGAAAATTGACAGAAATGCTGGACACTGGGATTATTGTGCCCTCTAAGGCTTCATTTGTTTGCACTTAATGGGGTCTGGATCTAAATTGTTTAGATAACTACCCATTAAGTGCATTTGTTTTTTAATATTTAAAAAGCTCTTAATAATACTTAATGTCACTTTTCAAATAAGATGTGTGACAAAGTCTGTAAAGTATTAAGAGACTACTTCCACTTTTCATTGCAAAAAGGCAACTTTACATTGCCACCTCTCTCCAACTATCAACCACCATCCAAATCTTCCCCTTGCAATTTCTATTGGGTATTTTTCTTATGGAAATTTTAATCTTGCTTCAAATTTCTACCTGTATTTTTCAGCTTTGTGATTGGAGTATAAAGAGATCCATTTCAAAATATATTATGAGGAAAATAATAGAAGAATACAGTGGTAAAACTGGTGGGTTTTCAAGAAAGAAAATGGTTAAAATAGAAAGAGGTACATTTATTAAATTTTAAAAATAGATATTATATGACTATTCAGATATTGTAAAAACAAACAATCTTAATCATTCAGTATTCAGGTTTTGAAACAATATCTTAATTTTCAGGTGTGTAATCAGATTCAGGCATCTTAATCGTAATAAAAACAAATGACTCCTAAGTCCCCTTATTGATGCAATATAAACTAGCAGAAGCAAACACGACACAAATAATGCGGAAGCGAAAAAAGGATAACAAGAAATCGAGACTAGGAAGGCAAGAAATTAGAAGAAAGAATCGAATTTAATTCACACACGTTGATTGAGCTCAAAAGAGAGAAAGAGAAACTTGAACCTTACAATGGAATCAAACTAGGTGTCAATCTCCATAGGTTCCAAGTAAAGTCATACACGAAGCCTCGGGCTTCAACAAGAAGGGCTCGACCTCTTCAATGTTCTTTCTTCTCTATTCAAGATTCATAAACTAACTAACTAATGAATGAAATGGCAAAGGGAAGCTTATATAGTTTTCCCATACACAATTGTGAAATGACAAGCCCATAAGACAAGCTAGTGAAATCACTTAGGGCTTAGAATAGGAATTACACCACAAAAATAAGTCTTCAAATGGCCCGGAACTAGGCGCCCCGCCTAATGGAATGAGGTGCCCCGCCTGAACATGGAACAAGGAAGCAGGCGCCCCACCATGACTGAGTAGGCGGTCCGTCCATTGTGCAGAGGCGGTCCGCACACTCCAAACTCCAGAGAATGGTGCAAGCTGTAGGCGATCCACCCAAAATAGAGGCGCCCCACCTCTTCCTGAAGCATCTTGAATTGGCTCAAAATGTGTCTTCCGAGCCTCTCCTTTGTCGCCTAAGTGGTCCTCCTTCCATGGCACTTGAATGCATGATCTTTAAGCCGCATCCAGAGCCTTTGACTTGTATTCCTTGTGCTCTCAAGCTTGGTTTTTGATGGTTTTCGTTTAGGCCAATTTATATCGCATCATCCTCTCCTTCTTGAAAGGATTTCGTCCTCGAAATCAAACCATCGAAATCAACATTCAAAACAAGCACAACCAAAGTTTCCTACTTCACAAGTAGGTTAGCTCAACAAGAATAAGTGCAATTAGTGTGGAAAACATACTTTTGTGATAGAGCCAAGCATCAACACCCATTAAAAAGCGTATATTCCCAAAAGAAATAATAAATTCTTGGCTCAACAAGAACAAGCACTCAAAATCATAACAAGCAAAGAGATCAAGGGTACGCATGTAGCAATCAAATGTCCTATGACCCCTAAGCTTACTACCAACACACCAAGCCTTCAAATAAATTTCATCAGAAGGTGACACATCGGCTTTGGCATTCTCAACACTCAAGGTGTGCTCAATATATGGGATGGAGTAAGTAAAATAGTTCAATCCACAACTAACATCGAATACTCCACTCTCCTTCTTAGAAGCACTCTTACACATACCGAGAGGTGCCTCTTCACCTCTAAAGTCACCTCCAAGACAATCCTCCTCACCAGACAAACTCCAAAGGAAGGTCTCCAAAATAGGTTCTTCATCATTATAGTCCACAGTGAAGGCTAGGACTACTAGAAGATAGGTCAACACAACCAATATCAAGACCACTCTTCTCACTTGGAGTTCCAACAATGGATCGTCCGTAGAGTCTAACTTTTCAAACCATGGAGGTCCTACTTTACTACAAACTCTAGTCCAATACAATTCACTACCACAAATGAGATTGCCTTCAAACAATGAAAATGTAAAGGCATGCACCTCAAATTCATGGTTACACAAAAGCATAGTATCAAGACTAGGTCCTTCACTCTCACTCGAGGAGTCTTCGAAAACAAATCGATCCATCTCATACTCTAGAGACTCCTCAAGATCACAACCACCCTCACTACGACACAAGAGACCACCACTAGTAAGTAAGCAATCAAAGGGAAGAATAGGATAATCATGCAATTCATCTTCTCCTTTATCAAATATGGGTGGGGTATGATAACAAGGTTCACAAAAAAGGTCAACTTCAACATTTTCACTAAAGAGAGGTTCAAAGAAAACCGAGCTCACATCATGATGTGGCTTTTCAACCCTCTCAACTAGTGGTTCATTGGCACTCACAAGTTGCCCATTCGACTCTACACTAGTTGCAAACACATTGTAATCATACAAATCGCCAACTAGCCTAGAGTTTTCACAAACAACATCACAAGACAAGGAAGTATCATGCTCAAGGGAGGAAGAACTAACACATACCTTTGAGTGGCCATTTTGCTCACTCAATGCACTTGAAGTGTCATGGATAATGTCTCCACCTTGTAACTCACATTTGGCATCACCTTCACCTTGTCTTTCCATGTTGGAACATGGTTGAGGCTCCATCGGTTTGCCTCCAAGAATACCTACACAAGTACTCAAACAAGTAGAAGAAAAAGATAAAGGGTTAATGTTAGAATAAGGGGGCCCTCACTCTCAATTTTTCTTTTTTCCTCTTTATTTTCCCTCATTTTCTTTTCAAGGTCGGGTGTAGATTCGGGTGGTGACAACCCACTCACATCACTCAACATAACCTCTCCTTTTTCCACTTGAGAGTTGTCACCAGTCGCTTCCTTACTCCTCTCTATCTTTTGTCTCTCAAATTTGGGTGAATTGGGACGAGGCCCAAGAATACCCATAGTCGGAGTAGGTGGACTCTTAACATCAACCCCGAATCTAGGACTTGGAGACTCAACACTTGAGATCTCCTCCTTCTTTGTTGGTGAACCACTTGGCTTTGAAGCTTGTGGTTTGGGATTCACCTTGTTGACATTTGTCAACCCTTTTCTTGCAGTAGTCCCATCATTGCTTGTGATTGTAGGACTTCTTGTTAGCACTCTTTCAACCATAGGATGAGGTTCTTGCTCCTTTCTTCTTTGCATTGCCAAGGATCGTGCACTAGCAAGTATTTGGTCCCTTCCTGACAAGGTTAAAATTCAAAAGCCCTTTGACCCATGCTCACAAGATACATATTCTTCCCAACGCTATATTGCATACTCTTGTTTTGCAACCATGGATCACCTAACCATACATCAATATTTCGCAAGGGATACACGTCACACAAAGCATGCTTCTTATAACCCCTATGAGATATGAGCACTAAAGCCACCTTTGAAACCCAAATCCCATTATACTCATAAGGATGCTCTAAAGCTTGGCATGGTATCCCTAGCCTATCAACCAACATAGGGCTAATACAATTGGCATCGGTCTCACTAATTTTGAGCAAGTTGCCTCCATGTCCATTGACCTCAAAGATGAACCTTCGCTCTCCCAAGTGTTGTAAAGGGTCATCTATGAAAGATCTTGGAAATTCAAGAATGCCTTCAACTTGAACTCGAATCTTCCTTATTCCTCCTCTCCTAGCAACACCACTAGGATAACTTCCACATCCCGTCACTCTTCCAACATTAGAAATGCTGTTGGAAGTCGAGGAAGGAACCTTGCCATGGAACCCATAAGTGCCTCTAGCCTTGGTTCCATAGCCCATAGTACTACTCCTACTACAACCATCCACGCCCCTCACGGCATATAACCCCTTTGTAGAAAAAGCAACACCATCTCTTAAACCAACCTCCTCATGGAAATTAGAAGCATTAGGTCGCTTAGCGTACCTAGAAGGTGCAAGCTTCTTCTTTCCCATGGAATAACCACCACCTCCTCCCATACTAATGGAAGGACCTCTACTACTCCCTTGCACACCGTTAGCAACACCAAGAGAAGATGTAAATGAATAATTTCTATAATCAACCTCATCATCAACTCTATGTATGTCACTATCAACATACTCAAATTCATCACAAGTAGAGTAAGTAGGATCAATGTACCTTGAAGCGTCACCATCTTCAAATTCTTGACTCGAGGTATAAGGATCAGCACATTCTTCATCACAAGCCTCATAGTCTTCTTCAACTTCACGATCATCATAGTGAACTGCTTCATCACCATAGGAGCCATGGTTTCTATCATCATAGTAATGGCCATCGTCATCATCATAGGAACCATAGTCTCCATCATCACCATACGAGTCATACCAACTCGCATCATCCCCATATGAGCCATAATCTCCACAATCAATATCCGACATTGCTGCAACACCAAAAGACAAAATTTCTCAAAATTCACTCCCTCATGTGTATCACTCAATATATGAACACTCAAGAGCGAGGCCTTCACAACTTGGGAACCAAGGTGATCACAACTAGTATGTCCAAGTTAAAGTTCGGAATGGAGTTAATGAGACTCGATGTACTGACGGCTATTTAAAGTGCGCACTTGAGGCCAAAAGGAGTTCTACGACTCTTCTCTGCATTATAGTCTCCTCTACGCACAAATACCCTAATACTCTAAAGAGTTAGTTTCTTTCGAGTAGGCCAAATACCCTAGAAACACTAACCAAGAAGCCCATGGGCGATTAACAATCGAAAACCTACGAAAAAACTACCCGAGGAACTCTCAGCAAAAGGGGATCCTTGCCTCTTTACAGGGGCGGTCCGCCTAGCAAAAATACAGAGAGCTGCCACTCAAGTGGGCGGTCCGCCTCCTACAGTGGGCTATCCGCCTACTTTTCAGCTTCAGCAGTTTTGCAAAATGCAATTTTGTTCGTTTTGCACTCAAAATCCAATGTTTTCGACTCGTTTTCAATTCTAATGATACAAAAAGATGTATATGATGTGTCTAAACATTATCCAATAGGTTTTAACCCCAATCAAACAACAACAAATCAATTTTGATTCTTGAGCAATGTTCTAGGGTTCTTTGAAAATTTTGGGAAATTGAATTCTTCAAATTTTGAAATACATCACCAAATCTTATAAAGTTGGTATCAAAAGAACGGGAATCACATATGGAACAAACCCCAATGATTTTCAATGTATGGGTGTTCCAATACAACAAGTTCACCAATTTTTGTGAAATTATCAAGTTTTTCTATTTTTTTGTTTTTCTTCAAATTTTCAAGAACAACAACAAGGAAAATGATAAACTAACACGATGAACAAGGAATGGGGGTTTGTGAACATAACCCGAGCCTTGCTCTGATACCAACTGATGCAATCTAAACTAGTGGAAGCAAACACGACACAAATAATGCGGAAGCGATAAAAGGATAACAAGAAATCGAGACTAGGAAGGCAAGAAATTAGAAGAAAGAATCGAATTCAATTCACACACGTTGATTGAACTCAAAAGGGAGAAAGGAAAACTTGAACCTTACAATGGAATCAAACTAGGTGTCGATCTCCATAGGTTCCAAGTAAAGTCATACACGAAGCCTCGCACTCCAACAAGAAGGGCTCGGCCTCTTCAATGTTCTTTCTACTCTATTCAAGATTCATAAACTAACGAACTAATAAATGAAATGGCTAAGGGAAGCTTATATAGTTTCCGCATACACAATTGTGAAATGACTAAAAGCCCATAAGACAAGTTAGTGCAATAGAAGCACTTAGGGCTAGAATAGGAATTACACTACAAAAACAAGCCTTCAAATGACCCGGAACTAGGTGCCCCGCCTAATGGAATGAGGCGCCCCGCCTGAACATGGAACAAGGAAGCAGGCGCCCCACCATGACTGAGTAGGCGGTCTGCCCATTGTGCAGAGGCAGTCCACCCACTCCAAACTCCAGAGAGTGGTGCAAGCTGTAGGCGGTCCGCTCAAAATAGAGGCACCCCGCCTCTTCCTGAATCGTCTTGAATTGGCTCAAAATGTGTCTTCCGAGCCTCTCCTTTGTCGCCTAAGTGGTCCTCCTTCCATGGCACTTCAATGAATGATCTTTAAGCCGCATCCGGAGCCCTTGACTTGTATTCCTTGTGCTCTCAAGCTTGGTTTTTTATGGTTGTCGTTTAGGCCAATTTATATTGCATCACTTATGGATCACCTGCGCTATTTAAAAATAAGCACGACGGCTTCTTAAGGCTCTGTGTGGACTATAGAGCGCTGAACAATATTACGGTGAAGAACAAGTACCCTATTTCTCTGATGGTGGACTTGTTCGATAGGTTGGGTGGTGCTACGATATTCACTAAGATAGACCTGAGATCAGGCTATTGGCAAGTGTGGATTGCTGAAGGAGATGAACACAAGACCACTTGTGTCACAAGATATGGATTGTTTGAATTTCTAGTTAGGCCGTTTGGTTTGACTAACGCTCCAGCAACAAGTCTTCCAGGAGTTTATAGATGAATTTGTGGTTGTCTATTTTGATGACACTTTGATTTATATAAGAAGCATGGAGGATCATATAATGCATTTGAGAAAGGTCTTGACAAGACTAAGGGAGCACGAATAATATTCCAAGCCGTCGAAATGCGCTTTTGCCCAAAAATATATCGACTTTCTAGGGCATGTAGTCGGAGAGCGACGAATAAAAATGGATAGCGAAAAAATTCAGGCCATTGCTGATTGGCCACCACCAAAGGATATTCATGCCCTAAGATATTTCTTAGGCCTATGCAATTTCTATCGACGCTTCGTGAAGGATTATTCTCTTACTGCTGTGCCCCTGGCAGAACTTTTGAAGAATGCCATGCCATGTGAGTGTTGTCCAAGGCGTGAGAAGGCCTTTGCTACTTTTAAGATGGCTATGTCAAGTAGCCCATTTTTGTCTCTTCCTAATGGCCAAGCCATTTTAAGTAAAAATTGATGCCTTAGACTTCACACTTGGTGGAGTTTTGATGTAAGAGGGGCATCTGGTTGCTTATGAGAATCGAAAGTTGAAGGATACGGAGCAGTGCTATGTGGCCCATGAGACAGTTATTGGCTATGGTCCATTACTTGCACTTACGGCGCCGTTATTTACTGGGAGCACCCTGCGTTGTCAAGACAGACAACACTGCTGTCATCTATTTCATGACAGCCAAACTGAATGGGAGGCAGGCGAGGTGGCAAGAGCTTCTTGCTGAGTTTAATTTCCAGTTAGAATACAAGAGTGGGAAATTAAACCAAGCTGCTGGTGCGCTAAGTCGGAGGGCCGAATTAGACATGGTGTGTGTGCTCGCTGCCCTTAGGGGAAGCCAGGTAACCACCAGTATTAAATATCAGATCAAGGGTCTTCTAATTCGTGATCCTGCCGCTCAAGACTTGATCAGCCTTGTGGAGTAAGGAAAAATATGGCAGTTCTATATGGATGATGGTTTTCTCAAAACAAAAGGGAAGCGAATATATGTGCCTAAGGGAGGTGATTTGCGGATACCCTTTTGAAAGAATACCATGATACCCTCTGGGCCGGGCATCCTGGAATGGATAGAACCTTGGCACTACTACAACGCGCATACTATTGGCCACAGATGGCGGATGATGTAGATCAATATGTGCGGACCTACTTGGTTTGTCATAAATACAAGCCGGACCGCTTGACGCAAGTGTGTGGGTAAAAATACGCCACCTACGATTACGCGGATACAAGTCCAGCTGGCGAGACTAGACTTCTCCTACAAGTCTCCAGGCGTAAAGGATACACGCCCATTTTATGCGACCGTTCAGGCGGTACGGGCGTAGGACAAAAGGCAAACATCATGTCGCCTTAGGGTTACAATCTCCTATCTAGGGTTTCGTATATACCACCGCCTTGATTTATAGGCCCATGACCTTATTAGTCTTTGTATTTTACCTTAATTAGGACAAGGTATCCACTGCTATAAATACCACTCCTTACATTGAATTGTACATCATCGCGATTCTCCACAGAGTCCGGCTATTTTGAAGGAATAACACTACTTTATCTTTCTTGCTCATTATTTCTTTCTTTTATTTATTTGCTTTTCCATCGTATTTACTGTATTGCTTGTGACTTCATTCTTAATTAATTGTTTAACGTAGACGACCGATTTTAGGCATAAATAGTTTGGTGCCCACCGTAGGGCCCAGGAAATTATAGGTATTTTACGAACAAAAAGGCACAATCATGTCTAATGACAGTAGCAACATTCTGAAGAAAACTACAAGCACAGAGGCGCAATCATGTCTAATGACATTAGCAACATTCCGAAGAAAACTACAGGCGCAATCATGTCTAATGACAGTAGCAACATTCCGAAGAAAACTACAGGCGCAGTAGATGAATCAGTGAAGGATCCCAATGATCCTAGCGTGCAACCTAAGGATCCCGTTGATCAACTGAAGGACCCTTCCCAAAAGCCTATCCATGTTACTAGCGATAGGGAAGGTGCCAACCGAAAGAAGGTAATACTGAGTTCTAAGTTTTTCTTGTTAATCTCCTCAACACTATGTCAGAGCAACAACAATGGAACTCAAACAATGTGGTCGAGAGAATATCCCAGAAGTTAGGGCGATGTTTGTTGGATCGTATCAGAGGCCAGCATCCCACGAGGACCAGCACACACAAACCATTCAAGATCATCCGTCCCTAACTGCAGGCTAAACCTGGATGCCTCCCCTGAAGGATCTCAACAATCAAGTCCTTAAGGGAGTTCCTATCATCCAGGACCTCATAAAGGAGATAAAGGCCATCCATAACCGGATTGGTAATGTGTCGGGTGCTCCACCCCAAGTCACCTTGCCAGATGAGCAAAAGTTTTACAAGTATGCCTACAAAGCAACAGCTGCACAAGTCCGCATACCAAAGCACTTCCGTCTACCGAATAACTTGAAGTAAGATAGAACAACTGATTTGGATGAGCATATTGTTGCGTATTACACGGTTGTAAAGAGCAATGAGATCACCAAGGAAGAGATTCAAAGGTGCCCTCAAGCAGGAGAAGCGCATTCTGGTGCCCTCAAGCAAGAGAAGCGCAGGGAGGACATCTTTGATATCCATCAACATGACAACGAACTGCTGAAAGAGTACCTTGACAGATTCCAGTGGGAACTCATGGAGCTTCCTCCAGTCCCCGATAATATTGTCGTGGTAGCCTTCGGCAGAAGTCTGAATTCAAAAGGGTCGTTAGCTACCAAGGAATTGCAAGGAGTTTGACTCAACATCCTGTGACAACATGGAGCATATTGCATCAGAGGTACACTAAAAAGCTTCACTTGGAGCTAGACCATTACCAGAACCCTAAAGCCAAATGAAGAAATAGAGCAGGGAGTTCCTTTCTGGAAAGTGAGGGGGACGGAAGAAAAACAAAAGTAAAGGTCCAGGACCAGGCAGGAAGCACCAGGCAAAGCAGTTCCCGAGGGTCTGGATCCCAAGAAAAGTGGGTAGAGTCCCGTGCTTCAGAGATTTTGGTTTACGAGTCAACGTCGTGGATTTAGTTGCCAATCACTTTAAAAAACTAGGTCCTAGGGTCCGATGGCCGCCTACCATAAAAGAAGCAATGTGATGGAATGCTACGCCCTATTGCGATTTTCATCACAGTGGTGGCCACACAACGGTCGATTACAAGGCCATGATGATCGAGATCGAGCATCTATTGAAAGAAGGACATCTCAAGGACTTGATTGAAGGAGGACCACGGAATTCGAGAGGGCTATATTCTAAAAACTTGGGGATCATCAATGCAACCTTCATGATCCCAAAACCAGCCATAGCCTGGGCAACTACAGAGTCAGGGGAATTGCTCAATCCAATCCTATTCATCCCGGAGGAAGAATGAGAGTACCAGAGCGACCTCTTCGTTTCTGTAGACGTGTCTGACCTGGGCATCCAGCAAGCTCTGATCGATCCAAGGAGCAGCGTGAACATTATTCAGATGAAGATGCTTCAGGATTCACATCAATGCCATCAAGTAACTTCAAGTCCTTGGAACATAATTAGTTTCAATAGCTGTCGGGAAGAGCCTATAGGGGAACTAGCTCTACCGGTCCATATACTGGGGGGTGATGAGCATTACTTGCTTCCAAGGGTGAGATTGTGATTTGTCTTATGACATCACCTTAAGACAGCCTTGGATATATAGCTTTAAAAGAATACCCTCAACACTCCATGAAGTCTTCAAATACCCGACTTCTCATGGGGTTAACGACTTACGGGGTGAGCGGTCTTTATTGTGAGAGCGTTATCCTACTTATGATGGCAATCTCAGTATACGACCAGTGGCCAAAGTAAATGTAACTGAAGAGGGCTCCATTGAGTTCGAGGCCATAGAATGAGAAGTTAGAGAAGCGATCCTCCAACTATGGGATCGGTTGGCGGTGATGGATCAACTTGTCCTTAAAGCCACAGAATTAGTATGTCACTTCTCTAAGGTGATGCAGAGACAAGGGGACCCTTGTGGTTGATATAGAGTTACCTACCTGTAGCTCAGACAAATATGTAGCTCCTACAATTTCCGGTGATAACTGAGCCGCAGTTAGGTGAGCATATATTATTATATGTCTCGATCTCAAAAATAGAATAGAATGCGGTCCTTGTATGAGAAGAGAATGAGAGGCAATTTCCTGTGAAGTACGCCAACAAAAGACCCTCACAACGAGACAGGTTTTTGCCTTAACTCTTTCAATTTATTGCGGCCATGATCTTTGCGACCTAGAAATTATGCTCGTATTTTCTTTACCATACGATCAGCATGGTCTCCTCCACACCGGTACAAACCATACTGTCTAAACCAGAACTCTCAGAGGAGATGGTAGAATGGGCTGAGATACTGGGAGAGTATGGAAATGATCTACCAACCCCGGACAGCTATTGAGTCACAAAAACTGGAGGGTTTTACCTTGGTCTTCGTGGAGAAACTGAAGCAAAAGGCAGAGAAGTCAATTAGAAGCGAAGAAACGATCGAGCCAAGACATTGGGAGATTAGCATTGAAGTTGACCTGAAAGGGTGGTATTTTGCAAGACCGCCAGAGTTCAAACCGACGAAGCAGAGTATGAAGCCATAATTCAAGCTCTTGACTTACCCTACATACTGGAGGCTAGGAAGGTCACCCTCCTTAGCAGCTCCTAACAGATTGTCAGTCAAGTCAAAGAAGTTTTTACCACAGAAGGCATCTGCGTGCTGGATCGGAATGAGAGAATGAAAGTACTCTTGAAAAATTTTCAGGCATGGGAGTTTGTCCATCGGGAAGGAGGCTCAAGCGATGGAAAAGAATCCGAGGATTTATATAATCAGCAGATAGTGGTTGAGTTAACCCGTGCGGACCTGATGAACCCTCAAGTTCCAGACACATGATCCATCACAGGGCAGCATCACGCGCTGATCAACTACCTAAGAAAATGAATCCTCCCTGAAGACAAATTAGAAAACAAGCAACTGCGAAAGAAAGCCGTTCAGTATTGTTTGATTGGCATAGAGTTGTACCATCGGGTTTTCAGCGGCCCAGAGGTAACATCTCCAGGCTCAGCATCCTCGAATAGGGAAGCCCAAGCACATGCCCCTGAACCTTCCAAGGATCGAGCATAAAGTATCTTAAAAGCATTTATTTTTATGTTTCAAGTTCTTTTATCACAGTATTTTCATACTCGTCAATCATGTTACGAGTTTTCACCCACAACATCTCAAGCCTTCGCCCTTTTATCAATAAAAATACAATGTAGTCAGTTTTACTTATTTATTTAGCTACAATCCAACTATTCATAGCCCCGGCCAGATCTAAGTTGAAGTAATACACTCACTTTTTGCTACAAAAAGTAGGGTAAACTACTCGCTTAGAGTTACACCACGTCTAACTCAACCACCAAGCATTACTCGTACGTTGAACCCGTTAATTCAACAACTGCACCTACATGCCAATGGGGACGCTTGTTCGCATAGTGCCAGAAGGTCTTAAATACTTGAGTCACTAAGCAGAGACGTTTGAAGTTGGACGCAAAAGTGCCCGCTTCCATATGGAGTAAAGTCGTCCCATTGTGGGCGCATCTTAAGCTGTCACCTATTGACGCAATTGAAGTGCCCTTCAATGCGCACACCCATCTCTTGAAGACACTAGCCTAGAAAGGCACATAAAACATACTGCTTGGCTACACATTACACAACATGTAATTACGCAAGTACGTATAAAAGTATTGATGAATGATCGCTTCATGAATAACAAACAGCCCGTAGGTTCATAATATACAATTAGTTCTTCCTGAATACAACATTTGTTCATAACAATTGTAGAAAAAAAGGGTAAAGGAAGACTAAAAACAAAGTGCTCCTCAGGATTAACATGGCTGAAAATCCTTCATCTGGAATGTAACTACAATCCGTATACATTCCGGAGTTCTTTTTTTCTTCTAGTAGCTCAAGATATGTCAGCCCGAGCATTTCTTCAAGGCTTGGGGCCTTTGGTACAACCAAAACTCGCCTGCCTGATCAAAGCAAGGGAACTCGAAAGCATCTGAGTACATGCCTAACCTCCTCCATCTTGCCCACTGTACTTAAAGGGAAACCTGAAGACTCGCCGCAGAGCCTAGAGAGAAAACCTGGCCATTCGAGTCAACCTCAACTGGTCAAACTAGAGTGTACGGCCCCGCAGATCTTTAAGCACAAATAAGAGCTCACCAGGAATGGAAAGGCTTGAGCTGGGAACCTACCACAAGGGAGCCTCTACCCTCAGGTATCCCACAGCCAACGGCCAATGAAACATTGCAATGGCGGTTCAGCTGAAGCAGATAACCAAGGTGAAAGCCATGAATCACAAGGGGATCCAAACTTTAGTGGCACCTTAATCACCTGACGACGTGAAGTGGTATCCTCTTGCCTGCCATGAAACATAGTCAGACAAGAAGGCTTCAATCCTACTCCGTCAAAGAGGAAATCTAAAAACCAGAGAAATCCTTGCGGAGAAGTCACACGGAAGCTGAAAGAGCTAAGCGGCCTGACCCCGCATGACAAGAAGAATATCACAGCAACCGCTATGTTAGAAGATGAATGCACTGTAATTAGTGCACATGGCACAATAAAGACATCCTAAAGGACGCCATTAGAATCTCGATCAAACTTCATGACTCAGGGGACTTTATTCGTTTCCTCGAGGACGAAGAGAGAAAATGAGATAACTACAGACGAATTTTCTTCTATAGTTTCCTCGTGCATCATCCAGTCGGAATGAAGAAGGTTTTCTGGGAATATCAAACCAGGATCGAAGGCAAACATTTTTTAAGAAAAAGAAGTTTCTTGCTATCATAAGAAATTATTGAAGAGGTATTTTTCTGAAGATGAGTTTGTGATCTTTCCATTGTCATGAAATCCCTATTTATAGGTAGAAAAATATAAGGATGGCATATGAAATGGTCAAGCGTCATTATTTCCATAGATATGAAATGATTCGGAGTACTTAATGGCAGTCCTTGTAAAGGTGCATGGAATCGGTATTAACCAATCCTTGGAAAGGTGCATGGAATCGGTATTAACCAATCAGATGAAAGCACGCGAAGTTCTCGAAGAAATCAGCATCATTCTTGGTCAAAGAAAGTGCGAGTCTCAAGGGCTGAGTGAGATATCTTTTCACATCCATTTTGTATGCCGCTTTCATTTCCTGACTGCTTGCGTCAGCGCTCAGCAAGTGGGGGTACTGACTATGTGGAAAAAAATATGCCACCTATTATTACGGAGATACAAGTCTAGCTGGAGAGACTAGACTTCTCCTACAAGTCTCCAGACGTAAAAGGATACACGCCCGTTCTACGAGTTACGATCGTTCAGGCGGTACGGGCGTAGGACAAAAGGCATACATCCTGCCACCTTAGGGTTAAAGTCTCCTAGCTAGGGTTTCGTATATACCACCACCTTGATTTATAGGCACATGTCCTTATTAGTCTTTGTATTTTACCTTAATTAGGACAGGGTGTCCACTACTATAAATATCCATCCTTACATTGTATTGTACATCATCGCGATTCACCACAGGATCAAGCTATTCTCAAGGAATAAGACTACTTTACCTTTCTTGCTTATTATTTTTTTCTTTTATTTATTTACTTTTCCATCGTATTTACTGTATTTCTTGTGACCTCATTCTTAATTAACTGTTTCACCTAGGCAACCGATTTTAGGTATAAACACCAAGCAGCACTTTTACAATCGCTACCTGTCCCAAAGAGGCCTTGGGAAAGCGTCTCTTTGGATTTTATCACCGGATTGCCCAAGGTTGGAGATTTAACCACTATTCTGGTAGTGGTAGATCGATTCTTTAAATACGCGACTTTTATAGTAACCCCAAAATATATAGCGGCTGAAGAGACGGCATGACTCTTCTTTGCGCATGTGGTGAAGTATTAGGTCTGCCTAGAGATATTGTTAGTGATCGTGACTCGCAATTCACCGGTAACTTTTGGACCGAGCTCTTTAAGTGCCTCGGGTCCAAGTTGAGCCACATTTACAGCTTTCATCCGCAATCTGATTTCCAGACGGAGCGGCTCAACGGTATGCTCGAAGAATACCAGCGGAATTTTGAACTGGATTCTGCCCAGTTGTGCTTCAATGCCAAAAAGTGCTCAAGTACCAACAGGAGTGCTTTTGAAATTATCATAGAAAAACAACCTCTTCTCCCGCATACTGTTGATGCACCAAATGGTGTAAGCAAGAACGAAGCTAAGCTTAACACGAAGAAACGCGGAATTAAACAATGAATTAAAGATGGAAGCAAGACAAATCTTGCTTCGATTCAAAAGAACATTGGGGAACTAGTCTCAAGCTCGATCGAATCGGAGGTCAAGAATTACCTATACTAAGCAACAATCCTCAAGAAGAACAAGCTTCTTGCAAATTGAATGACCAAAGAAGAAGATTGTTCAAACGATTTAACACCGAATAACACATGTTCTTAAAATCCCACGTTGGAGTTCGGCTCCATCGGAGACTCACAATAGCTACAGCTATGTTTGATCATTCAACAAAAACTCACAGCTTACAATGAAATGGAACAAGGTTTATATAGAAAATACTAAGGGTAAACTGGTGATGCAGCCCGATCACGTGCTGATCAAGTGATCGATCAACCGAGGAGACCGATGACAAGAAGCCAAGCCAAGCTGCTGCACGATGTGCACGTTCACTTAGCCTGGCCGAAGGAAAACAATTGCTCCGTAGCTGAGTGGCCGAGCTCAAGAATCGAAGGCATTATCTTCAGATTTGAGCCCGAAGGCAAAGTGACCGAGGACAATGAGCTCGAAGACAATTGAGCGTCCGAAGGCAACAAGTGTGTGTTCGAGCAGACAATCGAGAACCGAAGCCAAGGCTTAACCGAAGTCAAAGTCTGCCGAACACTTTTTAACTCAGCCCTGCGTGGCTTATTTCTATTGGTCAACTGTGACCTATTTACTAGTTTACCCTTAGTATTTCCTATATAAACACTGTTTCCTTTCATTGTAAGTAGCTAGTTTTTTTTAACATTGATGAATTGAATGAAAGTGCCGAGCACATTTCTTCTTGTCTCCGTCGTGAGCAAAACCCCGGTGAGGGCTTTTAAGGACTTGTGGCTTTCGGCTAGTCCGATTGAACATTCCTCTTGATCATTCAGTTTGCAAGAGGCAATGTTCTCTTGAGGATTGTTGCATAGTATAGGTGATCCTTGTACCCCTTTTGATTGAGCTTTGAGACAGGTTCCTCACTGTTCTTTCGAAAGAAGCAAGTTTTGTCTTGCTTTTATCTTTATCTTTCTTGATTGTTCTTCCGCGTTTGTGCTAGCAACCCCTTCGGGATTTGCATTGCACCATCTTGGTATCAGAGCCAGGTTTGGGCTTGTTTCTACAACCCCAAATCCTGTTCACGTTATCTTTATTTTCGTGCGTTTTGTGTCTTTGTTTCCGTTTCGTGTTCCTGTTTTGTTTGTTACTGTTGGTGTTCTTACAAAAAAAAAAAAAAAGTGTTAAAAGAAAATTCAAAATTGTGTTTGATTGTTGGTTGTTTGGGAAAAACAATCTTGGATTCTTGTTCACCATCGAGTTCTGATTCCAACGAATACCCGACGTACTGATTTCGTGACTAGGGTTTCTTGGTGAATTTTGGACTGTTTTTGAGCTTCCTTGGTGACTGGAAATCAAACCCCAGCCGTGTTGGTGGAGACCGATGAAGGTTGGTGGTTCTTGAGTGATTTGGGTTTGTTTATTGCTTAAAATCGAAGTTCTTAAGTTGGAAACGTTGTCCGTACACCGGAAAATTGTTACAAGTTCGTAACAGTGTACGACACGTCGAGGTGGTTCTTAGCTCGAAGAACTTGAACTGAATTCCTCCGATGCTGTTGAAACCGGAGTCGAAAGCAACCCAGATCTTGTTAGAAATTTGTGGTCAGTGAACCGAAGTTGTTGCGTCCGTACGCCGGAGCAAGGTCACTGTTCCATTGAAGAAGAAAGGGGATAAAATTTTAACATCAAAACCCCAGGTGAAATTTGTCGGCTGAAAAAGGAAAGTGGATAAGGTAAAACCCTATCCGTACCAAGGAGGGACCACTCTTGTACGGACAGGAGTGGGTGTGATCGAAAAAGATTCCAAAAGGGAATCAAAAGGGTAGATTCTCCTAAGTTCTCACTTTCTTTCGTGTCAAAATTCTAGTTGGTGGATCTTTTGAGTAATTGTCCTACTCAAGGTCGTACTAACTCTTTTAAGCTGATAGGAATTCGTGCGAAGGGGTGACCGAAGTCCAAACTTTCGTAGACATTCTTTTGACTCCCCGAGCTCAGTTGAAAAGCGTCCGTTCCATCGAGTCGAACATCACTTCACTCTTCCCGAAGAGGCAGTGACTATTGTCGAACTTGAAGGATCTTAGAGGACCGATCAATCAGACGAGCCACTGTTAACAAGTCCTTGAGTGATCAAAAAACCGAACCCATAAATTGAGTGGACCCGAGTGCCACCCATCAAAGGTGAGGGAGTGTGTGAGGTGATTTCTAACCCTAACATTTGTTTGATCTTTGACTTGTGCAGGTACCATGGCTGGAAACGATGGCAAAAGCATTGAAAAGCCTGAATTGTCGTTAGCCGATCTCATGGCTGCGATACAAAGTGTCAGTGCCGATGTAAGAGGAGTGAGTGCTCGAGTAGCTAACCTCGAGCAGGGAAGTGCGTCCGTGGCCATGCATGGGTCCGGCGCTGGAACGAGCGAATCCACTCCGATGAAGCCTGATCTGTATGCTGAGCTTCTTCGACAACATCAGTTGACGAGTGAAGCAATTCGAAGAGAGCTTAACTTGGGCAATCCCCAAGCACAACAAGACTTGGGCAATCCCCAAGCTGGAAATCAAAACTTGGGCATTCCCCGAGGAGAGAGGTTACCACTTCCAAGGGCCCGGAGAGACCTTGGTGCTGTAACCGAAGAGGTTGATGAAGAGGAATTTCCCGAGGACGAATATGAGCGTGAGCCGCCATTCGCTCAACGAAGGCAAGCTCACCGAGGTCGTGGAAATTTCCGAGGTCGAGGCCGAGGCGTAAATGTTGAAAGAAATATTGAGCGTGAGGCTAATGATCGAGAAGATGAGTTTCCCGAACAGGCTAGAGCTGTTCGAGACTCAAACCTGAACAGTGTCAAGATCACTATTCCACCCTTTAAAGGAACTAGTGATCCCGATGAGTATCTTGAATGGAAGCTTAAAATGGAGCGCATCTTTGAAACCAATGAGATGACCGATGAGAGAAAAGCTGCCCATGCCATTGCTTCGTTCGAAGCTTATGCATCAACATGGTGGGAATCTGACAAGAGGCATCGAAGAAGAAATGATTACCCAGTAGTCACTACGTGGCCACAGTTGATGAGAGCGATGGATGGTAAGTACTTGAGTGCCAAGTACAGACAGACTCAAATGCAAAAGCTATATGAGTTAAAGCAAGGGTCCAAGTCTGTCCAAGAGTACCACGATGAGTTCGAAAAGGTTCGATTGAATCTTGATCTGGTCGAAGACGAAGAGCAAGCCATTATCAGATTCAAAAATGGCTTGGCTAGGGATGTGTCATCTCAATTGAGGCTCCACGTGTATCACACGTTGGGAGATCTGTTCGATGCTGCCACCGAAGCTGAAAAATTGGTGAAGGACGACAAGGCAAACCGGTATCGAGGAGTCACTACTTCTACTCCTTTGAACCGAGGTAAAGAATGGAAGAGCCCAAACCAAACAAGTGCTAACACTGTTCGAGATTCGAAGAGACCCTTCGAAAGAGGTGTGACCGTTAACCAACCAAGAGAAGTGGGAGGTAAAGTTCAACTTAACTCTCCTAGTGCTTCAAATATTCAGTGTCACAAATGCAAAAGTTATGGTCACATGGCAAAAGAGTGTCCAACTCGCAAAGTTATGCTTCTGCTCGAAGATGGAACCGTCCATGAGCAAGCGAGTGACACTGAGGAGGAAATTATCGAGGAGACTGATCGAGCTGAAGATGATGATGATCATGAGGCCGCCGAAGCTGATCATCCGGAAATGTTTCTTGTGGTTCGAAGGAATTTGAGCTGCATGACTCTTGAAGAAGAGGACAACCAAAGAGAAAACCTCTTTCATGCCCGATGTCGAGTGAGAGGAAAGGTGTGTTCGATGATCATTGATTCCGGTAGTTGTGCCAATGTAGTGAGCCAAACTTTGGTTTCACAAATGGGATTACCTACGATGAAGCATCCCCACCCTTACAAGTTACAATGGCTGAATGAGTGTGGAGAATTGAGAGTTGTCAAACAAGTGTGGATCAAGTTCAAAGTCGGAGAGTATCAAGATGAAATGATATTCGATGTGGTTCCGATGCAAGCTTGTCATTTGCTATTGGGTCGACCATGGCAGTATGACCGAACAGCTGTCCACAATGGCAGATCCAACACTTACACTGTGAAGCTCGATGGGAAGAGTTTCGTACTCAAGCCTTTGTCTCCAAAACAAGTCACCGAGGACTATAAACGGATGAAAGAATTGAAAGAAGGGGCCAAAGCTAAGCTTCCGATGGGAGCAAAATTGGGGCCCGAAGAGACAAACTCACCGATCGAAGTGAAAGGAATTTGTGCAATCATGCAACCCGGTGAGATCTTACGAGGCAACGACTACGGTCAGATGATGATTTTCCTCGTGCACAAGGGTATCCTTCTAAACTCTAATGATGATTTTTCTAATGATAACCCTTTGCCTTTGTTTGTTCATAAAGTTTTGCAGGACTTCGAGGACATGTTTCCCGAGGAAATGCCAGGTGGATTACCTCCGTTGAGGGGAATCGAGCACCAAATTGACTTCGTACCAGGGTCCCAAATCCCTAACAAACCTGCATACCGGTGTAATCCCGAAGACACCAAAGAGCTCCAACGGCAGGTTGATGAATTGCTGAACAAGGGCCTCGTTCGAGAGAGCTTGAGTCCTTGCGCCGTTCCAGTTATCCTTGTTCCGAAGAAGGATGGGACATGGCGAATGTGTGTAGACTGTCGAGCAGTCAACAAAATAACGGTAAAGTATCGTCATCCTATCCCTCGATTAGATGACATGCTAGATGAGTTAAGTGGTTCTTCATGCTTTTCGAAGATAGACCTCAGGTCCGGTTACCACCAGATCCGAATGAAACCCGGAGACGAGTGGAAAACCGCATTCAAGACCAAGTTCGGTCTCTATGAATGGTTGGTGATGCCTTTTGGCTTATCCAATGCACCGAGCACATTCATGCGACTGATGAACCATGTGCTCAAACCGTTCATAAACAAGTTCGTTGTCGTTTATTTCGATGACATACTTGTTTATAGCAGAACCGTGGATGAACATGTCGACCACCTAAGGCAAGTACTTGAAAAGCTTCGAGAAGAGAAGTTGTATGCCAACTTCAAGAAATGCGCCTTTGGTGTCGATCGTGTAGTCTTTCTTGGATTTGTTGTCAGTGCTAATGGTGTCGAAGTCGACGAATCAAAAGTCGAAGCCATCAAAGATTGGCCAACTCCAACCTCGGTATCACAAGTTCGTAGCTTCCATGGCTTAGCTAGCTTTTACCGAAGGTTTGTTAGTGACTTTAGCACCGTGGCAGCTCCTTTAACCGAACTGGTGAAGAAAGACAATCCATTTGTGTGGGGAGAGTCCCAAGAGAGGGCTTTCCAAGAGTTGAAGCGGAGGCTTTGTTCTGCCCCGTTGTTGCAACTCCCTGACTTCGGCAAAGCATTCGAAGTCGAGTGTGATGCGTCTGGAGTTGGGATCGGAGGAGTGCTGATGCAAGACTCGAAGCCGATCGCTTACTTTAGCGAAAAGCTTAAGGGTGCAACTTTGAATTACTCTACGTATGACAAAGAGTTGTATGCCCTCGTTCGAGCACTCGCCCATTGGCAGCATTATTTGTGGCCTCGAGAGTTTGTGATCAAAAGTGATCATGAGTCTTTGAAACATCTCCGAGGTCAGGAGAAATTGAATCAAAGACATGCCAAGTGGGTTGAATTCATTGAAAGCTTTCCCTATGTAATTCATTACAAAAAGGGAAAAGATAATGTTGTGGCCGATGCACTATCAAGGAAATTTGCCTTAGCGACCACTCTCGCCTCTAGGCTCATGGGATTCGAAAGCATCAAGTCGATGTACGAGGACGATCCCAAGCTGAAATGTGTTCGAGACGCAATCTTGAGTGGCCGAAAGGTTGAGAAATATCAGTGGCATGATGGCTACCTCTTCAAAAATGGGAGGGTTTGTGTGCCAGTGTCATCGTGGAGAGAGCTCTTGGTTCGAGAAGCTCACTCAGGTGGACTAATGGGGCACTTCGGTGTCGATAAAACCCTTGGTATCTTGACCGAGCAGTTCCATTGGCCCAAAATGCGACGAGATGTGGAAAAGCTTTGCAACGCTTGTCTCGTTTGCAAGAAAGCAAAATCGAAGTCCAACCCTCATGGATTGTACACCCCGTTGCCTGTACCTGATCGACCTTGGGTTGATATATCCATGGACTTTGTCTTGGGGTTACCGAGGTCGGGGGGAGGACATGATAGCATCTTTGTTGTGGTTGACCGTTTTTCAAAAATGGCTCACTTTATTCCTTGTAAAAAGTGTGATGATGCACAGCATGTAGCTACATTGTTTGTTTCTAACGTGTTAAAATTGCATGGTGTACCTCGTACTATTGTGAGTGATCGAGACTCGAAGTTCTTGAGTCATTTTTGGAAATGTTTGTGGGGTGCCCTCGGCACCAAGCTACTATTCTCGACGTCTCACCATCCTCAGACTGATGGACAGACCGAGGTAGTTAACCGAACCTTGGGATCTTTGCTTCGGGCAATGACCAAAGGGAAGGTTGGAAACTGGGCTGATCGTTTGCCCATGATGGAGTTCGCATACAATCGAACGGTGCATAGAATGATCAACATGACCCCGTTTGAATATGTGTATGGCTTTAATCCTTTGATTCCACTTGATTTAACCCCATTGCCTCGAGATTCTGTTCTTGATTTTGAAGGTACTCGAAGAGCAGCTGCCTTGATCGAATTGCATGCAAAGGTGAAGAAGAACCTCGAGGAGGCCTATGCAAAGGTTGCCTTAAAGAAAAACAAGGGGCGTAAAAAGTTGGAATTAAAGAAGGGAGATTGGGTTTGGGTTCACTTCCGAAAGGAACGCTTCCCGAACCAAAGGAAAGGAAAGTTGGCTCCTCGAGGGGATGGTCCATTTCAAGTGTTGACCAAGATCAACAACAATGCCTACGTGATCGACCTCCCTGGTGAGTATAACGTGTCCAACACCTTTAATGTTGCTGACTTAGTTCCTTGTGTTGTAGGTCCAACTTCGGAGGACGAGGGGGGCTTGATTTCGAGGATGAAATCTTCTCAAGAAGGGGAGGATGATGCAGCCCGATCACGTGCTGATCAAGTGATCGATCCACCGAGGAGACCGATGACAAGAAGCCAAGCCAAGCTGCTGCACGATGTGCACGTTCACTTAGCCTGGCCGAAGGAAAACAATTGCTCCGTAGCTGAGTGGCCGAGCTCAAGAATCGAAGGCATTATCTTCAGATTTGAGCCCGAAGGCAAAGTGACCGAGGACAATGAGCTCGAAGACAATTGAGCGTCTGAAGGCAACAAGTGTGTGTTCGAGCAGACAATCGAGAACCGAAGCCAAGGCTTAACCGAAGTCAAAGTCTGCCGAACACATTTTAACTCAGCCCTGCGTGGCTTATTTCTATTGGTCAACTGTGACCTATTTACTAGTTTACCCTTAGTATTTCCTATATAAACACTGTTTCCTTTCATTGTAAGTAGCTAGTTTTTTTTAACATTGATGAATTGAATGAAAGTGCCGAGCACATTTCTTCTTGTCTCCGTCGTGAGCAAAACCCCGGTGAGGGCTTTTAAGGACTTGTGGCTTTCGGCTAGTCCGATTGAACATTCCTCTTGATCATTCAGTTTGCAAGAGGCAATGTTCTCTTGAGGATTGTTGCATAGTATAGGTGATCCTTGTACCCCTTTTGATTGAGCTTTGAGACAGGTTCCTCACTGTTCTTTCGAAAGAAGCAAGTTTTGTCTTGCTTTTATCTTTATCTTTCTTGATTGTTCTTCCGCGTTTGTGCTAGCAACCCCTTCGGGATTTGCATTGCACCAACTGGTCACAGGTGACCAATAAAAGCAAGCCACGCAGGGCTGAAATAATGAATGTTCGACAGCCTTGACTTCGATGCTCGGTTGCTTGCTCGAACACATTTATCATCGAGCGCCCACTTGACTTCGAACATAATTTGTTGTGTTCGGCTGTGTGCTACTCAGCAGCAAGGGTTGGTGTTCGGTCACTTTATCCTCAGGCTCAAATTAGAAGATGTAGCCTTCAGCTCTAGTACTTTGTCATTCTTCCTCCGAACACATGTTTCCTCCTGACCAAGCCAACTAAATGTGCATATCAGGTAGCAATTTGGCTTGGCTTCGTGTCATTGGCCTCGGTGGATCATTCATTGACTTCGGCGGATTGTCAAGTACTTAATCAGCACTTCAGGCTGCATCATCCTCCCCTTCTTGAGAAGATTTCTTCCTCGAAATCGCTTCAGCATTTGTCCCCGGTACTTGGCCTACAACACAAGGAGTTAAGTCAGCAACATTGAAAGTGTTAGACACATTATACTCACCTGGGAGGTCGATCACATAAGCATTGTTGTTAATCTTACTCAGCACTTGAAATGGACCATCTCCTCGAGGTGCCAACTTTCCTTTCCTTTGGTTCGGGAATCGCTCTCTTCGGAAGTGAACCTAAACCCAATCTCCCTTCTTCAACTCCAACTTCTTTCGCCCCTTGTTCTTTTTCAATGCCACTTTGGCATAAGCTTCCTCGAGATTCTTCTTTGCCTTGGCATGCAACTCGAGCAAAGCTTTGGCTCGGTGAGTACCTTCAAAATCAATAATAACATCTCGAGGCAATGGGGTTAGATCAAGTGGAATTAAAGGATTAAATTCATACACACATTCGAACGGGGTCATATTTATCATTCGGTGTACCGTTCGATTGTATGCAAACTCCATCATGGGCAAACGATAAGCCCAGTTTCCGAACTTGCCATTGGTCATTGCTCGAAGCAAAGATCCTAAGGTTCGGTTAACTACCTCGGTCTGTCCATCAGTCTGAGGATGGTGAGACGTCGAGAATAGTAGTTTGGTTCCGAGGGCACCCCACAAACATTTCCAAAAATAACTCAAGAACTTCGAGTCTCGATCACTCATAATTGTACGTGGCACACCATGCAATTTTAACACATGAGCAATAAACAAGGAAGCAACATGTTGTGCACAATCGCATTTCTTGCAAGGAATAAAGTGAGCCATTTTGGAAAATCGATCCACGACAGCGAAGATGCTATCATGTCCGCCCGCCGACCTCGGTAACCCCAACATAAAGTCCATGGATATATCAACCCAAGGTCGATCAGGCACAGGCAACGGGGTATACAAACCATGAGGGTTGGACTTTGATTTAGCAATCTTGCAAACGAGACAAACGTTGCAAAGATTTTCCATATCTTGTCGCATTTTGGGCCAATGGAACTGCTCGGTTAAGATACCAAGAGTTTTGTCGGCACCGAAGTGTCCCATCAAGCCTCCACAGTGAGCTTCTCGAACCAAACGCTCTCTCCACGATGACACAGGCACACAAACCCTCCCATTCTTGAAGAGGTAGTCATCGTGCCACTGATATTTCTCAACCCTTCGGCCACTCAAGATTGTGTCTCGAACGCATTTTAACTTGGGATCGTCTTCGTACATCGAATTGATGCTTTCGAATCCCATGAGCCTTGAGGCAAGAGTGGTCACTAAGGCAAATTTCCTTGATAGCGCATCGGCCACTACGTTGTCTTTCCCCTTTTTGTAATGAATTGCATACGAAAAGCTTTCAATGAATTCAACCCATTTGGCATGTCTTCGGTTCAATTTATCCTGACCTCGGAAATGCTTCAATGATTCATGGTCACTTTTAATCACAAACTCTCGAGGCCACAAATAATGCTGCCAATGGGCAAGTGCTCGAACGAGGGAATACAACTCCTTGTCATACATCGAGTAATTGAAGGTTTCACCCTTAAGCTTTTCGCTAAAGTAAGCGATCGGCTTCGATTCTTGCATAAGCACTACTCCTATCCCAACTCCGGATACGTCACACTCGACTTCGAATGCTTTGCCGAAGTCAGGGAGTTGCAATAATGGGGCAGAGCAAAGCCTCCGTTTCAACTCTTGGAAAGCCCACTCTTGGGACTCTCCCCTACACAAATGGATGGTCTTTCTTTACCGGCTCGGTCAAAGGAACTACTACGGTGCTAAAGTCATGACCAAACTTTCGGTAAAAGCTAGCTAACCCATGGAAGCTAGGAACTTGAGAAACTGAGGTTGGAGTTGGCCAATCTTTGATGGCTTCGACTTTTGACTCATCGACTTCAACACCATTAGCACTTACAACGAATCCTAGAAAGACTACACGCTCGACACAAAAGGCACATTTCTTGAAGTTAGCATATAACTTCTCTTCTCTAAGCTTATCAAGCACTAGACCTAGGTGTTCGACATGTTCATCCACAGATTTACTATAAATAAGGATGTCATCGAAGTAAACGACAACAAACTTATTTATGAACGATTTGAGCACATGGTTCATCAGTCGCATGAATGTGCTCGGTGCGTTGGATAGGCCAAAAGGCATCACCAACCATTCATAGAGACCGAATTTGGTCTTGAATGCTGTTTTCGACCCATCTCCGATTTCATTCGGATATGGTGGTAACCGGACCTGAGGTCTATCTTCGAAAAGCATGAAGAACCACTTAACTCATCTAGCATGTCATCTAATCGAGGGATAGGATGACGATACTTTACTGTGATTTTGTTGACTGCTCGACAATCAACACACATTTTCTAAGTTCCATCTTTCTTCGGGACAAGGATAACAGGAACGGCGCAAGGACTCAAGCTCTCTCGAATAAGGCCCTTGTTCAGCAATTCATCAACCTGCCTTTGGAGCTCTTTGGTGTCTTCGGGATAACACCGGTATGCAGGTTTGTTGGGGATTTGAGACCCCAGTACGAAGTCAATTTGGTGCTCGATTCCTCTCAACGGTAGTAATCTACCTGGCATATCTTCGGGAAACATGTCTCTAAAGTCTTGCAAAACACTTTGTACAGCACTAGGCAAAGAGTTATCGTTAGAAAAATCATCATTAGAGTTTAGAAAGATACCCTTATGCACGATACAAATCATCATCTGATCATTGTCGTTGCCTCATAGATACTCACCCGGTTGCATGATTGCACAGATGTTTCTTACCTCGAGCGGTGAGTTGTCTTCGACCATAATTTTTGTTCCCATCGGGAACTTAGCTTTGGCCGCTTCTTTCAATTCTTTCATTCTTTTATAGTCCTCGCTGACTTGTTTCGGAGACAAGGGTTTGAGTATGAAACTCTTCCCTTCGAGCTTAGCAGTGTAAGTGTTGGATCTTTGATAAGAATCAAATACGATAAACAAAAGATAGGAGAGCGAGACACTTCTCGAACTCCCTTCGAAGTAACCACGGGAAACTTGTCCCGAGATACCCTCGAATCGGCGTCTAGAAGGACCTACACTATGCAACTACCCTCGAGTCGACATCGGACTCGCAAGTAGAATGGTCGGGTTCGGTTCAAGACTCAACTAGGTTCCACTAGTGAATTCAAGCAACCAAGGACAAGGGTTTCTTCCAAAGAGATGAACTCTATTCTCATTCAATAATATTCAAAGGTAAGCTAAGGTTTGAATAGGTTTGTGAAGTATTTATAGACTTCACTTACATGTAATGAAAGCTCAAAATACCCCTAAAGTGGGTTAAAACAATAAAGGCCTCGTAGGGCTATACTTGTCCAAACATAGCATAAAAACTAGCAATTCCCGCACCCCTTCACAAAGTAGGCGCCCAGCCTACTTTAACTAGGCGCCCCGCCTGGTTCTTGGTCTGCTGAAGGAGGGGAGCAGGCGGCCCTGCTAGGCGCCCCTACTAGGCGGTCCGCCTGGTTCAAATGGCCTGCAGAGGCGGCTGGCCGCCTAGTGGAAATCCAGAGAGTGATCAAAAACTAGGCGGCCGGCCTAGTTGAGTAGGCGGTCCACCTAGTGCTGTGGCCTCTTGAGTTGCTTCCAAACGTGCTCCGGATGCATCGTCAAGTGTACTAGAAGGTCCTCCCTCCATGGCACACCAAAGCATAGTCTTCAAGTCGCTCCCGGGGCCTTCTTCCATACCCTTCCATATCAAGTGAAGATGGGTATCTTGGATCAACTTGGCTTGACTCCGAGTGAAGGGTCTTGAGGGGGTTTGGGTCTTATCATCCTCCCTTCTTGAGAGGATTTCATCCTCGAAATCGAAGCATCATCGACGACCTCTTCATCATTATGCACAGCCTCTTCATTACCTACATTCAAAGGAACCAAGTCACAAACATTGAAAGTATTAGAAACTTGATACTCACTTGGCAAGTCGACCACATAAGCATTGTTGTTTATCTTCGAGAGCACTTGGAATGGGCCATCTCCTCGGGGTGCCAACTTCCCTTTCCTAAGGCTTGGAAACCTTTCTTTCCGGAAGTGCACCCACACATAGTCACCCTTCTTGAGTTCCACCTTCTTGCGTCCTTTGTTTTTCTTGGAGGCGACCTTAGCATAAGCTTCCTCCAAATTCTTCTTCGCCTTTGCATGGAGTTCAACCAAAGCCTTGGCTCTAGCTTTACCTTCAAAATTAACAACCATTTCCCTTGGCAAAGGGGTTAGATCAAGGGGAATCAAGGGGTTAAATCCATAGACACACTCGAATGGAGTCATGCCTATCATGCTATGCAATGTGCGATTGTAGGCAAACTCCATAAGAGGTAGACGATCAATCCAAGTCCCGGCCTTACCTCGGGTCATGGCTCTAAGAATAGCACCCAAGGTTCGGTTTACCACTTCCGTTTGCCCATCGGTTTGGGGGTGGTGGGACGTGGAGAACAAGAGCTTGGTGCCTAAAGCACCCCATAAACACCTCCAAAAATGACTTAGGAACTTAGTGTCCCTATCACTCACTATGGTTTGAGGCACACCATGCAACTTCAAAACATTTTCAATAAACAAAGTTGCAACATGTTGTGCATCATCACATTTCTTGCATGGAATGAAATGAGCCATTTTGGAGAACCTATCCACAACAACATAAATGTTATCATAGCCCCCTCTAGTCCTTGGTAATCCCATCACAAAATCCATTGAGATATCTAACCATGGACTACTAGGTACTGGGAGAGGGGTATACAACCCATGAGGGTGGGCTTTAGATTTGGCACGTTTGCACTCAAGGCAATTAGTGCAAAAATTTTCCACATGCACCCTCATCTTCGGCCAATGGAATTGTTCTTGAAGAATGGCCAAAGTCTTTCTTATGCCAAAATGACCCATGAGTCCCCCCGCAATGTGCCTCATGCACAAGCAACTCCCTCCAAGAGGACTCTGGTATACACACTCTACCATTTTTAAAAATATATCAATTAACCCATTGGTATTTCTCAACTCTCTCCCCTTTCTCTAGAGCATCATAGACACTCTTTAGCTTTGGGTCATGAGCATACATCAATTTGATGCTCTCGAACCCCATGAGCTTAGAGGTGAGAGTGGTGGCAAGAGCAAACTTTCGGGAAAGTGCATCCGCCACAACATTGTCCTTCCCTTTCTTGTATTGGATCACATAGGGAAAGGACTCAATGAATTCAACCCACTTGGCATGTCTCTTATTGAGCTTCTCTTGGCCTCTCAAATGCTTGAGTGACTCATGATCACTCTTGATTACAAACTCACGAGGCCAAAGATAGTGTTGCCAATGGGCAAGGGCTCTCACAAGGGCATACAACTCCTTGTCATATGTAGAATAGTTCAAGGAGGCCCCTTTCAATTTTTCACTAAAGTAGGCGATGGGTTTGCTATCTTGCATTAACACACCACCAATTCCCACCCCCGAGGCATCACATTCAACCTCAAATGCCTTTCCAAAGTCGGGCAATTGCAATAGGGGAGCGGTACTTAACCTACTTTTCAATTCTTGGAAGGCCTTCTCTTGAGGCTCTCCCCAAACAAAGGGTTGGTCTTTCTTCACCAATTCGGTGAGTGGAGCGGCAATGGAGCTAAAATCTTTCACAAAGCGTCTATAAAAACTAGCAAGACCATGAAAGCTCCTCACTTGAGTCACGGTAGTAGGAGTAGGTCAATCACGTATGGCCTCTACCTTAGACTCATCCACCTCCACTCCTTGGGCACTCACAACAAACCCAAGGAAGACAACCTTCTCTACACCAAAGGCACACTTTTTGAAATTAGCATAGAGCTTCTCGGCTCTCAAAGCTTCAAGTACTTGCCTAAGGTGGTCAACATGTTCATCAATTGTCCTACTATAGATCAAGATATCATCAAAATAGACAACGACAAACTTGTTGATAAAAGACTTCAAAACATGATTCATGAGTCGCATGAAAGTGCTAGGTGCGTTGGAAAGCCCGAAGGGCATTACCAACCATTCATAGAGACCGAATTTGGTCTTGAATGCGGTTTTCCATTCATCTCCGGGTTTCATCCGGATTTGATGGTAACCGGACCTAAGGTCAATTTTGGAAAAGACATACGACCCACTCAATTCATCCAACATATCATCAAGCCGTGGAATAGGGTGACGGTACTTGACCGTTATCTTATTCACGGCTCGGCAATCTACGCACATTCTCCAAGTGCCGTCCTTCTTTGGGACAAGAATGACCGGAACGGCACAAGGACTCAAACTCTCCCTCACCAAGCCCTTTGAAAGCAAGTCATCAACTTGTTTTTGCAACTCCCTTGTATCCTCGGGATTGCTTCTATAGGCCGGCTTGTTCGGGATTTGAGAGCCCGGAATAAAATCGATTTGATGTTCAATACCCCTCAAGGGAGGTAAGCCATCGGGCATCTCATCCGGGAACATGTCCCCAAAGTTCTCCAACACATTTTTCAAAGCACTGGGCAAAGGACTAGAAGAAAAATCACAATTAGAGTTAAGGATCATACCTTTGTGCACTAGGCATAGGAGGAACTTGGTGCCATCATTACCTCTTAAGAGCTCGCCCGGTTGCATCATGGCACAAATACCACCGGTAGATGAAGAAGGTGGGATTGCCACCATGCTTTTGGACAAAGGGCTAGTCTCAATGATTGACTTAGCCTTTGCCGCCTCCCTCAACTCCTTCATTCGATTGTAGTCATCACTCACTTGTTTAGGAGTTAGGGGCTTCAACACATACTTCTCTCCTTCATGTTGGCGCGTGTAAGTGTTAACACGTCCATTGTGAACCACTTGCCGATCAAATTTCCAAGGCCTTCCAAAGAGGAGGTGGCATGCTTGCATTGGCACAACGTCGAACAAGTGTTCATCAACATAACTTCCCATTTTAAACTTGATCATTGCTTGTTTCACTACCTTGAGCTCCCCACATTCACTAAGCCATTGTAACCGGTAAGGTTTGGGATGTTTCATGGTAGGCAACTTCAATTGGGTGATGAGAGATTGACTCACCACATTAGTGCAACTCCCGGAGTCAATGATCATAGAGCACACAACACCCTTAACACGACACCTAGCATGGAAGAGGTTCTCCCTTTGCAAGGTTTCACCATCCTCCGCAATCATAGTTCCTAGGCTCCTCCTCACTACTAAGAAAGTATGAGGTTCCTCATCCTCCACCGTGTCATCTCCTTCATCCTCCTCTACTCCCTCGTCTCCCTCTACTTCCTCATCTTCCTCTGGTTCACTCTCTTGCTCATAGGCATGCTCACCAACAACAACCATGGTTCTTTTTGTAGGACACTCCTTAGCAAAGTGCCCATACCCCTTACATTTGTGACATTGAATGGAAGAAGAAGTAGGAGTATTCAATTGGGTTTTAGAGTTACCTCCCACATTAGGTGGTACTTCCCAAACGGCTTCTTCACATCTTTGCTAGCGCTTGCTCCACTAGGGCCACTTGCACTTGTGAATCTTGCATTGGGAGTAGGATTTTTCCAATCCTTTGGCTTGTTCATGGAGGTAGAAGTGTTGCCTTTGTAACGGGTGGACTTTTCTTTCTCAAGCCATTGCTCGGCTTGAATAGCGGCATCAAGGACCTCTTGAAGTGAAAGATAAGCACGCAATCTCAATTGTGAAGCTATACCATAGCTCAACCCATTCATGAAACGGATCACGGCTTGCTCCTCATCTTCGGTGTCCATATCCAAAGCCATTCGAGTTCTTTCAAACTCATCATAATATTCATGCACCGTCTTGACACCTTGCTTCAACTCATAGAGCTTCTTGAGTTGTTCTTGACGATATCTAGGAGTGATGTACTTGATACTCATGATACCCTTCAAGTCATTCCAACCCACATTCACGGGGATTCCCGCTCTTCTCCTTGATCTCTTGACGGATTCCCACCAAGTAGATGCATAGGATTCGAAGGATGAAATAGCATAAGTGCCCTTCTTCTCATCGGACATCTCATTTGTGTCGAACAATCTTTCCATTTGTAGCACCCATTCAATGTAAGCACTCGGATCACAATTCCCTTTGAAGGGTGGAAGATTAAGCTTCACACTATTGAGGTTGGTATTGTCACGACCTCCACGGAACGGCTCCGGTTGGCCCCCATAGTGATCTTCATTCACACCATACTCCCTCCTCGCATTCCCTCCAACATATCCCATAGGTGTCCCTCGACCTCGGCCCCTACCTCGATCCACATTACGACCCCAATTCATACCTCGTCTCGGTTGAAAGTGATCATCAAACCCATACATATCATCACCATATTCGGCTTCCTCCCCTTCTTGAGCCTCATCGACTTGCTCAAGAGGTTGCACGTTTTGGATGGGTCTTGGTAATGGGATGTTTCTTGGGGGATTATCCAAGATACGGGGAATGCCCGTTCGTTCAATTCTCTCTCGGTCCTCCTTTACCCGTTGTTGATTGAGCAATTCAATGACATGGCTTACTTGTTCCGGGGTAAAGTTAGGAGTACTTGAGACTTCACCGGCCTCAATTTGGACACTTGGGGTCCCCTTTTCAATTGGGACACTCGGGGTCCCTTGGTCACCTTGGGTGCTTGAGGCACCCTTTTCAAGTGACTCAATCCTTTGAGTCATGACATCCATCTTGGCAAGAAGGCTAGCCAAGGCCTCCTTGATGAAATCTTGACCTTCGTTGGCCATGGTACCTACAAAGAAAAGAAACAAGAGTTAGTTAAAACACCTCACTCACTCCCTCACTTGTGTTCACTCGGATCACTCGTATGGTGGTGATGGCTATTTCACTCTTGCTTGAACTCAAAGCTTCACGAGGTTGAATAGTAAACCTAAACTTAATCACTCGACTCAAAAGCCCAATGCACTCCGGGGTGAGTGGAGTTAATAGGACTCGATTGGAACGCTAAGCACTTTGAGTGAGGACTTGAGTCAAAAGGCACTACGGGTCTTCTTTGAGTTCTAGTCTCCTTTCTAAGGCATGATGATCCTAGTAGCTTGAAGTAATTAGTACTAATCGAGTAGGATTATACTCTAATAATACTAATTAGAAGCAATGCAAACAACAAAACAAGCGAACCTAGAAGAAACTACCCGATTCCCAACTTTCAGAAAAGTAGGCGCCCCACCTGTTTGGACTAGGTGGTCCGCCTGGTGCCTGCAGTGGGGAGTAGGCGGTCAGCCTACTCTAAGTAGGCGGTCCGCCTCTGTAAAGTCCAGAGAGCAAGCAAAATTTAGGCGGTCCGCCCGTTTCACTAGGCGCTCCGCCTACTGCAGGTTCCAGCACAGTTTCAAACACGATTTTCTTGGTTTTGCACCCACAAATTCATCAATCCACACGTTGTTTTAGCAATTCGAAGGTACCCCAATGTTGTTTCAATCACAAAGAACCAACCCCAAAAACTTTGATCAAACCCCAATCAAAAACAAGAAATTTTTCATGTTCATCATCTTCAAGCTTAGGGTTTCAAATTTTCAAAATTTCAAAGGGGTTTCAAATTTCAATTCTTGTGTTTCTACTCCAAATTTGATGCTTAGGGTACCAAAAGAACGGGTTTCCAACAAGGAACAAACCTCAATAACAATCACGCAATGGGTCCAACAAACCAAGATTCTATGATCAAATTTTTGTGTTTTTCAACCTTTTCTATTTTTTTGTGTTTTCTTCCTTTTCTTCAACAACAAATAAGAACCTAAGATAGAAACCAACCTAGGCACGAAGAATCAAGGGTCGGGGGTTTGTAGAAACAAAACCCGAGCCTTGCTCTGATACCAAGATGATAAGAATCAAATACGATAAACAAAAGATAGGAGAGCGAGACACTTCTCGAACTCCCTTCGAAGTAACCACGGGGAACTTGTCCCTAGATACCCTCGAATCGGCGTCTAGAAGGACCTACACTATGCAACTACCCTCGAGTCGACATCGGACTCGCAAGTAGAATGGTCGGGTTCGATTCAAGACTCAACTAGGTTCCACTAGTGAATTCAAGCAACCAAGGACAAGGGTTTCTTCCAAAGAGATGAACTCTATTCTCATTCAATAATATTCAAAGGTAAGCTAAGGTTTGAATAGGTTTGTGAAGTATTTATAGACTTCACTTACATGTAATGAAAGCTCAAAATACCCCTAAAGTGGGTTAAAACAATAAAGGCCTCGTAGGGCTATACTTGTCCAAACATAGCATAAAAACTAGCAATTCCCGCACCCCTTCACAAAGTAGGCGCCCAGCCTACTTTAATTAGGCGCCACGCCTGGTTCTTGGTCTGCTGAAGGAGGGGAGCAGGCGGCCCTGCTAGGCGCCCCTACTAGGTGGTCCGCCTGGTTCAAATGGCCTGCAGAGGTGGCTGGCCGCCTAGCGGAAATCCAGAGAGTGATCAAAAACTAGGCGGCCGGCCTAGTTGAGTAGGCGGTCCACCTAGTGCTGTGGCCTCTTGAGTTGCTTCCAAACGTGCTCCGGATGCCTCGTCAAGTGTACTAGAAGGTCCTCCCTCCATGGCACACCAAAGCATAGTCTTCAAGTCGCTCCCGGGGCCTTCTTCCATACCCTTCCATATCAAGTGAAGATGGGTATCTTGGATCAACTTGGCTTGACTCCGAGTGAAGGGTCTTGAGGGGGTTTGGGTCTTATCAATCTTCCATTATGAATAACCGAACGATCATACTGCCATGGTCGACCCAATAGCATATGACAAGCTTACATCGGTACCACATCGAACATCATCTCATCTTGATATTCTCCAACTTTGAACTTGATCCACACTTATTTGATAACCTTCAATTCTCCACACTCATTTAACCATTGTAATCTGTAAGGATGGGGATGCTTCAAGGTAGGTATTCCCAATTGTGAAACCAAGGTTTGGCTCACCACATTCGCACAACTAGCTGAATCAATGATTATCGAACAGACTTTCCCCCTCACTCGACATCGGGCATGGAAAAGGTTTTCTCTTTGGTGTTGTCCTCTTTTTCAAGAGTCATGCAGCTCAAATTCCTTTGAACTACAAGAAACATTTCTAGATGATTAGCTTCAGCAGCTTCACGACCATCATCATCTTCATCTCGGTCAGTCTTCTCGAAATTTTCCTCCTCGGTGTCACTCGCTTGCTCACAAACATCTCCATTGTCGAGCACAAGCATAACTTTGCGAGTTGGACACTCTTTTGCCATGTGACCATAACCTTTGCATTTATGACATTGAATAGCATTAGGAGAATTAAGTTGAACTTCACCTCCCACTTCTCTTGGCTGGTTAACGGTCACTCCCCTCTCGAAGGGTTTCTTCGGCTCTCGAACAATGTTAGAACTTGTTGGATTCGGACTCTTCCATTCTTTGCCTCGGTTCAAAAGAGTTGAAGTAGTGACTCCTCGGTACCGGTTTTCTTTATCGTCCTTAACCCATTTCTCAGCTTTGATGCAGAATGAAACACATTTTCCAAAGTTTGGTACATATGCAGCCTCAATTGAGATGACACATCTCGAGCCAAGCCATTTTTGAATCAAATGATGGCTTGGTTGTCATCTTCTTCCATATCAAGGGCCAATCAAATTCATTTGAACTCATCATGGTATTCTTCAACTGATTTGGACCCTTGTTTCAATTCGAAGAGCTTTCGAAGTTGTTCCTGCCGATATTTGGCATTCACATACTTAGAATCCATTGCTCTCTTCAACTGCGCCCAAGTGGTGACTTCGGGATAAGCATTCCTTGGTCTCAACATTTTGTCAGCCTCCCACCACGTTGATGCATATGCCTCGAACGAAGCAATATCTTGTGCATCTTTTCTTTCTTCGGTCATCTCATAGGTTTGGATGATTCGCTCCAATTTAAGCTTCCAATCAAGATATTGGTCTGGATCACAAGTTTGAATCTCGAGCACCTCGAATCTGTTCGGGATACTCATCAGAATAGTCATCAGCCTCACGCTCAATATTTCGATCAACATTTGCGTCTTGACCTCGACCTCAAAAATTTCCACAACCTCATTGAACCTGCCTTCGTTGGCCGAATGGTGGTTCATATTCAGGTTTGATCTCGGGAAATTCTCCTCTATCGACCCCTTCATAAATGACCACAACTTTTCTTCGGGCCATTGGAAATGGTACTCTTATACCTCGGGGAATGCCCAAGTGTCGATAACCAGCTTGGAGATTGCCCAAGTTTTGTTGTTGCGCTTGGGGATTGCCCAAGTGTTGTGTAGCTTGGGGATTGCCCATAGCTTCATTTCGAATAGCCTCGCTCTTCAACTAATGTTGTCGAACGAGCTCAGCAAACTGCTCAGGTTTCATCGGAGTGGAGTTGCTAGTTCCAGCGCCGGACCCAGGTAAGGCCACAGACACATTTCCTTGCTCGAGTTGCTACTCGAGCACTTACTCCTCTTACTTCGGCACTGATGCCTTGTATCGCAGCCATGAGATCGGCTAATGACACCTCGGGCGCCTCAATGCCTTTTCCTTCGCCTCTATTTCCAGCCATGGTACCTGCACAAATCAAAGACCAAGTAAAATGTTAAGGTTAGAATTCACCTTACACACTCCCTCACCTTTGTTGGGTGGCACTCGGGTCCACTCAATTTATGGGTTCGATTTTTGGTCACTCAAGAGCTTATAGCCAATGGCTTCCTCAGTTAATCAACTTCTCTCAATTCCTTCGAATTTGGCAAGTTACACTATCTCCTTCGGGAAGAGTGAATTGATATGACTCGACGGAATGGACGCTATTTACTCTGCGCTTCGGGAAGTCAAAGAATTTTTCTACGAAATTTGGGCGTCGGTCACCCCACGCACGAGTTCCTATAAGCTCAAATTTGATAGTAGGACCTCGAGTAGAAGTGATTACTCTAGAGATCCACTATTGTGAATTTTCGAACACAAGAAAAGTGAAAACCTAGGAGAATATACCCTTCGATTCCTCTTCGGAATCTTTTCGAACACACCAACTCTTGTCCGTACAAAAGTTGTCCCTCCTTGGTACGGATAGGGTTTTACCTTATCCAATTTCTCTTTTCTTAGCCGACAAATTTTTCACCTGGGGTTTTGATCTTTATACTTTACCCCTTTCTTCTTCAATGGAATAGTAAAACTTCTACTCCGGTGTACGTACAAATTTAACTTCGTTCACTGACCATGAATTTGAACACTGATTCTGGGTCGTTTTCAACTCCGGTAACAATATCGACGGAGGAAAACAATTTCAAGAGTTTTGAGCTAAGACACAGCTTACTTCGTCCGTACACTGTTACAATGTAACAATTTTCGGCGTATGGATGGCGGTTTGATAGATAGAACTTCGATTTTTCAGCTCAAAAACATGACCCAAATTAAAAGGAAACCGCCAGTGTTCGATAACAACCAATAAAGCACGACTGGGGTTTTGTAACAGCCACCACTACGTCGAAACAGTCCAAAACAACGTCGAGAAACCCTAGTCGTCAATCGTGTACGACAGGTACTCGTTGGAATCAGCAGACGACGGTGAGCAAAAATCAATGGTTGTTTGATTCAGACAACCAACAATCAAACCAAAATTTTTGAATTTTCCTTTACTACTTTTTTTTTTTTTTGTAAAACAACACCACAGTAACAACAATCAACAACAAGGAAGAAAGCTGAAACTGAAAGACACAGGCACGAGATGACTCGAACAAGATTTGAGGTTGTAAGAATAAGACCAAACCTTGCTCTGATACCAAAATGGTGCAAGCAAAAATGAAGCTAAGCTTAACACGAAGAAACGCGGAATTAAACAATGAATTAAAGATAGAAGCAAGACAAATCTTGCTTCGATTCAAAAGAACATTGAGGAACTAGTCTCAAGCTCGATCGAATCGGAGGTGAAGAATCACCTATACTAAGCAACAATCATCAAGAAGAACAAGCTTCTTGCAAATTGAATGACCAAAGAAGAAGATTATTCAAACGATTCAACACCGAATGACACAAGTTCTTAAAATTTCATATTGGGGTTCGGCTCCATCGGAGACTCACAATAGCTACAGCTATGTTTGATCATTCAACAAAAACTCACTGCTTATAATGAAATGGAACAAGGTTTATATAGAAAATACTAAGGGTAAACTAGTAAAATGGTCACAGGTGACCAATAAAAGCAAGCCACACAGGGATGAAATAATGAGTGTTCGGCAGCCTTGACTTCAGTGCTCGGTTGCTTGCTCGAAATCATTTAGTGAGTGTTCGGCAGCCTTGACTTCGATGCTCGGTTGCTTGCTCGAACACATTTATCACCGGGCGCCCACTTTACTTCGAACATAATTTGTTGTGTTCGGCTCTGTGCTGCTCAGCGGCAAGGGTTGGTGTTCGGTCACTTTGTCCTCGGGCTCAAATTTAAAGATGTAGCCTTCAGCTCTAGCACTTTGCCATTCTTCCTCCGAACACATGTTTCCTCCCGAACAAGCCAATTGAATGTGCATATCATGCAGCAATTTGGCTTAGCTTCGTGTCATTGGCCTCGGTGGATCATTCATTGACTTTGGTGGATTGTCGAGTACTTGATCAGCACTTCGGGCTGCATCAGTGTCCAAGTCTCCTAGAGCTGCGAGTTTCTCAAGAGAGTGGAAGAGAAACCTAGAGATACTGCGAAGCTATCTTGAAAAAGCTCAAAGGAGGAAGAAGAAGTATGCAGAACAAAACCGATGCTTTCTGGAGTATCAAGTTTGGGACAAGGTAATGGTAAAGATCCCCAAGAGATATCTGTTTGCGGGAGCACATGACGTGCGTCTCCTGCAGAAATACATTGGACCGCTATCCATTGTGAAGTGTGTTGGAAAAATTACCTATCGTGTTGAATTGTCAGCTTGGTGGAAGATCCATCCCGTCTTTCATATCAGCCTGCTGAAGCCCTTCTAAGAAGACGAGGATGATCCTTCTAAAAGCCAGCTCACAATGCCAAGCATTCGCAAAAAAAAGTGGTCAGGGAAGAAAGTAGCAAAAGCTATCCTTGATGACCGTGTTAGTCATGCCTTGAGAAAAGATCACCAGAATTTTTGGTGAAATGGGGCGGATGTGATGCAGAGGAGAATACATGAGGTGAAATAGGGCAGATGTGATACAGAGGAGAACACATGAGAGAGGGAAAGAGATCTCAAATCTTCAAGGACCTGATAGCTGCTTATCTTGCAAGGAAGGCGCTGAGGACGTCGCCAACTTAGGTGGAGAGTGGAAATATCTATTTGTCTCCATCAACATCATTTAAGGTAATCATGTCTTCAGTGAGTGCTTCCATGCTCCGCTTCTCATGTGATTAACACCTTGACATGTTTGTTGGCCTCTTTATATGTGATTCCACTAACTTCTAACCCTCCAAAAAGCAATATGACCGCTCACTTGGTAAAGGAGCTCGGGGTGGTTCATCACTATTCCGGTTCTTTTAGTAAGTCGGCTTCCATTGAGAAACTCTTTAAGGAGCCTTCTTTTAGAAGATGCAACACCTCATACTAGAAGCCTACAGTCCCCGATGTTATGCCCGTAATTATTGTAAAAATCACACCAATACTCTTGATTTCTTTTGCTCGAGTCTGTTCTCATTTCTCTGGGTCATCTGACTCTATTAGATTGTTATTGAGTTGTGCTCTGCTAGCTTTAGCACATACGACTCCTTAGCCACAAAAGATTATCCAGCACTATCCATTTGGCTTGATGCTTTACTAAGTTGGCCTCTTTCTGTATAATTTTATTCGACCCTTGTTGGAAGTGCTCGAAATAGGGACTATACCGACTTCTTGAAATCCTACACACTCAGTCCATGTCCGCTTCAGTTTAAGATTCTGGATGCTTGATGTATATGCTTCCTTATCCTCTATCAACATAGGTTAGCTTTTGATTGTCCTCCTCTACCTTGAGTTTAGTATTATACCGGTAGTACACATCATTCCATATCTTTGTAGGGAACACGCAGAGGCTATCATTTAGCCTCATGGTAACTTTCAAACTTTTCATGTTTAAGTTGTTCACAAATGCTAAAGCGGCCCAATTATTCGGGACCCCTGGAAGCAACATCCTCCCCTTTTGGAACCGCTTAACGAAGACACAGAGCAACTTAATAGCTCCTTGTTGGGTCTCAAAGATATACTCCATCCACTTTTCCACCTTTAAGAACCGGTGTGAGCATCGATGAAGGCATCAACAAGTTAAGCAAATTACCTTATCGAATTCTTGGACAAGAGCCTATACCAAGTCAATGCTCCCTTTTACTGCTTCCTAAACTTCTTGACCAATATCAATTTTTTTCTCTACATCTCCACTTTTGTCAAGTCATTCCCTTTGTTTTTGGTAGTATAAGTTGTGACATCGTCTCAAGGATCCATGGTTCTATCATACTTAGCCAAGTCCAACATACTAAACTCGCTAGGTATAGGCATAGGGGCCGCACTCAGTTTCCATGACTGCTATGAGTATCTTTCAACATCTATCCCCTTAAGCATGAGTGGAGCTCCAGGGTTCGGATCAATATGCTCAGAGGGCCTACGAAGCCAAGATTAGAGGTACTAATGCATTGACCTCCACTACCGGTTCTTGACTCTCTAATTCTGAAGTCATCGGGAAGTCCATCGATACCAAAGCTTCCTGGCAAGGGTTCGAAGTGTCACTGGCAGGTTCCACACTTGGAGGAGCCAGTGACATGATATTTGCATTACTCTCTATAGCCAACATGCATTACTGAATTGTTTGTTCCAATTTTGTTGTTGAACCATAAAATTACTCTTCTTTTCAACCAACCCTTATAGTATTCCTTCCAATAAGGGCTCTGGATTGTTGTTTCCCTTTGTTCGCTACCCTTTTTTAAAGTGATATGGATCTGGCAGGTGAACCCTCCATAGATGGGGTTTGGAGTTGCTTTCGTGGATAACATGTCGTTTGGTCCTATTAAAAAACACCAAACAAATACGAACGAGGGATCGGTTCAATCCAGGATCAACAATGCTTGAGCCCTACGGTGGGCGTTAAACTGTTTAACTTAAAATTGGGTTATTAAGCTTACAATAAAATTATATTTTTAGGCCCCAAGCAATAAGATTATATCAATATTAAGAAACTCGTTAATGTAAAGTCGACGGTAATGAACTTTACAGTGGAATATAAGTAAACAAGTAAACGTAAAGAGTAAGAAGTTTTGTAGATGATTTGAGCATCGTAATAGCCAATGGAAAGTTTTGGAAGCTTGATAATCAGTAATAAATTTTATAGAGTTTGTGTATATTGTAATTGTGTGTTACAAATGGGTATATGGGGGTAACTATAGGCTAGTCTAACCCTAACTGACTTAGAGGGCCTCCCCGCACAATCAGGAAGAAGATCGTACTTTTTAGATATGAAAGGGAGAACTCCACATATTTCAGAGCTTGCTGGAGACGTATCACTAGGCACTCCGGATCTACCAAATGGATTATTATGGGGCCTTTCTATCTAGTATAGATGAAGCAAATATTGGACCAAATTCCTGAATAGTTAAGAGTTCTATGGTCTTCGGCCAGGCTGTCAATAGTTGACTCGAGATTGGATATGGGTTCCTCCTGTGCGACGTGTCTAGTCGAAGAGTCTTTATCTCAGTATAATTATTTTCAATACAACTACTACTCTTGTTCTCTCCAGGAAAGGGTGAGATTCCTCCATTTGTGAACATGAAGAGCCGATTTGCTTGCTTATTATATTATTATTTGGGTAGGCCGCTGTGGCCCATTTAGAAAGAAGGGTCGAAGGTTTTGGGCCTGTAGCTTTCCCCGTCCCGCTCTCGATCTCCAAAGCCAAAGAAAGAATACCAAGAAGAATGAGACGTGCGCCCGGGTTCAGCTGAGGGCCTCTCCACAACTTTACGTTTGTGTAGGGTCAATCTTAGGTCGGTTAAACAACTCCCATCGACACTAGGTTGGTTAAAAATCCATCAACCTTAAGTTTGTTAAAACAAACTGAAAAGCAACAACCATCAAGCAAAAAAAATATATCATATGTCAACGGTCGAACCATCAATTGGTTCTGTCATTTGTCCCAAAATACAATCATCTCAATAAAACATACAAAACATTTCATATCGTCAAGATATCCTTAACAAAACCTTACATTTTCTTTCAAAAGCTCCGTTCTTAAACAATCATTAGAAAAATGAACTTTTTAACCTGAGGATTAACTTTGATAACATTTTAACAGCAATGATGTTGGAAAAAGAAGGATGGCGATGATCAAAGCAGTGGGATTGGATTTTAGCCTTAATTTTGACGCTTTGGCAGTGTTGGGTCTTCGGAGAGGTAGACCAAAGAAGAACTGGCGAGAGGTGATCAAGCAAGACATGTCCCACCTCCATATTACCAAGGATATAACCCTAGATAGGAAAGCGTGGAGGTCGATGATTAGGATAGAATATTAAATAGTAGTGGAGCGATTTCTGTAGCAGTAGTACTATTCATATATATATATATATATATATATATATATATATATATATATATATATATATATATATATATATATATATATATATATATTGTGTTTATCTTATTATTCGTCTTTATTCCTATTGTATTTCTGTGTACCTTGGGTATTCTTTGGTTTTTATGTTATATTTTCTTTACCATGGTATTTTCATCTGTTTTTTTTTTCAACCATGTTTCCAAAAATATTTTTCTTTAGCTGAGGATCTATTGAAAACTCCACCCTGATTGAGGTAAGGTCTGTGTATATCTCATCCTCGTCGAGTCCTACTTGTAAATATCACTTAATAAATTTTTGTTTTTATAATCTTGAAGCTTTGTATCTGTTGGGTTTATCTGATAAACAGTCCACCCATAAAAGGGTGCTCTTAAAGACTATCTAGGTAAAAAGATATGTTACCTGATAGAATCCTATAAGAGTACAACTACTATATTATTTAGTTATATATACAATAAAAGGCTAAGATAAAATAAACTTTCTCTACTGCTCTTCCTCCTTCTCTCTACCAAACAAACTAGTGTTTAGATCGTGGATAAAGAGTTGCTCCGTCAAGCACGTGACAACCACCGACGGCCAGTAATTTTAGCCGTAGTAAAGATCCTTCCGCTTTCGCTTATAAGAAGAACAAGTAAGTTCTCTGATTTATGTATTTAATATAGAATCTGTGTTATATAAATATAAATCTTTTAGTATCACTGATTCTCCCCGAAAACTTTATATTATGTACTCTTTTCTTAGAAAAAGGTCCGGCTCAATTTAGGCCTAATTAGTATCGATGGCACATGCAAATCCCACCTTGTAGGTAACACCACTCACCACTGCCCACCGACACAACCGAAAGAGGCAAAAATCCACTCAGGTAAACCAATATCATAAATATAAATCATTACTATCAAGAATAAATTAAATGGATGACTTGAGATCTCAGTCATACAAGGATTCGAGAAGAACACAAGACAGCTATGGCAGTGAGGGTAACGGTTACGATTACAGCTCAAACCCAAGTGGTTTTGGAGATCTACGATGTTACAGTGCTTCCTATGCATCTTCATCGTCGAATAATAAGCAGATGGAGTTGTCGGGGGGCAGAGAAATAAAGCTGAAGAAAGCAGGGAATGGTGGGTCTGTGTCTAAGAGCTGGAGTTTCAGTGACCCAGAGTTGCAGAGGAAGAAAAGGGTGGCTAGCTATAAGGTGTACACTGTTGAGGGTAAAGTGAAGGGATCAATTAAAAAGAGTTTTCGTTGGATTAAAGACAGGTTTGTCTATGGCTGGAGGTCATGATCATCATCATCAATTATTATTTCACTTTCAACTTTGTTACACTTGAGCTTGAAATAATTTCTGGTTCGTTATATTAATTATTATTATTATTGCCTTTGATGAGTAATCAACTACTTACTTGACGAAACCTGAATCTTCTTCATATGTCATGTACTCAACTCCTCTTCGATTTTATCAGGAGAAAGCATTCCAAATGGTATGATCAATTTTTCATTTTCAGTGTAGATTAGTACGTATTTCAGTCCTACCAACATTAATTGCTATTTTCTTTCTCTTATTGCATAAGCCAACAGCCTTGTGATACATATTACATATGTTGTTAAGCCGGAGACAGAAATGCATCATGTATCCGGCATGTCTTACTTTCTGTATGCTCATGCTTCACTTGGCCGCGTGATTTAGCCTAGTTGCACATAGAGAATTTTGATGTTAGCCAGTGCTGCCCAATGCGAGAAGCTTTAAAAAGCACTCCATGCCTATTGGAGCTTTAAGCACAAAGCTCAATTGAAGTATGGGCTTTAGTGAAAAAAGGCACGATGAAGGGAAAAATACATATGTAATGCAACAAAAATGTAACAAATCCATTCATATATGGCTGTTACATTTACTGTTTAGTATGCTCGACTCAAGATAGAACTCATGGGCAATGTGGCGCACGCCTTAGTGCCTCGTCTACACTAGAATTCAGCTTAAGCAGGCGAAGCACCCTTCCTGAGCATTAGGGCTAAAGCATGCCTAATGAGCCTTTGACAACTGATGGTTAGCAACCACTTGACTTCATTTTAAACCAATTAGTATGTTCAGAGTTTTGTGGAAGATGAATTTTCCTAACTGTTCAGAGGTATTAAATGCGACCTCTCCATTGCTTAAAGGAATGGAATGGTGCAAAGCGAGACCATCCTTCAGGTGAGCAATGTTATTTCGAGGAAGCACGCTATGATCCACACAAAAAGAGAAGTGGTTGTTTATTTGAATCTGAGTGATTAAAACTAGATTGAGAAGGAGTAAAACTAATTTTTCTATTTTAATATTTGAGTACTACGAGTCTTCTCTGGATACACTTTTGTCTTGTTTTCCAATTCTTCTTGCCTTTTCTCTGCATTGTAATGATTCTTTTTCTATCTTATTTGCTTACTTTTCATGTGCCTGGAGAGAAACCGAATTTAAGCACGGGGCGAAGGCTCTTTATGAAAGCCGGTACACAGCCATGAAAGTATTGATTCCGTTTCTATGCATCTCTGATTTGCTTGTTTTTCTGTTCTTCTTTATGTTCAAGATGGCTCTTACTTTTCTTCTGGTGTGAGTCATCTTATTCTTACTTTTGCTTAAGGGGTTCTCTTTTGCATCTTGCTTTTACCGTCAATGATCCCTTTTTTTTTCTTTTTCTTTTTCCGAAATCTGATTTCTGTTTTGTTTTTCATTATCCAATTGTTGATACATAAGCTGATTGTTATCTCCCACGTGTAGGATAACACTGGGTATGTTTGTCGTCGTTGTCTTAAGCTGATTGTTTGGAAATAAAAAACACTCTTACAAAGAATGTAAGACTGTTGTTAAATAAATGTGGCCTCTCTACTTATGTAGCATCTAACTATATCTTTGTTTTAAGCACAGGAAGTTTTGGAGTTTCTGCTGTTTGAATGTAACTGTTTGAAGATCTAATGCTGCTATATACTACTAGACTCTTAACTCTCAAAACTAAACCTATGAGGTGCAGAGAAAATAGGTTGCAATCCATTGGTTCCGCGCTTTAGTTACGTCAAATTTTTCCCTCTAAGATTTTTCCCTTGCAATAGGGTTTGTGAAACTGCTAGTACAGTCCAATTTGGAAGGTTGTGCACACTACTTTTCGACTTTTAAAAAGACAATGCCTAGGGTGAAATGTAAGTTGTCTTTAAATAAACACACCTACAGAGGGATAGAACTAGTACTAACCCTTGTTTCACTCGGCAAATATTATCTGCTGGGCTAGAGCAACTCATTCAAGGTAAGGGAAAAAAAGGATAAAAAGATTCTTTCCAAAAATGGGGAGGGAGAGAAGCATTCTTTATGTTTTTTTTTTTCTTTCCAATTAGGAAAAGAACCAAAGAATATGAATAATAAAGTAGAGGAAAGCTAATAGAGAACGGAAGAGGGTAAAAAGGGATTAATAATTAGTATTGTTCTGCCATGCTTTGTTGTTTTGAAATTCTCTTTTCATTGCGAAGAATCGCGAGACCAGTGGCTAGTTGTACAAACCCAAACGGGGTAAAATAAAAGTGTTTTTTTAACCTCTAACCAGAATTACCTAGGATACACGAATGGATTCCGAGTTGTTGGATCTCCTTAATGAAACTATTCTTCTAAGTTCTAAGGCATTACCTAATCTTTTAGCAAATCGGAATCATCTGTTCTTGGGCAATACTATTACAAGTATGGAGGCAGTACAAAATGCCTTGATCCCCCAACCACAGCAGATTTCTCAGCGTGAGGTAGGTTAAAATGGGAAACCAACTTATAATGAACCCTTTGGCTTGGTTCTTGCCAAATGAAAGATTCTGTGTTGAGGTGAGCGTTTATACATCATCTCATGTATTAAATTAAAGAGCATTTACAATGGAGAACACGAGAAAGGATATATGTACAATTCAGCACTTATTCTATAAAATAGTTTTTAGATAGCACTCTCCTTGCTTCATGCAGAGTGAATATATTGCGATACTACGTTTAGATGCAATCCATCAGGGATTCATTGGGAATATCTTTCAGTTAAGCATTTGAACAAACGAATACAATCACAACATCCCCAGTTTTACAGCCTCATATGATCAAAGCAAATATTGATCGCATGAAAAATTGGCAAGTACTTGCTTTCAACCTTTAATCAAATCAAAACCGAGGAATATTTAACAGAAATATCTGCGCTATATCATACAAGACCACCAGGGAACTGCAAAGCAACTTCAACAATACGAATAAGATGCTCTATAACCAATACTACTGGAAGGTGAAGTACAACGCAATCCAAGTCTTAATGAAGGCAAGTCCTAAATCTCCATGAAAAGGTGCGAACGTAGACTGCAAAGTTATTATCCCTTGAGATTTTGCTATTTTCCCATGAGAGTAAATTGCAGAGAAATGAACATATCGCTTCCACACAAGCTGGTACACTGTACATTGCTAGAACCAAATTATCTTAGAACTGTAAGTACTCTTCGAATCTAACCTGAATGGTAGAAGCTTGGGGAATTTTAGTACTACAATTCCACTGTACAATTTTACTACTACCCAACATTTAGATAGAATTAAAAGATTATAAACGGTACTGCATAGCATGGCACTGATTTACAAGCAGCCATGCACCATTTTGGAATCTCTATCAGCAGCACCTCACTTCCCGCATTAACCCCATCTGGATGTTATATTTATTTGCTATAGATCTTTGCCAGCTCGAATAACAACCCCTAGGTCCCTAATTGCCAACCCACAAATTCAGACACAAACTTCCTGGGCTCCAATTCTCTCATATCTAGCACACAAGTCAACAATTTACATGAAAGGATTTGCAATCAATGAGGCCGCTCTTCATCATCAAAATTTAGTCTCTCAATTCCTTTTAGTGTTGATTCATAGTTCTTTGTGCCAGAAGTATTCTTGCCAGATGAGGCATATCTAGGATCAGACGATCCACCGAGTGGAGAGCTCCTATGTCCACCTGATATATTGTGCATGGTCCCTGGACTTGCCTCAGGAGTGCGAGAATCAGAATCATTCCCCATTGTAAATGTTTCACGGCTCCCAGAGACTAGACCTCGCCTCAGAGATCCACTAGATCTTCCCAGAAAAGTGGAGCTTGATAACTGCAAATATTGGTAGGATTCAGAAAATGGGGAGGAAAACATTGACTTGTGGTATAACACAAACTACATTTCAGTTTTGATAACTTTGAAACCTTTAAAACGCTGATCATTACTATTTCCTTTTCCTGTGAGCTAAGTTAATATAGAACTACACATTTTTAGCCAAGGTAATCCCATCTCAGGGAAAAGTTATCTGCAACTTGGACCAAGACAGTCTAACCTAACAGCTCCGCAACTCACAAGTCTTGATATGAAGGAATCAGTTTCTCCTGTTAAACTCACCATAGCATCCCTGCTTGTGGAGCCATTTCCAATAGGACTCCTCTGCCCGGATAAACTCCGATCATTTACGAGTGGCCCAGGACTTCTCCTTCCAGAAGGATCTGCTGATTGTCTTCCTTCTTCATCTGCAAAATTTAGGAGAGCAGATAAAATGAAAATCTCATTTAAGGAAAAAAAAAAAGAGAGAGAGAGAGAGAGAGAGGAGAATTAACCAGTATTTAAGTGTAATTACAAAAGAAAGTAACATAGTGTATAGTGTCAATGTGCTTAAGTTTAGAAACAAGAGCACAGAGGCATTCCGGAAAATAACCTGAATGTCTTTCTACATTGGGAATGGCTGGAGGCATGCCCGGGATGGGTCCGGCACCAGAGCCCTAAATAAAGCAACCATTGTGAGAATAAGTGAAAGCTTATATGAAGAAAATAGAGATGTAATACCACTTACAAGAGGTCGGGTAGGAGGAGTTGCAACTTGAGCTTGCTGGTACCTCAATATAGTCCAATCAAAAACATAGTCAAACTGAAAGCCTGCAAAGGAAAGAGAACTGTAACAGAAATCAAGACGGCATATTAACAGACAGCTAAAAAGCATCTTTGGAATGCTTATCAAGACCACCTTCACGGATGAAGAGGTCACGGAATATTCTCTTCAGATAAGCATAATCTGGTTTATCCTCAAACCGGAGAGAACGACAATAATGGAAATATGATGCAAATTCAGTAGGATAACCCCGACATAAGGCCTGCAGAAACAGAAATCAGCAGTTAGGTTCCATAGTAGACAAAATAAATCAGTAGGAGTCAAATATGCTATAAATCACCTCAATAGATGTTGAAACCTTCTTTTCACTAATTTTCTCATATTTCTGCTTCTTATTTCCTGCTTTGAGCCCTTGCCAGGGAAGACTGCAATACATAGATGTCAAGCACATGCAGGCAAAAACAAGAGGACACACTGCAGCAACTATTACCTTCCTCGGAGGAAGTACATAAGAACGTATCCAAGTGATTCCAAATCATCCCTCCTGCTTTGTTCTATAATTACCAAAATAGTACATCAAGTCAAAACACAGAGAAGTTCAACCATCAGAAGAGTGAAAAACCAAGTCTAAAGAATAAGAACACTTACCAATACCAAGGTGAGTATTCATGCTAGCATATCTTGCAGTGCCTGTCAAGTTTTTGTTCTCTCTGCAGGGCCAAGCACCATATAATACCATATAAACTAACTGATGTAATAAGATCCACAAATACAGAAGAGCAGAGTCCTCTGTTGAACCTACAATTATAAGCTGGAATACACATATTCACACCACAATGTTTCTTTAGGGAACAGAAGGGAAAGAGAGGGAGTGGTAGAGTATTTTTCAGGAGTTACGTACAATCATTACTCTCGTCTCACACCCAAACAGAATGCAAGTGTTTTTGGTAGGAATACATGAATTCATTAAAAGCACATCATTCATTTCACATTATTGCATAATTATATACTAGTGAGAAGATCATGCCATTATATTAAAATCTAAAAGAACCCTAGCTGTAACTTTACGTTTTGCTCAAATTGACACCAATAGGAACAGGACTATATCTTTTTTTTTTAGAGAAGGCATGAAAATTATTGTCTAAAGCAGCCTAAGAAAGTGCTGTGATTACAACATCTAAAAGCACAAATAAGAAAAACCCCGATAGTATACAAAAGCCAACAGGACTATATCTGCAGTGGTTTTCTTTTTTACCTTGTGAAGTAAGTAATTTGATTGGTCAAAGGGCAATTTTAATAAACATTCTTCATTTAGGTCATGTCCTCTTTTAGGATAAGTAATTGCATAGTGATGTCCTCATTGACAGGGTGTTTTATATTGAGTAAACATCAGTTTGCTTCCAATTCTAAAGCCAACTCAATGCTTTTAAAAACAAGGTAAAAGAAGATAAGGGGCAAGTGAGAATTCACTACATCCTCTGGCTGAGCATATTCAAGATTTAAAAGCTGACAAGAAATAAAGGTGCTGTAAATACTTAATACCGTACCAAATGAGCAACTCATAATAAATTTACCTGTAAGGAATGTGTTGGTGACTTGAAGTGTCTCTGTACTTCTTGGCCAGGCCAAAGTCAATTATGTACACCTGCATTTTAAGCCAAAACAAAATATTAAAGAAACAATAGGGCCATTTGGCCATAGAAAATTTTTACCTTCTCTCAAAAAAAAAAAAAATAATAATTGAATCTTGGGATTTTTTGGACTTTTTAAAATGAGTTTTGAAAACACAAATTGGCTTCGACTAGTTTTCAATTTTCACTGGAAAAAAACTTTTCTCCAATCATGAAACATACTTTTTTCAAGTGAAATGCATGTCCAAACACAACTTTAAAAAAAAAAAAAGAATCAAAAATGTATGTCCAAATACAACTTTTCAAGTCAACTATAAAAAAAAAAATTCAAAAAGATTTTTGGAATCTTGGCCAAAATCCTATAATAGGTCCTGTGAGATCATGGAAAAAAAGGAAGGACACAGTAATAAGAATATGGACCTGATTTGCACGCCTTCCCAAGCCCATAAGAAAGTTGTCTGGCTTGATATCTCGATGCAAAAATGATTTAGAATGAACAATTTCAACACGATTTATCTGCAGGAAGTACCAGAATAGCCATATAACTAACATATTTATGAAGGTCTGCTAATGCTAAATTTGAAGCATTAAATTAAATTAACCATTTGATCTGCAAGCATCAAAACTGTCTTCAGGGAAAGCTTCCTACTGCAAAAATTAAATAGATCTTCAAGACTGGGTCCAAGCAAATCCATGACCAGAACATTGTAATCTCCCTCCACGCCAAACCACCTCACATTTGGAATTCCAGCTACAAGAGAAGTATTGCAATTATAACGCTAACCAGAACAAACTAGACAAGTGAGGCTAGAGACTTGGAATAGAAACAGGATAAGCCATTACTTCCTCCCTGAAGAATTCTGTACAGCTTTGACTCATATAGCAATTGAGGATGCTTCGTTTTGACATTTTCCTGCAAAATATGTAACATAATAGAAACAATTAAATGAAGTAGCCACTTATGGGACCATATTGGGTATGATGTTGTTGCTGTCGTTGGAAAAACCATTCATGATGTCAGAAAAGACAAGACATTCCAAGGCAAGACTGAAAAGTATGAGCAAATAAAGCATCTCTGGTTACCTCAGATACTTGTTCTATAGGAATATGCTACATACGAAATTCATCTTCCAAATGCTACTACAAAAAGCAAAAGATATGCAATAATCTTAACTGTTGCTGGCATACAATATGTTTCAGAGCAAGACCGATGCACTGTTGCATAATAGTATTAGAATGTCCACAACTAATAAGCAAGCAGCTTCTATTTCATGCTCTGTAGACAATGTGGGGGGACCAAAACGATTACCAATCAATTCTGATAATTCAGGTAACATCAAAAGATTATCAATAAGTTGAAGTACATAACCATATTTATATAGCATTCAACATCCGGCCTTTATACAGGTCAACATCAACTTAAGAAGCTAAACACAAACAATCACCCCTTCTCCGGGAGAGGAGTTGAGTCCATCAATATTGAACCACAGAGTAGAGTTTCTATTCAATTCCCTACTCAACACAGTGCCTTGAGAAGATTCTAAAGCTGGTTGCAAGCAAAAGTAGCATGACAAAGAGCAAACGTGGGGCATTCACAAAGAAATGGTCTAAAGAGTCGAAATAGTTTTTCTTTGATCGTGATCTATTCTAATATGTTTTGGGCACTTTCAATTAGAAAATATGGTGATGGATATTATTTTCTAATGCAACGCCTAAATATGTGTGTGTTTGTTTTTTGATGACAAGCAGCAACTACCCTTTGAGTGGGAAGGGGATTTGAAATGTGTATCTTTGTTGTGAAATTAAAGTAACAAGCAGGTCAGGTCACATATGATATGATATGATGCATCTAACACAAAAGAAAAAGAAGACTGACCAGCTTAATGGCGACGTCCTCATTAGTCTGTATATTAGTACCTACACCACCAACAAAATATATAATTCTTCAAAGCCACAACTAGTAAATTGAGAAATTAATAAAGAAACAAAACTCACCAAGATAGATCTCACCGAAGGATCCACTCCCAATTTTGCGACCAAGTCGATACCTGTTGGCCACACGAGCCTCCATTCTATATTCTACTAAACCCTAACTTCCCTTCTCCTATTTATTTATTTATTTATTTATACATTCTTTGAAAATTTCCATATACAGAGACATCTCAAGGGCCTTTTCTTTTTTCCCTATATACAAAATGTAGGGTTAGCTTCAGCAGCTTTGGAAAACAACCAAGAATTTGAATTGATACTTTCTTTTTCCTTTTCTTTTAACACTTTCTAATCAGTAATTAGTAATAATAAAAATAATGATGATATGCTACTACTAATAAGTAAGTAATTAGTAATAAACTGCTTTCTGTAATTACGATTCGGAGCATAATAATGTTGGGGGATAGTCCACGCGTCAACAATGACCTAATTCCTACTTTTTTTTCCTTACCCCTACCGAGATGGACATGTTGTTTTTGATAGACCCTCGGCTAGTAAAAAAATTTTGTAAACAAGAAAAAGATTTTTGAAAACATGTTTGAAAACAAACAAGGTAAGAAACACCGTGATAGCTCAAATAGCTCACATAAAAATTACAACAAACAGAGCAATCAACTACGTATAAGAATAACAACTATGTCCAACAGCTATGTATAACACTAATGAGAAGAATGCATGATAAGATGAAACTATTATAATTAAGAATAATATGACAATAATTACAACCTAACATTCCACCCTAATTCTCGACCTCCACGTTTTCCTGTCAATGGTCATGTCTTCAGTGATCTAGAGGTGAGTTATGGCCTATCGGATCACCTTGTCCTAATTCTTCTTTGGTCTACCTCTACCTCTTCGAAGACCCAACACCGCCAGCCTCTCATACCTCCTCACTAGAGCATCTACGCTCCTTTTCTTTACATGGTCAAACCACCGCAGCCTCGCTTCTCTCATCTTGTCCACCACTGAGGCACTCCCACCTTTTCCCGAATAACCTCATTCTTAATCTTATCCAACCACGTATGTCCACACATCCATCTCAGCATTCGCATATCTGCTACACTCATCTTCTGAATATGTGTGGTTTTGATTGGCCAACACTCTACGTCGTACAACATAGCTGATCTAACGACCGCTTTGTAGAACTTATCTTTGAGTCTAGGTGCCACTTTCTTATCGCATTGGACACCGGACGCGAGTCTCCACTTCATCCCGCCTGCCCCTATATGATAGTTGACATCATCATCAATTTCTCCATTACCTTGAATGATTGAGCCGAGATACTTAAAACTTCTCTTCTGGGGAATGACTTGAGAATCAAGTGTCACATCCAGCTCTGACTCCTGAGGCGCATCACTAAACTTGCACTCCATGTACTATGTTTTCGTTCTGCTCAGCCTGAAACCTTTAGACTCTAGGGTATGTCTCCAAACCTTCAGTTTATCATTAACTCCGCTGCGAGTCTCATCAACCAAAACTATAACATACACCATAGAACCTCCCCTTGAATGCTCTGTGTCAACTCAACCATCACCAGAGCAAATAAGAACGGAATAAGTGCTGACCTCTGGTGCAATCCCATCTCGACCAGGAAGTGATCGGAGTCACCTCCGACTGTTCTCATGCGGGTCTTTCCTCTGTCGTACATGCCTTTAATCACGCTTATATATGCCACTGGTACACCTTTCGATTCCAAGTATTTCCACAAAACCTCCATTGGGACTTTGTCATAAGCCTTCTCTATGTCAATGAACACCATATGTAAGTCCCTTTTCTTATCCCTATACTGCTCTATCAACCTCCTCAGAAGGTGGATGGCTTCCGTAGTCGATCACCAAGGCATGAATCCGAATTAATTCTAAAAAATTGTTACATCCCTCATCATCCTCTTCTTAACCACCCTTTCCCAGACTTTCATGGTGTGGCTTAATAGTTTAACGCCCCTATAATTGTTGCAATTCTGAACATCACCCTTGTTCTTGTACAACGGAATCATAGTACTCCGCCTCCATTCTTTGAGCATCTTTGTTGTCTTCTGGATAACATCAAACAAACCAGTCAGCCAGGTTAAACCTGCTCTACCTGCACTCTTTCAAAACTCCACTAGTATCTCGTCAGACCCGGTCGCTCTTCCCCTACTCATCTTTCGAATAGTCTCCTAGACCTCTTCAAATTCAATAGACCTGTAGTGCCTAAAATCACGATGACTCTCAGAGTGTTGTAGATAAACTAGCTCAATGCTCCGTCCCCCTCTTCATTTAAAAGTCGATGGAAGTACTCTTGTCATCTCCGTCTAATGTGAGCCTCTTCGACTAAGACCGTGTCATTCTCATCTTTGATGCACTGTACTTGGTCTAGGTTGCGTGCCCGCCTCTGCCTCACCTTGGCAAGCTTATACATCTTTTTTCTCCACCTTTGTTTGATAAAAGCGTTCAAAAGCTGTCGTTTTAGCGTCTGAAACGGCTAACTTCGTTTCCTTCTTCGCATTCTTATACTTTCCCTGTTGACACCTAATTTTGTCCCGAAATTTAATTAAATGTATAATTATTTTAAAATTAAGTTCAATTTTGAAAATTGCAAGTAAATAGCTAATTTTAAAGAGAAATGGCCAAAATCGCAAGTGATCCCTTCATTTCCGGCATACTATGTAATTCTGTGTTTAATTTAATTGAAGGCTATATGTGTTATTAGGCCTAAACCCAGCCTACCTTTGCAATACCTATACATATATATATATACTACATCTAAAACCCTAGCCTCTCACCCCCCACTATTCATCATCTCCCTCACAAAAAACCCTACACCCTACCCTCACTATTCACCATCATCATCCTTACACCATACACACCCAAAAATCAGATCCACTCACTTGATACAAAAAACACACCATCATTTCCACCACACAAAAAAAGGGGAGACATTCACACATAACGAGATACATATGTTCATGCTCGCAAGACCTCATTAAAAATCGACATAAACCCACAATACATATACGAATACATACAGAAGCATAGACAAAAACATGGGAGAAAGGAGATCGGGAAAACGGGTTTAGCAGTCCAAAACAGTGGCAAAGCGACACCACAGCCGCCGGAGCTTCAACCGAAAATATCCTTCACCTGAGGACCTTTCTTCTCCGTCCATCCTCTGTTCTCTCAGATCTATTATTGAAACTGAAGAGAGGTTGGTGGAGTGGTAGCGGCGCCACCGGTTTTTCTTGCTTGAAACGCGAATCGGCGTTGTTCCTTCGTCTCCTCTCAACTGTCATCGTTGCCATCGCTGGTGGTCCTTGTTCTCTGTTCCTGTCGCTGAATCGGAATGGGATGGGGTTGGGGTGGTAGCGATACCTTCTTGGCAGTCGCTCCTCCGCTTTCCATTGTTTGTTGAGCTCGCTGTTGTCTGCCGGAAATTTTCACCGGTGGACTGCTCTGTTTCCGTTATTCAGTTTGGTTCCTTCATTGGGTTCTGATTTACCTATGACTATGATTATGGTTGTTTGATTTTTGCTATAGGCTGAGATCCATTTGTTATCATTGTAGAGTTCAATCACTTGTTTTGACCCATTTGTTGTTCTGATGATCCTTGCATTGACCCGTTTACTTGGTTGGCTTGCTCTGTTACGATACTTTGACTCGTTTTTCTCTTCTGGATTATTTTGCTATGCATTTTGACCCATATTTTGTTGAAATAATCATTCTCTAATGGACTTTACTGGTTTTGAACGGATACTATACCGTGTTGCTGGCCTATGAAAATAATTCATTTGAGACCTATGGACTGATATTGAACCGATACTATACTGGCCAATGAAAAAATACATATACACGTATTGAGGCCTCGGGATTGATTTGATCATGATACTACGCTTGAACGGTCCCGTCCCCTTGTCCTTAAAGCAAATAGGCGATGATGAATGTATAAATTTGATGCAAAACGAGTCGAATAGAGTGGTGGGTTTGGTACTTGACATGGCAACCGGCCCGGGCTCCGTGTTTGCAGCCGTACCAAAATCCCGAGCCTCTACTCGACACGCCATACAAACCTGAGCCTAAATTTTACAAAACCAAACCCCATTATTATTATTATTATTATTATTATTATTATTATTATTATTATTATTATTATTATTATATATTTTATCATTATTATTATTGTTACTTTATTACTTTATTATTATTATTTTATTTTCATTAGTTATTACGCTTTATTATCGTACTAATCCAATTTCATTTTCATATTTTTTGCGAGGTACACTTTGACACGAACAATTTGTGGACTAGTTTGGCTAACTTACAAATGGGAATATGCATTGACTTGGAGTCGTTTGGGATCGAGTTCGGACTCGAGCATTCAGGAAATAAGACTTTAGGAATTTTAGAAAATTCAAAGCTCCCGCGAGTTGATCAATTTTCTGGGTTCTATCTTTAACTTTGCCCTCCTTTTCTTAGAGATATTTATGTAAATAAATGCGTAAAATATTTATTTATCAATAATATTTGATTGCATGGTATATTGCTTTACTTTATGTTCATTACCTTTTATTTTGAAGTCGTTATTTAATTTATTGCAATTTGGGACCATCTTAGCAAATGCGTGCAAGTAAAAAAAAAGTATTTTGCAAATAAGCTTTATTCGATTAATTATTATTATTATTGTTATTATTACTATTATTATTTTTAAATAATTCTTTCGCAAGAAAAGCACACTTGTAAATATTTGGAAACCTGTCGGATTAACCGTTGTTAACGAAATTTTGAAAGTGCCTTAAAAACCTTCTTTCTAAATTAACAAAACCTCTTATTTTTAGAATATCTGAAAGAAAGACCGTCTTTTTATAAAAACGGAGTTTTGCACGCATTTGTTAATTTGGTTCCCTCTTTTCCTTAAATTGGGTGGCGACTCCAAAAACTTCAAAAGAGTTAGTCCATTCAGTTGATATTCCAAAATTTATCCTTTCGGGGTAATTTTTGGGGTTCAACATTCCCTATTTGACCTTTACTCTCTACTAACTTTAGGTAGGCCACCTTCTTGGCCTTCAATTTTCCTTGGACTTCGTCATTCCACCACCAGTCCCCTCTGTGTCTATTAGGATTGCTCTTCGAGACCCTAAGACCTCTCTAGCAGCCCTCTTAATACAATTTGTTGTCCTGGACCACATATTGTCCACATCTTCTCTACTTTCCTAAGCCCCCATAGCTACTAACTTCTCCCCCAGCTCCTGAATCTTTCCACTGGTCAAGCCCCCCCTCCCCACTTGATTCTTAGTCTAACATGTGAAGCCCTCTTCTTCTTTTTCTTCTTCTTCTTCTTCTTCTTCTTCTTCTTCTTCTTCCCTTGGATCTCCAGATCCATAACCAAGAGCCTATGTTGGATTATAAGATTTTCGCTCGGGAGAACCTTACAATCCGCACAGACTCCTTTGTCGCTCTTCTTGAGAAGTAAGAAGTCGATCTGAGTCTTCACCGACGAACTACAAAAGTTGACTGAGTGCTCATTCCTCTTCTAGAAACTCGAATTGGCTATCACCAGCTCAAAAGCTCTAGCAAAATCCAAAAGAGGGACTCCACCATCATTCCTATCCCCAAAACCAAAGTCGCTATGCACATCGTCGTAGCCCTCAGCAGACGATCCGATGTGACCATTGAAATCGCCTCTTATGACCAGCTTCCCAGTGATAGGAACACTTTGAACTACCTCATCCAAATCCTCCCAAAAGTGCTTCTTGACCTCATCGTCCAAGCCCGCTTGAGATGCGTAACCACTAATTATGGTATAGGTATGCCCCCCTTCCCAACAACCAACTAAACAAACATCATCCTGTCATTCACCCTCTTGACCTCTACAACTTGATTGCAAAGGTCCTTATTAACAAAGATGCCTACACCATTTCTTCTCTTCGAGACCCCGGAGTAACACAATTTATACACATGCACATCCCGCGCCTTAGTACCCACCCACTTGGTCTCCTGGACACAAGCTATGCTAACCTTCCTCTTCTTGAGAATCTTCACAACTTGATTGACTTTCCTGAAAGCGATCCTATATTTCAGGACCCAATTCTCAACCTAGAGCCCCTTTTCTTACCGCTACACCTACCCCTAACCTCATCCCCAACCAAGGACACGACCTTACTCTAACATCATTCACCAAAGCCACCCCTGGGTTCCTACGAATCTACTATCTATAGCAACAAGCACAGACTTGGTGTTATAATAAAATTCAATACTACACACACAACGGTTTAGGAACAGGGAAATAATCTAAGTTGGGCTGAACATAAAAAATCAAGACAAGAGCCAAACAAGCAATCAAAGAACTAGTGCAACCCTAAACGATAAAAACACAAACTAATTGAACCAAGATTACAAGCGAAAATAGTACAAACTGGTGCAACATTAAATTTACAGTCAAAATATTAATGCACTATTTAGAGCCTGTGTGGCCAAATTATTGGGGAGCACAAAGTGATTTTTTTCTCGAAAAGTGCTTACTTTAGAAAATTGAGCTATTGGCCAAACTTCTAGGAGGAAAATAAGTGCTTTTGAGTGGTAACAGAAGTTGTTTCCTGCTGTGGGAAAAAGCTTAAAAAGTAGTCTTCCTTAAAAGCAAATGTTGTCTTTAATTCCTATCATTTCAAAAACTTCCTTACAAAAATACTTACATCCCTAAGTACCCCTATTTATTTAACTTAATGATTGTAATATATAAATTGTACATTATTTTTTCCTCCTTGTTTCTTCGAGGCAAACCTACATCAATACTGTTGGAAGCTTTGAATAAAATTGCATCTTTTTAAAGGTATGAATTTAGAATATTCAATTATGTGTGCTCTATTTAAGAAATTATAATTTAATATAGAAATTATATGTAGTCTTTGATAATAAATATTTAACTCATTCATCTAGTTAAATACTCCTAACAGTTAAGTGAATCATTACATGTCCTTACTCATAATTTAACACTCAAAAGTACTTTTTCAAAAGTTTGGTCAAACACAAATTACTACTCAACTATTGACAAAAGTGCTTCACAAATGAATTGGCCAAACACAAACTGCTACTCTCCAAAAGCACTTTTACGCAAAGCGCTTTTGAAGAAAAGATCTTTTCAAAATAAGCAGTTTTCATAAGCTTGGCCAAACAGCTATTTGATTAACAAAATATAAGATATCTTAGATATATATATAACAAAGAGGTCTATGGTGATAATCGAAATCTAGTAAATGAAAAAATATATAACATGGAAGCAGAAGTATGGCATCTATCATTAAGAATACAACTGCCAATTTATACTTGCCCCTATTGGCATTCCTGTAATCACCTAATTTTGGCCTAGGTTAAGTTAATTATTGCTCATATTTGTGTGATTTTAATTAGCTAACATAACTATTAATTTAAGTGGTTTGTAAATGTTTGGTTTTGTGTAAAATGATATGTAGGCTAGGGTCCAATTCAGCAAAGAGAGGAGCAAGGAAGCCTACACCCTGACCCGCTAGCCCATTATCCTGACTCGGCCTATGACCTATTTCCACTCCACATGTGTTCCTATAACCCTCAATTTAATATTCACTTCCTTCGTAGCTTCTCAGGTGGCCAATTTTCTCCAGGACACCGGAAAGCCAAGGGCCACCATACCTCCGTAACAATCCCCCCGCCGCTGGACTACCGTCGTCCGGCCACCGAAAAAACCAATTATACACTCCCAGAAACTCCGCAACCCCTTTTATTCGTTGCTGACCTTGTTTTCACCAAGAAGTCGCTAAAACGTCGTAGATCTGACTATGAAAGTGGTCAAACCTCTAATTTCAAGCGAAAAATATCAGTTCCATTCTCTGTTATTCTTTCTTCTCGCCAAGGGGCAAGACCTTTGGTTTCCCTAACTCCAGACCTTGCTTGTGCAAACCGAGGTTAGGAAGAGCAAGAGTTGCGCTCATGGCATTTGGCATTTACTGTTTCAAGCAATGGCATTGTGGGATATGTGTTTATGCCTAAATTTGCTTATAGGTTAAACATATAGAATTTATAGAAGAGTCACAAGAAATACAGTAAATACGATTGAAAAGTAATAAATAGAGAAATAAATAGATGTATTCCTTAAGTAAAGTTAGATTCTTGATGAATTGCATGATGTACAATATAATGAGAAATTGGGTATTTATAGTTGAGATTTATGATGTCCTAATTATGGTAAAATACAAATACTTATAGGTCGTCGGCTTGTTTACTCAAGGCGGTGATACAAATTAAATCTTAAAGCAGCGGGATGTATGCCTTACGTCCCACGGCCCGTGCCTGCTAAGCGTCTGTGGCTTGAGGAGTAGGTGTGTATCCTCTGCGCCCTGTAACTTACATGCTAAGTCTAGTCTTCGCTAGCTGGACTCATATCCCCGTAATCATAGGTGGTGTATTTTTACCCACACGGTAAATCTCCCACTTTTTGAGTGCTGACGTAGCGGTCAAGAAGTGCAAGAGACATGCAAAAGAGATGTGTCAAAGGATGTTTTACTGATTCCTTGAAACTCCCAGTCTCTCTAACCGAAGTAGATGCCCGATTTCTTCCAGAGTTCCACACATCTTCACTTGAGTGGCTCTTATCGATTCCGTGTACCTTTCCCATAACTGTCTTTACTACGCCGAATCGTTTCGTATCTCCATGTCATAACTATGTCGACTGCTTTATACTTCGTTTTTATCTCCTTCCATCTATAAAAGGGGATTCTCAATAGACGTGGATCACAAACTCCTTCAGAAACTCATTGTCTGCTTATAAAACACTTTCTTTTAAGAAGATAATTCTGCTTCTTCTCGAAAAATATTTGTCTTTGATCCTGGCTTGATATTCAAAGAACACTTCTTTCATTCGGAGCGTATAGTGTTTGAGAAAATTAAAAATAAAGAACCCTCGGTCACTTTCCTTCGACGCCCTTCTCATCATGTTGAGATGGACAGAGTCCCCCGAGTTATGAAGTTTGATCGTGATCCTAAGGATATTCTTCGGAATGGCTTCATTGTGGCATGTGCACTTATTACGGTGCGCTCGTTTTCTAACGCAATAATTTTTGTGATATTTCTCTTGTCATGTGGGACTTTCCCTCGAAAGGTAGTCCTTAAGGAAAGGCTTCTGCATCTTCTCATCTTTTGGATCCATAGGACAAAAGTCCAGAGGTAGCGCCACTGAAGCAATCGGGTCCTTGCTATGGCATTCTCTCTTTTCCTCGAGTGATCAATCTACAGCTTCTCTTCAAGACCCTGGCATTTATAGAGCGGTTGCGTACCTCTGCCCATGCTTGCAGATTGAAGGTTGCATCAGCTTCCAATCGTTAGGAGAAGAGGGTTGACATGATGCTGCCGCGGGTGCTGGTCGTTCCATGTTGGTGTCTCTCCATAGGGTGCCAGCTGAAACTACCGTGAATGTTCATGCCCATGTTTCCTTTCTACTGAGGGACTCCTCAGTTGGACTGACTTTCTGACGCCCGCATAATAGCATCATATTGATGTTGCTGCTCGAGGCGTTATATTGGAAAATCTCGGTCGTACGCCGAGAGATATTCTGGAACATTCGCTAGATAGGAGCTATAATCCAGATTAAATATTCGACTGTGTGAAGTTAAATAGTCCCCCGGGACCTTTTAGTTTCTTAGGAACATTTATTACAAACAGTATTGTATTCAAAAGAACTTAATTGTATATTATAGCCTACAAGCCTTTGCTATTAATAAAAGTGGACATTCATCAATATTTTGTGCGTACTTGCATGTACTTGTAATATAATTAAGTAGAAATTGTGGTGCCTTTCTGGGCATTTGTCTTTTTGAAGACGTTTATGCGCTTGTTGGACGCTTTTTTATGCATCAGCAAGTGATGGCTTAAGTTGCGCCTGTTAATAGACATCTTTTGGCTAGGGCAAGGCCCGCGCCCACAAGGGGACGTCTTTAGTATATTCAATGGGAGCATTTTTACGTTCAAGCTAGAATGGCTGTGCTTGTCCACTCGAGTGCTTAAATCTTTACTGGCACTATGCGGGCAGGCGTCCCCACCAACATGTTGGTGCGATTGTTGAATTGACAATTTCAATCTACGATAATGCCTGGTGGTTTAGTTAGAAGTGATCTAGCTTTGAACGAGTAGTTTAATTTACCCAGTAGTGGAAGGTGAGTGTATTACTTTGACTCAACTTTTGTAGGGGCTATGAATAGTTGGATCGTTGATGGATCTGAATACAAAACAGACTAAAGTAGAATAGTAGTTTTATTAAGTAAAAGAGAGGCACGAAGCTGACTGAAGTTTTAACAAACTTGAATAATCATGATGGGGGCAAGATACCCTTCAAAAACATAAGAAGAGTAAGAAGAAAAATACATGTCTCGAGTATGGCGGCCTATTGGCCTTTCAAGAGTAGTACTTCTTAAGCCAAGTGATGTTCCAGTTGTTTGGAATGGTTGTTCCTTCCATGTCATCAAGGGTGTACACACCTTTTCCGGCTATGTCTCAGATCTTGTACGACCCTTCCCAGTTCGAGGCTAGCTTACTTGCATTGGTCTCTTTAATACTTTGAGATACTTTGCGAAGGATCAAGTCCCCTATGTTGAAGGAACACAAGTTGGTCTGCACTTTGTACTACTGCTCCACCCGTTGTTTCTGGGTCGCTAGGCGTACAGCTGCTAGTTCGCGATGCTCATCTAGCAAGTCAAGTGAAGCTTCCAATGCCTCATTATTTGGTTCTTCCTAAAAAAACGACCAACGTAGACTGGATTCACCTATCTCCACGGGGATCATAGCGTCCGTTCCATACGTTAGAGAAAATGAGATTTTTCCTGTTCTAGCTTTTACTGCGGTGCGATAAGCCCACAAGATTCCTAGTAGTTCTTACGGCCACCTGCCTTTAGCTTTCTTGAGCCGCTTCTTTAGGCTTTCTACAATAGTCTTGTTGGAAGATTCAGCCTGACCGTTGGCCGTATGATGATAAGGCGTCGGCATTATCCTTTTGATCTCTTATTTATTAAAAAATTTCATGACCTCAGCCCCTACGAACTGAGGTACGTTTTCACAGGTGAACTCAGTAGGTATTCCAAATCGACACATGATGTTCTTCCAGATGAACTGTATCACCTCCTACTCTCGAATTCGAGCGTAGGGCATTGCTTCAACCCACTTGGTGAAATAGTCAGCCATTATAAGCAAGAATTTAACTCCTCTAGGTGCTTTGGGCATGGTCCCACGATGTATATCCCCTATTTCATGAAATGCCATGGCGCAGTTACTGAATGTAAAGGCTCTGCTAGCTGATGAAGATCGTGAGAGAATCGCTGGCAACTGTCGCATGCTCTGATGAATTTGCTCGCATCATCTTTCTTTTGAGGTTAGAAATAGCCTGCTCTGAGTACCTTCCGGGCTAGGGCCCTTCCACCAAAGTGGTTTCGACCTTGGCTTTCTTGGATCTCTCTCAATACGTAGTCGGCTTGTATTAGACCTAGGCATTTAGCCAATGGGCTGCTGAACATCCGTCAGTACAATTCTCTATTTATTAGGCAATATCGAGCTACTTGCACTCATAGACACTTGCTTTCTTTCCTTTCTTCGGGGAGTGTTTCCTTGTCCAGGTATTTGATTAGCGGGTGCCGCCAATCCTAGACAAGTACTATGATGTTAACTTCAAGGCCCTTTATGTCCGAGTAAGTTAGTTCAATCACCATTCCCAGACGGTCTGCATTCATATCTGCAGCTCCCGCTAGACTGGCTAGTGCATCGACCTCCATGTTTTCTTCTCTTGGTACTTTATTGACCTTTCACTTTTGAAAAGTTTTCAAACGTGCGTCTACTTTAGCTACGTACTCCTGCATGCGAGCGTCTTTGGCTGCGAAGACTCCGTTTATTTGATTAACCACCAGTTGTGAATTGCAGTAGAGACTAACCCTCGGGCCCTCAATATGTAAGCTAATTCAAGGGCTTGAACTACATCTTCATATTCTGCTTCATTGTTCGTAATTGGTGGGAAGCTGATGGCCTTTCGAAAAACCTTTTTGGATGGAGACTTGATCACCAATCCAAGGCCCGTTTCTTTGAAATTAGACGCCCCATCTGTGTGGATCACTTATTCTCTGGGGGTGACACGTTCCATCATCTCTAACTCAACCTGAACCTTTGGCATCATGTCGGTGTTGAAGTCGGCTACAAAGTATGGGAAGATATGTGATTTAATGGCTGTGTGCGGCTAGAAATATCGTATTCTCCCACTTCTATGGCCCATTTGGCTAGCCTTCTTGAGAGCTCGAGTTTGTGCAAGATGGACTGCAATGGGAAGAAGAGACCACAATAATTTTGTGGCTCTAGAAATACGGCCGTAACTTCCTAGCTGCATCTACCAGAGCGAGTGCGAGCTTTTCCAAGTGCTGATAGCGCGTTTCTGCATCCAGGAGGGATTTGCTAACGTAGTATATTGGAGACTGCACCCTTTTCTCTTCTCGTACGAGAATTGCACTCACTGCCACTTCTGATCCACCAGATACAACATTAGCGGTTCTCCCTCACGCGACTTAGTCAATAGCAGAGGATTAGAGAGATACTACTTCAAGTCCAAGAGTGCCTGATTGCACTGCTCCGTACACTCAAAGCTTTTATTCTTCTTCTTCATCACGTTGAAAAACTGGTGGCACTTTTCTGAGGACCGGGAGATGAACCGGCTAAGTATGGCTATGCGACCTTTAAGCCTTTTTACTTCCACCTCGATATGGCTTCATTCTTTGCAGGGTTTGCTTTTATTCCGCTATTCGAGATAATGAATCCAAGAAACATTCCTGATGACACGCCTAAATAACACTATTCTGTTTTGAGCTTTATGTTATATTTGTCGAATATATCGAAACCTACTTCCAGGTGCTTGATGTGATCCTTAGCGAACTCTGATTTAACCAACATGTCATAGATGTAAACCTCCATGGTCTCGCCGATCTAGTCCTTGAACATCAGGTTTACCAATATCTGGTAGGTTGCCCCTCGTTCTTCAGACCGAAAGGCATTACTCGATAACACTAGGTGCCTCTGTCCGTAATGAAAGAGGTTTTCTCTTGATCATTAGGGTTTATGAGGATTTGATTGTAACCTGAATATGCATCCAAGAATCTGAGAGCTTCATGCCCTGCCCTTGAATCGATGAGCTGATCGATGTTGGGTGGTGGGAAAGTGTCTTTTGGACACAATTTATTCAAGTCGGTGAAGTCAATGCACATCCTTCACTTGTCGTTTTTCTTTGGGACAAACACAACGTTTGACAACACATCGTGGTAGTAAACCTCGCGAATTGATCCATTGTTTAATAGCTTCTCCACCTCTTCATGGCTTGCCTGGCCCTTCTCCCGGCTGATCGGCCACTTTTTCTACTTGACTGGCTTGAAGCTGGGGTCAACAATCAGGTTATGCATTATAATATCGGTCGAGATTCTGGGCATGTCGGTGTGTGCCCGAGCGTATGTGCCTGACCGAGCATGCAGTAGGTCGGCAAATTTTTTCTTGGCTTCGGCCGAGAGTTTAGCCTCTACATAACATTTCTTATCTGGTGACTTCTCATCGAAGATCAAGGGATCCAGATTGTCTCCAGTAGTCCTGACGGTAGTCTTTTTTTCGTTTGAAACTTGTTATATCATGGACAGTTCTCAGGATCCGGTGCTTTCACGTTTCTCCGGCTTGAATGGGATGATGGTTACTAGGTATGGCCCGAGTAATTTGTCCAACAGTTTTCACTGTTTCTTAACTTCCCTCTTTACTACACACGTGACGGAAGCCACACAACAACTCTAGGGTAGCTTCTTCTTTCCGCATATCTCCTTCAACCACGGGGTAGGGTATTTGCAGACTTGATGGATAGTTCATGGTACTGCGTGTACTATATGGATCCATGGTCTTCCTAGGATGATATTATATGAGAGATCGCATGTCATCGCCTGGAATGTTGTTAGCCTCATAACTCCAGGGATGAGAACCAAAAGGACGAGCTCTCTGACGATCCTCTAGCAGAGCTGTTGAAGCTAGTTATCGTCTATGGGCTGGGGATTATCTGGTGCTATACTTCCATCTTGCATAAAACAGTGAATAACGTTTACTTCACTACCCGGGTCTGCCAGTACGTGCTTAATCTGGGTGTCAAGTACCATGAGACCGATGAGGATCCTTTGGTTAAAAGGGGCACTCAAGGCTTTAAGTTGGTAAAAGAAACAAAGTCCTAATTAATGTGGTAGAAGGGCACAACTGATTGTGGGACTTAAACACAACTTTTCTTCACCCTAAATTTTTAGTTCTTACACTTGGGTCCTCACTATATAAATTTTTTTTTTTGCCCAAATTAGGGAAAGATTTTTTCCCTCCGTTTTTTCCCTCATTTCTCTCTCCTCTCTTATTTCTTCTCCCTCGCGACCTCAAAACACCATAGCTTTTGCGTATCTTCTTTCTTCAATCTCTCTTCATTTTTGCTATTATTCCTGCATTCCAACTCCCGCTAGCACAAAATATTCTCAGATCTAAATCCATTTCGGTTAATTAGGTATTATTTACTCTAATTGAAAAAATAATTTAGGGAAAATATGTTGCAATTCTTTGAATAACAATCCTGGTTGAGCCTTACTTCAAATTGGAAAGCTTCACATTGAAATTCTTTGAATAACTATTACTGGTTGGGCATTACTTCAAATTGGAAAGCTTGACGTTGAAATTCTTTGAATAACATTTACTGGTTGGGCATTACTTCAAATTGGAAAGCTTGACAAGTCCTATATCTGCTGTAAGTATAAACCTCAGCCTTCCTCATCTCTACTATTCTAATTTTTGTAAAAACTCAGGTTTTTAAACAGTATGTTATTGTTTTGAAACATCTTAATGTGACAATCACAACATCCTATGGAATGTTCTACAAATGCTCGTACGATGTAGTCATAATTATGGAACACTGTGTTAGATGCTCAGAACAATCATTTTGATGTTCCTATTGTGTTAGTCAGAGTTATGAATCATACTGTTAGATGCTCGGAACAGCTTACAAAATGTTCAGTATATGCTAGTCATTAAGTTGGACCTTTTTATAGATGTTCAGAACTTTAGTGTAGATGTTACACATTTGTATGATGTACTCTTAAACATTCTGTTAGATGTTCAGAACTGTTTGTTGGATGTTCTTGTATCTTTGGCTGTCTGGACCACATTTGATGAATGTTTATCCTGTCTTGCAGATATTGTTAAACTAATGGGGGATGTACTACTAGAAGTTGATTATAGCGGTGAATGGGTGGAGCGCTCGAAATGTTATGCTTGGATTCCCAAGGTGAAAGAGACATGACCTATCCTTGTCAGTAGGAATGTTACATATGATGAACTGGTCAACAAAATTATACACAGTTGGGGGATAAGTGATGATCCTAGAGATCTTTGCATTTCATATATGCTGAGTGTTGCCGCAAAGCAAAAGACTACTCTATCTAAAATTAGGAATGATGATGATATTGAGCTTTACATGGCTGATATTGACCCACCAAGGCCTGAAGGAATTTCAAGTTCAAATAAATAAGATATGCATGTTGAGATGGATAAAGATGAATTAAAACAAGGAGGAGAGGCAGATGAAGAAGGTGAAGAATGTGGTGATTTTAAAGATGGAGAAGAAGTTGGAGATGGTAATCATTCATGAAGAGTTCCATCACAGAGAAGCCGCAACGCCTTTTTTTAGAGAAGATGGCACATGTTTTGTAAAGGGTATGACTTTCAAGAACAAGCGTGAATTAGTGGTGAAGTTGAGACTTGCTGCAGTGAGGAAGCCTTTTTCTTTCAAAGCAGTGAAGAATACTAAAGAGTTGTTTAATGCCCGATGTGTAGATGCAAATTGTAAGTGGTGGCTTCGAGCATTGAGGTATAATAGCAGTGATATGTTTTATATCACAATCTACAATGGCGAGCACACGTGTGGTGTGCAGCATCTTGCAAGCCACCATACACACGCCACAACTGATGTTGTTGGTGAATACATGAAAGATAGGTACATTGAAGGCAAAGGAATAACACCAAAAGGCATCATAATTGCATTTAATAGAGAATTAGGATGTAACATTAGTTATTAGAAAAGTTTGAAGGGATGTGAGATTGCAAAGGCCATTGCAAGAGGGACACATGAACACAATTATGCAATTTTGGAGGCATACCATTATATGGTAAGGACCCAAAATATTGGAAGCAAGACAGCTTTGAAGATTGATAGTTGTGGGAGGTTTAAGTATTTTTTTAAATCTTATGGATCTTGGATTAGAGATTTTGTTTATATGAGGAAAGTCCTAGCTATTGATGGGACTCATTTGTCTGGCAAGTATGGCGGGGTATTGTTGTTTGCCGTCGAGCAGGATACAGAGAAACACATATTCCCTACTGCATTCTGTGTTGTGGAAAAAGAATGTGATGCTTCTTATGATTTTTTTCTGAACAATTGGTTGACATAGCCCAGTATAATGATGAGTTGAGCGTCATTTCTGACAGGCATAAAAGCATAGCAAAATCAGTGGCTAAGTGGTTTCCCTCATCTCACTACGGAATTTGCACGAGGCACTTTGGTGAAAATATCCGTACAAAGTTTCAGTTTGGAGACCACCTGGGGTTCTATTACTTGGCAGCAGATGCATATCATTTGGCGGATTTCAAAAGACACTTTAAGCAAATCGAACACAAGGATCCATGGGTTGCCAGATATCTTGAATATGACGTGGGGTTCCATAAATGGAGCATATGTTTTTGTCCTGGACACATGTACACAACTATAAACATTCATACCAATGTTCTGAACATTTGTGGAGACACGACAAATGTTTTTTAAAATGTTCCGAACATTGCTTGGTGTTGTTCTATGTTCAAATAGAAATTGAACCGAGAACATTCTAAGTGGCATTCAGAACAATATAAATAATGTGTAGAACGTAATTATTGTTGTTCAGGTTGCCTACGAAGATGTTCACACTTAGATTAGACGTTTTTAACATTTATGTTGTTTGTTTGTTTGTTACTATTTTAGGTTTGCAGTAATGACCTCGAACATTGCCGAGTCCACAAACGCAATGCTGAGGGATGAAAGAGAATATCCTATTGTTGCCCTATTCAATCATATCAATCGGACATTTGGTGAAAAATTCCATGTGAGAGCTACGGAGTTCCTCGAGGTTTCTAGCATATGTCTCTTTTCAATTAAAGGAAAAATAAGATTCAACTTGGAGGAAGGCGATAAGCTCGCAATTAGTCGAAAGGTACCTATGATTTCACCATCATCAGTCCAGGCCAGGAAGCAGAAGTCGATTTACGCAACAGAACTTGTACGTGTAGAGAGTATCAAATTGACTTAATACCCTATAAACATGCTATGGCATCTATCAGAATGTTGCATCCAGCAGCTTATTGAGCGTGCGTCTACGACTTTACTTCATTACAGGTTAGAGTCGTATATGCTTGCCTATGCAGAACCGATCAATGCTGTTCTGCCGGAAGAATTTTGGGATGTTCCTCCTGAGCTGCTTGAGAGACAAATATTTACTTCTTTGATCGACGTGGGTAAGGGTAGAAGAAGGAAAAAGTGATACCATTAGCTGGTGAGTATTTTCAAGTGGGAGAAACAAATGCAGCATCTGCAAAAAAGGACAGGCCACAAAAGAACTACTACCTCCGTTCCAAAATGGTTGTCATAATTTTCTTTTTAATCCATTCCAAAAATAATGACACAATTCTAAATTTGAAAATATTTTTGAGTTGAAACTACTACTTTACCCTTAATGAAATGATTTATAGCCACATATTTATGTATGGCTTATTTTGGACCACAAGTTTCAAAAGTCTTACCACATTTCTTAAACTCCGCTCCAAGTCAAACTATGACAACCATTTTGGAACGGAGGGAGTACTTCCCAAGACGAGTGGATAGAGGACCTGGACAATCCACCCAAACTGTTGCTTCTTGAATTTTAATCTTCCTAGTATTGAAAAATTTTAATTTTTTGTCATGTAACATACTAACATTTTAAGCCCTTGTTTTAAGCTATTGGAAATATACTACGATATGATGTTAAAATAATGTGTTGCGTTCAGGCAAACAGACGAAACATAAACAGTGATATTCTGCGCACCGATTAAGTTGTTCGTTCAAAATAAAGTGCATTTCTTATAAAAACATTCTTTTCAACGTTCGAAACATTACAAGAGGTGTTCCAACCCCAACCCTAACCCTAAACCCAATCCCTAATCCCAAACCCCAAACCGCAAAAATGCCGAACAATTTAAGAACATCAAATAACCTGTTTCGAAACGTGTTTTGAGTGTTCCGGAATGGGTTTACGATGTTGGGTATCACCATGACGATAATCTGACTGCCCAATCAAGGATTATGACACGACCCGAAATCCGGTTAGGCCGTGCGGGCACCCGACATCCTTCCATAGACCCGTCGGGCGAACCCTTACCAATTAAATTAGGAAAATAAATATAATTCAATTCATTAATAAGAACAAGACTTAAAAAAAAAACACAGACATATTGATATCTCTAAGCTGTACAAAGAAATTACAGCTGACTACCCAACATACTAGGTTTAGGGCTATCCAGACTAGACATCTAAGATTACAAAAGAAGACAAATACCTCCTGAAGAGAGCAAAATGCAACTGAAATAACAACTAATAAACTGGTGGCCATCCGGAATAAAAGCTGGCTCACCCTGACAGCTGAAGTCGTCTTCGCTCCTGAACAACGTGGCGAACTCAATCCTGGAGCGAACCTGCCGAAACGAAATAAATAGACAAGAACAAACAACAAACAAGGGTGAGTCAAAAGGACTCAATAAGTGGGGCAGACTAGCCACCTCAAAGAATAGGATAGCTAGCCAGGGAGGAGAAACAGATAAACAAAATTCCTCTTATTTAAATTATAAAAAGGCAGAGCCAGATAACAACCGAACACATGTATGAAACCATAAACTCATCAACAACCAGGAACGCAAGATAACCAAAATATATATGAATCCCGAACACATCAGCAATCAGAAATACATCTTGTTGCGGCGTGCAACCCGATCCATATATTCATCCTGTTGCGGCGTGCAACCCGATCCCCGCAATCCAGAATACGAGCCAGAAATATATAGGCAAAATGAGATATGTCCACGATATAGTATACATACCGCATACATAAAACACAACACAGTACACACAATAGTCAGTATGCGGTGCAATGAGATGGGATGAATGCTGTACGATGCAATGCAGTCACATATACCTGAAACCTATCTCCGGCGCGGGACTCTCATCGTCTACCAGGAGATATATGCAATAATGACCCTTCACCGGTGCGGGACTCTCATCGCCAACCGGGAAGTCTATGCACTGATGAACTTTCACCGGCTCGGGACTCTCATCGATTACCGGGAAGTATATGCAATGATGACCCTTCACCGATGCGGGACTCTCATCGCCAACCGGGAAGTGTATGCAATGCTCAAAACCAGAGTGCAATGCTCATATGCAATACCAACAATAAGGCTTATCATATAATATACTATACAATGTAACTTCAAAGCTAAGGCGTAATGAGTACGCCTATCGGCAGCTACACACGTAAAGAACACGTGGTAGAAAATCCATGAGGCCAAGTGCCTCCAAAGAAATGGATATAAACACTTACCTCTCTCAAAAGTTAGCATTGCGACCAAAAACCGCGTTATTTTTTGAATTCATTTCCAAACGATCCCACTGTGATCAATAAGCAGAAAAATATATCACATTAGGCTAAAGGCTTCATTCCACACATCTTACGGCAATCCAGGTAGGAACCTGATACCCTATTCGCATACGCAATATGCAGGCCAGGCCTATGTACAGGGTTTATGGTCACAGACCAAACCCCAAATAAATTATATTTATATGTTGCCCATAACTCACTGAGTACGAATATATAATCAATTTCGTTATCGGGGTCTATTTGACCCTTTAAACTATTAATTGAACTTATGAAAACGATGTCTAATATTTCAAGTTTTACCGTTAAAACATATTCAAACACACGTAGTAAACTCAAATAATATATTAGGATCATTACCTGAATGTTCCAGGGTGAAAATTCTACTTTTTCTCGGCCCCTTTTCTCATTTTCTGGCATTTTTTTTCCATTTCTGTGCCATTTCATTTTCTTTGTTCATGTTTCTTGTTTTGTTTCTGTTCGTCTCCTGATTTTGAATTGAAGACAAGGGATTAGTAATCCCTTTGTCCACCGACTCACTTTTTATATTTTTGTCTTTTTTTTTTTTTTGTTTTCTTTTATTTTATTTTTTTTTCTTAACAAAAATTAAAACAGTGCCCTACGATATTCGAAATAATTCCAACTTTTGCATACAAGTTATACAAAATATATGTAACATACTCGCGAAGGCGGATCTCAAATCAGACTCCCGAAACTCAAGATGCGAATTTAAATGAAAAGAAGTCAAATTATTTAACTTTCGATATTTTGGCGGAAACTAGCCGAACAACATCGAAATTCACTTTCTAAAGTTTACAAAAATCACAAATAATCATACGAACCTAACGGCGCTTTCGGATTTCGAATCGGAGCTCATTCGGCAAAACCGAGCTCGAAAATCTCTTTTTAATATTTATCGCCAATAAAAACTGAAACCTTCTTTCGATGCCTACCAAACGAGGTCTGATTTAGCTCAAATTTTACAGACAGGTCCTAATGGACATTACGAATATTTTAAAATTATCGGCACGCCAATCGGAGTCCTAACTTCCGAAACGACTGACCGAGGTCGTTTCATTCTCCTCCACTTAAACTCTCGTTCGTCCTCGAACGAGCCTAAGTCAAAAGAAAAATTCGCACAGATAACAAAAGAACTTGCACGACCTTCATAAGCTACTCCACGGACCTTATCTCTTGATTATAGGATCAGAATTATATTACGCACATCGAACCCTTGGATAAAAACATAGCTGGATAATATCATAACGCCATTGCCCAACTTATTCTGGCTAAACCGATCCTTCCTCGATCACGAGAGGAGAATTTTACATTTTCGAAGCAAAGATATACGAAACTCTGGATGGACTAACATGATTCAGCCGAGAATCACCTTTTCGATATACCTTTCGATATAGAACAGGTCGATGAAACTAAGCTAAGAATTAGCTCACACTTGATGCAATAGGGGAAACTTTTGAGGTACCTTGTTACTACACACTATAGAAGATTTGATGCAAGCTATATTATTTTTACGAACGCACTATACAACATCTCAGTTGATTTAGTATTACCATTCAGTATTTGGAGGAAGACTCCTCCACTGAAAGCACAAACTGATGCAGCCATTTGAATAGGAATAACCATCCTCACCCAGTCTGCTGGAGTAAAGAAGATTTAGCTAAAAGCTGAACGTAGGCAGACCTAAGCTACCAACTACCCTTTCGAGTTGCCAAACAGCTGCAACTCTCAAGTTCACAACTCCATATCTTTGCCGTAAACACCACCGCCTGATGGATGGTACTTCTATATAAAAATTTCGGCAGAGTTTCCCCTGAAACTGGATGATCCGCAAAAACAGAACCAGCACTATACTATACATAGGAATGGATACCCGGATAAACTGATATCCAAAACAATAATATGCTTACCCGGCTACAATAACATGTACTCTGGCTCAAGGGAACGTCACAAGCGGCTACCAATCGCCCAAGCTCACTAGTGCCGGACGAAGAAGAGATGGAAACATACCGAGGATAGAAATAATTGGAGCTATAGGAAGTTCATCTTCTTATTTGCTTGGCTACCAAAGCTAGACTACTTCCGAGTCAAGCGAGCCAAAGAATCGCAATTGAAGAGATAGACATTAAATAAGCTTTATGGAAAAACATCCATACCAATTTAACCTCCCAGTAAGAATAAAACTCTGATAATTTACCAGAATACCCTTTTATATATAAGACAAGCTCATAGAATAACATGACTCTACTAGAATCTCGAATCAAGAGGAGACACATAGATAGAGCATTACTTACCAGCCACTTTAGACCGAAAGATACAACGACACTTCCTGATGGTGACGAATAAGAATCCCATCATCCTACCAACACTGATTTCTGATGAGAGAGGTAAAATGACTTGACATAATGACACAAGGTGGCATAACAGGATGCCAAGCAGGCAATAGCAATACTCACCGTCAAATCTCTCATATTTAGATCAGATAAACTAGTAGGGTCTCATAAATGCCAGGAATAAATCGTATCAGAAACTCACCCCTCTACCGCAACCGATTCTTAATTACGACAATATCCAAGGAAACCATCGAAACATGATAAGACACACCATTTCCAGATCGATCGAAAGAATCAAATCTTACTCACATTTAAGAGAAGAAGAAATACTCGGGTCTACTACATCGGATGCCTCAGCATCTTGCCAGACTGGCAGTTCATAAAATTGCCTCTGCGGCTGAACTAAGCCACTACACTGATAATTACCTTCAGAAGAATAACAGCCACCACGCTCTCAACCTCTACTGGATCGTGGCGTTTCTCTGGCTGATTAAGATTTAAATAAAATTCCCTACGACTGTACAGGTGCCTGATGACAAGAGAAAGGACGATTGTCTACTTGCTGGAGTAAGGAAAAACTCCTCAAAGGATAACCAGACTCATGACAGTGATAACAGCTTTTCATTGAAAATGGAAGCTGGACATATTGTCGATAGCTATAAAGAGAAAAGCTGGGTCTGATCTTGACGAACTACTGACGCACTCTGAGAATCATGTGACACACGCTGAGATAACCTGGAAGGTGACATCCAAAAATACTCAGAACTCTTACCTCCAAATGAAGTACCATAGTTCCCCACTAGGGCCACGAGATCTCTTGCTCTCCTGCTCTAACTCTTCCCGCTGGTATGCCTCGAACCTTCGATCAATATCAACAACAATATCAAATGAAATCCCGACCTCAATCTCTCGAGCCATCTGGGTTCTCAAGGAAAATGAAAGGTCATCAATAAGTCTTTGAATCTCTCGAAAGCCTCATGAACTAGTTCTGATGCATATCCAGCCATTCTATAGAATTCAATCTCATATTTTGAAACACCAACAGGCTAACTGACAGGCTACCCTGTCCAATCCACTCAAACTGGCAACACTCTCCATTTCGCTTGCTACTGGAAAGGAATTTTTTTTTCCACGAATCTAGAAGAAAACCGAACCAAGTTAGCTAATACTAGAGAGAGACCCATCAATTCAAGGCTGGACCTTGAAACTGGAAAGCAGAATAATCAACACCATACCGCTCGATATAGAGCCTGAAGAATACGCTGACGTCGTTTTATTTTTTTAAAAAAATTCACGAGGTTTATCTGATGCATTGCTTAAGAATATCGGAAGGTTCAATCGCGTAAAATAATGCAACCTCTTTGGGCACTCGGACTGAACTGTTACCTCGGCTGGCTAACCAGCCAGAACAATTAGAGGTACAACACATACTACCTCCGAAATATAATTTACTGCAGCAATATTAAGAACCAGAAAAGGAGCTCCCTGAGATCAAACGTCTGCACATGCAGCAACCTGATAGGCTGCCCAGCGAATAATAGGTTCTTATGGTATCTGCGTCGCCAAGATTCTCATAAAAAAAACATCGTAGAGAGCCAAGGGAACCACAAGGCCCTGCTCCCTAGCCCATCGCGAGGTCGACAGCTAGGACCTCCGTAACTAGATCGTCAGCACGATCAGAAACTCTCGGGGCTTCGTCAGTGCTAACCCCAGGCCAGACTGCTTCGTCTTGAACTCATACCGTTTGCTGATTTGTTGCACGAGGGTTCACAATTACCACGAAGGAATTAACGAATTAATGAAAATACTTTTGCATCCTAGACCGATGCATGAGCAGAAATGAAGGAAGTTAAACATCCTAAATGCCATCATAGCCTCTCGTAGATAAGTACGGACGTCTACGTACCCATCAGCGAGACTCTACTAGACACTGTCTTAGTCTGGATAGACTCTAAATCGGGCTCTGATACCAACTGACATGACCCGGAATCCGGTTAGGCCGTGCGGGCACCCGACATCCTTCCCTAGACCCGTCGGGCGAACCCTTACCAATTAAATTAGGAAAATAAATATAATTCAATTCATTAATAAGAACAAGACTTTAAAAAAAAGAAACACAGACATACTGATATCTCTAAGCTGTACAAAGAAATTACAGCTGACTACCCAACATACTAAGTTTAGGGCTATCCAGACTAGACATCTAAGAGTAAAAAGAAGATAAATACCTCCTGAAGAGAGCAAAATGCAACTGAAATAACAACTAATAAACTGGTGGCCATCCGGAATAAAAGCTGGCTCACCCTGACAGCTGAAGTCGTCTTCGCTCCTGAACAACGTGGCGAACTCAATCCTGGAGCGAACCTGCCGAAACGAAATAAATAGACAAGAACAAAGAACAAACAAGGGTGAGTCAAAAGGACTCAATAAGTGGGGCAGACTGGCCACCTCAAAGAATAGGATAGCTAGCCAGGGAGGAGAAACAGATAAACAAATTTCCTCTTATTTAAATTATAAAAAGGCAGAGCTAGATAACAACCGAACACATGTATGAAATCATAAACTCATCAACAACCAGGAACGTAAGATAACTAAAATATATAGGTATCCCGAACACATCAGCAATCAGAAATACATCCTGTTGCGGCGTGCAACCCGATCCATATATTCATCCTGTTGCGGCGTGCAACTCAATCCATATATTTATACCGTCGCGACGTGCAACCCGATCCATATATTTATACCGTTGCGACGTACAACCCAATTCATATATTCATCCTGTTGCGGCGTGCAACCCGATCGCCGTAATCCAGAATACGAGCCAGAAATATATAGGCAAACTGAGATATGTCCACGATATAGTATACATACCGCATACATAAAACACAACACAGTACACACAATAGTCAGTATGCGGTGCAATGAGATGGGATGAATGCTGTACGATGCAATGCAGTCACATATACCTGAAACCTATCTCCGGCGCGGGACTCTCATCGTCTACCAGGAGATATATGCAATAATGACCCTTCACCGGTGCGGGACTCTAATCGCCAACCAGGAAGTCTATGCACTGATGAACTTTCACCGGCTCGGGACTCTCATCGATTACCGGGAAGTATATGCAATGATGACCCTTCACCGGTGCGGGACTCTCATCGCCAACCGGGAAGTGTATGCAATGCTCAAAACTAGAGTGCAATGCTCATATGCAATACCAACAATAAGGCTTATCATATAATATACTATACAATAATACTTCAAAGCTAAGGCGTAATGAGTACGCCTATCGGCAGCTACACACGTAAAGAACACGTGGTAGAAAATCCATGAGGCCAAGTGCCTCTGATGTAGGGAATCAAACGCGGAAAAATAAAGATAAAAGCGAGACGTAACTCGTACGATAATCTCGAGTAGCAACGGAGAACTAGTTCCGTTACACCCCAAGAAGATGACAAGAACACCTACACTAGGCAACTACCCTCGAGCTAACGCGAGCGCGCAAGTAGAATGATCGGGGGGGATTGGAATTCATCTAGATCCGCTAGAGGAATAAACAAGTCCCATCAAAAGGGTTTCATTCAATTCATAGAGTTCAACTCTCAACACAAAGTGTATTTTTATCATTCAAGTTAGCTAATGAAATAAGACAAGCTACTAGCTATTTATAGGTGTTGTTAGACACCCTTTGAAAGGTCTAAATTGCCCACACTTAGGCTTAGGAAATAAAGGACCACGTAGGGTCAAAATAGTCTTAACATAGCTAGAAATCTCGTGCTTCAGCAGCCCGGGCGGAGCGCCTCACAAATGTGCAAAAATTGGGCAGCGGGGTGGCCCGGGCGGTCCGCCTGGAATTGGGGCGGAGCGCCTAAGCCCTGTTGTCTTCAGGTGGAGCGCCCAAACACTGGGTGGAGCGCCTCAGCTCCTTGGTCTTCAGGTGGAGCGCCCAAAACACTGGGTGGAGCGCCCAAAGTGCTGAATGGTTCTCCTTGTGCTCTAATCACCCGGAATGGCTTCCAATTGCTTCCTTCTTCTAGTCCCTTCCTCACCAAGTGTAGATGTACTCCTTGGATCTCCTTAGCTTGGCTCCGAGTGAAGGGTCTCGTGGTTTGCCCGGCATCATCCTCCCCTTCTTGAGAGGATTTCGTCCTCGAAATTGAAGCATCATCCACGACCTCCTCATTACCTACATCCAAAGGAACCAAGTCACAAACATTGAAAGTGTTAGAGACTTGATACTCACTTGGCAAGTCGACCACATATGCATTGTTGTTTATCTTTGAAAGCACTTGGAATGGGCCATCTCCCCGGGGTGCCAACTTCCCTTTCCTAAGGTTCGGAAACCTTTCTTTCCGGAAGTGCACCCACACATAGTCACCCTTCTTGAGTTCCACCTTCTTGTGTCCCTTGTTTTTCTTGGAGGCAACCTTGGCATAAGCTTCCTCCAAATTCTTCTTGGCCTTAGCATGTAGCTCCATCAAAGCTTTGGCTCGAGCTTTCCCTTCAAAATTAACAACCATTTCCCTTGGCAAAGGGGTTAGATCAAGGGGAATCAAGGGGTTAAATCCATAAACACACTCGAATGGAGTCAAGCCAATCATTCTATGCACGGTTCGATTGTAGGCAAACTCCATGAGAGGAAGCTTGTCAATCCAAGTCCCACCTTTACCTCGGGTCATGGCTCTAAGAAGAGCACCCAAAGTACGGTTTACCACCTCCGTTTGACCATCGATTTGGGGGTGGTGGGACGTAGAAAACAAGAGTTTGGTGCCAAGGGCACCCCATAAACTCCTCCAAAAATGACTTAGGAACTTAGTGTCCCTATCACTCACTATAGTTTGAGGCACACCATGCAATTTCAAAACATTTTCAATAAACAAGGTAGCTACATGTTGTGCATCATCACATTTTTTGCAAGGGATGAAATGAGCCATTTTGGAGAACCTATCCACAACAACATAAATGCTATCATGGCCCCCCCTAGTCCTTGGTAAACCCATGACAAAGTCCATTGACATATCCAACCACGGACTAGTAGGTACGGGGAGTGGGGTATAGAGACCATGGGGATTCGATTTGGACTTAGCAAACTTGCACTCAAGACAAGAGTTGCAAAGCCTCTCAACATGTGTCCCCATCTTAGGCCAATGGAATTGTTCCTTAAGGATGGCCAAGGTCTTATCCCTACCAAAGTGACCCATGAGTCCTCCACAATGTGCCTCTTGCACAAGCAATTCCCTCCATGAGGACTCGGGTATGCACACTTTACCATTTTTGAAGATGTATCCATTAACTCATTGGTATTTCTCAACTCTCTCCCCCTTCTCTAGAGCATCATAAACACTCTTTAGCTTTGGATCATGAGCATACATTGACTTAATGCTCTCGAATCCCATGAGCTTAGAGGTAAGAGTAGTGGCAAGGGCGAACTTCCTAGATAGGGCATCCGCCACAACATTGTCCTTCCCTTTCTTGTATTGGATAACATAGGGAAAGGACTCAATGAATTCAACCCACTTGGCATGTCTCTTATTGAGCTTCTCTTGGCCTCTTAGATGCTTGAGTGACTCATGGTCACTCTTGATCACAAACTCTCTAGGCCACAAGTAATGTTGCCAATGGGCAAGGGCTCTCACAAGGGCATACAACTCCTTGTCATATGTAGAATAATTCAATGAGGCCCCCTTCAATTTTTCACTAAAGTAGGCGATGGGTTTGCTATCTTGCATTAAAACACCACCAATTCCCACCCCCGAGGCATCACATTCAACCTCGAATGCCTTCCCAAAGTCGGGCAATTGCAATAGGGGGGCGGTACTTAACCTACTTTTCAAATCTTGGAAGGCCTTCTCTTGAGGCTCTCCCCAAACAAAGGGTTGGTCTTTCTTCACCAATTCGGTGAGTGGAGCGGCAATGGAGCTAAAATCTTTCACAAAGCGTCTATAAAAACTTGCAAGACCATGAAAGCTCCTCACTTGAGTCACGGTAGTAGGGGTAGGCCAATCACGTATGGCCTCTACCTTAGACTCATCCACCTCCACTCCTTGGGCACTCACAACAAACCCAAGGAAGACAACCTTCTCCACACCAAAGGCACACTTTTTGAAATTAGCATAGAGCTTTTCGGCTCTCAAGGCTTCAAGCACTTGCCTAAGGTGGTCAACATGTTCATCAATTGTCTTACTATAGATCAAGATATCATCAAAATACACGACGACAAACTTGTTGATAAAAGACTTCAAGACATGATTCATGAGTCGCATGAAAGTGCTAGGCGCGTTGGAAAGCCCGAAGGGCATTACCAACCATTCATAGAGACCGAATTTGGTCTTGAATGCGGTTTTCCATTCATCCCCGGGTTTCATCCGGATTTGATGGTAACCGGACCTAAGGTCGATTTTGGAAAAGACACACGACCCACTCAATTTATCCAACATATCATCAAGCCGTGGAATAGGGTGACGGTACTTGACCGTTATCTTATTCACGGCTCGGTAATCCACGCACATTCGCCAAGTGCCGTCCTTCTTGGGAACAAGAATGACCGGAACGGCACAAGGACTCAAACTCTCCCTCACCAAGCCTTTGGAAAGCAAGTCATCAACTTGTTTTTGCAACTCCCTTGTATCCTCGGGATTGCTTCTATAGGCCGGCTTATTTGGGATTTGAGAGCCCGGAATAAAATCAATTTGATGTTCAATACCCCTCAAGGGTGGTAAGCCATCGGGCATCTCATCCGTGAACATGTCCCCAAAGTCCTTCAAGACATTTTCAAACACACTAGGCAAAAAGGTAGAAGAAGAATCATAATTAGAGTTAAGGGTCATACCTTTGTGCACTAGGCATAGGAGAAACTTGGTGCCATCATTGCCTTTCAAGAGCTCGCCCGGTTGCATCATGGCACACATGCCACCGGTAGATGAAGTAGGTGGGATTGCCACCATGCTTTTGGACAAAGGACTAGTCTCAATGATAGACTTAGCCTTGGCCACCTCTCTCAACTCCTTCATTTTCTTGTAGTCATCACTCACTTGCTTAGGAGTGAGAGGTTTAAGCACAAATCTCTTCCCTTCATGTTTGACCGTGTAAGTGTTGACACGACCATCATGCACCACTTGCCTATCGAATTGCCATGGCCTCCCTAAGAGTAGGTGGCATGCTTGCATAGGCACAACGTCAAACAAATGCTCATCAACATAACTTCCCATTTTGAATCGAATCATCACTTGTTTTACTACCTTAAGCTCCCCACATTCGCTTAGCCATTGTAACCGGTAAGGTTTAGGATGCTTCATGGTAGTCAACTTCAATTGAGACACAAGTGATTGACTCACTACATTTGCACAACTCCCGGAATCAATGAACATAGAGCAAACAACATCTTTGACCCGGCACCTAGCATGGAACAAATTTTCCCTTTGCAAGGTTTCACTATCTTCAACAATCATAGCCCCTAGGCTCCTTCTAACAACCAAGAAAGTATGAGGATCCTCCTCCTCCACCGTGTCATCAAGCAAATCATCCTCCTCTACTCCCTCATCTCCCTCTACTCCCTCTACTCCCTCATCTTCCGATTCACTCTCTTTCTCATATGCATCGTTACCAACAACAATCATGGTCCTCTTCGTAGGACATTCCCTAGCATAGTGCCCATATCCCTTGCACTTGTGGCATTGCATTGAAGAAGAGGTAGGAGCATTCAATTGAGTTTTAGAGTTACCTCCCACGTTAGATGTGTTCTTCTCATATGGCTTCTTCACATCCTTGGTAGCATTTGCACCACTTGTTCCACTTGCACTTGGGAACCTTGCATTTGTAGTAGGTGGCTTCCATTCCTTTTGTTTGCTTATTGGAGTAGTAGTGCTACTCTTGTAGCGAAGGGATTTCTCCTCCTTGAGCCATTTCTCGGCCTCAACCGCATCTTCACATAACTTGTAATGATCATCATATTTGTGGAACTTCAATTGTGAAGCTATGTCTCGGTTCAAGCCCCCTTTGAAACGGATGATGGCCGTCTCATTGTCTTCATCATCTAAGTCAAGGATCATTCGGATTTGCTCAAATTCATTGAAGTATTCACCAACCGATTTAGGACCTTGCTTCAACTCATAAAGACGCCTTTGTTGTTCAACCCGGTATTGATTAGTCAAATACTTCTCATCCATTACACGGATTAACTCTTCCCAAGTAAGATTAATAGCCATACCCGTCCTCCTTCTATTCCTCTTCACCGACTCCCACCAAGTAGAAGCAAAAGATTCAAAGGAGGATATTGCATACTTGGTCTTCTTCACTTCGGGCATATCATTGGTGTCAAAGATACGCTCCATAGCCAATTTCCAACCAATGTACTCCACCGGGTCACTACTTCCTTTAAAAGAAGGAATAGTGAGCTTCACACTATTAAGATTGTTGTTGTTATCACGACCCCCTTGGAATGGCTCCGGTTGGCCTCCATAGTGATCATCATAAGCATTGTAGTCCCTCCTTGCATTCTTCCCTCCATATCCTAAGGGTGGCCCTCGACCTCGGCCTCTACCCCGGTTCACATTTTGACCCCAATTCATACCTTGCCGTGGTTGAAAGTGATCATCATACCCATAAGCCTCATCAACATACTCGGCTTCCTCCCCTTTTTGAGCTTCAACGGGTTGCTCAAGAGCTTGGACATTGCGGACGGCTCTTGGAAGTGGAATGTCTCTTTGGGGGTTGTCTAAAATACGGGGAATGCCCGTTCGTTGGGTATTGCCCAACACTTGGTCCATCCTCTCACGATCCTCCTTTACCCGTTGTTGTTTGAGCAATTCAACAACTTGCTCCGGGGTGAAGGTAGGGCTATTTGAGCCTTCTCCGGTTTCAATTTGGACACTCGGGGTCCTTTTCTCGATTTGGACACTCGGGGTCCCATGTTCACCTTGAGTACTCGAGGCTCCTTTCTCAAGAGAATCAATCCTTTGGTTCATGAGGTCCATCTTGGCAAGAAGATTAGCCAAGGCCTCCTTAATGAAATCTTGTCCTTCGTTAGCCATTGTACCTACAAAGAAAAGCAAACAAGAGTTAGTTAAAGCACCTCACTCGCTCCCTCGCTTGTGTTCACTCGGATCACTCTTTTGGGTGACGGTGGATATTTCACTCGACTTGTAATTCCAAAGCTTCACGTAGATGATTAGCAATTCCCAACTCAACCAAAACTATTCACGAGTCACGCACACTCCGGGGTGAACGGAGTTAATAGGACTCGATGAACGCTAGGCACTTTGAAGTAAAGGACTTGAGTAAAAGGTTCTACGCTTTTCTTGGAATTCCTACTCTCCTTACTAAGGCACGATTCACCTAAAGCAATGAAGGATTAGTGTTAATTAAGTAGGAAGATTACTTAGATCAACACTAATTAGATGTTAGGCAACAAAGAAACAAGTAATTCCTAGAAGAAACTACCCAAAAATCAACCTCCCAGCAATTTAGGCGGAGCGCCCAAGGCTTGGGCGGAGCGCCTGGCAAAGTTGATCAGTGAGGGTGCTCAGGCGGGGCGCCCGAAGAGTAGGCGGAGCGCCTGGAGCAAGACCAACTCAGGCGGAGCGCCCAAGGTCTAGGCGGAGCGCCTGGACGAAGAACAACCTGGGTTTTCAACAACGTGTTCTTCGATTTCAATCCAACTTTTTGGTCGATTTCAACGTGTTCTTCCCAAATTCGAAGTACCCGAAGTTGTATATTGGTATAACCACCAATCCCCAATGATTTTTACACCCAACCAAGCAACAAACAAGGAACAATCATGATTCAAGTTTCAAGTTGGGGTTTCACAATTTTCTTCAAAAGGGGTAAAAGATGGATTTCAATCTTTCAAAAACGATGTTATACAACTCCGATTCACACCAAATTTGTTTCCAATGATTCGTTATCACTAGTAGATCATTCCCCGGTAATCAAATCCAAAACCCCACAATCACACAACCCAAAATCATTCAATTTTTCTCAAGAACAAGGGTTTGGTAGGGTTTAAGGAAAATTGGGGCTTCAATTTTTCAATCCAATCCAATCCAAGTAAATTTGGTACCAAAACAACGGGAATTCAACCACGATCACAAATCTATAACACCCACTTCAAGAATCGATCAAACCAAAAAGTTACACTAATTTTTGTATTTTTCAATTTTTCAATTTTTTTGTATTTTTCTTCCTTCCAATAACTTCAACAACAAGAAAACTAAAAGAAGATACTAGGCACGAAGAACCAAGGGTCGGGGGTTTGTAGAAACAAAACCCGAGCCTTGCTCTGATACCAAATGATGTAGGGAATCAAACGCGGAAAAATAAAGATAAAAGCGAGACGTAACTCGTACGATAATCTCGAGTAGCAACGGAGAACTAGTTCCGTTACACCCCAAGAAGATGACAAGAACACCTACACTAGGCAACTACCCTCGAGCTAACGCGAGCGCGCAAGTAGAATGATCGGGGGGGATTGGAATTCATCTAGATCCGCTAGAGGAATAAACAAGTCCCATCAAAAGGGTTTCATTCAATTCATAGAGTTCAACTCTCAACACAAAGTGTATTTTTATCATTCAAGTTAGCTAATGAAATAAGACAAGCTACTAGCTATTTATAGGTGTTGTTAGACACCCTTTGAAAGGTCTAAATTGCCCACACTTAGGCTTAGGAAATAAAGGACCACGTAGGGTCAAAATAGTCTTAACATAGCTAGAAATCTCGTGCTTCAGCGGCCCGGGCGGAGCGCCCAAAGTTGGGGCGGAGCGCCTCACAAATGTGCAAAAATTGGGCAGCGGGGTGGCCCGGGCGGTCCGCCTGGAATTGGGGCGGAGCGCCTAAGCCCTGTTGTCTTCAGGTGGAGCGCCCAAACACTGGGTGGAGCGCCTCAGCTCCTTGGTCTTCAGGTGGAGCGCCCAAAACACTGGGTGGAGCGCCCAAAGTGCTGAATGGTTCTCCTTGTGCTCTAATCACCCGGAATGGCTTCCAATTGCTTCCTTCTTCTAGTCCCTTCCTCACCAAGTGTAGATGTACTCCTTGGATCTCCTTAGCTTGGCTCCGAGTGAAGGGTCTCGTGGTTTGCCCGGCATCAGCCTCCAAAGAAATGGATATAAACACTTACCTCTCTCAAAAGTTAGCATTGCGACCAACAACCGCGTTATTTTTTGAATTCATTTCCTAACGATCCCACTGTGATCAATAAGCAGAAAAATATATCACATTAGGCTAAAGGCTTCATTCCTCACATCTTAGGGCAATCCAGGTAGGAACCTGATACCCTATTCGCATACGCAATACGCAGGCCAAGCCTATGTACAGGGTTTATGGTCACAGACCAAACTCCAAATAAATTATATTTATATGTTGCCCATAACTCACTGAGTACGAATATATAATCAATTTCATTATCGGGGTCCATTTGACCCTTTAAACTATTAATTGAACTTATGAAAACGATGTCTAATATTTCAAGTTTTACCGTTAAAAAATATTCAAACACACGTAGTAAACTCAAATAATATATTAGGATCATTATCTGAATGTTCCAGGGTGAAAATTCTACTTTTTCCCGGCCCCTTTTCTCATTTTCTGGCATTTTTTTCCATTTCTGCGCCATTTCATTTTCTCTGTTCATGTTTCTTGTTTTGTTTCTGTTCGTCTCCTGATTTTGAATTGAAGACAAGGGATTAGTAATCCCTTTGTCCACCGACTCACTTTTTATATTTTTGTCTTTTGTCCTTTTTTTTTTGGTTTTCTTTTATTTTATTTTCTTTTCTTTTCTTAACAAAAATTAAAACGGTGCCCTACGATATTCGAAATAATTCCAACTTTTGCATACAAGTTATACAAAATATATGTAACATACTCGCGAAGGCGGATCTCAAATCAGACTCCCGAAACTCAAGATGCGAATTTAAATGAAAAGAAGTCAAATTATTTAACTTTCAGCATTTTGGCGGAAACTAGCCGAACAACATCGAAATTCACTTTCGAAAGTTTACAAAAATCACAAATAATCATACGAACCTAAAGGCGCTTTCGGATTTTTAATCGGAGCTCATTCGGCAAAACCGAGCTCGAAAATCTCTTTTTAATATTTATCGCCAATAAAAACTGAAACCTTCTTCCGATGCCTACCAAACGAGGTCTGATTTAGCTCAAATTTTACAGACAGGTCCTAATGGACATTACGAATATTTTAAAATTATCGGCACGCCAATCGGAGTCCTAACTCTTGAAACGACTGACCGAGGTCGTTTCAGATTAGTTGAGTAATACTAAGATAAGGATCATTTGAACTGATTAAAATGATTTAATAGTTTATTAAAATTTCAAGACATGTTATGTGCAAGTAAAACCAAATATATGTGTTTAATTATACCAAAATGTATGTTTTAAGTTATTTTCATTTAATTTAAGTGCGATTCTACTTCAATTAGCACTTTTAATTATTAAGATGTATATTCTAAGGAATTGTAGCATAGATTAGACGTTCTATCCACCACTTAGACACATTTCTAATCGATTTGAACATAATATACACTTTCAATCACAAATAAGACACATTCTTAGTGATTCTACCACAACTAAGACTTTGAATCATACAAATCCAAGGTATTGATATTGATACCTCATTTATGTCTATTGAAAGTGATTACTCATTTATATGTCCACTACTTAGATATATTCCTAATCGATTTGAACATAATATACACTTTCAATCACAAATAAGATATATTCCTAGTGATTCTACCACAACTAAGACTTTGAATCATACAAATCCAATGTATTGATATTGATACCTCATTTATGTCTAGTGAAAATGATTACTCATTTATATGTCTATTGAAAGTGATTACTCATTTATGTCTATTGAGAGTGATTACTCATTTATATCTATTAAAAGTGATTACTCAAGTGTTGTATTCATTATATTTTGTTTTAACTAAGTCAATAATTTATATTGTGATGATTTAACCTTAAATACTTTATTAATCTAGTCACGTTCTATAGTTTTTTATTACAATTTAACCATGATAAAAACATCGCATATTAAATTAGGCATCTGTTATGAACTGAACATCGCTTTTAAAGTTCGAAACGTCTGGTAGATGTTTTTGCATCAGTTGTTATCAGTATCAACCAACTTCGCTAAACATCTAATGAACGTTCTAAACATGTTAACGATGTTCATTGTTTCCTTGAAAGTATTTTAAACACAGAAGAGGAGATGGAAAAGAGGAACACATTTAACAATAATATGGCCATCAAGGCCTTTCATTAAAATTCATAATAATAAAAATAAAAATATTACATTGCAGGGGCAGCGGGTGGTGGTGGTAGTGGTGGGGAATTGGGGGGGGGGGTTATGTAGTCATACAGGTTCTTTCCATACACTTCAGTTAATTGACACCTGCGTGCTTCACGGAGGCGCTCTCTTCGTCAATGTCAACCTCTAGATCCTTATTCTTGTAGTGTGGTTTGCGCACCATTATTGGTTTTTGTTTTTTTTTGTTTGTCACTGGACATCTTTTAGAGTTCTATGAAATAAAAAACCTGTGAAATAAACAATGTATTTATAGAGTGAGTCTTCTTTCCAAGAGTCATGCTGATTCAAATTAAGGGTTGGCTTGTGTCATTAAAAGTGTCAAACTATCAGTACCTTTATTAGAGATATTAGAACGTTCTTTTTTACGTTCCAAAAATCTATATCTGATGTTATATTGGATAATTTTACAAACTTTGAAAAAATCTCAATTGTCAAACAGACGGAAGGTCATGTGGGAAAACACGTGGACTTACCCACAACTTAATCCGAGCCATTCCATTAACCCGCTCCACAACCGGACAGAATTAAAAGACCCACCTCCTTCTTTTTTCACCCACCACCCATCACAATTAAAACACGTGGACTAACCCCAACCATTCAATAAATTAGGTCTTTTTACCCATCTCTCAAATAAATTAGATCTTTCTACCCTCGTTCTCTACTTCTTCATCTTTTTAACTGAACTTAACCAACAAAGTACCAACAAATGTCTCAAGAATCAACTGGTTCTCGTAGGTCATCTCAACAACGTCGATGTTGGTGTGGCTTACCTGCGATTCAATTTACGGCTGGCACATTGTCGAATGCTGGACGAAAATTTTGCAAGTGGCCCCCCAAGGGTATTAGCAATTGTGAATGTCGGGAATAGTGTGATGATGACTATCCCCAGCATACTACATTGTTGATAAATAAGTTGAAAATTTTATTGGATGAAGTTTGTGAAGAAAGAGCCAATTTGGTTAAGGAAGTGGACAAATTAGGGACTTGTAATACTGCAAATTTATTGAAGATTGATAAGTTAGAGGTCAAATTACAATTGGAAGATGATGCAATACGAACCAGGCTTACCTGTTCGATTCATCAAGACAGTCCACCGAGCCCACGATCGAATAGTATGGCTGGAATGGAATATATTGAAGACTCCCTCGTCGAGCAACAACGATGGAAATCCACCGAGCAGACAACAAGTGACCGGTGCTGACTTCGGAAGCTATGAGGCCGGACAAAACTTATGGAAGCTCAACGATCAAGCTTGAGTCCGAGGGAAGAAATGTCAAGCTCGAGCCCGAAGCTGAAAACAGCCGAACACTCAACGTCGACGCTGAACAAACAACCAACCAAAGGAAAAGCGTTCGAGTTCAAGTTCGAGCTCATGTGTTCGAATCAAGGAAGCAATCGAACACTTCACTTCGACGCCAGGCATTGAAAAGCAACTGAATCAAAGAAGAATGACGCCGAGGCAAAGAGTGACACGACCGAGTATTGACGCGTTAGAGCGTCCGAACACATAGTGAACTTAAGCCCTGCGTGGCTTTATCTTATTGGTAACCTATGATCGTTTTACTATTTTACCCTTTACATTGTCTATATAAACTCCCATCCTAAGGGACTAATTTGCTATGGAATATTTCTACAGCAAATTGAACAAGACAATCTTCCATCACATTGTCACACAGGTCATCCATTGGGGTGTTGGTCAACAAATTCTCAAGGAACATGATGGCATACCCCCACATGCAGTGCCAGTCAAATTTCTTGGAAGGCCTTGGATGCGCTCATACGACTATATTTCCAAATTGAGGATTTCTGGAGGGAGGTTGTTGAATTTTCCCGACTGCCGGATGTATAATGGGAACATGTACATTACTGGCCCCATTATTGAATAAAAATGGTCTTCATTATACACCCCAATATTGTAGTTGTAGCCATTGATCTTTGCCTCCTCTAGAAGGAAGATGCATGTAACATAATGCGTGCTATCAATGTTAAACAGGACAAAGATCCTTTTTACACCATCCCACTTCATTCCACCCGGAAATGGCAACTTACCTCTGGCATAATCGAGAAAAATATCCTCAAACTGATACTGTGCTAACCATCTATCAAGGCTGACATTAAACTCCTTCGCTTCCTCTTCAGCCGCAACGTATCATTCGCACAAGTTGTTTAAGAATGCAAGATCAGGATAAGATTACTGCTATCATAATGCCTGGAGTAAGCCTTATGCCTCTAACGCATCAAAGCCAAGTACTCATCCATAAACTGCAGAATTAAAACAAATTAGAAGTTGTGAATAACACCATAGCGAAACATCCTATTTGACATTTGGACCTGCCAGTCGTATGTTCAACGAGCATCATAATGTAAGGTTCAAAACGTCGTCAAAGATGTTCCTTTTTGTGATAAAAATCCAAACAATAACAAAATAATAGAAGTAAGGAGATGCAGTTACACTATCCCACATCTACTCATTCATGTCAATGAAATCCACAAAATCAAAGTAATTAAACTCATGACACAGGAACAAAGTCTTTTCTTCCTTATTCTCTTCCATAAAGGCGTCAAATGCAGCTCTCTTTTGAAGGTCTAGTGCCTTGTAGAGTGTTACTGGTAATCTTTCTTGAAGTGGCTTGAGTTCTCTCTCTAAATTTCCAAAAAAAAAAAAAAAAGATTTTAGAAAAACTCTAAATTTAAAATAAAAACATCACACTATTGTTTAACACATCTAACTGGATGTTCAACCAACCTTGTAATCCTGGCTGCAACCATTTTCTTCTTTCCTCGGTTCCTCTCAGCAGTGTAAGGGGACTGAAGCTTCTTGGACATAAATTATAGGCCTCTTTTGTCGTTGATGTTTTTCCTTCTTTGACGACGTTACAAAAGTAGCAAGGGACAGCTGGATCGCATCAAGCTTCTGATCCACTCCTTGTCAGCATTGAAAGCAATCATGGCACTTGCAGCTGCAGACACTAGGCTGCACATTTTAAGCTTCTCTCCTCCTCGAGCTTTCTCCAGCTTCAAACAATACTCTACCACTAAACGACCACCACTACCAAATCCTCCACCACTAAAATGACCAGCACTACCACCAATGTCTTGTCTTTCATCACCAACTTGTCTTCCACATCTACCAACTACACCACTACCAAATTCTTCAGAAAAATCTCCACCTACTTGCCTTTCACTGGGATGATCGATTACGTCTCCTGGAAGGGTCCTTGGACAATTCCTGAAAAATTTCACTCATCACCACCAACTATCGAGCTAGCCCCCTCCAACGTAACAACAAGCTCATCCATAACCTCATCAAATCCATCAACGAACGACACAAGATTCTGAAAGATATCATCTTCCAGCTCTGCATCAGTAGGGTCAATGAAAGGGTGCACCACCTACATACTAATAATATTTGTTAAGAATACATTGTTGAAGATAAATAAACCTTCACATCACAAAGCATGATCAGAACATCCTAATTATTGTTCGACATTTAACAGTAGTAAACAAATGGAACATTATATCAGACGTGATCAAACATCGTAAGAGATGTTCTTATCATTAACATAAATATTTTTCACGTCATTACAGATGTTCCACCAATTAGAAAATTTTAGGTCATGTACTTACCGGCTTGGCTACATTCTCAAACAACCTTCCTGAGTCTCTTTCAGTCTTCTCAACGATCCACCTCTACATCCTTGGCATGGTCCTCTCCTTGGGAAACTCCTTGGGACGAAGCGCAGAGATTGCTTCAAATGCCCAAGCCACCAATGGCCAAGAAAACCCATAGAGATTGTAACTTGGCCAATCCTTAGACTTGGTAACAACACGTTCACCCATCGGCTTTGTTAGGTAGTCAATGGTTACCTCGAAGCTTTTCCGTCCCTCAGGATACTTTAAAAATTCATTTGGAAGATAAGCAAGGCATACCACATCTTCCTCAACACCAGTTTTTTTATCCTTGGCCAACAAGATTGAGTGAACAAACCATGCCATGGATAGGCCAAACTTGTATTGTTCAGGAACTTCATCAGATTATATCAGACACAGCAATCGGGCGCCAGTTACTGACCTTGCTCTCCCATCCTCCCATACCGTTGAAATATACTCCCACATCTCCCTGCCCCTCTCTTTCATCGTATGCAACCGCTTGTCACTAGGATAGGCTTGACATCTCAGCTTTATCATCAAAGCAAACTCTCGGAGGCCAAAATGAACAAGAAATCCATTGAAATTGAACCAAGCTTCAAATTTTTTATTGCACAAAACTCTTCTTAATAGAAGATTGTGCACCAACCTGGTTGGAAATGATGCCAAATCCGAAAACTCCAAAAAATGCCCAAAGATACTCTGCTTGAACTTTTCATACAAACCACAACTATGCAACATAATCTTGAGCTCATGCATTCTTCCAACAAGCGACGAACGAACAGTAATTTTGTATTGAAAATGATCATGATCGTCCAAGTAAGTCTTCAACACCATTGTGGAATGACATTGGTAACGTACTCAGGTTGCACAATATTTTGAAATTTATTAGTTTAAGGAATAACCACGGTAACAAGAACATAAGATAAGATGCATCAAACATCCTACGAGATATTCCAATAAACTACAAAAACATTATCTTGAACATTTAAATAGATGTTCTGATCATCTAAACGAAGGTTCTCATATCACATAATAAAATGTTGGACATCATACGATCCCGTGTACAGCATCTTCATATATGTTCTAGACAACACTTTTACCTCCGTTGGTGGCTCTGCAGATTCAGCTCACACGTCGTGTATGAACTTGCTCCGACGTTCTCCTTCACTTCTTTCGAATCGACCTACAACCTCTTCTTCTTCCATATTATCTATAACCTCTATTACTTCTTCTTCCCTACCTACGGGTTCTCCACCATCACTTCTATCATCAACAATTTCTTTTGCTACTACTTCTTCTCGTCCATCTGGTCATTCACCATCCCTATTATCTACAGTCTCTACTACTTCTTCTTAAACATTTGCAACTTCTGCAAATTCTCCAGCAAGATTATTTATAAGTCTTCCCACCTCCTCTTCTTCTTCCATATTTAAAAGTGTCTCTCTTTTTCCTCCCTCATTTCATCCTACCCCGTGACAACTTCTTGTAGTGCTACATTTACATCATAGTCTCCTAACTCCTTCTCTTCGTCATCCAATATAAGTCTCCTCTTCTTAGGAGGCTGATTAGGAGGAGGAGTAGTAGTCTCCTTCCTCTTAAGTGTAGAATAGAAAATCATTTAACGCGTAGACACCAATGTAGCTACAACTCACAAGTATATTCATCAATTAAAAATGTTTAAACATGAAACATGGATGTGTGAAACATAATAGACTAAAACAGCGTAGCATACCTTAGAAAACAACTAATATATTTAAGCAACTAATGTTTTAACAAACCTTAATTTTTTAAAAGGAAAAACAACTAAAGTCATCATTAAACATGATTCATCCTCTCACACGTTCAGAGCACTGTCTCAAATATTCTAGAATATTGAATAAGCTGTGTAAAACATAACACAGTTTTGATATGAGCATGTACAAAGAAATATTTTTTCAATATAAAATTTAAAAATAAAATTTTAAGAAACAAGCATATATATTTTATAAAATCCTAATTTCTTTTAACAAAATTTAACTAAAATGCATCAGCAACTTGAAACATCCTATCACACGTTCAGAGCACTGTCTCAAGATGTTTGACATAGCGAAGGAGTATGGTCTTAACATTGTAACAACATAAACATGCAAAAGCTTTAGTATTTGTACAAGAACATAACACTATTTGACGAAAAAATCAACAACAACAAAGATTTCACAAGAATTTCAGTCTAGAACCAGTAAAATAGCGTAAAAACCCTAGCTTTTTTAAAGTAGAAAAATAGCAAAAAATAAATCCCGATTCACTTGATAAACATCAATATAGTTCAAAACTTATCTTTAGATATTACAGGAACGATGTAGATGGGCGGAGACAATGATGTTCAAAAGGTTTTGTCGGAGGTAGTTGAGAAGAAGTCTTGAGAGGTGTAAGAGAGAGAGAAGGAAGGGGTGGTATTCGATGTTTGAAATGATGGGAACTGATCAGTCAGTTCCCACCTTTTTTATTAAAACTTTTGGGGCTGAATTAGTTTTTAATTATGTCCCCCGAGATTTAAAAATTTATAATCTGCCCCCTCATTAACTGTTAGACACACGTGGCTTTTGGAGGATAGAGAAAAGGAAAAAGTGTGCCCTTTTGTCTAAAAAAGACTTGACAGGGTCTTTTTGCCTAATCTTCTGGAGTGATGATCAAGGCGTCGTGGTGCGGGCAGAGGATCCCTCTTCTATCATTCTAGCAGAGCTCGATCGCGTTAATGCGAGGTTTTCTTTGTTACGTCCTGGTGGGATTCACAAATCATAATGGATCTAGCCTTGTCCATATCGACCCCTGGACCTCCAAAGATTGTGTCAATAGTCTGTTGGGTTTCCTGATCTAGGATTACGATTTGCCAGGGGTTGCTATTGGGCATGGATACTCGAGGGGATGTTGGCCTCGGTAACAAAATTGAGAGCAAAATTTCCTAACATCTCATCGTAATTTCTACCGTGTTGGCTAAGTTATGAGCCATGTTGTCCTTCGCGAAGGGCGTCTTTTTCCTGTTTATCAAGGTCGTTTATGAGCCAAATTTTGCCTGTTTATCACATGATTTACAATACAGTAGGATGGGGGGTATATATAGTTGAGATTTACCCCTGTCCTAATTATGTTAAAATACAAAGACTTATAGGCTGTGGGCATATTTACTCAAGGCGGTGATACAATTTCAATGCTAACTAGGAGACTGCAAACCCTAAGACGTCGGAATGTATGCCTTGCATCCCACGGTCCATGCCTGCGCGGCCGTGGCTTCAGAAGTAGGCGTGTATCCTCTGCGCCCGGTGACATACAGATTAAATTTAGTCTATGCTAATTGGACTCGTATCCCCATAATCATAGGTGGTGCCTTTTTACCCACACAAGGTGCGGTTAGTAGCGATGAAGTGATTCCATGTTTAGTTTCAACAATGAGGACGGAGAAGTAGTGGACATGAGGCAGCACCTATGGTGACTCGGTGGCAATGCTACTATTACGAACATGGTAAGGACGAGGAGCTATAGCAGTGCCGCGGTAGTGAGGGCGAGATAGAGACAATGTGATGACGGTATTACGGCATACATGGAGATGCAACACAACAACGGTGACGTCGGAGCGGGACAACATTTTGTTGATTGATGCAGTTTCTATTTTTGAAGAGTTAGCATAGAAAATGTAGTTTCTTTTTTCTTCCCATATTAGTCTTAATCAGTTTATATGTTTCAGTTAATAAAATTTTGTTAGTTTCATAATAGTGTTAACAATATCATTTTTGATCTCTGTTTCGTTCATGTTCTCCATTGATAGCGGTTTGTGTTTTGGTATTGACGTTTTGGATCAAATACTTGTCGTATGAATGAAACTTACTTAAGAATGAATGTCTTTTGTTTGTGTATGTGGATATATAATTATTTGTTCGTCATGTTTGGTTTGTTTGCTACACTAAAAGTTCAGTCAGGATCAATGGTTGGAAATAATTGTTGTCTCCAAAACCATGTCTGTATGTTTAGTAAGTGGTACCGAATTTGTTTTGAAATCTGCCAAGATTATGGAGATTCAGTATGTTGTATTTTGTTTAGTTAATATTGAATTAATAGTTATCTTGAGATCGAGCCTGAATAGGTTAGACAAAGAGTTGAAATCAGTGGCTTTTGGTTTTGTCTTTAATCTTTTTTTGGTGCCTAAAGTAAACAAGGAGTTTGATTTGGGCCCAAGAGGTTGTTAAGTTAGGTATTTGAGGCTGGTATAAGTAATTTCAAGATCTGCCATTTTAGTGTTTAAAGGGATTTTGGATATAAGAATTAACCACAATAGGCCCAATAGCCAACTAGCCAAGCCCAGGGTTGTCCCATTTATAGGACAACTTATTTTCAGCTTTTTAGCTTACTAAGGTGGTTGTTTGTTCTTTTCAAGATGGCGAAAAGATGAGATTTGACAAGGGGTACTTAAGTAGTAAAAGTGTGAGCTTGTGCTTTTGTGAAAGTTGGCACTCCACCCCATTGCCTTTAATTTTTATCATAAAATATGAGCATTTACTCCACATTTAGAGAAAAATAGAGTAAAAAGAAAGTAAGTGTGGGAGAAAGATTTAGATCCAAAAGACTTTACATCAAAGGGCTTTTGGAGCATAAATCTTGTAGTTTAAAGGGTTCAATAGAGGTTTTAAGGGGCTATTTAGTTGTTGATTTTGGTGGCTTTGCTGCGTACGTGTGTTGATTTTAGCTAGTGGATCGACTTTGCTGAGCTCTAAGGTCTCGTTTACTAGGTCACATTTTTAATTTTGCATGTATTAAGCATTTTGCTGTGAAATGACACAAACTCAGCATGCCTAAAGGCGTAATAATGTGTATTTTGTTACATGTATTTTATTTTTGCTAAATCTTGATAAAGTGGCTGTTAGCTAAAAAATAAGAAATAGTTGGTATTTGGCACGCCTATCTTTGAGTTATGTATTGAGCTATGCATGAGAAGGGTATACACAAAAGAAACTTGAAGCAGTGAATTTTGTAAAGTCATACCTTTTTTTTGCAGGGAAAGCTGACCCATAATTAAGACATGACAACATGGTGCAACATTTTGTAGTAAATTTGGACAGTTCTGAAGCGAATAGGCAAATATTAAGACATATTTTTAAAATTAAAGGCGAAAGAAACGACATTAAGTTTGAATTTCATCCAAAATACCTCAAATTGTGCAAATCGTGACAAAAATAAAAGGATAAATCAGCAGGCTAACCTTGCAAATATTTTTTGCCTGTAAGCTATGAACTGCTCCTTTGAATTTTTCTTGACAAATATCCCCTCTTTTGATGAAATAGCCACCTTTCACAAACAACCACTTTTTGTTTAAATGCTTCAATTGTATAATTAAACTGATTTAAATTAGTTAGGTTTCAAGCAATGTAACTATGATTCACTTTTGGAGTTCAAGTTCAAATCTTCAAGTTTAGTGCTGAGTAATTCATTTTCAAAGCACGACTTTAACTAACATAAATATATGACAACCACATATTTCTTAAATTAATTTGTGACAACAAAGCAATTGTGCTCCACACAGAACTCGAAGGTGCCTCATACCTTCCCTAGAGTCAATTGAAAACCTTACACGAATCTCTGACGCAGACCATTACGAGTCAAAGGTATTCCAAGGGTACACCAATTGGGTGACTTGACACACCTTTAACTTGTCAAGTTGCGACTTCGAGTTTTAATAATCATTTTGTACATTTTGAACACAGTCATTGACTTTAACTTAATCACTTGTAAAATTTTAGGGTGTGACACCTTAGCGACTCCGCTGGAGAAATGAATGAAAACTACAAACTCCAGCTTTGGTAATTTGTCGCATGTTTTGGTTTATTAAAAATCTAGATGTTGTATTTATGCCATTATTGCATGAGAGTTGAATGTTATCCTTTTGATATTGTTGAACTGTCAGAAACTGTCTTCGTCCGCAGCCCTCTAAGTCTTTGGAACACTTGCACACATGTACTTACCGATATTTCTTTCAGAATTTGGAAAATTTTCTTATATAAATTGCTCATGATTTAGGAAGATGGTGCGTTTGGGTTAAATCGGACACACTTTTGCCGGACAACCTTGATGCGCTTTCCACCGGATTCTGAGCCAGTCTAGACACCGAGTCGGTTGCATCACCTAGAGTTAAACCTTTAGGCCCAATTATCTGCATTCCATATTTAACTTAGTGAGGTGCAGTACACCGGTACTGCACTTTTAGGCTGACCCCTGGTGTTTATGACGGGGTATGCATCCTCGAAATGCACAGTTATAGCATCTTTTGTGTTTCATTTGTTCTAGTTAAAGGGTTGATATGCAGATCAATTATCAGAGCGCAGGGGTCAATTAGTTTGAAAAAAGAAAAGAAAAAAGGGAGAAAGAATGAAAAATGGGGTTCAGTCCTATGTCTTGAAATCGTTTTTTAGTTGTCATTTTATATTGTTATAATGGCGACTTTTTTCAAGAATTTTTTGAGTCTAATTATTTGTCAAGATTTTTACGTTGTTATAATGGCAATGTTTTTGGAACCTTTTCTGCTGTCTAGGTCTGTGTCCGGGTTTTATCCCGAATTGTAGGAATGTTTTGTTGTCATTTTCATGTCGTTATAATGTCAAAATTTTTTGAACCCTTTCTGTTGTCTAGGTCTATGTTCGGGTTTATCTCGAGTCTAAAAAATATTTTTTTGTCGTCATTTTGCGCCATTATAGTGACAAATTTTTTCGGAACCTTTTTGTATCCGAGTGTGTGTCTGGGTTTGATCCCGAGTTTGAAACTAATTTGTCGTCATTCTACGCTATTATAATGACAAAATTTTGTGAATCGTTCATGTGTGTCATTTCGTGTCGTCGTAATAGTCCAATTTTGTAAATACTCTAAAGATTCATCTTTTCTCCAATTAAGATAGTGGGAATATTTTGAAAAGAAACATAAATAAATCTTGATAATTTACAAAATTTCATCTAGTCTCCGATTTTCAAAATAAAACTCGAGTCATGCTATGTTTTACGACTTTTGTTTTGTTAAGGTCGGTCAAGGTAAGGACGCCCAATTGCGATTAATGGAATCATATGTTGTCTCGATCCACGCATAATTGTCCGACTCTTCTTAAATATCGAGTCTCATTTTATTCACCGTGCTGGTAGACCCGCCCAATGTCATGGCAGTTTTTATTTTGATTCGTGGCTCCTGTCGAGTTTTTTTTTTTTTCGAACTTGTCTCGTGTTATTATTTAAATTATGTCAGGGTTTCAAGAAAAATAATTTTTTAAAAATGGATAAAAGATAAAAGCAAAAGAAAAAAAATCAGCTTGTTTCTCGCCTCGAGTTATGTGTCGTCTCTGGTATGTGTTCTGACATTTTCTGAATGTGACACATAGATAATCTTTCTGGGATATGGTCGTTACACGCGACAGATGCAGTGAACTATTTTGGGATGATGTATACCAAAGCCTAAGCTTGCAGTGTATATTTTTGTGCTACCCCAATCTGTTTAACAATAGTGTCTGGGGTTTTGCGGTGAATGGACACCATTCTGGCATCATATCACCCGCACATAGCAGGATCAAACGGAACTGTGACCATGTTGTTTTAAGGTGGGGGATTCTGAGTTCGGCGCTCACGGGCGTTTGATTTTAGCTGAATGAGAGGTTGACCGAAGAGGTCAAAAATCGGAAACAGTTGGTGGCTGACCTATATCATGTCGTTACTATGGGCAATGCACCTCCTCCCATGCCAGCCAGTCTCTTAGGACTTGCACATACCATCGTGCACTAGTAACATGCCCCACCTACTACAGTGAAACAAAAGTGGCGGGATCCTCCAGAGTGCGTCCCCTGGCACCACCGCCTCCATTTGCTACACCCTTTGCCTCTGCTCCACAATTCACCGTCCTAGCTAGGTTAGAGAGTCTTGGGAATGAAAAAGAAAAGGAACGATATCCCAGAAAGTAGAACAAGAGAGAATTCAAACAACCCCACTCATACTCCCAAACTCCACAAAAGCATCATTCGAAACAATACTCCCCATATAATCCAAAATATTCTGCTCCTCCACTCCACAAAGTGCAACCGTATGCTCCAATATTTTCCTATCCACAATGGCACGTACCAACCCCACAAACTACATATAATACCCCACACAACCAATTCCAGTCTTTGCCTAACCATCCGAACAAAAAATGGAAGAATCCATGTTCCCGACTGAGTGCAATTCAAAAAAAGTTACGACGGAGGGAAGAGATTAGGTTCACGCCAATTGGAGAATCTTACACCAATCTAACTGAAAAGATGCAACAAGCTAACTTGATGAAACCAATCTCATGAAACATGAATCCACCGGGAAAGTAGTTCGCTCACAATGTTGTATGTTCCATTCTGGAGCGTCTGGACATGATACTGAGCAATGTTGGAAACTTGAAAAGGCAATTCAAGCAAAGATCGATAACAATCTGATAAAGGTAGTGAGGGATGAGACACAAAGTATAAACCATAATCCTTTCTTGGTTCATGATGTTATAAATTACATGGGTATGGCTGGGACAATATTCACAGAAGAAGACATTAAAGGGATTGCCGTCAAGAAAATTGTAGCAGTTGATTCTTCTCTCGACATCAGACGCCATGAGTCATTTATTGTTGTATCGGCCAACGGGCCAAGTGCATCCGTCGTCAACACGACAAACAAGATGTAGCTGTTGAGCCAATTCCATGTCTTACTCGGTCATTCGGGTGTTCTAAAGAAAACAAGTCCATGCCCAAGGGGATTCAACCAACTGAGATGGAACAAACAATGTTGTTGGGCATGAGGCATGTCGACGACACCAACATGGTACAATCTGATGCAGGGAGTGATAGTGCATGAGTACAATACATTAGACCTGATGTGAAAATGAACAATTGAGAAGTAACACCCTTCCCTTCTAGGAGGGGGCACTTATTAACTTATTTTCTAATCTTTCTGTTCACTTGGTTATTTAAGAGTTGTAATCCAAGTGTATTATTTTGCTTGTTTTGATGTTCATTGTCTTTAATTCAATGAAAATCAAGATCCATTTCTCGTCTCAATCACTCTGTCTTTTATGTTTCCTATTTTCGTCTCTTTAGCTTTTTCGTAGTTTTATATTTGTCAGCTTTAGTAACAAGACATGCTCGCGGAATTCACGTCTTGATCTTAACACATAGTCTAATATTGCCTCGATGAGCCAACCAAACGGTAAAGATGTACAACACAGTAGGATGGAGGGAATATATAGTTGAGATTTACCCCTGTCCTAATTATGATAAAATACAAAGACTTATAGGCTGTGGGCATATTTACTCAAGGCGGTGAAACAAATTAAATGCTAACTAGGAGACTGTAAACCCTAAGGCGGCGGAATATATGCCTTGCATCCCATAGCCCATGCCTGCTAAGCGGTCATGGCTTGAGGAGTAAGCGTGTATCCTCTGCGCCCGGTGACTTACAGATTAAGTTTAGTCTATGCTAATTGGACTCGTATCCCCATAATCATAGGTGGTACCTTTTTACCCACACAAGGTGCGGTTAGTAGCGATGAAGTGATTCCATGTTTAGTTTCAACAATGATGACGGAGAAGTAGTGGGCATGAGGCAGCACCTATGGTGACTCGGTGGCAATGCTGCTATTACGAACATGGTAAGGACGAAGAGCTATAGCAGTGTCGCGGTAGTGAGGGCGAGATAGAGACAATGTGATTATGGTATTACGGCATACATGGAGATGCAACGAAACAATGATGACATTGGAGCGAGGCAACATCTTGTTGATCGATGCAGTTTCTTTTTTTGAAGGGTTAGCGTAGAAAATATAGTTTCTTTTTTCTTCCCATATTAGTCTTAATCAGTTCATATGTTTCAGTTGATAAAATTGTGTTAGTTTCATAATAGTGTTAACAATATCACTTATGATCTCTGTTTCGTTCATGTTCTCCATTGATAGCGGTTTAGTGTTTTGGTATTGACGCTTTGAATCAAATACTTGTCGTATGAATGAAACTTGCTTAAGAATGAATGTCTTTTGTTTGTGTATGTGGATATATCAATATTTGTTCGTCATGTTTGATTTTTTTGCTATACTAAAAGTTCAGTCAGGATCAATGTTTGGAAATAATTGTTGTCTCCAAAACCATGTTTGTATGTTTAGTAAGTGGTGCCGAATTGAAACGACCTCGGTCAGTCGTTTCGAAAGTTAGGACTCCGATTGGTGTGCCGATAATTTTAAAATATTCGTAATATCCATTAGAACCTGTCTGTAAAATTTGAGCTAAATCAGACCTCGTTTGGTAGGCATCGGAAGAAGGTTTCAGTTTTTATTGGCAATTAATATTAAAAAGGAGATTTTCGAGCTCGGTTTTTGCCGAATGAGCTCCGATTCGAAATCCGAAAGCGCCGTTAGGTTCGTATGATTATTTGTGATTTTTGTGAACTTTCGAAAGTGAATTTCGATGTTGTTCGGCTAGTTTCCGCTAAAATGCCGAAAGTTAAATAATTTGACTTCTTTTTATTTAAATTCGCATCTTGAGTTTCGGGAGTCCAATTTGAGATCCGTCTTCGCGAGTATGTTACATATATTTTGTATAACTTGTATGCAAAATTTGGGATTATTTTGAATATCGTAGGGTACCGTTTTAATTTTTACCGTAACAGCGAATTTAAAAAAAAAAAAAAAGAAAAGACAAAAACATAAAATCGTTAGGCGGTGGTCATCTTGTAAATGCTAACAGAAACATAAGGAAAAGCAGCAGATGAGCAGAGAAAAATGAAATGGTGCAGAAATGGGAAAAAATGCCAGAAAATGAGAAAAGGGGCCGGAGAAAAATAGTATTTTCACCCCAGAACATTCAGGTAATGATCTTAATATATTATTTGAGTTTATTACGTATGTTTGAATATATTTTTACGGTAAAAATAGGGATATTAGACATCGCCCTAATGACGTAAATTGATAGTTTGAAGGGTCAAATGGACCCCGATAATGAAATTGATTATATATTCGTACTCAGTAAGTTATGGGCAACATATAAATGTAATTTATTTAGGGTTTGGTCATGTGACCCTAAACCCTGCATATAGGCCTGGCCTGCGTATTGCGTATGCGAATAGGGTATCAGGTTCTTAATCGGTTTGCCCTAAGATGTGAGGAATGAAGTCTTTAGCCTAATTTGATATATTTTTCTACTTATTGAATAGAGTGGGATCGTTTGGCAATGAAACCAAAGGACAAAGCGGTTATTGAGAGGCTGTGTTAACTTTTGGAAGAGGTAAGTGTTTATATCCATTTCTTTGGAGGCACCTGGCCTCGTGGATTTTCTACCACGTGTTCCCTATGTGTGTAGCTACCGATAGGCGTACTCATTACGCCTTAGCTTTGAATTTACATTGTATATTATATGTTATGCCTTGTGGTTGGTATTACATTGAGTATATGAGCATTGCACTCTGGTTTTGAGCATTGCATATGCTTCCCGGTTGGCGATGAGAGTCCCGCACCGGTGAAGGGTCATTATTGCATATACTTCCCGGTAATCGATGAGAGTCCCGAGCCGGTGAAGGGTCATTATTGTATATACTTCCCGGTTGGCGATGAGAGTCCCGCACCGGTGAAGGATCATCATTGCATATACTTCCCGGTAATCGATGAGAGTCCCGAGCCGGTGAAGGGTCATCTTTGCATATATCTCCTGGTAGACGATGAGAGTCCTGCGCCGGAGATAGGTATCAGGCATGTGTGACTGCATTGCATTGTAACGCATTCATCCCATCTCATTGCACCGCATACCGACTATTGTGTGTATTGTGTTGTGTTTAATGTATGCGGTTTGTACACTATGACGTGGACATATCTCAGTTTGCCTATATATTTCTGGCTCGTATCCCGGGTTGCGGGAATTGAGTTGCATGCCGCAATGGTATAAATCTATGGATCGGGTTGCACGCCGCAACAGGATGAATATATGGATCGGGTTGCACGCCGCAACATGATATATTTTTGATTGTTGATGTGTTTGGGATGCCTATATGTTTTGGTTATCTTACGTTCCTAGTTGTTAATGAGTTTGTCATCCCATACGTGTTTCTAGTTATTATCTGGCTCTGCGTTTTTATAATTTAAATAAGAGGAATTTTGTTTATCTGTTTCTTCTCCCTGGCTAGCTATCCTATTCTTTGAGGTGGCTAGTCTGCCCCACTTATTGAGTCCTTTTGACTCACCCTTGTTTGTTGTTTGTTTCTTGTCTATCTATTTCGTTTCGGCAGGTTCGCTCCAGGATTGAGTTCGCCACGTTGTGAAGGAGCGAAGACGACTTCAGCTGTCAGGGTGAGCCAACTTTTATTTCGGATGGCCACCAGTTTATTGTTCATTATTTCAGTTGCATTTTGCTCCCTTCAAGAGGTATCTGTCTTCTTTTGTACTCTTAGATGTCTTGTCTGGATAGCCCTAAACCTAGTATGTTGGGTAGTCAGCTGTAATTTCTTTTGTACAGCTTAGAAGTATCAGTATGTCTTTATTTTTTTAAGTCTTGTCCTTATTTATGAATTATTATATTTATTTTCCTAATTTTATTGGTAAGGGTTCGCCCGACGGGTCTAGGGGAGGATGTCGGGTGCCCGCACGGCCTAACCGGATTCTGGGTCGTGTCTGTTGGTATCAGAGCCCAGTTTAGTGTCTATCCAGACTAAGACAGTGTCTAGTAGAGTCTCGCTGATGGGTACGTAGACGTCCGTGCTTATCTACGAGAGGGTATGATGGCATTTAGGAAGTTTCACTTCCTTCTTTTCTGATCGTGCATCGGTCTAGGATGCAAAAGTATTTTCGTTAATTCCTTCGTGGTAATTGTGAACCCTCACGCAATAAATCAGCAAACGGTTTGAGCTAAAAACGAAGTAGTCTAGCGTAGGGCTAGTACTGATGAAGCCCCGAGAGTTTTTGATTGTGCTGACGATCTAGTTACGGAGGTGCCAGCTGTACGAGCTTGCGATGGGCAAGGGAGCAGGGCCTTGTGGTTCCCTTGGCTCTCTACGTTGCTTTTACGTGAATTTTGGCGACGCAGATACCACAAGAACCTATTATTCGCTAGGTAGCTTATCAGGTTGCTGCAGATGCAGATGTTCGGTCTCAGGGAGCTCATATTCCAATTCTTAATATTGCCCCTGTAAAATATGTTCCAAATGCAACATGTGTTGCGCCACCAATTGTTCTGGCTGGTTAGCCAGCGGAGGTAATTATTGGGTCCGAGTGCCCAAAGAGGTTGCATTATTTTACGCGGTTGAACCTTCCGATACTCTTAAGCAATGAATCAAATAAACCTCGTGATTTTTTTTTATAAAATAATGCCAGCGTATCCTTCAGGCTTTTGGTTATATCAAGCGGTATGGTGTTGATTATTCTTCTTTCCAGTTTCAGGGGTCCAGACTTGAATTGGTGGGCCTCTCTTTTATTAGCTAACGTGGTTCGATTTTTCTTCTAGATTCGTGGGAAAGTTCCTTTCGAGTAGCGAGCGAGATGAAAAGTGTTGCCAGTGTGAGTGGATTGGACAGGGTAGCCTGTCGTTTAGCCTATTGGTGTTTCAGAATATGAGATTGGATTCTATAGAATAGCTGGATATGCATTAGAACTAGTTCGTGAGCCTTTCGAGAGATTCAGAGATTTATTAATGACCCTTATTTTTCCTTGAAATCCCAGATGGCTCGAGAAATTGAGGTCTGGATTTTATTTGATGTTGTTGTTAATATTGCCCGAAGGTTTGAGGCATACCATAAGTTAGTGCGGGAAGAGTTAAAGCGGAAAAGTAAGAGATCCCACGTCCCTGGTAGGTAACCATGGTACCTCATTTGGAGGTGAAAGTTATGATTATTTTGGGAGGTCACCTTCCAGGTTATCTCAGCTTGTGTCACTTGATTCTTAAAGTGCGCTAGTAGCTCATCAAGATCAGATTCAGTCTTCTCTTTATAGCTTTCAACAATCTGTCCAGCTTCCATTCTCAGCAAAAAGGTGTTATCATTATCGTGAGTCTGGTTATCCTTTGAGGAGTTTTTCCTTACTCCGGCAAGTAGGCAGTCATCTTTTCTCTCGTCATTTGGCATCGCGCAGTCGCAGGGTATTTTATTTAGATCTTAATCAGCTAGATAAATTCCACTATCCAATGGAGTTCGAGAGCGTGGTGGTTGTGATTCTTATGGAAATAATTATCAGGGTAGCGGCTCAGCTTAGCTGCAGAGGCAGTTGTATGAACTGCTAGTCTGGCAGGATGCTGTGGCATCCGATGTAGTAGACCTGTGTATTTATACTTTCCTTATCTGTGAGTAAGATTTATTTTTCCGATCGATCTAGAAATGGTGTGTCTTATCATGTTTCGACAGTTTCCTTGGATATTGTCGTTTCTATTAAGAATCGGCTGCGGTAGAGGGGCGAGCTTCTAGTATGATTTATTCCTGGCATTTGTGAGACCCTACTAATTGATCTGGTTTAAATGTGAGAAATATGGGAGAGGGTGTCGGTATGGTCTGCTCGGCATCTTTTTGTGCCACCCTCTATTATTATGTCAAATTAGTATACCTCTCTTCTCAGAATTCCGTGTTTGTAGGATAATGAGATCCCAATTCGTCACCATTAGAAAGTGTTATCGTTTCTTTCGGTGTAAAGTGGTTAAAAAGTAATATTTGATCTATGTGTCTTCCATGGTTCAAGATGTTTGTAGAGTCATGTTATCCCATGAGCTTATCGAGGTTATAAAAGGGTTTTCTGGTAAATTGTTAGAGTTTCCTTATTATTGGGAGATTAAATTAGCATGGATGTTGTTCCATAAAGCTTATTTAATATTTTATTCTTCGATTGTGATTCTTTGGCTAGCTTGACTCGGAAGTAGTCTAGATCTGGTAGCCAAGCAATAAGAAGATGAGCTTCCTGAAGTTCTAATTATTTCTATCCTCGATCCATTTCCATTTCTTCTTCGTCCGGCACTAGTGAGCTTGGGCGATTGGTAGCCGCTTGTGACGTTCCCTGTGTTGAGCCAGAGTACATGTTATTGTAGCCGGGTAAGCATATTATTGTTTTGGATATCAGTTTATCCGGGTATCCATTCCTATGTATAGTATAGTGCTGGTTCTGTTTTTGCGGATCATCCAGTTTCAGGGGAAACTCTGTTGAAATTTTTATATAGAAGTACCATCCATCAGGCGGTGGTGTTTACGGCAAAGATATGGAGTTGTGAACTTGAGAGTTGCAGCTATTTGGCAACTCGAAAGGGTAGTTGGTAGCTTAGGTCTGCCTATGTTCAGCTTTTAGCTAAATCTTCTTTAGTCCAGAAGACTGTGCGAGGATGATTATTCCTATTCAAATGGCTGCATGAGTTAGTGCTTTAAGTGGAGGAGTCTTCCTCCAAATACTAAATGATAATATTAAATCTGAGGTGTTGATACCACTTTTCTGACGACCCAAAGTAAGGCCACGACAGAAATCTACAATAACTGTCGATCATTGCTAAACCCACTAATAATCTTTTAACAACAGAGATAAGGTGGCAACTTGATCATATATACGTACCTATTTGCTGAAAGCATAAAGTCTGGAAAGATGACACGATTTTAACTTGCTGGCAATTAGAACATTGAGCCACAAATTCTGCTATGTCACACTTCATTCCGTCCCACCAATAAATCTGCTTAAGTTATGGTACATCTTAGTTGAACCTGGATGAATAGTGTATTTGGAATAATGTGTCTCTATCATAATCTATCCACGTAAATCTACAACATCAGGAACACAAAGTCTATTTTTTTATGCATTAGAACACTGTCAGTAGTAATCCTGTATGGTGACTCCGGTTTTCTTCTGGCTATCTGTCTGTATTCAATTAGAAGTGGATCCTCATACTGACGCTGTTTTACTTCATGGAAATTTAGAGTTTAAGGTTTAGTGCATCTTGTCGACAATCCATCATATATCTTTATCACACCTCAACTCTTTGAGAAGTTACTTTAGCGTTATAAATGCACATGTAATCAACTTTATTGCTGGTATTCTGCCTCAGATGAAGATCCAACTACATGTCTCTTTTATTTGCACTTTTTCAAGTTATAATATTTCCAATCCAAAGACAATACCTTGAAGTAGATGTTCGGTCTGAAGATTATTCCTGGTCTGCATCATACTATCCAGTAGTAGTTGCATGATCCTTATCCTTATACGATAGACCCTGTTCAGATAAGCCTTTGGCATACATTAGAATATGAGTAACTACATTCCCACGAGGAGCTTGCGGAACAACACTAAGATCAACTGAGATGTTGCATAGTGTGTTCGTAAAAAAATAATATGGCTTGCATCAAATCTTTTAGAGTGTGTAGTGACAAGGCACTTCAAAATCATCTCCTATTGTATCAAGCGTGAGCTAATTCTTAGTTCCATCGACCTGTTTTATATCGAAAGGTATATCGAAAAGGTGATTATCGCCTGAATCATGTTAACCTATTCAAATTTCGTGTATCTTTGTTTCGAAAATGTAGGACTCTCCTCTCGTGATCGAGGAAGGATCAGCTTAGTCAGAATAAGTTGGGCAATGACGTTATCATATTATCCAGCTATGTTTTTATCCAAGAGTTTGATGTGCGTGTTATAACTCTGATTCTGTAATTATGAGATAATGTCCATGGAGTAGTTTGTGAAGTTGTGCAAGTTCTCTTGTTATCTGCGTAAATCTTGCTTTAGATTTAGGCTCGTTCGAGGACGAACGAGAGTTTAAGTGGAGGAGAATGAAACGACCTCGGTCAGTCGTTTCGAAAGTTAGGACTCCGATTGGTGTGCTGATAATTTTAAAATATTCGTAATGTCCATTAGAACCTGTCTGTAAAATTTGAGCTAAATCAGACCTCGTTTGGTAGGCATCGGAAGAAGGTTTCAGTTTTTATTGGCAATTAATATTAAAAGGAGATTTTCGAGCTCGGTTTTTGCCGAATGAGCTCCGATTCGAAATCCGAAAGCGCCGTTAGGTTCGTATGATTATTTGTGATTTTTGTGAACTTTCGAAAGTGAATTTCGATGTTGTTCGGCTAGTTTCCGCTAAAATGGCGAAAGTTAAATAATTTGACTTCTTTTTATTTAAATTCGCATCTTGAGTTTCGGGAGTCCAATTTGAGATCCGTCTTCGCGAGTATGTTACATATATTTTTTATAACTTGTATGCAAAAGTTGGGATTATTTCGAATATCGTAGGGTACCGTTTTAATTTTTACCGTAACAACGAATTTTTAAAAAAAAAAAAAAAAGAAAAGACAAAATCATAAAATCGTTAGGCGGTGGTCCTTAGCTTGTTAGCTAAGGACGAGAATCTTGTAAATGCTAACAGAAACATAAGCAAAAGCAGCAGATGAGCAGAGAAAAATGAAATGGTGCAGAAATGGGAAAAAATGCCAGAAAATGAGAAAAGGGGCCGGAGAAACATAGTATTTTTACCCCAGAACATTCAGGTAATGATCTTAATATATTATTTGAGTTTATTACGTATGTTTGAATATATTTTTACGGTAAAAATAGGGATATTAAACATCGCCCTAATGACGTAAATTGATAGTTTGAAGGGTCAAATGGACCCCGATAATGAAATTGATTATATATTCGTACTCAGTAAGTTATGGGCAACATATAAATGTAATTTATTTAGGGTTTGGTCATGTGACCCTAAACCCTGTATATAGGCCTGGCCTGCGTATTGCGTATGCGAATAGGGTAATAGGTTCTTAATCGGTTTGCCCTAAGATGTGAGGAATGAAGTCTTTAGCCTAATTTGATATATTTTTCTACTTATTGAATAGAGTGGGATCGTTTGGCAATGAAACCAAAGGACAAAGCGGTTATTGAGAGGCTGTGTTAACTTTTGGAAGAGGTAAGTGTTTATATCCATTTCTTTGGAGGCACACTGGCCTCGTGGATTTTCTACCACGTGTTCCCTACATGTGTAGCTACCGATAGGCGTACTCATTACGCCTTAGCTTTGAATTTACATTGTATATTATATGTTATGCCTTGTGGTTGGTATTACATTGAGTATATGAGCATTGCACTCTGGTTTTGAGCATTGCATATGCTTCCCGGTTGGCGATGAGAGTCCCGCACCGGTGAAGGGTCATTATTGCATATACTTCCCGGTAATCGATGAGAGTCCCGAGCCGGTGAAGGGTCATTATTGTATATACTTCCCGGTTGGCGATGAGAGTCCCGCACCGGTGAAGGATCATCATTGCATATACTTCCCGGTAATCGATGAGAGTCCCGAGCCGGTGAAGGGTCATCTTTGCATATATCTCCTGGTAGACGATGAGAGTCCCGCGCCGGAGATAGGTATCAGGCATGTGTGACTGCATTGCATTGTAACGCATTCATCCCATCTCATTGCACCGCATACCGACTATTGTGTGTATTGTGTTGTGTTTAATGTATGCGGTTTGTACACTATGACGTGGACATATCTCAGTTTGCCTATATATTTCTGGCTCGTATCCCGGGTTGCGGGAATCGAGTTGCACGCTGCAATGGTATAAATCTATGGATCGGGTTGCACGCCGCAACAGGATGAATATATGGATCGGGTTGCACGCCGCAACAGGATATATTTTTGATTGTTGATGTGTTTGGGATGCCTATATGTTTTGGTTATCTTACGTTCCTAGTTGTTAATGAGTTTGTCATCCCATACGTGTTTCTAGTTATTATCTGGCTCTGCGTTTTTATAATTTAAATAAGAGGAATTTTGTTTATCTGTTTCTTCTCCCTGGCTAGCTATCCTATTCTTTGAGGTGGCTAGTCTGCCCCACTTATTGAGTCCTTTTGACTCACCCTTGTTTGTTGTTTGTTTCTTGTCTATCTATTTCGTTTCGGCAGGTTCGCTCCAGGATTGAGTTCGCCACGTTGTGAAGGAGCGAAGACGACTTCAGCTGTCAGGGTGAGCCAACTTTTATCCCGGATGGCCACCAGTTTATTGTTCATTATTTCAGTTGCATTTTGCTCCCTTCAAGAGGTATCTGTCTTCTTTTGTACTCTTAGATGTCTTGTCTGGATAGCCCTAAACCTAGTATGTTGGGTAGTCAGCTGTAATTTCTTTTGTACAGCTTAGAAGTATCAGTATGTCTGTATTTTTTTTTAAGTCTTGTCCTTATTTATGAATTATTATATTTATTTTCCTAATTTTATTGGTAAGGGTTCGCCCGACGGGTCTAGGGGAGGATGTCGGGTGCCCGCACGGCCTAACCGGATTCTGGGTCGTGTCACGAATTTGTTTTGAAATCTGCCAAGATTATGGAGATTCAGTATGTTGTATTTTGTTTAGTTATTATTGAATTAATAGTTACCTTGAGATCGATCTTGAACCGGTTAGACAAAGAGTTGGAATCAGTGGCTTTTGGTTTTGTCTTTAATCTTTTTTTGGTGCCTAAAGTAAACAAGGAGTTTGATTTGGGCCCAAGAGGTTGTTAAGTTAGGTATTTGAGGCTGGTATAAGTAATTTCAAGATCTGCCATTTTAGTGTTTAAAGGGATTTTGGATATAAGAATTAACCACAATAGGCCCAATAGCCAACTAGCCAAGCCCAGGGGTTGTCCCATTTCTAGGACAACTTATTTTCAGCTTTTTAGCTTACTAAGGTAGTTGTTTGTTCTTTTCAAGAAGGCCAAAAGATGAGGTTTGACAAGGGGTACTTAAGTAGTAAAAGTGTGGGCTTGTGCTTTTGTGAAAGTTGGCTGTCCACCCCATTGCCTTCAATTTTAGCTTAAAATATGAGCATTTACTCTACATTTAGAGAAAAATAGAGTGAAAAGAAAGTAAGTGTGGGAGAAAGATATAGATCCAAAAGACTTTACATCAAAGGGCTTTTGGAGTATAAATCTTATAGTTTAAAGGGTTCAATAGAGGTTTTAAGAGGCTATTTAGTTGTTGATTTTGGTGGCTTTGCTGCGTACGTCCGTTGATTTTAGCTAGTGGATCGATTTTGCTAAGCTTTAAGGTCTCGTTTACTAGGTCACATTTTGAACCTTGCATGTATTAAGCATTTTGCTATAAAATGACACAAAAATCAGCATGCCTAAAGGCCTAATAATGTGTATTTTGTTACATGCATTTTATTTTGGCTAAATCTTGATAAAGTGGATGTTAGCAAAAAAATAATAAATAGTTGGGATTTGGTATGCGTATCTTTTTGTTATGTATTGAGCTATGCATGAGAAGGGTATACGCAAAAGAAACTTGAAATAGTGAATTTTGCAAACTCATACCTTTTTTTTTTTTTTTTGCAGAAAAATTGGAAAGCTGACCCATAAATAAGAAATGACAACATGGTGCAACATTTTGTAGCAAATTTGGACAATTCTGAAGCGAATAGGCAAATATAAGACATCTTTGTAAAATTGGAGGCGAAAGAAATGACATTAAGTTTGAATTTCATCCAAAATACCTCAAATTGTGCAAATCATGACAAAAATAAAAGGAAATTAAATCAGAAGGCTAACCTTGCAAATATTTTCCGCCTGTGAGCTATGAATTGCTCATTTGAATTTTTCTTGACAAATAGCCCCTCTTTTGATGAAATAGTCACCTTTCACAAACAATCACCTTTTGTTTAAATGCTCCAATTGTGTAATTAAACTGATTTAAATTAGTTAGGTTTCAAGAAATGTAACTATGATTCATTTTTGGAGTTCAAGTTCAAATCATCAAGTTTAGTGCTGAGTAATTCATTTTCAAAGCATGACTTTAACTAACATAAATATATGACAACCACATATTTCTTAAATTAATTTGTGACAACAAAGCAACTGTGCTCTACACAGAACTCGAAGGTGCCTCATACCTTCTCTAGAGTCAACTCAGAACCTTACAAAAATCTCTGATGCAGAACATTACGCGTCAAAGGTATTCTAAGGGTATACCAATTGGGTGACTTGACACACCTTTAACTTGTCAAGTTGCGACTTCAGTTTTAATAATCATTTCGTACCTTTTGAACACAGTCATTGACTTTAACTTAATCACTTGTAAAATTTTAGGGTGTGACACCTTAGCGACTCTGCTGGAGAAATGAATGAAAACTATAAACTCCGGCTTTGGTAATTTGTTGCATGTTTTTGTTTATTAAAAATCTGGATGTTGTATTTATGCCATTATTGCATGAGAGTTGAATGTTACCCTTTTGATATTGTTGAACTGTCATAAACTGTCTTCGTCCGCACCCCTCTGAGTCTTTGGAACACTTGCACACATGTACTTACCGATATTTCTTTCAGAATTTGGGAAATTTTCTTACATAAATTGCTCATAATTTAGGAAGATGGTGCGTTTGGGTTAAGCCAGACACACTTTTGCTGGACAACCTCGATGCGCTTTTCACCTGATTCTGAGCCAGTCTAGACACCGAGTCGGTTGCATCACCTAAAGTTAAACCTTTAGGTCCAATTATCAGCATTCCATATTTAACTTAGTGAGGTGCAGTACACCGGTACTGCACTTTTAGGCTGACCTTTGGTGTTTATGACGGGGCATGCATCCCCGAAATACACAGTTATGGCATATTTTGTGTTGCATTTGTTCTAGTTAAAGGGTTGTTATGCAGACAATTACCGAAGCGTGGGGGTCAATTAGTTTGGAAAAAGAAATGAAAAAAGGGAGAAAGAATGAAAAATGGGGTTCAGTCCCATGTCTTGAAATAGTTTTTAAGTTGTCATTTTATATTGTTATAATGGCGACTTTTTTCAAGAATTTTTCGACTCTAATTATGTGTCAAGATTTTTACGTTGTTATAATGGCAATGTTTTTGGAACCTTTTCTACTGTCTAGGTCTGTGTCCGGGTTTTATCCCGAATTATAGGAATGTTTTGTTGTCATTTTCATCTTGTTATAATGACAATGTTTTTGAACCCTTTCTGTTGTCTAGGTTTATGTTCGGGTTTCATCTCGAGTCTAAAAAAATATTTTTTTTATCGTAATTTTGCGCCATTATAATTACAAATTTTTTCAGAACCTTTTTGTATCCGAGTGTGTGACTGGGTTTGATCCTGAGTTTGAAAATAATTTGTCGTCATTCTTCGCTATTATAATGACAAAATTTTGTGAATCGTTCATGTGTGTCATTTCGTATCGTCGTAATAGTAGGATTTTGTAAATACTCTAAAGATTCATCTTTTTTCCAATTCAGATAATGGGAACATTGTGAAAAGAAACATAAATAAATTTTGTCGTGTCCATCTTTATGGTACTGCAGTGTCAATTTTTGAGTCACCTTTTCGGTAAATATGTGTATAATGACGGTTTGTTTTCATAATTCGGGCTTGATAATTTACAAAATTTTGTTGACACAACCCGAAATCCGGTTAGGCCGTGCGGGCACCCGACATCCTCCCCTAGACCCGTCGGGCGAACCCTTACCAATTAAAACGGGAAAATAAAAATAACAATTTACAAATAAGGACAAGACTTAAAATAAAAACACGAATATACTGATACCTTTAAGCTGTACAAAAGAAATTACAGCTGACTACCCAATATACTAGGTTTAGGGCTATCCAGACTAGACATCTAAGAGTACAAAGAAAACAGATACCTCCTGAAGGGAGCAAAATGCAACTGAAATGATAACCGATAAACTGGTGGCCATCCGGAATAAAAGCTGGCCACCCTGACAGCTGAAGTCGTCTTCGCTCCTGAACAACGTGGCGAACTCAATCCTGGAGCGAACCTGCCGAAATGAAATAGATCGACAAGAAAACAAACAACAAACAAGGGTGAGTCAAAAGGACTCAATAAGTGGGGCAGACTAGCCACCTCAAAGAATAGGATAGCTAGCCAGGGAGAAAAGAAATAGATAGACCAAATTCTTTTTATTTAAATTATAAAAAGGCAGAGTCATATAACAATCAGAAACACGTAAGAAACTTATAAACTCAACCAAGGATGCGTGCCAGAAACATATCAACAAATAAGCAATGCAAATATAAGCAGAATAGTAGTCATGTACCGCAAGTCTACACAATGGTATGAATTGAGATGAAATGAAATGAAGTGAGATGAAATGAAATGAGATATGATGCGAAGGGTCACATGTGCCCGTAATCCCATCTCGAAGCGGAATACTCCTGCATTCGAGGGGAATCCAATCTGATAACCAACTGGAGCGGAATACTCCTGCTCCTGGGGCGGAATACTCCTGCACCCGATACAATATAAACCAGAGGCGGAATACTCCTGCACTCTCATGGGGCGGAATACTCCTGCACCCGATATAATGTAAAGCTGAGGCGGAATACTCCTGCACTCAATATCTGACATAAGAGCGGAATACTCCTGCTCTTAGGGCGGAATCCTCCTACCCTCAATATGATACAATGGAGCGGAATCCTCCTGCTCCTGGGGCGGAATACTCCTGCACCCAATATGATATACAATGTAATGCATATGAATGACATATAATGCGTATGAATGCAATGTGATGCAATAATAGCCCTTCACCGGCGCGAGACTCTCATCGACAGCCGGGAAATAGGTGCCAACTTACAGCCAGGGTACAATGCTCAGATTCTCAATGCAGTACCAACAATAGGACATAACATATAATATACAATATAAATCCAAAGCTAAGGCGTAATGAGTACGCCTATCGGCAGCTACACACGTAAGGAATACGTGGTAGAAAATCCACGAGGCCAGGTGCCTCCAAAGAAATGGATATAAACACTTACCTCTCTCAAAAGTTAGCATTGCGACCAACAACCACGTTATTCTTTGAATTCATTGCCAAACGATCCCACTGTGATCAATAAGAAGAAAAATATATCACATTAGGCTAAAAGCTTCATTCCTCACATCTTAGGGCAATCCAGGTAGGAACCTGATACCCTATTCGCATACGCAATACGCAGGCCAGGCCTATATACAGGGTTTAAGGCCACATAACCAAATCCCAAATAAATTATATTTATAAGTTGCCCATAACTCACTGAGCACGAATACATAATCAATTTCATTATCGGGGTCCATTTGACCCTTTAAACTATCAATTTACGTCATTAGGGCGATGTCTAATATTCCTATTTTTACCGCAAAAATATATTTAAACACACGTAATAAACTCAAATACTATATTAGGATCATTACCTGAATGTTCTGGGGTGAAAATACTATTTTTCTCCGGCCCCTTTTCTCATTTTCTGGTATTTTTTCCACTGCGTTATTTTACTTTCCTCTGCTTCTGAATTGTTTGTTACTGCTTTCGTACTTAGGCTTAGCAGCATATATGTATGCCACCGCCACTCATTGATCTTTAGTCTATTTTGTCTTTTTTTTCTCTTTTATTTTTTTTTATTTTTTATTATATTTTCTTTTCTTAACGAAAATTAAAATAGTACCCTACGATATTCGAAATAATTCCAACTTTTGCATACAAGTTATACAAATTGGACTCCCGAAACTCAAGATGCGAATTTAAATAGAAAAGGTCAAATTATTTAACTTTCGGCATTTTAGCGGAAACTAGCCGAACAACATCGAAATTCACTTTCGAAAGTTTACAAAAATAAAAAATAATCATACGAACCTAACGGCGCTTTCGGATTTCGAATCGGAGCTCATTCGGCAAAAACCGAGCTCGAAAATCTCTTTTTAATATTTATTGCCAATAAAAATTGAAATCTTCTTCCGATGCCTACCAAACGAGGTCTGATTTAGCTCAAATTTTACAGACGGGTCCTAATGGATATTATGAACATTTTAAAATTAGCGGCACACTAATCGGAGTCCTAACTTCCGAAACGACTGAGCGAGGTCGTTTCATTCTCCTCCACTTAAACTCTCATTCGTCCTCGAACGAGCCTAAGTCAAAAGAAAAATTCGCACAGATAACAAAAGAACTTGCACGACCTTCATAAGCTACTCCATGGACCTTATCTCTTGATTACAGTATCACAATTATATTACGCACATCGTACTTTTGGAATAAAATATATCTGGATAATATGGTAATACCATTGCACAGCTTATTCTAACTAAGCTGATCCTTCCTCGATCACGGGAAGAGAGTTCTACATTTTCGAAGCAAAGATACACGGAACTTTGAATGTGTTAACATGATTCAGCCGATAATCCTTCTTCGATATACCTTTCGATATAGAACAGGTCGATGTAACTAAGAATTAGCTCACGCTTGATGCAATCGGGGTGCTTTTGAAGTACCTTGTCACTACACACTATAGAAGATTTGATGCACGCTATATTATTTTTATGAACGCACTATGCAACATCTCAGTTGATGTTAGTGTTGTTCCGCAAGCTCCTTGTAGGAATGTAGTTACTCATATCCTAATGTATGTCAAAGGTTCATCTGAACAGGGTCTTATCGTATAAGGATAAGGATCATGCAACTACTACTGGATAGTATGATGTAGACCAAGAATGATCTTCAGACTGAACATCTACGTCAGGGTATTGCCTTTGAATTGGACTAAGATGTACCAACTGACACGACCCGGAATCCGGTTAGGCCGTGCGGGCACCCGACATCCTCCCCTAGACCCGTCGGGCGAACCCTTACCAATTAAATCGGGAAAATAAAAATAACAATTTACAAATAAGGACAAGACTTAAAATAAAAACACGGATATAATGATACCTTTAAGCTGTACAAAAGAAATTACAGCTGACTACCCAATATACTAGGTTTAGGGCTATCCAGACTAGACATCTAAGAGTACAAAGAAAACAGATACCTCCTGAAGGGAGCAAAATGCAACTGAAATGATAACCGATAAACTGGTGGCCATCCGGAATAAAAGCTGGCTCACCCTGACAGCTGAAGTCGTCTTCGCTCCTGAACAACGTGGCGAACTCAATCCTGGAGCGAACCTGCCGAAACGAAATAGATCGACAAGAAAACAAACAACAAACAAGGGTGAGTCAAAAGGACTCAATAAGTGGGGCAGACTAGCCACCTCAAAGAATAGGATAGCTAGCCAGGGAGAAAAGAAATAGATAGACCAAATTCTTTTTATTTAAATTATAAAAAGGCAGAGTCATATAACAATCGGAAACACGTAAGAAACTTATAAACTCAACCAAGGATGCGTGCCAGAAACATATCAACAAATAAGCAATGCACATATAAGCAGAATAGTAGTCATGTACCGCAAGTCTACACAATGGTATGAATTGAGATGAAATGAAATGAAGTGAGATGAAATGAAATGAAATATGATGCGAAGGGTCACATGTGCCCGTAATCCCATTTCGAAGCGGAATACTCCTGCATTCGAGGGGAATCCAATCTGATAACCAACTGGAGCAGAATACTCCTGCTCCTGGGGCGGGATACTCCTGCACCCGATACAATATAAACCAGAGGCGGAATACTCCTGCACTCTCATGGGGCGGAATACTCCTGCACCCGATATAATGTAAAGCTGAGGCGGAATACTCCTGCACTCAATATCTGACATAAGAGCGGAATACTCCTGCTCTTAGGGCGGAATCCTCCTACCCTCAATATGATACAATGGAGCGGAATCCTCCTGCTCCTGGGGCGGAATACTCCTGCACCCAATATGATATGCAATGTAATGCATATGAATGACATATAATGCGTATGAATGCAATGTGATGCAATAATAACCCTTCACCGGCGCGAGACTCTCATCGACAGCCGGGAAGTAGGTGCCAACTTACAGCCAGGTTATAATGCTCAGATTCTCAATGCAATACCAACAATAGGACATAACATATAATATACAATATAAATCAGAAGCTAAGGCGTAATGAGTACGCCTATCGGCAACTACACACGTAAGGAATACGTGGTAGAAAATCCACGAGGCCAGGTGCCTCCAAAGAAATGGATATAAACACTTAGCTCTCTCAAAAGTTAGCATTGCGACCAACAACCACGTTATTCTTTGAATTCATTGCCAAACGATCCCACTGTGATCAATAAGAAGAAAAATATATCACATTAGGCTAAAAGCTTCATTCCTCACATCTTAGGGCAATCCAGGTAGGAACCTGATACCCTATTCGCATACGCAATACGCAGGTAAAATATATCATATTAGGGTAAAAGCTTCATTCCTCACATCTTAGGGCAATACGCATACGCAATACGCAGGTAGGAACCTGATACTCGAGTCATGCTATGTTTTTCGAATTTTGTTTTGTTAAGGTCGGGTCATGGTAAGGACGCCCAATTGCGATTAATATAATCATATTTTGTCTCGATTCGCGCATAATAGTTCGACTCTTCTTAAATATCGAGTCTCATTTTTTTAACCGTCCTGGTAGACCGACCGAATGTCATGGCAGTTTTTATTTTGATTCGTGGCTTCTGTCGATTTTTTTTTTTTGAACTTGTCTCATTTTATTATTTAAATTATGTCCGGGGTTTCAAGAAAAATAATTTTTAAAAAATGGATAAAAGATAAAAGCAAAAGAAAAAAAATCAAGCTTGTTTCTCGTCTCGAGTTATGTGTAGTCTCTGGAATGTGTTCTGATATTTTCTGAATGCGCCACATAGATATTCTTTCTGGGATACGGTCGGTTAACGCGACATATGCCGTGAACTATTTTGGGATGATGCATAACAAAACCTAAGCTTGCAGTGTATATTTTTGTGCTACCCCAATCTGTTTAACAATAGTGTCTGGGGTTTTTCGGTGAATGGACAACATTTTGGCATCATATCGCTCGCACATAGCAGGATCAAAAGGAACTGTGATCATGTTGTTTTAAGGTGGGGATTCTGATTTCGGCGCTCACGGATGTTTGATTTTAGCTGAATGAGAGGTTAACCGAAGAGGTCAAAAATCGGAAACAGTTGGTGGCTGACCTATATCTTGTCATTACCATGGGCAATGCACCTCCTCCCATGCCAGCCAGTCTCTTAGGAATTGCACATACCATCATGCACTAGTAACATGCCCACCTACTACAGTGAAATAAAAGTGGCGGGATCCTCCAGAGTGCGTCCCCTGGCACCACCACCTCCACTTGCTCTACCCTTTGCCTTTGCTCCACGATTCACCGTCCTAGCTAGGTCAGACAGTCTTGGGAATGAAAAAGAAAAGGAACGATATCCCAGAAAGTAGAACAAGAGAGAATTCAAACAACCCCACTCATACTCCCAAACTCCACAAAAGCATCATTCGAAACACTACTCCCCACATAATTCAAAATATTCTGCTCCTCCACTCCACAAAGCGCAACCGTATGCTCCAATATCTTCCTATCCGCAATGGCACGTACCAAACCCACAAACCACATATAATACCCCACACAACCAATTCCAGTCTTTGCCTAACCATCCCAACAAGAAATGGAAGAATCCATGTTCCCGACTGAGTGCAATTCAAAAAAAGTTACGACGGAGGGAAGAGATTAGGTTCACGCCAATTGGAGAATCTTACACCAGCCTATCTGAAAAGATGCAACAAGCTAACTTGATGAATCCAATCTCATGAAACATGAGTCCACCGGGAAAGTAGATCGCTCACGATGTTGTATGTTCCATTCTAGAGCGCCTGGACATGATATTGAGCAATGTTGGAAACTTGAAAAGGCAATTCAAGCAAAGATCGATAACAATCTGATAAAGGTAGTGAGGGATGAGACACAAAGTTTAAACCATAATACTTTCTCGGTTCATGATGTTCAAAATGACGTGGGTATGGCTGGGACAATATTCACAGAATAAGTCATTAAAGGGAATGCCATCAAGCAGATTGTGGCAGTTGATCCTTCTCTCGACATCAGACACCATGAGTCATTTATTGTTGTATCGGCCACCAGGCCAAGTGCGTCCATCGTCAACACAACAAACAAGATGTAGCTATTGAGCTAATTCCATATCTTACTCGGTCATTCGGGTGTTCCAAAGAAAACAAGTCCATGCCCAAGGGAGTTCAACCAAATGAGATGGAACATACAATGTTGTTGGGTATGAGGCATGTCGACGACACCAACATGGTACAATCTGATGCAGAGAGTGATAGTGCATGAGTACAATACATTAGACCTGATGTGAAAATGAACAATTGAGAAGTAACACCCTTCCCTTCTAGGAGGGGGCACTTTTTAACTTATTTTCTAATCTTTCTGTTCACTTGGTTATTTAAGGGTTGTAATCCAAGTGTATCATTTTGCTTGTTTTGATGTTCAATGTCTTTAATTCAATGAAAATCATGATCCATTTCTTGTCTCAAACACTCTGTCTTTTATGTTTCCTATTTTTTTTTCTTTAGTTTTTTCGTAGTTTTATGTTTTTCAGCTTTAGTAACACGTCATGCTCGCGGAATTCACGTCTTGATCTTAATACATAGTCTAATATTGCCTCGATGAACCGACCAAACTATAAAGATGAATGTGATAAGGGAGGTAGGCGAAAGGTTTAAAATTGTATACAATTATTCTGGCTGAAGTTGAAATATCATTTTTTAATGACCATTATCGAAGCATAATTGAGGATGCCAAGTGGACAAGTCTGGTCGATGTATGACTCTAGGTCGGCTCATTTTGGTTGCATATTTGTGTGAGATATTCTCGGGTCGGGATGACGAACAAATTTCATTTCTGCTACCCAAAAACTATACCAATTTGCCAGTCCTCTGAGTATAATTATTTTTCTTTTGGCTACCCTTCTTTGCAATCAATGTACCTAGAATTATATTCTCGGAGCTACGTCTTGACCAGATTACTCTTAAAAGGATACGTAGGCAACCATTCGGGTATCGTCATAATAGAAAAAAGTTCAATTTCCCCTATTTCACATTAACACAAAACTTGCCTCCAAGTGTGCTCCAGTAAAAAGAATAGAGAGCCTCAGTTTTGACGCAAAAGGATACGTAGCCAACCATTCGAGTGCCGTCTTAATAAGGAAAAGTTCATTTTCCATATTTCACATTGACGGAAAACTTGCCTCCAAGTGTGTGGCCAGTAAAAAGAAATAGAGAGCCCCAATTTATCTTAAACTAGGGCAGTATTGTTGTTTTAGTTTTTTAAGAAAAAGAGGAAATTCAGCACTCTTTTTTTTTTCTTTGTGATCATACGGGGAAAGAATTTATTATTTCCCTGTTTAACATCAACACGAAGCTTGCTTCAAATTTTACGGCCTATATAAAGAAATTTAAAGGCCCTAGATTATCGTAAACTAGGTGACACGACCCAGAATCCGATTAGGCCGTGCAGGCACCCGACATCCTTCTCTAGACCCGTCGGACGAACCCTTATCAATTAAATTAGGAAAATAAATATAATTTAATTTGTAAATAAAAGCAAGACTAGAAAAAGTACAAATATAATTATACCTCTGAGCTGTAAAAAAAGAAATTACAGCTGACTACCCACATACTAGGTTTAGGGCTATCCAGACTAGACATCTAAGAGTACAAAAGAAGACAGATACCTCCTGACGGGAGCAAAATGCAGCTGGAATAATAAACAATAAACTGGTGGCCATCCGGAATAAAAGTTGGCTCACCCTGACAGCTGAAGTCGTCTTCGCTCCTGAACAACGTGGCGAACTCAATCCTGGAGCGAACCTGACGAAACGAAATAAATAGACAAGAACAAACAACAAACAAGGGTGAGTCAAAAGGACTCAATAAATGGGGCAGACTATCCACCTCAAATAATAGGATAGCTAGCTAGGGAGAAAAGAAACAAATAAATCAAATTCCTCTTATTTAAATTATGAAAAGGCAGAGCCAGATAATAACTAGTAACACATATGGAATCACAAACTCATTAACAACCGGGAACGTAAGATAGCCAGAACATATAAGCATTCCGAACATATCAACAATCAGAAATACATCCTGTTGTGGCGTGCAACCCGATCCATATATTCATCCTGTTGCGGCGTGCAACCCGATCCATATATTCATACTGTCGCGGTGTGCAAACCGATCCATATATTTATACCGTTGCGGCGTGAAACCCGATGCAACCCAGAATATGAGCCAGAAATATATAGGAAAACTGAGATATGTTCCACGACATAGTATACATACCGCATACATAAAGCACAACACAATACACATAATAGTCAGTATGCGGTGCAATGAGATGGGATGAATGCGGTACGATGCAATGCAGTCACATATGCCTGATACCTATCTCCGGCACGGGACTCTCATCGTCTACCAGGAGATGTATGCAATAATGATCCTTCACCGGCTCGGGACTCTCATCGATTACCGGGAAGTATATGAAATGATGACCCTTCACCGGCTCGGGACTCTCATCGATTATCGGGAAGTATATGCAATGATGACCCTTCACCGGTGCGGGACTCTCATCGCCAACCGGGAAGTATATGCAATAATGACTCTTTACCGGTGCGGGACTCTCATCGCCACCGGGAAGTATATTCAGTGCTCAAAACCAGAGTGCAATGCTCATATGCTCAATGCAATACCAACAACAGGGCTTAACATATAATATACAATGTAAATTCAAAGCTAAGGCGTAATGAGTACGCCTATCGGTAGCTACACACGTAAGGAACACGTGGTAGAAAATCCATGAGGCCAAGTGCCTCCAAAGAAATGGATATAAACACTTACCTTATTACAAAGTTAGTACAACCACTCCATAACCGCTTTGTCCTTTGGATTCATTGCCAAACGATCCCACTGTATTCAACAAGCAGAAAAATATAACAAATTAGGATAAAAGCTTCATTCCTCACGTCTTAGGACAATCTGGTTAGGAACCTGATACCCTATTCGCATACGCACTACGCAGGCCAGGACTATATACAGGGTTTAAGGTCACATAACCAAACTCCAAATAAATTACATTTATATGTTGCGCATAATGCACTGAATACGAATATATAATTAATTCCATTATCGGGGTCCATTTGATCCTTTCAACTATCAATTTACGTCATTAGGGCGATGTCTAATATCCCTATTTTTACCGTAAAAATATATTCAAACATATGTAATAAAATCAAATAATATATTAGGATCATTACCTGAATATTTCTGGGTGAAAATTCTACTTTTCTTCGGCCCATTTTCTCATTTTCTGGCATTTTTCTCATGCGTTATATGTTGTTTCTCTTTCTGCGTTTTCATTTCCCTGTTTCGTTATGTTTCCCTTTCTCTGTTCGTTTATCTTTTAAGGTGGAGGGCCACAGCCCATCCTTTGATTCTTTTGTACTTTCATATTTTTTTTTGTTTTGTTTTCTTTTCTTTTTTTATAAAATCGCTAGGACAATTAAAATTAAAATGGTACCCTATGAAATTCGAAATAATCCCAAATTTCTCAAGCAAGTTGTACAAAATATATGTAGTATATTCGCGAAGGCGGATCTCAAATCAGGTTCCCGAAAGTCAAGATGCGAATTTAAATATAAAAAGTCAAATTATTTAACTTTCGGCATTTTAGCGGAAACTAGCCGAACAACATCGAAATTCACTTTCGAAAGTTCACCAAAGTTACAAATAATCATACGAACCTAACGGCGCTTTCGGATTTCGAATCAGAGCTCATTCGCCAATACCGAGCTCGTAAATCTCTTTTTAATATTTATCGACGATAAAAACTTAACCTTCTTCCGATGCCTACCAAACGATGTCTGATTTAGCTCAAATTTTACAGACAGGTCCTAATGGACAATACGAATATTTTAAAATTATCGATACGCCAATCAGAGTCCTAACGTCCGAAATGACTGACCGAGGTCGTTTCATTCTCCTCCACTTATACTCTCGTTCGTCCTCGAACGAGCCTAAATCTAAAGAAAAATTCGCACAGATAGCAAAAGAACCTGCACGACCTTCATGAGCTACTCCACGGGCATTATTTCCTGGTTACAAGATCAGAATTATAACACGCATATCGAACTTTTGGAATTAAATATATCTGGATAATATGATAATACCATTACACAGCTTATTCTGACTAAGCTTATTCTTCCTCGATCACGAGAAGAGAGTTCTATATTTTCGAAACAAAGATACACGAAACTTTGAATGGGTTAACATGATTCCACCAACGAATCACCTCATCGATATACTTTCGATATAGAACAGGACGATGAAACAAAGAATTAGCTTACGCTTCAGCAACGCCTTAGAGATTTAATATTATGATTTGGAATCAATTGGAGGAAGACTCCTCCACTTAGAGCATAAACTCATACAAATAATTTGAATAGAAATAGTCATCCTCGCACAACCTGCTGGATTAAGGAAGACTTAGCTGAGTAGAGAACGCGGCTCAGATCTGAGCTACCAAATTACTCTCTCGAGTTGCCAAACAGCTGCAACTCTCGAGTTCACAACTCCATACATTTTCTATAAGCACCACCGCCTGATGGATCAAATCAAAGGTCAAATGACGCCTCTCATTACCCTTAGTAGCCTTGAAAAACAACCATGTGCTTACCCTGCCACCTTGACACGCACTCTGGCTCAACACAGGGAATATCACAAAACTGACCACCTAAGCTTACCATTGCCGAACAAAGAAGAGATGGAAACAGACTGAGGATGGAAATAATTAGAGCTATATGAAGCTCTTCTTCTTAATTATTTGGCTAACAGAGCTAGACTATTTATGAGTCAGGCTAACCGAAGAATCACAATTGAAGAAATAGACATTGAATGAGCTTTATGGAACAAAATCTATGTCAATTTAACCTTCCTATAAAAATGAAACTCCGACAATTTACCAGAAAACCCTTTTATACCGAGACAAACTTGTAGAATAACATGACTCTACTAGCGTCTCGAACCAAGAGGAGACACATAGATCGAGTATTACTTACTAACCACTTTACATTGGAAGAAACAATGACACTTTCTGATGGTGACAAATAAGAATCCCATCATCCTACCAACACTGACTTCCAAAGAGAGGTAGACTGACTTGGCATTATAACAGAATGAGGCACAACAAGATGCCAGGCAGACAATACCGATACTTACTGCCAAATCTCTCACATTTAAACCAGATCAACCAAGAGGATCTCAGAAATGCCATGAATAAATCATACAAGAAGCTCACCACTCTACCACAACCGATTCTTAATAAAAACGACATCCAAGAAAACCATGGAAACATGATAAGACAACCATTTCCAGATCGATCAAAAGAATCAAATCTTACTCATATTTAAGAGAAGAAGAAATCTTAGGGTCTACTACATCGGATACCTCAGTATCCTGCTAGACTAGCAGTTCATAGAACTGCCTCTGCAGCTAAGTTAAGCCACTACCCTGATAATCACCTTTTGAAGAGCCACTGCCACCACGCTCTCAACCTCTACTGAATGGTGGCATTTCTCTGGCTGATTGAGATCTAAATGAAATCCTTGTGACTGTGCAGGTGTCTGATGACGAGAGAAAGGACGACTGCCTACTGGCCGGAGTAAGGGAGAACTCCACCAAAAATGACAGGCTCACAATAATGATAACACCTTTTCAGTGAAAATGGAAGCTGGACAGGTTGTTGATAGCTATAAAAAGAAAGACTAGGTCTGATTTTGACGATGTACTGGCACACTTTAAGAATCATGTGACACAAGCTGAGATAACCTGGAAGGTGACCTCCTAAAATAATCAGAACTCTTACCTCCAAATGAGGTACCATGGTGCCCACTAGGGCCGCGGGATCTCTTGCTCTCCCGCTATAACTTATGGTATGCCTAATATCTCTGAGCAATATCAATAACAACATCAAATGAAGTCCCAACCTCGATTTCTCGAGCCATCTGGGATCTCAGGGAAGGAGAAAGGTCACCAATAAATTTTTGAACATTCTCGGAAGGCTCATGGACTAGTTCTAATGTATATTCAGCCATTTTATAGAATTCAATCTCATATCCTGAAACCCCAACAGGCTATCCGACAGGCTACCCTTTCCAATCCACTCAAATTGGCAACACTTTTCATCTCGCTCCCTACTCGAAAGGAACTTTTCCACGAATCTAGATGAAAAACCAAACTAAGTTAGCTAATAAGAGAGCGGCCCACCAATTCAAGGCTGGACCCTGAAACTGGAAAGCAGAATAATCAACACCATACCGCTCAATATAATCAAGAGCCTGAAGGATACGCTGACAGCATTTTATTTTAAAAAAAATCACGAGGTTTATCTGATGCATTGCTTAAGAATATCGGAAGGTTCAACCGCGTAAAATAATGCAACCTCTTTAGGCACTCAGATCTAACCGTTACCTCCGCTGGCTAACCAGCCAGAACAATTGGTGGCGCAACACGTGCTGCTTATAGAACATAATTTACTGGGGCAACATCAGGGACTGGAACAGGGGCTCGCTGAGACCGAACGTCTCCATCTTCGACAACCTAGTAGGCTGCCTAGCGAATAATAGACTCCTGCGGTAACTGCGTCGCCAAGATACTCGTAAAAGCATCGTAGAGAGCCAAGGGAACCACAAGGCAAGCCCATCGCGAGCTCGTACAGCAGGGGCCGGCGCGACTGGATCGTTGGCACGACAACTCTCGGGGCTTGAGCTGCTTTAGCCCCAGGCTAGACTTCTTCGTCTTGAACTCATACCATTTGCTGATTTGTCGTACGGGGTTCACAATTACCACGAAGGAATTAACAAAAATACATTTGCATCCTAGACCGACGCACGATCAGAAAAGAAGGAAGTGAAACTTCCTAAATTCCATCATAGCCTCTCATAGATAAGTACGGACGTCTACGTACCCATCAACGAGACTCTACTAGACACTGTCCTAGTCTGGATAGACTCTAAACCGGGCTCTGATACCAACTGACAAGACCCAGAATCCGATTAGGTCGTGTGGGCACCCGACATCCTTCCCTAGACCCGTCGAGCGAACCCTTATCAATTAAATTAGGAAAATAAATATAATTCAATTTGTAAATAAAAGCAAGACTAGAAAAAGTACAAATATAATTATACCTCTGAGCTGTAAAAAAAGAAATTACAGCTGACTACCCACATACTAGGTTTAGGGCTATCCAGACTAGACATATAAGAGCCCAAAAGAAGACAGATACCTCCTGAAGGGAGCAAAATGCAGCTGAAATAATAAACAATAAACTGGTGGCCATCCGGAATAAATGTTGGCTCACCCTGACAGCTGAAGTCGTCTTCGCTCCTGAACAACGTGGCGAACTCAATCCTGGAGCGAACCTGCCGAAACGAAATAAATAGACAAGAACAAATAACAAACAAGGGTGAGTCAAAAGGACTCAATAAGTGGGGCAGACTATCCACCTCAAATAATAGGATAGCTAGCCAGGGAGAAAAGAAACAGATAAACCAAATTCTTCTTATTTAAATTATGAAAAGGCAGAGCCAGATAATAACTAGAAACACATATGGATTCACAAACTCATTAACAACCGGGAACGTAAGATAACCAGAACATATAGGCATCCCGAACATATCAACAATCAGAAATACATCCTGTTGCGGCGTGCAACCCGATCCATATATTCATCCTGTTGCGGCGTGCAACCCGATCCATATATTCATACTGTCGCGGTGTGCAACCCGATCCATATGTTTATACCGTTGCGGGGTACAACCCGATCTCTGCAACCCAGAATACGAGCCAGTATATATAGAAAAACTGAGATATGTTCCACGACATAGTATACATACCGCATACATAAAGCACAACACAATACACATAATAGTTAGTATGCGGTGCAATGAGATGGGATGAATGCGGTACGATGCAATGCAGTCACATATGCCTGATACCTATCTCCAACGTGGGACTCTCATCGTCTACCAGAAGATGTATGCAATAATGATCCTTCACCGGCTCGAGACTCTCATCGATTACCGGGAAGTATATGCCATGATGACCCTTCACCGGCTCGGGGCTCTCATCGATTACCGAGAATTATATGCAATGATGACCCTTCACCGGTGCGGGACTCTCATCGCCAACCGGGAAGTATATGCAATAATGACCCTTCACCGGTGCGGGACTCTCATCGTCAACCGGGAAGTATATGCAATGCTCAAAACCAGAGTGCAATGCTGATATGCTCAATGCAATACCAACAACAGGGCTTAACATATAATATACAATGTAATTCAAAGCTAAGGCGTAATGAGTAAGCCTATCAGCAGCTACACACGTAAGGAACATGTGGTAGAAAATCCATGAGGCCAAGTTCCTCCAAAGAAATGGATTTAAACACTTACCTTGTTACAAAGTTAGTACAACCACTCCATAACCGCTTTGTCCTTTGGATTCATTGCCAAATGATCCCACTGTGTTCAACAAGCAGAAAAATATAATAAATTAGGCTAAAAGCTTCATTCCTCACATCTTAGGGCAATCTGGTTAAGAACCTGATGCCCTATTCGCATACGCTCTACGCAGGCCAGGCCTATATACAGGGTTTAAGGTCACATAACCAAACCCCAAATAAATTACATTTATATGTTGCCCATAATGCACTAAGTACGAATATATATTTAATTCCATTATCGGGGTCCATTTGACCCTTTAAACTATCAATTTACGTCATTAGGGCGATGTCTAATATCCCTATTTTTACCGTAAAAATATATTCAAACATATGTAATAAACTCAAATAATATATTAGGATCATTAACTGAATATTTCTGGGTAAAATTTCTACTTTTCTCCGGCCCATTTTCTCATTTTTTGGCATTTTTCTCATGCGTTATATGTTGTTTCTCTTTCTGCGTTTTCATTTCCCTGTTTCGTTATGTTTCCCTTTCTCTTTTTGTTCATCTTTTAAGGTGGAGGGCCACCGCCCATCCTTTGATTCTTTTGTACTTTCATATTTTTTTTTGTTTTGTTTTCTTTTCTTTTTTTATAAAATCGCTAGGACAATTAAAATTAAAATGGTACCCTATGAAACTCGAAATAATCCCAAATTTCTCAAGAAAGTTATACAAAATATATGTAGCATACTCTCAAAGGCGGATCTCAAATCGGGTTCCCGAAACTCAAGATGCAAATTTAAATATAAAAAGTCAAATTATTTAACTTTCGGTATTTTAGCGGAAACTAGCCGAACAACATCGAAATTCACTTTCCAAAGTTCACCAAAGTCACAAATAATCATACGAACCTAACGGCGCCTTCGGATTTCGAATCAGAGCTCATTCACCAATACCGAGCTCATAAATCTCTTTTTAATATTTATCGACGATAAAAACTGAAACCTTCTTCCGATGCCTACCAAACGATGTCTGATTTAGCTCAAATTTTACAGACAGGTCCTAATGGACATTACGAATATTTTAAAATTATCGGTACGCCAATCAGAGTCCTAACTTCCTAAACGAATGACCGAGGTCATTTCACTAGGGCAGAAATTTATTTTTATTTTCTAAAAAAAGGGAGAAATTGAATATTCCTCTTTATTTTCTTTGTTTAATCGCATGGGAAGATTCAATATCGCCGTGCTTTTTTATTTCATATCAGGGGATAAAATTCAATATATCCTACTTTTCAGTTTTATATCAAAAAAAAAAAATTGGCGATCCCCTGGTTTTCAGTCTCATAATAAGGAAAAAGTTCAGTGTTCCCTTGTTTTTCTGTTTTATCCTAGAAAAAGTTCAATAGTCCCTGCAAAACTTGCCTTCGCATTTTCGGTTTAATCGGAGAAAACTCAAGGCTCCCAAATTTCAACTAAACTGGGGCAATATGTTGATGTTATTGTTTTTTAAGAAACTGATTCCAAAGGTTGTACAATCACTCAAAATGTCTCAGAAGATGCTTTATCATTTTCGTACCAAGGCGAAAAACTCAAAAATCACCCAGTTTATACTAAACTATGACAAAAGTTTGTTTTATTTATAAAAAAGGATGATTTCAAAGGTTGAACTATTCACCTGCTTATCTCATGAGATGTGTTTCAATCTTTCATGCTGAAACCTTCATTTCTAGAAAAACCAAATCCCATGTTACAGACAAAACAAAGACCTTTCTGACCAATCTTTGAGAATGTCATGCCATGTGTATCATCAAAACAAGTCTGCTCGAGGAAGTCGCACTCTGTTTTCAATCAAGAGATGGGAGTACGATGATCATAAGGACAAAAAACTTCTGGGAGAAGTCAAGATAAGGGAAGATAGTAGAGCGGAACAAATGTGCGGGAGTTTAAGAGAAGAAAAAAAATGAAGTTTTGTCGGTGAAAACTCGAAAGGGTGGCACAAGATAATGGGGAGGAAAAAGAATAAAGAGAGAGGCTAGTAGGTGAAAATCCCCAAAGGGCACTATTAGTCGAATGAGGGACGTCAGATTTGTCATCAAAATTGAACCAAGCAAGTGATCACCTCTAGATTGTCAAAATGGGGCAATATGAAGGTAGACCGTGTGAATGAATCAAGAGCTGATTTCAAGATGCATGTCATGTTTACTTAGGTCGTCATTTCACCTCTGAATAAATTTTGCTTCTATATCTCTTTTGATGTCTCCTATTTGAATTTCTTCAAGTCGTCTTTTCTTTACTTTTCTTCTCATTTCTCTCCTCTGATAATATTAAACAAAAGCAAAAAGAAAGTTTGGCAAAATCTTTTACTTGTTTCACAGTTATACCCGATTATTGTCAAGATCCAAGTGGACAGTAGAAGCCCATTTCGCACCTCGGCAAAAATACATACCAAGATTCTACCATGAAAAGTCATCATGGAACGACATGTTATTTCTACAAGAGTTTGGCTGAAGATTCGAGGGAAGATTTGGCATTTAATGACCATTTTTAGGAGATCGGGTACAGATTGACCATATCTAGACATTGTTCATCCAGAATTACTGGTAAGATTAAAACAGAAATCACCAAGCTCATTTGCAAGGATATAATTTGAGGACTATGTAGCTAGGAATCCCAGGATGAAAAAGGCCAGTGTGACAAGTCAGGACCAATTTTGATCATTGGAGCCTAGCAGTGCACATCAGCAGAAAGAATGACACACAAAGGATTGTACCATGAAAGAGATCATAAAAGAATATACAGATTTCAAGACGCAGTTTAAGTTTTGAAGAAAAGATATGCTCAAAGATAGCGATTATTTTATTTTCAAGTCAAGATCTGCTCAAATATAGCGATAATTTCAATTTCAAGTCAAGATCTGCTCAAAGATAATCGATCATTTCCTTTTCAAGTCAACATTTGCTCAAAGTAGGTCATTCCTTTTTCAAGTCAAGATCTGCTCAAAGATAGCGATCATTTTCTTTTTCGAGTCAAGATCCGCTCAGAGATAGCGATCATTTCCTTTTCAAAGTCAAGATCTACTTGAATATAGCGATCATTTCCTTTTCAAGTCAAGACCCGCTCGAAGATAGCGATCATTTCCTTTTCAAGTCAAGATCTGTTCGAAGATAGCGATGACTTCCTTTTTAAGTCAACATTTGCTCAAAGATAGCGATCATTTCCTTTTCAAGTCAAGATCTGCTCAAAGATAGCGATCATTTCCTTCTCCAGTCAAGATCTTCTCAAAGATAAGCGATCATTTCCTTTTCGAGTCATGATCCGCTCAAAGATAGCGATCATTTCCTTTTCATGCCAAGATCCGCTCAAACATTAGCGAAAGTATAGATTTCAAGTCAAGATTTGCTCAAACATAAGCGACCATTTTATTTTCAAGCCCAGATCTGCTCAAACATAACTGGTCATTTTAATTTCAAGCCAAGATCCACCTTGGGAAGCATGTAGATTTTGTCTCAGAATTGTAATTTTGTAAACGAATTGACCATCAGCCAGCAATTTGCAACCAATAATCAGCACCGACAGCCTCTTTTGTGTTTGGAGTGCCTAGTATAGCTCTATTATGTTAGAAGTATCTAGTTTCAGTCACTGCGAGTCTAGGTCTAGTGTTTATCCAAATGTGGTAGTCCAAGCTACCGCACGTGAGAACTACAATAATATGATTCCTTTGTCTGAGGATATGTAGGTAGCCTTGTAGTTAGGGTACGGTCACCATTTCACAAAGTGTATTCTCGGCTAGAACTGAAAAGCCAAAATTAGCTGTTGATTACGTATTTGCTCGAAAACTCTTCGTATTCCCGACCAAAGAGGGGCAGCTATAATCACCTAATTTTGGCCTAGGTTAAGTTAATTATTGTTAATGTTTGTTTGATTTTAATTATTTAACGTAATTGTTAATTTAAGTGGTTTGTAAATGTTTTGTTTTGTTTTGTTTTTTTTTTGTGTAAAATGATATACAGGCTAGAGTCCAATTCAGCAAAGAGAGGAGAAAGGTAGCCCACATCCTGACCCGCTAGCCCATTATCCTGACCTTGCCCATGACCTATTTCCACTCCACATATATAAGCCTAAAACCGTTCATTTCTATTCACTTACCCCTTATCTACTTAGCTAGCCAAGTCTTGGCCAATTTTCTCCAGACCACTGCACCTCCACCGCAGTCCCAACGCTGTCCGGCCACGGGAAAAAACAAATTATACACTCCCAAAACCCCTGTAGCCCCCTCTATCCATTTGTGACCTTGTTTTCACCAAGAAGTCACTAGAACGTCATAGATTTGACTTTGAAAATGATCAAAACTCTGATTTCAAACAAAATATATCAGTTCCCTTCTCCGTTCTTCTTTCCTCTCTCGCCAGCGGGCAAGACCTTTGGTTTTCCTAACTCTAGGCCATACTTATTGATGCAGCCTGAACCCGAGGTGATCAAGTATTCAATTCACCGAGGCTGATGACACGAAGCCAAGCCAAGTTGATGCATGATGTTCACATCCAATTGGCGTGGTCGGGAGAAAGCCACTATTCGGAAGCTGAGTGGCTGAGCGCAAGATTTGAGGGCTTTATCTACAAGCTCGAGCCCGAAGAAGGAAGTAACCGAACACTCAACATTGATGCCGAGCAGTAAAAGGAACCGAAGAAAGGGCGTCTGAATTCAAGTGTTCAAATTCAAGAGTGTTCGAATTCAAGTGCTCGATTTAAGTGTTCGGAACCAAAGGAGCGCCCAAGCCATTGAAGCAAAGGAGTGTCTGAACACTTACCTTACTCAGCCCTGTGTAGCTTATTCTTATTTGTCGCCTGTGACCATTTTTACTAGTTTGCCCATAGTACTATCTATATAAACCTCTTTACATTTCATTTTGTACACACCTTGATTTTGAATATTGAATAGAGAATGAGAGTAGCCGAGAGTTCTTTCTTTTGTGTCTCAGATGTGAGCAACCCAGATGTGGGCCTTAGGAACTTATGGCTTTCTGATAAGAACCAAACCCCCACAAGACCCTTCACACGGAGCCAAGCTAAGGAGATCCAAGGAGTCCACTTACACTTGGTGAAGAGAGGCCTCGAAGAAGGAAGCGAGTGGAAGCCATTCCGGGTGATCTCACTAGGCCTCACGCCTAAGGAAGATGGAGGCACAGCAGAGCCAGGCGCCCCGCCTAGCCCGGGCGCCCCGCCTGGCTAACACGCTGCATAGAAGGTGCAAAATGCACAGGCGGGCCGCCCAGCCAGGCGCCCCACCCAGGCGCCCACCTAGCTAGGTGCCCCGCCTGACCCAGGCGCCCCTCCCAGCTTGGGCGCCCAGCTAAAGACCATTCCAGGCGCCCCTCCCAACTGTGAAAGCCTATGTTTCTTTTATCGTTTTGCCCTACGTGGCCTATTTTGTGAACCTTATTAGTAAGGGTATTTTAGTCATTGTGCAAGCTTGGGAAACACTATAAATAGCCATGCTTAGCCTAGTTTGAACTTAGTTTATGATTGATGAATATTGAACATGAGCATAGCTCTTGGTATTGAATGAAACCTTGTTTATGGGACTTGTTCTTCTTCTAGCGGATCTCGATGACTTCCTTTCCCCCGACCATTCTACTTGCGTGCTCACGTTAGCTCGAGGGTATTTTCTTAGCGTAGGTGTTCTTGTCCTTATCTCGGGGTCATCAAAAATGGCAGGAACATCAGAGTCTAAGGATGGGTATTCCCTTTATTGCATTTCTTTTGAAGTCAACTTCCAACTTCGCTTGTCCTAAAAGGAAGTTGTCTTCATACTTTGCTTCTTGCACTACCTTTGTGGTGAACTTCAAAGGTGCAGCATCAACATTCATAGATTCTTTGTTTTCAGCCTGGGGCGCCAATTTGCTCCATTTCTTGACTTCTTACCTGTCTTTTCCTCTGCAAGATTCGTAGACAGGTGGTCCTTCACTTCCGCTGAAGGCAATGCTTAACTCCATATTATGAGCGTGTGTGGCCAACTCCTCAAATGTCCTAGGCTTTATAGCTTACAAGATCTAGCGGAGCCTCCAATGCATACCTTGAATGCACATCTCTATTCCCAATCCTTCTCTTAGTCTATCCTTACAATTAATACTTGCATGCCTCCACCGATTGATAAAATCAATAACTGGTTCTTCTTTTCATTAGCATGTGTTCTTGAGCTCTATAAAGCTTACTGTACGCGATTGAGAAACTCATGCTCCAACTCATCCCAACTATCAATAGAACCAGACTCGAGGTCCATATACCAATCAAAGGTATTTCCCTAGAGGGAGTGAACGAACTGCTTGACAAGATAATCTCCATACATTCCAGCATTTTTGCATGTTTCAACAAAGTGCGTCACATGTTGCTTTGGATTTCCCTTACCGTCAAACTGTTGGAATTTTTAGGGTTGATAACCAGCGGGTATCTTTAAGCTATCAATCTTGCAGTGTACGTCTTCATATATGCGAGAGAAGACTTGGAAGCAACCTCGTACTTATCTTTGATTGTCCCCATAATGATCTCCTTTAGTTGATCAATTGGAATCACCCCATCAGCAGAAACTTGAATTTTCTTAGCAGGTGTTGCTTGCTTCGCTGGAATGTTAATCATCTCTTGTACTTCTAGACGCTTCCCTGGCGCATGGCTAGATTCTCCCTCCATCATTCCTTCCATCTTGTTGATGCGAGCATCTTGATTTTTGACATAGTTTGTGGCGCAAGCAAAACTGAGGTTGAGCTAACACGAAGAAACGCGGAAGAAACAACCAAGATAATAAAGATAGAAGCAATACAAATCTTGTTTCGATTCAAAAGAACGACGAGGAACCAGTCTCGGGCTCGATTGAATCAGGGACAAGATGCACCTATGCTAAGCAATATTCCTCAAGAAGTCTATGCTTCTTGCAAACTGAATGACCAAAGAAGAAGATTGTCCAAACGATTCATCACCGAATGACACAAATTCTTAAAACCCACGTCGGGGTATGGCTCCATCCGAGACTCACAATAGCTACAGCTATGTTTGATAATTCAACAACAACTACTTACAATGAAATGTAAAGGAGTATATATAGACTACGCTAGGGATAAAATAGTGAATGGTCACAGGTGACCAATAAAAGCAAGCCATGCAGGGCTGAAATAATGAGTGTTTGGCAGCCGTGACTTTGGTGCTCAGTTGCTTGCTCGAACATATTTAGTGAGTGTTCGGAAGCCTTGACTTCGATGCTCGGTTGCTTGCTCGAACAAAATTTATCATCAGGCGCCCTCTTGACTTCGAACACAATTTGTTGTGTTCGGCTTTGTGCTTCTCAGCGCCAAGGGTTGGTGTTCGGTTACTTTGTCCTTGGGCACAAATCTGAAGATGTAGCCTTCGGCTCTAGCACTTTGCCATTCTTCCTCCGAACACATGCTTCCTCCCGACAAAGCCAACTGAATGTGCATATCATGTAGCAATTTGGCTTGGCTTCGTGTCATTGGCCTCAGTTGATCATTCATTTACTTCAGTGGATTGGTGAGCACTTGATCAGCACTTCGGGCTGCATCAGTTTGTTAAGCCATCAATCGCCTTCGTCAAATTTGCAAGTTGTTCCTCCATCGATAAAGTTTTAGTCGTCATCTCTTGCACAACTGTTGGAGATGATGGAGAGTAACATGAATTTTGTCACAAATTAATCCTTGATTTGCCTATGTCCAACGGCGTGCTTGGAGATGATCCAACGCTCGAATTATCATCGCATCCCTTCATGATTTTCTTCTTAGATCCAGAAATGCTAAGCCGAGCTAAAGCTCTTTCAACAATTTCAGCAATGTTGCTTTCTTTCTCCAATCCACCAGTAGAGGATCTAGCTCCTTTCAAAGATAGAGAACTGAAAATTGCAGTTGATGCGGATGACACTTGGAGTGCTTGTTGTCCTAGAAAATTTGCTTTGTTCCTTATAACTGGTCCAAAGCTTCCCTTAGTAGCATTCATGAAGCTTTCAACTTCAGAGAAGAACTTGGAGTTGGCATCAAGATCGTGAGGCCAAACAGATTTTCCAGCAGCAGCAGATTTTGAGTTGGTGTTCTTTGAAGCCATCTCAATGTTGTTGATTTTTTTTTTTGTGACTTGAAAAGTTGATATGAGAGCTAGAGATTGTCCCACTGGGAGTGCAAAAATTTGTAACAAGTAAATTCGCGTCAAGAAATAAATATCAAGACAGAAAAATATTATAACAAGTGTTGTATTTGATTTCAATTTATGAGTAGTACAATCTCTATAACTCCCCTGATTCGCCTTTTCAAATACAGATTTTAAGTAATGATCCAAGGGCTTTTGAGCTTGATCTTGAATCTTCTTTTTAATGCTTGAATCCTTAGAATTTGTAGAAATTCCTTGCAGCTTTTAAAAAACCTGTAGTGTTTGATCCACGAGCTCTTGGTTGCTTCTTGTTATGATTTCTTCTTGCTTCTAATTTTTGATCCCCTCAAATGAGAGATTTAACCCCTTTATATAGATTTAGGGTGGAGTAGGCACCAAGAAAATCTAACGGGCCTTGGCCCGTAGATCAGCCAATCACATTCAAGTAGTGACAAGCCCACATTTGATGTCCCATATTTGATTGGCCAGAAAATGTCACTTGTACATATGACGCATTTTATTGGCCGTTTGGATTTGACTAGGATTGCCATGTCATTTGACACATGGCGTAATCCTATTGGCTCTTAGATTTGACTTGGCGCCATGTCGCTTGCACATGTGGCACTGATTTGGACCTTTAGGATAAGATGACATCCATTAGCTTTGGGCTCATAAAGTGGGCTTATCATTTGTAGCCCAATAGATTTGGACTTTTATTAAACCCATGGATATTAGACTTAAATAGTTAATCTAATTATATTAGCCCATTTAATTTATTTGGACTAATATAATTGAATTTAATATATAGCCAAATCAATTTATGAATTTATATTGAACGAAATTTATTTGTCCACAACCCTATAGTCGTCACTTTTGACTTGTTGAAATGAGACAAGTGTACTCAAATAGACATACTGAAATCTACCCGACTTTTCAGTTATTTCGATATGAAAATTAATATGACATATATCGTAGTCTTATAATATTTTATGAATTTTTATTAGAGAAACTTTATAAGTTTGCTTGCTATTTTATCCAGAAAAGTCATTTACAAATTGATGCTTTGCCGAAAAGTTATTATCTTATGTTAACTTTTTTAGTTTAATATAGAAATAAACACTTTTAAAACTTGCAATCGAAAATAAGTCATAAATATTTGTGTGGATACAAATCATCTCATTAAAGGTAAAAGTAAAAGTTTGTTTCCAAATTTATAAAGATATCATTATTTTTTGAACAGACTAAAAAAGAAATAGGTTTACATAAATTGAAACAAAAGGAGTAGTGCTTTTTCTGCCTCAATTAATGTAGCACTATTTTAATTTTTTTGTCTATCCCCAAATAATGTCATCTTTCTACAACTAGAATCAATTTGTCTTTATGAAATGATTTTGCAGCAACACAAATTTCTATGACTTATATTAGAACACAGATTTCAATGATCTTCTGTCTTTCTTAAATTCCGTGCCAAGTCCAATACTGCCACATAAAATGGGACGGAGGGAGTAACTATTTTCACTTAAAATCACATATTGTTCTGCCATTTTTATCCGCCACTTTAACTTGTACAAGCATCAGTGGCTGTGATGCCGGGAAAATTGGCTTAGTTCCCAACCATCAAGAGCCAAGCGTGAGAGCACAAGGAATGCAAGTCAAGGGCTCCGGAAACGACTTGAAAAACATGCATTGGAGCGCCAAGGAAGGAGGAGCACATAGGCACCAAAGGAGAGGCTAGAGGGACATTTTTGAAGCGTTTCAAGAGGCTTCAAGAAGAGACGGAGTGCCTCACAGATGAGGCGGATCGCCTATAAAAACTCAGCCCTCGGGAATTTTTGAGGCGGAGCGCCTCAGCATTGGGGCGACCGCTCATTTATTGAAGATTTACAAGGGGCGGCCACCTAGCTAGGGGAGGCGGACTGCCTACCCTCTCTGACTGCAATGCAGGATTTTGTGTAATTTCCCTATTTTGACCCTACATGGTCTTTTATATCTTAGCCCACTTTGGGAGCCTTTTAGTCATTTCGCAAGGGGGTAGGAAAAACTATAAATACACCCCTTAGCCATTTCATTCATTAGTGAGCTTTGAACATAGAAGAAGAGAGAATTAGAAAGGCCGAGCCTTCTAGTCCGAAACTCGAGGCTTCATGTATCTTGTACGACTTGGAACCTATGGAGATTCATCGCTAGTGTAAATTCCTTGTAAGGTTCGAGTTTCACTTCTCCCTTTGGATGATTACATTCATGTTGTGAATCATTTATCCAATTCTTTCTTCTATTTCTTGCCTTCCCCGCCTTGAATTTTTCGATATCTTTTAGATATCTCGTATCTTGTTTTATCACTACCGCATATTTGTATCGTATTTACTTCCGCATATTTTGCCCTGCATCAGTTGGTATGATGCCGGGAAAATTGGCTTAGTTCCCAACCATCAAGAGCCAAGCGTGAGAGAACAAGGAATGCAAGTAAAGGGCTCCGGAAACGACTTGAAGATCATGCATTGGAGCGCTAAGGAAGGAGGAGCACATAGGCACCAAAGGAGAGGCTCGGAGACATTACTCAAGCGTTTCAAAAGGCTTCAGGAAGAGACGAAGCGCCTCACAAATGAGGCGGATCGCCTATAATAACTCAGCCCTCGGGACTTTTGGAGGCGGAGCGCCTCAGCATTGGGGCGACTGCCACCCATTGAAGATTTACAAGAGGCGGCCGCCTAGCTGGGGGAGGCGGACCGCCTACCCTCTGTGAGTGCAATGTGGGATTTTGTGTAATTTGCCTATTTTGACCCTACGTGGTATTTTATATCTTAGCGCACTTTGTAGGCCTTTTAGTCATTTTGCAAGGGGTTTGGAAAAACTATAAATACACCCCTTAGCCATTTCATTCATTAGTGAGCTTTGAACATAGAATAAGAGAGAATTAGAAAGGCCGAGCCTTCTAGTCCGAAGCCCGAGGCTTCATGTATCTTGTACGACTTCGAACCTATGGAGATTCATCGCTAGTGTAAATTCCTTGTAAGGTTCGAGTTTCACTTCTCCGTTTGGATAATTACATTCATGTTGTGAATCATTTATCCAATTCTTTCTTCTATTTCTTGCCTTCCTCATCTTGAATTTCTCGATATCTTTTAGATATCTCGTATCTTATTTTATCGCTTCCGCATATTTGTATCGTATTTGCTTCAGCGTATTTTACCCTGCATCAGTTGGTATCAGAGCACGGATCGGGTTATGTTCTTACAAACCGCCGTTCCTTGTTCATCATGTTAGTATTGTTGTGATTGTTGTGTTTGTTCTTGAAAATTTGAAGAAAAACAAAAATGTGGAAAACTTGAAAATTTCTCAAAAATTTGGTGGAAATTGTTGGATTGGAACACCCATTCATTGAATATCATTGGGGTTTGTTCCTTATGTGATTCCCTTTCTTTTGGTACCAAAATTACAAGATTTGGAGATTTATTCCAAAATTTGCAGAATTGAAATCTCTAAAATTTTCAATAACCCTAGAATTTTGCTCAAGAATCAAAATCGATTGATTGTTGTCTGTTTGGGGTTTATACCTATTGGGGAATGTTTAGAATCATCATATACATCTTTGGGTATCATTAGAATCGAAAACAAGTCGAAAACGTTGGATTTTGAGTGCAACACGAGCCAAAAACGCGTTTTGCAAAGTTGCAGGAAAATACAGGCTACATATTGAGGCAGACAGCCTCCCTCTGGACTTCTCTCTGGACTTTTTCCAGGCGGAGCGCCTCTGGTTTGAGGCGGAGCGCCTCTTTCTGGAGTGCAACCGGGTAGTTGTTTTTCGTAGGTTTTCGATTGTTAATCGCCCACGGGCTTCTTGGTTAGTGTTTCTAAGCTAATTGGCCTACTTGAAAGATACTAATCCTTTAGCGTATTACGCTATTCGTGCGTAGAGGAGACTAGAATTCAAATAAGAGTCGTAGATTCTCTTTTGGCCTCAAGTGTGCACTTTAAATAACCGTCCGTCCATTGAGTCTCATTAACTCCATTCCGAACTTTAACTTGGACATACTAGTTGTGATCACCTTGGTTCCCAAGTTGTTAAGGCCTCGCTCTTGAGTGTTCATAAATTGAGTGATACACGTGAGGGAGTGACTTTTGGGAGGTTTTGTCTTTTGGTGTTGCAACAATGTCGGATGATGAGTGTTGAGATTATGGCTCATGTGGGAATGATGCGAGTTGCTATAACTCGTATGGTGATGAGGGAGACTATGGTTCCTATGAAGATGAAGATGGCCATTACTATGATGATGGAAATGGCTCCTATGGAGATGAAGCGGTTCACTATGATGATCGTGAGGTTGAAGAAAACTATGAAACTCATGAAAATGAATTTGTTGATCCTTATGCTTCTAGTCAAGAACCCGAGGATGGTGACGCTTCAAGGTACATAGATCCTACTTACTCTACTTGTGATGAATATGAGCATGATAGTGACATACAGGGAATAGATGATGAAGTTGATTATTCGCATTATTTATTTTCATCTTCTCTTGGTGTTGCTAATGGTGTACAAGGGGGTAGTAGAGGTCCTTCAATTAGTATGGGAGGAGGTGGTGGTTGTTCCGTGGGAAAGAAGAAGCTTGCACCTTCTAGGTGCGCTAAGCGACCTAATGCTTCTAATTCCCATGTGGAGGTTGGTTTGAGAGATGGTGTTGCTTTTGCTACAAAAGGGGTTATATACCGTGAATGGCGTTGATGGTTGTAGTAGGAGTAGTACTATGGGCTATGGAACCAAGGCGAGAGGCAGTTATGGATTCCATGGCAAGGTTCCTTCCTCGACTTCCAACACCATTTCTAATGTTGGAAGAGTGACGGGAAGTGGAGATTGTTCTAGTAGTGTTGCCACTAGTGGAGTGATAAGGGAGACCCAGGTTGTTGGTGTTGACACTTGTGGGCATTCAAGTTCTTCCTTGGATAGGAGAAGGTTCGTTGTTAAGGTAAATGGTATTGACGGATACTTGCTCTAGATTGGTGATACCGATGCCAATTTCATTAGCACCTCTTTGGTTGATAGGCTTAGGATACCATGCCATAAGCTAGAGCATCCTTATGAGTATGATGGAGTGTGGGTTTCTAAAGAGGCTCGGGTACTCATATCTCATAGGAATTTTAAACGCTATGTGTGGTGTGATGTGTATCCCATGCGTCATGTTGATGTGTGGATAGGTGAGCCGTTGTTGGAGGGGGAAGAGGGTGCAATATAGGGTGATGAAGGATGCGTATCTTGTGGGCATAGGGAAAAGGGTTTATGACTTTGTGCCTTATCGGGCAAGGGGCCAAGTGCCTACTAGTGCATCTTCTTTGGCAATGCAAAGGAGAGAGGAGCAAGAGCTTCATTCCATGGGCAAAAATGTGCAATCAAGGAGTCCTACAATTGCAAGAACTGGTGGGACTAGTGCTACAAAGGAGTGGACAATTGTCAACAAGGTGAGCCCAAAGCTACTTCCAAAGCCGAGTGGTTCACCAACAAAGAAGAAGGAGACCTCAAGTGATGTGTTTCCAAGTCCTAGATTCAGGATTGACGTGAAAAGTCCACCTACTCCGGCTATGGGTATTCTTGGGCCTCATCCCAACTCACCCGAATTTGAGAGACAAAAGATAGAGAGGAGTAAGAGAGTGACCGGTGACATTCCTCGAGTGGAAAAAGGAGAGGATGTGATGAGTGATGTGAGTGGGATGTCACCACCCGAATCTACACCCGACCTTGGAAAAAATGAGGGAAATAAAGAGGGAAAAAGAAAAATTGAGAGTGAGGACACCCCTTATTCTAACCTTAACCCTTTATCATTTTCTTCTATGTGTTTGAATTCTTGTGTAGGGATTCTTGGAGGCAAACCAATGGAGCATCAACCATGTTCGAAGATGGAAAGACAAGGTGAAGGAGATTCCAAATGTGAGCTACAAGGTGGAGACATTCATGATACTTCAAGTGCGTTGAGTGAGCAAAATGGCCTCTCAAAGGTATGTATTAGTTCTTCCTCCCTTGAGCATGACACTTCCTTGTCTTGTGATATTGTTTGTGAAAACTCTATGCTAGTTGATGATTTGCATGAATATAATGTGTTTGCAACTAGTGTAGAGCCATTTGGTCAACTTGTGTGTGAAAATGAACCACTAGTTGAGAGGGTTGAAAAGCCACATCATAATGTGAGCTCGGTTTTCAACATTGAACCTCTCTTTAGTGAAGATGTTGTAGTTGACCTTGTATGTGAGCCTTGTTATGACACCCCACCCATATTTGATAAAGGAGAAGATGACTTGCACGATTATCCTATTCTTCTCTTTGATTGCTTAATTGCTAGTGGTGGTCTCTTGTGTCGTAGTGAGGAAGATTCTAACCTTGAGGAATCTCCTGAGAATGAGATAGATCGACTTGTGTTCGATGACTCCTCAAGTGTAGATGTTGTCTCTAGTTTGAGAACTTCACATTTGCTTGCTAATGAACTTGATAAGGCAACTTCAATGAAAATGGTGAATTGTATCAAACTAGAGTAGAGTGTGAGTTTGAACCTCCATGGATTGGAATGCCTAACTCTATAAATAATCCTTTGTTTGAGACCTCCCTTGGGAGTTTTTCTAGTGACGAGGGTTGTCTAGAAGGAAACTTTGGAGGTAAGGAGGTAGCTCTCGGTGTGTATAAGAGCGTTTCTAAGAAGGGGAGTGGAGTATTCGATGCTAGTTGTGAATTGAACTATTTTACTTACTCCATCCCATATGTTGAGCACACCTTGAGTGTTGGACATGCCAAAGCCATTGTGTCACCTTGTGATAAAAATGCATTAGAGGCATGGTGTGTTGATAGTGAGCTTAGGGGTCATAGGAAATTTTATTGCTACATGCATACCCTTGATCTCTTTGTTGTTATAATGATGAGTGCTTGTTCTTGTCGAGCCAAGAATTTGTTGTCTCTTTTGGGGACATAAGCTTTTAAATAGGTATTGATGCTTGGCTCTATCACAAGAGTGTGTTTTCCACACACCTTGCACCTTTTCTTGTTAAGCTAACCTACTTGTGAAGTAGGAAACTTTGGTTGTGCTTCTTTTGATTGTAGGCATTGAATGTTTTATTTCGAGGACGAAATCCTTTCAAGAAGAGGAGGATGATGCCGGGAAAATTGGCTTAGTTCCCAACCATCAAGAGCCAAGCGTGAGAGCAAAAGGAATACAAGTCAAGGGCTCCGGAAACGACTTGAAGATAATGCATTGGAGCGCCAAGGAAGAAGGAGCACATAGGCACCAAAGGAGAGGCTTGAGGGACATTTTTGACGCGTTTCAAGAGGCTTCAGGAAGAGATGGAGCGCCTCACAGATGAGGCGGATCGCCTATAAAAACTCAACCCTCGGGACTTTTGGAGGCGGAGCGCCTCAGCATTGGGGCGACCGCCCACCCATTGAAGATTTACAAGGGGCGGCCGCCTAGCTAGGGGAGGCGGACCGCCTACCTTCTGTGACTGCAATGCAGGATTTTGTGTAATTTGCCTATTTTGACCCTACGTGGTCTTTTATATTTTAGCCCACTTTGGGGGCCTTTTAGTCATTTCGCAAGGGGTTAGGAAAAACTATAAATACACCCCTTAGCCATTTCATTCATTAGTGAGCTTTGAACATAGAAGAAGAGAGAATTAGAAAGGCCGAGCCTTCTAGTCCGAAGCCCGAGGCTTCATGTATCTTGTACGACTTGGAACCTATGGAGATTCATCGCTAGTGTGAATTTTTTGTAAGGTTCGAGTTTCACATCTCCCTTTGGATAATTACATTCATGTTGGGAATCATTTCTCCAATTCTTTCTTCTATTTCTTGCCTTCCTCGTCTTGCATTTCTCGATATCTTTTAGATATCTCATATCTTGTTTTATCACTTCCGCATATTTGTATCGTATTTGCTTCCGCGTATTTTGCCCTGCATCAGGCTATTTCTACAGAGACAAATTTATCAGTTGCTTGTTCAGTCATTTTTATCCGCCACTTTAACTGATACAAGCATCAGTGGATGTTTTTACGGTGTGAACCCGTGACCTATAAGTTACACAAAGACAACTTTACCAATACCAAGGATCACCTCCTCTAGAGGAAAAGGATAAACAAAATATTATTCATATGCTGATGAGGGATCTTTGAAATTGGTGATGGAGACTATTGATACGTATGAGCTTTCCAGCTGTCAGAAAATCAATAAGGAGAAGGGTAATATGTATATGCATGGCCAGATTTCCCAGTTGATTGCATGACCACAAATACTCAAGCGGAAGCAACTGCAATTGTTATGGCCTTAAGGTATGTGGTTTCTACTTCCTACGCACAAGTTATTATTGAAACGGACTTAATGTTGCTCAAGAATGTAGTGACAAAAACTTGGGAGTGTGCCTTGGCAAATTGTACAAATAATGGAGGGTAGAGAGGTGCCGGTGATGCATGTGTTTAGAGAAGAGAATTAATTGGCGGATCACTTGGCGAACTTGGCTATTGATAAGGAGATGTCGTAGTTAATTCGTTTTATGAGTTGGATAGCATGGGAAGGAGGTTGGTGAATGTGAATAAGTGTAATGAGCCATATATTCACACTAGGCCGAGGAGGAATGTCTAGGAACAAGAGAGGTGGAATTTTCCTTCATGTTCAAATCCATGAGGAGGAGAGCATGGAGGCTCTTACTACTAACATTGTTTTCTTTTCTGTAGATACACTCATAGTTATAATTCATGATGTGAACTTCTCTCATGCTCAATGGGTTGATTGGAATAGTTGGAATGCTTTGGAATGTTTCAAGCTTGGTGTGGTGATCGTGTTTGATGATGGAACGTGAAGGTGCGTTGTAGAGGAGGCGTCGCATTGCAAATCGCGCGCAGGTACACAAGTGGAAGAAATTTTTCATCCTTTACATACGCCTCAACGAGCCATAAATTCTGTACACGAAATTTGGTGGGCAACGCATACCATACAGCTTTCAACTTTTTCTGTGCAGGCTGTGGAGCAGACGGCGCATGGGTGACAACATTTACCATTTTGCACACGGGCAATTTTGAAGGCGATGCGTTCAGTACAGCCTGGACAAAACAGTGGGTATGATTTTTCTGCAGGCTTTTCTCAGGCGACGCATGGACTACGACCTTCACAAGTTGAGCGCGATTTTGCAGGCGGTGCCTGTGTTATAGCGTCCCATTATCTGGTGGTATGCTATCTTTACTTGTTTCAAGGCATCAAAGGTTGATCCATGATCATCAAATAGGACATGGTTTAATCCGAAAAACTAAGAAAAGGATGCTAGTTCATATGATTAATTGGAGTATACTTTATTACTTAATTTTCAATAATTTTATTGCTAGCTAGTAGTTTGTTTGTAAACCTTAGTGTCAAGTTATTATGTTTGCTTCCGTTGGTGGTATTAGTATTTTCATGTGCTCATTCCAATGGGGTGGCTATAGTAACTAGGCAAGTGGCTATAGTAACTAGGCACGTAGCTAATAATGCTTTAGCTAGCCATTATCTAGTCTTAGCAAGGTTTTATTATTTTTTAAGTGTAAAGACCTTGTTTACTTTTCTGTTGAATATTATTAATAAAATCAGCCACTAAGCTATATGCTTAGTGGTATTTTGCTTAAAAAAAACACAAATAGTTTAACAACGAAAAAAAGATATATGAGACTTATGGTCTTAAACAAGCCATAGATATTTGTGCTGTTATAAATCATTTCAATGAGGGTCAATTATGAATTTTAGAGTTAAATTATTTTTAAATTTAAAGATGTGTTTTATTTGGGATAGACTAATGAAAAGATGTCGCCACATAAACTGGAATGAAAGTGGTAACATTTTCTAAGTGTTTTTTTTTTTAAACTTAGTTTTGCTTTATGCTTCAAGTAACAAGGTAGGAGGCAATTTTATCCCAAAGCATGATTTCTATGTAAGAGACATTAAAGAAGGTCAAATGAAGAACACGTCCTTTTAAATATTATCAAAAAGATCAATATTTCAATTATGTTAAGTAATCCAATGCTTGCTTGAGGTTTCACTTGTAAAGACTTAGAGAAGTTGTTTTTGCGATTTGGAGCTCCATTTTACGTGTCGAAAGTTTCAAAACTTCCACAATTTCACTTATAAGTGGCCCATAAAATTCAAGGTTATTCGGAGATCGTTTGGTTTTTTTTAACCCCACCCTTTCCCCTCTCTCGGAACAAATAGTGGCCCTCTCACTTTTGCTCCTATGGTGACTCAAACCCACAACCTCTTGAATGTAGGTGGAGGATTCTTACTATCTGATCAACCCTCACTTGGCTGGAGATCGTTTAGTTTGGTTTTAAAGAAGAGATGATTGTCAACGCCATCGATATAAGTTAAATATAAACTTAATGATTCATTTTCGGTGGACGAGCATCGATTGCTAACCTGAAAATTCTGATATGTTCATATAATCATTCATGACATGTATCAACTTTCGAAAATTGAAACGACCTCGGTTAGTCGTTTCGGAAGTTAGGACTCCGATTGGCGTGCCGATAATTTTAAAATATTCGCAATGTCCATTAGGACTTGTTTGTAAAATTTGAATTAAATCAGACCTCGTTTAATACGTATCGGAAGAAGGTTTCAGTTTTATTGTCCATAAATATTAAAAAGAGATTTTCGAGCTCGATTTTGGCGAATGAGCTCCGATCCAAAATCTGAAAGAGCCGTTAGGTTCGTATGATTATTTGTGACTTTTGTAAACTTTCGAAAGTGAATTTCGATGTTGTTCGGCTAGTTTCCGGTAATATGCCGAAAGTTAAATAATTTGACTTTTTTCCAATTAAATTCGCATCTTGAGTTTCGGGAACCCGATTTGAGATCCGCGTTAGCGAGTATGCTACATATATTTTATATAACTTGTATGCAAAAGTTGGAATTATTTGAAATATCGTAGGGTACCGTTTAAATTTTTGTCGCGAAAAAAAAAGAAAACAAAAACGGAAAAGAGGACAAAAGTGATGGCTGTTGGATTAGCTTATATAAGGCTCATCATTTATAGAAATACAGAAAACGAACAGAAATATAGAAACACGAGCACAGGTAGAAAACGAGACAAAAAAATTCCAGAAAATGAGAAAAGAGCCGGAGAAAGATAGAATTTTTACTCTAATACAGTCAGGTAATGATCTTAATGAATTATTTGAGTTCATTACGTGTGATTGAATATATTTTAACGGTAAAAATTGAGATATTATATACCGTTTTAATAAGTTCAATAGATGGTTTAAAGGGTCAATTGGACCCTGATAGTGAAATTGATTATATATTCGTACTCAGTAAATTATGGGCAACATATAAATGTAATTTATTTGGGGTTTGGTTATGTGGCTTTGAACCTCGTACATAGGCCTGGCCTGCGTATTGCGTATGTGAATAGGGTATCAGGTTCCTAACCGGATTGCCCTAAGATGTGAGGAATGAAGCCTTTAGCCGAAATTGATATATTTTTCTACTTATTGAATAAAGTGAGATCGTTTGGCAAGGAAACTAAAGAATAAAGCGGTGTTTGATTAGCCTTACTAACTTTTGGAAGAGGTAAGTGTTTATATCCATTTCTTTGGATGCACCTGGCCTCGTGGATTTTCTACCACGTGTTCCTTACGTGTGTAGCTGCCGATAGGCGTATTCATTACGCCTTAGCTTTGGATTTACATTAAATATTATATATTATGTCCCGTTGTTGGTATTGCATTGAGGATCTGAGCATTGTACTCTGGCTGTGAGTAGGCATCTACTTCCCGGCTGTCGATGAGATTCCCGCGCCGATGAAGGGTTATTATTGAATCATATTGTATTCATATGCATTACATTGCATATCATATCGGGTGCAGGAGTATTCCGCCCGCATGACAGTGCAGGAGTATTCCGCCTCTGCTTTATATCATATTGGGTGCATGAGTATTCCGCCCCAGGAACAGGAGTATTCCGCTCTTATGTCAGATACTGAGTGCAGGAGTATTCCGCCTCAGCTTTACATTATATAGGGTGCAGGAGTATTCTGCCCCAGGAGAGTGCAGGAGTATTCTGCCTATGGTTTATATTATATCGGGTGCAGGAGTATTCCGCCCCAGGAGCAGGAGTATTCCGCTCAAGTTGGTTATCAGATTTGATTCCCCTCGAATGCAGGAGTATTCCGCTTCGAGATGGGATTACGGGCACATGTGACCCTTTGCATCATTTCAATTCATTTCATCTCATTTCATTTCATCTCATTGCGTTTCACTTCATTTCATACTATTGTGTAGACTTGTGGTACATAATTACTTTTCTGCTTCTACGTGCATTGCTTATTTGTTGACATGTTTCTGGCTCGTATTCCTGGTTGAGTTCATGGTTTCATACGTGTTTACAGTTATTATCTGGCTCTGCCTTTTTATAATTTAAATAAGAGGAATTTGGTTTATCTGTTTCTTCTCCCTGGCTAGCTATCCTATTCTTTGGGGTGGCTAGTCTGCCCCACCTATTGAATCCTTTGACTCACCCTTGTTTGTTGTTTGTTTCTTGTCTATCTATTTCGTTTTGGCAGGTTCGCTCCAGGATTGAGTTTGTGTAGACTTGTGGTACATAATTACTGTTCTGCTTCTACGTGCATTGCTTATTTGTTGACATGTTTCTGGCTCGTATTCGTGGTTGAGTTCATGGTTTCATACGTGTTTACAGTTATTATCTGGCTCTGCCTTTTTATAATTTAAATAAGAGGAATTTGGTTTATCTGTTTCTTCTCCCTGGCTAGCTATCCTATTCTTTGAGGTGGCTAGTCTTCCCCACTTATTGAATTCTTTGAGGTGGCTAGTCTGCCCCACCTATTGAATCCCTGGCTACTTAGTTAATATCAGAGCCCGAGTTAGAGTCTGTCCAGACTAAGATAGTGTCTAGTAGAGTCTCGCTGATGGGTACGTAGACTTCCGTACTTATCTACGAGAGGCTATGATGGTATTTAAGAAGTTTCACTTCTATTTTTTTCTGATCGTGCGTAGGTCTAGGATGCAAAAGTATTTTCGTTAATTCCTTCCTGGTAATTGTGAACCCTCGCGCAATAAATCAGCAAACTGTATGAGTTGAAGACGAAGCAGTCTAGTCTGGGGCTAGCACTGACGAAGCCCCGAGAGTTTTTTATCGTGCTGATGATCTAGTTACGGAGGTCCCAGCTGTACGAGCTTGCGATGAGCAAAGGAACAGGGCCTTGTGGTTCCCTTGGCTCTCTACGATGCTTTTACAAGAATTGTGGCGACGCAGATACTGCAAGAACCTATTATTCGCTAGGCAGCTTATCAGGTTACCGCAGATGCAGACGTTCAGTCTTAGGGAGCTCCTATTCCGGTTCTTAGTATTGCTGGAATAAATTATGTTCCGGAGACAGCATGTGTTGTACCTCTAGTTATTCTGGCTGGTTAGTTAGCCTGAGTAATAGCTCTGCCCGAGTATCCGAGGAGGTTGCCTTATTTTACGTGGTTGAACCTTCAGATATTCTTAAGCAATGCATTAGATAAACCTCGTGATTCTTTTTAAAAATAAAATGATGTCAGCGTATCCTTCAGGGTTTTAATTATATCGAGTTTTATGGTGTTTATTATTCTGCTTTCCAGTTTCGGGGGTCCAACCTTGAATTGGTGGGCGCTCTCTTATTTGCTAATTTGGTTCGATTTTTCTTCTAGATTCGTGGAAAAGCTCCTTTCGAGTAGCGAGCGAGATGAAAAGTGTTGCCAGTTTGAGTGGATTGGATAGGGTAGCCTGTCGGATAGCTTGTTGGTGTTTCAGAATATGAGATTGAATTCTATAGAATGGCTGAATATGCATTAGAACAAGTCCATGAGCCTTTCGAGAGATTCAAAGATTTATTGATAGCCTTTATTTTTCCTTGAGATCCCAGATAGCTTAAGAGATTGAGGTTGGGAGTTTATTTGATGTCGTTGTTGATATTGCTCAAAGGTATTAGGCATACCATAAGTTAGAGCGGGAGAGCAAGAGATCCTGTGGCCCTAGTGGGTAACCATGGTACCTCATTTGGAGGTAAGAGTTCTGATTATTTTTGGAGGTCACCTTCCAGGTTATCTCAGCTTGTAGAGCGTGATTCTCAGAGTGCGCGGGTAGTTCATCAAGATTAGACTCAGCTTTCTCTCTGTAGCTTTCAACAATTTGCCCAGCTCCCATATTCAGCGAAACGGTGTTATCATTGTCGTGAGTCTGATTATCCTTTGAGGGGTTTTCCTGTTATCATTGTCGTGAGTCTGGTTATCCTTTAAGGAGTTTTCCCTTACTCCGACAGGTAGGCAGTCGTCTTTTCTCTCGTCATCAGGCATCTGCGCAGTCGCAGAGGATTTCATATAGATCACAATTATCCAAAGAAATGCCACCATCCAGTAGAGGTTGAGAGTGTGGTGGTAGCGGTTCTTCAGAAAGTGATTGTCAGGGTAGTTGCTCAGCTCAGCTGCAGAGGCACTTCTATGAACTGCTTGTCTGACGGGATGCTGAGGTATCCGATATAGTAGACGCTGAGATTTCTTCCTGTCTTAAATGTGAGTAAAATTTAATTCTTTCGATCGATGTGGAAATGGTTTGTCATATCATGTTTCTATGGTTTCCTTGGATATTGTTTCTATTAAGAATCGATTACGATAGAGGGGTGAGCATCTAGTATGATTTATTTCATTGCATTTGTGCGACCGTACTATTTTATCTGGACTAAATATGAGAGATTTTACAGTTAGTGCCGGTATTTTCTGCTTGGGATCTTATCATGCCAGCTTTTATTATTAAGTCAAATTAGTATGCCTCTCTTCTCGGAATTCTGAGTTGGTAGGATGATAGGATTCTTATTTATCACCATCAGAAAGTGTCACCTGTTTCTTCCGGTGTAAAGTGGTTAGTAAGTAATATTTGATCTACGTATCTCCTCTTGGTTCAAGATGCTAGTAAAGTCATGTTATCCCATAAGCTTATCTGGGTTATAAAAGGTTTTTCTGGTAAATTGTCAGAGTTTCCTTCTTATTGGGAGGTTAAATAGGCACGGATGTTGTTCCATAGAGCTCATTTATTGTCTATTTCTTCAATTTCGATTCTTTGGTTAGCCTGATCGGAAGTAGTCTAGCTCTGGTAGCCAGGCAAATAAGAAGATGAGCTTCCTAAAGATCTAATTATTTCTATCCTCATTTTATTTCCATCTCTTCTTTTTTCGATACTAGTGAGCTTGGGCAGTTAGTAGCCTCTTGTGATGTTCCCTGTGGCTAGAGTGCGTGTCAAGGCAGCAGAGTAGGCATATTGTTATTTTTCAAGGCTACTAACGGTAATGAGAGGCATCATTTGACCCTATGAGTTGATCGATCATGCGGTGATGCTTATGACAAAGGTATGAAGTTGGGAACTCGAGAGTTGCAGCTGTTTGGCAACTTCAGAGGGCAATTTGGTAGCTTAGATCGGAAACGCGTTATATTTTAGCAAATCTTTCTTAATCTAGTAGGTTGTGCGGGGATGGTTATTCCTATTCAAATAGATGCATAAGTTTGTGCTATTAAGTGGAGGAGTCCTCCTCCAAATATTGAATGGTAATACTAAATCTCTAAGGTGTTGATACCACTTTTGTCACGACCCAACCTAGGGCCATGACAGAAACCTACAATGAGTGTAGATCATTGCTAAACCCACTAATAATCTATTAATGCCAGAGATAAGCTGGAAACCTGATCATATATATACGTACCTATCTGCTGAAAACATAAAGTCGGGAAAGATGATACGACTTTAACTTGCTGGCAATTAGAACATTGAGCCACAAATTCTGCTATGTCACACTTCATTCCGTCCACCAATAAATCTGCTTAAGATCATGGTATATCTTAGTCGAACCTGGATGAACAGTGTATTTGGAATAATGTGCCTCTATCATAATCTGTCCACGTAAATCTGCAACATCAGGAACATAAAGTCTATCTTTATACATGAGAACATCGTCAGTAATAACCCTGTATAGTGACTTCGGTTTTCTTTTGGCTTTGTGCGACCGTACTATTTTATCTGGACTAAATATGAGAGATTTTACATTTAGTGCCGGTATTTTCTGCTTGGGATCTTATCATGCCAGCTTTTATTATTAAGTCAAATTAGTATGCCTCTCTTCTTGGAATTCCGAGTTGGTAGGATGATAGGATTCTTATTTATCACCATCAGAAAGTGTCACCTGTTTCTTCCGGTGTAAAGTGGTTAGTAAGTAATATTTGATCTACGTATCTCCTCTTGGTTCAAGATGCTAGTAAAGTCATGTTATCCCATAAGCTTATTTGGGTTATAAAAGGTTTTTCTGGTAAATTGTCAGAGTTTCCTTCTTATTGGGAGGTTAAATTGGCACGGATGTTGTTCCATAGAGCTCATTTAATGTCTATTTCTTCAATTTCGATTCTTTGGTTAGCCTGATCGGAAGTAGTCTAGCTCTGGTAGCCAGGCAAATAAGAAGATGAGCTTCCTAAAGATCTAATTATTTTCTATCCTCATTTTATTTCCATCTCTTCTTTTTTCGATACTAGTGAGCTTGGGCAGTTAGTAGCCTCTTGTGATGTTCCATGTGGCTAGAGTGCGTGTCAAGGCAGCAGAGTAGGCATATTGTTATTTTTCAAGGCTACTAATGGTAATGAGAGGCATCATTTGACCCCATGAGTTGATCGATCATGCGGTGATGCTTATGACAAAGGTATGAAGTTGGGAACTCGAGAGTTGCAGCTGTTTGGCAACTTCAGAGGGCAATTTGGTAGCTTAGATCGGAAACGCGTTATATTTTAGCAAATCTTTCTTAATCTAGTAGGTTGTGCGGGGATGGTTATTCCTATTCAAATAGATGCATAAGTTTGTGCTTTAAGTGGAGGAGTCCTCCTCCAAATATTGAATGGTAATACTAAATCTCTATGGTGTTGATACCACTTTTGTCACGACCCAACCTAGGGCCATGACAGAAACCTACAATGAGTGTAGATCATTGCTAAACCCACTAATAATCTATTAATGCCAGAGATAAGCTGGAAACCTGATCATATATATACGTACCTATCTGCTGAAAGCATAAAGTCGGGAAAGATGATACGACTTTAACTTGCTGGCAATTAGAACATTGAGCCACAAATTCTGCTATGTCACACTTCATTCCGTCCACCAATAAATCTGCTTAAGATCATGGTATATCTTAGTCGAACCTGGATGAACAGTGTATTTGGAATAATGTGCCTCTATCATAATCTGTCCACGTAAATCTGCAACATCAGGAACATAAAGTCTATCTTTATACATGAGAACATCGTCAGTAATAACCCTGTATAGTGACTTCGGTTTTCTTCTGGCTATCTGTCCGTATTCAACTAGACCTGGATCCTCATACTGACGCTGTTTTACTTCATGGAAATTTAGAGTTAAAGGTCTAGTGCAGCTTATCGTCCACCCATCATTGGCATATCTCCTTCGCACCTTAACTCTTTGAGAAGTTAGTTTAGCGTTATAAGTGCACATGTAATCAACTTTGTTGCTGGTATTCTGCCTCAACTCATGATCCAACTACATGCCTATTTTATTTTCACTTTCTCAAGTCATAATATTTCCAATTCAAAGACAATACCCTGAAGTAGATGTCCAACTGAAGGTCATTCCCGGTCTGCATCATACTATGCAGTAGTATTTGCATGATCCTTATCCTTATATGATAGACTCTGTTCAGATGGACCTTTTACATACATTAGAATATCTCACAAGGAGCTTGCGGAACAACACTAACATCAACTGAGGTGTTGCATAGTGCTTTCGTAGAAATAATATAGCTTGCATCAAATCTTCTATAGTGTGTAGTGACAAGGTACTTCAAAAGCTCCCATAATGCATCAAGTATGAGCTAATTCTTAGTTCCATCGACTTGTTCTATATCGAAAGGTATATCGAAGAAGTGATTGTCGGCTGAATCATGTTAGTCCATTCAAAGTTCCGTGTATTTTTGCTTAAAAAATGTAGAGCTCTCTTCTCGTGATCGAGGAAGGATCAGCTTAGTCAGAATAAGCTGTGCAATGGTGTTATCATATTATCCGGATATATTTTATCCCAAAAGTTCGATATGCGTGTTGTAATTCTGATCCTGTAATAAGAAGATAATGTCCGTGGAATAGTTTATGAAGGTCGTGAAATTTCTTTTGTTATCTGTGTGAATGTGCTTTAGACGGAAGCTCGTTCTAGGACGAACGAGAATCTAAGTGGATGAGAATGAAGCGACATCGGTTAGTCGTTTCGGAAGTTAGGACTCCGATTGGCGTGCCGATAATTTTAAAATATTTATAATGTTCATTAGGATTTGTCTGTAAAATTTGAGTTAAATCAGACCTCGTTTGGTACGTATCGGAAGAAGGTTTCAGTTTTTATTGTCGATAAATATTAAAAAGAGATTTTCGAGCACGGTTTTGGCGAATGAGCTCCAATTCAAAATTCGAAAGTGTCGTTACGTTCGTATGATTATTTTTGACTTTTGTTACCTTTCGAAAGTGAATTTCGATGTTGTTCGGCTAGTTTCCGATAAAATGCCGAAAGTTAAATAATTTGACCTTTTTCCATTAAAATTCGCATCTTGAGTTTCGAGAACCTGATTTGAGATCCGGCTTAGCAAGTATGCTACATATATTTTGTAGAACTTGTATGCAATAGTTCGAATTATTTCAAATATCGTAGGGTTCCGTTTTAATTTTTGTCGCGAAAAGAAAAGAGAATGAAAAAAAAAGGAAAAGAGGACAAAAGTGATGGCGGCTGGATGAGCTTATATAAGGCTCATCATTTATAGAAATAGAGAAAACAAACAGAAATAGAGAAACACAAGCACAGGTAGAAAACAAAACAAAAAAAAATGCCAGAAAATGAGAAAAGAGCCGGAGAAAGATGGAATTTTTACACTGAAACAGTCAGGTAATGATCTTAATGAATTATTTGAGTTTATTACGTGTGTTTGAATATATTTTAACGGTAAAAATTGAGATATTATACACTGTTTTAATAAGTTCAACAGATAGTTTAAAGGGTCAATTGGACCCTGATAGTGAAATTGATTATATATTCGTACTCAGTGAATTATGGGCAACATATAAATGTAATTTATTTGGGGTTTGGTTATGTGGCTTTGAACCTCGTACATAGGCCTGGCCTGCGTATTGCGTATGCGAATAGGGTATCAGGTTCCTAACCAGATTGCCCTAAGATGTGAGGAATGAAAACTTTAGCCGAAATTGATATATTTTTCTACTTATTGAATAAAGTGGGATCGTTTGGCAAGGAAACTAAAGAATAAAGCGGTGTTTGATTAGCCTTACTAACTTTTGGAAGAGGTAAGTGTTTATATCCATTTCTTTGGATGCACCTGGCCTCGTGGATTTGCTACCAGGTGTTCCTTACGTGTGTAGCTGCCGATAGGCGTATTCATAATGCCTTAGCTTTGGATTTACATTATATATTATATATTATGTCCCGTTGTTGGTATTGCATTGAGGATCCGAGCATTGTACTCTGGTTGTGAGTTGGCATCTATTTCCCAGCTTTCGATGAGAGTCCCGCGCCAGTGAAGGGTTATTATTGCATTACATTGCATTCATATGCATTACATTGCATGTCATATGGAGTGCAGGAGTATTCCATCCCAGCAGAGTGCAGGAGTATTCCGCCTCTGCTTTATATCATATTGGGTGCAGGAGTATTCCGCCCTAGGAGCAGGAGTATTCCGCTCTTATGTCAGATACCGAGTGTAGGAGTATTCTTCCTCAACTTTACATTATATCGGGTGCATGAGTATTCCGCCCCAGGAGAGTGAAGGATTATTCCGCCTCTGGTTTATATTATATCGGGTTCAGGAGTATTCCGCTCCAGTTGGTTATCAGATTGAATTCCTCTCGAATGCAGGAGTATTCCGCTTCGAGATGCGATTACGGGCACATGTGACCCTTTGAATCATTTCATCTCATTTCATCTCATTTCATTTCATCTCATCTCATTTCGTTTCACTTCATTTCATACCATTGTATAGACTTGTGGTACATAACTACTGTTCTGCTTCTACGTGCATTGCTTATTTGTTGACACGTTTCTGGCTCGTATTCCTGGCTGAGTTTATGGTTTCATACGTGTTTCCGGTTATTATCTGGCTCTGCCTTTTTATAATTTAAATAAGAGGAATTTGGTTTATCTGTTTCTTCTCTCTGGCTAGCTATCCTATTCTTTGAGGTGGCTAGTCTGCCCCACCTTTTGAGTCCTTTGATTCACCCTTATTTGTTGTTTGTTTCTTGTCTATCTATTTCGTTTCGGCAGGTTCGCTCTAGGATTGAGTTCGCCACGTTGTGAAGGAGCGAAGACGACTTCAGCTGTCAGGGTGAGCCAGCTTTTATTCCTGATAGCCACCAGTTTATTGGTTATTATTTCAGTTGCATTTTGCTCCCTTCAGGAGGTACTAGTCTTCTTTTGTACTCTTAGATGTCTAGTCTGGATAGCCCTAAACCTAGTATGTTGGGTAGTCAGCTGTAATTTCTTTTGTACAACTTAGAGGTATCAGTATGTCAGTATTTCTTTTAAGTCTTATTCTTATTTATGAATTGAATTATATTTATTTTCCTAATTTAATTGGTAAGGGTTCGCCCGACGAGTCTAGGGGAGGATGTCAGGTGCCCACACGGCCTAGCCGGATTCCGGGTCATGTCAAAAATAAATTTCATGCTCGTTTTAATCACCTTTGAGTAAAAAGGTATAACTGAATATTCGAAACCATCTCTCTCATTTTGTTTTCCCATGGTTGAAATTTTGGATTTAGATGTATCTATAGAGGCGTCTAGTCATTTATGACTCATAGAAACTAGTTCGTTGAATTCCAATGTCAGAATGAGGATTTTCGAGCACCGAAAAGTATCTTCGAAGTTGTTGGTTTTTAGGGTCTAGTGTAAGAAAAATTTGGCTTGCCATGACATGCCTCGCGACACGTGACACAGTTTGGTACGTCAATTTTCCTAGCATCAAATCTTTTTGTAAATACCCATTTGTTTGTGATTTTCTACATTTCTTATCAATTTTTAGGACTCTTGGAGCTCGAGAATCATACTTTTTGACAAAAATTATTCATGCATATTTGAGGTAAGTGTTTTAGCACTTCATTTTGGTATTTAAACATGATTATGAGTTGGATTTCATGATTAAATCTACAATTTGAATGGTTACCCTAACATGAAATTGAGATTTGTTTCAAGGATTGGACATAGACCTTATTCTTTAGATGTCTAGCACAATGCATACCAAGACACACACACAAAGATAAAATACTAGATCCATCAGTAGTCCTAGCATGATGCTTGAATCTAAAACCATTCACAAGTCATCCTTAGTACCAAGGATGGTAAAACATCTTCGCTAAGCCTTGAACAAAATCCTACCCATGCCAAGACCAGTCAATCCCGCTTTTCTAACTTTCATGTTCCTCAAACCATCAATCGCCACATCAAACATTTTATACATGGCTTACCGACTTCCCTACCAGATTTCTAGGGTCTAAAGATCCTCACTTATGCAATTGATAGACTTGTGAGAGCCCAACTTTATACCACTATCATGAGTAATTTTGTTATGTCTTACTTTGAAAAGTGATAATCCAAACTTGGAATCTTCTTAATGCTTAGAAATCCTGATCAAAGCCTATCCAAAGCTCTCTCAAACTAAAATCTCATTTTGAATCCTTAAACCTTGGGTTTGAACATATACATCACCTTGCCTTCTATACAGAGCTTCCAAATTCATCAATATCTAAATAGAAACAAGTTGTCACGGCCCAAATTACAACGTAGTGATTGCATCTCTGGTGGGTATCGTAGCACCTAAGTGGCCTAGCAATTCTGGCGGGTATCGTAGCACCTCATCTGGAGGTAAGGGTTATTACTGATAGAGGTCGCCAGTCAAATCAGCTTAGTCTTTGGCGCGTAGGTCTTATAATGTGCGAGTGGTTCGGCAGGATCAACCTTAGTTTCCTTCTCACAGTCATCAAAACTTTTATCAATGTCTGCCCCTTATTAGAAGATATTTTCATTGTCTTGAACCTGGTCATTTTAGGAAGGATTGTCCCTTCCGTCAGCAAAGAGAGGATCGTTTCAGAAAACGACCTAGGTCAGTCGTTTCGGAAGTTAGGACACCGATTGGTGTTTCGATAATTTTAAAATATTCGTAAGGTCCATTAGGACCTGTCTGTAAAATTTGAGCTAAATCAGAACTCGTTTGGTAGGCATCGGAAAAAGGTTTCAATTTTTATTATCGATAAATATTAAAAAGAGATTTTCGAGCTCGGTTTTGGCGAATGAGCTCCGATTCAAAATCCAAAAGCTCCGTTAGGTTCGTATGATTATTTCTGAATTTTGTGATTTTTTGAAAGTGAATTTCGATGTTTTCGGCTGTTTTCCGCTAAAATGCCTAAAGTTAAATAATTTGACTTTTTCTATTTAAATTCGTATCTTGAGTTTCGGGATTCCAATTTGAGATCCGTCTTCGCGAGTATGTTACATATGTTTTGTGTAACTTGTATGCAAAAGTTGGAATTATTTCAAACATCGTAGAGTACTGTTTTAATTTTTACTGTAGCAGCGAATTTTAAAGGAAAAAAGAAAAAAAAAGGAAAAAGACAAAAGGCAAAAATAATGGAAAAGAAAGGGACGGTGGATGAGATTTATAAGCTCAAGTGGATAGAAACAAAAAGAATGGGAACGAGAAACAGGGAAACCGAAAATGGAAAACGCGCAGTGGAAAAATACAAGAAAATAAGAAAAAGGGCCGGAAAAAATAGAATTTTCACCCCGAAACATTCAGGTAATGATGTAAATTCATTATGTTAGTTTATTGCGTGTGTTTAAATATATTTTAACGGTAAAACTTGGAATATTAGACATCATTTTAATAAGTTCAATTAATAGTTTAAAGGGTCAAATGGACCCCGATAATGAAATTGATTATATATTCGTACTCAGTGAGTTATGGGCAACCCATAAATGTAATTTATTTAGAGTTTGGTTATGTGACCTTAAACTCTGTATATAGGCCTGGCCTGCGTATTGCGTATACCAATAGGGGATCAGTTCCTAACCGGGTTACCCAAAGATGTGGGGAATGAAGCCTTTAGCCTTATTTGATATAGTTTTCTGCTTATTGAATACAGCAGGATCGTTTGGCAGGGAATCCAAAGAATAAAGCAGTTGTTGAGTAACTGTACTAACTTTGTAACAAGGTAGGTGTTTATATCCATTTCTTTGGAGGCACTTGGCCTCGTGAATTTTCTACCACGTGTTCCTTACGTGTGTAGCTGCCGATAGGCGTACTCATTATGCCTTAGCTTTGAATTTACATTGTATATTATATGTTATGCCCTGTTGATGGTATTGCATTGAGCATAGGAGCATTGCACTCTGGTTTTGAGCATTGCATATACTTTCCGGTAATCGATGAGAGTCCCGACCCGGTGAAGGGTCATTCCATATACTTCCCGGTTGGCGATGAGAGTCCCGCACCAGTGAAGGGTAATCATTGCATATACTTCCCGGTAATCGATGAGAGTCCTGAGTCGGTGAAGGGTCATTATTGCATATATCTCTTGGTAGACGATGAGAGTCCCGCGCCGGAGATAGGTATCAGGCACATGTGACTGCATTGCATCGTACCGCATTCATCCCATCTCATTGCACAACATACTAACTATTGTGTGTATTGTGTTGTGTTTTATGTATGCGGTGTGCATACTATGTCGTAGACATATCTCAGTTTGCCTATATATTTTTGGCTTGTATTCTGGGTTGCGGGGATCGGGTTGCATGCCGCAATATTATAAATATATGGATCGGGTTGCACGCTGCAACAGTATAAATATATGGATCGGGCAGCATGCCGCAACGGCATAAATATATGGATCGGGTTGCATGCCGCAACAGGATGTAATTCTGATTGTTGTTGTGTTCGGGATACCTATACGTTTTGGTTATCTTACGTTCATGGTTTGTTGATGAGTTTGCCATTCCATACGTGTTTCTAGTTATTATCTGACTCTGCCTTTTTATAATTTAAATAAGAGGAATTTTTGTTTATCTGTTTCTCCTCCCTGGCTAGCTATCCTATTCTTTGAGGTGGCTAGTCTGCCCCACTTATTGAGTCCTTTTGACTCACTGATGCAATCCAAAATGGGATTAGGACCTAACCATCAAGAACCAAGCAAGAAGGATGCGAGGACGCAAGGGCAAGTGCTTCGGAGATGAGTCGAGGGACCAAAGAAGCGAGGAGAAACGCCCAAGACCCTTCCCAGGCTGAGGAGGAGCGCCCAGGCATCCAGGCGGGGCGCCCAGGCATCCAGGCGGAGCGCCTAGCACACGAGGCTGTGTGCTCACCACCAGGATGAGCGCCTCCCACCCAGGCGGGGCGCCTAAAACGCTGAAGAGGCCAACATTTGGCTTGAACTTCCTATTTTGCCCCTCAGTGTTATGTATGGCCTTAGTTTGGCTTGAGGGTATTTTAGTCATTTCACCTAGTCTTGTGAAAAACTATAAATAGGAGACTTAGCATTTCATTTCATAACTTACCTTGTATGAACAATTGAGAAGAGAGAATTGAGAGAAGGCCGAGCCTTTCTTGTTGAAGCCCGAGGCTTCATGTATCTCGTTGACTAGGAACCTATGGAGATTCATCGCTAGTGTGAATTCCTTGTAAGGTTCGAGTTTCACTTTCTCCCATTGGATAATTAAATTCTCGTTTGAATTGTTTATCCGTTCTTTCTTCTAATTCTTGTCTTCCTAGTCTTGAACTTCTCGATATCCTAGATATCTCGTAATCAAATTTACTTGCTTCCGCTCGTTTATAGTATAGTTTGCTTCCGCCTAGTTTCCATTGCATCAGTTGGTATCAGAGCAAGGCTCGGGTTATGTTCTTACAAACCCCCGTTCCTTGTTCAACATGTTAGTATTGTTGTGATTGTTGCGTTTGTTCTTGAAAATTTGAAGAAAAACAAAAAAATTGAAAAACTAGAAAACTCAAGAAAATTTGGTAGATCGGGTTGGAATCGTATCCCCAAGTGTTAAAAATTATTGAGGTTTGTTCCTTATTGTATTCCCGTCGCTTTGATACCCATATATCACAATTTGGTGTTACGAATCAAAATTTCCAAAATCAAAATCCTTGAAAACGCTTCAACCTTGAATCGAAGCTTGTTGTTGTTTGTTTGGAGTTGAAAACCATTGGTGATTGGTTAATATAGTTGTATACACCTTTGGGTATCATTAGTTTTGTATATCGGGTTGAAATCGAACCAAAAAGTTGGCCAAAATCACCAAAAACCCGTTGTGAAAAATGCTGAAAATTGCGTCCAGGCAGAGCGCCCGACTTTGGGCGGACCGCCTGACCTTCTTGGCAGTAGGGGCAGCCAGGCGGAGCGCCTCACACCCAGGCGGAGCGCCTCCCTTCACTGGGCGGAGCGCCTCCCTCTCTGGGCAGAGCGCCCACCCCTGTTTGGGTGCAGAATTGTTCCGTTTCGTTTCTTTTTGCGTTCCGTTGGTTTCCTAACTTCTTGGTTAGTGTTTCTAGGGTAATTGGCCTACTCCATTAACACTAATCCTTAAGCGTATTAGGACACTCGTGCGTAGAGGAGATTAGAATTCAAAGAAGAGTCGTAGAACTCCTTTTGGCCTCAAGTGCGCACTTTAAATAGCCGTCCGTACATCGAGTCTCATTAACTCCATTTCGAACTTTAACTTGGACATACTAGTTGTGATCACCTTGGTTCCCAAGTTGTAAGGCCTCGCCTTTGAGTGTTCATATATCGAGTGAAACACGTGAGGGAGTGACTTTTGGGAGGTTTGTCCTATTTGTGTTGCAACAATGTCGGATGATGAATGTGGAGGATTTGGCTCATGTGGAGACGAAGGAGACTATGGTTCCTGCGAGGGTGATGATGGGTCTTGCTATGATGACTCGGGGGACTATGGCTCGTATGAGGATGAAGCGGGTCACTATGATGATCGAGAAGATGATGAAGGCTATGAAGCTCGTGATGAAGATTGTGATGATCCCTATGCTTCTAGTCAAGAAATCGAAGATGGTGACGCTTCAAGGTACATTGATCCTACTTACTCTTCTTGTGAAGAATTTGATATTGTTGATAGTGACATAGATAGAGTTGATGATGATGTTGAGCATATGGGTTATTCTTATGCATCTTCTCTTAGTGTTGCTAACGGTGTGCAAGGGAGTAGTAGTGGACCTTCCATTAGTACGGGAGGTGGTGGTGGTTGTTCCATGGGAAAGAAGAAACTTGCATCTTCTAGGTACGCTAAGCGACTTAAGGCTTCTAATTCCCATGAGGAGGTTGGTATGATAGATGGTGTTGTTTTTGCTACAAGGGGGTTATATGCCGTGAGGGGCGTGGATGATTGTAGTAGGGGTAGTACTATGGGCTATGGAACCAAGGCGAGAGGCACTTATGGGTTCCATAGCAAGGGACCTTCCTCGACTTCCAACAACATTTCTAATGTTGGGAGAGTGACGGGAAGTGGAAGTTACACTAGCAATCCTTCTAGTAGTGGAGGGATAAGGAATACCCAAGTTGTCGGAGTTGACACTTGTGGGCATTCAAGTTCTCACTTGGATGCCAATCTACAAAACTTGGGTAGATGTAGGTTCGTTGTTGAGGTAGATGGTATTGGAGGGTACTTGCTCAAGATTGGTGGTACCGATGCCAATTGTATTAGCACCTCTTTGGTTGATAGGCTTAGGGTACCATGCCATAAGCTAGAGCATCCTTATGAGTATGATGAAGTGTGGGTTTCTAAGGAGGCTCGGGTACTCATATCTCATCGGGGTTATAAATGCTATGTTTGGTGTGACGTGTATCCCATGCGTCATGTTGATGTGTGCATAGGAGAGCCGTGGTTGGAGGGGAAGAGGGTGCAATATAGTGTGGTGAAGGGTGCATATCTTGTGGGCGTAGGGCAAAGGGTTTATGACTTTGTGCCTTACCGGGCGAAGAGCCAAGTGCCTACTAGTGCGCCTTCTTTGGCTAGGCAAAGGAGCAAGGATCGAGAACTTCATTCCATGGGCAACAATGTGCAAACAAGAAGTTACTACACACACAAGAAATGGTGGGACTAGTGCTACAAAAGAGTTGGCAAATGCCAACAAGGTGAGCCCGAAGCCACTTCTAAAGCCGAGTGGTTCACCAACAAAGAAGAAGGAGGCATCAAGTGATGAGTTTCCTAGTCCTAGATTCCGGGTTGACGTGAAGAGTCCACCTACTCCGGCTATGGGTATTCTTGGGCCTCGTCCCAATTCACCCGAATTTGAGAGACAAAAGATAGAGAGGAGTAAGGGAGCGACCGGTGACAACTCTCGAGTGGAAAAAGGAGAGGTTGTGTTGAGTGACGTGAGTGGGTTGTCACCACTTGAATCTACACCCGACCTTGGAAAAAAAATGAGGGAAAAGAAAGAGGGAAAAAGAAAAATTGAGAGTGAGGACACCCCTTATTCTAACCTTAACCCTTTATCTTTTTCTTCTATGTGCTTGAATTCTTTTGTAGGGATTCTTGGAGGCAAACCAATGGAGCCTCAACCATGTTCCAAGATGGAAAGACATGGTGAAGGAGATGCCGAATGTGAGCTACAAGGTGGATACATTCATGGCACTTCAACGGTATGTGTTAGTTCTTCCCTCTTTGAGCATGATACTTCCTTGTCTTGTGATGTTGTTAGTGAGAACTCTAGGCTAGTTGATGATTTGCATGACTATAATGTGTTTGCAACTAGTGTAGAGCCTTTGGGTCAACTTGTTTGTGAAAATGAACCACTAGTTGAGAGGATTGAAAAGCCACATCATGATGTGAGCTCGGTTTTCATTGAACCTCTCTTTAGTGAAAATGTTGAAGTTGACCTTGTTTGTGGACCTTGTTATGACACCCCACCCATATTTGATAAAGGAGAAGATGAATTGCATGATTATCATATTCTTCCCTTTGATTGTTTATTTGCTAGTGGTGGTCTCTTGTGTCGTAGTGAGGTAGGTTGTAACCTTGAGGAGTCTCTTGAGAATGAGATAGATCGACTTGTGTTCTATGACTCCTCAAGAGTAAATGTTGTCTCTAGTTTGAGAACTTCACCTTTGCTTGCTAATGAACTCGAGAGGTGTGCATATACTAATCCTTTGTATGAGGGAAATTTCAATGAAAGTGGTGAATTGTATCAAACTAGAGTAGAGAGTGAGTTTGGACCTTCATGGATTGGAATGCCTAACTCTATAGATAATCCATTGTTTGAGACCTCCCTTGGGAGTTTGTCTAGTGACGAGGGTTGTCTTGGAGGAATATTTGGAGGTGAGGAGGTACCTCTCGGTGTGTGTAAGAGTGCTTCTAAGAAGGGGAGTGGAGTATTCGATGTTAGTTGTGAATTGAACTATTTTAGTTACTCCATCCCATATGTTGAGCACACCTTGAGTGATGAGCATGCCATAGCCGATGTGTCACATTGTGATAAAATTGATTTGAAGGCTTGGTATGTTGATAGTAAGCTTAGGGATCATAGGGAACTTGATTGCTATATCTTGCATGTTCCATACTCTATTGATTTCTTTGCTTGTTCTTGTGTTGAATGCACTATCTTGTGGGGTCAAGTACTTGTTGTTTCCTTGGGAGACATAAGCTTTTTACTTGTTATTGATGCTTGGCTCTATCATAAGAGTGTGTTTTCCACACTTTTCGCACTAACCTACTCTTGTAGTAGGAGATTTTTTTGTTTGTGTTATCTTTGGGTGTAGGTTTTGATGGTTTGATTTCGAGGGCGAAATCCTTTCAAGAAGGGGAGGATGATGCAATCCAAAATGGGATTAGGACCTAACCATCAAGAACCAAGCAAGAAGGATGCGAGGACGCAAGGGCAAGTGCTTCGGAGATGAGTCGAGGGACCAAAGAAGCGAGGAGAAATGCCCAAGACACTTCCTAGGCTGAGGAGGAGCGCCCAGGCATCCAGGCGGGGCGCCCAGGCATCCAGGCGGAGCGCCCAGGCAACACCTTGCCCAGGCGGAGCGCCTAGCTTCCCAGGCGGAGCGCCTAGCACACGAGGTTGTGTGCTCACCACCACGCGGAGCGCCTCCCACCCAGGCGGGGCGCCTAAAATGCTGAAGAGGCCAACATTTGGCTTGAACTTCCTATTTTGCCCCTCAGTGTTATGTATGGCCTTAGTTTGTCTTGAGGGTATTTTAGTCATTTCACCTACTCTTGTGAAAAACTATAAATAGGAGACTTAGCATTTCATTTCATAACTTACCTTGTATGAACAATTGAGAAGAGAGAATTGAGAGAAGGCCGAGCCTTTCTTGTTGAAGCCCGATGCTTCGTGTATCTCGTTGACTTGGAACCTATGGAGATTCATCGCTAGTGTGAATTCCTTGTAAGGGTCGAGTTTCACTTTCTCCCATTGGATAATTAAATTCTCGTTTGAATTGTTTATCCGTTCTTTCTTCTAATTCTTGTCTTCCTAGTCTTGAACTTCCCGATATCCTAGATATCTCGTAATCAAATTTACTTGTTTCCGCTCGTTTATAGTATAGTTTGCTTCCGCCTAGTTTCCATTGCATCACTCACCCTTGTTTGTTGTTTTTTTTTTTTGCCTATCTATTTCATTTCGGCAGGTTCGCTCCAGGATTGAGTTCGCCACGTTAGGAGCGAAGACGACTTCAGCTGTCAGGGTGAGCCAGCTTTTATTCCGGATGGCCACCAGTTTATTGGTTATTATTTCAGTTGCATTCTGCTCCCTTCAGGAGGTATCTGTCTTCTTTTGTACACTTAGATGTCTAGTCTGGATAGCCCTAAACCTAGTATGCTGGGTAGTCAGCTGTAATTTCTTTTGTACATCTTAGAGGTATCAGTATGTTTGTAATTTTTTTAAGTCTTGTCCTTATTTATGAATTATTATAATTATTTTCCTAATTTAATTGGTAAGGGTTCGCCTGACGGGTCTGGGGGAGGATGTCGGGTGCCCACACGGCCTAACTGAATTTTGGGTCGTGTCAGTTTCTTCTCCTGCCCCTATGCACCTAGGTGGCCTCAGGGCAATACATTTGGACCTCAGTCATCCAGTGGCATGCCAACATCCAGTAGAGGTCGAGAGCACGGTGGTAATAATTCTTCCAGGGATGATTATCAGGCAGCAGCTCAGCTTAGCCGCAAAGGCAGTTCTTTGCAGGATACCGAGGCATCCGATGCAGTAGACCTAGGTAATTATTCTTTCTCTTTACTATGAATAAGATCAATATTCCTTAAAATGATTTGGGATTCATATATCCTAATATGACCCTTGTGATTATTCGAGAGTATTCTTCATGTGAAGGATTTGTATAGTAAATGAGTGAGTACTAGGTATGTTCTATCCTATCGGTGTTATGAGACCTAAGTTGTCCTTTTGGTTTTGAGTGTGAGGGATTTTGAATTAAGTATTGATATTGTCTAGTTAGAATCATGTTATGCTACCGTCAATTGCAATCAGCTTTCGGTAAAAAGCTCATAACATTAGCTACAACATTCCAAATGATGTATAGTTTGAAGTGTTGGACACTATCCTTAAAGATCTATAATTTACCATCAGAAATCATTGAAAAACATATTTAAATTTAAGAGTTACATGCTTCCAAATTCAAGTCATGAGCGACTACGGACCTTAATTTTCATGAATCATTACTCATAACTCCAAAAACATGTCTAGGCATCACAAAATCCAACAAAATAAGATGCACAAGTCAAAAATGTAATTGGGACTAGTCCACATGCTTGTTTCTTGAACTGGATCTCAAATGCTTGAAACGAGTAGGTGAGCTCATTTTGTCCAAAAACTCACTGATAGAATCCAAATTGGCTTAGTTCCCAACCATCAACAGCCAAGCTCAAGAGCACAAGGAATACAAGTCAAGGGCTCCGGAAACGTCTTGAAGATCATGCATTGGAGCGCCATGGAAGGAGGAGCACATAGGCACCAAAGGAGAGGCTCGAGAGACACAAATTGAGGAGCCTCGAGAGGCTACATGAAGGGGCGGACCGCCTCCTTTGAAGGGCGGACCGCCTAGTTGATGTGCTGCTCTCTAGTTTTTGGGGCGCCAGATTTATGGGCGGACCGCCCATTTTTCAGGCAGGGGAGCCTACTCCCAGCAGGTGGGGCGCCTACTTCCCTTTGTTCAGCATCAGGCGGGGTGCATGTTTCACTAGGCGGGGCGCCTAGTTCCGGAATGTTTTAAGACTTGTTCTTGTGGTATAATTCCTATTTTAGCCCTAAGTGCTTCTATTGTATTAATTCCACCTATTGGCTTTTAGTCATTTCACACTTATTTATGGGGAAAACTATATAAGCTCCCCTTAATCTTCCATTTCATAACTTAGCTTGTATGAACATTTGAAAAGAGGGAATTAGAGAAGGCCGAGCCTTTCTAGTCCGAAGTTTGAAGCTTCGTGAATCTTGTACGACTTGGAATCTATGGACATTCATCGCTAGTGTGAATTTTCTTATAAGGTTCGAGTTTCATTTCTCCCTTTTGGATAATTAAATTCATGTCTTGAATCCAATTGTCCGTTCTTTCTTCTCTTTTCTTGTCTCCCAAATCCTTGTTTCCCGATATCTTCATTGATATCACGTATCTTACTTTATCGCTTCCATACTTTTATATCATTGTTTTTTTTTGCTAGTTCAGATTGCATCAATTGGTATCAGAGCATGGTTAGGTTTTTTTCTTACAGAACCTCGATCTTGCCATTTTATCCTTGTGATTGTTGTTGTTCTTGAAAGAAGAAAAACAAAAAAAAAATAGAAAAAGTTGACAAAAATACAAAAATTGTCGGAACTTGTTGGATTGGAACACCCATACATTGAAAATCATTGGGGTTTGTTCCTTATGTGATTCCCGTTCTTTTGGTACCAAGATTTCATGATTTGGTGATGTATCTCAAAATTTGAAGAATTCAAATTCCCAAAATTTTCAAAAACCTTAGAATTTTGTTCAAAAATCAAAATCAATTTGTTGTTGTTTGATTGGGGTTAAACCTATTGGAGATAGTTTAGAATCATTATATACATCTTTGGGTATCATTAGAATTGAAAATAACGTAGAAACCATTGAAAAATTGGGTGCAAAAGGTGAAAAACCGGTCATTGGACTGTGCTAAGCCACCCAGTAGCCAGACCGCCCACTTAGTAGGCGGACCGCCCCCCTCACTATCTGATGATTTTTGGGTGGACCGCCCCTGTGCATAGGCGGGGTGCCTGTTTTCCTGAAGGGTGCCCGGGTAGATTTTTCGTAGGTTTTCGTGTTTCTTTTGCTTCCGTACCTCTTGGTTAGTGTTTCTAGGGTAATTGACTTACTCAAAAAACACTAACTTTATAGCGTATTAGGGCATTCGTGCGTAGAGGAGATTAGAATTGAAAGAAGAGTCATAGATTTTTCTTTGGCCTCAAGTGCGCACTTTAAATAGCCGTCCGTACATCGAGTCTCATTAACTCCTTTCCGAAATTTTACTTGGACATACTAGTTGTGATCACCTTGGTTTCAAAGTTGTTAAGGCCTCGCTCTTGAGTGTTCATAAATTGAGTGATACACGTGAGGGAGTGACTTTTGGGAGGTTGTTCTTTTGGTGTTGCAACTATGTCGGATGAAGATTTGTGGAGGGTATGACTCGTGTGGAGACGAGGGAGACTATGGTTCCTACGATGGTGATGATGTGTATTGCTATGATGATTCGGGGAACTATGGCTCATATGAGGATGAAGCGGTTCACTATGATGATCGTGAGGGTGATGAAGACTATAAAGCTTGTGGAGATGAATTTGATGAATCTAATGCTTCAAGTCAAGAATAGAAGATGGTGACGCTTCAAGGTACATTGATCCTACTTACTCTACTTGTAATGAATTTGATCGTGTTGATAGTGATATAGAGGGAATAGATGATGAAGTTAATTATACGCATTATTCATTTGCATCTTCTCTTGGTGTTGCTAGTGGTGTGCAAGGGAGTAGTAGAGGTCCTTCCATTAGTTTGGGAGGAGGTGGTGGTTCTTCCATGGGAAAGAAGAAGCTTGCATCTTCTAGGTACGCTAAGAGACCTAATGCTTCTAATTCCCATGTGGTGGTTGGTTTGAGAGATGGTGTTGCTTTTGCTACAAAGGGGCTATATTGTTCTAATGCCGTGAAGGGCTTGAATAGTTGTAGTAGGAGTAGTACTATGTTTGCTATGGAACCAAGGCGAGAGGCACTTATGGGTTCCATGGCAGGTTCCTTCCTCGACTTTCAACAACACTTCTAATATTAGAAGGGTGACGGAAAGTGGGAGTTGCACTAGCAATCTTGCTAGTACAGGATGGATAAGGGAGACCCAAGTTGTTAAAATTGACACTCGTGGGCGTCCAAGCTCTCATTTAGATGCCAATCTACAAAACTTGGGTAGGCGAAGGTTCGTTATTGAGGTAAATGGTATTGGAGGATACTTGCTCAAGATTAGTGATACCGATGCCAATTGCATTAGCACCTCATTCGTTGATAGGCTAAGGATACCATGTCATGTGCCAGAGCATCCTCATGAGTATGATGGAGTGTGGGTTTCTAAGGAAGCTCAGGTACTTCTATCTCATAGGAATTATAAGTGTTATGTGTGGTGTGATGTGTATCCCATGCGTCATGATGTGTGGAAAGGTGAGCCTTGGTTGGAAGACAAGAGGGTCGAATATAGTGTGATGAAGGATGTGTATCTTGTGGGCATAGGGCAAAGGGTTTATGACTTTGTGCCTTATCGGTCAAGAGGCCAATTGGCTACTAGTACACCTTATTTGGCTATGCAAAAGGAGCATGGAGCGAGAACTTCATTCCATGGGTGAAAATGTGCAATCAAGGAGTCCTACAAACACAAGAAATGGTGGGACTAGTGCAAGAAAAGAAATGGCAATTGTCGACAAGGTGAGCCCAAAACCACAAGTTTCAAAGCAAAGTGGTTCACCAACAAAGAAGACGGAGACATCAAGTGATGAGTCTCCAAGTCCTAGATTTCGGGTTGATGTAAAAAGTCCACCTACTCTGGCTATGGGTATTCTTGGGCCTCGTCCCAACTCGCCCGAATATGAGAGACAAAAGATAGAGAGGAGTAAGGGAGTGACCGGTGACAACTCTCGAGTTGAAAAAGGAGAGGTTGTGTTGAGTGATGTGAGTGGGTTGCCACCACCCGAATCTACACCCGACCTTGGAAAAAAATGAGGAAAAAGAATCATTGAGAGTGAGGACACCCCTTATTCTAACCTAAACCCTTTATCTTTTTCTTGTATTTGTTTTAATTCTTGTGTAGGCATTCTTGGAGGCAAACCGATGGAGCCTCTACCATGTTCCAAGATGGAAAGACAAGGTGAAGAAGATCTTGAATGTGAGCTTCAAGTTGGAGGGACAATTCATGACACTTCAAGTACATTGAGTGAGCAACATGGCCACTCAAAGATATGTGATAGTTCTTCCTTTGAGCATGTTACTTCCTTGTCTTATGATAGTATTTTTGAAAACTCTAGGCTAGTTAATGATTTATATGATTACAATGTATTTGCAACTAGTGTAGTGTCTTTTGGTCAACTTATGTGTGAAAATGAACCACTAGTTGAGAGTGTTGAAAATCTACATCATGATGTGAGCTCGATTTTCATTGAACCTCTCTTTGGTGAAAATATTGAAGTTGACCTTGTTTGTGGAACTTTTTATGATACCCCACCCATATTTGATAAGGGAGAAGATGAATTGAATGAATATCCCATTCTTCCCTTTGAATGCCTACTTGATAGTGGTGGTCTCTTGTTTGTCGTAGTAAGGATGATCTTGACCTTGCGGAGTCTCTAGTGTATGAGATGGATCGAATTGTTTTCGAACTCCTCAAGTATAAATGACGACTCTAGTTTGGATGACTCACCTTTGATGGTTAGTGGACTTGCTTTCACTAACCCTTTGTTTGAAGTGGTTTTTGATAGAGGCGGTGATGTGTGTCAAACTAGAGAAGAGTGTGAGTTTGAACCTCCATGGTTTGAAAAGCTTAACTCTATAGATAATCCATTGTTTGAGACCTTCCTTGGGAGTTTGTCTAGTGACTAGGGTTGACTTGGAGGTAAATTCAGAGGTGAGAAGGTACCTCTTAGTGTGTGTAAGAGCGCTTCTAAGAAGGGGAGTGGAGTATTTGATGGTAGTTGTCGCTTAAACTATTTTGCATACTCCATTCAATATATCGATCACACTTTGAGTCTTGAGCATGCCAAAGCCGAAGTGTCACCTTGTAATAAAATTTATTTGAAGGCTTGGTGTGTTGATCATAAACTTAGGGATCATAGAGGAATTGATTGCTACATCTTGCGTGTTTCACGTCCTATTGATTTCTTTGCTTGTTTTTGTGTTGGATGTACTTTCCTTTGGAGTCGAGTACGTGTTGTTTCCTTTGGAGACATAAGCTTTTGTAATTGTATTGATGCTTGGCTCTATCATAATAGTGTGTTTTCCACACTTTTGGCACTAACCTACTCTTGTAGTGGGAAGCTTTGTTTGTTTGTGCTTGTTTTGGATGTAGGCTTTGATGGTTTGATTTAAAGGACGAAATCCTTTCTAGAAGGGGAGGATGATGCAATCCAAATTGGCTTAGTTCCCAACCATCAAGAGCCAAGCTCGAGAGCACAAGGAATACAAGTCAAGGGCTCCGGAAACGTCTTGAAGATCATGCATTGGAGCACCATGGAAGGAGGAGCACATAGGCACCAAAGGAGAGGCTCAAGAGACATAAATTGAGGAGCCTCAAGAGGCTACAGGAAGGGGCGGACCGCCTAGTTAATGTGCTGCTCTCTGAATTTTGGGGCGCCTGATTGATGGGCGCGGACCGCCCACTTTTCAGGCTGCGGCGCCTACTTCCCTCTGTTCAGAATCAGGCGGGGCGCCTAGTTCCAAAATGTTTCAAGACTTGTTTTTGTGGTGTAATTCCTATTTTAGCCCTAAGTGCTTCTATTGTATTAATTCCACCTATGGGATTTTAGTCATTTTACACTTATGTATGGGGAAAACTATATAAGCTTCCCTTAGTCTTCCATTTCATAACTTAGCTTGTATGAACAGTTGAAAAGAGAGAGTTAGAAAAGGCCGAGCCTTTCTAGTCCGAAGCTTGAAGCTTCGTAAATCTTGTACGACTTGGAATCTATGGATATTCATCGCTAGTGTGAATTTCTTGTAAGGTTCGAGTTTGATTTCTCCCTTTTGGATAATTAAATTCATGTCTTGAATCCAATTATCTGTTTTTTCTTCCCGTTTTTTGTCTCCCCAATCCTTGTTTCCCGATATCTTCTTTGATATCACGTATCTTACTTTATCGCTTCCGCACTTTATATCGTTGTTTCCTTCCGCTGGTTTAGATTGCATTATGATGAAATCGAAAATACGAAAGCGATAAAGAGATAAAAATGAGACGAGACTCACACGAAAGTTCAAGTAGCAACGAAGAACTTGTTCCGTTATACCCCAAACGATTGGAAAGAATCACCTAACGCTATGCAACTATCCTCAAGAGTCACGTGGCTCGAGCAAATAGAATGATCAGAGACGGATTGAAGAGCAACTTGGATTCATCCAATTGATTCAAGCCAAAATGGTTACAAGGTTCAAGAGCAATGCTCATTAATGTTTTTGTGTTCAAAGTAGGCTAAAGAGCAATAAATGAGAGAGGGGTGTATTTATAACACCCCTTTACAATGTTTTCCTACATTCTGGTCCGCAACTGCTAAAGTGTTCATCGCGATCGCGCAGGAGTATATTCGATCGCGAGGCACACTTAAAAGCTTGGCGCGCGATCGCGCGAGACAAGACGCGAAGGCGAAGACAAAAAAGTTACTCTTCGCGATCACGAAGGTGGTGCACGCGATCGCGAAGAACAAAAGTTCTTCGTCAGGCAGTAAGCTCAGCAGGTGTTCCCCTGTTTTGCCCTGTTTTGCTCCCCTGCTTCCTGCACTGTTTCCTACCCAGTTTCCACATTGATTGAGCTCCAATGCATTGTCTTTAAGTCCTCTCCCGAGCTCATATCATCCATGCCTCTCCAAACCAAGTGTAGGTGAGCGTCTTGTATATCCTTGGCTTGACTTCTAGTGAATGGTCTCGATGCAATTTGGGTTGCATCATCCTCCCCTTCTGGAGAAGATTTCGTCCTCGAAATTAAGGCGTCCTCCTCCAAGGTATCATCACCTACATCAAAAAAAGTCAAGTCACTAACATTGAAAGTGGTCGATACATTGTACTCACCGGGCAAATCTATCACATAGGCATTGTTGTTGATCTTCGACAAGACTTGGAATGGGCCATCGCCCCTTGGTGCCAACTTCCCTTTCCGTTGGTTGGGAAACCTTTCCATGCGGAAATGCACCCAAACCCAATCCCCCTTCTTGAAGTCCACCTTCTTTCTTCACTTGTTTTTCTTGGTTGCTATCTTCTCATAGGCCTCCTCTTCCGCACCTTGGCGTGAAGTTAAAGCAATGCCTTGGCCCGAGCTTTACCTTCAAAATCAACAACCACATCCCTTGGAAAAGGGGTAAGATCAAGAGGAATCAAAGGGTTAAAACCATAAACACACTCGAATGGAGTCATGCCAATCATGCGATGTAAAGTGCGGTTATATGCAAACTCCATGAGTGGTAGCTTATCAATCCAAGTCCCGGCCTTTCCTTTGGTCATAGCTCTAAGTAGAGCTCTCAAAGTCCGGTTCACCACCTCGGTTTGCCCATCGGTTTGAGGGTGGTGGGACGTGGAGAAGAGCAACTTGGTGCCAAGAGCACCCCACAAACACTTCCAACATTCTACCAAAGTTGTCACCATAAGCATCATAATCCCTTCTACCATTTCCTCCAACATTCCCAATGGGTGGCCCTGGACCTCGGCCTCTACCCCTATTCACTTCCTGGCCTCCATTCATAGCTCTCCTAATCGGATAGGGAGCTTTATAATCATCAACATCAAACTCGGCCTCCTCCTCTTCTTGAGCTTCATCAACTTTCTCAAGAGGTGCAATATTTTTACGACTCTAGGGAGTTGGACATTTCCTTGAGGATTGCCCAATAGGTAGGGAATGCCAACTTGTTGGGGATTTGATGCAATCTAAAATGCGGAAGCAATAAATTAAAGATTACCTAAGTAGCAACGAGGAACTTGTCTTATTACAGCTCAAGTGAAAGTCAAGGAATCACCTACGCTATGCAACTATCCTCAAGAGATACCCGACTCTTGCAAATAGAATGATCAAAGACGAATGAAGTTGAACTTGGAATCCACCAATTGAATTCAAGCCCATACAAGGGTTTCAAAGAGAGCATAGCTCATGTTTTTCAATATTCAAGCTTATATAAATTAAATGAAAGCCTAAGGAAGACTTTTATAGTGATCTACAATGCATAAGGAAATGTCCTTAATACCCCAAAAGTGGGTTAAAATAATAGAAGCCACTTAGGGCCAAAGTTGAAATTACACAACAAAATAAAAGGATTTTCGGATGGCTTACATATGGAAACTGGTGCTCCGCCTACTCTAGTAGGCGCCCCGCCTCATCTGGACCTTCAGAGATTGGGCTGTGGACTGGGCGGTCCGCCCATGCACAGAGGCGGTTCGCCTAGTTTCATCTTCAGAAAAGCTGCATCAAAATGGGTGCTCCGCCTGGTTTAGGAGGTGCTCCGCCTCTTAATGTAGGTTCTTGAAATGCCTCAAAATGGGTCTCTCGAGCCTCTCCTTTGTCGCCTAAGGGGTCCTCCTTCCATGGTGCTCCAATGCATGATCTTCAAGTCGCTTTCGGAGCCCTTTACTTATACTCTTTGTGCTCTCATGGTTGGCTCTTGATGGTTGTCTTTTAGGCCCAATTTATATTGCATCATCCTCCCATTCTTGAAAGGATTTCATCCTCGAAATCAAACCATCAAGACCTACAATCAAAGACCCTTCACAAGTAGGTTAGCTTAACAAGAATAAGTGCAAATGGTGTGGAAAACACACTCTTGCGATAGAGCCAAGCATTAATACCCATTAAAAAGCGTATGTTCCCAAAGGACATAATAAATTCTTGGCTCAACAAGAACAAGCACTCACAATCAAAATAATCTAAGAGATCAAGGGCATGCAATCTGTAGCAATCAAATTCTCTAAGACCCCTAAGCTCATTACCAACATACCAAGCCTCCAATGCATTTTCACCACATTGTAGCACAACGGCTTTGGCACGCTTAACAATCATGGCATGATCAATATATGGGATGGAGTAAGCGCAATAGCTCAATCTACCACTAGCATCAATCACTCCACTCCCCTTCTTAAAGCACTCTTACTAACACCAAGAGATACCCCTGCACCTCCAAACTCAACATCTAGACAACCCTCCTCACAAGACAAGTTCTTAAGAAATGCATTGATAATGGCTTCTTCCTCTTCATAAATCCAACAATCACGAGTAGGGTCAATAGAAGAATCACCCACTTCGCTCAAATTCTCAAACAAGGAGTTGTTTATGGGTTCAAACCCTTTACACCACGGAGGTTCTAACTTATTCTCAACTCTAGTCCGATACAAATCACCCCCACAAATAAAGTTGCACTCAAACAAAGGATTAGTAAAAGTAGACATCTCAACTTCATTTTTAAACATGGGTGAAGTGTTAAGACTAAGTTCATCACTCACATTTGAGGAGTCATCATAGACAACCTTGTCCAACTCATACAATTTGGACTCCTCAAGGTCACTATCATCCTTACTACGACACACAAATCCACCAAAATCAATTATATCTACAAGGGCAGAGTCAAATAACTCGTCTTCGCCTTTATCAAATATAGGTGGGGTGTCATAACAAGGGTCACAAGACAGGTAAATTACCACTTTTCACAAGACAAGAAACTATCATGTTCATGAAAAGATGAATTACTTACAATTGAGTTGCTTCCTTGAGCACCCATAGCATTTGAAGTATCATGTTCAACTTCCTTTTCATGAAGCTCGCAATGAGGATCTTCATCACCTTGCCTTCCTTCCTTTGCACATGGTTGAGGCTCCACTAGCTTGCCTCCAAAAGTACCTACACATAAGCCAAAATAAGTAGTAGGAAGAAGATATAGCATTGTTAGAACAAAGGGTATCCTCACTCTCATTTTGTCTTTCCTCTCCTCTACTTTTTCTCATTTTTCTCTCAAGGCCAAGTGTAGATTCGGGTGAAAATCCACTCACATCACTCCTCACTTCCTCTCCTTTTTCCTCTCAAGGATTGTCACCGGTCACTCCCTCACTCCTCTCTTTCTTTTTTCTCTCATGTTCAAGTTCAATGGAATGAGAATCAATATTGTATTCATTTGTAGTGGGGTGACCCTTCACTTGTTTCAAATCATCACCTTGGGGATTGCCCAAGTTCTGGGGAATGCCCACTTGTTGGGGAATGCCCAACGGTTGGGGAGTGCCCAACACACTATCACAAGTTCCTTCTCCAGCCTCTTTTGAGACACTCGGGGTCTCTTCTCTTTCAAGGCTCTCAAGTCTCGCACTTATTTCTCTCACCTCGGCCAAGAGAGTGGCCAAGAATCTCACCGGGACCCTAATGGTATCGTCGACGTCTCCGGCCATATACCTACAAAAATCAAAGACAAGAAGAGATTAGAGTAAAAGTCCTCACTCGCTCCCTCACCTTTGAATATCACTTGGGTACACTAAAATTTGGAGTAGGTTCGCTCAAGCTTGATTCAAAGGCTTTTTCATAATTGAACAACTCAATAACCAATCAAATTTACAAGAACCAAATTGAAACGACCTCGGTTAGTCATTTCGGAAGTTAAGACTCTTATTGGCGTGCCGATAATTTTAAAATATTCGTAATATCCATTGGGATTTATCTGTAAATTTGAGCTAAATCAGACCTCGTCTGGTAGGCATCGGAAGAAGGTTTCAGTTTTTATTGTCGATAAATATTAAAAAGAGATTTTCGAGCTCGGTTTTGGCGAATGAGCTCAGATTCGAAATTCGAAAGCGCCGTTAGGTTCGTATGATTATTTGTGACTTTTGTAAACTTTTGACAGTGCATTTCGATGTTGTTCGGCTAGTTTCCGCTAAAATGCCGAAAGTTAAATAATTTGACATTTTTCCATTTAAATTCGCATCTTGAATTTCGGGAGTCCGATTTGAGATCCGTCTTAGCGAGTATGCTACACATATTTTGTATAACTTACTTGAAAAATTTGGGATCATTTCGACTTCTCTAGGGTTCAATTTTAATTTTAATCGTCGTAGCGAATTAAAATAAAATAAAAAATTAGAATGTCGGCTAGCTTTGGGATTTATATCCCTTAGCTTCATTTTAATACAGAAAGGCATAGAACGAGAAACAGAGGCCAACAACACAAAGAGAAAGGGGAAAAAGGGAAAAAGGAGTAGAAAAATAGTGGAATTTCTACCCCAAATCTGCAGGTAATGATGTTAACTTATTATCTTAGCTTATTACGGGTGTTTGAATATGTTATAATGGTAAAACTTGGAATATTATACACTGTTTTAATAAGTTCAATTAATAGTTTAAAGGGTCAAATGGACCCCGATAATGGAATTGATTATATATTCGTACTCAGTGAGTTATGGGCAACATATAAATGTAATTTATTTAGGGTTTGGTTATGTTACCTTAAACCCTGTAGATAGGCCTGGCTTGCATATTGCATATGCAAATAGGGTATCAGGTTCTAACTGGATTGCCCTAAGATTTGAGGAATGAAGCCTTTAGCCTAAATTGATATATTTTTCTGCTTATTGAATAGAGTGGGATCGTGTGGCATGGAAACCAAAGGATAAAGCGGTATTTGATTAGCCTTACTAACTTTTGGAAGAGGTAAGTGTTTGTATCAATTTATTTGGAGACCCTTGGCCTTGTGGATATTCTACCACGTGTTCCTTACGTTTGTATCTGCCGGTAGGCATACTCATTACGCCTTAGCTTTGAATTTACATCGTATATTATATGTTATGCCCTGTTGTTGGTATTGCAACTAGCATATTAGCATTGCATTCTGGTTTTGAGCATGGCATATACTTCCCGGTTGGCGATGAGAGTCCCGCACCGGTGAAGGCTCATTATGGCATATACTTCCTGGTTTGCGATGAGAGTCCCGAGCCGGTGAAGGGTCATTATTGCATTTACTTCCCGGTAATCGATGAGTGTCCCGTGGCGGTGAAGGGTCATTATTGCATATACTTCCCGGTAATCGATGAGAGTCCCGATCCGGTGAAGGGTCATCATTGCATATACTTCCCGTTAAAATAGATGAGAGTCCCGAACCGTGAAGGGTCATCATTGCATATAATTCCCGGTAAACGATGAGAGTCCCGAGCCGGTGAAGGGTCATCATTGCATATACTTCCCGGTAATCGATGAGAGTCCTGAGCCGGTGAAGGATCATTACTCCATATATCTCCTGGTAGACGATCCCGCGCCGGAGATAGGTATCAGGCATATGCGACTACATTGCATCGTACCGCATTCATCCCATTTCATTGCACCGCATACTGACTATTGTGTGTATAGTGTTGTGTTTTATGTATGCGGTATGTATACAATGTCGTGGATATATCTCAGTTTGCCTATATATTTCTGGCTCATATTCTGGGTTGCGGGGATCGGGTTGCACGCCGCAACGGTATAAATGGATGGATCGGGCTGCACGCCGTAACAGGATGAATATATGGATCGGGTTGCACGCTGCAACAGGATGTATTTTTTATTGTTGATGTGTTCGGGATACCTATATGTTTTGGCTATCTTACGTTCCTGGTTGTTGATGAGTTTGTCATTCCATACGTATTTCTAGTTATTATCAGGGTGAGCCAGCTTTTATTCTGCATGCCAACAGTTTTATGTTTATTATTTCAGTTGCATTTTGCTCTCTTCATGAGGTATTTGTCATCTTCTGTACTCTTAGATGTCTAGGCTGGATAGCCTTAAACCTAGTATGTTGGGTAGTCAACTGCAATTCCTTTTGTATAGCTTAGAGGTATCAGTATGTCTATGTTTTTTTTAAAGTCTTGTCCTTATTTATGAATTGTTATATTTATTTTCCTAATTTAAATGGTAAGGGTTTGCCCGCGGGGTCTAGGGGAGAGTGTCGGGTGCCCGCACAGCCTAACCGGATTCCGGGTCGTGTCACAAATACTCTTCGGGAAGAGTGGAGTTGATGGGAGTCGATGATTGCTAGGCTATATAGGTGAGCACTTGAAGAAAAAATGTACTACGAGTCTTCTTTGATTTCTAATCACCACTAAGCACGAGTATCCTAAACGCTCAATGAACTAGTACTAGTAAACTAGGAGTGTTACTTGAAAAATACTAGCGTGAAGTGATACAAGTCAACAAAATTCGAAAACCTACGAAAAACATCTACCCGGACACGTTCCAAAAACAGGCCCCCGCCTCTGTAAACAGGCGGTCCGCTTGATTTTTCACAGTGTGTTGTAGGCGGTCCGCATAGAAAAGTGGGCGGCCCACCTAGTGAGATCCAGAGACTTGTACCAAAGTGGGAGGTCCGTCTCTGTAAGTGGACTGCCTACTGGAGTCCCGCAGCTCCTTCAACAACATGTTCTTGGCTCAATAGCACCAGAAAAATACAATGATTTCTACTTGTTTTTGTAATCTAATGGTACCCAAAGTTGTTATTGATGATTCCCAACAATCCCCAACAATCCCCAATGGTTTTTAGATCCAAACAAACAACAATAACCAAGAATCAATGATTTTCAAGTTTCAAACAAGGGTTTCAAAAAGTTGGGATTCAAATCTTCAAATTTCGTTTCACAACTTCAAATCATGAGATATCGATACCAAATTAACGGATTTTCAATAAAGATCAACCCCTGATAACAAACATCAAAGAAATCATCACAACCAAGAACTTCTATCAATTTTTTTGTGATTTTCTAGTTTTTGAATTTTTTTGTTTTTCTTCTTTTTCTTCTTTTTCTTCAAGAGCAACAAGAACAAGAACAAGAATGAGGATTCGTAAGAACGAAGCCTAGCAATTCTCTCATACCAACTGATGCAATCTAAAATGCGGAAGCAATAAAGTAAAGATAAGAACGAGACAAGACTTGAACGATTACGTAGCAACGAGGAACTTGTCTCGTTACACCTCAAGTGAATGTCAAGGAATCACCTACGCTATGCAACTATACTTAACAGAAACCCGGCTCTTGCAAATAGAATGATCAAAGGCGGATGAAGTTCAAATTGGAATCCACCAATTGAATTCAAGCCCATACAAGGGTTTCAAAAAGAGCATAGCTCATGTTTTTCCATATTCAAGGTGATGTAAATGAAATGAAAGCCTAAGGAAGACTTTTATAGTGTTCTACAATGCATAAGAAAAATGTCCTATATACCCTAAAAGTGGGTTAAAACAATAGAAGCCACTTACGGCCAAAGTTGGAATTGCACAACAAAATAGAAAGATTTTGGGATGGCTTGCACAGGGAAGTTGGTGCTCCGCCTACTCTAGTAGGGGCCCCGCCTCATCTGGACCTTCAGAGATTGGGCTGTGGACTGGGCGGTCCGCCCATGCACAGAGGCAGTCCGCCTAATTTCATCTTCAGAAAGGCTGCATCAAAATGGGCGCTCCGCCGTGTTTAGGAGGGGCTCCGCCTCTTGTTGTAGGCTCTTGAAATGCCTCAAAATGTGTCTCTCGAGCCTCTGCCTTGTTGCCTATGGGGTCCTCCTTTCATGGTACTCCTATGCATGATCTTCAAGTCGTTTCTGGAGCCCTTTACTTGTACTCTTTCTGCTCTCGTGGTTGGCTCTTGATGGTTTTCGTTTAGGCCCAATTTATATTGCATCAGCACATGCTTATTTCTAGAAAGATCATCCTTTAGCTTTTGTTACCTAACCAATCCGGCAAATTATTTCGGGGCAATGGTTGAGCCACTTGTACCTTCACCGGTTTCAAGTTGGACACTCGGGGTCCTTCTTTCAAGATTTTAAAGTCTTAATGGGATCATCACCTTCACTAGCCATGGTACCTACGAAACAAGCAAACGGTTAGTGAAATAACCTCACACACACCTTACTTGAATGTCACTCGGGTACACTCGTTTAGTGGTGGGGAATATATAACTCAAGCTTGAACCAAAGTTGAACACGTAGTTGAACCACGTTTCTAATCAACAACCCAGCAATCCACAAGATCAAGCACTCTTCAGGACGAGTGGAATTGATAGGACTCGATGGACGCTAAGCTCTTTAAGTGCGGACTTGAAACAAATGGTTTTACGAATTCTTCTTTGAGCTCTACTCTCCACTAAGCACGATAATCCTAAAGGCTCAAATGATTAGTACTAATCGAGTAGGAATGTTACCCTAATAGTACTAAACAGATGCAATGCAATCAAATAAAACACGAAATCCTAAAAGAAAACTACCTAAAACCACGCTACAGGGTCAGGTGGAGCGCCCCATGACCAGGCGAAGCGCCCAAATTTTGGTGCAGCGAGCAAGTCAGGCAGAGCGCCTAAACCACTGTACAACCAGGTGGAGCGCCTCCAATCCAGGCGGAGAACCCACTGCTGTTCTTCAGCTTTTTCCAACAATGCGTTTCTTCAATTTTTGTCCAAATTTTGGATCGATTTCACTGTGTTTTGTCAAAATTCAAGGTACCCAAAGTTGCTTTTCACTAACTCCAACAAACCCCAATAGTTTTTATCACCAGAAAAACAATAAACAAGTGCACAATCATGATTCAAAGTGTTCAAACTAGGGTTTCAAAAAGAGGGGTTTTGTTTCTGCAAACTTTTGTTTCATAATTCCAAATCACAAGATATTGGTACCAAATTAACAGGCTTTTGATATAGACCAAACCTTAATCACAATCAATCAATGGGTCAATCAATCCATGAAACACAAGCAATTTTTTTTTGTATTTTCTTCTTTTTCAAACACCAACAACAAGAATCTAATATTGAAACTAAATTAGGCACGATAAACAATGGTCTAGAATTTGTAGAAACAAATCTCGAGCCTTGCTTTGATACCAAACTGATAAGGATCAAAATGCAGAAACGAAAATAAAAGGATAAGGAGCAAGATGGATGTTGAACTCCCTACGAAGTAGCCACGAAGAACGGGTTTCGTGACACCTTCGACTTGGGTCAACAACAACCTATGCTATGTGGACAATTCTCAAGAGCAACCGGCTCTTACAAATAGCCTGGTCGGGTTGGAATGAGGGTCAATTAGTGCAACCAATTGATTCAAGCCAAAAATAAAGGGTTCCATTCATAGAGAAATCTCATCTTTTAAGTGTTTGTTCAATATCAAAGGTAAACTAATGAAGTAAATGAGTGCTTGAAGTATTTATAGAGTCTTCTCAAGCCTAGATAATGACTAATACGCCCCTACAAGTTGGGTTTAATGAAATAGACCACGCAGGGTCAAAATAGTAAAAGGCTACTAAAAAATTCCAGAATGCAGCGTGTTGGGCGGAGCGCCTGAAATTAATTCATTTTAAGGCAGAATGTTCTTTGGGCGGAGCGCCCAACTGCATGGCTTCCTGGGTGGAGTGCCTAAGGCTCAGGAAGTGCGCCTGGTTGGTGTGGCAGAGCGCCTCTTCCTTGGGCGGAGCGCCTGGACCTGAGATCAAGTTGTACTTCTTAACATTGCTTCCAAGGATCCCATCTTCAAGCCCCTTCCACACTAAGTGTAGGTGAGCGTCTTGAACCTCTTTGGCTTGGCTCCGGGTGAATAGTCTCGTGGTAGTTTTCCCCTTATCAAAGTACGGGACTCATCGTCAACTAGGAGATGTCTCAAGATTCATAACTTATCAGTATTCCTCTATCCTCAATTGATAACCATATCTCATTCGGAGCATTTATGCTCACTACCACTTAGCCTAAATCTTAATAGCTGATATGCATGATAATAATAGAGTTTCTATCCTCATAATAACATTTATATGATATAGCCTCACAAATAATATTTATATTAATAGAATATGTTACAACTCATATATCTAAACTGATGTATATTGCGCTAATGAAATTTTACGTATGATTTAACTAAATCTAAATCCATAATATGGCTATATATGATGTTTATATGTTGAATATAAATTTTGAGAAAAATTAGATCTAAGTGATGGAAAATCGAGAGAAGAATTGTCATGTAACGAGCCATTTTGAGCAATTAAATTGTATGCTCTACAATGTCATTTTAAGACATACTTAATACCAAATTGAAGGTATTGGAATGTAGTTTCCAACATTTTTTCCTGTCTGCTTAGACATGGTCCCGATAAAAAGATATGAGTGTTGGAAAAAAGGCCAAAAGAAGGGATATAAGTGCAAAATTAGGCTAGAAGTGAAATATTTTGAACGTAAAAGAGAAACTTATCTCTTTACTCCTCATTTCCAGAAGATTCATGAGGGGAACATACCCTTCATGAGGGTGTGAGCCATTCTTAGGTTTTTGAAGGAATACCGCTGATCACGCCAACTACGCCCTATAAAAGGGACTAAGCGGTCACAACAAATATAGCTAAGTATTTAAAGTCCCGAGGTCGAATCCCACAGAGAACACTCGAAATCTAGTTGCTAATCAAACTAATTTATCTAACCAATTAACTTCGAGGTTTTGTATTTGTATAATGGCTTCAATATAACAAAAGTAAACAACAAAGTATTAAGAAATAAATTAATCAAGAGAAGCCTAGGATTGATCTACCCAATTCCTGCATATGTATTAGAATAATGTTTTAACAAATTCAACTTGGTTCTTCCTATTGAACGCTTGCTCCAAATTCACAACTATTCCCTCCCATGTAATAGTTGTAACTTTCACTAACTAATTTTTTAATTAATTAATGAAGATACATAGGACTACAAGTATAGTTCACAATCAGGGACAATGATCACAAATCACCTTATTGACAACCTAAGTAATACCATGATTTTAGGTTGAAATATTGCTAAGTGTTTAACTCAAACCTATGAATCTTTTCCTAGGCACACAAGAATAATGAGAGCAATCAATTGGGGGCCCTTCCAATTAAGATAAATCAAAACATAAACACTTCGATAGGAAGAATTCACAAGTTTCATTAATTATCATAAATATTCATAGCACATAAGTATTGGAGTGGTTCAATCAACCCTAGAATGGGTAAATTAGTCACTCATACTCATAATAATCATGTCAACGTAATTCATGAATAATTAAATTATAAAAAGTAAGGAAGAATATAGGAAAAAACTCTGTTCTTGAAGTCTCCAAAGCTCTAGCCTCCTTTTTGTTTCTTTCACAGTGTAGAATTCATAAGGGAGGCAAGAGAAGCTTTTATACCTTTTAGGAAACTAAGAAAAAGTACCAAAAAGTCCTATTATTTTCTTCCACAAAACGCACACGCAAGTATACGTGGTCGACAAGTAATAAGGTGATAAGTAGAGTATCGTTCCCACGAGGACTATTCAGACTGGACTCCTAGCAAACAATTTTCTATTAACTATTCAGGGATCTTTTTCGATGATGATTGTGAAATTTACTAACTAAAGGAAATAATTAAAAACAAGTAATTAAAATCAAGTAATAGAGAGCAAATTATAGGTTGTTATCAATAACGGAGAAATGGTCCAAGGTCAGAGTTACGAACAATCCAGTTGAGTTTTCCAGTTGATTCTACTTCTTGATTTCCTGGATTGCTAACTAATAGGTTAATTGTACCCATGAGAACCTTTCAATTCTTCACGGTCTATGCATGCTACTCCAATCCCTATATGTCTATGGGTTGAATCAGGTGCACGCATTAACGAATTCTGTGATTAGTTAAGCTAGGCGAGCAAGTACATGTCTATCCTACTCAAAAATTAGTTCCCCGATGCCCGGGTTCACAATCTAGCTCTACTCTTTCTTATTGCGTTCATAAATTCCCTCTTTCGAGTTCAATCTAAAAACCATAGATAGTGTTCAATTATCAAGCCTCAATAATCAAACAATTAGGATCAACAAAGAATAAACAATCCGTAATGGTAAATCAATATATAGAAATCAACTTTCAAACATCAACCTTCATGTATTTGCTCTAAACCTAGAACGAACGAACTATAGAATTAAGGAGAAGAATAAGAGAAAGAACTTGTTTAGAATGACATCTAGGGCTCCTCCCCTCTCCTCCAAAACTTGCTCCAAAGTCTGAATTTCTATCAAAAACTAAGTAAAAGAGTATTTATAGGGTTTACAAAGGCCTGGTAATAAGTTAGACCTAAGCCTAGATGAAATAGGACGTCAAAATACGCTCCAGGGGCGCTATAACGGGCGCCGCGCGCCCCCGACCGCGCTGGGACAACCAGTGGACGTCGAAACTTGGACGCTTTTGGCCCGCACCGCATGAGAAATCGCGCCAGGCACTGGGCGCTATAAGTGGCGCGCCACGTGCCCCACAACGCCAGGCCAATTTTTTGTTTCCTTACTCCTTTGGTCACTTCGTGTCGTGCCTTCGTGTGCTCGATCCAATACTCAATCAAAATCCAATATTTTCTTGCTCGATCATGCTCTTTAAAGCTCCAATTGCACTGCATAACAACCTACATACACACAACATAAAATTAGTGCAAAAGCACATTCATAAAGCATAAAACGGGCGAATAAAGTATCCAAACATAAGGAAATATTAAGGAAACATTGGCATAAAATGCCAAACATCAACAAGTTTCTGCTCCGCGTGGTGCCCGCATGCCACACGGATTCAATTTCATCAGGTAATTCAGCTTGCGTGATGCTCGCGTATTTAACCTAAATGCGCTGAAATTTTTCTCCACTCCTAAGCAAAAATTCTATTACTTCCCGTGTCACTCTCGTGGCACACGAATCACTTGAAATCTGTAATATCTCCACTTTTAACTCCAAAACTTGCACTTTCTTGCTCAATTCACCATGTTCAATTCCTACAAAACCAAACAACTCAATTAGTATCAAATCTTGATGGTTTTGCATATAAACTCTTAAATTTACTATTAGAGCATGATAAAAAACACCATCTAAATATAGGTAATATAGCTAAACATCACCACCCCACACTTGGATTTTTGCTCGTCCTCGAGCAACTTATACCTTGAACTCAAGATACACCAAAAAACTCACATAATGACTTGGGTTTATATAGGCACTTAACAAGTTGTATATGCACTCATTATGCTTTATTCGTACGAAATCCCTGCCAAGAATATTTAAAAAATCGAATTGAAGCATGAAGTCATCGTTCCATCATCCTGACAAAATGGAATAAACAATCAAGAGTACCAAATCAACCTCCCAGTCCCACATCAACTCCACATTTGCTCAGTAAGTTATGCAAGTGCTCGCTCTATTCAAGAGACTAATAAAAAAGCCTGCTTCTCGTAAATCATGTGCCCTCACAATTAATTTCATCTTTAATGAAAGAATTCACTCAAGAGAATGATCATGGACAAATAGTTAATATATAGATGAAGCACTCACTCTCAGAAAATAACTCACATGCAACACAAGACGTACCATAAGTTTGTCCTTAGTGTAGAACTCGACTAATATCCATCTACTCGGCTAAGTTCAGTTAGGAATTTTTAGGTTTTACTGTAGGCAATGGGACAGGTAGGATACATAAGTAATAGTGACTAACCACCCCAAGTAATTTAATACACCACAATTAATTCAAATATTTTTCCTCCCAACCAATCTTTCTTTTACCAGCACAGAGACAACTTTTACCAACATTTTTCACTAAGCAAAGGTAGGAGCTAATGATAGGGACTACTCTTTTTTTCACACATTTTCTTTTTCATTTTTCAATTATTGCACAATATCTCAAGCTTTCACTTTATTTTCTTTTTCTTCTTTTTTTTCTAGTAAATCCATCCAAATAGCATCCTCCTAAGTACCTTTTGTATTCCTCCAACAACCACACTTTCCCACTTTGTTCACTAGCCTTTTTGGCTCATAACACTACAAGCAACTCTTAAATATTTAATACAAGAACTAGGAATCCCAATGGTTATCAAAGAAAAGGCTACAGGCTCAAAAGGGTTGGCTAAGGTCAAACTTCACTAGTAAATATCTAATTCTGAAGCTTCATACAAATTGTGTCTATGAAAGGAATGCCTATATCACTTCCTAACCGAGCAAACTTCCCATTTTGCTTTCCACACACACCGGGCAAGTTCTAGACATCAAGTATTAAACATGGAGAAAACAGAATCCTCACTCACACATGGCACATAACCTACTCAAAATTGCTCAATTTCCGCTCTCAAACAAAGCAAACACACACAAGCTCTCATGTAAATCTAGAGTCAACATCATGGTCATAGGCTTCAAACAATGCACTCAATTTTTCTCAAGGCAAGTGGATTATGATATAATATATGCATGAAGTTCACATGCCCCAAATCAAGTATCTATATAAAACTAGTCAAAGTGGAGCTAAGACTCTCCCATCCATTTACTATACTCTAATCATAAAAAAAAAATTATCTACCTATACTCGGTTAAAACTACTTCCTTTGGAAAAGAACCGATGCACAAAGAAAAACCAAAGGGGATTATTAATATAAATAAGAAGACTCCCGCCCCACACTTAAAATCATGCATTGCCCTCAATGCATTAAAAATAAAACTAACAGTGATAGAGAAACTCCCTAGAGCTCTAAGCCCACAGAACATCCTTGTGAGCTTCCTTAGGACATGGGGTACTCAGACTTCCCCCAAGCAGGACATCCTCAACTAAACATATGGGGTTGCAAGCACCCCACACTTGGACTTCAAACCAGTCAAAACCTGCAAATCAAAGAAATTCACCAAGTAATATCCTTCAAAAGATAACATTTTCTTTTGTATTTTTTTTTCTTTTTTAATTTTTTTAATTTTTTTTCTTTTTACTTGAATACAATTACAATTACGGGTTGCCTCCTGAGAAGCGCCTTAGTTGTAGTCATGGTACGATATTATATAGGCTCTACTCATGGTTTATCCAGGCTCGCATGTATGCACACACGAACAATTCGCATCATCGCAATGTCCCTTCTGCAGTTTACCAATGTCAACATCTATTTCTTCATCATATAGCTTCAAGGTCATCTTCCCCTTGTCAACATCAATTACTTCTCTACTAGTATCTTAGAATGGATGACCTAAGATAATTGGAACATCTTTACCAACATGGCAGTCAAGAACCACAAGATCTACTAGAAACATGAAACTACCCACATGCACAAGTACATCCTCAACTATTCCAACAAGTTGTTTTTGCCTCCTATTTGCCAGCTGGATCCGCATTGAAGTCTCTCATACCAGTCAGACCCAGCTTGTTGTATACTTCTAGTGGCATCAAATTAATGCTTGCACCAGAATCACATAAGGCCTTACCAATTGTGAGATCACCAATAGAGCTTGGGACTTGAAAACTACTAGGATCTTGCTTCTTTTTAGCTACAGGCTTTGTGATGACACTGCACACCTTATTCTACTCGACCATCTCTACCTCATTAAAGTCAACCTTCTTAGAAAGAAGATCTTTTAACAATTTTGCATATCCTGGCACCTCTCGCATAACCTCCATGAAAGGAATAGTAAGCTTCAATTGTTTTAACAAATTAAAAAACTTATTAAACTTCAAATCTTTTTGTTGCTTTGCCAACCTTTGAGGAAAAGGAGGTGGTGGTGTTTTTGCGTTGGAGTTCTGCTCCCTTGACATTTTAGCTTGTTCAACCATCCTCTCGGCTTCTATATCAAGTTCTTTGGCAATTACCTTCTCAGTACCAGGACCAAGTTTATGAGTAGTCTATTTCTCAGCATGAAAATTGCAGTTAGTTTGGTAGAGTCATCAACAGGCTCAATGTTTGGAACAGTAGGTAGTTCTCCATTAACTAATTCATGCTCCTTGTCCAAGTCTCTACCATTCCTAAAAGTGGCCGGCATTAATTGATAAGGATTTGGATCCTTAGGATTCACCACAGTGTCGCCCGGCAATGCACCTTGAGGTCTATTATGTAACGCTAGGGACAGTTGTCCCAACTTGGTCTCTATACCTTTTATTGCAGTGTCATGTCCTGTTACTTGGTCTTGAAGCTGCTTATTAAATTCCATCATAGCCTGCACCATAGTCTTAATCTCAGCTATATCATTCGCTTGCTGTAAGGGTAAAGTTGTTTGTTGCTGCACTGGCCAAAATTGACCCCGTTGATTGTATTGTCGGGGTTGCCCATAATTCACGAAGTTCACATCTTCAGTACCAGAAAGCAAATTAGCATCAGGAAAATTACAAATATCGAGGACTTTAGTCTTAGCCCATGAGTCCACTTGGTTAACAGATTTAAGCATCTTCTCGTTTAGTTGTTTCGACACAACATCAAACATAGTCTGCAACTTTGACATTTGTTCTTCCATTGCAGAATTAGTACCAATAGCTAAAGCCCCCGTACATAGGCCAATAGATGCATCTCTTCTAAGCCAGCCTATGTTTTCAGCCATCACATAAAGCAGGGCCTTCGCTTCAGCAAATGTTTTACTCAAGATACTCCTCCAGCTGCTGCATCTAAAGTGCCCTTAATTTGATCTCCTATGCCTATGTAGATCCTTTGCCCCAGCATTTGGTCAGGAATACCATGATGAGGACACTTTCTAAAAAAATCTTAAAATCTCTCCAAAGCTTCTGGGAAAGTCTCTAGTGGGTTCTGCCTGAACATAAGTATCTCATCAACTAGTCTGGTAGTCTTATTGGGTGGAAAGAACTTTCTCATGAACTTTATCACCAACTCATCCCAAGACCTAAGAGAATTAACTATCAATGAGTCCAGCCAATCACTGGCATCTTCCGTTAGAGAGAACGTGAACAACATCAATTTCACAAACCTCTGCTAGCAGTCTAGCTTATTTTGAGTTTCAAAAACCCTTATGAACTTTTTCAAATGCTTTTGAGGATTATCAGTAGTTCTACCTGCAAATAAACCAGCATTAGCAAGCAAAGCCACCATCGTTTGGGGTGATGTAAAAATTTGCTGCCTCGAATGTTGGGAGCAGAATAGCAGACGCCAGATTCTCAGCCACATGTTGTGCGAAAACATTAAGAGCCAAATCTTGAGCCATCCTTAGTTCTTTGGGATCTGAACTTTCAATTGTGTACACCAAAGAGACGAAATAAAGATAACAAGAGTGAAGTTAATACAAAAATAAAATAGATATCTTAACAACTAAATAACACTGTGTTCCCTGGCAACTAGCGCCGAAATTTGATAATCCCCTACTATGCCCAATAAAAGGGACTAAGCGGTCGCAGGAAATATAGCTCGGTATTTAATGTTCCGAGGTCAAATCTCACAGAGAACACTCGAAATCTAGTTGCTAATCAAACTAATTTATCTAACCAATTAACTTCGAAGTTTTGTATTTGTCTAATGGTTTCAATGTAACAAAGTATTAAGAAATAAATTAATTAGGAGAAGCCTAGGATTGATCTACCCAACACCTACCTATATGTTAGAATAATATTTTAACAAATTAAACTTGGTTCTTCTTATTGAACACTTACTCCAAATTCACAACTATTCACTCCCATGTAATAGTTGTAACTTTCACCAACCAATTTTCCAATAAATTTATGACGATACATAGCACTACAAGTATAGTTCACAATCAGGGTTAATGGTCACAAATCACCTTATTGACAACCTAAGTAATACCTTGGTTTTAGATTAAAATATTGCGAAGTGTTTAATCCAAACCTATGAATCTATCCCTAGACCCACAAGAATAATGGGGGCAATCAATTGGAGGCCCTTACAACTAATAGCAATCAAAACATAATCACTTAGGTAGGAAGAATTCACACCTTTCATTCATTAAAATAAATATTCATAGCACATAAGTATTGGAGTGGTTCAATCAACCCTAGAATGGGTAAATTAACCACTCATATTCATAATAATCATGTCAATATAATTCATGAATAATTAAATTGTAAAAAGTAAGGAAGAATTTAGGAAAAAACTCTATTCTTGAAGTCTCCAAAGCTCTAGCCTCCTTTTTGCTTCTTTCCCAGTGTAAAATTCATAAGGGAGGTAAGAGAAGCTTTTATACCCTTAGAAAACTAAGCAAAAGTACCGAAAAATCCTATTATTTTCGCCCAGAAGTTTCTGCTCCGCGTGCCACGCGGACTCAATTTCTTCAAGTGATTCAGCTCGTGTGGTGCTCGCGTATTTTGCTTAAATGCGCTGAAATGTTTTCTCCACTCCTAGAAAAGACTCTATTTCTTCTCATTTCACTCGCGTGGCATACGAATCACTTGAAATCTTTAATATCTTTACTTTTAACTCCAAAACTTGCAATTTCTTGCTCAATTCACCATGTTCAATTTCTACAACCCCAAACAACTCAATTAGTATCAAATCTTGATAATTTTGCATATAAACTATTAAATATACTATTACAACATGATAAAAATACCATCCAAATATAGGTAATATAGCCAAACATCAACTGCTAATTCTAACTCGAAATTGAAGACGGATTCCATCAAAATGCTCTACGCAATTAAGATAACATCATGTGACCTTCAATTTCGTCTATAACTTGAAGTTTGAGGATGCTTCATAACCAAGTAAAATCTGAATTTGGTGGATTTTAGCTCAATTAAGCATGGAAAAGCTTGGCAAGAAAAGGAAACAAGGTTTGGGAGCTAAACTAGTGAGGTATGTAAGGTCTATCTTCTTCTTTCGACTAAGGCATTTCATAGTAGCTCTCCAAGCTTGTTTTGCCTTCAAAATTTAAATAAATCGTGGTGAGCATGCATAGAATCATTTTACCCTTGTATAAGTAGATTTTATTGAAAAAATCCCAGGTAAATGGGTCACAAATCAGCCCCAAAGAGCAGCATAAAAGATGGCTCGAAACTTGAAAACCCATTATTTTAACTCCGTACAACCGTTAGTAATTTGAGTATAACTTTTTGTAAAAAATTTATATCGGAGTGATTTAAGATTCTTTGGAACCCCAATAAAAATATATAAAACTTTCATGAAGACCATAAAGTCTACAGTTTCTATTTAGACCCAAAACATTACGGCGTAATAAAGGACAGCGGTGCTGTCTAAAAATTCTATGCGACTGTGGCATTGTTTCGCCGTCCGATCGTTTCGTTTTGTTGTTAATTCAATATTTTTATGTAATCCCTTAGCCAATACATATCCTATATCATCCCTTGTGAATGCGTAAGCTAATATAGTATGTATAGATGGTCAGTTTCATCCTAAATCAATAGTAGAAGTCTCAGTTCTAAGTTATAAAATGGTTGGTCAACAATACGTTCATAATTCTGTTTTGTCGCTCGTTTTGTGGATAGCTGAATTTCCTTTTGCTCGTTGTTATCATCTTGGCTTGGTATCCATTCCCATTTATATTGTACTGTTGGTTTGTTTTTGAGGATCATCCAGTTTTAGGGGAAACTCTGCCGAATTTTTTATAGAAATCTAAAGAGTTGGATAAATTCTGAGTTCGAGGTTGTGTCTACGATTCCATCTAGGATTTTCTTATCATTCCCTTAAGTTCATATCTATTGTTACCACTTGTGTTATTCCTCATACATTCTTATGCTTATATAATTATCATATTATATGTGATTTGGAGTCCCCTAAATAGTTTGACATTGGACACACAGTCCGGTCACGTGTGATACTACCAGTCTAGGGAACACAGTCCGACTGGTTCAAGTGGGAGTTGAAACACCTAGTATGACCGGGTGTCATTCATTCACTAGAAAGACTAGGTATTATCGGCTGGGAGGATATAGCCCATAACACTCGCAAGGTTCCAGCGAGGCTATTTCAGTGATAGATTACAGTCAGTTCTCAGTATAGTCTAGTTCAGTCTTCAGTTCCAGATCCCCTTAGACCGCAGTTTATACTCAGATCACATTTTAGATTTCCAGCTATATTGCTATACTTCAGTACAAATTTACAGATTTACATTCCAGTCTTACAGTTTTATCCAGTAGTTACGTTATATATTATCGGCTAACATATTTTGTACATATCGTACTTACGTCCTCTCTTATGCTCTGCGTTTCATGCTACACAGGTACAGACAGATCAGATCTTGAGCCACATTAGTTGTAACGACCCTCAAATAGTCGTTACGGGATCCGGGACCTCGATTTGCGTGTCAACAGTCCCAAAAGCTCCGTTAGGTCATTTATGACCCGTCTGTGAAATCTGAGTCGAAACGGAGTCCGTTTGATAGGTTTTCGAGAAAAGGATCCGTTTATGAAATTCCGGAAAGGAATTTGGGGTTTCGATAGGTCGTTTTGAGTAAACGAACCCCGATGGAAAATCCGAGCGCACCGTTAGGTCCGTCTAGTCATTTATGATATGTAGCAACCTTCAATAGAGTTAAAAGAGGTTTCCGAGCTCGATTTGAGCAAATGAGCTCCGATGAGAGATCTAAAAGTTCCGTTAGGTTCGTATAGTCATTTGTGACTTGTAGCAACTTTCGGAATTGGATTCCGAGGTCGTTTGGTTAAATTTCGCTATTTTGGCGAAAGTCGAAAATTGAACCTTTGCCGTGGGACCCACTTTTTGAGTTCTGGAGGTCTGAATTGAGTTCCGTCTTGACGAGCATGTCACCCAAGTATTTTATGGCTTGTGTGCAAAATTTGGGATCATTCCGAGCTTCGTAGCGTCCCGTTTTGCCCCTAAAACAGTAGAAAATCTGGTGCGACTTTTCTGTTCTGTTTTGGCGCAAATAGCCGGATAAAAGCTTATTTTTCGGCCAATCCGTAAGGAATTAGGAAAAACTCGAAACATTAAAGTTGTAGCCCTTTGAGTTGTGGTTCTAATGGCACCGATTTCAGGTCATTTGAAAATTCCTATCAAAAGTTATGATTTTTTCAAAAGAAGCTGTCACAGAGGCAAAAAAAAACTGCTATAAAAAGGCCATTTCGGGCCATTTCGGTTCATAACTTATAAAAAATCATTTGGTGAGCTCTTGAGGCGATTTTTGGGTATTTCTTGAAGACCCAATCATACTTACACTTAAGGTAAGCCCTTTCAATCCATCTTTATGTTGATTAACACAAGAATCAAAGAGTTGATTCTTGGAAATGGGTTAGAACCCTAGATTCTTAAGAATTGGGGAAAGACATCGAGCAAGGCTCGCATGTGGAATCTAAGTGTACTTTTGGATTCACGGGAGCGTGGGGAGTCCGGAAAAGTACATTTCGTAAATTTAGGGCTCGGTCCTACCCGGGTGTATTTTGGTAATTTTTACCCTAGGATGCCTATAGGCTTAAATAGCTATAATTGAGCACTCATATGTGCTATATCTTGTCTTAATAGACCTAGTGGAGAGTCCTTCGCGGACAAGGCGAGCGGGAAAGGAGATTCTTCCCGGCATTTGAGCCCGAAGTTCGAGGTAAGTGAGACTTGACCTCTATTGTGCTTGTGGACTCTTCCTTCATGCTAGTATGCTTCATGTACGCATATATATACCTAACAATGGTTAGGATTAATGATGTGAATTACTTGCTATTATTGTTTGTTATAAATAGCGAGATTGTGACTCGACCGAGGTATGTGCCGGTCTAAACGCTGCGTCGAGGTAGCTTAAATTTATATCGTAGTAACGCTTGCTACGCCATGCTTAGATAGCAAGAACTTGGGACATGGCCGAGGATGTTGCCGGCATGTCATGATAAATGTCTTGCCGAGGATTTTATCGGCTTTTGTATGATATTGGTACTTGATTTGTTCACATGCCGGGTTGGGTAGTGCTGTATATACGTAACCTTGGGTTGGACGACATGGGAGTAGGGATTGTACCCCCAAACTATGGTCGGGTTAACCTTCGCCTTACGTTCAGCTAGCATAACCAACCTGGGTTACGGTGACTGTGTAATATTATCGTTATTAATATTTCTGTTATTATTTCTGTTATTGTTATTAATGTCGTGGATATTAATACTGTTAGAGGGACACTTGACAGGGGGTGTGGTGTCGCCTATACTATGAGATGTGTCACAGTTGACAGGGGGTGTGGTGTGGACACTTGATCTTTCAGATGTGACACACTTGACGGGGGTGTGGTGTGGTCACTTGATTTATTGAGATACGACGCACTTGACAGGGGGTGTGGTGCGATCGTAGACAGATTTGAGATGAGCCAACGACTACGGGTCGTTGGTCTACTTATTCATGATTGTGATAGTGACTTCGGGTCACGGTATATGGTTGATCCTTAGTAATGGTGTTGCTAGTCCATCGTAGGTCTAGGTTAGTCGGCACGGGAGTAGAGATTGGACCTCCAAACCGCCGCTGAGTTAACCTATGCCTTACGTTGGATGGGCATAATCCTTGAGACTTCTGGTTACTACTTGTGTGTATGGAATGTGTTACATCTATTTGTGATTTCACTACTTTATTGTATGATTACTACAGTATGTTGTTGCTTATGATGCATGTAGCGACTTGTCCCGCAAGGGTACCTTAGCGGGCCTGTCGGTGATCTTACTGGGCTTCGGCTCATAACTTACTCTGCTACGTGCGCAGGTCCTTCATCCAGTCAGCAGCCCGGACGTTAGCGGTTCCCGAGGCTTCTGAGACTTTTGATTGAGGTGAGCCGACCACACAGACCGTGGTGGCATACCGCCGGAGTCACTTAGAGATAGGACTCAGATTTCTTTGATGTATATTCATACTTTATTGAGTCACTCTTAGAATGCTCCAATTCTTTTGTGGATATATTCTTTTGGACTTCACCCTTTTATATTTATATATCCATTTATGATCTTTTCACATTATTGTTCTTTTCCGCATCTTGTTTCATTGGTTCGCCTAGGCAAATGTTGTTTAGGTGCCATCACGAGCCCTTGGAAATTGGGTCATGACAGTTTGGTATCAGAGCCCTAGGTTCTAATTCGAGTCCTAGGAGTCTTGGAGCAGTGTCTGAGTAGAGTCTTGCTTATGGGTATGTTGTCGACCATACTTATGAGCGAAAGGCTACAAGGGCATGTTAGGAAATGTTTTCCCTTCGTTTCATCTCTATTCGTGCTGAGTAGCTTATATAGGTGCTGACCCTTTTTCGTGTATTCTATCAGATGGCGACGCGAGCATCCTCAGCCAGGAGGGCTGCATCTTCTACACCCGCGTCTGCGGGAGAGCCATCAGCACCTACGCAGCCGCCAGCTGCTAAGAAGACTCGGGCAGGTCGCCCGTCAGCCACTAGGCAGGACACAGCTATCCCTGCGGTGTCCGCAGCGACTCTATCAGCATCTATTCCCCCTGTGCCTGCTGTTGTGCCAGGCACCGTTGTGATCTCTTCAGAGGAGTATATGAGACTGATGGCCTTGTCTAGCCATCAGGTCCCTGTCAGAGATGATGTTACAGCTCCTGTTTCGGCTCCTCAGCCGACCACACCTGTTATGAGCACGCCTACTTCTGAGGCTGCTCCTGATCATATTGCCCAGCTTTCTACTTCTGCTCCTCAGGCAGGTCCTGTTATTTCTACTCCTCCTATGGGCACTGAGGAGGTTGCCAAGAGGATAGAGTCATTCATGAAGCTTCAGCCTCCAGAGTTCGACGGTACCTCAGTTACATGTACTGCCCAGAGGTACATTCAGAAGTGTTAGAAGATTTTGACAGTTCTTGGTACTAGAGACACCTTAGGGGTGCAGTGTGCTTCTTTCCGATTATCGGGAGATGCGGAGACATGGTGGGTCTCCATGATGCGGCAGAGGTCTAGTGACCTCCCTCCTTTGTCTTGGGCTGAGTTCGTGTCTATGTTCATGAGCAGGTACGTGCCCCAGAGTCAGCACGATGCTCAGAGGCGCGAGTTTGAGGGGTTGAGGCAGGGAAACCTGTCTGTTTCAGAGTATGACACCAGGTTCTTGTGGTTGTCTCAGTTTGCGCCGGCTATGGTGGCTCAGGAGAGGGACAAGGTCCTCCGGTTTGTTGAGGGTCTTCATCCCCGCTTGCAGGTAGCTGATGCCCCTGATATGGGCAACAAGTCATATTTTGAGATAGTTGATGTGGCGCGGCGGATGGAGGATATCTTCGCCAGGGCTGACGCGGAGAGGGCGGCCAAGAGATCGCGTCAGTCTGGTGGGTATAGTGGATCCGCTCAGAGGGGTCAGGGTCATCAGGGCCGTTCTCAGTCTAGGCCCTAGGCTGCTGCTTTGCCTGCCCAGGATTTTTCTTCAGAGACCCCGAGGCCTCAGTCATCCCAGAGGCGGGGTGGCTCTTCGCAGTCTGGTCCGCCGCAGTGCGGGAGGTGCCATCAGAGGCATCATGGGAGGTGTTCGTCTGGAGGTGGTCATGGCAGAGGTGGTAGAGGCGGTAGAGGAGGTAGAGGTGATGGATGTTTTGAGTGTGGGTCTCCAGAGCACTATGTCAGGAGTTGCCCTTATGTTTCATCAGGTCGCCAGGGATCCGCAGCTATGGTACCATCTGGTCCTCAGGCCGCCAGGCCCGTTTCTCAGATTCCTCCTAGACAGCAGTCTCAGAGAGCTCCGGGTTCAGGAGGCTCGGCGCAGGTCTATGCTATGACTCGTCAGGATGCTGAGGCATCCAATGATGTCATCACAGGTATTATTTCTGTCTGTGGCCGCGATGCTTATGCTCTTATTGATCCGGGGTCCACCTATTCGTATGTGTCGCCGGGATTTGCCCCTTGCTTGGGCAGGGATCTGGTCTTCTTAGATGATCCCTTTATGGTTGCCACCCCTGTCGGGTCTTCTATATGTGTAGATAGGGGTTATCGGCAGTGTATGATCTCCATCTGTGGTGTAGAGTCCTTAGTGGACCTGATGCTGCTCGATATGTCTGATTTCGATGTCATTATGGGCATGGATTGGCTGGCTTCCTGTCATGCGACTTTGGATTGCCATGCCAAGTCCGTGACGATCGGGGCAGAGGGTGAGTATCGGGTTATATGGAGAGGTTCCAGGCCTTCTCCGAAGAGTAGGATCATTTCTTTCTTGGAGGCGTAGAGGATGATATCTAGTGGGTGCGAGGGATATATTGCTTCAGTTCGGGATGTCCGGGCAGAGGAGTCATCCCTTGATAGAGTTCCGGTTGTTTGTGAGTATCCGGATGTGTTTCCTGATGATTTTCCGGGTTTGCCGCCTATGCGGGAGATAGAGTTTTGCATTGATCTATTGCCAGGCACTCAGCCTAAATCTATTCCCCCGTATCGTATGGCTCCTGTTGAGTTGAGGGAGCTGAAGGAGCAGATTCAGGATTTGCTCGATAAGGGCTTCATTAGGCCCAGTGTGTCTCCATGGGGTGCCCCGGTATTATTTGTGAAGAAGAAGGATGGCTCTATGCGGATGTGTATTGATTACCGGCAGCTGAATAAGGTTACTATCAAGAATAGGTATCCTTTGCCGCGTATTGATAATTTGTTTGATCAGCTTCAGGGTGCTACCTTCTTCTTGAAGATTGATTTGAGGTCGGGGTATCATCAGTTGAGGATTCGGTCCGAGGACGTTTCCAAGACTGCTTTTCGTACCCGATATGGCCACTATGAGTTTCTGGTGATGTCTTTCGGGCTTACGAATGCCCCAGCTGCTTTCATGGATCTGATGAACCGAGTGTTCAAGGCCTACCTTGACTCCTTCGTCATTGTGTTTATCGATGATATCTTGGTTTATTCGAGGAGCAGGGAGGAGCATGAGCAGCATTTGAGAGTTGTTCTTCGGACTCTGAGGGATCAGCAGTTGTATGCCAAATTCTCCAAGTGTCAATTTTGGCTCAGTTCTGTATCTTTCCTAGGTCACGTGGTGACCAAGGATGGGGTGTGTGTTGATCCGAAGAAGATAGAGGCCGTTCAGAGTTGGCCTAGGCCTAATTCTCCTACAGAGATTCGGAGTTTCTTAGGCTTGGCAGGTTATTATCGACGGTTCGTCGAGGGGTTTTCTTCTATTTCAGCACCTCTGACGAAGTTGACCCAGAAGAATGTTCCTTTCCTATGGTCCGATGCCTGTGAGTCTAGCTTTCAGAAGCTTAAGACTCTGTTGACTTCAGCGCCAGTGTTGGCCTTGCCTAGTGGATCCGGGGGATTCACCGTATATTGTGATGCTTCGGGTGTTGGCCTGGGTAGCGTTCTGATGCAGGAGGGTAAGGTGATAGCTTATGCCTCGAGACAGCTGAAGGTCCATGAGAAGAATTATCCTGTCCATGATTTGGAGCTGTTAGCTGTCGTGTTTGCACTGAAGTTGTGGAGGCACTATCTTTATGACGAGCCATGTGAGATATTCACCGATCATAAGAGTCTCCAGTACTTGTTCACTCAGAAGGACTTGAACGGGAGACAGTGCCGCTGGCTAGAGCTGCTGAAGGATTATGATCTTTCTATCCGGTATCATCCCGGAAAGGCTAATGTTGTAGCCGATGCCTTGAGTAGGAAGTCCATGGGTAGCCTCGCCTATCTTGATGCTGATATGAGGCCGTTGGCCCGTGAGTTGCAGGCTTTGTCCATTAGTGGGGTTCGGTTTGATGATTCTGTTCCAGGCCGGGTGCTTGCATATGTGGGGTCTCAGTCGTCTTTAGCTTCCCAGATTCGGGAAAGGCAGTTCGAGGATCCTTATCTGAGAGATCTCCGGGTCAGGGTCCTGAGTGGGGGAGTGTCCTCGTTCGTGATTGGTGATGATGGTGCTTTGCGGCTTAACGGCCGGGTATGTGTTCCAGCCATTGTGGAGCTGAGGCAGATGATTATGGCAGAGGCTCACAGTTCGAGATATTCCATTCATCCGGGTACTGCGAAGATGTATCATGATCTTCGAGAGCTGTATTGGTGGAAAGGGATGAAGAGGGATGTTGCTGATTATGTATCTCGGTGTATGAATTGCCAGCAGATGAAGTATGAGCACCGGAGGCCAGCCGGGGTGACCCAGTCTATGCCCATTCCCGAGTGGAAGTGGGAGCAGATCACTATGGATTTCGTAGTTGGTTTGCCGCTGACCGTGGGTAAGCATGATTCGGTGTGGGTAGTAGTTGATCGACTGACGAAGTCGGCTCACTTCATTCCAGTGAGGACTACTTATACCTCGGAGCGTCTGGCTCGTATCTTCATTGAGCAGATTGTGAGATTGCATGGTGCTCCCGTTTCTATCATTTCTGACCGAGGTGCTCAGTTCACAGCTCACTTTTGGAGATCTTTTCAGAGAGAGCTGGGTACTCAGGTCGATCTCAGCACTGCATTTCACCCGCAGACTGATGGCCAGTCTGAGCGGACCATTCAGATCCTCGAGGATATGTAGAGGGCGTGTGCTATTGATTTTGGAGGCCATTGGGATAGCCATTTGCCGCTAGCAGAGTTTGCGTATAATAATAGCTATCAGGCTTCTATCCAGATGGCTCCGTTTGAGGCGTTGTATGGTCGGAGATGTCGCTCGCCTATCGGTTGGTTCGAGTCTGGTGAGGTCCAGGTGTTGGGGCCCGATTTGGTGCAGCAGACCTTAGATAAGGTCCGGGTTATTCAGGATCGACTCCGCACGGCTCAGAGCCGGCAGATATCGTATGCAGATCGGAGGCGGAGAGATCTTGAGTTCATGGTTGGGGACCGGGTATTCCTCAGAGTGTCGCCCATGAAGGGTGTTATGAGATTTGGGAAGAAAGGCAAGCTCAGTCCTAGGTTCATTGGGCCTTTTGAGATATTGGAGCGCGTTGGCGCCGTTGCTTATAGACTGGCTTTGCCTCCCTCTCTGTCTGTTCATCCGGTGTTCCATGTGTCCATGCTCCGGAAGTATGTTCACGATCTGTCTCATGTGATCGATATGGCTTCCGTGGAGGTAGATGGCGACTTAGCTTATTCGGAGGACCCTATTGCTATTGTGGCTAGAGAGGTCCGTAAGATGAGATCGAAGGTGATCCCGCTTGTGAGAGTTCAGTGGGGGCATCACTCCATTGCCGAGGCCTCTTGGGAGCTTGAGTCCGAGATGCGTGAGAGGCATCGCGCTTGTTCGATGATTCAGGTATGAAATCCTTGTATTTCTAAGCCTGAATTTGCATTTTTAAGTTTTATTGATTTCGGGTGGTACCGAGGGGTCCTCGTAATCCGTGCCAGCTCCGTGGCAAGTGTGTGGATCCTACCTTAGACTTAGGCTCGTCCGAGGACGGCCGAGAGTCTAAATGGGGGAGAATGTAACGACCCTCAAATAGTCGTTACGGGATCCGGGACGTCGATTTGCGTGTCGATAGTCCCAAAAGCTCCGTTAGGTCATTTATGACCCGTCTGTGAAATCTGAGTCGAAACGGAGTCCGTTTGATAGGTTTTCGAGAAAAGGATCCGTTTGTGAAATTTCGGAAAGGAATTTGGGGTTTCGATAGGTCGTTTTGAGTAAACGAACCCCGATGGAAAATCCGAGCGCACCGTTAGGTCCGTCTCGTCATTTATGATATGTAGCAACCTTCAAAATTGAAAACGGACCTCGTTTGATAGGACTTTTGATAAAGTCCCCGTTTCGGAAGTTTAAAAGAGTTAAAAGAGGTTTCCGAGCTCGATTTGAGCAAATGAGCTCCGATGAGAGATCCGAAAGTTCCGTTAGGTTACTATAGTCATTTGTGACTTGTAGCAACTTTCGGAATTGGATTCCGAGGTCGTTTGGTTAAATTTCGCTATTTTGGCGAAAGTCGAAAATTGAACCTTTGCCGTGGGACCCACTTTTTGAGTTCTGGAGGTCCGAATTGAGTTCCGTCTTGACGAACATGTTACCCAAGTATTTTATGGCTTGTGTGCAAAATTTGGGATCATTCCGAGCTTCGTAGGGTCCCGTTTTGCCCCTAAAACAGTAGAAAATCTGGTGCGACTTTTCTGTTCTGTTTTGGCGCAAACAGCCAGATAAAAGCTGATTTTTCGGCCAATCCGTAAAGAATTAGGAAACACTCAAAACATGAAAGTTGTAGCCCTTTGAGTTGTGGTTCTAATGGCACCGGTTTCGGGTCATTTGGACATTTCTATCAAAAGTTATGATTTTTTCAAAAGAAGCTGTCACAGAGGCAAAAAAAAAACTGCTATAAAAAGGCCATTTCGGGCCATTTCGGTTCATAACTTATAAAAAATCATTTGGTGAGCTCTTGAGGTGATTTTTGGGTATTTCTTGAAGACCCAATCATACTTACACTTAAGGTAAGCCCTTTCAATCCATCTTTATGTTGATTAACACAAGAATCAAAGAGTTGATTCTTGGAAATGGGTTAGAACCCTAGATTCTTAAGAATTGGGGAAAGACATCGAGCAAGGCTCGCATGTGGAATCTAACTGTACTTTTGGACTCACGGGAGCGTGGGGAGTCCGAAAAAGTACATTTTGTTAATTTAGGGCTCGGCCCTACCCGGGTGCATTTTGGTAATTTTTACCCTAGGATGCCTATAGGCTTAAATAGCTATAATTGAGCACTCATATGTGCTATATCTTGTCTTAATAGACCTAGTGGAGAGTCCTTCGCGGACAAGGCGAGCGGGAAAGGAGATTCTTCCCGGCATTTGAGCCCGAATTTCGAGGTAAGTGAGACTTGACCTCTATTGTGCTTGTAGACTCTTCCTTCATGCTAGTATGCTTCATGTACGCATATATATACCTAACAATGGTTAGGATTAATGATGTGAATTACTTGCTATTATTGTTTGTTATAAATAGCGAGATTGTGACTCGACCGAGGTATGTGCCGGTCTAAACGCTGCGTCGAGGTAGCTTAAATTTATATCGTAGTAACGCTTGCTACGCCATGCTTAGATAGCAAGAACTTGGGACATGGCCGAGGATGTTGCCGGCATGTCATGATAAATGTCTTGCCAAGGATTTTGCCGGCTTTTGTATGATATTGGTACTTGATTTGTTCACATGCCGGGTTGGGTAGTGCTGTCTATACGTAACCTTGGGTTGGACGACATGGGAGTAGGGATTGTACCCCCAAACTATGGTCGGGTTAACCTTCGCCTTACGTTCAGCTAGCATAACCAACCTGGGTTACGGTGACTGTGTAATATTATCGTTATTAATATTTCTGTTATTATTTCTGTTATTGTTATTAATGTCGTGGATATTAATACTGTTAGAGGGACACTTGACAGGGGGTGTGGTGTCGCCTATACTATGAGATGTGTCACAGTTGACAGGGGGTGTGGTGTGGACACTTGATCTTTGAGATGTGACACACTTGACAGGGGGTGTGGTGTAGTCACTTGATTTATTGAGATACGACGCACTTGACAGGGGGTGTGGTGCGATCGTAGACAGATTTGAGATGAGCCAACGACTACGGGTCGTTGGTCTACTTATTCATGATTGTGATAGTGACTTCGGGTCACGGTATATGGTTGATCCTTAGTAATGGTGTTGCTAGTCCATCGTAGGTCTAGGTTAGTCGGCACGGGAGTAGAGATTGGACCTCCAAACCGCCGCTGAGTTGACCTATGCCTTACGTTGGATGGGCATAATCCTTGAGACTTCTGGTTACTACTTGTGTGTATGGAATGTGTTACATCTATTTGTGATTTCACTACTTTATTGTATGATTACTATAGTATGTTGTTGCTTATGATGCATGTAGCGACTTGTCCCGCAAGGGTACCTTAGCGGGCCTGTCGGTGATCTTACTGGGCTTCGGCTCATAACTTACTCTGCTACGTGCGCAGGTCCTTCATCCAGTCAGCAGCCCGGACGTTAGCGGTTCCCGAGGCTTCTGAGACTTTTGATTGAGGTGAGCCGACCACACAGACCGTGGTGGCATACCGCCGGAGTCACTTAGAGATAGGACTCAGATTTCTTTGATGTATATTCATACTTTATTGAGTCACTCTTAGAATGCTCCAATTCTTTTGTGGATATATTCTTTTGGACTTCACCCTTTTATATTTATATATCCATTTATGATCTTTTCACATTATTGTTCTTTTCCGCATCTTGTTTCATTGGTTCGCCTAGGCAAATGTTGTTTAGGTGCCATCACGAGCCCTTGGAAATTGGGTCGTGACATTAGTAGGCTATACCGGCCGTTGGAGTCACTCCGCCTCCTCCCAGAGTTTACTACTTTTGGTATATTGTATAGACATCTAGTAGGTATGCAGTGCCTTGTCCCATCCTTTGTATATTCAGTTCAGCACTCTTAGAGGCATGTATATATGCCGCTGTGTTGTTCATTCAGTATGTTATGTATGTCAGCATGTGATAGCCTTGTCGTCTTTCCAGACTTTATGCTTTTAGCAAATTTTTGTGTATATATGACCATGTTGCCAGCGTATCTCTATAATTAATAGATTATTAGTAGGTTTAGCAATGATTAGCACTCAGTGTCGGTTATCCATCCCGGCCTTAGGTTAGATCATGACAAAAGTGGTATTAGAGCAGTTCAATCCTAGGGTGTCTACATGCCGTGTCTAGTAGAGTCTTGTTCAGTAGTATGTTGCACGCCATACTTATGAACAAGAGGCTATAGGGCGCTTTAGGATTGTTGTCTTTCTTTTTTCTCTAGATCGTGTGACAGGGCCACGATTATAGAGTTCAGCCTTCTAAATGTAATGATTTGAATGTAGCGATGTCACAAAAGAAACTAACAGCTGCCAAGAAAGGCATGACCATTGCCGGCTAGGGTACCAACAGAGTGCAACTAAGGTGGAAGGAAATAAGGAGTCTAGACCTATGGCCTCACATCTCCCCTCAGTTCAGGGTGATATTAGAGGTACAGCAGCTACCGCACCTCCAGCTCCTCAGCCCAATAGTCAAGGGCAGGAAGTGAGGGATGCCATCATATTATTGACTAGTCTTGTAGCTGCTCATACTAGACAGCACAATGAAGATGACTAGGGATATGGCATTAGATGCAGAATCCGGGATTTTATCAGACTAGAGCCTCTAGTCTTTACTGGGTCCCGTACGTGAGATGATCCTCTGGATTTATTAGTGAGGATAGCAAGGGTGTTGAGGGTCATGCACATTTCAGACAGAGTCAGTAGAGTTAGCTGCATTCAGATTGCAGAACTTAGCAGTAATGTGGTATCAGACATGGGAGCTATCTAGAGGGCCAGATGCTGCTCCGACAACTTGGCAGGAATTCTCGGATGCCTTCCTTTGTCGGTATGTTCCTACAGAGATACAGAGAGCACGTGCTGATTGGTTCCTGACCTTGAGACAGGGATGTTTGAGTGTAGAAGAGTATAACTATCGCTTTAATTCTTTAGCAAGGTTTGCCCATACGGTGGTGGAGAGTATGGAGGATAAAATTCACAGGCATGAGTGGACTAGGTCCACACCTGGCGAACTAGTGTATTACAATTCCTATGCCGTCAGGTATAAGCATATCACGCATACAGGCATTTTCTTTATCACTTTATAAGAGGAAGCAGAAATAGAGAGCTGACGGCGATAGTGGGTCACATAAGAGGGGCATATTTTCTAGTTCGTTTAGAGAGACATCTAGAGCCAGTAAGCAGTAGAGTGTTAGACAGCCACTAGTCAGTATACCTCCAAAATCCCATGGTCCGAGATCTAATAGACCTCCTAAGTCTAGAGCTAGTCAAGAATCACAGACTTCAGGATTTCAGCATAGCGGTACTTCTGGACAGGCCAGTCAAACATATCCAAGATGCCTAGATTGCGGTAGACGCCACTTGGGCCTATGTCAGTTAGGAGGTTATACTTGTTATATTTGTCGCGAGACATGCTATTTCATGAGAGATTGCTCGACTAGGGGTGGTAGAGGTGCAACATAGCCAGCTAGATCAACAGTAGCAACCTCAGCACCAGCACTCCCTCAAGGGCAAGTTCTTCAGGCACCAAGAGGTTTTGGTAGAGGTCGAAGTAGAGCTCCTACAGCAGGCGGTCGTCAAAACAGCACCTATTCTCTTATTGGTCGATAGGACCAGAAGGTCACCAGATGTAGTCACAGGTATTCTGTTAGTAAATTCTCTTGATGTATATATGTTGACATATCCTAGTTCTACACTATCATATGTTACTCCTTTTGTTGCTATTAAATTTGGAATAGAACCAGAAGCTATTAGACCGCTCGAGGTAGCCACTCTAGTTGGTGATTCAGTAGTAGCTCAGCGTGTTTATAGAGATTGCATTGTGTTGATTGGCGACCGTAACACTATAGTTTACTTAATTGAATTAGAAATGGTTGATTTTGATGTTATTATTGGTATGGATTGTTTGTCTTCTTGTTATTCTAACGTTGACTGTAGAGCGAGGACAATCTAGTTTCACTTTCCAGGAGAATTTGCTATAGAATGGTAGGGTGTTTCTGCATCACTACGGAGTATGTTTATTTCTTACCTTAAGGCAAGGAAGCTAATCGCAAAAGGTTGTATATATCATATTGTTCATGTTCGAGACACAAAGAATGGGACGTTTACTCTTGACTCAGTTTAGGCAGCGAATGAGTTCCCTAACGTGTTTCTAGGTGAGTTATCTGGTCTTCCTCCAGAGCACGAGATTGACTTTTCTATTAATGTAGCACCAGGTATGCAGCCCAATCCATTCCTCCCTACTGGATGGCACCAGCAGAGTTTAAAGAACTTAAGGAGCAACTTAAAGATTTGTTAGACAAAGGCCTCATCAGACCCAGAATTTCCCCGTGCGGAGCCCCGGTATTATTTGTTAAAAAGAAAGATGGCCCTTTATGCATTTGCATACATTACAAACAGCTGAATAAAGTTACAATCAAGGGTGCCAAGTTTTTCTGGAATATAGAGTTGCGATCAGGCTGTCATCAGGTTAGAGTCAGAGAATGTGATATACCTCAGACTGTATTCAGTACTAGGTATGGCCATTACGAGTTTTTAGTGATGTTGTTCGGACTAACTAATGCCCCTGTAATATTTATGGATATAATGAAAAGCGTATTCTGTCCTTACCTGGATTTATTTGTGATTGTATTTATTGACAACATTCTCATCTATTCAAAGTCTTAATCAGAACATGCAGAGCATCTACCCACAGTAATAGGTACTCTTCAGCACCAACAATTATATCCTAATTTCTCGAAGTATGAATCCTAGTTAGATTCAATGGCATTTTTTGGCCATATAATTTAAGTAGAAGGAATTATAGTAGATGGCCAGAAGATAGAGGATGTAAAGAATTTGCCCAGACCTACGATGCCAATTGAGGTACATAGTTTTCTGGGTTTCGTAGGTTATTACAGGAAGGTTCATAGAGGGGTTTTCCTCCATTGCAGCTCCATTGACAGAATTGATACATAAAGCAGCCAAATTTCAGTGGCCAGACTCTTGCGAGCACAGCTTCGAAGGACTAAAGATCAAGTTGATTACATCTCTAGTACTTACATTTCCAGAGGAATCTGAAGGCTATGTCTTTTACTATGACGCTTGTCGAATTGGTCTAGGTTGTGAATTGATGAAGAAGGAAAAGTAATTGCTAGACAACTAAAAAAGCACGAGCAGAACTACCTATCTACGATCTGGAGCTTGCAATAGTCATTCATGCATTGAAGATTTGGAGACATTATTTGTATGGTGTTCATGTTGATATTTATATAGACCATAAGAGCCTCAAGTACATATTTAAAATCGAAGAATCTAAACCTACGACCGAGGCGGTGGCTAGAGTTGCTGAAGGACTACAACATGTGCATTCTTTATCATCCAGGTAAAGCGATGTTGGAGCTGATACCCTTAGTCGTAAGTCCATGTGTAGTTTATCTTATTTACAGCCACAGAAGAGAAAGTTAGCTCATGCACTCCAACATTTAGCCAGCCTGAGAGTCAGATGAATAGATTCAGCTGACGCAGGAGTTACAGGTCAGAACAAACCCACTACTTACCTAGTGACAAAAGTAAAATAGCGCCAGTATGAGGATCCAGCTCTAGTTGAATGCAGAAAGATAGCCAGAAGTAAACCAAAATCACCATACAGGGTTATTAGTGATGGAGTTCTCAAGTATAATGATAGACTTTGTGTTCCTGATATGGCAGATTTACGTTGACAGATTATGGCAGAGGCACATTATTCTAGATACATTGATCATCCAGGTTCGACTAAGATTTACCATAATCTGAAGCAGATTTACTAATGGGAAGGAATGAAGTGTGATATAGCAGAACTTGTGGCTTAGCGTCCTAACTGCCAGCAGGTTAAAATCGAGCATAAAAAACCTAGTGGCTTGTTGCAGGAGATAAAGATTCCATCGTGGAAATGGGAAGCTGTGAACATGGACTTCATTACGGGCTTGCCCCATAGACAGAGCAGGTATTACTTGTTGCTCCCAACGCACACGCAAGTATACGCGGTCGACAAGTAATAAAGTTATAAATCGAGTATCATTCCCACGAGGACTAAGCAGACTAATACTTAACAAACAATTTCTAACAAACTACTCAGGGATCTTTTTCTTTGATGGTAAGAGTTTTTATAACTAAAACGCAGTAATTAAAGTGCTAGAAGTGTAGTCAAGCAATGGTGCAATACTTTGGTTGTTAACAATATTAAGAGGACGATCCAGGGTCAGAGTTACAAACAATCCAGTTGATGTATCCAATTGATTCCACTTCTTAAATCCCGGGTCACTAACTGACAGAGTAAATGTAACTGTGAAAACCTTTCAGTTCTTCACAGTCTATGCAAGCTACTTCAATCCCTATATGTCTATGGGTTAAATCACATGCACGCATTAACGAATTCTGTAATGAGTTAAACTAGGCAAGCAAGTATATGTCTATCCTACTCGCAAATTGGTTCCCCTATGCCCGGGTTCACAAACTAGTCCTATTCTTTCTTATTACGTAATTAAATTCTCTCTTTCGAGTTCAATCCAAAAACCATAGATAATGTATAATCATCGAGCTCTAACAATTATACAAGTGAAATCAAGAAAGAATAAGCAACCCCTTATGGGATTCAATTAATGGGAATCAATCTTCAAACATTCAACTTTCATGTAATACTCAAACCCCAGAACATAAAGTTTAGCCACACGTATTCATAATCACAAGGCAAGAATTTGGTGTAATAATGAAGTAATAGATGTAATAGATGAAAGATTAGGAATAAACCCTTATTCAATGAGTATGGTGCTCTCAATATTTCTCCAAAGTAAGAACTGCGTTCAAAAACTAAGTAAAGTGCTATTTATAATGTTTACAAACACCTAGTAATAAGTTAGACCCAATGCTAGACGGAATAGGAAGTAAAAATCCGCACAAGGGGCGCTATAACGGGTGCCCCGCGCCTCGTAACGCGTGAACCAAGACAGAAGACGTCGAAATTGCCCCTCCTTTGCCACTCGCCGTGCAGCCAAATGCGCCAGAAGCTGGGCGCTTTGGCTGGCGCGGTGCGCCTCCTGTGGCGCCCAGCCAAACTGCTCCTTTCCTTGCTCCGAAATCTCGCTCGTGTCGTGCCCTCGTGTGCTCAATCCAATCCTCAATCAACTTCCAATCAATTCTTGCTCAATCAAGCTCCTAAAAGCTCCAAATGCACTGCGTAACAACCTACACACGCTGGTGAAAGCAAACCCGAAGGAAATTCTAACCACGAAACGCGGAAGAAAACGATAAGAAAAGTAATGATAGAAGCAAGACAAATCTTGCTTCGATTCAAAGAACAGTGAGGAACTTGTCTCAAAGCTCGATTGTAAGGAAATCAAGACGCACCTATACTATGCAACAATCCTCCAGAAAGACCCGCTTCTTGCAAATTGAATGATCAAGAAGAAATTGTTCAAGCGACTAACACCGATTGACACAAGTTCTTTAAAAGCCCATGTCGGGGTTCGGCTCCATCGGAGACTCACAGTAGCACTTGCTATATTTTTCATACACTCAATAATCTGTCCTTACAATGAAATGGAAATGGACTATTTATAGGCTATACTATGGATAAATTAGTAAATAGTCACAAGTGACTAATAAAAACAAGCCACGCAGGGCTGAGCTAAATGTGTGTTCGGCAGCCTTGGCTTCGGTGCGTGGTTGCTTGCTCGAACTTATTGTCCTCGGACGCTCAATTGTCTTCGAGCTCATTGTCCTCGGTCACTTTGCCTTCAGGCTCAAATCTAAAGATAACGCCTTCGGTTTTTGAGCCCGGCCACTCAGCTTCGGAGCAATTGTTTTCCTTCGGCCAGGCTAAGTGAATGTGCACATCGTGCAGCAGCTTGGCTTGGCTTCTTGTCATCGGTCTCCTTGGTGGATCGAACACTTGATCAGCACGTGTTCGGGCTGCATCACACGCACGACACCAAATCAGTATAAAACCACATTCACAAACTATAAAACGAGCACATAACAAGCTCAAACATGCGGAAATATTAAGGAAACCTTGGCATAAAATGCCAAACATCACTACCCCATACTTGAACCTTTCTCGCCCTCGAGCAAGTCACATCTCACTTCCCAACCTAGGTAAAACAGGTCTGCCTATGACTATGGTTGATACCGACCATTGAACCAATGCACACATGACTACTATGGATCCACAACATGCCAACAATTTACCAAAACTAAAAATATGAGAACAACCACCCCAAAATAGCTCAAATGCACAAACTCAACTTAATGCAACCATGCTCCCACAAAATCACACCTATCTACTCAACCAAGAACCATCAACTTCACCTATTTCATGCAAACCACGTGCCCTCACCAATATGAAGCCAAAGAATGCCCCCCAAAAGTCACACACAACAACAAATATCATGAATCGAACGGGGGCAATAATAAATGAATTCACTCACTCTCATGAAAGTCTCACATGTCACACACAACGTACCATAGGCTTGCCCGTATTGTAGGACTCCACTAATGTAAGCTCACTCCAATCAGGATTAACTAGGACTTTAGAAAGGTCGTAATGTAGGCTGAGGGGCGGGTAGGATACATATGGTAATAGTGACTACCTCCCTAAGCACTTTAATACATCACATTCAAATTAAGCACCAATCTCATCAAGCCACCCAATCAACACTTCCACACACACCCCTTCTCAACAAGTAGCATTTTTCTTTTAAGCACACACTAGCAAGGAATGGATATCTTTTTCTCTTTTTTATTTCTTTTTCACAATTTTTTTTCTTTTCAACTTTGCTATTTTTTTCTTTTGTTTTTCAATTTCATTATCTTCCAACCTTGCCAATGCTTTTCACTACTTCACAATTTTAACAATTATTCCCCTTCATTAGTTCCACTAAAAAACCTCCCAATATCCAACCACAACTCCAACATAACAACACAATATCACTAAAGTGCTTAAGGAGTAAGGACCAAAAGAGACAATTTAGAACAAATGGGTAGGCTCGGGGTGTGGGTGCCAACAAAAAGGGTCAAAGAGATCAGAACAACAATTTTTTTTCCAAGGTATATATGTAAGGGTAGGCAAATCAAAAGAAGGCCTTGTATCATTTCCCGACTAGAGCAAACCTAGGATTTCGCTTTGCACACACACGGGGCAAGTTCTAGACATTAATATGCAACATGGAGTAAACAAGAACATGCCTCACACACACATCGCACATGATCCACACAACAAGGTTCCATCAACAACTCTCAACCAAGCATCTAGAATGCAACTTGTGGAAATTTAAGCACTAATGCACAAAGGTTCACAATCAAGTCAAGCAAGCGGATTCAAGCATCTCAAGGGGGTCGTTCCATTTTTTCCTAGGCATGCATCACAATTAAAAACCAAGGACACCACAAATAGCACATGCAATCAATTCAAGTCCACCGGTATCAAACAAATCAAAGGCACCTAGCATTCTACCTCTTTCCTTCATCTAGGGTCACCTACACTAACTATCCTAATCCTAAAAATAAAAAACTACCCGGTTCAAAGGCCTCCCCGTGGATAAGAACCAAGGCCATAAGAAAAACTACGGGGTGGATGACATGTACCACTAATAAAACTAAAAGGAAAATCTTGTTGGAATTTTTCATCGGTTTTCTAATTTTTTTTCATATATTAAAGCAAGAAATAAATCAAGATAAAGTCAAGTGACAAAAGAAAAATCCTACGGTACATGCATCCCTAACCTCAAAAATAGATAAAGGGCAGTACCCCACCCCACTTATGAGTGGAGCTCTCGCCACAAAGTGTGTCTCGCAGAGCCTTGTAGTCAGGCTTTTTAATGAACTCCTTCATATCATCATAGTCAGGGTCCTCGACCCCCAGAAAGGCATTCAATGCCGTGTGATCCAGCTTCACTCTCACCCCCCTCACCGTGACCATATCATCCTCCTTCCATGCGTCGTCCGGCTCCCAGTTGGCATAAAGCTCTTGCACCAAATCAAGGTTGGCGTGCCCCAGACTCTCAAATACCGAGTCCTACTTTAAAGCAATTATCGCCTCGGCCACCCCTCGGAATTTCTGCATAACCCTCCTTTTATCAATTGCTTGCTCGGGGATGTACCCCGCAAGCCTCACATTCTTATACCACGTTTGGCACTCACCTCTCTTTACAAAAGTGAGGCCATAATGTGTCTTTCCTCCGGGACGTGGTATCGGCACTGCGTCCTTAGGTATCTTTGCCTTGGCCTTTTCCTTTGGTTTGGCCTTGGGCTTGGCCGGTGCCTTGCCCTTTTGCTTTGTGGAAGAAGGCCCGGCTTGGAGTGCTCTCCTCAGGCCCGCGGCGGATGAAGAACTCTTGCTTGGTAGAGGTGTGGTCACCATGGTACCTACACAGAATAGATCAATGTGAGATGAATAGCTAATCACAAAAAATACAATTCAAGCTCAATTGGTAGGGTACCACCCCACACTTATCACACACTCTATGTGTCAATCAACTTAACTCAATGACACCAGCAACCCCACACTTAAACACAACTAGCTTCGGACAAAGTATGTCATGTTTATGGTTTTTTCAAAATCAAGCCAGTGTGGGTGTGATGCAAGCAAACCCGTGGGTTTACACCTTGCAATCGGAGACAACAAACAAGACGCGGAAACGATGAAGTAAAGATGCGGAAGCAATAAAAGTAACACGGGTAACAAGAAATCGGGGAAGGGGGAGAACAGAAATAGAAGAAAGAATGGATAATCACAGTCAAAACATTGATTGATTATCCAAGGGAGAAAATGAAACTTGAACCTAACAAGGATTCATACTAGTGATGAAATCCATTTCGGTTCCAAGCCTAAGAAGGCATACACGAAGCCTCGGGCTTCAAACAAGAATGGCTCGGCCAATTCTATCTCTATTCTCTCAATTCAATATCAACTCAAAACTATCTCTAATGAGCTATGCTAGGAGTTTATATATACAACATTAAAAGGGCAAAATAGTAAATGGTCACAGGCGACCAATGAGATAAAGCCACGCAGGGCTGGAGTAGCTTATGTGTTCGGCAGCTCAGCCCGAACACATTGGATTCGGTCGCTTGTTTGCCTCGGTCACATTTGGAATCGAACGCTCTCCTGCCTCGGACACATTTGTAGCCCTTCGATCAATTCTTTGATCGGCGTCGTTCTTCCTTGGTTCGGTTGCTTTCAGCTTCGGGCTCAAGCTTGATCGTTGAGTTTCCATAAGTTGTCCTCGGTCTCACAACTCCGAAGTCAGTGTCAGCATCGGTCACAGTCACTTGTTGTCTGCTCGGTGGATTTCCATCGTTGCTGCTCGGCAAGGCAGTCTTCGGTATCTTTCATTCCGGCCACACTTTGATCGTGGGCGCCATGTGACTCCTCGGTGGACTTGCTTGATGAATCGAACAGGTGAGCCTGGTTCGTATTGCATCATCCTCCCCTTCTTGAAAGGATTTCGTCCTCGAAATCAAACCGGCAAGGCCTGCAAACAAGGCAGAGACAAACAAAGCTTCCTACTACGAGAGTAGGTTAGTGTTCAAAAGTGTGGAAAACACACACTTATGATAGAGCCAAGCATCAATAATGATCAAACAGCCTACCTCTCCGAAGGAAACAACAAGTTCTTGGCTCAAGTAGGAACTGTAACGAACACATGAGTACACGAAGAGATCAATAGGACACTTTATATGAAAGATGTGACGATCAAAGGCCCTATCACCTCTAAACTCGTAGTCCTCATACCGAGCCCTAAATTCACTTTTATCACCATGAGGCTTATAGACTTCGGTATGCACTATACTCGAGGTGTGATCAACATGTGGAATGGAGCAAGTAAAATGATTGACTCGACAACTAACATCGAATACTCCACTCCCCTTCTTAAAAGCAATCTTATTCACACCAAGAGGTAGCTTTTCACCTCCCAAATGAACTCCAAGACAACCCTTCTCTTTAGACCAACTTCCGAAGAAGGTCTCAAATAATGGATTATCTACGGGGTTAAGCCTTTCAAACCGAGGTGGTTCTCCTCGAGTCGGATGCTCATCACCATCTCCTTCGAACAGAGGGTTAGTGAAAATAAGTTCACTACCCATCAAAGGTGCATCCGAACCCAGGTCATCGACCACACTTGAGGAGTCATCGAATATAATCCGATCCAACTCATCCACTAAAGACTCCTCAAGGGTATCATCTTCCTTACTACAACACACAGATCCACCATAGGCAATAATTTCAACAAGGGTATGATCAAACAACTCAATTTCCCCTTTATCAAAGATTGGTGGTGTGTCATAACAAGGGTCACAAGTAAGATCAACTACGACTTCATCACTAAACAGAGATTCGATGAAGATCGAGCTCACATCATGATGTGGCAAATCAATTCTCTCAACTAGTGGTTCACATTCACTCACAAGTTGACCATTCGAATCTACACTAGTTGCAAACCCATTGTAATCATACAAATCATCAACTAGCATAGAGTTTTCACATACAATTTCACAAGACAAGGAAGTATCATGCTCACGGGAAGGAAATCGAACACTTACCTCGGAGTGACCTTCGGTTTCTCTCACTGTCTCCGAAGTCTCACGAGTAGTTTCTTCTCCGTGGAGCTCACATGAAAGATTTTCTTCACCTTGCCTATTTGCTTCGGCAAATGGTTGAGGCTCCATCGGTTTGCCTCCAAGAGTTCATGCACAAGATTTCGAACAAGTAGAAGGAAAAGATAAAAGGTTAATGTAAGAATAAGGGGTGCCCTCACTGTCATCGATTCTTTTTCCCTCTTTCTTTTCCCTCATTTTTCTTTCACGGGCAGGTGTGGGTTTGGGTGGTGACAACTCACTCACATCGCTCGTCACAGCCTCTCCTTTTTCCTCTCGAGAGTTGTCACCGGTCACTCCCTTACTCCTCTCTATCTTTTATCTCTCATATTCGGGTGAGTTTGGTCGGGGACCAAGAATACCCATAGCTGGAGTAGGTGGACCTTTGACATCGACCCGAAGTCTAGGACTCGAAGACTCATCAACCGAGGTCTCCTATTCAGTTATCGGGGAACCACTTAACTTCGAAGTTTGTGGCTTCGGGTTCACAGTACTGACTTCGGTCGGTTCTTTTCTTGCACTTTTCCCACTGCTCCTTGTGGTCGTAGGACTCCTCGATGGCACTCTTTCGATCCTGGATTGGAGTTCTCGCTCCTTTCTCATTTGTAACACCGAAGCATATGCACTATTGGACATCTTTCCCTTCAACCCGTGAGGTGTAAACGTATAAGCCATTTGTAGTTCTCTGTTGTACACAAGGTATACATCCCTCTCATCGATATATAGCATCTGCTTGCTGTGCACCCATGGATCTCCCAGCCAAACATCAAGATCGGGCATCGAATACACGTCACACCAAGCATATTCTCTATAATCTCCATGAGATATGAGTACTCGAGCCTCATACGAAACACTCACTCCCTTATACGTATAAGGATGCTTCAATTTATAGCATGGTATTTTTAGGATCCGTACCAAATAAGCGCTAATGCAATTGACATCGGTACCTCCAATCTTGAGCAAATTTCCTCCATAACCATTCACCTCAACAGCGAACCTACTTCTACCCAAGTTTCGGATAGGAAGATCCAAGTATGAACTTGAGTATCCCAATCCGTGGGTTCTCCTTATTCCTCCACTAGCGGTAACACCACTATGATAACTCCCACTTCCTTTCACCCTTCCAACATTATTAGTGTTGAAAGTCGAGGAAGGAGTTTTAGCATGGAACCCGCGTGAACCTCTCCTCGAAGGAGGTGTTCGGTAGAAACCTCCTCTACCCTCCTCGGGTCCATAACCACCAGTGCTCCTCGAGCCACCCTTTCCATAGGAATTGGAAGCAATGAATCGTGTGCCACGACTAAAAGTTGCAAATCTCCCTCCTCCCATGGAACAACCTCCACCACCTCCCAACCCGATGGAAGGGGTTCTACTACTCCCTTGTGCTCCACACGAGACACCAACGGAAGAAGACGTCAAATAGTTTGCTCGGTCAACTTCGTCATCGACTTCCTCGATGTCACATTCATCATATTCAAGGTCATCACAATGAGAGTAAGTAGAGTCATCATATCTCGAAGCGTCACTACCTTCGTATTCTTGACCCGAAGCAAAAGATTCTTCTCGTTCATCTTCACAGGCTTCGTAGTCGTCTTCGTCTTCGTATTCATCATAGTGACCTGCTTCGTCTTCGTAAGAGCCATAGTCCCCGGTGTCATTATAACAATCATCACCTCCGTAGGAACCATAGTCTCCATCATCTCCACACGAATCATACCCTCCGTAGCTACCATCATCCGAAGACATAGCTGCAACAAACAAGAGTAAAGGACCTCACAAGTTCACTTCCTCACGTGTATCACTCGAGTAAGGTTCGCTCAATTTTCTTTCCACTCGTGTTTACACTCAAGGTCGTTGGCTTTTGTGACCTCACTCTATTGTTCTCACCACTCAGCCTTTTTCCACTCAAGTTCGCCTTGCCTCCTTGTTAGGAAACCGAAGTGATAAATCACAACTAGTACTTTCCAAGCTTAGGTTCGGAAGGAGTTTATATGACTCGATGGAACGGTAGTTATTTAACTGCGCACGGGGAGTCAAAGAATTATCTACGAAATTGGACTTCGGTCACCCCACGCACGAGTTCCTATAAGCTCAGATTCGATAGTACGACCTCGAGTAGAAAGAATTACTCTAGAGATCCACTATCGAGAATATTCGGACACAAGAAAAGTGAAATCCTAAGAGAATCTACCTCCTCCTCGGTTCCGCTTCGGAATTCACCGAACACGTGACCTCGGTACAAGTGTTTCCTCCTCGGTTCAGATAGGGTTTAACCTTATCCGTTTTTCCCTTTTCTAGCCGACAACTTTTCACCTGGGGTTTTAGATTTGACAGTTTACCCCTTTCTTCTTCAATGGAACAGTGAACTTTTACTCCGGTGTACGGACAATATCAAGATTCGTTCACAGTCCACTAACAACAGATTAAGCTCAAGATTTGGGTCGTCTCCGGTTTTACAATGTCGGAGACCACTCCAGTTCCAAGCGGAGCTAAGAACACAGCTCACGTCGCCCGTACACTGTCAACAATGTCAACACGCTTCCGGCGTACGGACAGTGTCTATAGCAGTGGAACTTCGATTTTAAGCACAAAAATCGACCCAAATACCTCAACAACCTCCAGTTTTCATCGGTAAACACCAAAACACAACTGGAGTTCGATTTTCAACAACACCACGTCAAGAACACGGTCCAAAACGATGGAAAAACCCTAGTTACAAATGTTGTACGTGGGGTACTCGATCAATTCCTTAGACAGTGGTGAATTCAAATATGTGATTGTCTAATCCAAACAATCAACAATCAATTCAAATTTTTGAATTTTCTTCTTTTTACTTTTTTTTTTTTTTTTTTTTTTGTAAAATAAGAACAAACAGAAAATTAAAGATAAGATGAACAAGGAACGTGGATTCGTAGGAACGAAATCCAAGTCTTGCTCTGATACCAAACTGATGCAAGCAAACCCGTGGGTTTACACCTTGCAATCGGAGACAACAAACAAGACGCGGAAACGATGAAGTAAAGATGCGGAAGCAATAAAAGTAACACGGGTAACAAGAAATCGGGGAAGGGGGAGAACAGAAATCGAAGAAAGAATGGATAATCACAGTCAAAACATTGATTGATTATCCAAGGGAGAAAATGAAACTTGAACCTAACAAGGATTCATACTAGTGATGAAATCCATTTCGGTTCCAAGCCTAAGAAGGCATACACGAAGCCTCGAGCTTCAAACAAGAATGGCTCGGCCAATTCTATCTCTATTCTCTCAATTCAATATCAACTCAAAACTATCTCTAATGAGCTATGCTAGGAGTTTATATAGACAACATTAAAAGGGCAAAATAGTAAATGGTCACAGGCGACCAATGAGATAAAGCCACGCAGGGCTGGAGTAGCTTATGTGTTCGGCAGCTCAGCCCGAACACATTGGATTCGGTCGCTTGTTTGCCTCGGTCACATTTGGAATCGAATGCTCTCCTGCCTCGGACACATTTGTAGCCCTTCGATCGATTCTTTGATCGGCGTCGTTCTTCCTTGGTTCGGTTGCTTTCAGCTTCGGGCTCAAGCTTGATCGTTGAGTTTCCATAAGTTGTCCTCGGTCTCACAACTCCGAAGTCAGTGTCAGCATCGGTCACAATCACTTGTTGTCTGCTCGGTGGATTTCCATCGTTGCTGCTCGGCGAGGCAGTCTTCGGTATCTTTCATTCCGGCCACACTTTGATCGTGGGCGCCATGTGACTCCTCGGTGGACTTTCTTGATGAATCGAACAGGTGAGCCTGGTTCGTATTGCTTCAGGGTGCATCATGATCAATTTTATGTGTGTGCAACACTTAATGTCCATAATAAGCCTAAGGAATGCATTGCTACTCAAGAATTCACAATGTCATTCAATTTTCATCATTGAGGCTTTCTCACAAACACTTGGTGTGCACACTTTGAAACTATCAAACCCTCCCAACTTGTTGGGAGATCTCTTTTTACAAGTCACAAGCTATCTATCTAGCACCATGAACAATTTAAGCACAACAAGAGTGAAATTTATGCATACACTTGTAACTATCTAAGAACTTCTCATGAAAAAGAATTAGTTCAACGTACATGTTATTGAGAGAGAAAAGTAGGAATTTACTTACTTGAAGATGCTAGAGTGGATTGCAACAAGATTGGGAATGATTCCAAGTGTTAGAGGGAATTGGTGAGTGTTTAGAGAGTAATTAGAGTGAAACTAGTGAAGAAATAACTGTAGAAATCGGGTATTAGGTGTTGGGGGAAACCGGGTCGCTGGTCAAGACCCGTTTGACCCGAATTTTGGAAAAAAATTTTGCCTAGCGCCTTAGGCCCCGCGGCGCGGGCCAAGCGCGGCCAACAATTGGAGCATTCTGTTTGCCTCGGTGCGTTGGGAGGCGCGGGGCGCTCCCAAACGCGCCAGGCCTTTATTTTTTAGCTTGATTTTTCCGCGTTGGGAGGCGCTGGGCACTCCCAACCGCGCCCGAACACGTTTTTTCGCACCAATTTCCGACTCCAAATGCGAACCCAAGCGCGGGACATGTCTCGAGACGTCCCGTACCCCTTAATGCATTAATTTCACCTTGTTTAGCTCACCCGATTCCTACAAAAACGACACACAAAAACAACAAACTACGTGACACTATAAAATAAAAAATACTAAACTATTACAAGTACAAGCTCGGGTTGCCTCCCGAGAAGCGCCTTATTTAACGTCGTGGCACGACGGGTATTAATCAAGGGTCCCCCAAAGTAATGGAAGTGCGGTGATTCACCGCACCTCCCCAATAACGTTTCACCCTTTGACCATTAACCAAGAATGTGTTCTCATAATTCGGGGCTCTCAATTCAACCGCTCCATGTGCGGTAACACGAACAACTTCAAAAGGCCCCGACCATCTCGACTTCAACTTGCCCGGGAATAATTTCAACCTCGAGTTGAACAACAATACCAGCTGTCCGGGCTCAAAAGTACGACGCTCAATGTGCTTATCATGCCAATCCTTCCTCGAGGCATTCACAGTCTTCTCAAGGATTTGCTTGATCTCTCTATTAGACACTTCCACTTGGCCACTAGTTTGGGGATGATAAGCAGTAGGCACCTTATGGCGAACCCCATACTTAGCCAACAATTTATTGAACAACCAGTTACAAAAATACGTACCTTCATCACTGATTATAGCCCGCGGTGTCCCAAAACGATTGAAAATATTCTTCTTCACGAACTTCACCACCACACTCGCATCATTTGTTGGAAGTGCAATAGCCTCCACCCATTTAGACACATAATCAGCTGCTACGAGGATGTATTTATGGCCCATAGAAGGTGGGAATGGACCCATAAAATCAATACCCCAACAACCAAACAGCTCAATCTCCAAGATATTGTTCAAAGGCATCTCGTGACGCCTAGTAATAGTACCCGTTCTTTGGCAACGATCACATTGCTTCACTAATGCATGAGCATCTTTAAATAATGTAGGCCAAAAGAAACCAGATTGAAGTACCTTTGTAGCTGTTCGATCTCCACCACGGTAGCCACCATAAGCAGAGGAATGGCAGCTCTGTAGAATAGGCTCTACTTCTTCCCTTGGAATACATCTCCTAGCTAGTTGATCAACTCCTATCTTGTACAAATAGGGCTCATCCCACGCATAAAATCTGCTCTCATGAAGGAGTTTACGCTTTTGCTCAGCAGTAGCCCCAGGGGGATACACATTACTCACAAGTAAATTCACCATGTCAGCATACCATGGCACCTCAGCTGCATCTAGAGCAAAAAGTTGCTCATCAGGGAATACCTCTTTGATCTCAAGCCCCTCATCTACATGATCTCTATTCTCCAGCCTTGACAAATGATCAGCTACTTGATTCTCAGTCCCCTTGCGATCTCGAATTTCAACATCAAACTCTTGCAATAGGAGAACCCATCTAATGAGTCTAGGCTTGGAGTCCTTCGTTTCAAACAAATACCAGATTGCGGCATGATCAGTGTAGACAACAACACGAGTGCCAACCAAATAAGATCTGAATTTATCAAAAGCATAAACTACGGCTAGCAACTCCTTCTCAGTGGTGGTGTAATTAGACTGGGCCGCATCAAGCGTCTTGCTTGCATAATAGATGGAGTGAAAGATTCTTCCAATTCTTTGGCCTAGAACAGCCCCAATAGCATTATCACTCGCATCACACATCAATTCAAACGGCAAAGACCAGTCAGGAGCAATGATAATTGGTGCGGTCACCAACCTTTTCTTCAACTCTTCAAATGCCTTGAGACAAGCATCATTAAACACAAATTTCACATCTTTCTCTAACAATTTGCACAAGGGAGTGGAAATTTTGGAGAAGTCCTTTATGAAACGTCTATAGAACCCTGCATGTCCCAAGAAACTACGCACCCCCTTAACAGAGATAGGTGGTGGTAATTTCTCAATAGCCTCAATCTTCGCTTTGTCAACCTCAATCCCTTGCTTTGATACCTTGTGCCCATGTACTATGCCTTCTTGAACCATAAAGTGACATTTTTCCCAATTCAGCACCAGATTTGTTTCTTCACAACGGCTCAGCATAGCATCAATATTTTTCAAACATTCATCAAAAGAGTCACCAACCACTGAGAAATCATCCATAAATACCTCCAAAAATTTTTCTGCCATGTCGGTGAAAATAGCCATCATGCACCGCTGAAAAGTCCCCGGGGCATTACACAACCCAAATGGCATCCTCCTAAATGCATAGGTGCCATATGGACAAGTAAAAGTAGTCTTCTCTTGGTCTTCGGGGGCTATCACAATTTGATTGTAGCCCGAATACCCATCCAAGAAATAGTAATACTCGTGCCCTGCAAGTCTATCCAGCATCTGATCAATAAAAGGGAGTGGGAAGTGATCTTTCCTGGTGGCCTTGTTCAGCTTCCTATAATCAATGCAAATTCGCCACCCTGTAACAATCAACTCATTATGCTCATTCTTCACCAGTGTCATGCCCCCCTTCTTTGGAACACATTGCACTGGACTCACCCACTTGCTGTCAGAGATAGGAAAAATAATACCAGCATCCAGCCACTTGATAACTTCTTTCTTCATCACCTCCTTCATAATTGGATTTAGCCTCCTCTGCTGCTCTATGGATGGCTTATGATCTTCCTCCAAGAGAATTTTATGCATGCAGAAAGAAGGACTAATCCCTCTAATATCAGCAATAGTCCAGCCAATAGCTCTCTTGCGCTCTCGCAATACCCGCAACACCTTCTCAACCTGCACATCAGACAACAAAGAAGAAAGGATCACGGACAAAGTATTACCTTCACCCAAATAAGCATAACGTAAATGCGCGGGTAAAGGTTTGAGCTCAAGATTAGGAGCTCTCTCAATAGACGGTTTAGCAGGAGTTAGGTCAACGGTCTATCAAGCTCCTCAAATTTCTTCCACCCTGGGATGAATCTACTCTGCATATTAAGAACCTTCAAATATTCTTCAATATCATCATCCTTCAGGATATCATCATCATCATCACATAAGAGTGCCCTTTCTAAAGAATCAACATTAGAAGCCAAGAATGACCTCTCATCAGTAGTCAACTCATCATCTACCACTTTTACCATGGACAATTCTTCATAATGAGAAGGAAGTTGGGTAGCTCTGAACACATTAAACACAGCTTCTTCCCCATTTACCTTCATGATCATCTTTCCAGCTCTGACTCTAATAACAGCATCAGCAGTAGCCAAAAATCCTCTCCCAGGAACCTCAGGATTAGCTTCATAATCAAGAATAATAAAATCAACAAGTAATATAAACTGACCCACTTGTACAAGCACATCCTCAATAATCCCCTCGGGGCATGTCAATGATCTATCAGCCATCTGCAGAGTCACAGTAGTGGGTCGTGGTTCACCCAGGCCTAGCTTCCTGAAAACTGAAGAAGGCATCAAATTCACACTAGCACCCGAATCACATAAAGCTCGACCAACCTCATGTTCCTCAATTTTCAAGGGAATGGTAAAACTGCCAGGATCCTTCAATTTTTGAGGAAGCTTGCTTCTAAATCTGGAACTACACTCCTCAGCGAGTGCAACTGTCTCAAATTCAGTCAGTCTTCTCTTGTTAGCAACAATATCCTTGATGTATTTAGCATATTTGGGAACATCCTGCAAAAGCTCCACCAATGGAATATTTACCTGAATCTGACTCAATATCTCCAAGAATTTCTTGCATGCTGCATCAACTTTCTGCTTCTGAAGTCTCTGAGGGAAAGGTGGTGGTGGTCTCACAATAGCAGACTCGGGCTGCTTTGCTATCACTGTCTCTGCTTCTTTCTCCACTTCCCTATCAGCATTGGGCTCTAACTCACCAACAGGCTTCTTTGGCTTTGGGGGAACTTCTTCTAGAGCTCTTCCATTCCTCAAAGTAACTTCTTGCACAAATTCTTTAGGATTCTTCTCTGTATCACTCGGTAAAGCACCCCGAGGTCTATTATTTTGTGCTCCAGCAAGCTGCCCCAATTGTCTCTCAAGATCTTTCTGCGCACAGCTCAAATCTTTAATTGTTTGTACCTGAGATGCTGAATCATCCATGAGCTTTTGCTGCCCTGCAAGAAGTTTCCTGAGCATATCCTCAACTGCATTAGACTGCTGTGGCGGAGTCTGCGGCTGTGACCCCTGCTGTGGTGCATTGCCTTGATTAATTTAGGGTCTCTCATTGCCTTGAAGCTGCTCACGGTTATCCCTCCAAGAAAAATTTGGGTGATTACGCCACCCCGTGTTATAGCTGTTACCATATTGATTGCGATTCTGACCCTGTGACCTGTTCTGATTACCCACATAATACACTGACTCTGGGTTAGATGGACAGACTTTAGTACTATGATCCTCTCCACAAACCTCACAAAAGACTTGAAGTTGTTGCATTGGAGCTAATGGTGGTTTTGCTTCAAGAGTCAGCTTGCTGATCTGATTAGAAATAACATCCATTTTCGCCCTTAGCTCTGAAACTGCATCCAATTGAAGTATCCCAACAGCTTTCTGCGTATTAGCCCTGCTAATACCCTCAAATTGTGTCGTAGCTCTGCCATCACCCTGCCAATCAGGATTGCTCTGCGAAAACTTGTCAAGTAAATCATAAATCTCATCAAAATTTAAGGCCAGTAGTTGGCCTCCAGCAGCAGCATCAACCACGATCTTAGTGTGTTGGTTCAACCCCTCAACAAAAGTGTGTGCAATAACCTCATTAGATTGTTTGTGATGTGGACAATCTCTCAATAGAGCTTTGAATCTCTCCCAGGATGAATACAAGGATTCTCCATCTAACTGTCTGAAAGACATAATTTCGCTCCTCAGCCGGGTTGTCTTGGCAGACAGATAAAACTTAGCCAAGAATTTCTTAGCCAAATCCTCCCAAGTAGTGATAGACCCAGGCTTCTCAGCCTTTAACAACTTCCTTGCTGTCTCAATCAGTGAAAATGGGAACAAAGTCAAACGAACATAATCAGTAGGCACACCTTATGGTGTATAAGTATCACTGATCTCCAGAAAGTTCTGAATGTGTTGCTGCGGATCCTCATGAAGTAATCCAACATATTGCCCCGTCACATGCAGCAACTGAATCATGTCAGGCTTGATCCCAAAGTGCCCGGTAATAGCGGGCTTCACAATACTTGACGCTACTCCTCCCAGGCTAGGAAGAGCAACATCTCGCACTGCTACTGCTTGTTCTTCTGCCATTTCAATAGGTAAAGAAGCAAGTACGATTGCTAGTGCTTCTCGATCTCTCGCTTCTCTTCGTAACCTTCTCAAGGTTCTTTCAGGCTCGGGATCAAAAGGTGCGAGTGGTTCGTCCTTTTTATTCCTTTGCATGCAAAACCTGTTGCCTGAAACAGCACAAGAAACTCAACAAAAAATTAAACCTGAATAGAAATTAAGTAATCGTTCAAAAAGAAATTAGTCTGTAATTAGTCCCCGGCAACGGCGCCAAAAACTTGTTGCTCCCAACGCACACGCAAGTATACGCGGTCGACAAGTAATAAAGTGACAAATCGAGTATCGTTCCCACGAGGACTAAGCAGACTAATACTTAACAAACAATTTCTAACAAACTACTCAGTGATCTTTTTCTTTGACGGTAAGAGTTTTTATAATTAAAACGCAGTAATTAAAGTGCTAGAAGTGTAGTCAAGCAATGGTGCAATACTTTGGTTGTTAATAATATTAAGAGGGCAGTCCAGGGTCAGAGTTACAAACAATCCAGTTGATGTATCCAATTGATTCCACTTCTTAAATCCCGGGTCACTAACTGACAGAGTAAATGTAACTGTGAAAACCTTTCAGTTCTTCACAGTCTATGCAAGCTACTTCAATCCCTATATGTCTACGGGTTAAATCACATGCACGCATTAACAAATTCTGTAATGATTTAAACTAGGAAATCAAGTATATGTCTATCCTACTCGCAAATTGGTTCCCCGATGCCCGGGTTCACAAACTAGTTCTTTTCTTTCTTATTACGTAATTAAATTCTCTCTTTCGAGTTCAATCCAAAAACCATAGATAATGTATAATCATCGAGCTCTAACAATTATACAAGTGAAATCAAGAAAGAATAAGCAACCCGTTATGGGATTCAATTAATGGGAATCAATCTTCAAACATTCAACTTTCATGTAATACTCTAACCCTAGAACGTAAAGTTTAGCCACACGTATTCATAATCACAAGGCAAGAATTTGGTGTAATAATGAAGTAATTGATGTAATAGATGAAAGATTAGGAATAAACCCTTGTTCAATGAGTATGGTGCTCTCAATATTGCTCCAAAGTAAGAACTCCCTTCAAAAACAAAGTAAAGTGCTATTTATAATGTTTACAAACACCTAGTAATAAGTTAGACCCAATGCTAGACGGAATAGGAAGTAAAAATCTGCACAAGGGGCGCTATAACGGGCGCCCCGCGCCTCGTAACGCGTGAACCAAGACAGAAGACGTCGAAATTTCTCCGCCTTTGCCACGCGCCGTGCAGCGAAACGCTCCAAAAGCTGGGCGCTTTGGCTGGCGCGGCGCGCCTCCTGTGGCGCCCAGCCAAACTGCTCCTTTCCTTGCTCCGAATCTCGCTCGTGTCGTGCCCTCGTGTGCTCAATCCAATCCTCAATCAACTTCCAATCAATTCTTGCTCAATCAAGCTCCTAAAAGCTCCAAATTTACTGCGTAACAACCTACACACGCACGACACCAAATCAGTGTAAAATCATATTCACAAACTATAAAACGAGCGCATAACAAGCTCAAACATGCGGAAATATTAAGGAAACCTTTGCATAAAATGCCAAACATCATTACTCTATCTTGGTTATAGTTGACATGCTTACTAAATTAGCTCATTTCTTGCCTGTTAGAAGTACCTACACAGTGGAGTATTATGCCAAACATTATATCAGTGAGATAGTGCGCATGCATGCTATTCCATTATCTATCATTTCAGAAAGGGAAGCATAGTTTACAACTAATTTCTAGCGATCATTGCAGACGGGTTTGGGGACGCATGTGAATCTGATACAACGTTTCATCCCCAGACAGACGGACAGGCTGAGTTGACCATTCAAACGTTAGAAGATATGCTTAGAGCCTGTGTATTAGATTTTAGAGGTAGCTGAAATGAACATCTACCATTGATAAAGTTTTCATACAATAATAGCTATCATTCTAGCATATAGATGGTGCTATATGAAGCTTTGTACGGGGCGTCAATGCAGGTCTCCTATAGGATAGTTCGAGGTTGGTGAGTCTCAATAAATAGGTCCAGACTTAATACAACAAGAAGTTGATAAAGTTAAGTTGACCATGGAAAAATTATTAGCAGCCTAGAGCAGACATAAGTCCTATGCAGATAACCGACGTCGAGATTTCAAATTTCAATTTGGCGATTAGGTATTCCCGAAGGTATTTCCTATGAAAGGCATTATGAGATTCGGTAAGAAGGGAAACCTTAGCCCTAGATTCGTATGTCCATATCAGATTATCAGATGAGTTGGGCATGTAGCCTACGAATTAGACCTTCCAGCAGACCTTCAGGAGGTACATCCAGTATTACATGTTTCCATGCTCCGAAAATGTGTCGGAGATCCTTCCAGAGTTGTACCAATATATGATGTCTAGATGACAGAGCAGTTGACTTATAAAGAGGTGCCAACTGCCATTTTAGATTGGCAGATTCATCGGTTAAGGACGAAAGACATTCTTTTAGTTAAGGTGCTGTGGCAAAGCAATAACGTAGAAAAGATGACTTGGGAAACTAAAAAATATATGAGAGACAAATATCCAAATCTCTTCAGTACTTCAGGTATGTCGTAGATCCTTATTTAATGCTTCTACATACTTCATTTTTTCGAGGACGAATGTTCCTGGGGGGAGGGGGAGATTGTTACACCCCATATGTCTAAACTGACATGTAATGCGCTAATGACATATTAAGCAAGAATTAAGTTGTTCTAAAGTCATAATATCACCATATATGGCATTTATATGTTGAATATAAAGTTTGCAACAAATTAGATTGAAGTTACGGAAAAATCGAGTGAAGAATTGCCTTATAACGAGCCATTTTGAGCAATTAAATTTGTAAGCTTTAAGATGTCATTTTAAGACATATTTTATTCCAAATTGAAAGTCTTGGAATTTAGTTTCTAATTCTCTTTCTCTTTTTCTTATACAACGTTCGGATAAAGCGATATGAGCATCAGAAGTTAGGCCAAAATAAGGGACATAAGCGCAAAAGAAGGCTAGAAGTGAAATGTTTTGTTTTGAATATAAAAGGGAAACTTATCTCTTTTCTCCACATTTTCAGAAGATTCATGAGGGGAACAGACACTTTATGAGGGTGTGAGCCATTCTTACGGTTTGAAAGGAAGAACGCTAATTTGAAAACGGATTGCATCAAAATGCTTTACGTGATTAAGGTAACGTCATGCTACCTTCAATTATTGTCTATAGCTTGAAGTTTGAGGATGCTTCATGACTAAGTAACATCTGAATTTGATGGAATTTAGCTCAATTAAGCATATGAAAGCTTGGAAATAAAAGGAAACAAGGTTTGGGAGCTAATCCAGTGAGGTACATAAGGTCTATTTTATTCTTTCGACTAAGGCATGTCTACAGTAGTTGTCCAAGCTTGTTTTGCCTTCAAAATTGGAATATTTCATGGTGAGCTTGTATAGCATTATTTTACCGTTGTATAAGTAGATTTTAGTGACAAAAACCCAAGCATAAGGGTCTCAAATTAGTCCTAAAGAGCAGCACGAAAGATGGCTCAAAACTAAAAAACCCATTTTTTTAAACTCCGGATAACCGTTAGTAATTTGAGCATAACCTTTTGTAAAAAACTGATATTGGGGTGATTTAGGATTCCCTAGAACCCCAATAGAGATATCTAAAACTTTCATGAATACCATAAAGTCTACAGTTTCTATTTAGTCAAAATATTGAGAGAATATTTCATGCCTTGAAAAGGGCACACACTTTGGAGAACGCACTTGATAACTCAATGACCGATGAAATTGAAATGGCACAAAATATAGCTCTTAATGCTTTCGCACAATTCATGGCTTAAACTTGTGTTCTACTATTCAGCTCCCAGCATTTGAGGTTGAAAATTTTCATATCACTCAGATGATGTTGGATTTTCTTGCTAATGTTGGTCTATTTGCAGGCTCCTAATCATCCTGAAAAGCACTCAAGAAAATTCTTGAGGGTATGTGAAACTCAAAGACATGTTTGTGTGCCAGTTGAGGTGGTGCATATGATGTTGTTTCCGTTCTCACTAATGTAAGACGGTAATAGATGTTTGAACTAATTGCTATTTAATTCAGTCAATTCTTGGGATGACTTGGTGATTAAGTTAATGAAGAAGTTCAATCCACCTAACAAGACTGCTAAACTGGTTCATGAGATACTCAGGTTCAGGCAAAACCTGCAAAAGGCTTGGGAGAGATTCTAGAGCTACTTGAGAAGGTGTACTCATTATGAGATTCCTGAATAAATGTTTAGGACAAAGGATTAACATGGGCATGGGTGAGAAAATCAAGAGCAATCTGGGTGTAGCTAGAGGAGGAACATTCTTGAATCAAATATTTGAAGCAAAAGCATTACTTGACACTATGGGTCAGATTCAGGCTAGCTGACTAGAGATGCATCTACTGGCTCAAGTTCGTAACTGGTGATGTTAATTTTGGGATGAATAAACAGTTATCAAAGTTGAAAACCATGGCTGATGTTGTGGTAAAACATATAATAAGAACATGTTGAAACCAATCAATCAAGTTAATACACGTGCTCAAACTCAGGACCCTGATCCTCGTAATTTTTGCTGATTATGATTTATTGGGCAATACAAAAGATGTGAACTTTCTGTATTATAGGCAGCGACAATATTACAATCAATATGATCAAATTAGGCATATGTAGTAGCAAGTCCCTAATAATAATGCCAGACCATAAGGTTAGGCACTTCCTTTCTAGACACGATTTGCATACAATAATCAACACCAAGTGGTGTAACCTCAACAGCAGACTAATGATACAGATGACATTAAAATTATGGTCCAGGCTATGATGGATGCCAATGCTAAACTCAAAAAACAAGTGACTGGCCATGAGACTGCCATAAAGAGGGTAGAGACCAAGTTGGGACATTTGTCCCTTACTTTGAACAATAGATCTCAGGGCACTTTGCTAGGCGACACAGTAGTGAATCCTAAGGATGAACATCCTAGTTAATTAATGGAAGTTACTTCGGAAAATGGTAGAGACCTTTATAGTGAGTAGGATTTGCCTAAGAGTGTGGTGCACACTGTGCTAGATGTTGACTGGATTGATGTTCCAACTAGACTTGCTAACAGTGATAATGCTGAGAAGCAGACAATTCTTGTAACATTTTAAGATAAAGTTATGACAAGACTTGCTGAGAAGGAGGGCGAACAGTTAAGTACAAAACGTAAGGAACCATCATCACCGTAATATAAAGGCTTGTGAAACAACAAAAAGAAAGCCAGTACAAGAAATTCATTGAGATGTTAAAATGATTACATGTTAATATTTCTTTTCTTGAAGCTATTAGAGATGTTACTTGTTATGGTAAAATGATGAAAAACTTTTCGTCTAGAAAATTAGATTTTAAGAATTTGCCTACGGTCACATTGGTGCATACTTCCTAAGCTATGGTGACTAAGCCTTTGGTTTAAAAGCTATCATACTTAGGTAGCCTTACTATACCTTGCACGAATCATAAGCACACTTTTTCTAGAGTCTTACTTGATTTAGGAGCTAGTATTAATTAGATGTCTTTATCTATCTATAAAAAGATTGGTATTGGTAGAGTAAGGCCTACATCAATGAGTCTGCAATTAGCTGATAAAAGTGTTAAAAAGCCTAATAGAATTTTAGATAATGTGTTGGTAAAGGTAGATAAGTTTGTGTTTCCTGCAGACTTTGTTATTCTAGACTGCCAGGTTGATAGAGAAACCCCTATTATTCTACGGAGACCATTCCTTGCTATATAAAAGGCTATACTTAATTATAAGGCTGGTGAGCTAAAGATGAAGTTAAATGATGAGGAGGTGAGCTTTAGTATGCAGAAATCTATAAAGAGACATATTGAGTTTGCTAATTGCTTAATGGTAAATGTTTTAGAGGTGAAAAAGTTTGAGCATGATGATACCTACCACACCCAATGACTCATTGGAGGCTTGTCTGTTAAATATGAAAATCTTTTAGAAAGGAATAGGAATTGTGTTGGCTTTAGAAGGGCAAGGGTTTTTCCATATGGAACTACTCTTTGAGTCACTTGCTTTGGTTAATCGTGTAGCACCACTATAAGACCATCAAATGAAGAGCCGCCTCAGTTAGAGCTCAAACCATTGCTTGAGTCCCTTAAATATATATTCTTGGAACCTAATCTACTTTGCCCGTTATTATCTCATCCAGTTTTTCAGATGTGCAGGCACAAAGGTTAAAGCAGGTATTGAAGGAGTGCAAGCAGGCGATTGGATGGACTATTTTTTAGATTAAGAGAACCGTCCCAAATTTTTGCATGCATAAGATTCTGTTGGAGAGGGTGCTAAACCTTTGATAGAGCATTAAAGAAGACTGGTCCCAAACATGAAAGAGGTAGTCAAGAAAGAAATCATTAAGTGGCTAGATGTAGGTATTATCTTTGTAATTTTTGATAGTCAATGGATAAGTCTCATCCAATATGTGCGAAATAAAGGTGGGATGAATGTGGTTAAAAATTAAAATAATGATGTAATCCCCACTAGAACTGAAACTTGTCGGCGAATTTGCATGGAATATAGGAAATTAATAAAGCTACTAGGAAAGACCACTTCCCCTTCCATTTATTGATCTGATGCTTGATCGACTAGTAGGGAGATCACATTTTTGCTTCTTGGATGGTTAATTGGGGTACAACTAAATCCACATAGCCCGTGAAGACCAAGGGAAAATAATCTTCACTTGTCCTTATGGTAGCTTTGCTTTTCGAAGAATTCCTTTTGGGCTGTGCAATACACTCTACCTATTAAAGGTGTATGATGGTCATCGTTGACATTGTAGACAATATAATGGAGTTATTTATTGATGACTTCTCTATGGTTGGTAACTCATTTGATAAGTGTCTGATTAATTTGGAGAGGGTGTTGAAGAGATGCATTCAAACTAATTTAGTACTTGATTGGGAGAAGTTCTATTTTATAGTACTGTCACGCCCTAAAATTTTTATAAGCTATTTTATTTAAAAGGTTCTGATTGTGTTTAAAGGTACAAAAGTTATGAGATTCGGAGTCACCACTTGACAAATTCAAAGGTGTGCCAAGTCACCAAAACGTATACCTTTAGAACAACATTGACTAGTCAATGGTTGCGTCAAAAAATCTAGGTAAGGATCTCGATTCACTCATGGGAAGGTATTATGCACCTTGCAATCTTGTGCTAAGCACAACTGCTTTTATTTATTGCGTTCCGACATTCTCATAATACATGACTCATGAATAATAAATGTGAACTTACAAAATATTGCATACAAAGAGTTTTCTTTGTGTTGTGTCGCTTCTTGAGATGATGAATTGGTCTTTCTTTTATTCGCGACCACACTTCAATTAAGAAGTGATGCTTCCACTGCCATAGTGGGTCTTGCATTTTGCTGAAAATAAAGCAAGCATTGTTGGTTCATGTAGGTCATTTATTGTAGTTGAACTCCATCACTATCTTGGGTAGGCCCTACTTGCTGAACTTGAAATCATCCATTATCTCGGTGTGCCCTTTGCTGATGTAAGTCTTCCATTATCATGCGTAGGCCCTGTTTATTAAAATGGAATGTCCTTCATTATATGGGTGTGCCCTGCTAAAATTGAATGCGCTCCATTAAATGGCCGTTGCCTGTTTGCTGAACTTCAAAAATAAACTCCCTCATTTAACAGGAGTGTGCCCGATCTTCAATATAAACTCCCTCAGTTAATAGGTGGGTGCCCAATCTTCAAAAAGTGAACTCCATCATTTTACTGATGGATGTCGAAACTTAAAACTAAACTTCCTCATTTACAGGTGGCTTCCCGAACTTCAAATTAAACTCCCCCATTATACAGGTGGATGCCCGAACTTTAAACTAAACTCCTTCATTTTTACAAGTGGGTGCCCGAACTTCAAAAATAAACTCCCTTGTTCTATAGGTAGATTCTTGAACTTTAAAAAATACGCTCACTCGTTTTTACAGGTGGTTGCCCAAAATTCTGACTAAACTCCCCCATTTTACAGGTTGGTCCCCGAACTTCAAAAATAAACTCCCTCGTCCTAACAGGTAGGTGCCTGAACATCGAAAGTAAATTCCCCATTCTAACAGGTGGGTGCCCAAAAATCAAACTAAATTCCATCATTTTACAGGTTGGTGCCCGAACATCAAAAATAAACTTATTCCTTCTCCATTACAGGTGGGTGCCCGAACATCAAAAATAAACTCGCTCATTCGTTTTACAGGTAGGTACCCGAACTTCGAAAATAAACTCCCTCGTTCTAACAAGTGGGTGCCCGAAATTCGAAAATAAACTCTCTCATTCTAACAGGTGGGTTCCCGAACATCAAACTAAAGTCCCTCATCTAACAAGTTCGTGCCCAAACTTTGAAAATAAACGCCCGCGTCCTACAAGTCGGTGCCGAACTTCAAATATGAACTCTCTCATTCTACAGGTAGGTGCCCAAATATCAAAAATAAACTCCCCCATTCTATAGGCGGGTGCCAAAACTTCATATACCGAACTTCAAACATGAACTCTCTCATTCTACAGGTAGGTGCCCAAACTTCAAAAATAAACTCCCTCATTCTATAGGCGGGTGCCAAAACTTCATATATAAACTCCCTCATTCGACAAGTAGGTTTTCGATCTTTAAAAATAAACTCCCTCATTCTACAGGTGGGTTCCCAAACTTCAAATTAAACTCCCTCATTTACACCCGGGTGTCCGAACTTCAAAAATAAACTCTCGTTCTGCAGATGAGTTCTCGAACTCCAAATTAAACTCCCTCATTTTACAAGTGGGTGCCTGAACTTCAAAAATAAACTCCTTCATTCTATAGGTTGGTGCCCGATCTCCAAAGATAAACTCCCTGAATCTACAGCTTGGTGCCCGAAATTCAAACTATACTACCTCATTCTATAGGTGGGCGCCCGAAATTCAAAATAAACACTCTCATTCTATAGGTAGGTGACCAAATTTCAAAAATATACTCCCTCATTCTACACGTGGGTGCCCAAACATCAAACTAAACTCCCTCGTTCGATAGGTAGGGGCTGAACTTTTTTTGGTGTAATTGTGCAACCTGTAAACAAGTGTTGTGAAACTTTCTTTTGCTCATTTTGATGGTAATCAACTGAAACGGAAGGATTTGGAAAAATATAGAGTGAAGGATGAAGAATGAGAAAATTTTCTAAACAGAAAAAAGTTTATTCGAAAGATGTCTTTTTGGGTGAAATGAAAGAAAAACTATTTTGAAGTGAAATGATGATCTCGATAAACATGACATGCATCTTGAAATAAAATTCTGATCTTTTCACACGACTCGTCCTTGATTTTTCCCAGGTAGTATATCTAGAGATGATTACTTGCTTGTTCCAATCATGATGACAAAGCCAACGTCCAATAGTCGACTAGTGGTGCCTTTGGGGTTTTCACTGACTAGCCTCTCTCTCCCTCTTTATTCTTTTTCCTTACTATTGACTTGTGGCGCCCGTTTTGATTTTCACCAAAAAGTTCATTTCTTTTTTATTTTCTCTTTTCTTCTCTTTTTTCATGTTTCTTTCCTTTCAACCTCTCCTCACATTCATTCCACTCAGCTATCTTCACTTACCTTAACTTCTCGGAGAGGTTTCTGTCTCTATGACAACCGTACTACCATCTTCTGATAGCGGTTGTTGAAAACAGAGTGTGACTTCCCCGAGAAAACTTGTCCTTTGATGGTACATATTACGTGATATTTTTAACAATTAGTCAGAAAAGGTCTTTGTTTGGACTGTAACATGGGATTTTGTTGGGCTAGAGAAGAAGGTTCAGCATAAAAGCTAGAAAGACAACTGATGAGTAGACTAGGTGAACACTTCAAACTTTACAATCATTTTTTCAAAAATATAAACTTCTATCCTAGTTAGTATAAACTTGGGGGGGGGGGGGGGGGGAGGACTTCTGAGTTTTTACTTTGGTACAAAAATGACATGAAAGCATCAAATGAGATGTTTGGGTGACTGTATAACCTTTGAAATAAATTTCTCTAAAATAACAACTAAATTTTGCCCTAGTTTTGTTGAAACTGGGGACCTTGATTTTCTCTAATTTTGCGGCAAACTCGAAGGCAAGTTTTGCATAGAATAGTGACCAAGGGACTATTGAGCTTTTTCCTCGACAAAACTAAAAGGCATGGGAAAATTGAACTTATTTTTTTTAAATATGAAACTATAAAGTAGGGGATATTGAATTATTTCCTGGATATGAAATAAAAAAGCTGGGTGACACTGAAGTTTTTTCCTGGGATAAACACAAAGAAAATAAAAAGGAATATTGAATTTCCCCTTTTTCATAAAAATAAAAAACAAACTTCTGCCCAAATTTAGGATAAACTGGGGCCTTTGATTTTGTTGGGTGCAAACCGCAAATTTGGAGGCAAGTTTTGCATCAATATGAAATATGGGAAAATGAACTTTACCCTATTATGGCCGCACACGAATGGTTGCTTACGTATCTTTTTTAGAGGAATCAGGTCAGACGTAGCTCTAACAGCTTAATGCTAGCTTTTGTGTAGTTGTTTTCTTCTTCTTCTTCTTCTTCTTCTTCTTCTTCTATTTTTTTTTTTTTTTTTGAATTTTGTCTCCTTTTTTTTCCATTTTTTCCAATCTTATTTGTTCTTTTTACTTTTTCAAAAGTACTATAAATTTGATTTCAAAGGAAGCTAGACAAATGAATAATACACAAGGCTCAAGATGCTAGCAAATTGGTATAGAGTTTGGGTAGCAGAAATGAAAGTCGTTCGTCATCCCGACCCGAGAATGCCTCGCACTAATATACAACATAATGAGTCGGCCTATAGTCATACAAAGACGAAACTTGATCCTTTTAATGTTCTAGATTTTTGCTCCAATGATGGTCCTAAAAATCACATTTCAATTCGACCAAAATGACCGTGCAGGATATTAAACTTTTTGCATACCTCTTTCATCACACTCATCCTCACCGTCCAGTTAGTTCATAGAGATGATATTAGACCACGTGCTTAGATCAAGATGTAAATTCTGCGCGCATGTCATGTTACTAAAACCGACAAAAGAAAAACTACGAAAAAATCTAAAGAGAAAAATAGGGAACAGAGAAGACATAGTATTTGAGATGAGAAGCGGATCTCCCTTTTCATTGAATTAAAGACATGATGTTTTGAACACCATAACAAGAAAAAAAAATGCACTTGGATATTACAACCCCTAAATAAACAAGTGCACAGAAAGGATAACCAAAATTTCTCCAAGTGGCCCTTCCAAATGTGAACTTCAATATTGATCAACTGTGCGCTATGGCCAATGTACGTAACCTATGCATCATAGACTGGCAATGAGTTCTTGGTGATGCTTGGCACGTCCGACCCTAAATTTGAATCTGATTGCTATGTATCAAGGGGTGAACTACTCTTTTGAGGTAGTGAGAATCCTTTCTGTCATGCCACGGCACGCCTAAATTATAAGCGTATCGGTGAGACTGAGAAACCTTTATTGTGGGATTCATATTTCCATTGACTGGCCTCAACCAATCCAAAGCCAGAAACTTCTCGAAGAGACTATTGTAAGACTCACCAATTCGCATGAGTTTCTTCTTCACCTCTCGCGCCTTCTTGTATTCAGGCCTTGGGACAAAAGTAGATGGCTTCCTTGGCCGGTAGGGAATGTTTTGTGGAGCCTGGAAATGGTTATATGGGATTGGATTGTGTGGTGTATAAGATGTGGAGTTGGAGCATGTTATTGCAGATAAGATGGTGTTGGAGCATATAGCTAAACTACATAGACTGTTGGAGTGGAGTTATGAGATGTTGGGGATTTTTTGGGGGAAAGTAGGGTTGTGGAGGGTGTATTTATGGAGCTTGGTATGAGTGGGCCTGACTGCATCTTTTCTCACTCCACAATTATGAACCCGAACCTACCACGGCCATATCATCGTCATTTTTCATTGCAAAACGATTCAAACTAGATTGCAATGCATGGGTAGTGGCTCTCAAAGTTTTTTGACTAACAATCTTGTCGGCCTTGATTTCTTTTCCGATCATTTCCCATATTCACACTGCTTCATTGAACTACTTCCCAATGGTAGAGGCCATCGGTTGGTAATATTTCTCATCAAGCATTTCAACAGATTCTTTGACCATTTTCTCATCGGGTATCAAAGAGCTCACACGTGTCGCCTATTCGTGCAATCTCTAGGCATACTCTCTAAAACTTTCACTTGGTTTCTTTGTGATCATCTTCAAAGAAGAACGATCCAGAGCAGCCTTTATTTTGAACCCAAAATGATCCAGGAAGGCCTTTGCCATGTCATCAAATGCGACCCATTTTTAAACATCTTGTTGGGTGAAACATTATGTTGCTGGTCCTCTCAGATTCTCGGCAAAGTATGCCATCAGCAACTCATCATACCCAATGCCCTCATCTTGTTAAGATACATCTTCCAGTGAATTCATGGGTCACCTTGTCCAGTATACAGATCAAATTTGGGCATGATGAAACCTTTAGACAAAGTCACAAGAGGGAAGAAACACAGTTCTTTGTATGAAATATTAGCTATACCCCCATGCCCCTGAATGCTTTTCAGAGTTTGCTCCAGGTTTTTAAATTTTCGAGCAAAGTTGTTCTCTTCTTCTTCCCCAACTTTTCGATATCAGCATGTGATTTTGGGTGGTGTCCTTGATCATAGGAATCGATTTGGCGGAAAACATTCCCCTGAGATATTTCAAATTGTTGGTCTTGGGTCTTTACCTATGGGCTACTGTTCGACCGTTTTAAAGCAGGTCCCCCTAGAACTGCAAACACTTGGGCATGAACCTGAGGTAGGTCATGTTTTCTATGTTGTGGGAATTGTGGCCCAGGTTGTACATTAGAGGGTCCGACTGCATTGTTATTCGCAGCCAGATGTGGAGTAAAGACTGAAGGGTAATGGGATCCCTAGACAACTGTAGATTTCTCTTGCCCAGGTTAGCTAGTGTTCGACACAAAATCTTCGATGTCATGGCTCTTATTGAGCGGAGTTAGGTTATTGCACGAGGATCAGTACAAAAATACAGTTTAATTGATTGCAATTCACCATCTTTACCATGAGTTGAGCTTAAACATGCAAAATAAGGAACCAAAATGGGACTCGAACTTTAATTTGAAAATTGAGACTTGCAATAAAATTCTAGCAAGACTACACAAGCGGATAATAGAAATGGACATTAATTATCACCTGAAGTATCACTAGATAATCAAATCTGGAAGCGTCTTAAAATAGATACGACACAAAGCAACGTCATTGAACAAACACGACACAATTTGCTCTTATTATTTTGTTCAATAAAAAAAGAAGGGACTTAATTTTAAAAATTGACCCTTAATTAGATACGTGAAATACTCTAAAAAATTTCTCATTATGACGTACAAATTATTTCAAACTCAAGACCGAACTTGGCTACAAACTTAAATACAAAAGGTCAAGAAAAATATAACGGCGTGAAAATGAAAAAAAAATATTTCCAGTTTCTTTTTCCTAATAATTTGGACTTCTAAGTCAATTCAAATTTGTAACCTGTCCTACATTCTACATTTTCTCACTCAGACAATTGAAAATAATCTGACTACTTTTTGTAATTTTAGTAAATATCTCCAATAGATGCATCTAAGTTTTCTTAGTTTTGTTGTTTAGAAATTATATACATGTTGAGCAACAGCTTGTTTACAACTTGGGATAAAACCTGCCCTTACAACTTGGGAAAGAACTAGACGACAGCAGGACCGACAACAAACAACATGCCCTTAAAACCCCAAAAGTTTTAACCTGACTCTTCTCTTTTCTTTTCTTACACTCTATATTTATGCTCTAAAAAAATATCTCTCTATTTAATATCGATGTTGAATTTTTTTTAGAGTTATTTGTGTATAATTGAGGGTAAGAAGCCTTCTTAATAGACAAAAGGTGGAGTGTAAAGTTGGGTCAAAGGACAAAGACCCATATGCCAATAATATGCTTTTTTAGCAACATTTAATGAAATTTGGCATACCTAGCAAGAAAAGAAAAGAGATGGCAGGCAAAAGCCTTATAAAGAGGATTCCACCTTGTACTTTTTCTTAGATTCTTTGAATATTTTAAAAGATTTAAGATTTATACCCATAGTCTAGGCCCCAAACCTATTAAATTTGACTCAAATCAAACCAAACAAATGGGTCCGCTCATTACTTTACACCATACTTGACTGAACTAAATGACACCACTTGACCCATTTATGACTCCTATTTCCTAGTCCAAACAGTCCAGATCTAAACTAATACACCTAAGACTCAACGTTAAAACCAAGTTATGGTTAAGAAAACATTCATACTCCAAACAAGAGCTCAAGACTTTCACGACTGCTCAAAGACATGCCTTAAACATATCAAATAGGGCACATTTTCCATACTTATACTTGCACAACAAGTGCAAGACTACAGTAATTAGAAAAAATTTCAGCAGGTTTTTATGCTTAAATCTGGAATAAAAAACATTTCAATAATGAACAAATAAATAAAAAATAAAAAGATGCTCTCTCTAGCCTAAGCAACGTGCTAGGCGATCATAAGGAGAAACTCGCAAGCCACCACCTTGAAAACGGTGGCCGTTGAGTAGCCCCTCCCGGGGTTGGTCAACCCATACCCACTCCCTATGAAATCCCCAATACTAGTGCACCTACTCCCTCAATCCCTTATTCTCATATGCTAAAACTCAGGTTCAAAAAGTTGATATTGATCAACGTTTATTACGTACGGTTGTTTATTCCCAAGGAAACACTACTCTTATATGGAAGACATCAGAATTTAAGAAATATCTTACAAAGGAGCATTTACAACTAGCAGTGCTTGGGAAATTTTCGTATGGTAGGCCTGACTTGGAAACTTTACGTAAAATCATCCTGACACAATGTGAGATTAAAGGTGATTGTAATATTGGTTACTTGGACAGTAGGTACGTGTTGATTAGACTGACGCTATGAGAGGATTATGTTAATTTCTTGTCAACCCCAGCTTATTGGATTAAGTTTAAAGGTAGATCCTATCCAATGAGATCATTAAAATGGAAGTGACACTGGAAGCCTGATGAAGAGACTTTTCATGGCTCTTGCATGGATTAGCTTTCCAAATTTGCCTCCAAACGTTTTTGATACAGAGTTTATTTTTCTATTGCTTCAGTAGTGGGAACCCTATTAAAAGTTGATACTGCAACTTTGAATAAAAGTAGACCAAGTTGTGCCAGGTCAAAATTGAAATTGATTTGTTGGCAAAGTACCCTAATCTTGTATTGATTAATAAAGAGGATGATGACACTGGTGCTGTAATCTGTACATGGGTAGATATTGATTATGATTATCTTCCATTGTATTGCAAAAATTGTAAGTTGCAACGCCATGATGAAAGCAAGTGAAAGGTGATTCAACTGGAGCTCTGGGAAAAACGAAATTATAATGATGCTCAAGATGCATATGCAAATATTTCCAAGATTAATCCTGCCCTTCCAGCGCCCCCAGTTCGTATCATATCTAGTGGGAAGGTTGTAGGCAATGTGAGAAAGGAGGATGAGTGGAATGATCCAAAGAGTAAGAAAATAATGAAAGGGAATGAGAATGATCAGGTGAAGAGAAGTGCTGCCAAGCCTAATGAAAAGTTAGCTTTGGTGCAAGATGAGAATGATCAATATTCAGCTTTGCAAGAAGATGACAATATTGAAGTTGGTGGCTTGGTTGTCAAGGAACCAGCTGGATCAAAAGGTGCGGTGCAGACTGCTCCTGACAAGGGAGATGCTACCAGTTCCACGAAAGGTACAGTTAAAAATGGTGTTTCAGCTCCAAAATCAGCTGGGAAAGGTAATGTTTCTATCCCTATGTCGACTAAGAACTGGGTGAAGTAGGCTTGGAAGAAGGAAAGGATGGGAATCAACCTTCAAAATCCCAAACTCAGCCTCAAAAGGATGGTGACACAGTTCCATAGGAAGCTATTGTTACAGCTACATCGCCTATTGCCACGGTGCATGCAGCGCCTACTGTTGTTGTCCCAGTGACTCTGAGTACCTCTCAACAGGAGGTTCCTTCTAACTCGTTGGTGGTCAAGGTTACTATAGAGGATGATGGTGGTGTGAAGGATGATCGGGTAGATGTAGTTAATTCAAAGGAGGATGAAGAAGATTTTGTGGATTATGGGGAGGAGAGTGAAAAAGATACTGTTGATCCACAAAATTTTGAAGATGATCCTTCTGATGAATACATGGGTTTGGAAGGTGATAAGTCAAAGGATAATAGTGGAAAGAAAGATAAGGAAGGCAAAGATCAAATTGGTTCATGTCAAAAAAATGCAAGTGCTGAAAAGTCACAGGGTGTTGCTGAAAAGCCACAGGGTGGTGCCGACAAGCAGATTGATGTGGTTAATACCAGTCCTGTACTATCAAGAGGCAGGCCAGCTACTGATAAAGAGCTGGAGGAGCTCAAAGCAGTCTATGATAGTTCTAAAAATTAGAATACACATCTGGTTGCATATCAACTTTAGTGCATGTTTTTGACAAACCGATTGAGAAGTAGGTGGAAATTGGTGATGATGAAGAGCTTTATACTGAATCTACGGCTCAGAATTATATGTAGCTGAAAAGGGTAATATATCACCTAGACAGGTGGCGGAACAGAAGAAAAATACCAAGAAAGTTCGGAGGAAAAAAAAAGTGTTCATCTACCAGCCGGAGGGGTATCAACAAGGAGGACGGTTTCGAAAACCTCTAGTTTTCAATGAATAGCTCACTTATATGGAATATAAGGTTTTTTAATACCCAAAGGCCTTTGATAGAGTGGTCACAATGCATAGGCAGAAGCACTTTTCATTTGTTGCATTAACGGAGCCGTTTCAACACTACAAACATATTGACAAGTATCGTCGATGGCTAGGTATGGGTTCTTTTTGGCATAACTTCAATGGTAAAATATGGGTGTTTGTAGAGGATGAATATCAAGTAGAGGTTGTGTATGATTTATCAAAAATGTTATCTTTGAAGCTGACACATTTAGTTGGTTTTCTGGAATTTGTTGTGTCGTTGGTTTATGCTAGTATTGATCACACCACTCAGCTGGAACTGTGGGACTTGTTGTATGCTCAGGCTAGTGACATAACATCCCCATGGCTTGTGGGGGGAAATTTTAATGTCATTGCAGATGAGCTTGAGAAGGTTTGAGGCCAAAATTTGATCACGCCCAACTACGCCCTATAAAAGGGACTAAGCGGTCGTGGCAAATATAGCTCGTTACTTAAAGTCCCGAGGTCGAAGCCCATAGAGAACACGACTCCTAGTAGTTTATCTAGCCAAGTTATCTACCCAATCAACTTCGTAAGTATTATATTTTGGTGGAGTTTATACTAACACTACTAAACAAGAAAATTAAATAACAAGTATAGAAAGATAGATTTGATTCAACAGATGGAAAGCCTAGGATTGATTTCCCCAACTCCTATCTTGTGCTAAAGTATTGTGCTGTCAATTCCCCCTAACTCTTCCTATTGAACAAGTGCTCCAAGTTTACAATTACCCACTTCCGTTAAGTAATCATAATTTTCATTAATTAACTGTTCCAATTAACTAATGAAGATAGGGAGGACTACATTTATGGTTCACAGTAAGGATCAATATTCCTAATTCACCGTTTTGACAACCTAGGCAATGCATTTGTTTTAGGTTGAAATACTGTTATGGGTTTAACTCTAACTTAAGAACCTATTACTAGTAATCACAAGAATAAATGGGATAATTAATTGGGGATCCTACCAATTAATTAGCAAACAATTCGTAAACAAGATAAATAGGGAAGAATTAACAAAGTTCATTAATAACACAAAAATTATCATCACACAAGTATGTGGAGTGGGTCAATCAACCCTAGAATTGGTAATTTAGGCACTCATAGTCATGTTCTAAGACAAGAAATAACTATAAGTATACAAAATCATAATAAGATGGATAGATGGATGAAATAGAGCCTTGAATCTTGATCTCCTCTTTTCCTTTCCTCCTTTTGATATAGAATAGGTCAAAAGTTATGTCCTAGAGGATTTTAGGATGTATTTATAGTGTTAAGAAAAAACTAGGTAAAAATAGCCTTTTTCTGCTCAAGCTAGGACTTCATAAGTTGGCGCTAACTCTTGGTTGTGCGCTGGCACAAGCTAGGTAGAAGCTTTGCTTCGTGTGCTGGGTAGGTGTTGGCACAAAGCTGGCACAAGGTGCTGAATATATTCTCCGCAGGCTGGAGTTGTGCTGACACGACTTTCGCATAAGGTCCCGAGAGTTATTTTCCTGTGCTCAAGTTATGCTGGCATGACATTGGTACAATTTAACTCTAACTTTAAAATTCATTCATGTAATGGTCCAGTGACTTGGTTTTATATAGGCACTCAACAAGTTCCATATGCACTCATTACGCCTTATTTGCACAAAATCCATGCCAAGAATATTTTAAACAATCAAGTGTACTAAATCAACCTCCCAATCCCACATCAACTATAGACTCACTCAATTAGTTATGCAAGTACTGATCACTCTATTCAAAAGACTAATAAAAGAGCTCTCTTATCGTAAATCATGTGAACTCGCAATCAAATAAAAAATTTGAGAAGGAATTCGCTCAAGAGAATGATCATGAACAAAAAGTTCACTTATAGATGAAACACTCACTCTCAGAAAGAACTCACATGCAACAAAAGACGTACCATAAACTTTCCCTTACTGTAGGACTCGACTAATGTCCATCTACTCAGCTAAGATCAACTAGGACTTCTTTTGGTTGTAATGTAGGGAATGGGATGGGTAAGATACATATAGATAATAGTGACTAACAACCCCAAGCAATTTAATTCACCACAAATAATTCAAGCATTTTTCCTCCCAACAAATCTTTCTTTTACCAGCACAGAGTCAACCTTTACCCTTCTTCTTTAAGCAAAGTAGGAGCTAATGATAGAGACTACCCTTTGTTTTCTTCCATGTTTCAAATAATTTTTTTCTCAATACATTTTTCAATTATTGCACAGTACTCTAAGCTTTCAATTTTTTTTCCTTTTTTTTTTTTTGTAAATCCCTCCAATAGCATCCTCCTACGCACCTTTTGTCTTCCTCCAACAAACATAATTTTGCTACTTCATTTACTAGCCTTTTAGGCTCATAACACCACAAGTAAAACTCACTAATGTTTAGGACAAGAAATAGGAATCCCAATGGCCATAAAAAAAAAGGTACAGGCTCAAAAGAGTTAGCTAAGGTCAAATTTTACTAGTAAACATCTAACTCTGAGGCTTCAAATAAAGTGGCTATGAAAGAAAAGTCTATATCACTTCCTAGCCGAGCAAACTTCTCATTTGGATTTGCAGACACACTGGGCAAGTTCTAGACATCAAGTATTAAACATGGAGAAAACAAAATTCTCACTCACACATAGCACATAACCTACTCAAAACGGTTCAATTCCCGCACTCAAACAAAGCAAACATAAGCAATCTCTCGAGAAAATCTAGATTCAACATATTGATCATAGGCTTCAACGAATGCACTCAACGTTTTTTAAGGAAAAATAGATTATGATAGTATATATGCATGAAGTTCACATACCCCAAATTAAGTATCTATATAAAATTAGTCAAATCAAGGAGCCAAGACTCTCCCATCCAATTACTACACTCTAATCCTTAAAAAAAAATCTACCTATACCCGGTTGAAACTACTTCTTTTGAAAAATAACCGATGCACAAAAAAAAATCAAAGAAGATTATTAGCACAAATAAGAAGAATCCACCACCCTACACTTAACATCATGCATTGCCCTCATTACATATAAATAAAACATAGGGTGAAAGAGAAACTCCATGGGGCTCTAAGCCCGACGAACAACCTTGTGAGCTTCCTTAGGGTACCAGTTACTCAGACTTCCTCCAAGCAGGACATCCTCATCCAATCATATGAGGTTGCAAGCACCCCACACTTAGACTTCAAACAAGTCGAAACCTGAAAAATAAAGAAACTCACCAAGTAATATCCTTCAAAAGATAACATTATTTTTTATATTTTTTTTTCATTTTTTTTTTTTTTTTTTTTTTTTGTATACAATTACAATCACGAGTTGCCTTCAAGAAGCGCATTATTTAATAACATGGCATGACATAACCCTAAGTCAATACTTTTTCCTCCACCTTGAGCTTATGAATCGCCTCCCCAATTGGCACAAATGAAGATCCGAGGCCTACGTATATTAGTGCTCTGCTAGTAGCGGATGAAGAAAATGCTTATGTGGATCTACTAAAAGATTATAAGGATGTCTTCGCTTGGAGTTACAAAGAGATGCCTGGCTTAGACCCGAAAGTGCCGGTTAATCATTTGGCAACATTGTTGAGATCTCTAAAATCAACATAAACTTGAATTTTGCCATTCTTCTTTCTTACAGGCACTATGCTTGAAATCCACATGGGGTACTTGACTTCACAAATAAAACCAACCTCGATGAGTTTGTTGACTTCAATTTCAATCAAGGGACCAAATCGGGCCTAAAGTGACGTTGGACTTGTTTTATGGGATGAGCACCACTCTTGACTACCAAATGGTGAACCGTCACTTTCGGGTCTAAGCCAGGCATCTCTTTGTAACTCCAAGCGAAGACATACTTATACTCTTTTACTAGATCCACATAAGCATTTTCTTCATCCGCTGCTAGAAAAGCACTAATATATGTAGGCAGATCTTCATTTGTGTCAAGGTTGACTTTTTTCAATGCATCAAACGTTGCCTTCACCCGTTCTTGTAGCTTAGGTGGGGCATCTGTAGCATCTCCTTCTTCATGAGGATCTTCACCATTGAAAGATATGTGTGACAACTAGAAATATCCTCTAACTCATTTATAATCCCATTTGGAGATAAAGCATTTCCCTCTTCTTGTGCAATGATGTGATATGAAGATTCCATGATTTCTTTATCTTCATCATGCTCTTTCATGCGTATTATAGTGTGAGCCTTGTCCTTGAACACATCTTCAGATGAGACTATCAATTTTTATTCGTGCCTCATTCTTGAAGGGATAAGACTTTGACCATAATTAGACGGGGCATGCCCCTTCGCATTTTTTGATTTCCTCGGAGGCTTGTTCTTATTATTCAACGGTCCCAACCTATTAAAGACAAAAGTTGTTGAAGATGGTTTTCTAAGCAAAGATAGAAGTTCTTGAAGATGGTTCTCCTAGCCGATCAAAAATAGAAGTTCTTAAAGATGGTTCTCCCAGCCGATCAAAGACAGAAGACTTCTTACTCGAAGCTTCAGAGTCGTCTTCAACAGTGATGAAATTCTTGCTTGCCCTTCTTATAGAGATACGAACCGGTGGACGTTTCTCGTAACCCAAGCCTTCGCGTGATATTTTCATAGTACCTTCAAGTAAGAGCTTCCCTAGTGTAGACTATTCATTGGGATCATATCCGGCCTTTGCAAAAAACTTGTAAGCATATGGATCAAATCCCTCACTTGTGCACTGCGTAGGGAGTTCTTTATTCAGCGGTGGATTTTTAGCCACAAAACCACCAAGCAACTTTGAGGTCAACCTCTGATGCAATGGAAAATACGCGTAAGCAACAAACGATATGAATATGCGGAAGCTAAAGCAAGATAGGTGATATCGATAACGATATCGAGATAGAAAGCAATACGAGGCTTGAAACATTTACCTAAGTAGCACCGAGGAACTTGTCTCGATACACCCTGGGTGAAGTCAAGGATCACCTATACTACGCAACTACCCTCAAGAGGCACTCGGCTCTTGCAAATAGAATGATCAAAGAGGTTACTATGTTCAACTTGGAATCCACCAAGTGAAATCATGCCCGCTCACGGATTCTTCATTGAGAATCACTCAAGAAATACATCATTCTAGTTCAAATTTGGTTAAATGCAATAAATGAATAAGGGGTGTATTTATAGCACCCCATTACATGGTTTGTCAAGTTTCTGGTCCGCTGCCCCATGTCCTCATCGCGATCACGCATAAGGATATGCATCAAGCCTTCGCGATCGCGTGAAGAGCGACGCTGTCGCGCAGAACAAAAGAACACTCTTCGCGATCGCGTGAGTATGGGTGTGATCGCGAAGAACAAGAGTTCTTCGTCAGGCAGTAAGCTCAGCAGGTGTTCCCCTGTTTTGCCCTGTTTTGCTCCCCTGCTTCCTGCACTGCTTCCAGCCCTGGTTCCACTTTGATTGAGCTCCAATGCATGGTCTTCAAGTCATCCCCCTAGCTCATATCATCCATGCCTTTACAAACCAAGTGTAAGTGTCGATGCAATTTGGGTTGCATCATCCTCCCCTTCTTGAGAAGATTTCGTCCTCGAAATTAAGGCGTCCTCCTTCAAGGTATCATCACCTACATCAAAAGATAAACAACAACAAAACAAAGATTCCTACTACAAGAGTAGGCTAGTGCCAAGAGTGTGGGAAAACACACTCTTATGGTATAACCAAGTATCAATAGCAACAAAGAAGCTCATGTTCCCAAAGGAACTAGCAATTACTTGGTTCAACAAAGAAGTGCACCCAACACAAGAACAAACAAAGAGATTATTAGGGCATGGCATATGCAAGATTAAGCTATCAAAATCCCTACGATCCCTAAGTTCAAGATTAGTGCACCAAGACTTCCCACCATGCGAGTAGACAAATCCAACAAGAGTGAAGGTAAGTGATGTAGAAAATTCACTCTTGTGATAGAGCCAAGTATCAATACTACTCAAGAAGCTTATGTCCCCTAAGGAAACAACAAGTTCTTGGCCCCATAGTGACAAGCACTCACAAACATAACAAGCAAAGAGACCAATAGGACATGGAACATTCAAGATTAAGCAATCAAATTCCTATGACCCCTGATCTCATGATCAACATACCAAACTTTCAATGCAATGTTTTCACAAGGCGGCACAATTATTTTGGCATGCTCAATCCTCAAAGTGTGGTGAAGATGTGGGATGGGATAGGTAAAGTAGTGCAATTCACAATTAGCATCAAATACCCCACTCCCCTTCTTAAAAGCTCTCATACTCATACTAAGAGATACCTCCTCACCTCTAATTTCATTCCTAAGACAACCCCCCTCACAAGGTAAGCTCTCAAGGAAGGCATTATTAATGGCCTCTTCATCATCAAAACCCGCACCAACAAGAGTAGGGTCACTAGAAGAATCATCTACCTTACTCGAAGCTTCAAACAAAGAGTTGTCTATGGGATCAAATCCCTCACACCACGGAGGTTCTAGCTCATTCTCTACTCTACTCCGATACAAATCACCTTCACAATTAAAGAGGCCCCCACGCAACGGGAATATAAAAGCATGCACCTCAATTTCATCGTCAAACAAAGGAATCGTATCAAGACTAGGTTCTTCGCTCTCGCTTGAGGAGTCATCATAGACAACCTTGTCCAACTCATGCAATTTGGACTCCTCAAGGTCACTATCATCCTTACTACGACACACAATTCCACCAAAATTAATGATACCAACAAGGGTAGAGTCACATAACTCTTCTTCCCCTTTATCAAATATGGGTGGGGTGTCATCACAAGGGTCACAAGCAAGGTCAACGAACTCATTTTCACTAGAGAGAGGTTCTTTGATTACCGGGCCCATATCATGATGTGGCTTTCCATTCCTCTCTACTATCGGGTCACACGCAAACACAAGTTGACCATTAGACTCTTCACTAGTTGCAAGGTCAATATAGGCATTACTAGCAACAACTAGCTTTGAGTCTCCACAAGACAAGGGATTAACATGTTCATGAGAAGGGAAGGTAACACTTACATTTGAGTCGCTCCCGTGAGCACTCACATAGCTTGTAGTGTCACATTTAATTCCTCCATCACAAAGTTCACAATGATGCTCTCCATCCTCTTATCTTTCTTCCAAGGAAAACGGTTGAGGCTCCATTAGCTTACCTCCAAGAGTACCTACACATAAGCCAAAACAAATAGAAGGGGAAGGAGATAGAACATAGTTAGAACAAAGGGTGTCCTCACTCTCACTCGATATTTCCTCTTCCCTCACTTCTTTCATTTTTTGCTCAAGGCCCATTGTAGATCCGGGTGATGCTTCATTCTCAACTTGCAAGGGCATGACAATAAGATTGTTGGTTCCGGGCTCAAGTATTATGGGTAACTTGGCTTTAGCGGCTTCCTTCAACTCCCTCATAATCCTATAGTCATTACTTACTTGCTTTGGCGTCAAGGGCTTGAGTACATACTTCCTAGAACCATGCAAGACCGTGTAAGAGTTGGTCCTACCATCATGTACTACGCTCCGATCATATTGCCGTGGCCTTCCAAACAAGTGATGGCAAGCTTTCATAGGGACTACATCGAACATTACCTTATCTCGGTAATTTCCAATGCCAAACTCAACCAAAGCTTGCTTCACCACCCTCAACTCTCCACACTCACTCAACCATTGTAACCGGTAGGGATGTAGATGCGTTATAGTAGGCAATTGCAATTGGGAAATCAAAGTCTCGCTCACTATGTTAGCACAACTCACCGAATCAATGATCATTGAGCACACTTGCCCCATCACTCGACACCTAGCATGGAAGAGATTCTCTCTTTGCACATGCTCCGACTCCGCAAGACTCATGGCACCCAAACTCCTCCGTACTACAAGTGTCGTTTTAGGCTCATCATCTAGTCCACCATTACCTTGGGAAATGCCCAAGTTGTGGGGAGTGCCCACTTGTTGGGTAATGCCCAACGGTTGGGGAATGCCCAACATTTCATCACTAGTACCTCCTTCCGTACCCCTTTGAACACTCGGGGTCCATTCCTCCTTGAGGATATCAAACCTTGAGCTTATAGATCTCACCTCGGCCAAGAGGTAGGCCTAAGCGCTTACCGGGACCTCAACGGTATCGTATACGTCTCCGGCCATGTACCTACAAAAATTAAAGACAAGAGAAAGAGGTTAGAGTAAAAACCTCACTCGTTCCCTCGCCTTTGGAATGTCACTCGGGTACACTCGATTTAGTGGGTTGTAGGATCACTCAAGCTTGATCTCAAAGGCTTCCTCGTAGTTGAACAACCACCTCAATAACCACTCAATGTCACAAGAACCAAATACTCTTCGAGGTGAGTGGAATTGATGGGACTCGATTGGCGAACGGCTTTATAAATGAGCACTTGAGACAAAAAAATGTACTACGAGTCTTCTTTGAGCTCTACTCTACTTCTAGGCATGAGTATCCTATTCGCACAATGGATTAGTACTAATTAGGTAGAAGTGTTACCCTCAACGTACTAACCGGAAGTGACGCGATCAAATGTTCAAAGATCGAATCGTCACTAAATGGATTCGGAATTGGATGAATCTTGGTGGGTGATCTAGAAACTCACCATATTTAATGATGCTATGGGAGTTTTGGTGGTCGGAAACTGCTACGACACCTTTGCGAACAATCTGTCCCAATTCAGGATTTTCTGGAAATGATTGTTCTTCGCTGTAGCATGGGTTGGCGCGCGATCGCACAGGGTAAGTTGTTCCCCTGCGTGATTGCATCAGACACTGCGCGATCGCGCATGTTTGCTGGAGCAGAACCAGAATTCCGACTGTAAACTCAGTTTTTGGCACACATATCGCCCCAATTCAACTTTTTTTTCAGTTCTCAAGCTTCCAAAAGGTGTTTTCAACTAAATTAAACAAGTCCCAATGGTTTAACCAAACAAACAATCAACAAACAACTTGTTTCAATAATTTGGAGCAAGTTCTTCAGAAGTTTTCAAGAACTTCAAGATTCTAAAACTTCGATTTTCATTCCGCTACTCCAAATGATGATATGGGGGTATCAAAATGACGGGAAAACTATAAGGAACAATCCCCGATACCAAACAACCAAGAATTCACAACATAAAACAAGTTCTACCAAATTTTGTGAATTCTCAACTTTTGAGATTTGGTTTTCAAGATTTTGATTCACGACTTCAAATCGTGTTTCGTGGGTACCAAATCAACGGGAATATGATAACAAGCAATCCCCAATAACAATCAACAACAAAATCGTGACAACCAACGATTTCTAGCAATTTTTGTGATTTTTAAGTTTTTGAATTTTTTTGTTTTTTTTCCTTCAAATTTCAAGAACAAACAACACAATGATATCAATAACAAGAACAAGACCGAGGATTCGTAAGAACGAAGCCTAGCCATGCTCTGATACCAACTGATGCAATGGAAAATACACGGAAGCAACAAACGATATGAATATGCGGAAGCTAAAGCAAGATAGGCGATATCGATAACGATTTCGAGATAGAAAGCAAGACGAGGCTAGAAACGTTTACCTAAGTAGCACCGAGGAACTTGTCTCGGTACACCCCGGGTGAAGTCAAGGATCACCTATACTATGCAACTACCCTCAAGAGGCACTCGGCTCTTGCAAATAGAATGATCAAAGAGGTTATGATGTTCAACTTGGAATCCACCAAGTGAAATCATGCCCGCTCACGGGTTCTTCATTGAGAATCACTCAAGAAATATATCATTCTAGTTCAAAGTTGGTTAAATGCAATAAATGAATAAGGGGTGTATTTATAGCACCCCATTACATGGTTTGTCAAGTTTCTGGTCCGCTGCCCCAAGTCCTCATCGCGATCGCGCACAAGGATATGCGATCGCGAGGAACACTTATGCATCAAGCCTTCGCGATCGCGTGAAGAGCGACGCTGTCGTGCAGAACAAAAGAATACTCTTTGCGATCGCGTGAGTATGGGCGCGATCGCGAAGAACAAGAGTTCTTCGTCAGGCAGTAAGCTCAGCAGGTGTTCCCCTGTTTTGCCCTGTTTTGCTCCCCTGCTTCCTGCACTGCTTCCAACCATGGTTCCACTTTGATTGAGCTCCAATGCATGGTCTTCAAGTCATCCCCCGAGCTCATATCATCCATGCCTTTCCAAACCAAGTGTAAGTATCGATGCAATTTGGGTTGCATCAACCTCATCGCATCAATTCGCCTAACAGGGAGACTTAATTCCATTAGCTGATCACTTTTGAGATTAGATGACCGACCTTCTTCTTTCTTACATTTTGGAATGTATCGGAGCGTAGGACTTATTTTCTTACTCGAAGTTGCAATATTTGCCTTGTGTATGTTTACTTTGATGAAGGAAATTTGACCTTCATCAGCTACAACTTTTTCTTTACCAGCTGCCACCTCAGCCCTTTTAGCTGCAAGCTCGGCATCTTTGGTTGGTGCTTTGCTATCGGCTTTTACTCCCCCCACAGCATTCTTTAAATAGATTTTGCATTGGGGAAGTGTGGCTCTACTTTGGTAAATGGCTTGTCATCAGCAATGATTGTCTTTTCGACTACACCTTGTGATATTTTAGGCATTGGTGGTAGGTGGATGGAACTACTTTATTCTCGTGTATCAGCGGCCTACCAACCAAGATATTATATGACGTTCTTGTGTTGATCACATGCATCCATGCACTTAAAGACATTTCTCTAATGGTGAGATCCATTATTAAGGTGCCTATAGCTCTTTGCCACCCTTGGTTGAATCCTTGAATCAACAAGCGACTTTACGTTAACTCTTCAGTTGAGATATTAAGTTCTTTCAGTGAGCGGATAGGCAAGATGTTTACTCTAGATCCTCCATCAATTAGAATTTTGTTCACCCTTTGATCATTAACATAACCAACCATGAACAAATAACGATTGTGATGAGTCTCCTCGAGTAGGATGTCATTATTGGTGAAGGTGATCTTTGCTTCACAAGCATTTGCTTCTTGGGATATAGAGTTAACGAGCTCTTCTGATTGTGCAGTCTGCGATAACTCGGAAGCTTGACTCTTCTTTTCTTCTTCATCAGCATTACAACACGAAGCCTTACTACCACCCTTAGGAATCTCCATTTGAAACCAACTTGGAAGGAACTCTTCCAGAGTAACTGGCTCATGCGGCTTTTGATAGTTGTAAATCTCCACCTTTGCCCTGTGTTGATGTCGAATAGCGTTTTGCTTCCTTGTCCTTCTCATCATCCTTTGCCTCGTTTGTTGCTTAACTGATTCATTCTGTGACTTCAGTTTGTAGCGTCTCCACCGAGTCACTAGTATCCAACCTTTATCATCTCCTTCATCAGTTTGAGCTTCGCCTTCTTCTAACGATGCTTGCTCCACGCTCTGCACATTTGGTTTCGCGAGTTGTAGTGATCATTTTACTAAGATAGGTTCAAAGTTGCCAAACTTGATCACGATATCATCCTTTTCGTATCCTTAAGCAAAGTTGGAGATCACCACAGGGTCGTGTGAGCCAAGCATGATGGAAACTTAGTTCTGATATGATTCTAAACGTTAAGAATAAGAAAGGATCAACAAAATGATAAAATCAACAACATAAAGTAAATGATATAAGGGAATAGGGAAATGGATAGAAGAAAGAAAGGAATCAATCTCAAAATTGTAAGTAAATTAGAACACTACAATAAATTGTAATACCCTAATCTAGACGAATACAATCAAAGACCAATATCCGAGGAGGAAGATACTTAAACTCAAGCAATGGATCTCTCACACAAGAGAATCCAAGAGAGATCCAAAAAGAGGGAAAAGGATTAAACCCATACACACACTCTCAAGAGTATTCTCAATCATCCAAAATCTAGCTCTAACTAATGACTGAACCCCTAAATTAGGCTATTTATAGTAGTTACTAAATACAATGAAGGAATGGACTAAAAAAACCTCTAATGCTGATTCTAGAAATATGGCATGGTTGTCCTTCATTGCGACCGCGTCTTCGATGTCGCGATTGCGCCTTTTGTTCACGAGGCTTCATTGCGATCGCGTGGAGTGTCTTGCGATCGCACAATTGATTTGACTGCTTCTGCGCTGTCAAGCATGTTGCCTCGCGAACGCGTGGACCCCATTTCCAGTAAGCTCCCATTTGCTTGTTTGGCCAATCCTTTGGCTTGATTTGTGGCTTCCAAGCCCTTTTGAAGCATTCCAAGCTCCGGATATTGAGCGTGAACCCTCCATGGCTTTAGGTACTAATCCGGATCACATCATTCCCTCCTTCTTTAAAGGACTTCGTCCTCGAATTGCTACCTTGCAAAACCGTGACGCGAATAAGTACTAACTCAATAACTTTCCAAGCACTACAGAACAAAGAGAATGGAACAAAACTCATGTACTCATTTTCAAAGTGCACACTCTTATGATATCGCCAAACAACAAATTCTTCCATAAAGAACAGTTTTCCAATTCCAACATCACAACCTAGGCTAGAAAAGCAACAATTAGCAAGTTCATTCACAAAACAATCTTCATTTTTAAGCTCACTCAACTCATGCCAAGCCTCCATTGACAATTTATCATCCTTAACCTTGGAAGCTCTACCAAAGTCTACTCTAAATGTATTCTCAAAACTAGGAATAAAGCAAGTAAAGAAATGGACACTAAAACTGTCATCTATTAATTTACCACTACAATCACTAGTGCCTCCCTCCTTCTTTAAGGAGCAATCTTCACTTTTGGAGGACTTCCAAACGTTAGACAAGCTTTCAAAAAAAATTGTGGGAGTTAGCTTGCTAACATACCACACAATAATCATTCTCAAGCAAGTCACAAGGGTTATTTTCACAAGCTATGCACTCCTTAAGTATTGACTCACACTTTTCATCAAGTGCAAACCTTTCAAGAACAAAAGTGTCAACCCAAGCAACATTATCAATAGTGTCCATGCACTCAACCTCACTTTCCAAATTAGAAACTCTATCAAACACAAGGTCAAAACTAGGACAATCCAAAGAATATTTCACCTTTTCAAGTGTACACTCACTTAACAACTCATAACATGTTTCATCAATTTTAATCACAAAGGAAGCTAATTCAATTTCATTCAAGTAAAATTCATCAACCATTTCACTCCCTCCAAGTAAGTGCACACTTTCCATTCCAACACTATGTTCCACTTTACACAAATTACCACCACAATCAAGAATGCTATCAAATGTTATCACACCAAGATCAAGCAATTCGTTTTCATATTTATCGAACAAAGGTGGAGTGTAAAACCAAAAATCATTTTGTTAAATTTCATCCATTTACACATCACTAGTGTGGAACAATTCACACACACAAAATCCACCAATTTTCATTTCACAAGTGTGTTCAACTAGTGCATGCTCACAACCACTATCATCAATGCAAGATAAATAATTATTAGTTCCACGAAAGGTAAAGCTATCAACCACACTCAAGTATCTATCAAACTCACCCAAAAGGATACAAGAGTTAGAATTAGCTTTGTTACCTTTTAGCACACCTAAAGATTCTTCTTTACCTTGGCTTTTCAAATTTAATCTCACTTGTTCATTTGGAGACTTCACTTTGAGCTCCTCTTTTTCTTCAAGGCATAGAACCACTTCCAAGGAAGGATTCCCCAATATAGCATCTCCAAAGGTACCTTCAAAATGCACAAGACAACTAGAGAAAAAAGAAAGGTTAGAATTGTTAGAATAAGGAAAATCTTCATCCTCACTCTTTTGTTTTCCCTCTTTCTTTTCTTTCATTTCATTTTCAAGCTCTTCTCTCTTTTCTTGTGACAGCTCTCCCAGTTCAAGCTTTCCTTTTTCCTCTCTTGAGTTGTCACTTGTCACTCCCTTGCTCCTCTCAATCATTTCTCTCTCAAGTTCATTTGGATTAGGACATGTAGCAAGAATCCCTTTGGAAGGAGTAGGGGTACTCTTGACCTCAACTTTCAATTTTTCTCCTTGAGAACCTTCATCCAACCTTTGCCTCACCCCTTATGCCTTTGTTTTTCTTGCCACTTCTAGCATTCTCAGATAAAATTTTTTGACTTTTATTAGAAAAGTGGCATTAAGAATAAACTTTTGGTCCCGTAAAGTGAGAGCATATTTTCCCAAAATTCTCACTATACTTGGCATTTCTAGTAAGCTTCCATGGTTTTTCCAACAACAATTGACAACCTTTTATGGGCATCACATCACATAGTACTTTATTATGATAATTGCCAATTTTGAACTTAACCCACACTTGTTGTGTAATGACCACAAACCCATCTCCATTGAACCAAGGCCACCTATAGGGCAAGGGATGACTACAAGTTTCCAACTTTAATTGCTCAACCAAAGAAACACTTACAACATTAGTACGACTCTTATAATCAATGATCATAGCACAAGTGCACTCTCCAACCTTACAAACTGTGTGGAAGAAGTTATTTCTTTCGTCCAAAAATTGCTCCACACAAACTTCATCATACTCATGGTTGTCTACAAAATGATTTCATTTAAACATAGTTCTCAACGCATTGTTAGTCCAAGAAAAATCACTTGTAGTACATGTAGCACCTTTTCTCGCTCTAGGCATCAAGTTGCCTTTCACATAAGAATTAGAAACATTAAACCTTTTAGCATAATTAGAAGTTGTAGACTCACTTTTTCTCATGGAGTAATTACCACTTCTTCTCACACCAATAAAAAGACCACTACTACTCTCTTGTTTATTTTTAGGAACACAACAAGGGGATGCAAATGTACAATCTCTATAATAAGCTTCATCATCAATTCTCTCTATCTCACTATCTACATTTTCAAGTTCATCACAAGAAGAGTAAGTAGGAACATTGTATCTTGAAGCGTCACTATCATCATCTCCAAGACTAGAAGCATAAGAGTTTTCATCGTCACATTCATCCTCATAAGCCTCATAGTGTCCACAAGCTTCATGATCACCATAACTTGCTTCATCTCCATAAGAGCCATAGTTCCTCGAATCATCATAGAAACTCCCACCATCATAATAGGAACCATAGTCTCCACAATCATCATAACAATCCCCATAATTTCCATAGGAGTCATAACCTCCACAATCATCATCCGAGGACATATTTGCAACAATGAAATGAAAAGGACCTCACAAATTTACTCCCTCACATGTATCACTCGATATATGTGTCACACCCCTTTTTTCCGCGCGCCCGCTTTTGGGAGGCTGTTTCGGGTTTGGGAAAGCGCTTATGGGATTTTTATGATTATTTGGCGCTATCCCGAGTTAGGGTTTCCATTTAAGAAAGTGACGGTGTTTCAAGGTACGGATTGTTTATTTAAAATTCGGAGTCGCCACTTGACAAGTTTAAGGTGTGCCAAGTCACCCAAAGGGTACCTTGGAACACCTATGACTCGTTAGTGGTCTGCGTTAGAGTTCCAGGTAAGGATCTCGGTTGACTCTCGGGAAGGGGTTAGACACCTTCGAGTCCTGTGTCAAGCACAGTTGCTTTTATTTGACGCATTCCGGCTATATGAAGTATTTATTGTACCTGCCTTTATTTATTTTCCTTTGATACGTTCGATTTATTATTTATTTTATTTTTTATTTTTTTATTTTTTGTTTCAGTGACTCGGCCGAATATTTTCGCGCAGGCACTTCACCCGTTCGAAACCTTATCAGCCTTGATTTGAGTCTCCAAATTTATTATTGTATTATTTTATTATCTTTGGTCAAACTCGAAACTCATAATTCAGCTTCATTTTTATTGTACATGTCGCATTTACTTTCGACACATTTTATATCTTATTTAAATACGGCTCGATTCAGTATTTACAAATGTAATTTATTTTAAACCGGATATGGTCGCGCAGGCACTTCACCCGTTTGAGATCTTCCAATTTAAATAAACTACACTTGAATCAATTTATTTGGTTTCCGATACTAATGTCTCTTAGCTTATTCATTTATCCTTCACCTAGTTTGATTTTCGTTTATCTATCAAAAAAGAAGTTGCTAAATTTAATTTAAACACCATTGGGCCTTAAGGTTAAAAGACTGCAACTAAGTAAGCTAGATTTGCAAAAGGTTCAGCCCATTTGGGAAAGACTTGCACGCCTCTAAGTCTTGTTAAAATGAATTGCAAAAATGTTCCTTTGGCCATTTGTTTTAGCATTTGGCCACAAATTTACAGATTTGATTGTATTTAGCCCACTTTAGCAATTTAGGCGTTTGTACTGATGTTCATTAATTGTAGCTCTTGCACATATGTCCTACTTATCTAATCACTTCAAAGTCTGGCCATATTTTGTCAACATTTTGTAAACCCATTTGCCTAATTTTACATTTTTCATATTTTTATAAGAAAGACTAAATTATATGCTTGACTTGAGCAACTTTACAAAGGGAAATGCAACTAACGTTCTCTATTTTGCTTCAAAAGAAAATTTGCATACACAGTCACAATCTTGCTAAAATTTCAGATATGTACCAAGGTTATATAACGGTGTCATTTGTGCAAAATTTCAGTTTTAAGCATGGTTCGCAAACGGTCAACTTATCAGGCGCTCATCAGAAATTTATGCATACGTAAACAACTTTAAACCAAGTTCAAATCATTATTTTCATACATCAAACATGGCTAGCTATTACATAAAATAAATAGGAAAGTGAAGGTTTACCTAGTGTAGATAAACTTTAAACCAAGGAAAGCCAAAGCCTAAGGAAAAGCCCAGCATCAAACAGCAACAACCTCAACCAGCTTAAAACACTTGCTATCAACCAGCCATCTTTCTTCTTCTTCTTTTTTTTTTTAATGTATTTTTTGCTATTTTTCTTTTACTTTCAGATCTCTTTTTTTGAAGGTAGTTGAGAGAAAAATAAAAATACTAGCATTCAATGTGTTCTCAGCTGCCTTTAATGTGTAGTAAATGACCTCTTTTATAGAGGAGAGAGGAGGGTAGAGCTGCAGGACAGCTGGGGACCCAAGACCCAAAGCAAATTTGCTTTTTCAGAGAAGGTCAACAGGCCTGCTTAGGCCATAAATGCAAAGTTCAACCTTTGCTCGAAATGGAGGGACTGGCAGGGAGGAGTAAACTGTGGTGCCAACTTTTTACCATTCTCGGCCATGCCAAATCTGCCTCATTAATGAGGCAGATTTCCCCTCCTTCTCCCTCACTTTTAAGGCTAAAGAATCTGAAAATTTGAACTAAAGGCTGACCTGAAATAATAACAAAAACTAAAGCCAAAACTCTTATTTGACTTAACTTGACCCACTTCTTACTTTTCAGATTACAAACAAAGGGATTAAATCCATAGCAAAACTCTAATTAGACCCTTTATGCTAACTTTAACTTCCTAATTTCTAACTAAATTAGTGCCAGAATCCCATCTAGAAAACTAACTACATCAAGCATTGAAAAGGGATGAACCAGGCAACAAATGCACAATTGAGAGCTTAGACAGGTTCCATGTTTAGTGACTTTCCGCACCATTTGCACAACTTTAACTAATCAACAGTAAGCATTTCTCATACGAAAACATAATTAAGGGACATCATTTTCACACTTGAACAGGACCAAAACACTTCAAGACATGATTCATCTCCTAGCAATTAACCTCATGGCTAGATCAGTTTACTTACTTGAGGAAATGGAACTTCCAACAGTACATGAGACTACAAACAGAACCATAAACATTTACTCTTGAAAACAAGTAATGAATTAACGAGAAGACGAAACTTTCAATAACAAAGAAAAAATCAATTTCATACTTCAATTCAAACTAAAACTATGATTCCAGATGATCTCGAACGAAAGAGTCATACCTCACACACATTTGAATATCGTATTTACCATCACTTAAAGTTCTAGGCAATAGCATTCTTAAAACTGACACCATCTATATAAACGAAAAGAGAAAGAACAAGGACTTTCGTCTAACCCATTCAAAGCACTGCACCATCACTTCGCAACCATCAGTAACTGCTTCGCCTCACCTCTGTGTTCCCATCACTGCCTCGTCGAGCCACTGCTTTAGCTTCATTGTCGCGCACAAACTGCCTCGCTTTGTCATCACGACCATCGCTAACGCAATCATCAAACTGCCTCACCATCACAACCAATCCATGCTTCGTCGCTGCTTCAAATCAACCAACATCATCCATCAACACAAACCACCCCGCTGCCTCAACAAAATCAACGTCGCGACCAACCCAAACGACGCCAAATCTGCTACTATTTGCAAGCGACAATACCCCTCCCAAAGATCCATCACAGCCCCCTCTAAAAGATCCATCACAGCCCCCCTCCAACCCGAGCAAACCAACACAGCCCCTCCAAAAGATCCATCACAAGAAAAGAAAAAGAAAATAAGAAGAAGCAGCGGGAAACAGAAATGGACGAAAGGAAACGGGAAAAACGGGGGCGGGGTTTGGGAAAATGGGGATGCGAGGGTGAAGGGGAAACGAGGAGAAAAGGAAAAAGAAAAGACTCACCGGAAAAGTGAAAGAAAATCGTCGGAAAAGTTCCTTGGCCGTGCTTCGAACTTCGATTTACGAGAATCCCTTGGTATTTTGTGGAAACCAAGACCAGATCGGGGAAGAGGGGCTCAAAGCGGTTCGGGAGGTGTATTTTTTTTGCCGGAGAGTGGTGGCCTGCCGTCGCCGGTGGCGGAGCTCCGGCGGCGGCGTAAATTTCGCCAGGGCTTCGCCCGTTTCTGTGATTAGTTGTGTGTAGTGGGAAATGAGGGTTGGGAAAGGGTTATAAGGTGAAAGTGATGGGCATTTGTGAGCCGTTGGATCAAATTGAATGGACGGCTGAGATTAAACGGGTCAAATGGGGTGGGCTGAGATGTTGGGCTTCATTTAACTCTCTTTTGGATTTCACAAATAGCCCCAATTGCAAGTTTAAACTACTAAAGTACAGATTATATAACACACACAATTGACAAATAGACTAATTAACTAACACTTAAATTATACAAGTGCACAGATTATCACAAAAATGTAAAGACATAGTTAGGCACATAACAAATATATATATTTGATACTTTTCTGGTATTTTTCTCCTAATTAAATGCCCAGCATTAGCTACGATACATATAAAACTGAAGAAAATTAACACTACTATTTTATGCATTTGGTATTTTATGTGCCAAAATTAGGTGATTACAGCTGCCCCTCTTTGTTCGGGATTATGAAGAGTTTTCGGACAAAGACATAATCAACAACTAATTTTGGCTCTCCGGTTCTAGCCGAGGGTGACACTTGAAAAATGGCGACCGTGCCCTGACTGTAAGGCTCCTACATATCCTTGGACTAAGGAATCAGGTCAGTATAGTTCCTGACATGCGATGGCTGGGACTACCGCTTCCTAGACATATAACCTAGACACTTCTAAACTAAACTAAACTGATACTAAACACCTAGACTCACCACGATTGATTCTAGATGCTTCTACCCACACTAGGACTGATACAAGACATACTAGAGTTGTTTCTGCTGGTCACTGGTTGCTTGCTGATTGGCGGTCATTGCTTTACAGAGAAAATGAAAGTACAGCATTGAAAATGTAAAGTTACAATTCCTATTCTAAGTCTTCATGCTTCCCGAGATGAGCTTCTTGGTCCTTGCTCCCCTCACTTGTTTAAAATAGAACCACCGCTCTTGGTTCAAGTGGGTTTTGCTCTTTGTAGAAAAGATAAACCCCCGATCTTGGTTCAGGTGGGTCTTCCCTCTTTACAGCATGGATTCCCTCGTTCTTCCGGTGGATGCCTCGACTTCTTTACAACTACTTCCTCATTCTCCAGGTGGGTGCCTCGACTTTTTAAATAAACTGCTCCCTCATTCTTCAGGTGGGTGCGTCGACTTCTTTATAACTACTCCCTCATTCTTCAGGTGGGTGCCTCGACTTCTTTACCACTACTCCCTAATTCTCCAGGTGGGCGCCTCGATATCTTAAATAAACTACTCCCTCATTCTTCAGGTGGGTGCCTCGACTTCTTTACCACTACTCCCTCATTCTCCAGGTGGGCGCCTCGATATCTTAAATAAACTACTCCCTCATTCTTCAGGTGGGCGCCTCGATATCTTAAATAAACTACTCCCTTATTCTTCAGGTGGGTGCCTCGACTTCTTAAATAAACTGCTCCCTCATTCTTCAGGTGGGTGCCTCGACTTCTTTACAACTACTCCCTCATGAATGCTGCTTCTGACTTGAAAATTGACATTGTCACTCTTGAAATTGGTGCTCAGGCGAGATTTGATGATCTTGAAATCTGCCTACCGTCTGATGATCTCCTTCATAGTGCAAATTCTCAACACGTCAATTTGCGATCGAGAGATGATTTGGCTTCCATTATCCAGGCGGATCCTGACCATGCTCTGCTACAACTGCAAAACAGGTAAACAATTTTGCAAAACTTTCTTTTGCTCGTTTTGATGTTATTTTGATTGAAAAGTGAAGAAATGGGAAAGATTTCGGACAAAAGGACTCCGAACGAAATGATGTCCTTTTGGAGATGTAAAAAGAAACTTATCTGAAGGTGGAAGTGACGACCCTAATAACATGACATGCTTCTGGTCCTCAAAAACCTGATCATTCACAAACAGTTCTTCCTCGATCTTTCTCCAGTTGGAACATTCAGTCATGACCACTTTCCAAACCCTCTTGATGACATTTATGAAGACCCTCATTCGGTTAGTGGTGCCCCTTTCGGGGTTTTCACCAACTAACCTCTCTCTTTGTTCTTTTATCTCACTGTTTGTCGTGCGGCGCCCTTTCAGGTTTTCACCGGCAAGACTTCATTTTCTTTTTTTTTCTCTTTTTTTTTCTTTTTTTTTTTCTTTTGCTGATGATAATGTCTTAGGCGGTCCGAGCCTCTTCCTGATTTCGAGACTGAAATGCCAAACGTCTCATGAGCATGTGAAAAGATGGTAAGAATAGTAGAAGTTTGTTTTTATTTTATTGATGAAATAAAATAAAAACAAACTTCTGCCCCAGTTTAGCAGAAACTGCAGATTGGGATTTTCTTTGAATTTGGCCGCAAACTTGGAGGCGGGTTTTGCGTCGATATGAGATAAGAAAAACCGGAACTTTCCCCTATTTTGACCGCACCAGAATGGTTGCCTACGTATCCTTTTGAGAGGAATCAGGTCAGACGTAGCTCTGGCAACTTAATGCCAAAATTTGTTGTTTTGAATCTTTCTTTCATTCATTCAATTTCATTACAATTACAGGATTCCCAATAAGGGTTCACAAAAGCAATACAAAGCCAAAGGCTAACAAAAGGGATACATCATCTGGATAAGGGAAACAAAGACTTTCACCATCCCAATCCAAGGACATCAAATGTAGTACCTCTTCACTGCATCAGCATTAACAATCATTTCAGCCATCGTGCCTTCGATGTCTGTCAAGAATAGAGCACCATTGGGCAACACCTTCTTCACCACATACGGTCCTTGCCAATTTGGAGCAAACTTGCCCTTCGCTTCTTCCTGATGTGGAAAGATGCGCTTCAAGACTACCTGGCCTTCACTGAATTTGCGTTGGCGCACTTTCTTGTTGTATGCTTTGGCCATTCTCTTCTGATATAGTTGACCATAACATACTGCATTTAGCCTTTTCTCGTCGATCAAAGCCAATTGTTCCAAGCGGGATTTGACCCATTCAGTATCCTCGATCTCAGCTTCAACAATGATTCTCAAGGATGGTATTTCGACTTCTGCCGGAATAACCGCTTCAGTCCCATACACCAGCTCATATGGGGTCGTGCCTATTGAGGTGCGCACAGTTGTGCGATAACCTAGAAGAGCAAATGGCAACTTCTCATGCCAGTCTCGAGATCCCTCCACCATTTTTCGAAGGATCTTCTTGATGTTTTTGTTTGCAGCTTCGACCGCGCCATTTGCTTTTGGCCGGTATGGTGTGGAATTTCTATGCACAATTTTGAACCTTTCACATACCTCTCTCATCAAATGACTGTTCAAATTCGCCCCATTATCAGTGATGATGGCATTGGGGATACCGAATCGGCAAATGATGTTCGAATGAACAAAGTCGACCACAGCTTTCTTGGTTACTGACTTGAATGTCGCTGCTTCCACCCACTTAGTAAAATAGTCAATGGCGACCAAGATGAATCTATGCCCATTCGATGCCTTTGGCTCTATCGGGCCAATGACATCCATTCCCCATGCTGCGAAAGGCCAGGGAGCGGACATTGTGTGGAGCTCTAAGGGAGGTGAATGTATCAGGTCGCCGTGCACTTGACATTGGTGGCATTTCCGTACGAACCCTATGCAATCTCGCTCCATGGTGAGCCAGAAATAACCTGCTCTTAAGATCTTCTTGGCTAGCACATAGCCATTCATGTGTGGCCCACAGATTCCAGAATGCACCTCGTTGAGAATTCTTGAGGCTTCTTGTGCGTCCACACATCTCAACAGTCCCAGATCTGGGGTTCTCTTGTACAACACCCCTCCACTTAAAAAGAAACCATTTGCAAGGCGGCGGAGGGTTCTTTTCTGATTGCTCTCTGCCAGCGCTGGATACTCTCCATTCTTGATGTAGTTTTTGATGTCCAGGTACCATGGCTCGCCGTCAAGTTCTTCTTCAACCATGTTGCAATAAGCATGTTGATCCCTAACTTGAATCTCGAGAGGATCAATGTGAGTCTGGTCAGGATGACTAAGCATGGACGCTAATGTAGCCAAAGCGTCTGCCAACTCATTGTGCATTCTTGGGATATGCCTGAATTCAATGGAATCAAACCTTCGGCAAAGCTCTTCCAAATACTGCTTATACATGATGAGTTTCACGTCTCGAGTTTCCCATTCACCCTTGATTTGATGTACTAGTAGGTCGGAATCTCCAAGCACTAGTAGTTCTTTGATGTCCATATCTATCGCCATGCGTAGACCCATGATGCAAGCTTCATATTCTGCCGTGTTATTGGTACACCAGAAACGAAGTTGCGCAGCCGCCGGATAATAGTGACCTGTCGGGGATATGAGAACAGCCCCAATACCATCGCCCTTGGAGTTAGAGGCCCCATCAAAATAGAGCTTCCAATAATGATCGTCTTCAGAAGGCAACTCCTCAATTGTGCCTACCTCTTCATCAGGAAAGTATGTCTTAAGAGGTTCATACTCATCATCCACTGGATTTTCGGCCAAATGATCAGCCAAAGCCTGGGCTTTCATTGCCGTTCTGGTGACATAAACTATGTCGAACTCTGTGAGTAACATTTGCCACTTGGCAAGCCTTCCTGTTGGCATAGGCTTTGAAAAAATGTACTTTAGTGGATCCATCCGGGATATGAGGTAAGTAGTGTATGACAACAAATAATGCCTCAGCTTCTGTGCTACCCATGTGAGGGCACAACACGTTCTTTCCAGCAAAGTGTACTTGACCTCGTAATCCGTGAACTTCTTGCTCATGTAGTAGATTGCCTGTTCTTTTTTCCCTGTGGCATCATGTTGCCCCAGTACGCAACCAAATGAATTGTCCATCACCGACAGATAGAGGAACAAAGGTCGTCCTGGCTCCGGCGGGACCAACACTGGTGGATTTGACAGGTACTGCTTGATTTGGTCAAAGGCCGCTTGACATTCCTCAGTCCACTTAACTGCAGCATCTTTCTTTAGCAGCTTGAAGATTGGCTCACACGTGGTGGTGAGTTGAGCGATGAACCTACTGATGTAGTTCAATCTTCCGAGGAAACTCATAACTTCTTTCTTGTTCTTTGGCGGAGGCAACTCTTGTATAGCCTTGACCTTTGAAGGATCCAATTCAATACCCCGCCTGCTAACAATGAAACCCAACAACTTTCCAGCTGGAACACCGAACGCACATTTGGCCGGGTTCAACTTCAAATTGTACCTTCTGAGTCTTTCAAAGAATTTCCTGAGGTCTTTAACAAGATCCTCTACCGTTCTTGATTTGATTATCACATCATCCACATACACTTCAATTTCTTTGTGTATCATATCATGGAAGACAGTTGTCATGGCTCTCATGTACGTTGCCCCAGCGTTCTTCAAGCCGAACGGCATGACCCTGTAACAAAAGGTTCCCCAGGGCGTGGTGAATGCTGTCTTCTCGGCGTCATCCTCATCCATCAGGATCTGGTGATATCCGGCATAGCAATCCACAAAAGATTGGATCTCATGTTTAGCACAATTGTCTATGAGAATGTGAATATTAGGCAACGGAAAATTATCCTTGGGACTCGCCTTGTTCAAATCTCGATAATCAACACAAATTCTTGTCTTCCCATCTTTCTTCGGCACCGGTACAACATTGGCCAACCAAGTGGAATACTGAAGAGATTGTATCACCTTCGCAGATAGCTGCTTCATGATTTCCTCATGGATTTTCTTGCTCATTTCTGTCTTGAATTTCCTCCGTAGCTGCTTGACCGGAGGGAAACCAGGATTAATTGTCAACTTGTGAACCACCAAATCTGTGCTCAAACCGGGCATGTCATCATATGACCAAGCAAACACGTCTCTATAGTCAAACAAGACTTGGACTATGTCATTTTTCACTTTTGGCGCAGCGTGCATGCTTATCTTGGTTTCCCTAACATCGTCAGGGGTTCCCAAATTTATATTTTCTGTGTCATCTAAATTGGGCTTAGGCTTGTTCTCAAACTGTTCTAATTCCCCATTTATTTCACTCTCAGCTCCCTCCTCATCATATTCTTTCTCAAACATTTCTTCGGTATCCGTCCTTTCCATATCATCTACCTCCTCAACTGTTACTTCATAATCACTCCACCCATCAATATGTATTTCCTCAATTTTTGGTTGATTCATTGAGACCAAGTTAAACTGTGTGTTTAGATCAGGGCGTGATTTCAGCATGCATGTCATGTTATTAAGGCCATCAGAAACATAGCTACAGAAAGAAATAAGAAATAAAAATCAGGAAAGTAAAGAGATAGAATAAGGAGACAAGAACATGTCTTGCTTTTCATTGAATTTGAAAGATAAAAGGGTTTGACATCATAACGAGCAAAATAAATACACTTGGATTACAACCCTTAGAATAACCAAGTATACAGAAAGGATAACAAAACTTGCTACCAATAGCCCCTCCTAGTGGGGAGAGGCATGGATTCCCAGTTGTTCAGCTTCACATCAGGGCCAATGTCCTGGATTTCTGCATTGCTAGATCCTTCGCCAGTTTGCACCATGTTGATGCCAAAGACGTGCCTCAGATCGGCCAGGAGCTTCTTTTGTTCTTCAGTCTCCTCAGCATTCTTGGAAATAGACTTGCCCCCATTGGACCTCGTGAAAGATTGAGCGAGGCAAGGGACAGGCTTCTCAAGGGACCATTCTTGTTTCTTCATCTTCCTAGCTCTTGCTCTGTCTGCAGCTGTGGGCTTGTATCCCAGACCCCAGGTACCTCGAATGCCAAGTGGATTAATTGGATGCGACATTCCTTGAAGTGATGCCCCGAGACCCTTTCCTGGTTGAAAACCGTGCTTCAACATTTCTGTAGCCATCATGACTGCCGCTTCTGACAATCTTGCTTGGGTCAAAGGTTTGCCTTCAGGAACCTCTTCCACATTGACTGCTTCAAAGGCTTGGTACATCAGAGTTGGGCTATCATTGGTGACCTCGATAACTGGAATGGATGGGTCCTTATAGATTGACAGATCTCCCTCTCCGTGTACCATGATCATCTCACGGTTCCACTCAAACTTCACAGTCTGGTGCAAAGTTGACGGTACTGCGCCCGCCATATGAATCCAGGGCCTTCCCAACAGTAGATTATAAGACGAATCCATATCGAGGACTTGGAAATCAATAGCAAAGTCCACAGGTCCAATTGTCAATGTCAGCTCGATCTCACCAATTGACTGTCTTTTTTCTCCATCGAAAGCACGGATACTCATAGTATTGGTTCGAATTCTATCCACGTTGATTTTCAATCTTTTCAAAGTAGATAGTGGACAAATGTTCAGACCAGACCCACCGTCAACCAGCACTCTTGTGACGTAAGAGTTGTCACACTTAACAGTCAGATGCAGAGCTTTGTTGTGGCCTGTGCCTTCCATAGGCAATTCTTCATCAGTGAAAGTGATCCTGTTGACTTCAAAGATACGGGCAGCAACAGCCTCCAAGTTACTAACAGTCATTTTATCAGATACGTGAGCTTCATTCAGGATTTTCAAAAGAGCATGACGGTGCGCCTCAGAATGCATCAGCAGGGACAACAAAGAAATTTGAGCAGGGGTCTTCCTCAGCTACTCCACGATAGAGTAATCTTGCACTTTCATCTTTTTTAGAAACTCTTCCGCCTCTTTCTCAGTGACAGGCTCCTTGACTGGACCCTGATTTTCCCTAGCTTGCCTTGCCTTTCTTAACTCTTCCGGGGTAAAGCACCGCCCAGAACGAGTTAGACCGCCCACTTGTGTCGTTTCTGCTACAACCTCCTTTCCCATGTACGTTACCACTGCCTGGGCATAGTTCCACGGGACAGCCTTGTTATCTGTCACATGGAACTGGGATGCCCTCTTTATGACAATGGGCTCGCGCATTGTGTTCAAATCATCTTCCCGGGGTATATTTTTTATAACCAACCTCGGTTTGGTAGCAGAATCCGCTTCCCCTTCCTTGCTGATGGCCCTTGAGATCACCAACTTTGGCTTCTCAGTCAAACTTTCCCCTTTCTCAACAGCTCGTTTCAATGTTAACACGGGCTTATCCAACTGGACAGATGGCTTTGTTCCTCCGGACACCACAACAGGACTTGTCTTTGAAGTGATATGCATCTTTTCCACCCCAATTGTTATTGCATCGACTGACACTATTGGCCTTGCAGATTCGCTTTCAAATCCCCCTGTGCATGCATATACCATGTGTACATCATGGACTGGCAGAGGATTGCGATTGATGTTTGGCGTTTCTGCATCTTCAATCACGATTTGGTTGTTATCAATCAAATCCTGCACCACTCTCTTGAGATAGTAGCAATCTTCCGTATCATGCCCTGGTGCGCCCGAGTGGTAACCACAATGCCGAGAATGATCCACTTTGCCAGTAGGATTCATGTTTCCTTGAATTGGCTTTATCATGTTCAAGGCCCGCAGTTTCTCAAAGATACTGGTGTAGGATTCTCCAATTGGCGTGAATTCTCTCTTCTTCTCTTCCCGAGCCTTCTTGAATTCAGCTCTCGGACGAAAGCCTGCCAGACCTCTTGGTCGGTAAGTAGGGTTAGGTGGAGCCTGATAGTGGTTATGTGGAGCTTGGTGAACGGGATATGCAGGCTGTGGGGCTGGTGCGCGCCATTGCGGATAAGATGTTGGGGCATATGGCTGCGTGGCGTGTACGGAGTATTGGGGTGGAGGTATGGAGTATTGTGCATTTTGTGGTGGGTAATAGTGTTGTGAATAGGGTGTTTGTGGAGCTTGGTATGAATTAGCTTGACTGTATCGCTCATCATTCCACCTTCGCGGACCCGACCCTACCATGGCCACATCTTCTTTCTTCTTCTTACCGAACCCTGCCGCCCCTGTCTGCACAGCCTGTGTGGTCGCCTTTAGTGCAGTCTGGCTCACAATCTTGCCAGCTTTGACTCCTCTCTCAATCATTTCTCCCATCTTGACAACTTCACTAAACGGTTTCCCAAAGGCGGCGATCAATGAACCATAGAACGCCTCATCCTGCGCCTCAATGAACAAACGGACCATGTCATCGTCCGGGATTGTGGGGATCACTCGAGCGGCCTGCTCGCGCCATCTGAGGGCGTACTCCCTAAAGCTTTCGCTTGGCTTCTTTTTTATCGCATCCAAAGAGGACCGATCTGGCAAAACTTCAATGTGGTATTTGTACTGGTCGTAGAATGCCTGTGCCATATCCTCAAATGACAACCATTTAGTTAAATCCTGCCTCATGAACCATTCGGCAGCTGCGCCCCCCAAGCTTTCAGAAAAGTAGGCTATCAACAGTTTGTCTTTCTTGACCCCTCTCATTTTGTTGCAGTAGGTTTTCATATGAACCCTTGGATCTCCTTGCCCGGCGTATAGATCAAACTTTGGCACTATGAACCCATCTGGCAATTGCAATTCAGGGTAGGGGCAAAGATCCTTGAAAGAGATGTCAGTATGATCTCCATATCCTTGAATGGTCCTTACTGCTTGTTCTAGGCCCTTCATCTTTCTTAGAACCTCGCTCTCATCAAGCTTTCCTGATCGATCAACCTCAACTTGAGACCCGCGATGGAACCCCTGATCATACGAGTCACTATGTCGGAAATTGGGTTCATGGTGCTGATCATAATGATGATCCCCAGCCTGGAGATGTGGTTCGCTGTTGGACCTAGCCATAGCAGGCCTAGCTGGGCCCCGAAAAATTGGAACTTGTGGGAGAGGTGGGCCATACTGCCCCTGTGGCGGAGGTGGACCATACTGTCCCTGTGGTGGGGGTGGACCATACTGCCCCTGTGGTGGATGTTGTCCATATTGTCCTTGAGGTGGAGGTGGTGGGGGCGGTGCATGAGGGCGCACTTCAACTTCTTTTGTTGGGCCCTGACTGGTGCCAAAACCAGGGGGATAGGTCGGATCCTCGACCGCCGTAGATGTGCCTGGTGCTCGCTGGCTAACCGTTGGCATAAGCCCATCTAGGAGGTTTGGCATGGGAGGAGGTACCCGTCCCGTGGTTATCGCATGATGCATGTCCACCAGAAATTGCTTCAGAATCAGGGCCTCTTCTGTCGTCCTATCATTTTCTTCGGAACCGGCATCGGATTTGTCTCCTTCAGTGGCCATGTTACCAAATGGAATTTCAAGTCCCCTTGAGTTAGTTGTGTGAGAGTGGGGTAATGCTAGAGCGCTGCACCAAGTCACTGGTAATCTAGTCTTGTCTGCAAACAAAACAGGTTAGGAAACATGATATTTACGAGCCGAGCGCGCCTACAAGCCTAAAGTCGTCATGCATCATCCCGAATCAAGACAAAGCGGGTCCTCTCTTTCTTTTCTTCTCTTCTTTTTTTTTTCTTTTCTCTTTTTTTCATTTTCCTCTCTTTCTTTCGCTCTCTTTTTTTTTCATTTTTTTTTTCATATCATATATCTTTCAAATGTAAGAGGGGTCCAAAATCAGATTGAAAAAGGAAGAAAAAATGCATTTAAGATAATAAAAGACACAATTTTGGATTTTCTGATTTCCTTTTCATAAATGCCGAAATAGTGCAATATAAAAAGCCCGCCGACAACATGGGGCAATAGTAGTACTCCTACAAATTCAAATAAACAAACTAGACCGACTGTTCGAAATAGAAATACCAATACATAATAAAAGCTACAATCTGTCCAAGATGCTAAATGACAAACAAAAGGCAATGAGCTGCATCATCTCGGACTGGCATATATCTGCTAAGGTGATCCGGACCCTGTCTCATCTGGCTCCTCTGGATCTGACTCAAATGGCTCGTCGAGATCTTCCTCTGGTGGCTCCTCGGGATCTGCTGGTGGGCCTTCCACCAAGGTGCGGCGCAATCCAGCCAAATTTTCTGCAACTCTGGTGACGAAGGGAAGCACATGTGGAAGTAGGTCCTCCGCGGGCAGCCTCCTATAGTCACTGATAGCCTGTGCAACATATACAGCAGAGTCATAAACCTGCCGATAAACTACACTGATAGTCTGTCCTGCAGCCTGTATATCCTGAAGTCGGCTCTGTGCTAGCTTCCTGAGCTGCTCTTCCTGCTCCAGTACCCTGTCGAGTCGAGCTCGAGCATCCATGGCATCCCGACGATGATAATCTTCCCTTCTCCTGCTCTCCACCAAAGCTGCCCTGTCGGCATCCCGCTCTGTCAATGCCTCAGAGTGCATAACACGGAGTCGTCTAACTGTGTCTAGGTGCTGATGCGCGAGACCCTCACTCTCAACCAAAGCAGCTCGAGCAGCATCCCTCTCAGAACGAAGACGGTAGACTAGACCCGCATATCTCTCCTCAGTCTCTACCCTATGCATCTCTATCTTCATGTCAATCCTGAGTGCCTCATCATACGGTCCCTTGACCGTTTTCGCTGGCATAGCTACCAAAGCAGGCTGTCGGCCGAACCAGAAGACATACTCGGGGGTAACCTCGCCTCTGAATCGGTCTATAACCTGTGTGCTGGAGGTCAAAGGCCTCATATTATCCCAAATGGAGAACCACTGAGTGTGCCTGGGAAACTCACCGCTAATATGCTCAAGGCGATACTCTTCCACGGCCTCTACCCTAGGTACACCCTGAACGCGCCCAAGCTGTCGGAGCACCCGCGTAGGGCAATAAGGCTCGGCTCCCTTATGACCCATCAATACTAGAAAGGGGCGGTCCATACTACCATATATTCCCTCTTTCGAGGGGTACCAACTAACCTGCCACCGGATATTCTCTAGAGTGAGCGTGGTCAAATACTTTGCCCACCCATCAAAGCTCTCGGGTAGATCAAGATGTCGAGTACGATAATAATGGGTGTTCAAATGGCATTTAGGCGCATCGGGTAGTGGAGTAGGGTCAGAACGGCCGAACAAATGCTCAACGAACCATACTTGCAACAACAAGTTGCAACCCTCGAAAAACCGGGCCCCTTTCTCTTTGCATCGAGTCAGAGCATGATAAATACTGCCCAAGATCATCGGCACCACAGTAGAATCTCGAACTCCCCCAAATAAAGCTCTCACGATCCAAGAGGTATGGATAGAGATTTGTCCATTCTCCATCGGGAAGACCATGAGGCCAAGGAAGGCGAAAATGAAAGCTCTTTCCCTAAGGTTATCCCATTGGTCATGGCTCAACATAGTGATGAATTTCGGCCGATGCTCTGTGCATCCATCTCCCCGCCCATAAAGAGCATAAAGATACTCCAGACTGACCCAACCTGAGGCCAAACTCACTAACTGGGTATCTGAACGCAGACTCATGTCCCGTAGGAACTCCTCGACTCTCACAAACCGAGGTGCTATGCACTTCTTTGTCCTAAACACTCCATTAGTCAAACCCGAGATCTCTTCTAAAGTGGGAGTCATCTCAATATCACCAAACACAAAGGTATTTTGACTCGGTTCCCAATACCGAATCAAAGCATTTACTAGTTCCCGACGTGGGGCAAACTTAGGGTTAAGAAAATGTGTCATTTCCCCAATTCTCGCATGCACAACCCCTTTCTGCTTTTCGCTCAAATGGTACCACCAATTCCTCAACAATGGAGGACATTTATCGACCATCTTAATAGGCGGTGGAGTAGATCCCTCAGGAAACTTCCTTTTTCCTACTCTAGATGATGATGCAGCCATGATACCTATTTTATTAAAAATGAAGTATTAGGACCGAGAAAACTTTGGACAAATTTGGTAAAACAACATTAAAACGGACAAGCCGACTCAAACGAAATTTTTTACATGATTGACTAGGCTAGACAAATAAACTTGTCAATGTTTTACAAAACAAGACGACTCTATTTTTGACTTTCTAATTTTTGAACAAAATTTGACATGACAACGACACCAAAATTTGACTATTGACATTAAAACGGACAAGCTGACTCAAATAAAATATTTACATGATTCGACTAGCCTAGACAAACAAAACTTATCAATGTTTTACAAAACAGGACGACTCTATTTGATTGATTCCTCTTTTTTTTTTTTTTTTGATTTTTCTAATTTTTGAACAGAATTTGACATGACAACACCACCAAATTTGGCTATGGACGTTGTTTTTTCTCTTTTTATTTTTTTCAAAAATTGGCCGTTATAACGGCGTGAAATTGGCTTTAAAAATCTTTGTCGACAACGCGAAAAGGACATTTGACACGCTAATATTTGAAAATCTGAAATTGCCCCTCTTAACAAAGTTTCTCTTCTTTCTCCCCTCTCTTTTTCTTTTTCTTTTTTTCTTTTTTTTTTCCATCATTTTTCAAAACTAACCCGCTTTCCCTCGATAATAGGTCAGCATAACGGCCTCCCTAGATGCAACACAGAAGATGCCACTATTGTCTTTCTGGAGTGTGGGCCCCATCTAGACTCTAAAGGGTCAGCCTAGACAAGTGCGGTACCGGTGTACCGCACCTCACTAAGTCTAATGATATGCAAATAAATCGGCCTAGACAAAAGCACAGGTTCAACTCTAGGTGACTCGATGGGTTCATGTTCTATAGTTTCTGGAAATTTGGAAGTGCCTCGGGGGTACCGATCGACAACGTCTAACGGCCTAACCCAACGCACCTCCTCCTAAAAAGGGTTAACTTTTTGTGTCCTGAGACACGACAGAAATTCCAGACGCCGAAGCGAGACTGGCGTGCATGTGTGCAGTGTTCCAGAAGACTCAGAGGTGTACGAGAGAAGACAGTTGTGTATATACAGTCCAAACATATCAAAGCAGTAACATTCAAGGCAGCATGTACAAACAATATTTAAAAGCCGAAAACGACAAAGTATAAAGCCTGAGATTCTCAGTTTTCACTGGTTTCCCCAGCGGAGTCGCCAAGGCTGTCACACCCCTTTTTTCCGCGCGCCCGCTTTTGGGAGGCTGTTTCGGGTTTGGGAAAGCGCTTATGGGATTTTTATGATTATTTGGCGCTATCCCGAGTTAGGGTTTCCATTTAAGGAAGTGACGGTGTTTCAAGGTACGGATTGTTTATTTAAAATTTGGAGTCGCCACTTGACAAGTTTAAGGTGTGCCAAGTCACCCAAAGGGTACCTTGGAACACCTATGACTCGTTAGTGGTCTGCGTTAGAGTTCCAGGTAAGGATCTCGGTTGACTCTCGGGAAGGGGTTAGGCACCCTCGAGTCCTGTGTCAAGCACAGTTGCTTTTATTTGACGCATTCCGGCTATATGAAGTATTTATTGTACCTGCCTTTATTTATTTTCCTTTGCTACGTTCGATTTATTATTTATTTTATTTTTTATTTTTTTATTTTTTGTTTCAGTGACTCGGCCGAATATTTTCGCGCAGGCACTTCACCCGTTCGAAACCTTATCAGCCTTGATTTGAGTCTCCAAATTTATTATTGTATTATTTTATTATCTTTGGTCAAACTCGAAACTCATAATTCAGCTTCATTTTTATTATACATGTCGCATTTACTTTCGACACATTTTATATCTTATTTAAATACGGCTCGATTCAGTATTTATAAATGTAATTTATTTTAAACCGGATATGGTCGCGCAGGCACTTCACCCGTTCGAGATCTTCCAATTTAAATAAACTACACTTGAATCAATTTATTTGGTTTCCGATACTAATGTCTCTTAGCTTATTCATTTATCCTTCACCTAGTTTAATTTTCGTTTATCTATCAAAAAAGAAGTTGCTAAAATTAATTTAAACACCATTGGGCCTTAATGTTAAAAGACTGCAACTAAGTAAGCTAGATTTGCAAAAGGTTCAGCCCATTTGGGAAAGACTTGCACGCCTCTAAGTCTTGTTAAAATGAATTGCAGAAATGTTCCTTTGGCCATTTGTTTTAGCATTTGGCCACAAATTTACAGATTTGATTGTATTTAGCCCACTTTAGCACTTTAGGCGTTTGTACTGATGTTCATTAATTGTAGCTCTTGCACATATGTCCTACTTATCTAATCACTTCAAAGTCTGGCCATATTTTGTCAACATTTTGTAAACCCATTTGCCTAATTTTACATTTTTCATATTTTTATAAGAAAGACTAAATTATATGCTTGACTTGAGCAACTTTACAAAAGGAAATGCAACTAACGTTCTCTATTTTGCTTCAAAAGAAAATTTGCATACACAGTCACAATCTTGCTAAAATTTCAGATCTGTACCAAGGTTATATAACGGTGTCATTTGCGCAAAATTTCAGTTTTAAGCATAGTTCGCAAACGGTCAACTTATCAGGCGCTCATCAGAAATTTATGCATACGTAAACAACTTTAAACCAAGTTCAAATCATTATTTTCATACATCAAACATGGCTAGCTATTACATAAAATAAATAGGAAAGTGAAGGTTTACCTAGTGTAGATAAACTTTAAACCAAGGAAAGCCAAAGCCTAAGGAAAAGCCCAGCATCAAACAGCAACAACCTCAACCAGCTTAAAACACTTGCTATCAACCAGCCATCTTTCTTCTTCTTCTTTTTTTTTTTTAATGTATTTTTTGCTATTTTTCTTTTACTTTCAGATCTCTTTTTTTGAAGGTAGTTGAGAGGAAAATAAAAATACTAGCATTCAATGTGTTCTCAGCTGCCTTTAATGTGTAGTAAATGACCTCTTTTACAGAGGAGAGAGGAGGGTAGAGCTGCTGGACAGCTGGGGACCCAAGACCCAAAGCAAATTTGCTTTTTCAGAGAAGGTCAACAGGCCTGCTTAGGCCATAAATGCAAAGTTCAACCTTTGCTCGAAATGGAGGGACTGGCAGGGAGGAGTAAACTGTGGTGCCAACTTTTTACCATTCTCGGCCATGCCAAATCTGCCTCATTAATGAGGCAGATTTCCCCTCCTTCTCCCTCACTTTTAAGGCTAAAGAATCTGAAAATTTGAACTAAAGGCTGACCTGAAATAATAACAAAAACTAAAGCCAAAACTCTTATTTGACTTAACTTGACCCACTTCTTACTTTTCAGATTACAAACAAAGGGATTAAATCCATAGCAAAACTCTAATTAGACCCTTTATGCTAACTTTAACTTCCTAATTTCTAACTAAATTAGTGCCAGAATCCCATCTAGAAAACTAACTACATCAAGCATTGAAAAGGGATGAACCAGGCAACAAATGCACAATTGAGAGCTTAGACAGGTTCCATGTTTAGTGACTTTCCGCACCATTTGCACAACTTTAACTAATCAACAGTAAGCATTTCTCATACGAAAACATAATTAAGGGACATCATTTTCACACTTGAACAGGACCAAAACACTTCAAGACATGATTCATCTCCTAGCAATTAACCTCATGGCTAGATCAGTTTACTTACTTGAGGAAATGGAACTTCCAACAGTACATGAGACTACAAACAGAACCATAAACATTTACTCTTGAAAACAAGTAATGAATTAACGAGAAGACGAAACTTTCAATAACAAAGAAAAAATCAATTTCATACTTCAATTCAAACTAAAACTATGATTCCAGATGATCTCGAACGAAAGAGTCATACCTCACACACATTTGAATATCGTATTTACCATCACTTAAAGTTCTAGGCAATAGCATTCTTAAAACTGACACCATCTATATAAACGAAAAGAGAAAGAACAAGGACTTTCGTCTAACCCATTCAAAGAACTGCACCATCACTTCGCAACCATCACAGACTGCTTCGCCTCACCTCTGTGTTCCCATCACTGCCTCGTCGAGCCACTGCTTTAGCTTCATTGTCGCGCACAAACTGCCTCGCTTTGTCATCACGACCATCGCTAACGCAATCATCAAACTGCCTCACCATCACAACCAATCCATGCTTCGTCGCTGCTTCAAATCAACCAACATCATCCATCAACACAAACCACCCCGCTGCCTCAACAAAATCAACGTCGCGACCAACCCAAACGACGCCAAATCTGCTACTATTTGCAAGCGACAATACCCCTCCCAAAGATCCATCACAGCCCCCTCTAAAAGATCCATCACAGCCCCCCTCCAACCCGAGCAAACCAACACAGCCCCTCCAAAAGATCCATCACAAGAAAAGAAAAAGAAAATAAGAAGAAGCAGCGGGAAACAGAAATGGACGAAAGGAAACGGGAAAAACGGGGGCGGGGTTTGGGAAAATGGGGATGCGAGGGTGAAGGGGAAACGAGGAGAAAAGGAAAAAGAAAAGACTCACCGGAAAAGTGAAAGAAAATCGCCGGAAAAGTTCCTTGGCCGTGCTTCGAACTTCGATTTACGAGAATCCCTTGGTATTTTGTGGAAACCAAGACCAGATCGGGGAAGAGGGGCTCAAAGCGGTTCGGGAGGTGTATTTTTTTTGCCGGAGAGTGGTGGCCTGCCGTCGCCGGTGGCGGAGCTCCGGCGGCGGCGTAAATTTCGCCAGGGCTTCGCCCGTTTCTGTGATTAGTTGTGTGTAGTGGGAAATGAGGGTTGGGAAAGGGTTATAAGGTGAAAGTGATGGGCATTTGTGAGCCGTTGGATCAAATTGAATGGACGGCTGAGATTAAACGGGTCAAATGGGGTGGGCTGAGATGTTGGGCTTCATTTAACTCTCTTTTGGATTTCACAAATAGCCCCAATTGCAAGTTTAAACTACTAAAGTACAGATTATATAACACACACAATTGACAAATAGACTAATTAACTAACACTTAAATTATACAAGTGCACAGATTATCACAAAAATGTAAAGACATAGTTAGGCACATAACAAATATATATATTTGATACTTTTCTGGTATTTTTCTCCTAATTAAATGCCCAGCATTAGCTACGATACATATAAAACTGAAGAAAATTAACACTACTATTTTATGCATTTGGTATTTTATGTGCCAAAATTAGGTGATTACAATATGAACACTCAATTTTTTTTCCACTCGTGTATACACTCAAGGTCAATGACTTTTGTGACCACACTCTAATATTCTCACCACTCATGCCTTTTTACACTCAAGGGTTCCCTCAATCTCTTCAAGGTTCTACAACCTCATTTCTCAAGGTACGAATCCACGCTTCGGTTCGAAGTGAAATTTATAAGACACCAATGAAACGGACAAAGACACACAAACGGACTCGGAACAAATGAAACTAAAAAGAGAAAAGCATGAATCGAATTGGCACGAAATGAATTTGAATTTGGATGAAATTTTGTTTATGATTTAGAAACTAAATGTATTTGATGATATGAAAGGGGTTTGGGTGATCTGAAACTGTTTAGGGGTTGTTCCTAGCAATGTGTAAATTGGCAGATTTTTTGTTCAGTGCTGTCGCGTGAGTTTGGGCGTGGTACATGAAAAATCCGGAGATTAACTAACAACCAGAGACGCCAAAAATAACAACGATAAAAGATAGAAGCAAGACAAATCTTGCTTCGAATTAAAAGAATGTCGATTAACCAGTCTCGGGTTCGATTGAATCGGAGGTCAAGATGTACCTATACTAAGCAACAATCCTCAAAAAATCATACTTCTTGCAAACTGAATGACCAAATAAGAAGATTGTTCAAACGATTCAACACCGAATGACACAAGTTCAGTAAATCCAACATCGGGGTTCGGCTCCATCGGAGACACTTTAATAGCAACAACTATGCTTAACATATATCAAGAACTAAGTGCTTGCAAATGAATTGTAAAGGAGTTTATATAGACTATTCTAGGGACAAAATAGTAAAATGGACACAAGCGACTAATAGGAGTAAGCCACGCAGGGCTGAATAAACTGAGTGTTCAGGCACCATCAACCGAACACTTGAGCTCAAGCTCTTCACTTCGGTACTCAGTTGATCAAATCGGCTCATCTTGACATCGGACGCTCTTCCTTTGGTTGTTTGTTTGCTTTACTTCAGCATCGATGTTGAGTGTTAGGGTGGGGTTCGGTCGCTTCCATCTTCGAGCTCAAGCTTATAAATGAAGCCTTCGATTCTTGTACTCGGCACTCATCCTCAGAACGGTTCCTTTCTCCCGACAAAAAAAAAATTGAATGCGAACGTCATACAACAGCTTGGCTTGGCTTCGTGTCATTGGCCTCGATGGATTGAACACTTGATCAGCACGTGTTCGGGCTGCATCAGGGCGCTATCGCGAAGAGTAAGTAGATAACCCTGCGTTGTCGGTGCGCGATCGCAAAGAACAAATTTCAACAAGCCTCCGTTGTCACCACGCGATCAATAATTCCAATAGCTTGCGTGATCACGACAGTTGGCGCTATCGCTACAAGTGGCACGCGATTGCGAAAAACAAAATTTGGGTCAAATGCAGAACTTGAAGCCCGAATTTCTGGAAATTTTCTTCACTTGAATCTTCCCAAATCAACTTGTTTTTGCTTCAAATTTGAGATATAAGCTCCTTATAAGTCCGTGAACAAACCCCAATAATCAATTTTTCAAATACAACACCCATGGTGCAAAAGCCCCAAATCAATTGCTGAAGAACTCTAGTTTTTTATCCTTCAAATTGATTCCCCAAACATTGTTTATTGTTCAATTCCTTTCAATCACAACTTCTTGTATCAATAATCAAGAACTTCCAACAAGAATTTCATCCAAAGAAAGCCTAAATCTATGACTCAATTTTTGGGATTTTTCAATTCTTTTGTAATTTTCATAATTTGATAAAGAAATCCAAGATAGTGTTTGTTCCACAAACACCGATCCGAGCTCTAATACCAAATAATATGATCCTAAACGCTAAGAATAGGAAACGATCAACAAAATGATAAAATCAACGACATAAAGTAAATGATAGAAGGGAATAGGGAAATGGATAGAAGAAAGAAAGGAATCAATCCCAAAATTATAAGTAAATTAGAACACTACAATAAATTGTAATACCCTAATCTAGAGGAATACAACCAAAGACCAATATCTGAGGGGGAAGAGACTTGAACTCAAGCAATGGATCTCTCACCCAAGAGAATCCAAGAGAGATCCAAGAAGAGGAAAAATGATTAAATACACACACACTCTCTCAAGAGTATTCTCTATCATCCAAAATCTAGCTCTAACTAATGACTAAACCCCTAAATTAGGCTATTTATAGTAGTTACTAAATACAATGAAGGAATGGACTAAAAAAACTCCTAATGCTGATTTTGGAAATCTGGCACGGCCATCCTTCATCGCCACCGTCTTCGATGTTGCGATCGCATTCATCGCGATCGCGTGGAGCATCTCGCGATCGTGTAATGGATTTTACTGCTTCTGCGCTATCGCGCATGTTACCTCGCGAACGCGTGGACCCCATTTCTAGTAAGCTCTTATTTGCTGATTTGGCCAATCCTTTGGCTTGATTCTTGGCTTCCAAGCCCTTTTGAAGAATTCCAAGCTCCGTATGTTCAGTGTGAACCCTTCATTGCTTCAGGTACTAATCCGGATCACATCAGGTTCGCATCTTCCTTTTCATTTTCTAATACAATCTTCCCTTCATTGGCCAATTCCATAAGCTTGTCTTGAAGATGAAGCATTTCTCAAGTGAGTGCCCCACAAGTCGGTGATACTTGCAGTTCGGATCGTTCATCTTTCCAGCTTCATTAGGACGCTTCATCTCTGGTAGCTCAATAAACTTTAAATCCAAAAGTTCATCCAAAATAGCAGGAACATCAGAGTCTAAGGATGGGTATTCCCTTTATTGTATTTATTTTAAAGTCAACTTCCAACTTGGCTTGTCCTTAAAGGAAGTTGTCTTCAGACTTTGCTTCTTGCATACATTTGTGGTGAACTTCAAAGGTGCAGCATCAAAATTCATAGATTCTTTGTTTTCAGCCTTGGGCGCCAATTTGCTCCATTTCTTGACTTCTTGCCTGTCTTTTCCTCTGTGAGATTCATAGACAGGCGGTCTTTCACTTCCACTGGAGGCAATGATTAACTCTATATTATGAGCGTGTGCGGCCAACTCCTCAAATGTCCTAGGCTCTATAGTTTACAAGATATAGCGGAGCCTCCAATGCATACCTTGAATGCACATCTCTATTCCAATCCTTCTCTTAGCCTATCCTTACAATTAAGACTTGCACGCCTCCACTGATTGATAAAATCAATAACTGGTTCTTCTTTTCATTAGCATGTGTTCGTGAGCTCTATCATGCTTACTGTATGCCTTGTGCTGTAAAAGCGATTGAGAAACTCATGCTCCAACTCCTCCCAACTATCAATAGAACCAGAGTCGAGGTCCATATACCAATCAAAGGTATTTCCCTAGAGGGAGCGAACAAACTGCTTGACAAGATAATCTTCATACATTCCAGCATTGTTGTATGTTTCACCAAAGTGAGCCACATGTTGCTTTGGATTTCCCTTACCGTCAAACTGTTGGAATTTTGGGGGTTGATAACCAGCGGCCAGCGGGCATCTTTAAGCTATCAATCTTGCAGTGTACGGCTTCACATATGCGAGAGAAGACTTGGAAGCAACCTCGTACTTATCTTTGATTGTCCCCATAATGATCTCCTTTAGTTGATCAATTGGAATCACCCCCATCAGCAGAAACTTGAATTTTCTTAGCAAGTATTGCTTGCTTCGCTGGAGTGTTAATCATCTCTTGTACTTCTCGACGCTTCCCTGGTGCATGGCTAGATTCTCCCTCAATCATGCCTTCCATCTTGTTGATGCGAGCATCTTGATTTTTGACATAGTTTGTGGTTCAAGCAAAAACGAGGTTGAGCTAACACGAAGAAACGCGGAAGAAACAACAAGATAATAATGATAGAAGCATGAAAAATCTTGCTTCGATTCAAAAGAACGATGAGGAACCAGTCTCGGGCTCGATTGAATCGGGGTCAAGATGCACCTATGCTAAGCAACAATCCTCAAGAAGTCTGTGCTTCTTGCAAACTGAATGACCAAAGAAGAAGATTGTTCAAATGATTCATCACCGAATGACACAAGTTCGGCTCCATTGGAGACTCACAATAGCTACAACTATGTTTGATCATTCAACAACAACTAACTACTCACAATGAAATGTAAAGGAGTATATATAGACTACGTTAGGGATAAAACAGTGAATGGTCACAGGTGACCAATAAAAGCAAGCCATGCAGGGCTGAAATAATAAGTGTTCGGCAGCCTTGACTTTGGTGCTCAGTTGCTTGCTCGAACATATTTAGTGAGTGTTCGGAAGCCTTGACTTCGATGCTCGGTTGCTTGCTCGAACATAGTTTATCATCGGGCGGCCTCTTGACTTCGAACACAATTTGTTGTGTTTGGCTTTATGCTGCTCCGCGCCAAGGGTTGGTGTTCGGTCACTTTGTCCTCGGGCTCAAATCTGAAGATGTAGCCTTCGGCTCTAGCACTTTGCATTCTTCCTCCAAACACATGCTTCCTCCCAACCAAGCCAACTGAATGTGCATATCATGTAAAAAATTGGCTTGGCTTCGTGTCATTGGCCCTGGTGGATCATTCATTGACTTCGGTGGATTTTCGAGCACTTGTTCAGCACTTTGGGTTGGATCATCCTCCCTTCTTGAGAAGATTCCATCCTCGAAATCGCTTCAGCATCTGTCCCGTGTGCTTGGCCTACAACACAAGGAGTTAAGTCAGCAACATTAAAAGTGTTGGACACGTTATACTCACCTGGGAGGTCGATCACATAAGCATTGTTGTTAATCTTGCTCAGCACTTGAAATGGACCATCCCCTTGAGGTGCAGACTTTCCTTTCCTTTGGTTCGGGAAGCGCTCTCTTCGGAAGTGAACCCAAACCCAATATCGCTTCTTCAACTCCAACTTCTTTTGCCCCTTGTTCTTTTTCAATGCCACTTTGGCATAAGCTTCCTCAAGATTCTTCTTCGCCTTGGCGTGCAACTCGAGCAAAGCTTTGTCTCGGTGAGTACCTTCAAAATCAATAATAACATCTCGAAACAATGGGGTTAGATCAAATGGAATCAAAGGATTAAAACCGTACACACATTCGAACGGGGTCATATTTATCATTCGATGCACCGTTCGATTGTATGCAAACTCCATCATGGGCAAACTATCAGCCAAGTTTCCGACCTTGCCTTTGGTCAATGCACGAAGCAAAGATCCCAAGGTTCGATTAACAACCTCGGTCTGTCCATCAGTCTGAGGATGGTGAGACGTCGAGAATAGTAGTTTGGTGCCGAGGGAACCCAACAAACATTTTCAAAAATGACTCAAGAACTTCGAGTCTCGATCACATACAATTGTACGTGGCACACCATGCAATTTCAACACACGTTCAATAAACAAAGAAGCTAGCATTTTGAATATATCAACCCAAGGTCGATCTGGCACAGGCAACGGGGTATACAAACCATGAGGATTTGACTTTGATTTAGCTTTCTTGCAAACGAGACAAGCGTTGCAAAGCTTTTCCACATCTCGTCGCATTTTTGGCCAATGGAACTGCTCGGTTAAGATACCAAGAGTTTTGTCGACACCGAAGTGTCCCATCAGGCCTCCGGAATGACCTTCTCGAACTAAAAGCTCTCTCTACGATGAAACAGACACACAAACCCTCCCATTCTTGAAGAGGTAGCCATCGTGCCACTGATATTTCTCAACCCTTCTGCCACTCAAGATTGCGTCACGAACGCAATTTAGTTTGGGATCGTCTTCGTACATCAACTTGATGCTTTCGAATCCAATGAGCCTCGAGGCGAGAGAGCTCGCTAAGGCAAATTTTCTTGATAGCGCATCGACCACAACATTATTTTTTCCCTTTTTGTAATGAATTACATAGGGAAAGCTTTCCATAAATTCAACGCATTTGGAATGCCTTCGGTTCAATTTCTCCTGACCTTGGAGATGCTTCAAAGATTCATGATCACTTTTAATCACAAACTCTCGAGGCCACAAATAATGCTGCCAATGGGCGAGTGCTCGCACGAGGGCATACAATTCCTTGTCATACGTAGAGTAGTTTAAGGTTATACCCTTAAGCTTTTCGCCAAAGTAAGGGATCAGCTTCGATTCTTGCATAAGCACTCCTCTAATCCCAACTCCGGACGCGTCACACTAGACTTCGAATGCTTTTTCGAAGTCAGGGAGTTGCAACAACGGGGTAGAACAAAGCCTTCGTTTCAACTCCTGGAAGGCCCTCTCTTAGGACTCTCCCTACACAAATGGATGGTCTTTCTTTACCAGCTCGGTTAAAGGAGCTGCTACGGTGCCAAAGTCGCGAACAAACCTTCCGTAATAGCTAGCTAAACCATGGAAGCTACGAACTTGAGATACCGAGGTTGGAGTTGGCCAATCTTTGATGGCTTCGACCTTTGACTCATCGACTTCAACACCATGAGCACTCACAACGAATCTTAGAAAGACTACACGCTCGACACAAAAGGCACATTTCTGGAAGTTAACATATAACTTCTCTTCTCTAAGTTTATCAAGCACTATCCTTAGTGTTCGACATGTTCATCCACAGATTTACTATAAATAAGGATGTCATCAAAGTAAATGACAGCTTATACGACGAAATCTTTTCATAGGTTAGGTACTTGAGGAAAAAAAGTTGAAGGTTTTAGATTTTAAATGGAAATAAATTATAAACTAAAAAAAAATATTTGATTATTATAAAGCTCGAGGTTATTACATTTAGGAACAAAATAAGGTTGGAGAACATCGAGTGGACATAAGTTAGCAAAATATAAGGTTAAATCATGTTGGTGTAATTTCAATAATTTAAGTATTTACATGAATAAACTTTTTTATTCTCAATATCAGAATATTAAAAAAAAAAAAGATCACGTCGTTTAATAAGAATTGGAATCTATGACTTCTTTCTCTCTCATTTGGAGAAATGGTGTGATTGTTGGGTTTAAGTAACTATTTTTCTATAAAATTAATACTTCAAATCTATCTTCGAAAAGCATGAAGAACTACTTAACTCATCTAGCATGTCATCTAATCGAGGGATAGGATAAATATACTTTACCCTGATTTTGTTGACGTCTCGGCAATCAACACACATTCACCATGTTCCATCTTTCTTTGGGACAAGGATTACAGGAGCGGCGCAAGGACTCAAGCTCTCTCAAATGAGGCCCTTGTCCAGCAACTCGTCAACCTGCCTTTGGAGCTCTTTGGTGTCTTCGGGATTACACCGGTATGCAGGTTTGTTGGGGGTTTGAGACCCCGGTACGAAGTCAATTTGGTGCTCGATTCCTCTCAACGGAGGCAATCCACCTGTCATTTTTTGGGGAAACATGTCTTCGAGCCTTTGTACAGCACTAGGCAAAGGGTTATCGTTAGAAAAATCATCATTAAAGTTTAGAAAGATACCCTTGTGCACGAGGCAAATCATCATTTGATCATTGTCGTTGCCTCGTACATACTCACCCGGTTGCATAATTGCACATATGTTTCTTACGTCGGGCGGTGAGTTGTTGTCCTCAGCCGCAAATTTTGTTCTCATCGGAAGCTTAGCTTTGGCCGCTTCTTTCAATTCTTTCATTCTTTTATAGTCCTCGCTGACTTTCTTCGGAGATAAGGGTTAGAGTAAGAAACTCTTCCCTTCGAGCTTAGCAGTATAAGTGTTGGATCTTCCATTATGAACAACCGACCGATCATACTGCCATGGTCGACCCAATAGCATATGACAAACTTGCATCGGTACCACATCGAAAATCATCTCATCTTGATACTCTCCCACTTTGAACTTGATCCACACTTGCTTGACAACCTTCAATTCTCCACACTCATTTAACCATTGTAATCTTAAGGATGGGGATGCTTTAAGGTAGGTAGTCCTAATTGTGAAACCAAGGTTTGGCTCACCACAATCGCACAACTACCCGAATCAATGATCATCGAATAAACTTTCCCCCTCACTCGACATAAGGCATGGAAAAGGTTTTCTCTTTGGTTTTCCTCTTCTTTAAGAGTCCTGCAGCTCAAATTACTTCCAACTATACGAAACATTTTCGGATGATCAGCTTTGGCAGCTTCACGACCATCATCATATTCAGCTCGGTCAATCTCCTCATAATTTTCCTCCTCGGTGTCACTCGCTTTCTCACAACCATCTCCATTGTCGAGCACAAGCATAACTTTGCGAGTTGGACATTCTTTTTCCATGTGACCATAACCTTTGAATTTATAACACTGAATACTTGAAGCACTAGGAGAACTAAGTTGAACTTTACCTCTCATTTCTCTTGGTTGGCTAACGATCACACCCCTCTTGAAGGGTTTCTTCGGCTCTCGAACACTGTTAGCACTTGTTGGGTTCGGACTCTTCCATTTTTTACCTCGGTTCAAAGGAGTTGAAGTAATGACTCCTTGGTACCGGTTCGCTTTATCGTCCTTGACCCATTTCTCAGCTTCGATGGCAGCATGAAACATATCTTCCAAAATTTGGTGCACATGCAGCCTCAATTGAGATGACACATCTCGAGCCAAGCCATTTTTTAATCGAATGATGGCTTGCTCATCTTCTTCTTCCATATCAAGGGCCAATCGAATTCTTTCGAAATCATCATGGTGTTCTTCAACTAATTTGGTCCCTTGTTTCAATTCGAAGAGCTTTCGAAGTTGTTCCTACCAATATTTGGCATTCACATACTTAGCATCCATTGCTCTCTTCAACTTCATCCATGTGGTGACCTCGGAATAAGCATTCCTTCGTCTCAACCTTTTTTCAGCCTCCTACCACGTTGATGCATATGCCTCGAACAGAGCAATAGCATGTGCAGCTTTTCTCTCTTCAGTCATCTCATTGGTTTCGAAAATTCGTTCCAATTTAAGCTTCCAATCAAGATATTGGTTTGGATCACTAGTTCCTCTGAAGGGTGGAATAGTAATTTTGACACTGTTCAAGTTTGAAACTCGAGCACCTTGAATCTGTTTGGGATACTCATTATAATAGTCATCAGCCTCACGCTCAATATTTCGATCAACATTTGCGCCTCAGCCTCGACCTCGAAAATTTCCACGACCTCGTTGAGCTTACCTTTGTTGAACGAACGGTGGCTCATATTCACGTTCAGCATCAGGAAATTCTCCTTCATCGACCCCTTCATCAACGACCACAACTTGTCTTCGGGCCATTGAAAGTGGTACTCTTTCACCTCGGGGAATGCCCAAATGTTGATTACCAGCTAGGGGATTGCCCAAGTTTGTTTATTGCGCTTGGGGATTGCCCATAGCTTCATTTCGAATAGTCTCGCTCTTCAACTGATGTTGTCGAACAAGCTCAGCAAACAGCTCAGGTTTCATCGGAGTGGAGTTGCTAGTTCCAGCGCCGGACCCAGGTAAGGCCACGGATACACTTCCTTGCTCGAGTTGAGCTACTCAAGCACTCAGTCCTCTTACTTCGGCACTGATGCCTTGTATCGCAGCCATGAGATTGGCTAACGACACCTCGGACGCCTCAATGCCTTTTCCTTCGCCTCCATTCCCAGCCATGGTACCTGCACAATTCAAAAACCAAGTAAAATGCTAAGGTTAGAATTCACCTCACACACTCCCTCACCTTTGTTGGGTGGCACTCTGGTCCATTCAGTTTATGGGTTCGGTTTTTGTCACTCAGGAACTTGTAGCCAATGGCTTCCTCGGTTGATCAACTTCTCTCAATTCCTTCGAATTTGATAAGTTACACTGTCTCCTTCGGGAAGAGTGAATTGATTTGACTCGATGGAACGGACGCTATTCTCTGCGCTCAGGAAGTCAAAGAATTTTCTACGAAATTTTGACTTCGATCACCCCACGCATGAGTTCCTATAAGCTCAAATGAGTTAGTACGACCTCGAGTAGGAAGAATTACTCCAGAGATCCATTAACAAGATTTATCGAACACAAGAAAATTGAAAACCTAGGAGAATCTACCTTTTGATTCCTCTTCGAAATATTTTCGAACACACCCTGGTACGGATAGGATTTTAACTTATCTATTTTTTCCCTTTTCTAGCCGACAAAATTTCTCCTGGGGTTTTGAATGTAACAGTTTTACCCCCTTCTTCTTCAATGGAACAGTGACGCTTTTACTCCGGCGTACGGACAAACTCACTTCGTTCACTAACCAATAATTTTAACATACTTTAGGTTGCTTTTCAACTCTGGTATCAACAACGTTGGAGGAAATCAGTTCAAGATTTCTTTGAGCTAAGATCAAGCTTAATGTTGTCATAAACTGTTACGATGTAACAAGATTCCGGCGTACAGACAAGGCTCAAATCACAGAACTTTGAATTTTTAAGCACAAAGCACAACCCAAGAACAATCAAGAAGCACCAGTCTTCATCAATAACCACAAAACACGACTGGGGTTTGTGACAGTCACCAACACGTCGAAACAGTCCAATAACCGTCGAGAAACCCTAGTCGACAATCGTGTACGACAGGTGCTTGTTGGAATCAACAGACATCGATGAGCAAGAATCAATGTTGTTTGATTCAAACAACCAATATTCAAACCAAAATTTTTGAATTTTTCTTTTCTACTTTTTTTTTTTTTGGTAAAAACACCACAACAACAACAATCAACAACAAGGAAGAAAGCTGAAACTGAATGACACAAGCACGAGACAGTAGAACAGGATTTGAGGTTGTAGAAACAAGCTCAAACCTTGCTTTGATACTAAGATGGTGCAAGCAAAACCGAGGTTGAGCTAACACGAAGAAACGCGGAAGAAACAACAAGATAATAAAGATAGACGCAAGACAAATCTTGCTTCGATTCAAAAGAACGACGAGGAACCAAACTTGGGCTCGATTGAATCGGGTCAAGACGCACCTATGCTAAGCAACAATCCTCAAGAAGTCTATGCTTCTTGCAAACTGAATGACCAAAGAAGAAGATTGTTCAAATGATTCATCACCGAATGACACAAGTTCTTAAAATCCCACGTCGGGGTTCGGCTCAATCGGAGACTCACAATAGCTACAGCTATGTTTGATCATTCGACAACAGCTAACTACTTACAATGAAATGTAAAGGAGTATATATTGACTACGCTAGGGATAAAACAGTGAATGGTCAAAGGTGACCAATAAAAGCAAGCCACGCAGGGCTGAAATAATGAGTGTTCGGCAGCCTCGACTTCGGTGCTCACTTTTTTTCTCGAACATATTTAGTAAGTGTTCGGAAGCCTTGACTTTGATGCTCGGTTGCTTGCTTGAACACAGTTTATCATCGGGCACCCTCTTGACTTCGAACACAATTTGTTATGTCCGGCTTTGTGCTGCTCCGCGGCAATGGTTAGTGTTAGGTCACTTTGTCCTCAGGCTCAAATCTGAAGATGTAGCCTTCGGCTCTAGCACTTTTCCATTCTTCCTCCGAACACATGCTTCCTCCCGACCAAGCCAACTGAATGTGCATATCATGTAGCAGTTATGCTTGGCTTCGTGTCATTGGCCTCGGAGGATTGTCGAGCACTTAATGAGCACTTGAACAAACATGTCTCTGATGTCCTGCAAAACACTTTGTATAGCACTAGGCAAAGGGTTATCGTTAGAAAAATCATCATTAGAGTTTAGAAAGATACCCTTGTGCACAAGGAAAATCAGGAGTTGACCGTTGTCGTTGCCTCGTAGATACTCACCCGGTTGCTTATCGATTGCACAAATATTTCTTACCTCGAGCGGTGAGTTGTCATCGGCCACAAATTTTTTCCCAACCGGAGACTTAGCTTTGGCCACTTCTTTCAACTACTTCATTCATTTACAGTCATCGTTAACTTGTTTTGGAGACAATGGTTTGAGTGTGAAACTCTCCCCTCCAAGCTTAATAGTGTAAGAGTTGGATCGCCCGTTATGAATAACCGACCGATCATACTGTCATGGTCGACCCAGTAGCAAATGACAATCTTGCATCGGTATCACAAGAACATAATCTCGTCTTGATATTCTCCAATTTTGAACTTGATCCACACTTGCTTGACAACCTTCAACTCTCCACATTCATTCAACCATTGCAATCGATACGGATGAGGATTCTTTGAGGTAGGTAATCCAAATTGTGAAACCAAAGTTTGGCTCACTACACACTACACCAATATGCATCTATAGCTATGAAATACCTCATAGCTAAATATGAAAATTTCCGGAGCTAAATCCTTTAGCCACTATAATTTTTTCCGTAGCAATCGTAGCTAAAGGTGGGGTGGCTAAAAGTTAGCTACAGACTTTACGTGCCCCGTGGCTAAGAACTATTACTTATTGCCACAAAAAATTTGTGTTGTAGCTATATTGGCAAGAGAGTTTTGCCATGAAAAACATACATTCGTAGCAAATAATTTTATTTTTTTGCCACGAAAAATCAAATCTATAGCTATCTTAATATTGTAGCCACAAGTCGACACATCGTGGCAAAAAAATTAACTTATTAGCCACAAAATTTAAATGTGTGCCTGTATAGTCAATATTATCATCTATGTTTAGCTAAAGATCAAAATTTTGTAGCTACAAATAACTTCTAAGTTTGAAAAAAAATGTTATATTTTAATATTTTTATTTATCTTTAGCTACGAATCAAAATCTCATAGCTACAAATCATCTAAATTCTTGAAAATTTTATTATATTTTAATTTTTAGATGAAAAACCTGATTTATTAAATTATGCAAAAAAATTAATTTCACCATTGATATATTTTACACCAATTTAAATATTTTCAAATTTTTCACAACCTGAAAAATATAGTAAAATCAATAAAATAATAACCTTTAAATATAACTTTAATCATATAAAATGACATTGAATATTTTTCAAAAAATAAATCTTAAAATACATGATCATAAATCATGGCTTCCACATTACATAAGTTTTGTACAACACAAACATTAAAGTACGAAAATTGAAACTAGTTAATATAATTTTGGTAGCCGCCAACCGATAATATTCTTGCATCAAGCGATCAAGTAGGTTAACTATATACCCTATAAATTCCAAAAGAAACAATCAACATGTGCACGAAAGAAATAAGTAAATCTAAGACAAAATTTTATATAACAATACAATTGATTGATTAAAAAAATAGAAAATGAATCCCGCAATACCGAGATAAATCATAAAAGTAAGACAATAATTTAACAATGGAAAAATAAACATAAAAAGCTACAAAGAAAACAAATGAGTAGTAGAAAGTAATCCAATAGATCTTTGTTGAAAGCTTCTTCAAATATCTTCTTCCTATATTACCCTCTAGTCAAACAAACATAAGCGGTTAAAAAATGTTATGATATAAAGATATTAATGTACCTGCAAAAGTTTGAGATAACAATAACAAAATAAAATTACTATTTATGGATTAAAAATAGTGAATTGGAAGAAGCTTCTAATATACTTACTATACATATTTTGCAATTATACGTGTTATACAAACCTTACACACAATTGTATACGTTTATTTGATCACTGAATACAAGTACATTTTAGTTTTAAAAACTAAAGAAAAATACAATGAACATGAATCCGTAAAAATGAAGACAAAACGAGTGAAAATTATGAAAATAAAATACTAAAGTAGATGGGAGAGAATGAAAAGAAATTTAGTACTTACTTTGTGCTAGGACAAGGCTTCGAGAAGTGCTAGATCCACATGAATTTGGATACATATTCCACTATCATCCCGTCAAATCATGAAAAAAAATTTAAATTATATCAACTAATACTAGAACGAATTAAAAATAGATAACTTGTACTATAAAATTTGCATTAAGTAATTAACGAACTTACCGAAGTTTTTACCTATAATGCAATATAAAGTAGGACCGTACTTCTTATCAAACTCCTCAAAAATTTGTGTAGCTATATACTTCTTTATACATTATACTTCTCTACGTAATCACCTACACAAAATCATGTATAAATTCTAAGAACTATAACAGTAAAAATACGATAAGTAAATAATAGAAAAAATTCTTGTAATTTGCAAAGTAGAATAATGTCAACGACTTCTTTTTGAACATCAGTTTCATTGGCACTTCTGATTGTTATTTTTTTACAATAGAGACAAAGAATGGTGGGGGAGGGGGAAGAGTTAATGACGGCTAATAAAGAGGGAGAAAGAAAAGTTTAGGTTTATGTTTAGGTTTCGGGGTTGGGGATGGGATTTATTTAATATTTATTCTTCTTCTTTAATTCTTATCTACATTCCTTCCTATAATTGTAAGTAACAATATAACTAAGAGTATTGGGTAAAAATTATTTATACCCCCAAATTTTGCTTCAAAAATCAAACTCCCCCTCAACTATGAACGATAGTCATTTTCCCCTCTTTTTCTCAAATAATCATTCAAAATACCTACTTTACCCTCTAGATTATAAAATATTATCTTTTTTATTTTTTAATATAATGTTAATTCTTTATTATATATTATGGACTAACCTATAAAATAAATATATATTATTTTCAAATCAAAAAAAGAGTAAGAAATAATAATCGCACATATATGTTAATGATATCACAGTAAAATAATGAACTAAACATTGAAAAAAATTAAAAATAATTTTTTAAATCAGAAATTTTTAATAAAACTAAAACTCAAAATTAGTCTATCTTACAATTGAAAAGAAAATGATCATAATCATATACTTAATGCATGCAATAAATGAAAATAAAAATAATAAAATTGAGGTAGATTTTACATTAAATTTAAACTATCATATATTTATCCTTAAATAAATTTGAAATTATAATATCACTTATGAAACCATCATGTTGTCGTTGTCGTCGTTGTTGTTGTTGTTGTTGCTGCTGCTGCTGCTGCTGCTGCTGCTGCTGCTGCTGCTGCTGCTGCTGCTGCTGCTGCTGCTGCTGCTGCTGTTGTTGTTTATGATAATCAAAACTAAAAAGTCTATATACAAAGTAGAGAATAAGATAGAAAATAAAATTTAAACAAATATATATACAAACATAAACAAAGAGTAAGAGACAACGAGAGAAATATTATGTACACAGATACACATGTAGTGCACTTAATACTAAAATATTACTATTAGAAAATGAAATTATATTTTATAGTTAATTCATGAAAAGATATACTCTTTATAATATTAGGGAACTTAAATTACTATAACAAAATATAAAATATTTAAATTATAGGTAGAACTTTATGGTTAAAAAGTTATACTTTCATAATATAAAAATATATTACATAAATGGAGAATGAAAATTCAAGGGCAAAATAGATATTGTATATGATGAAGGGAGGAGAATGACTACAGTTCAAAGTTGAGGGGGGTGTTTGATTTTTAGAGCAAAGTAAAATAGAAATATATCATTTATTTCAAATATAGTTGTAGTAAATATAGATAATCTAAAATATAATTTTCTTCAATTATTTTTTTCATCTTACATAAGCAAAAGATTAAAAAATTAAAATTTCTAAAATAATTTCCTTAAATTTCGATATAAAGATGAAAAATATATTTTTTGTTTCTTTTGTCTTGAAAAAATGGAAACTAATAATTATAAGAATTAACTAAATAATATAATTTGTATAATTTTGATTATTTCTCAAATATATATAATTTTGACTTAAAAAAAATATATGATACATAACTAATTTTTTTTTTCGATGATGACAATTACTTAAATATTTTTATTACTATGAAATTCACAAGTAATACTCTTATTTTAAGTTATAGTATTGCTAGTTCTGTTAAATACTCTGCTTTCTATTTTAATAAATAATTTAAAATATTCTGAATCAAAAGAAAGCATTAATCATATTGAATATGAAGAAATGATTCCAACTAATGTGAGATTGAAGTGTAGCAGTAGTTGTTCTTGTACTTCTTAACTGGATTAATGATAAAAAAAATTTACTGAATTGTGGATTACTATTAATCGATTAAAAAGTAGTGATAGTCATACCATCAATAATATTTGTAATAATTTATACCGGATATAATTAATGATCAATGTAATCAGATATATGATAGGATTCGAGGTCCAAACGACAACAAAATATTAAATAACAATAATTGACAGCAAAAATAAGAAATATTTAGATTGAATAATCAAAAGTGTCTGAATAAAATCAAGCTAGAGGAAGAAACCTAGATAAACATCTTGGGCAACAATGGGATCTGCCCAATCATCTTCCAAAAATGATACACTAAATCCCCAAATATAAAGAAAAAGAAAAAAAATTACTCTCAAGAACTCCAATACTTGAAAAGAGAAGAAAATTACCCTCATATTATATTTCTTTAAATAAGTGTTAATTACAAATTACAATTACAACTAAAAAAAATGGAATGACTTCAAATTTAGTGTGAATAACTAAGTATACATCATTAACAAAATATTAGTATCTATATTATTAGACTATATAGCTAATTATATCTCCACATCCATACAAAATTATATGACCAATAAAATAAATAAAATTTAATAAAGTAAATTATGAGTTTGATAAGAGCAAAAATTAGTCGATAAGCTTTGATGTTACAAGAATACAAATAGTCTACTATTGAAGAATTTTATGCATGTTAATCATTTCTATTTGAAACCTAGTAAGTACGTTAATTTATTATGTAATTACTAGAGTTTCATTCTTTTATGAATAATCTAAATTTTATAATCTTAAACCCATATTTTTTTATAAGTTTCTCTAATATTTTTAAACTACCTTTTCACCATTTTTCTAATAAAATCATTCATCTAACTATTATGATATATTGGTACAACTTATTAATTGCAGTTAAAATATAATTAGTATTATGGTTGATATGCTTGATAATAAATTAAATTCTCTATATAAGTTATACAGTCATGACAAATTATAGTTATTAAGCAAATTATTACTAATGATTTTATTTTTGGATTGAAATTAAAAAAAATTTCTTCCAACTAAGTAGATATTTAGTTAAAAAATATTTTAACAACTATTTATTACAGTTAACTTCGGTTACTAGCTAGGAAAAAAAATAAAATTTTCAAAAAATTTGTCCTTCTGCCTATTTATCATATATAATAGATGGATTTTTACTAAAGTAAAAATAATATTAGTTGTAACATTTTGTTACGAATAATATGAAATTATTGTTATATTCTAATTAAAATGCTTGACAAACGATTATGATTAGCTACTAAATTTTCTTGTAATAATATAGTCTCGTGGTCACCGTAGCTATTAAGTAAACTATTACCAATATTTTATACCTTGAAGCAAAGAATCTTATTTAGCTAATGTATTTTTTTCTCGAACAATTTATTCTTGCTAAAATAGTATTGCAACTAGAGCAACTTCAAGTGCGTGGCGAAATTATAATATAATTAGCTACGAAATTTTATTAAACTCGTTGCAAAAACTTATTATTAGCTACGAAGTTTTTTATAGCAATAATTTTGTGATTATTTAGATATTATTATCGCTACGATAGTTAGCAAAAGTGATAAATTAGCTTTACCAATTATATTTTGTAGCTAAGAATTTTAATAAAATTATAAATAACATAAAATTTTAATTTTTTTAGCTATCGCTAGGTACTTTTTCTACTGTAACTATAAACGCATAGGAAAAACTTATTATTAGCTACGGAATATTTTGTAGCAATAATTTTGTAGCTATTTAGGTACTTATTGCTACGATAGTTAACAAGTGTAGCAAAAAAAAAAAAAATTAGCTTCACCAATTAAAATTTTGTGGCTAAGAAATTCAAATAAATTGTAATTAGCCACAAAATTTTAATTATTGTAGCTACTACTAGGTACTATTGCTATGGTAACTATGAAAGCGCAGCAAAAACTAACTATTAGCTAAGAAATATTTTTTTAGCAATAATTTTGTAGTTGTTTAGGTACTTATTGCCATGATAGTTCGAAAGTGTAGCAAAAGAGATAAATTAACTTTGCCAATTAAACTTTTGTGGCTAAGAAATTTAACGAAATTATAAATAGCCACAAATTTCAAATTTTGTAGCTATTGTTATGTACTAGCCACGATATTTATTTTTGTAGCTGAGAATTCGTAGCGATAGATGTATTTTCTTATAGTGACATTTGCACAACTACCCGAATGAATTATCATCAAACAAACTTTTCCCCTTACTCGACATCTTACATGGAAAAGATTCTCTTTTTGGTTGTCCTCTTCTTCAAGAGTCATGCAGCTTAAATTCTTTCGAACTACAAGAAACATGTCCGGATGATCAGCTTCGGTAGCTTCACAACCACCATCATCTTCAGCTCGGTCAATCTCCTCGGAATTTTCCTCCTCGGTGTCGCTCGCTTGCTCACAAACATCTCCAGTGTCGAGCAAAAGCATAACTTTGCAAGTTGGACTGTAATGACCCGATATTTTACAAATATTATTTTTCCTAGTTATTCTGTTAGTTTTAATACATTTATTTTAATTATTTGTTATAGAATAATTATTTATGTAAATTATGGGTTGGAAAAGGGTTAGAAATATAATTAGGAGTAGTTATTCGACCAATTAGACATTACGCTTATTATTTGGTATTTAAGTGAAAAACAAATAGTGGAGGAGTGGGATTCGCACGTTCAATAAATCCTTTTACTTATTTTAGAGATACAAAATACAGAATTAGGTTTTCAAGTAGAGAACTTGGGATAAAACGTAAGGCCGAAAGGGCGTCTGCCTAGGCATTGATTCGGCCATTTCAGTTCAGTTCAAGGCCAAAGAAGTTAGAGAATTCTATTCCTAAATTACTACTTGTATTGGAATACGTACAGGCATTATCTTTTCTCCAAAAGTTTCATCATTATTAGTTAATAATTTTCTTATGATTAAAAGGAGGCATAATTATTATATAATGATTAGTATATGGGGATGGAGAGTTAAATTTAGTGAATTTGCTATTGTGTTGACCACAATAATAGAGAAACCTACCGCCCAGGCTTTGAAGTTCAAGTTATTGTTGTACTTTCATTTTGTTGTCTTTATAGTAGTTTATTAGCCATGGTTATGGAGTCATTGAGACTATAAAATACTAATATAAAAGGTAATAGTTGGATTAGAGGCAACCAACTTTTAAAAGCAGAGGTTAGCTATACGAAATTAGAACTGGCGTTTCACTAATGTCGCCGAACTAGTACACCAGAGATGTATCAAATTATACTCATTTTTAATACTTTACCTTTTAGTATGATTATTTCTTTTATACACTGTAATTATTATTGAGATTAGAATATTATTATCACGACTATATAAATTTTGTATCAAGATTGAAGCAAATCATAATTTTGGACTCATGAATTTGAGGGTGAGTTGGTAAGATACTTAGTCGTAAGACTCGGAACAAGTTTTATACTCAAATTTTGAATCAATATATTAATTTAATTATGTAATCTATTCTTTTACTTAGAGCGAGACGGTGTGGAGGAGATTCGACGGGGAAGAGAGATTTTTGAGTAGTGGTTGCTTCTTCGAATAGAGGTAGGTGGTTCTATCCCTTTCTTTGGTGGAACTAGTCCACGCGGAATATTGTACATACGTTCCTTGTATGTGCACTGCCCTAGGTGTAACCTTTTACACCTTTTCGTTGTGTTTAATATTTACTTGGAATATGTGTTGTTTTTCCTGGATTGTGTTTACTCCTGGTTGTTGTTTAAAGTATTGCAAGGTTTGTGTATGTTTGACATGAAAATTTATGATTACTTTGATATGTCGGAGTTGGTCCAATTGATAATGTTTCGGAGTTTGTCTATTTGATAGCCTCGGAGTTGGTCCACTATCTATTTTAGAGTTGGTATATTTGATAGCCTCGGAGTTGGTCCACTATCACGGAGTTAGCCCACATATTTTGCTGGTTTATTAATTGAGTTTAATTGTTGGTTCTTGAACGAGATTTATTGATGTTGAATGGTGTGATTGGATGGACTATTTAAATAGCGAATTATAACATGTTTCTTTTTCTCCCTCCTCCATTCTGTTAATTTATTGCTTAGACTAGTTTCCTGTCTTTCATAGGAACTATTCTACCCACCTACTAAGTCCTTTTGACTTACGTTATTTTCTTTATTGTTTTCTTATTATCTGTTCGGGCAGATACGGTTCCGAGTACCAGCGTGCCCTGTGGCCAGACTTGAAGATTTTCATACTGATCAGCGGTGAACCAACCATCCTCATTCCGTAGTGGCGCACATTTCCATTATTTCATTCCTGTCATTTATTGTTTCAGACATTCGGGATATTTTATTCAGCATTTATCTTATAGATGTAAATGGCTTATGGTAGAGGACTAGACCTTTTGTTTGCACTATGGGATATTCTGCGTATTTCAGTAATAAAAGTCACAACTTGAATTTTATTATATTATTTCTTTAATATTATTGAGATTAATTATTAATATAGCGAGTGGGTCCGCCCGATGGGGTTTGTTCGGGTGCCCTCACGACCATCCAGGATTTTGGGTCGTGATAATTGGTATCAGAGCCCAGGTCTAGTGTCCTGATAATTCATGAACAGTGCCTAATAGAGTCTTATTGATCGGTACGGAGACGTCTGTACTTATCTACGAGGGGCTATATGGCATTTAGTGAAAGTTTTCCCTTCTTTCATTCCTTATCTCGTGCGTTGATTTTTAAAAGTGGAGGTCTAGATTTTTCGATTTTTTTTCCTTACGTTTACTAAGGTTCACTGTTCTAGCAAAGCATTGATGAATTTGGGAACATCATTATGAAAGGAAGAAATGTTATATGTCGAATGCAAGGTTCATAGATTCAAAATGAGATTCTTATTTCATACTGCTTTGATTTCAATAAATCAATAAGGTAATGAGGAAATGGTTTCGACTATAGCGTGGTTTGTTCAATTTTATCGAGATTGTTGTGCATTATAAAGATTTCATGTTTTAGAGTATTACTCTTGGGAATGAAGATGCAATGAAAATTTCTCTTGATAGCGGTATAAAATTTGTACTCTTGCAAGTTTATAAATTGTATAAGTGAGATTCTTGGGCTTTAGAAATGTGCAAGGGAAGCCAATAGGCCCATATAATGTGTTTGGTGTGGCGGTTCTAAGAGGAGTTTGAAAAATGGAAAGTTATACCAACAGGAATTCGCTGATCTTCGCATGGGCCAATGTTTGATTAAGACTTAAACGTTAATTTTCTGACGTCCTTGCCATTGAAGATGAGTTCTTCCATTGAAGATGATTTCATTGGAAGTTTCAGATTTAAGCGATGTGCTATGACTGTTGAGGGACATATTATTTCATCTTTTTTTTGTAAGTGTGTTTCTGGGTATGTGTTGTGCTAGGCACTACTTTAATTTGGAGAGCTTGATAAAATATTGATGGTAAAACACCAAGGTTGTACAAGGTAAGAGTGTAGTTGCTTGCGTAGGTTATTGATGACTTTTAGCTTCAAGTGGAGGAGCCTATGGTGCATAACTAAGTTGAACTTGACTAATGCAGCTGTGATAGTTAGCTTTTGACCGAGTTCAATTGGTTTCGATGTATCTCCATTCTTTTGTATAGGTGGCACTGTGAATTGTGTGCACCTTGGTAATCTTTGACACATATTGGAGGCTCTTGGATGTGGAACGAGTTTTGACCGGTGTGTGTAGTCTTAGCTCAGGGATTAGATGCTTTTGTTTTTTTATTTCTTCTTGATATGGTTGGTCTTTTATTTTTATCGACACAGGTACTGAATGTTGGTGTTGCATCAAATGATACAATAATTGGTTGGAAAATAGGTATCAAATGTTTGGCATATCTTGTGTTATTGAGTTTTCTTTGATTGATTCAGTTTTGGTTATGTTTTCTCGAGGACATGGTGTGTATTCTACTGGTAAGTATAGTAATTTTTGGTATCGTTTCTATGTCGGGATGACTTTCTTTATCTCTTACAGCTTGATTGTATTTTTCATTAAGATCCACTCAAAATTTGGATAACATTAGTTGGAAGCTCAAGACTGATCTTTTCTTAATTCTGGACACCAACATGAAGTCCTCGTCTATTGATTTTATTCTTATTGTTTGTAAGTTTGCTGAAGTGTTTCCAGAGGATTTGCCGAGTGTTCCTCCTTATAGAGATATTGAAATTGGCATAGATGTTGTTCCGAGTACGCAGTCTATCTCTATTCCTCCTTATCGAATGGCTCCTGCCGAGCTTAGAGAATTAAATGAGAAGTTACAAGACTTACTTAGTAAGGAATTTAACAGACCATGTGTTTCACCTTAGGGAGTTCCATTATTATATATGTTAATTAAGAAGAAGGATGGCTTGATGTGAATGTATGTTGATTATAAGCAGCTGAATGAGGTTATGATAAAAAAAGAAGTTTCGTTGCCTCGTATTGGTGACTTATTTGATCAGTTGCAGAGAGCTAAGTTCTTGTCTAAGATTGACATGAGATTAGGGTATCATTAGTGTTTAGGCCATACATGGATTGTGATTATCTTTGTTGACGATATGTTGATTTATTTTCGTAGAGCATAAGCAGTACCCAACAGCAATTCTTCAGACACTTCGGTACCATAGTTGTATGCAAATTCTCTAAATGTGAATTCCGTTAGATTCTGTGGCATTCTTGGGTCACATTGTGTCTAGTGAAGGCATTAAAGTTGATCCGAAGAAAATTGAGGCAGTTCAGAATTGGCCACGACCTACTTCTCCGACAGAGATACGTAGTTTCCTTGGCTTGGCAGGGTACTACCGGTGATTTGTTCCGGGGTTTTCTTCTATTGCAGCTCCGCTGACCCATTTGACTCAGAAAGCTGTGCAGTTTTGATGGTCAGAGGAGTGTGAGGCGAGCTTTCAGAAGCTCAAATCCTTATTGATTACTGCTCCAGTATTGACTCTTCCTACTGGTTCAGGTGGGTTTGTAGTATATTGTGATTCCTCTCGTATCGATTTGGGGTTGTGTCTTAATGCAAAATGGCAGGGTTATTGCATATGCATCGAGGCAGCTGAAGGTGAGTGAGAAGAACTACCCTACCTATGACTTAGAGTTGGCAACGGTTGTGTTTGACTCTGGAGGCACTATCTTTATAGTAAGCCTTGTGAGATTTTCACTGATCACAAGAGCTTACAATACCTATTTAATCAGAAGGATTTAAATGGTAGGCAATGTAGATGGCTCGAGTTGATCAAGGATTATGACCTTACCATTCGTTATCACCCGGGAAAGGCCAATGTTGTAGCTGATGTATTGAGCCGGAAGTCTATGGGTAGTCTTGCATATTTAGATGCTGATATGAGGCCTTTGACGATTGATTTGCAGTCTTTGACTAACCGGAGGGTTAGAGTATTCAGTCCAGCGCCTGACAGAGTGTTTGCTTGTATGATTACCCAATCCTGTCTTGCCAACCAGATCAAGGAGAGACAATATGAGGATCCTTATTTTCTAGAGTTGCGAGATACGGCCCTAAGTAGGGGAGTGTCAGAGTTTATAGTTGGTGATGATGGTATCCTTCGTCTCAATGGTCGTTTGTGTGTTCCTAATGTTGATGATAGGCAGTTGGTATTGATGAGGGACACAGTTCGCGGTATTCCATTTATCCCGGTACTACAAAGATGTATCATGACCTTCGTGAGTTATACATGTGGAAGGGAATGAAGAAGGATGTTGTTGAGCACGTGGCTCGATTCTCAAACTATCAACAGGTCAAATACAAGCATAGAAATCCCGCAGGTTTATCCCAGGCATTATCTATTCCCGAGTAAAAGTGGAAGATGATCACTATGGACTTTGTTGTTGGTTTGCCTAGGACTTTCAGACAACATGACTCGGTTTGGGTGGTGGTTGATAGACTTACCAAGTTTGCTCACTTTATTGCAGTGAAGACTATATATTCAGCAAAAAAAGTTGGCTCAGATTTTTATTTAGCATATTATCCGATTGCATGGTACTCCACTTTCTATTATTTCTGATAGAGGCTCTCAGTTCACAGCACAGTTTTGGCAGTCATTTCAGCGAGAGTTGGGGACTAAGGTTCAGCTTAGTACTGCATTTCACCCACAGACGGATGGTCAGTCAGAGTGGACTATACAGATACTAGAGGATATGTTGAGAGCTTGTGCGCTGGACTTTGGTGGTCATTGGGATGACCATTTACCGCTAGCAGAATTCGCTTATAATAATAGCTACCACCAGTCTTCTATTCAGATGGCACTGTTTGAGGCTTTGTCCGGTGCGTAGGTGTCGCTCTCTAGTGGGATGGTTTGAGTCTGGTGAGGTGATTGCTTTAGGTCCAGATTATGTGCAGCAGACTTTGGATAGGGTACGGATTATTCAGGATCTCTTACGGACTGCTCAGAGTAGGCAGATATCATATGCAAATCGGAGGACCCAAGACTTGGTGTTTATGGAGGGTGATTTGGTTTACTTAAAGGTGTCACCGATGCAAGGTGTGATGAGATTTGAGAAGAAAGGAAAATTGAGTCCTCGTTTTATTGGCTCGTTTGAGATTATTCAGCGTATTGGTAATGTTGCTTATAAGCTTGCCTTACCCGATTCGATGCCGGTTCATCCAGTTTTTCATATTTCTATGTTTCGGAAATGTGTTCATGATCCTACTCACGTTATTGAGGCGAATACAATTCAGTTGGATGAGAATCTCGCTTATGAGGAGGTCCTGATTGCTATAGTTGAGAGGGATATTTACAAGTTGAGATCAAAAGAAATTCCTGTAGTAAAGGTGCAGTGGAGAAATCGTCCACAAGATGAGGCTACTTGGGAGATTGAGGCGAGTATGCGAGAGAAATATCCTCACTTGTTTGAGACTCCAGGTATGTGTCATGACACTTGACTGGTTGAGATTTGCTTATATCTTTTGCTATTGCCTCTTGTGCAGTCATATAGGGCTTAGATTATTCAAGTATTGTTCGAGGACGAACGAGAGTTTAAGTGGGGGAGAATGTAATGACCCGATATTTTACAAATATTATTTTTCCTAGTTATTCTGTTAGTTTTAATACATTTATTTTAATTATTATTATAGAATAATTATTTATGTAAATTATGGGTTGGAAAAGGGTTAGAAATATAATTAGGAGTAGTTATTCGACCAATTAGACATTACGCTTATTATTTGGTATTTAAGTGAAAAACAAATAGTGGAGGAGTGGGATTCGCACGTTCAATAAATCCTTTTACTTATTTTAGAGATACAAAATATAGAATTAGGTTTTCAAGTAGAGAACTTGGGATAAAACGTAAGGCCGAAAGGGCGTCTGCCTAGGCATTGATTCGGCCATTTCAGTTCAGTTCAAGGCCAAAGAAGTTAGAGAATTCCATTCCTAAATTACTACTTGTATTGGAATACGTACATGTATTATCTTTTCTCCAAAAGTTTCATCATTATTAGTTAATGATATTCTTATGATTAAAAGGAGGCATAATTATTATATAATGTGTATATGGGGATGGAGAGTTAAATTTAGTGAATTTGCTATTGTGTTGACCACAATAATAGAGAAACCTACCGCCCAGGCTTTGAAGTTCAAGTTATTGTTGTACTTTCATTTTGTTGTCTTTATAGTAGTTTATTAGCCATGGTTATGGAGTCATTGAGACTATAAAATACTAATATAAAAAGGTAATAGTTGGATTGGAGGCAACCAACTTTTAAAAGCAGAGGTTAGCTATACGAAATTAGAATTGGCATTTCACTAATGTCGCCGAACTAGTACACCAGAGATGTATCAAATTATACTCATTTTTAATACTTTACCTTTTAGTATGATTATTTCTTTTATACACTGTAATTATTATTGAGATTAGAATATTATTATCACGACTATATAAATTTTGTATCAAGATTGAAGCAAATCATAATTTTGGACTCATGAATTTGAGGGTGAGTTGGTAAGATACTTAGTCGTAAGACTCTGAACAAGTTTTATACTCAAATTTTGAATCAATATATTAATTTAATTATGTAATCTATTCTTTTACTTAGAGATTCGACGGTGTGGAGGAGATTCGACGGGGAAGAGAGATTGTTGAGTAGTGGTTGCTTCTTCGAATAGAGGTAGGTGGTTCTATCCCTTTCTTTGGTGGAACTAGTCCACGCGGAATATTGTACATACGTTCCTTGTATGTGCACTGCCCTAGGTGTAACCTTTTACACCTTTTCGTTGTGTTTAATATTTACTTGGAATATGTGTTGTTTTTCCTGGATTGTGTTTACTCCTGGTTGTTGTTTAAAGTATTGCAAGGTTTGTGTATGTTTGACATGAAAATTTATGATTACTTTGATATGTCGGAGTTGGTCCAATTGATAATGTTTCGGAGTTTGTCCATTTGATAGCCTCGGAGTTGGTCCACTATCTATTTTAGAGTTGGTATATTTGATAGCCTCGGAGTTGGTCCACTATCACGGAGTTAGCCCACATATTTTGCTGGTTTATTAATTGAGTTTAATTGTTGGTTCTTGAACGAGATTTATTGATGTTGAATGGTGTGATTGGATGGACTATTTAAATAGCGAATTATAACATGTTTCTTTTTCTCCCTCCTCCATTCTGTTAATTTATTGCTTAGACTAGTTTCCTGTCTTTCATAGGAACTAGTCTACCCACCTACTAAGTCCTTTTGACTTACGTTATTTGCTTTATTGTTTTCTTATTATCTGTTCGGGCAGATACGGTTCCGAGTACCAGCGTGCCCTGTGGCCAGACTTGAAGATTTTCATATTGATCAGCGGTGAACCAACCATCCTCATTCCGTAGTGGCGCACCTTTCCATTATTTCATTCCTGTCATTTATTGTTTCAGACATTCGGGATATTTTATTCAGCATTTATCTTATAGATGTAAATGGCTTATGGTAGAGGACTAGACCTTTTGTTTGCACTATGGGATATTCTGCGTATTTCAGTAATAAAAGTCACAACTTGAATTTTATTATATTATTTCTTTAATATTATTGAGATTAATTGTTAATATAGCGAGTGGGTCCGCCCGATGGGGTTTGTTCGGGTGCCCTCACGACCATCCAGGATTTTGGGTCGTGACATGGACACTCTTTTGCCATGTGACCATAACCTTTGTATTAATGACACTTAATGCTACAAGCACTAGGAGTATTGAGTTGAACTTTACCTCCCACTTCTCTTGACTGGTTAACGGTCACGCCCTTCTCGAAGGTTTCTTCAAATCTCGGCTAGTGTTGGCACTTATAGAATTCAGACTCTTCCACTCTTTACCTCGGTTCAAAGGATTCGAAGTAGTAACTCCTCGATACCGGTTTGCTTTGTCATCCGTAAACCATTTTTCAGCTTCGATAGCAGTATGAAACACATCTTCCAAAGTTTGGTACTCATGCAATCTCAATTGAGATAACACATCTCGAGCCAAGCCATTTTTGAATTGAATGATGGCTTGCGCGTCATCTTCTTCCATATCAAGAGCCAATCAAATTCTTTCTAACTCATCATGTTACTCTTCAACCGATTGTGACCCTTGTTTCAACTCTAAGAGCTTTCGAAGTTGCACCTGCCAAAATTTGGCATTTACATACTTAGCATCCATTGCTCTTTTCAACTGCGCCCATGTGGTGACCTTGGGATAAGCATTCCTTCATCTCAATCTTTTGTTAGCCTCCCACCATGTTGATGCATATGGCTCAAACGATGCAATAGCATGTGCAACTATTCTCTCTTCGGTCATCTCATTTGTTTTAAAGATTCGTTCGAGTCGAATCTTCCAATCAAGATATTGGTCCTGATCACTAATTCCTCTGAAGGGTGGAATAGTGATCTTAACACTGTTCAAGTTTGAATCACGAGCACCTCGGATCAGTTCCGGGTACTCATCATAATAGTCATCAGCCTCACGCTCAAAATATCGGTCAACATTTGCAGCTCGGCCTCGACCTCGGAGATTCCCACGACCTCGTTGAACCTGCCTTCGTTGAACGAACTGTGGCTCATACTCAGCTTCGACCTCGAGAAATTATCCTTCATCAACCCATTCATCAATGACCACGATTTATCTTCGGGCCCTTGGAAGTGGTAGTCTTTCACCTCGGGGAAAGCCCAAGCTTAGATGACCAATTTGGGGATTTCCCAAGTTTTGTTGTTCCACTTGGGAATTGCTCAAATATGGTACAGCTTCTGGATTGCCCAAGTGTTGGTTAGCTTGGGGATTGCCCATAGCTTCATTTCGAATAGTCTCATCCTTCAACTGTTGTTGTTGAACGATCTCAGAAAATTGCTCAGGTTTCATCGGAGTGGAGTTGCTAGTTCCAGCGCCGGATCCAGGTAAGGCCACGGACACGCTCCCTTGCTCGAGGTTAGCTACTCGAGCACTCACTCCTCTTACCTCGGCACTAATGCCTTGTATCGCAGATATGAGATCCACTCAATTTATGGGTTCGGTTTTGGTCATTCAAGAACTTGTAGCCAATGGCTTCCTCAGTTGATCAACTTCTCTCAGTTCCTTCGAATTTGAAAAGTTACACTGTCTCCTTCTGGAAGAGTGAATTGATGTGACTCGATGGAACGGACGCTATTTACTCTGCGCTCGAGAAGTCAAAGAATTTTCTACGAATTTGGACTGCGGTCACCCCACGCACGAGTTCCTATAAGCTCAAACAAGTTAGTACGACCTCGAGTAGAAAAATTTATTCCAGAGATCTACTAACGAGAATTATCGAACACAAGAAAAGTGAAAACCTAGGAGAATCTACCCTTCAATTTCTCTTTCGGAATCTCCGAACACACCAGCTCTTGTACGGACAAAAGTGGTCCCTCCTTGGTATGGATAGGGTTTAACCTTATCCACTTTCCCTTTTCTAGCCGACAAAATTTTTACCTGGAGTTTTTGATTTTTATACTTTACCCCTTCTTATTCAATGCAATAGTAACTCAATGATTTCGATGTACGAACAAATTTAAACTCGTTCACTGACCATGATTTTAACACTGATTCTTGGTTGCTTTTCACTCCGGTAACTTCAACATCGGAAGAAATGAGTTCCAGAAATTTTGAGCTAAGAAAACTCCACTTCATCCGTACACTATTACAATGTAACAAGTTTTCGGCGTACGAATGGTGGCTCAATCATAGAACTTCGAATTTTAAGCTCAAAATACAACCCAAATCAAACAAGAGCCACCAGTCTTCAATGATAAACTCCAAAACTCAACTGGGGTTCGATAATAACAGCCACAATGCCAAAACAGTCCAAATAACTTCGAGAAACCCTAGTCGTCAATCATGTACGACAGGTGCTCGTTAGAATCATCAGACGATGGTGAACAAGAATCTGTGGTTGTTTAATTCAAACAACCAACAATCAAACCAAAATTTTTGAATTTTTCTTTTATATATATATATAATATATATATATATATAATTTTTTTTTTTTTTTGTAATAACAACACATTAGTAACAACAATCAACAACGGAGATTGAAGCTGAAACTTAAAGACACAAAAGCAAGAGATAGATGAACAAGATTGGGGTTGTAAGAACAAGCCCAAACAATGCTCTGATACCAAGATGGTGCAAGCCAAATTCGAAGATAAAGCTAACAACCAGAGATGCAAAAAATAACAACAATAAAAGATAGAAGCAAGATAAATCTTGCTTCGAATTAAAAGAACGTCAAGGAACTAGTCTCGAGTTCGATTGAATCAGATGTCAAGATGTACCTATACTACACAACAATACTCAAGAAGTCATGCTTCTTGCAAACTGAATGACCAAAGAAGAAGATTGTTCAAACGATTCAACACCGAATGACACAAGTTCTTTTTTTTTTTTAATTAAACCACTAGAACATACTAAGTGTGCTTTTCAGGACACACTTAGTTGTTCCAATGCAGGGTTAGGCATAGACCCCGACCTGTTCATTATAATAAACATAATTACAAATGAGTGGGACCTAAACCTTACCTCAAATCTAGAAAATTCTAAATCCTCTAAGAGGGAAAGGGATCCGGATTTGACATTAAAGTACCTCACTAGTCTAGGATAGGTAAGTATTCCTATAAGCAAAAACAACCTAGAAACTAATATGAGGGTTACTTTCCCTTTACAAAAAATGATTAGCCAACCTATATACAATCGGCTAAAGAAGCAAATTGAAGGCAAACAGGTCTTCATATGAGCTATCTCTTGAACAAAGGATAGCCCATATGAAGAATGTGTCCTTCCAATACATGATGAAAGCAGCAAAAACAGTCTGTCTAGTACAAATTATATCAGCCATTCCAGTATGAAACTTGATCTTGGCTGAAGACAGAAGAGAGTGAGCTTGAGCAGGCAACTCCATAAGGCAGTAGCATCATCAGGTGAAGTAAATTGGGGCAACTTCCTTTGCATTGGGTGCAGCAAGAACTTCAGCTTTTTCCAGAAGGTCACAGCAGCCTTGGTAACATTGGTAAACAAGAACATCTTCCACCGTTGTTTCAGCATTGTTGAGCAGCACTCAAGAACTAGGGAAGTTAGCCACAGCATCATGAAGCCTTGTGTAGGTCTCAGCATTTCAAAATAGTAGCTGTTTGGCCTTTCCTGTGAGGAAGGCAAAGGCCAAGCCATCTTCAGCCAGTTGTTGATGGCTTCTAGTGGATAGTTTTTAGCACAGTAGATTGAACCTATAGCATGTAGTGTCCAATGTTGCATTTTCACTAATCAAGATGGGGCACAAGGTAACAGATAACATAAGCTGAACTCCTCAAGTTTTGATGTCTTTAAACTCCTCCAGCTGCAAGACTGCATAAGCAAACAGTTAGGCAAAAACAGGGACCAGACCATGTAGGCAACCTGCAAACTGTAAGGCATACCCAATGGCCTGTCAAAATTAGTTTTAAGTATTGGAGAGGACCTTGGACAATGGGGTACTTTGGACTGTGGGGATGACACTTTAGAGAATGTGAGCCTCCAATGATACATGGAGTACCATAAGGAGATACATCCCGGATCAGAGGGGATTGGAGATGTTTCCTTCTTCATCTCAGTCATTCTTTAGACAGGAATAACCAAGATGAGCAGGGCACCAATCTAACAAGGATATATTGGTGCAATGACCTCAGTTCAGCAGTCTTATCTGATTTGTTACGTGCTTGTAGAGCAAATGAACTTGGATAAAATTCAGTCCAGCAAATAGTTGGCAGCTTAATTTCAGCAGCTCTAGTGAATTTGATTAGAAGGTGCTTTGGTGTTTCAGTAGTTGAGCTACAGAAACATCTCAGTACATGTGAGGTCAGGCCAAATTCCTCCCAGCAGTTTGTCATTTTGCTCGCCAATGTTTTAGTGTGAGTCAGTCCTTCCTTTAATTCAGATGTCAAACCATGAGTGAGACAGCATTGCCTGAGACTGTCCTCTATGTTTGAGGCCTTCATTCTCCACCATTTAAGAAGCTGCATGAACAAATAGATAGTATAAAACAGGGGCCTGACCATGTATGAAATCATTGGTCTGTCAAGAGTTGTCATAGGGATTGGACTGTGTTGAGGTATGTATGGTAATTTAGACAGTGAGATAGACTCTTTTGGGAGTGTGATCTTGACTATGGACTGGAGCTTGGCACCAATAGGATCCACCCAGACAGTGGACATCCAGAAACAACAACAGCAGCTTTTTGGGGCTCCATAATTTCTCCGAGCCTTCTCCTTACCTGATGAGAATTACTGCTCATCCACCAGACCTTATAGCAACTAGGAGCCTGCATTTGGATTGTAGGGTTGGACTTGAGGGGTTCAACTGGTTTATAAGTCATGGAGGCCTCAACTTCTTGCTTTTCCTGAATCTAAAGTTGGGCATGCCCAGTTGATCAGCTTTCAATTGACCCTTAATATGATCAGGCAGTTGGTTTAATTGGCTGAAGAAAATAGAGTTTTGAGACTTGTGACTGAGTTTAGACAAAGAGTCAGCTACTGAATTAGCTTCTCTATAGCAATGGACAATTTCAACAGATTGAAACATAGGAATCGGAACTTTCATATCTGCTATTGTCTTATACAGGTGCCAGGGTGCAGCAGATGAATCTTTTATCCATTTAACCATAAGGGCAGAATCAGTTTCAACAATTACTTGATTCACCCCTTTGTTCATGCATTGTTGAAGTCCATGAGAGATAGCAGCTACTTCAGCATGATTGTTAGTAGTGATTCCCAATGGAATAGCATAAGCAAATACAAATGCTCAAGAACTGTCCCTCATTACTCCACCTGCCCCTGCTTTGCCTGGATTGCTCAGAGCATTGTCATCAGTATTAAGTTTGAAAACTGGGGAAATTGCCACCTTACCTCAATACTTGTCTTGATCTGTCTCAAGTTGTCAACAAAGGAAGTCAGTTCATCATAATTATGAGGCCATTGGAGCTCTGGGTATCTGATGTTCAGGATCATCCTCAGATCTGCCAGGACATTGTAATTTGTCCTGAGTCTAGAAGATGCCTTGCTCCCATATTTCATCCCACATCTATTCTTCCACAGATGCCAAGGAATCAAGATAGGAACACACTGCAGAATTAGTCTTTGGGCTTCATTCTTCCACTTTTGCATCCACCATTGCATTAGATGAGCTCTTAGGGTTATTTGGGAGTCGATGTGTATGCCCATAGGCTTTGAAAAGACTGTCCATACACTGTCAGCTAAAGCTCCTGTACTGAAGATGTGCTCAATTGTCTCTATTTGGGGTTTGATGCAACAAACACGGGAGGACACCACCTGATGTCCAAACTTAATGATTCTGTCATCTGTGGGCAGTTTCTGTCTAAGTGCTCTCCACAAGAGAAAGGAACACTTGAAAGGAACATTCTTGTTCCAGGTTTGTGAGTCTATGAAACTGGTAAGCCTGGATTTTCTAATAGCCTGCCATCCAGAGGCATAGGAGAAATTCCCATCAGGGTTAAAGGACCAAATTGGGTGGTCATCAGTAGCATCATCATGACTGATAGGAGTTTGCATAATTCTTGAGATGATGGACTCAGGAACTTTGACCAACAATTTGCTTCTATCCCAATTTCCATTTGTCCAGAATTGCCTAACCTGAGCCTTACCATACCTGATTCCTCTTAGCGTCAGATCAACAACAGGTCCAGAGCCCATCCAGTTGTCCCACCAAACGCTGGAATTACTTGAGTGCAATCTCCAGGTGATGTACTTGTCAGCTTCCTTCCTGTTTTTCAGTAACATTTTCCAAGCTTGAGACTGTCCAGAGTCCTATTTTTTTGACATTATATGGGATCTCTGATAGTACTTAGCTTAAAGAAATTGTCCCCAAAGTGTGTGTCTTGATCTGAGAACGCACCATTGCTTGAACTCCATGGCCTTACAGACATCCTGAGATTTCCTAAACCCAACACCTCTTTCAGTAGTTGAAGCAGATAGCTTGGCCCATGATGCCCAGTGATAGTTGTTCTTTTCCCCTTTGACTCCCCAAAAGAAGTTTGCCATGTATTTTTTAATTTGGTACATGGTTGTCTTGGGGGGTGAAACAGCAGAGAGAAGATGTATTGGCATGGACTGGAGGACATATTTTATAAGGGTTGCTCTGCCCCCTGGACTTAGCATCTTACCCTGCCAGCCTTTGATTTTATTTAACACCTTTTCAGTGATGTCAGAGAAATAATGAATTCTCTCCTCCCAATGTATATTGGACACCCAAGGTAGTTAATAGGTCTCTGTCTGTGAGAAAAAGATGTGACCTCCAGAACTCTATCAATTGTAGCCTGAAATGCATGAGGAGTTGTAACAAAGAAACTTTTGCTCCTATTTATCAGTTGACCAGTTCTGTCTTCATAATTCTTCAAAACTTGCATAAGATTCTGTAAGGTTTTCTTGCTGCCTGATGTGAAGATAATAATATCATCAGCAAATGATAAATGGTTGATTCTAGGGCCCTTTTTCTAGGAATGATCATCATACAAACCATTCAGTTTTCCTGAGAGAAACTCAACACCAATGACAAAGAGGACAGGAGCCAGAGGATCACCCTGTTTCAGTCCTCTAGTATTATGACTGAGTACAAGTTGTTTTCCAAAGTTCTGAGGACCATATAAACAAATGTTTCACAAAACCCCATTTTTCTCATAGTGCAGCAGATAAAGGGCCATGACACCCTGTCATGGGCCTTGGCCATGTCAAGATTAATAGCCATATTACCCCCTCTGGTAGGCTTCTTTATGTCAGAAAGGATCTCTTGTGCTAACATTATGTTTCTTGATATGGATCTCCCCCAAATGAAACCACTTTGATTCAAAGAGATCAATCCTGGGAGCATAGGAGCTAATCTGGTACACAGTATTTTGGAGGCAATCTTGCTTGTGAAGTTACTAAGACTGATAGGTCTCAGCTCAGACAGTTTGGTTGGGTTTTCAACTTTGGGGAGGAGGACATGACCAGCATGAGTAAAGAACTTTGGGATTGTGTGACCACAAAAGACGGTTTGCACCATCCTTACTACATCCATCTTGATAATTTCCCAACACTGTTGAAAAAACTTTCCATTAAGCCTATCTGGGCCTGCTGCACTGCTAGGGTTCATTGCAAAAACAATATGTTTGACTTCAACTTCAGTTGGGATTTCTGAAAGAGCTTCATTCTGCTGTTCAGTTACCAAGGATGGAATGTAACTCAGTTCCTCCTTAGTGAATGCTTCATTTCCTTTAGTGAATAGATGCTGGTAGAATCTGCAAACCTCCTCTGCAATTTCATCATCACCTTGTACCCATGTTCCTTGATCAGTCTTGATTCTATGAAGGAACAATCTTCTCCTTCTTCCTCTCATCAGACTGTGAAAGTATTTAGTGTTTTCATCTCAATCTCTGAACCATTGTATGTGAGTTTTCTGCTTAAGAATAGATTCCTCTAGTTTCAGGTACTTGATGAACTCATCTTTAAGTTTCTGCAATTGAGTCTTGGAAGCTTCAGTGTTATCCTCAATCAACCTCTGTTCTGTTTCTTTGAGCTTAGATTCAAACTCCTTAACCTTCAGATGGATATCCCCAAATTCTTTCCTAGACCACTACCTAAGAGTATGAGTGAGTCTCTTGATTTTTTGCTGCAGTACCCACATAAAGTTACCATGTACATGCTATCCCCAACTTTCTTTAACCACCTTCTAGAAAACAGGGTGTTCTGTCCAGCAGTCCAAAAACGTGAAGTACTTTGTATGCTTGTGTTCCCTAGTGAACACGGAAACCAACATTGGGCAATGATCTGACCCAACTGATGATAAATGAGTTACAGTTGTGCTAGGACATTTCTCTAGCCATTCATCATTCACCATGGTTCTATCTAACCTCTTCCAGACCCTTGACTCCATGCATCTATCATTTGACCATGTGTACTTAGTTCCTGAGAATCCCAGATCAATCAAATGACTGTCTTCAATTGCTTGCAAGAAGTCAAAACTTTTATGAATTTGATAAGGCAGGCCCCCTAATTTTTATTCCATTGTTGCTATGACATTAAAATCCCCAGTCACACACCAAGGTTTACCAGAGTTGGCCAGAGCCTTCAGGGCCTCCCATAAAGGCTTCCTTAACTGTGCCCTGTATTTTGCATAGACTGTGGTGATCAAATGAGTTTCCCCAACCTCAATGTGCCTGACCTCTGTAGTGATTTGTTGCTTATCTGAAGATAGGACTGTAACAGAATAATTAGAATCCCATAAAATCCAGATTTTGCCATTTGTATTTGCCCAAGATGCATTCATCCCAATGAGATTTTGGTAGGTTTGAAGGTGGCTGCTATCTATGAAGGGCTCAAGAATAGCAATGAATGAAAGGTTATGGATTTTTCTTAATGATTTGATCAGCTGGATAGCACCCAGGGTTCTGATTCCCCTGGTTTTCCATATTAAGGACTTAATCATTGTTTTTGGGGAGTTTGGTTAGCTTTGATTTTCCCCCTAGTGAGTCTAGGGGAAAAATGATATTTGGATCTTGGAGAGAGTCCCTATTGATCAACCAGGTTCCTGAGGTTATCACTAGGAACAGGTTCAGGGATTTGGTGTGATGTGAAAGCTTGGATGATGTTTTGGGCATGAGACTCAGCTTCAATATCTGAATCAGTGTGTACATCACTCTGCACCTGACCTTCCTTCTCATCTTCAGACAGGAACACTCTATATTCATCCTCCTGGCTGAAGCTAGTGACTTGAGAGTTTAACTTGCATATTGTATCCTGCTCAGCTGTTCTGCTAGACTCATGCAAATTTTTAAGCCCTAGGTCATCATCAGGGTCACTGTCATCTGTTAAGTCTTGTGAATCACACTCAATAGGCGAATCCGGGCCCTGACATTGCAAATGAGTAGTATACTGACTACCAATGTTGATGATGGCTCCTGTTTGACTCCAATCTTGTTGATGTTGTTTCTTTTTTTTGCCTTTTTTTTCTTTTTCTTTGCATTCTTCCTCGTGAGTGGACTCTCTTCTTCCTCCTCATACATGATACCTTTACTATTGTCAGGTCTATCATAGTCTGATTCAGAGAAATTTCCTGCTCCCTTAGGATTTGACTTGTGTATCTGCCCTGAACTCTACTACTCTTCTTGTTGTTCAGGGTCTTGATTAAAGGTCAATTCTTCCTCTACATTATACATACTCCTTTGTTGCTTGGTCCCTTGTTCCTCTTGGTTGTTACTCTATGAATTCTGATCTTCAGTTTGAGTGGCATCATTAGTATTGGTAAGGATTACGGGTTGAACTATTCTGGACTCAGTTTTAACCTTTCCCCTCATATAAGTTTCCCCTTGCTTCATATGAGGGGCTGCTTCTTTGACACCAGATGTTCCAACCTGTCTCCTCATAGAAGTTTCCCCTTGCTTCATATGAGGAGAATTCATAATAGACACAGGAGTTCCCATCTTTTCTTTCTGAACTGGTACAGGAGGGACAGTGATGCGGGGCATACCTCAAGACCGTTCACTAGGAGTCAAGCCAAGTTGATTCAAGACACCCATCTTCACTTGACTTGGAGGGACATGGATGGAGGATCCGAGAGTAGCTTGAAGATCATGCTTTTGAGTGCCATGGATGGTGGATCACCTAGGCCACTTGAAGAGGCATCCGGGGCACGTTTGGAAGCAAATCAAGAAGCCATAGGAACGGGCGGACCGCCTACTCAACTAGGCGGACCGCCTACTTTTGAGCAACTCTCTGGAAAGTGCCCAGGCGCACCGCCTCTGCAAGATGGGCGGACCGCCTAGTCCAAGTAGGCTGAGCGCCTAGTTCAAACAGGCTGAGCGCCTAGTTTAAGAAGGCTGGGCGCCTAGTAATAGTAGGCCGGGCGCCTACTTTGTTAAGAGGTTGCGGGATTCCTAGTTTTTATGCTATGTTTTGACAACTATAGCCCTACGTGGCCTTTATTGTTTTAACCCACTTTAGGGGTATTTTAGAGCTTTTATTATGTGTAAGTGAAGTCTATAAATACTTCACATAACCACTTCAAACCTTAGCTTACCTTTGAATCTTATGAATGAAGAATAGAGTTTATCTCTTTTATGAAGAAACCCTTTCTTGGTTGCTTGAATTCACTAGCGAATACTAGTTGAGTCTTGAACCAAAATCCGATCATTCTACTTGCGAGTCCCGGGTGCGACTTGAGGGTGGTTGCATAGTGTAGGTCCTTCTAGACACCGATTCGAGGGTATCTCGGGACAAGTTCCCCGGGGTTACTTCGAAGGGAGTTCGAGAAGTGTCTCGCTCTCCTATCATTCTTCTTTTGTTGTATTGATCCTTATCATCTTGGTATCAGAGCCAGGCTCGGGTTTTATTTTTACAAACCCCCGACCCTTGATTCTTCGTGCCTAGGTTAGTTTCGATATTAGGTTCTTGTTCGTTATTGAAGAAAAAAAAGAAAAAACTCAAAAAAATAGGATCATGGATTCTTGGTTTGATAGACCCGTTGTGTGATTGTTATTGGGGTTTGTTCCTTATTGGAAATCCGTTCTTTTGGTACCCTAAGCACCCAATTTGAAGTTGAAACACAAGGATTGAAAATTTGAAAACCTTTGAAAATTTGAAAACTTGAAACCCTAAGCTTGAAATTGATGAACATGGTAGATTACTTGTTTTTGGTTGGGGTTTGATAAAAGTTGTTGGGGTTGGTTCTTTTGATTGAAACAACATTGGGGTACCTTTAAATTGCTAAAACAACGTGAGAACTGTTGAATTTTTGGGTACAAAACCAAGAAAATCGTTTTTGAAATAGTGCTGAAACTTGCAGAGGGCGGAGCGCCTAGTCTAAGGGCGGACCACCTCTTTTTGGTGAACTCTCTGGAAATTGCACAAGCCGGAGCGCCTGGTTGAGAGGGCGGACCGCCTACCCTCTTTTGCAGAGATTTCAGGCGGACCACCTACTGAAAACAGGTGGGGCGCCTACTTCTGTGAGGCGTGGTTTCGGGTAATTTTTCTTAGGATCTCTTGTTTTTTTGATTGCATCGCATCTAGCTAGTACTTCTTTGAGTAATCTTCCTTACTTGAATTGTGCTAGCCCTTCTAAGCTATTAGAAAACTCAAGCCTAGACTAGAGACTAGAATTCAAAGAAGAACTCGTAGTCTCATTTGGCTCAAGTCCGCACTTAAAGAGCTTATCGTTCCAATAGAGTCATATCAACTCCACTCACCCCGGAGTGCATTTGGCTTTTAAGTGGGTGATTAAGTTGAGGTTTGCTATTCAACTTAGTGAAGCTTTAGATTCAAGCTAGAGTGAATATAGCCACCACCACTAAACGAGTGAACCGAGTGAAACACTTGTGAGGGAGTGAGCGAGGTTGTTTTGCTAACGTTTCTTTCTTGTGTAGGTACAATGTCCACCGAAGGAGAAGATTTTGCTAAGAGTGCCCTTGCTACTATCCTTGCCAAGTTGGATAGTATGAACTTGAGGATTGAAAGCCTTGAGAGGGTGACATCAAGTGCCCTAATTGAGCAAGGGACTTCCAATGTCCAATCGGAGAAAGGGACCCCGAGAGTCCAAGTTGAGAAAGGGGCCCCGAGTGCCCAAGTTGATGCCGGAGAAGGCACAAGTAGTCCGACCTTTACCCCGGAACAAGTTGCGGAGTTGCTTCATCACCAACAACGGGTAAGGGAGGATCGTGATCGAATTGACCTATTGTTGGGCAATACCCAACGAGTGACTATTCCAAACCTTATGGGCAATCCCCAAAGGAATGCTCCACTTCCCGGACCAATCCGAAATGTTCAACCCCTTGAGCAAGTTGCACAAGCTCAAGAAGGGGAGGAGGATGATTATGGTGATGGTGGGTATGATGCTCACTATCAATTTAGGGGGTCGGAATGTGGATAGGGGTCGAGGCCGAGGTCGAGGGCCACCCCATGGGCACTTTGGAGGGAATGCTAGGAGGGATCTTGGTGGATATGGGGATCGCTTTGGAGGCCAACCGGAGCCTTTCCAAGGGGGTCGTGACAACAACAACAATCTTAATAGTGTGAAGCTCACTATTCCGTCGTTCAAAGGAAGTAGTGACCCGGCGGAGTACCTTGATTGGAAGTTGTCTATGGAGCGTATATTTGACACCAATGATATGCCCGAAGTGAAGAAGACCAAGTATGCTATATCTTCCTTTGAATCCTTTGCTTCTACTTGGTGGGAGTCGGTGAAGAGGAATAGAAGGAGGACGCGAATCGCTGTTAATCTTACTTGGGAAAATTTGATCCGTGTGATGGTTGAAAAGTACTTGACTAACCAATACCGAGTGGAACAACAAAAGCGTCTCTATGCGTTGAACAAAGGTTACAAATCGGTTGGGGAGTACTTCAATGAGTTTGAACAAGTCCGGATGACTCTAGACTTGGATGAGGAAGATAATGAGACGGCCATGATCCGCTTCAAAGGGGGCTTAAACCGAGACATAGCTTCACTCTTGAAGTTTCACAAGTACAATGATCACTACAAGCTATGTGAAGATGCGGTTGAAGCCGAGAAGTGGCTCAAAGAGGAGAAATCCCTTCGCTACAAGAGTAGTACTACTACTCCATTGAGCAAACCAAAGGAGTGGAGGGCTCCTACAACAAATGCCAAATTCCCAAATGCAAGTGGTGCAAGTGCTAGCAAGGATGTGAAGAAGCCTTATGAGAAGTCTACACAACACATGGGAGGTAACTCTAGAACTCACTTGAGTAATCCAATCTCTACTTCTACTAAATGCTTTAAGTGTAAGGGTTATGGCCATATCTCCAAAGATTGCCCTACCCGGAAAACTATGGTTCTTGTGGGTGACTTGGTCTATGAACAAGATAGTGAACCCGAGGAAGAAGAGGGAGTAGAGGGTGATGAAGAGGGAAGTGATGGGGAGGTTGCCATGGAGGAAGATGATGATGCCCATGCCTTCCTTGTTGTGAGGAGGAGTTTAGGAGCCATGTTTGTGGAGGATGTTGAGACGTTACAAGGGGAAAACCTCTTCCATTCCAAATGCCGAGTCATGGGTCTCCTTTGTTCTATGATCATTGACTCGGGGAGTTGTGCCAATGTTATTAGCCAAACACTACTTGCCCAATTGAAAATACCCACCCTAAAACACCCAAATCCTTACCGATTGCAATGGCTTAGTGAGTGTGGTGAGTTGAAGGCGGTCAATCAATTTTTGATCAAGTTCAAGATTGGGAACTATGTGGATTATCACATGTTCAATGTTGTGCCTATGCAAGCATGCCACCTTCTCTTTGGGAGGCCATGGCAATTTGATCGACGTGTGGTTCATAATGGCCATGCCAACACCTATACGGTGACGCATGAGGGGAAAAAGTTCGTGCTCCAACCTTTAACTCCCAAACAAGTGAGCGATGATTACAAACGGATGCGGGAGTTAAGAGAAGCGGCAAAGGCTAAGTCGGTTGTTGAGACTAGCCCTTTGTCCGAAAGCTTGGTGGCAATCCCACCATCTTCTACCGGTAGCATATGCGCCATGATGCAATCGGGCGAGGCCCTAAGAGGAAATGATGGCAACAAGCTTCTCATATGCCTAGTGCACAAAGGTATGATTCTAACCTCGATCTTGATTTTTCTACTAACCCTTTGCCTAGTGTGTTTGAGAATGTTTTGAAGGATTTTGGTGACATGTTCCCGGATGAGATGCCGAATGGATTACCTCCCTTGAGGGGTATTGAGCACCAAATCGACTTTGTCCCGGGATCTCAAATCCCAAACAAGCCGGCTTATAGGAGCAATCCGGAGGACACAAGAGAATTGTAAAAGCAAGTTGATGAATTGCTCACTAAAGGCTTGGTGAGGGAAATCTTGAGTCCTTGTGCCGTACCCGTGATCCTTGTTCCCAAAAAGGATGGCACTTGGAGAATGTGTGTTGATTGTCGGGCCGTGAGCAAAATAACGGTAAAGTACCGTCATCCCATTCCCCGACTTGATGATATGTTAGATGAATTAAGTGGTTCATGTGTTTTTAGCAAAATAGACCTTAGGTCCGGCTACCATCAAATCCGGATGAAACCAGGAGATGAGTGGAAAACCACATTCAAGACCAAATTTGGTCTCTATGAATGGTTGGTGATGCCCTTTGGGCTCTCCAATGCATCTAGTACTTTCATGAGGCTAATGAACCATGTTCTAAAGCCATTCATCAACAAGTTTGTGGTCGTCTACTTTGACGATATATTGATCTATAGTAAATCAATAGACGACCATATTGATCACCTTAGGCAAGTGCTTGAAGTGTTGAGAGTCGAAAAGCTCTATGCTAATTTTAAAAAGTGTGCCTTTGGTGTTGAGAAGGTAGTCTTTCTTGGGTTTGTTGTGAGTGCCCAAGGAGTGGAAGTGGATGACTCTAAGGTAGAGGCCATACGTGATTGACCTACTCCTACTACCGTGACTCAAGTGAGGAGCTTTCATGGTCTTGCTAGTTTTTATAGGCGATTTGTGAAAGACTTTAGCTCCATTGCCGCTCCACTCACCGAATTGGTGAAGAAGGACAAACCTTTTGTTTGGGGAGGGCCTCAAGAGAAGGCCTTCCAAGAATTGAAAAGTAGGTTGAGTACCGCTCCTCAATTGCAATTGCCCGACTTCGGAAAGGCATTGAGGTTGAATGTGATGCCTCGGGGGTGGGAATTGGTGGTGTTTTAATGCAAGATGGCAAACCCATCGCCTACTTTAGGGAGAAATTGAAGGGTGCATCTTTGAACTACTCCACATATGACAAAGAGATGTACGCCTTTGTTAGAGCTCTTGCTTATTGGCAACACTACCTTTGGCCTAGAGAGTTTGTGATCAAGAGTGACCATGAGTCACTCAAGCATCTTAGAGGCCAAGAGAAATTGAACAAGCGTCATGCCAAGTGGGTAGAGTTCATTGAGTCTTTTCCCTTTGTTATCCAATACAAGAAAGGGAAAGACAATGTTGTAGCGGATGCACTCTCTCGGAAGTTTTCTCTAGCCACCACCCTAGCCTCCAAGCTCATGGGTTTTGAGAGCATTAAATTGATGTATGCTCATGACCCTAAGCTAAAGAGAATTCATGAGTCTCTTGAAAAGGGAGAAAGGGTTGAAAAATACCAATGAGTTAATGGATATATCTTTAAAAATGGTAAAGTGTGTGTTCCCGAGTCCTCTTGGAGGGAATTGTTGATTCGTGAGGCTCATTGTGGAGCCTTGATGGGACACTTTGGGAGGAGAAGACCTTGGCCATCCTAATGGAGCAATTCCATTGGCCAAAAATAGGGGTTCAAGTTGAAAAGCTTTGCAAAAATTGCCTTGAGTGCAAGCATGCGAAATCTAAAGCTAACCCCCATGGTTTGTATACTCCTCTCCCCGTGCCTACTAGTCCGTGAGTCGATATATCAATGGATTTTGTGATGGGCTTGCCACCGTCTAGGGGGGGCCATGATAGCATTTATGTTGTTGTGGATAGGTTCTCCAAAATGGCTCACTTCATTCCATGTAAGAAGTGTGATGATGCACAACATGTTGCCTCTTTGTTCATTGACAATGTCTTAAGGTTGCATGGTGTGCCTCAAACCATTGTAAGTGATAGGGACACCAAGTTCCTAAGCCACTTTTGGAGGAGTTTGTGGGGTGCTCTTGGCACCAAGCTCTTGTTTTCTACGTCCCACCACCCACAAACGGATGGGCAAACCGAGGTGGTAAACCGGACTTTGGGTGCTCTTCTTAGGGCCATGACCCGAGGTAAGGCCGGGACGTGGGTTGATAAATTGCCTCTTATGGAGTTTGCCTACAATCGTACTTTGCATAGCTTGATTGGCATGACTCCATTTGAATGTGTGTATGGTTTTAATCACTTGATTCCCCTTGATCTAACCCCTTTGCCAAGGGAAATGGTTGCTAATTTTGAAGGGAAAAGCCGAGCAAAGGCTATGATTGAACTCCATGCTAAAGCCAAGAAGAACTTGGAGGAAGCCTATGCAAAGGTTGCTTCCAAGAAGAACAAGGGAAGGAAGAAGCTTGAGCTCAAAAAGGGAGATTGGGTGTGGGTGCACATCCGTAAAGAAAGGTTCCTGAACCTTAGGAAAGGGAAGTTGGCACCCCGTGGAGATGGACCTTTTCAAGTGCTTTCCAAGATCAACAACAATGCCTATGTGATTGATCTACCCGGTAAGTACAATGTGTCAAATACTTTCAATGTGACTGAATTGACCCCTTTTGATGTAGGGGATGGTGATGCCGGAGAGGAGGAAGCCATGGTTTCAAGAACGAAACCTTCCCAAGAAGTGGAGGATGATGCGGGGCATACCTCAAGACCGTTCACTAGGAGTCAAGCCAAGTTGATTCAAGACACCCATCTTCACTTGACTTGGAGGGACATGGATGGAGGCTCCGAGAGTATCTTGAATATCATGCTTTTGAGTGCCATGGATGGTGGATCACCTAGGCCACTTGAAGAGGCATCCGGGGCACGTTTGGAAGCAAATCAAGAAGCCACAGGAACGGGCGGACCGCCTACTCAACTAGGCGGACCGCCTACTTTTGAGCAACTCTCTGGAAAGTGCCCAGGCGCACCGCCTCTGCAAGATGGGCGGACTGCCTAGTCCAAGTAGGTTGAGCGCCCATTTCAAGAAGGCTGGGCGCCTAGTGCTAGTAGGCCGGGCGCCTACTTTGTTGAGAGGTTGCGGGATTCCTAGTTTTTATGCTATGTTTTGACAACTATAGCCCTACGTGGCCTTTATTGTTTTAACCCACTTTAGGGGTATTTTAGAGCTTTTATTATGTGTAAGTGAAGTCTATAAATACTTCACATAACCTCTTCAAATCTTAGCTTACCTTTGAATCTTATGAATGAAGAATAGAGTTTATCTCATTTAAGAAGAAACCCTTTCTTGGTTGCTTGAATTCACTAGCGGATCCTAGTTGAGTCTTGAACCGAAACCCGATCATTCTACTTGCGAGTCCCGGGTTCGACTCGAGGGTGGTTGCATAGTGTAGGTTCTTCTAGACGCAGATTCGAGGGTATCTCGGGACAAGTTCCCCGGGGTTACTTCGAAGGGAGTTAGAGAACTGTCTCGCTCTCCTATCGTTCTTATTTTGTCGTATTGATCTTTATCAGACAGTCTCAGGATTAATGGCAGGAGAAGCATTATAAGGACATGATTGTTCAACTGTTGATTCCTTAACAAATTCCTCTGCTGATTTGGATCTTGCTGGTATTTGTTGGTAGCTTTAAAGTTCTTCTTTTTCTGAATCTTCCATTCCTCTTGGTGCTGTTGCTTAGGGGTTTGCCTTGTTTGCTCATTGGCCAGCTTTGATTCTTTTGCCTGTTGGTGTTGCTGTTGTGGCTTGGATTGACCAGATGTATGCCTACTGGTTGTAGCTTCATTTTGCTGCACAATTTCCACCCTTTGTTCACCGTGTTTTCTCACTTGGTTCTCTTGTTCTTGGTTCCATCTCACATAGTCATCATATTTGGCCTTGATTTTGCAAACCCTCTCAGGATGACCCTGGTGTTTGCAATAGTCATAGTAGTTAGGCACTTCTTCAAACTCCAAAAGTTGCCATCTTCTATCACCAAAAACATCATCTTCTTCTTGTGGAAAGCCCATCCAGATATGTGGTGGCCTGGGTTTAGTAATGTCTATTTCCACTTTTACTTTGGCTACACTTCCTCTGGTCTTTTGGACAGAAGCAGCATCAAAGAAGAGCACTCTTCCAACTGGTTCAAGCAACTTAGTCACAAAATCTAGCCAATAACAATGCCAGGGGAGCTGGGGCAAATTAACCCATACAGGAGCATTAGGAGTCTCCTGGTCTAGCCTAAAAGTTGGAGTCCAAACAATCAACCTCATCTGTCTGCTTGCTATGTATATTTTGCCCTTGTCTGATAGAGTTTCATGATCAAGGGCATTGTCAAGGTCAATGTAAACATGTGTTGAATTAAAGTGAGTAACCTTGCAACTACCAGTTATCTGAAGCTGAGTGGTGAGGCTTTTCCTGATTATGTCCATTTTGGGCATGGTGTTGTTGAACTTGCCAATGAGAGTGTATTTTCACTTGTCTGCTAGCTTTTCTAGGAAATCTTCCCTAATAAACAAAACAGTAGGGAATCCTTGTTTGGCAGTGATTTTTGGTGGGACCAGGCTCAATTGTGATTCACTAGGATTGGCATATCTGAGTTTTGTAGCATATGATGGACCAACATTTGGAGGAGGAGGGACTGCACTTATCTCATATGCAGGGTGTTTCTGGGGATTAGGGGTGGCAGTGTTAGCTTCTGCAGGGGTAGCTGATTTGAACATAAAAACAGGGTGTTGAAGAGGGACCCAACCCCCTGGTTTCCTCTTAGTAGGTTCCCCATGTTTGGTGTTGTTGATAACTGGTATGCCAAGTTTATCAAAGCCTGGGTTCTGATTCTGCTGGGTTGGGAATTTACCAGTTAAGGGGGGGAATTGATCTAGATCCTTAAAGTACTTCAGGCCCTTTTGAGTCAACTGGGATTCAACATAGACATCAGGAGTCCCCTTAAATTGATGAGGATCATTTTCTAACACCTGATCCCCACTCATTTCCTTGCTAGGTGAACTTTCCTCCCTATTAACCTCCCTTGAACCATTAGGGTCCTTAGTAAAGCTCACTAGAGCCTCATCTGAGTTACTAAGGTCTATTAGCTTGGGTTGAGTAAGGTTAATTGGTCTAGAAACATGCTGATCATCATTTGAGTTTTCTGTCAATGAAACAGTGCCTGGAACCCTATAATCAAAATTAAATTCAGGATTGAACGAGGAAATTGGGGCTTTTTGGTTTAGAAGATGCCCAGCTTCTTGTTGAAGCTTATTCCATTCACTCCCTCCATTTTCAATGTGTCTGGGGCCCACAGGGGGGATAACAGAGGAGTGCTGGGTAGTTTTAGGCCTAATTTGATCAAAAGTAAAGGAATCCAGATGAATTACCTCATTTTCTATATTGCCTGAGTCATTCTGAGTATCTTGGAAGAGTTGTTGAGTTTTTCGGCTGGTCGGAATTTGATCATCGGAATCCTGCGAGAGGGGAACCCTAATTCCCAAATTAAATGCTGATGTTGAAGAACCAATTGGGGCTTTTGATACTGAGAGATGCGCCCCTTGTTCCACTACAATATTTCGTTCAATTTGGCCTGAACGTTTGACCGGAGCTCCATTTCCGACGGCCTGAATTCCTTTGCCGGCGATTGACCGGACGAAATCCTCTGAATTTTGTTGTGGAGGTGTGTCTTGGGATGGGTAATCATTTCCACCAATTGGATTGAGTGAAGAATTGTCAGAGGTTGCCGGAAAGTTGAGGCGACTGGGAGGAGATTTAGAGGCGATTCCCCAAGAATCATTTTTCACTGATCTCCCAAATGTGAAGATGGAATCTGTTGATTTTTGGGACATAGATGGATCCAAGGGTGCTGATTCATCTCCAATGGGTGCACGAGCTTGAATCATTCCAGATTCAAAAATGGAAATGATTTCCCTAATGCGAGTGACTTCATCGACGGAAACCTCCACACTTTGACTGAGATTCATGGCTTCCTGAGTTTGATTGAGAGAAATTGGTTCAGTAGAAATTATAGGGGAAGGGAGACGATCGTTTTTCGGTAGGTCCGACGGTCGTTGGAGGTCAGGTGGCGCATGTGGCGCCATTGGAGTAAAAATCGCCAAAGGGGCGCGTGATGGCGCATTCTGGAGCGCGTGCAGTTTTTTTTCGAGAGAAATTTCAAATGGTGTATGGATACACAAGTTCTTTAAAATTACACATCAGGGTTCGGCTCCATTGGAGAAACTTTAATAGCAACAACTATGTTTAACATTTATCAAAAACTAGGTTCTTACAAATGAAATGTCAAGGAGTTTATATAAGCTATTCTAGGGACAAAATAGTAAAATGATCACAGTCGACCAATAGGAGTAAGCCACGCAGGGCTGAATAAACTGAGTGTTCGGTCACTCCTTCAACCAAACACTTGAGTTTCGAACCCTTGAGCTCGAGCTCTTGACTTCGGTGCTCAGTTGCTCAACTAGGCTTATCTTGACATCGGACGCTCTTCCTTTGGTTGTATATTTGCTTTACTTCAGCATTGATGTTGAGTGTTCGGCTGGGGTTCGGTCGCTTCCATCTTCGAGCTCAAGCTTATAAATGAAGCCTTTGATTCTTGAATTCGGCCACTCATCCTCGGAGTTGCTTTCTCCCGACCAAGACAATTGAATGCGAACGTCATGCAACAGCTTGGCTTGGCTTCGTGTCATCGACCTCGGTGGATTGAATACTTGATCAGCACGTGTTCGGGCTGCATCAGGGCACTATCGCGAAGAGTAAGTAAATAACCCTGCGCTGGCGGCGCGCGATCGCAAAGAACAAATTTCAACAAGCCTGTGCTGTCACCGCGCGATCAATAATTCACAAGCTTGCGCGATAGTTGGCGTGCGATCGCGAAGAACAAAATTTGGGTCTGATGCAGAACTTGAAGCCCGAATTTCTAGAAATTTTCTTCACTTAAATCTTCACAAATCAACTTATTTTTGCTTCAAATTTTAGATACAAGCTCCTTATAAGTCCGTGAATAAACCCAATGATCAATTTTTCAAATACAACACCCATGATGAAAAAGCCTGATAAGACCCAAACCCCCTCAAGACCCTTCACTCGGAGTCAAGCCAAGTTGATCCAAGATACCCATCTTCACTTGATATGGAAGGGTATGGAAGAAGGCCTCGGGAGCGACTTGAAGACTATGCTTTGGTTCGCCATGGATGGAGGACCTTCTAGTACACTTGACGAGGCATCCAGAGCACTTTTGGAAGCAACTCAAGAGGCCACAGCACCAGGCGGACCGCCTACTCAACTAGGCCGGCCGCCTAGTTTTGAACAACTCTCTGGATCTCCTCTAGGCGGACCGCCTCTGTAAAACGGGCGGACCGCCTACTCCAAAGGGGCTGGCCGCCCACCCCAAGTAGGCTGACTGCCTACTCCACTAGGCTGGGCGCCTACTTGGGGCGCCTAGTGAGCTGAAGGATGCGGGATTCCTAGTTTATTTGCTATGTTTTGGACAACTATAGCCCTATGAGGCCTTTATTGTTTTAACCCACTTTGGGGGTATTTTTGAGCTTTCATTACATGTAAGTGAAGTCTATAAATACTTCACAAACCTATTCAAACCTCAGTCTACCTTGAATTATATGAATGATGAAAAGAAACTATCTCTTGTTTGGAGAACCCTTTGTCTTGGTTGCTTGAATTCACTAGTAGAACCTAGTTATGTCTTGAACCGAAAACCCGATCATTCTATTTGCGAGTCCCAAGTGTGACTCGAGGGTAGTTACATAGTGTAGGTCCTCCTTGACACCGATACGAGGGTATTATGGAACGAGTTCTCCATAGTTACTTCGTAGGGAGTTCGAGTAGTGTCTCGCTCTTTATCTTTATTTCCGCGTTTCATTTTTTATTCTTATCATCTTGGTATCGGAGCAAGGCTCGGATTTTGTTTCTACAAACCCCCGACCCTTGATTCTTCGTGCCTATGTTGGTTTCTATCTTAGGTTCTTATTTGTTGTGAAGAAAAGAAGAAAACACAAAAAAATAGGAGAAGTTGAAAAATACAGAAATTTGATCATGGAATCTTGGTTTGTTGGACCCATTGCTTGATTGATATTGAGGTTTGTTCCTTGTTGGAAACCCGTTCTTTTGGTACCCTGAGCATCGAATTTGAAGTAGAAACACAAGAATTGAAAATTTGAAACCCTTGAAGAATTTGAAAATTTTGAAATCCTAGCTATGAACATGATGAGCATGGTGGAATGTTGAACTTTGATTGGGGTTTGATAAAATTGATTGGGGTTTGATCTCTGTGCTTGAAACAACGTTTGGGTACCTTCGGATTGATAAAACAACGTGTGGATTGGTGAATTTTTGGGTCCAAACCCAAGAAAATCGTGTTTGAACTGTGCTGAAACTTGCAGTAGGCTCCGCCTAGCAAAACGGGCGGACCGCCTGATTTTTGCTTGCTCTCTGGACTTTACAGAGGCGGACCGCCTACTCAGAGTAGGCTGACCGCCTACTCCCCACTGCAGACACCAGGCGGACCACCTAGTCCAAACAGGTGGGGCGCCTACTTCCTGAAGAGTTGGGAATCGGGTAGTTTCTTCTAGGTTCGCTTGTTTGTTGTTTGCATTGCTTCTAATTAGTATTATTAGAGTATAATCCTACTCGATTAGTACTAATTACTTCAAGCTACTAGGATCATCGTGCCTTAGAACGGAGACTAGAACTCAAAGAAGACCCGTAGTGCCTTTTGACTCAAGTCCTCACTCAAAGTGCTTAGCGTTCCAATCGAGTCCTATTAACTCCACTCACCCCGGAGTACATTTGGCTTTTGAGTCGAGTGATTCGGTTTAGGTTTACTATTCAACTTGTGAAGCTTTGAGTTCAAGCAAGAGTGAAATAGCCATCACCACCATACGAGTGATCCGAGTGAACACAAGTGAGGGAGCGAGTGAGGTGTTTTAACTTACTCTTGTTTCTTTTCTTTGTAGGTACAATGGCCAACGAAGGTCAAGATTTCATCAAGGAGGCCTTGGCTAGCCTTCTTGCCAAGATGGATGTTATGACTCAAAGGATTGAGTCACTTGAAAAGGGTGCCTCAAGTACCCAAGGAGACCAAGGGACCCCGAGTGTCCCAATTGAAAAGGGGACCCCGAGTGTCCAAATTGAGACCGGTGAAGGCTCGAGTAGCCCTACCTTTACCCCGGAGCAAGTTGTTGAATTGCTCAATCAACAACGGGTAAAGGAAGATCGAGAGAAAATTGAACGAACGGGCATTCCCCGTATCTTGGATAATCCCCCAAGACACAACCCATTACCAAGACCCATCCGAAACGTGCAACCTCTTGAGCTTGACGATGTGTATGGTTTTGATGATCACTTTCAACCAAGACGTGGTATGAATTGGGGTCGTAATGTGGATCGAGGTAGGGGCCGAGGTCGAGGGCCACCTATGGGATATGTTGGAGGGAATGCAAGGAGGGAGTATGGTGTGAATGAAGACCACTATGGGGGCCAACCGGAGCCATTCCGTGGGGGTCGTGACAACAACAACAATCTTAATAGTGTGAAGATTACTATTCCTCCTTTCAAAGGGAGTAGTGATCCGGTGGAGTACATTGATTGGAAGTTGTCCATGGAACGTATATTTGACACCAATGATATGCCCGAAGTGAAGAAGACCAAGTATGCTATCTCTACCTTTGAGTCCTTTGCTTCTACATGGTGGGAGTCGGTAAAGAGGAATAGAAGGAGGACGGGGATGGTTCTTAATCTTACTTGGGATGAGTTGATCCGTGTGATGGATGAAAAGTACTTGACTAACCAATACCGAGTGGACCAACAAAAGCGTCTCTATGAATTGAAACAAGGTTCCAAGTCGGTTGGGGAGTACTTCAATGAGTTTGAACAAGTCCGGATGACTCTAGACTTGGATGAGGAAGACAATGAGACGGCCATGATCCGTTTCAAAGGGGGCTTAAACCGAGACATAGCTTCACTTTTGAAGTTTCACAAGTACAATGATCACTACAAGCTATATGAGGATGCGGTTGAAGCCGAGAAGTGGCTCAAAGAGGAGAAATCCCTTCGTTACAAGAGTAATGCTATTACTCCATTGAACAAGCCAAAGGATTGGAAGTCTCCTACAACTAATGCCAAATTCCCAAGTGCAAGTGGTGCAAGTGCTAGCAAGGAAGTGAAAAAGCCTTTTGAAAGGTCTACACAACCCGTGGGAGGTAACTCTAGAACTCAATTGAGTAATCCAATCTCTTCTTCTACTCAATGCTTTAAGTGTAAGGGTTATGGTCATCTCTCTAAAGATTGCCCCACCCGGAAGACTATGGTTCTTGTTGGTGACTTGGTCTATGAGCAAGATAGTGAACCCGAGGAAGAAGAGGGAGTAGAGGGTGAGGACGAGGGAGATGAAGGGGAGATTACTATGATCGAAGATGATGACGCCCATGCCTTCCTTGTTGTGAGGAGGAGTCTAGGAGACATGTGTGTGGAGGATGTTGAGACCTTACAACGAGAGAACCTTTTTCATTCCAAATGCCGAGTCATGGGTCTCATTTGCTCTATGATCATTGACTCGGGAAGTTGTGCTAATGTCATTAGCCAAACACTAGTTACCCAATTGAAAATACCTACCTTAAAACACCCAAATCCTTATAGGCTACAATGACTTAGTGAGTGTGGTGAGTTGAGGGTGGTTAAGCAATGTTTGATCAAGTTCAAGATTGGGAACTATGTGGATGAGCACATGTTCGATGTCGTACCTATGCAAGCATGCCATCTACTCTTTGGTAGGCCTTGGCAATTTGATCGACGTGTGGTTCATAATGGTCATACCAACACCTATGCGGTGACGCATGAGGGGAAAAAGTTTGTGCTCCAACCTATGACTCCCAAACAAGTGAGCGATGATTACAAACGGATGCGGGAGTTGAGAGAAGTGGCAAAGGCTAAGTCGGTTGTTGAGACTAGCCCTTTGTCCAAAAGCTTGGTGGCAATCCCACCTACTTCTACCGGTGGCATATGTGCCATGATGCAACCGGGCGAGATCCTAAAGGGAAATGATGGCAACAAGCTTCTCATATGCCTAGTGCACAAAGGTATGGTTCTAAACTCTAATTGTGATTTTTCTTCTAACCCTTTGCCTAGTGTGTTTGAGAATGTTTTGAAGGATTTTAGTGACATGTTCCCGGATGAAATGCCGGATGGATTGCCTCCTTTGAGGGGCATTGAGCATCAAATAGACTTTGTCCCGGGATCCCAAATCCCGAACAAACCGGCCTATAGGAGCAACCCGGAGGATACAAGGGAGTTGCAAAGGCAAGTTGATGAATTGCTCACTAAAGGCTTGGTGAGGCAAAGCTTGAGTCCTTGTGCCGTGCCCGTGATCCTTGTTCCCAAAAAGGATGGCACTTGGAGAATGTGTGTTGATTGTCGGGCCGTGAACAAAATTACGGTAAAGTACGTCATCCTATTCCCCGACTTGATGATATGTTAGATGAATTGAGCGGTTCATGTGTGTTTAGTAAAATTGACCTTAGGTCCGGCTACCATCAAATCCGGATGAAACCCGGTGATGAATGGAAAACCGCATTCAAGATCAAATTTGGTCTCTATGAATGGTTGGTGATGCCCTTTGGGCTCTCCAATGCACCTAGCACTTTCATGAGGCTAATGAACCATGTTCTAAAGCCATTCATCAACAAGTTTGTGGTCGTCTATTTTGACGATATATTGATCTATAGCAAATCAATAGACGACCATGTTGGACACCTTAGGCTAGTGCTTGAAAAGTTGAGAGCCGAAAAGCTCTATGCTAATTTTAAAAAGTGTGCCTTTGGTGTTGAGAAGGTGGTCTTCCTTGGGTTTGTTGTGAGTGCCCAAGGAGTGGAGCTGGATGAGTCTAAGGTAGAAGCCATACGTGATTGGCCTACTCCTACTACCGTGACTCAAGTGAGAAGCTTTCATGGTCTCGCAAGCTTTTATAGGCGATTTGTGAAGGACTTTAGCTCCATTGCCGCTCCACTCACCGAATTGGTGAAGAAAGACCAACCGTTTGTTTGGGGAGAGCCTCAAGAAAAGGCCTTCATTGAATTGAAAAGTAGGTTGAGTACCGCTCCTCTATTGCAATTGCCCGACTTCGGAAAGGCATTTGAGGTTGAATGTGATGCCTCGGGGGTGGGAATTGGTGGTGTCTTAGTGCAAGATAGCAAACCCATCGCCTACTTTAGTGAAAAGTTGAAAGGGGCCTCCTTGAATTATTCTACATATGACAAGGAGTTGTATGCCCTTGTGAGAGCCCTTGCCCATTGGCAACACTATCTTTGGCCTCGTGAGTTTGTAATCAAGAGTGACCATGAGTCACTCAAGCATTTGAGAGGCCAAGAGAAGCTCAATAAGAGACATGCCAAGTGGGTTGAATTCATTGAGTCTTTTCCCTATGTGATCCAATACAAGAAAGGGAAAGACAATGTTGTGGCGGATGCGCTTTCAAGAAAGTTTGTTTTAGCCACCACTCTCACCTCTATGCTCATGGGTTTTGAGAGCATTAAATTGATGTATGCTCATGACCCAAAGCTAAAGAGTGTCCATGACACTCTAGAGAAAGGGGAGAGAGTTGACAAATACCAATGGGTTAATGGTTATATCTTCAAAAATGGTAGAGTGTGCATTCCGGAGTCCTCTTAGAGAGAGTTGCTTGTGCATGAAGCACATTGCGGGGGACTCATGGGACATTTTGGTACAAGAAAGACTTTGGCCATTCTTCAAGAATAATTCTATTGGCCAAAGATGAGGGTGCATGTGGAGAAGTTTTGCACTAATTGCCTTGAGTGCAAACGTGCCAAATCTAAAGCCCACCCTCATGGGTTGTATACCCCTCTCCCCGTACCTACTAGTCCATGGTTGGATATCTCAATGGATTTTGTGATGGGATTACCAAGGACTAGAGGGGGCCATGATAGCATTTATGTTGTTGTGGATAGGTTCTCCAAAATGGCTCATTTCATTCCATGCAAGAAATGTGATGATGCACAACATGTGGCAACTTTGTTTATTGAAAATGTTTTGAAGTTGCATGGTGTGCCTCAAACCATAGTGAGTGATAGGGACACTAAGTTCCTAAGTCATTTTTGGAGGTGTTTATGGGGTGCTTTAGGCACCAAGCTCTTGTTCTCCACGTCCCACCACCCCCAAACCGATGGGCAAACGGAAGTGGTAAACCGAACCTTGGGTGCTCTTCTTAGAACCATGACTCGAGGTAAGGCCGGGACTTGGATTGATCGTCTACCTCTTATGGAGTTTGCCTACAATCGCACATTGCATAGCATGATAGGCATGACTCCATTCGAGTGTGTTTATGGATTTAACCCCTTGATTCCCCTTGATCTAACCCCTTTGCCAAGGGAAATGGTTGTTAATTTTGAAGGTAAAGCTAGAGCCAAGGCTTTGGTTGAACTCCATGCAAAGGCGAAGAAGAACTTGGAGGAAGCTTATGCTAAGGTTGCCGCCAAGAAGAACAAAGGACGCAAGAAGGTGGAACTCAAGAAGGGTGACTATGTGTGGGTGCACTTCCGGAAAGAAAGGTTTCCAAACCTTAGGAAAGGGAAGTTGGCACCCCGAGGAGATGGCCCATTCCAAGTGCTCTCGAAGATAAACAACAATGCTTATGTGGTCGACTTGCCAAGTGAGTATCAAGTTTCTAATACTTTCAATGTTAGTGACTTGGTTCCTTTGAACGTAGGTAATGAAGAGGCTGTGCATAATGATGAAGAGGTCGTGGATGATGCTTCGATTTCGAGGACGAAATCTTCTCAAGAAGGGGAGGATGATAAGACCCAAACCCCCTCAAGATCCTTCACTCGGAGTCAAGCCAAGTTGATCCAAGATACCCATCTTCACTTGATATGGAAGGGTATGGAAGAAGGCCTCGGGAGCGACTTGAAGACTATGCTTTGGTGCGCCATGGATGGAGGACCTTCTAGTACACTTGACGAGGCATCCGGAGCACTTTTGGAAGAAACTCAAGAGGCCACAGCACCAAGCGGACCGCCTACTCAACTAGGCCGGCCGCCTAGTTTTGAACAACTCTCTGGATCTCCTCTAGGCGGACCGCCTCTGTAAAACGGGTGGACCGCCTACTCCAAAGGGGCTGGCCGCCCACTCCAAGTAGGCTGACCGCCTACTCCACTAGGCTAGGCGCCTACTTGGGGCGCCTAGTGAGCTGAAGGATGCGGGATTCCTAGTTTATTTGCTATGTTTTGGACAACTATAGCCCTATGAGGCCTTTATTGTTTTAACCCACTTTGGGGGTATTTTTGAGCTTTCATTACATGTAAGTGAAGTCTATAAATACTTCACAAACCTATTCAAACCTCAGTCTACCTTGAATTATATGAATGATGAAAAGAAACTATCTCTTGTTTGGAGAACCCTTTGTCTTGGTTGCTTGAATTCACTAGTGGAACCTAGTTGAGTCTTGAACCGAAAACCCGATCATTCTATTTGCGAGTCCCAAGTGTGACTCGAGGGTAGTTGCATAGTGTAGGTACTCCTTGACACCGATACGAGGGTATTATGGAACGAGTTCTCCATAGTTACTTCGTAGGGAGTTCGAGTAGTGTCTCGCTCTTTATCTTTATTTCCGCGTTTCGTTTTTGATTCTTATCAAAGCCCCAAATCAATTGTTGAAGAACCCTAGTTTTTTATCCTTCAACTTGATTCCCCAAACGTTGTTTATTGGTCAATTCCTTTGAATCGCAGCTTCTTGTTTCAATAATCAACAACTTCCAACAAAAATTTCTTCCAAAGAAACCCTAAATCTATGACTCAGTTTTTGGAATTTTTTAATTTTTTCGTAATTTTCAGATTTTAAAAATAAAATCCAAGATAGTGTTTGTGGAAACAAACACCGATCCGAGCTCTAATACCAAATAATATGATCCTAAACGCTAAGAATAGGAAACGATCAACAAAACGATAAAATCAACGACATAAAGTAAATGATAGAAGGGAATAGGGAAATGGATAGAAGAAAGAAAGGAATCAATCCCAAAATTGTAAGTAAATTAGAACACTACAATAAATTGCAATACCCTAATCTAGAGGAATACAACCAAAGACCAATATCCGAGGAGGAAAAGACTTGAACTCAAGCAATGGATCTCTCACTCAAGAGAATCCAAGAGAGCTCCAAGAAGAGGAAAAAGGATTAAACCCACACACACTCTCTGAAGATTATTCTCTATCATCCAAAATCAAGCTCTAACTAATGACTCAACCCCTAAATTAGACTATTTATAGTAGTTACTAAATACAATGAAGGAATGGACTAATAAAACCCCTAATACTGATTTTGGAAATCTGGCATGTGCATCCTTCATCGCGACCGCCTTCGATGTTGTGATCGCACCTTATGTTCACGAGGCTTCATCGTGATCGTGCAATGGATTTGACTGCTTCCGCACTATCGCGCATGTTGCCTCGCGAACGCGTAGACCTCATTTCCAGTAAGCTCCTATTTGATGATTTGGCTAATCCTTTGGCTTGATTCTTGGCTTCCAAGATCTTTTGAAGCATTCCAAGCTCCGTATGTTGAGAGTGAACCCTTCATGGCTTCGGGTACTAACGCGGATCATATAAGGTTTGCATCTTCCTTTTCATCTTCCAATACAATCTTCCCTTCATTGGCCAATTTCATAACCTTGTCTTGAAGATGAAGCATTTCTCAAGTGAGTGCCCCATAAGTCGGTGATACTTGCAGTAGTTCAGATCGTTCGTCTTTCCAGCTTCATTGGGACGCTTCATCTCTGGTACCTCAATGAACTTTAAATCTAAAGTTCATAAAAAATGGCAGGAACATCAGAGTCTAAGGATGGGTATTCCCTTTATTGCATTTCTTTTGAAGTCAACTTCGAACTTCGCTTGTCCTAAAAGGAAGTTGTCTTTAGACTTTTCTTCTTGCACTACCTTTGTGGTGAACTTCAAAGGTGCAGCATCAACATTCATGGATTCTTTGTTTTCAGCCTGGGGCGCCAACTTGCTCCATTTCTTGACTTCTTACCTGTCTTTTCCTCTGCGAGATTCGTAGACAGGTGGTCCTTCACTTCCGCTGGAGGCAATTCTTAACTCCATATTATGAGCGTGTGTGGCCAACTCCTCAAATGTCCTAGGCTTTATAGCTTACAAGATCTAGCGGAGCCTCCAATGCATACCTTGAATGCACATCTCTATTCCCAATCCTTCTCTTAGTCTATCCTTACAATTAAGACTTGCATGCCTCCACCGATTGATAAAATCAATAACTGGTTCTTCTTTTCATTAGCATGTGTTCTTGAGCTCTATCATGCTTACTATACGCCTTGTGCTATAAAATCGATTGAGAAACTCATGCTCCAACTCCTCCCAACTATTAATAGAACCAGACTCGAGGTCCATATACCAATCAAAGGTATTTCCCTAGAGGGAGTGAACGAACTGCTTGACAAGATAATCTCCATACATTCCAACATTGTTGCATGTTTCAACAAAGTGCGTCACATGTTGCTTTGTATTTCCCTTACCGTCAAACTGTTGGAATTTTGAGGGTTGATAACCAGTGGGCATCTTTAAGCTATCAATCTTGCAGTGTACGGCTTCATATATGCGAGAGAAGACTTGGAAGCAACCTCGTACTTATCTTTGATTGTCCCCATAATGATCTCCTTTAGTTGATCAATTGGAATCACCCCATCAGCAGAAACTTGAATTTTCTTAGCAGGTGTTGCTTGCTTCGCTGGAATGTTAATCATCTCTTGTACTTCTAGACGCTTCCCTGGCGCATGGCTAGATTCTCTCTCCATCATGCCTTCCATCTTGTTGATGCGAGCATCTTGATTTTTGACATAGTTTTTGGCGCAAGCAAAACTGAGGTTGAGCTAACACGAAGAAACGCGGAAGAAACAACCAAGATAATAAAGATAGAAGCAAGACAAATCTTGTTTCGATTCAAAAGAACGACGAGGAACCAATCTCGGGCTCGATTGAATCGGGGACAAGACGCACCTATGCTAAGCAATATTCCTCAAGAAGTCTATGCTTCTTGCAAACTGAATGACCAAAGAAGAAGATTGTTCAAACGATTCATCACCGAATGACACAAGTTCTTAAAACCCACGTCGGGGTTTGGCTCCATCGGAGACTCACAATAGCTACAGCTATGTTTGATAATTCAACAACAACTACTTACAATGAAATGTAAAGGAGTATATATAGACTACGCTAGGGATAAAATAGTGAATGGTCACAGGTGACCAATAAAAGCAAGCCACGCAGGGCTGAAATAATGAGTGTTCGGCAGCCGTGACTTTGGTGCTCAGTTGCTTGCTCGAACATGTTTAGTGAGTGTTCGGAAGCCTTGACATTGATGCTCGGTTGCTTGCTCGAACACAATTTATCATCAGGCGCCCTCTTGACTTCGAACACAATTTGTTGTGTTCGGCTTTGTGCTGCTCAGCGCCAAGGGTTGGTGTTCGGTTACTTTGTCCTTGGGCTCAAATCTGAAGATGTAGCCTTCGGCTCTAGCACTTTGCCATTCTTCCTCTGAACACATGCTTCCTCCCGACAAAGCCAACTAAATGTGCATATCATGTAGCAATTTGGCTTGGCTTCGTGTCATTGGCCTCAGTTGATCATTCATTTACTTCGGTGGATTGCCGAGCACTTGATCAGCACTTCGGGCTGCATCAGTTTGTTAAGCCATCAATCGCCTTCGTCGAATTTGCAAGTTGTTCCTCCATCGATAAAGTGTTAGTCGTCATCTCTTGCACAACTGTTGGAGATGATGGAGAGTAACATGAATTTTGTCACAAATTAATCCTTGATTTGCCTATGTCCAACGGTGTGCTTGGAGATGATCCAGCGCTCGAATTATCATCGCATCCCTTCATGATTTTCTTCTTAGATCCAGAAATGCTAAGCCGAGCTAAAGCTCTTTCAACAATTTCAGCAATGTTGCTTTCTTCCTCCAATCCACCAGTAGAGGATCTAGCTCCTTTCAAAGATAAAGAGCTGAAAACTGCAGTTGATTCGGACGACACTTGGAGTGCTTGTTGTCCTAGAAAATTTGCTTTGTTCCTTATAACTGGTCCAAAGCTTCCCTTAGTAGCATTCATGAAGCTTTCCACTTCAGAGGAGAACTTGGAGTTGGCATCAAGATCGTGAGCCCAAGCAGATTTTGTAGCAGCAGCAGATTTTGAGTTTGTGTTCTTTGAAGCCATCTCAATGTTGTTGATTTATTTATTTATTTTTTTTTGTGACTTGAAAATTTGATATGAGAGCTAGAGATTGTCCCACTGGGAGTGCAAAAATTTGTAACAAGTAAATTCGCGTCAAGAAATAAATATCAAGACAGAAAAATATTATAACAAGTGTTGTATTTGATTTCAATATATGAGTATTACAATCTCTATAACAAGTGTTGTATTTTATCCAAGGGCTTTTGAGCTTGATCTTGAATCTTTAGAATTTGTAGAAATTCCTTGCAACTTTTAAAAAACCTGTAGTGTTTGATCCACGAGCTCTTGGTTGCTTCTTGTTATGATTTCTTCTTGCTTCTAATTTTTTATCCCCTCAAATGAGAGATTTAACCCCTTTATATAGATTTGGGGTGGAGTAGGCACCAAGAAATCTAACGGGCCTTGGCCCGTGTATCAGCCAATCACATTCAAGTAGTGACAAGCCCACATTTGATGTCCCATATTTGATTGGCCAGAAAATGTCACTTGTACATATAACTCATTTTATTGGCCGTTTGGATTTGACTAGGATTTCCATGTCATTTGACACATGGCGTAATCCTATTGGCTCTTAGATTTGACTTGGCGCCATGTTGCTTGCACATGTGGCACTGATTTGGACCTTTAGGATAAGATGACATCCATTAGCTTTGGGCTCATAAAGTGGGCTTATCATTTGTAGCCCAATGGATTTGGACTTTTATTAAACCCATGGATATTAGACTTAAATAGTTAATCTAATTATATTAACCCATTTAATTTATTTGGACTAATATAATTGAATTTAATATATAGCCAAATCAATTTATGAATTTATATTGAACGAAATTTATTTGTCTACAACCCCATAATCGTCACTTTTGACTTGTTGAAATGAGACAACTGCACTCAAATAGACATACTGAAATGTACGCGGCTTTTCAGTTATTTCGATATGAAAATTAATATGACATCTATCGTAGTCTTATAATATTTTATGAATTTTTATTAGAGAAACTTTATAATTTTGCTTCCTATTTTATCTAGAAAAGTCATTTACAAATTGATGGTTTGCCGAAAAGTTTTTATCTTATGTTCACTTTTTTAGTTGTGGAAACCCTCAGCACAGGCCCAAGTCTAATATAGAGTTTCATTCTTATATATTTTGGGTGTAATTCATCTTAATTATTTGTCGGTTATTTTTTTGTTTAAAACAACAGCTTGAATGGCTATTTTGATCAATTTTTTTAATTTGTTTTTGCCAACTCTATGATATTACTCATGAATAGGACTAAGATAACTCAAATATTTTGATATTGTTCGAGTGACTATGTTCAAATACTCCATAAAAATTGATCATAATCTAATTAATAATGGTAAATATGACTCTTTGGTTGCATCATATTCTAATTAATAACGATAAATATGACTCTTTGGTTGGGAAGTCGTGCAAATATTATCTCGAAGTTTCTCTTACAATAGCGTAAACTTTATGAAACTTTTTTAAATGTGTATGTTAAACTACGTAGGAATCTATGGATTTCAGCGAAAAATAAATTATATTTTCATCTAATAACCTTCAAAAACGGGTATTTAATTGGCAAGCTATGCAAAAATGAATTTGTATTCAAAGAGATTCTAAAGTGGCCACTTGATTTTACAAATAGTTACTATACTTTAATTTATAGATTCACAAGCGGCTTACAAAGAATGGCAATATTTTCATTAATAACTATAAAAGTGACTAATTATAAACCATAGGCTTGCAAAAGTTGGCTACCGATTGAACTGCAAACCAAGAAGTTGCTATTTTACTCACTCGGTGGCACAAACCCATAAGCATCACAACCCTAAGCAGGTCTCCTTCATGTCTCTATAATAGCAAGTAAAGTAAAAATAAAGGGTTTATTACATAAATAACAGCTATATAAAGATATTTACTTTCTTATAGCTCTTACTTTTTCTAGCCACAACATTAATGTAAAACAAAAAGAGAAAAAATAATACTATTAAAATCAGTTAATATTATTTTAATTAAATAAAAGATATATATGAGCCCTGAAAGTACTACTGATTATGCTAAGATAGGAACAAACTAACTGAGTAGCACAATTAAAAGTATCAAAAGAGACTCCTAATAAAAGTTAAATTCAGTAATTGACGGAGTAATAACCATCAGTGTAAGAGTTGCAAGATATTACAGAGAATTTATAAATTCATTGTACATGTGTTGAAGATATTTATGTTTTTCTTTGACGACCTTTTTGTGTAACAAACTTTATTTCTTTCATATTTCAGACATGGATTATAATATAGACCAACTTTAGAATATCTCAAAAGCAAAAACTTAAGATTGCTCTTTTTGCAGGCACATGAGGTTAATATTTTCCATTTTCTCTAAAAATCAATGTGTTACAAAGTAAATACAATCAGGCTACATATTATACATGTATGTAGGCAATATAAAATGAATATTTTAGATATAATTTTTAACATAGTATTATGTACAGTATTAATACATGTATGTGTAAAATACAACTGCATATATATTGTATATATCTTAAACATATTTGAATGTACTTTATTTTTTACTTCTTTAAAGAATTGTTCAAGTTAAATACACAATCTATCTATCTATATTATTCTAAAAGCACGAAGGCCTTAGTGAAATGTCACACAATTTTTTTACCCTCTGTAATGATTTTACGTTTGATAAAAATGTTTTTATAATTAATATTTAAGTTTTTATTATTTTACTATATTCCTTCGAAAATAGTGTAATTATTATTCAGGTTATATTTCCAAATTTAATATGAATTCTAAGAGAATCTAAATGACACGACCCGGAATTCGGTTCGGCCGTGCGGGCACCCGACATCCTCCCCTAGACCCGTCGGGTGAACCCTTACCAATTAAATCAGGAAAATAAAAATAACAATTTACAAATAAACACAAGACTTAAAATAAAAATACGGACATACTGCTACCTCTAAGCTGTATAAAAGAAATTACAGCTGACTACCCAACATGCTAGGTTTAGGGCTATCCAGACTAGACATTTAAGAGTACAAAAGAAGATAGATACCTCCTGGAGGGAGCAAAATGCAACTGAAATAATGAACAATAAACTGGTGGCCATCCGGAATAAAATTGGTTCACCCTGACAGCTGAAGTTGTCTTCGCTCCTTCACAACGTGGCAAACTAAATCCTGGAGCGAACCTGCCGAAACGAAATAGATAGACAAGAAACAAACAACAAAAAAAGGGTGAGTCAAAGGACTCAATAAGTGGGGCGGACTAGCCACATCAAAGAATATGGTAGCTAGCCAGGGAGGAGAAACAGATAAATAAAATTCCTCTTATTTAAATTATAAAAAGACAGAGCCAGATAACAACCGGAAAGACGTAAGAAACTTATAAACTCAACCAAGAATGCGTGCCAAAAATATATCAACAAATATGCAATGCACATATAAGCAGAACAGTAGCCATGTACCGTAAGTCTATACAATGGTATGAATTGAGATGGAATGAAATGAAGTGAGATGAAATGAAATGAAATATGATGCGAAGGGTCACATGTGCCCGTAGTCCCATCCCGAAGCGGAATACTCCTGCATTCGAGGGGAATCCAATCTGATAACCAACTGGAGCGGAATACTCCTGCACCCGATATAATATAAACCAGAGGCGGAATACTCCTGCACTCTCCTGGGGCGGAATACTCTTGCACCCGATATAATGTAAAGCTAAGGCGGAATACTCCTGCACTCAATATCTGACATAAGAGCGGAATACTCCTGCTCTTGGGGCGGAATCCTCCTACCCTCAATATGATACAATGGAGCGGAATCCTCCTGCTCCTGGGGCGGAATACTCATGCACCCAATATGATATGCAATGTAATGCATATGAATGACATATAATGCATATGAATGCAACGTGATGCAATAATAACCCTTCGCCGGCGCGGGACTCTCATCGACAGCCGGGAAGTAGATGCCAACTCACAGCCAGGGTACAATGCTCAGATCCTCATTGCAATACCAATAATAGGACATAACATATAATATACAATGTAAATCCAAAGCTAAGGCGTAATGAGTACGCCTATCGGCAGCTACACACGTAAGGAACACGTGGTAGAAAATCCACGAGGCCAGGTGCCTCCAAAGAAATGGATATAAACACTTACCTCTTCCAAAGTTAACACTGCTGCCCAACAACCGCTTTATTCTTTTGGATTCATTGCCAAACGATCCCACTGTGTTCAATGAGCAGAAAACTATATCAAATAGGGATAAATGCTTCATTCCTCACATCGTAGGGCAATCCGGTTAGGAGCCTGATACCCTATTCGTATACGCAATACGCAGGCCAGGCCTGTGTACGGGGTTTATGTTCACATAACCAAACCCTAAATAAATTACATTTATAAGTTGCCCATAACTCCCTGAGTACGAATATATAATCAATTTCTTTATCGGGGTCCATTTGACCCTTTAAACTATTAATTGAACTTATTAAAATGATGTATAATATTTCAAGTTTTACCGTTAAAACATATTCAAACACACGTAATAAACTCAAATAATATATTAGGATCATTACCTGAATGTTTCAGGGTGAAAATTCTACTTTTCTCCGGCCCCTTTTCGTATTTTCTGGCATTTTTTCTCAGCCTCTGCGTAATTTCCTAATCCTATGTTAATGTTGCGTTTCTGTAAAGATGAGTATATGCTCATCTTTAAAACCGCCATCAAATTTTCCTTTTTTGTCTTTTTCTTTTTTTTTGGTCTTTTTCCTCTTTTTTTTTTTTTTTGTTTTCTTTTCGCGACGAAAATTAAAACGGAACTCTACAAAATTCGAAATGAACCCAACTTTTGCATACAAGTTATACAAAATATATGTAACATACTAGTGAAAACGGTTCTCAAATCGAACTCCCGAAACTCAAGATGCGAATTTAAATGAAAAAAAGTCGAATTATTTCACTTTCGGCATTTTAGCGGAAACTAGCCGAACAACATCGAAATTTACTTTCGAAAGTTTACAAAAATCACAAATAATCATACGAACCTAACGACGCTTTCGAATTTCGAATCGTTGCTCATTCGGAAAAACCGAGCTCGAAAATCTCTCTTTAATATTTATTGCCAATAAAACCTGAAATCTTCTGCCGATGCCTACCAAACGAGGTCTGATTTAGCTCAAATTTTACAGATAAGTCCCAATGGATATTACGAATATTTTAAAATTATCGGCACACCAATCGGAGTCCTAACTTCCGAAACGACTAACCGAGGTCGTTTCATTCTCCTTCACTTAAACTCTCGTTCGTCCTCGAACGAGCCTAAGTCTAAAGAAAAAAAATTTGCACAGATAACAAAAGAACTTGCACGACCTTCATAAGCTACTCCACGGACCTTATCTCCTGATTATAGGATCAGAATTATATTACGCACATCGTACTTTTTGAATAAAATATATCTGGATAATATGATAATACCATTGCATAACTTGTTCTGACTAAGCTGATTCTTCCTCGATCACGAGAAAAGAGTTCTATATTTTCGAAGCAAAGATATCCGAAACTTTGAATGGATTAACATGATTCAGCTCGATGGAACTTTCGATATAGAACAGGTCGATGGAACTAAGAATTAGCTCACGCTTGATGTAATAGGGGAGCTTTTGAAGTACCTTGTCACTACTCACTATAGACGATTTGATGCAAGCTATATTATTTTTACGAATGCACTATGCAACATCTCAGTTGATTTTAGTGTTGTTCCGCAAGCTCCTTGTGGGAATGTAGTTACTCATATCCTAATGTATGTCAAAGGTTCATCTGCACATGGTTTATCAAATAAGGATAAGGATCATGCAACTACTACTGGATAGTATGATGTAGACCAAGAATGATCTTCAGACTGAACATCTACTTCAGGGTATTGTCTTTGAATTGGAAATATTATGAGTTGAAAAAGTGAAAATAAAATAGAGATGTAGTTGGACCATGAGCCGAGGCAGAATACCAGCAACAAAGTTGATTACATGTTCACTTATAACGGTAAAGTAATTTCTTAAAAAGTTGAGGTGTGAAAGAGATATACATACCAATGGTGGATTGTCGACAAACTACACTAGACCTTTAACTCTAAATTTCCATGAAGTAAAACAGCGTCAGTATGAGGATCCAGTTCTAGTTGAATACAGACAGATAGCCAAAAGAAAACCGGAGTCACCATACAGGGTTACTACTGACAGTGTTCTCATGTATAAAGATAGACTTTGTGTTCCTGATGTTGCAGATTTACGTGGACAGATTATGATAGAGGCAAATTATTTCAAATACACTATTCATCCAGGTTCGACTATGATGTACCATGATCTTAAACAGATTTATTGGTGGGACAGAATGAAGTGTGACATAGCAGAATTTGTGGCTCAGTGTTCTAATTGCCAGCAAGTTAAAGTCGTATCATCTTTCCAGACTTTATACTTTCTGCAGATAGGTACGTATATATGATCAGGTCGCCAGCTTATCTCTATCATTAGTAGATTATTAGTGGGTTTAGCAACGATCGACAGTCATTGTAGGTTTCTGTTGTGGCCTTACTTTGGGTCGTGAGAAAAGTGGTATCAACACCTCAGAGATTTAGTATTACCATTAAGTATTTAGAAGAAGACTCCTCCACTTAAAGCACAAACTCATGCAGCTATTTGAATAGGAATAACGATCCCCGCACAGTCTGCTGGACTAAAGAGGATTTAGCTAAAAGTTGAACGTAGGCAGACCTAAGCTACCAAACTACCCTTTCGAGTTGCCAAACAGCTGCAACTCTCGAGTTCACAACTCCATACCTTTACCGTAAACACCACCGCCTGATGGATGGTACTTCTATATAAAAATTTCTGCAGAGTTTCCCCTGAAACTGGATGATCCGCAAAACAGAACCAGCGCTATACTATACACGGGAATGGATACCCGGATAAACTAATATCCAAAATAATAATATGCTTATTCGGCTACAATAACACGTACTCTGGCTCAACACAGTAAACGTCACAAGCGGCTACCAATCGCCCAAGCTCACTAGTGCCGGACGAAGAAGAAATGGAAATGGATCGAGGATAGAAATAATTAGAGCTTCGGGAAGTTCATCTTCTTATTTTCTTGGCTACCAAAGCTAGACTATTTCCGAGTCAGGCTAACCAAAGAATCAAAATTGAAGAAATAGACATTAAATAAGCTTTATGGAATGACATCTATGCCAATTTAACCTCCCAATAAGAAGGTGACAATTTGGCAAAAAATCTTTTTATAATTAAGACAAGCTCATGGAATAACTTGACTGTACTAGCGTTTTGAACCAAGATGAAATACGTAGATCGAATATTACTTACTAATAACTTTGCACCGGAAGAAATGATAACACTTTCTGATGGTGACGAACGAGAATCCCATCATCCAACCAACACGAAATTTCGAGAAAAGAGATAAACTGATTTGATATAATAAGAGAAGGTGGAACAACAAGATGCCAGGCAGACAATACCGACACTTACTGCCAAATCTCTCACATTTAAACTAGAAAAATTAGTAAGGTCTCACAAATGCCAGGAATAAATCATACCAGAAGCTCGCCCCTATACCGCAACCGATTCTTGATAGAAACAATTTCCAATGAACCCATGGTAAGATAAACGAAGTCCAAACCGATCGGAATAATCAAATCTTACAAACATATAATAGAAGAAGGAATACATGGGTGTACTACATCAGATACCTCAGCATCCTGCCAGACTGGCAGTTCATTGAACTGCCTCTGCAGCTGAGCTGAGCCACTACCTTGGTAATCACCTCCTAAAGAACCACTGCCACCATGCTCTCAACCACTACTGGATGGTGGCATTTCTCTGGCTGATTGAGATCTAAATGAAATCCCCTGCGACTGCACAGATGCCTAATAACGAGAGAAAAGATGACTGCCTACTTGTCGGAGTAAGGAAAAATCTTCAAAGGATAGCCAGATTCACGACAATGATAACAGGAAAACTCCTCAAAGGATAATCAGACTCACGACAATGATAACACCTTTTCACTGACTATAGGAGCTGGACAGATTGTTGATAGCTACAAAGAGAAAGCTGAGTCTAATCTTGATGAACTACTCGCGCACTCTGAGAATCGCGCTCTACAAGCTGAGATAACCTGGAAAGTGACCTCCCAAAATAATCAGAACTCTTACCTCCAAATGGGGTACCATGGTTGCCCACTAGGGCCACGGGATCTCTTGCTCTCCCGCTCTAACTTATGGTATGCCTAATACCTCTGAGCAATATTAATAACAACATCAACTGAAATCTCGAGCTCAATCTCTCGAGCCACCTAGGATCTCAAGGAAAAAGAAAGATCATCAATAAATCTTTGAATCTATCGAAGGCTCATGGACTAGTTCTAATGCATATTCAGACATTCTATAGAATTCAATCTCATATTCTTAAACACCACCAGGTTAAGCGACAGGCTACCCTGTCCAATCCACTGAAACTGGCAACATCTTTCATCTCGCTCGCTACTCGAAAGGAATTTTTCCACGAATCTAGAAGAAAAATCGAACCAAGTTGGCTAATAAAGAGCGGTCCACCAATTCAATGTTGGACCCCTGAAACTGGAATGAAGAATAATCAACACCATACCACTCGATACAATCAAGAGCCTGAATGATACGCTCACATTATTTTATTTTAAAAAGAATCACGAGGTTTATCCGATGTATTGCTTAAGAATATCGGAAGGTTCAACCGCGTAAAACAATGCAACCTCTTTAGGCACTAGGACCGAACTGATGGGCAAGGGACCAGAACAATTAGAGGTACAACACATACTACCTCCGAAATATAATTTACTGCAGCAATATCAAGAACTGGAATAGAAGCTCCCTGAGACTAAACATATGCATCTGCATCTGAGACAACCTGATAAGCTGCCTAGTGAACAATAGGTTCTTGTGGTATCTGCGTCGCAAAGATTCTCGTAAAAGCATCGTAGAGAGCCAAGGGAACCACAAGGCCCTGCTCCCTTGCCCATCGCGAGCTCGTACAGCTGGGACCTCCGTAACTAGTTCGTCAGCATGATCAAAACTCTCGGGGCTTCATCAGTGCTAGCCCCAGGCTAGACTGCTTCGTCTTGAACTCATACTGTTTGCTGATTTATTGCGCGAGGGTTCACAATTACCACGAAGGAATTAACGAAAATACTTTTCCATCCTAGACCGACGCACGATCAGAAAAGAAGGAAGTGAAAATTCCTAAATGCCATCATAGCCTCCCGTAGATAAGTACGGACGTCAACGTACCCATCACCGAGACTCTACTAGACACTGTCTTAGTCTGGATAGACTCTAAACCGGGCTCTGATACCAACTGACACGACCCGGAATCCGGTTAGGCCGTGGGGGCACACGACATCCTCCCCTAGACCCGTCGGGCGAACCCTTACCAATTAAATCAGGAAAATAAAAATAACAATTTACAAATAAGGACAAGACTTAAAATAAAAACACAGACATACTGCTACCTCTAAGCTGTATAAAAGAAATTACAGCTGACTACCCAACATGCTAGGTTTAGGGCTATCCAGACCAGACATCTAAGAGTACAAAAGAAGATAGATACCTCCTGGAGGGAGCAAAATGCAACTGAAATAATGAACAATAAACTGGTGGCCATCCGGAATAAAAGCTGGCTCACCCTGACAGCTGAAGTCGTCTTCGCTCCTTCACAACGTGGCAAACTAAATCCTGGAGCGAACCTACCGAAACGAAATAGATAGACAAGAAACAAACAACAAAAAAAGGGTGAGTCAAAGGACTCAATAAGTGGGGCAGACAAGCCACCTCAAAGAATATGGTAGCTAGCCAGGGAGGAGAAACAGATAAATAAAATTCCTCTTATTTAAATTATAAAAAGACAGAGCCAGATAACAACCGGAAAGACGTAAGAAACTTATAAACTCAACCAAGAATGCGTGCCAAAAACATATCAACAAATATGCAATGCACATATAAGCAGAACAGTAGCCATGTACCGTAAGTCTACACAATGGTATGAATTGAGATGGAATGAAATGAAGTGAGATGAAATGAAATGAAATGAAATATGATGCGAAGGGTCACATGTGCCCGCAGTCCCATCCCGAAGCGGAATACTCCTGCATTCGAGGGGAATCCAATCTGATAACCAACTGGAGCGGAATACTCCTGCACCCGATATAATATAAACCAGAGGCGGAATACTCCTGCACTCTCCTGGGGCAGAATACTCCTGCACCCGATATAATGTAAAGCTGAGGCGGAATACTCCTGCACTCAATATCTGATATAAGAGCGGAATACTCCTGCTCTTGGGGCGGAATCCTCCTACCCTCAATATGATACAATGGAGCGGAATCCTCCTGCTCCAGGAGCGGAGTACTCCTGCACCCAATATGATATGCAATGTAATGCATATGAATGACATATAATGCATATGAATGCAACGTGATGCAATAATAACCCTTCGCCGGCGCGGGACTCTCATCGACAGCCGGAAAGTAGATGCCAACTCACAGCCAGGGTACAATGCTCAGATCCTCATTGCAATACTAACAATAGGACATAACATATAATATACAATGTAAATCCAAAGCTAAGGCGTAATGAGTACGCCAATCGGCAGCTACACACGTAAGGAACACGTGGTAGAAAATACACGAGGCCAGGTGCCTCCAAAGAAATGGATATAAACACTTACCTCTTCCTAAGTTAACACTGTTGCCCAACAACCGCTTTATTCTTTTGGATTCATTGCCAAACGATCCCACTGTGTTCAATGAGCAGAAAAATATATCAAATAGGGATAAAGGCTTCGTTCCTCACATCTTAGGGCAATCCGGTTAGGAGCCTGATACCCTATTCGCATACGCAATACACAGGCCAGGCCTATGTACGGGGTTTATGGTCACATAACCAAACCCTAAATAAATTACATTTATAAGTTGCCCATAACTCCCTGAGTACGAATATATAATCAATTCTTTATCGAGGTCCATTTGACCCTTTAAACTATTAATTGAACTTATTAAAACGATGTATAATATTTTAAGTTTTACCATTAAAACATATTCAAACACACGTAATAAACTCAAATAATATATTAGGATCATTACCTGAATATTTTAGGGTGAAAATTCTACTTTTCTCCGGTCCCTTTTCGCATTTTTGGCATCCTCTGCGTAATTTCCTAATCTTATGTTAATGTTGCATTTCTGTAAAGATGAGTATATGCTCATCTTTAAAACCGCCATCAAATTTTCCTTTTTTGTCTTTTTCTTTTTTTTTTTTTTGGTCTTTTTCCTCTTTTTTTTTTTTTGTTTTTTTTTTCGCGAGGAAAAATCAAACGGAATACTACAAAATTCGAAATGATCCCAACTTTTGCATACAAGTTATACAATATATATGTAACATACCCGCGAAAACGGATCTCAAATCGGGCTCCCAAAACTCAAGATGCTAATTTAAATGAAAAAAAGTCGAATTATTTAACTTTCGGCATTTTAGCGGAAACTAGCCAAACAACATCGAAATTTACTTTCGAAAGTTTAAAAAAATCACAAATAATCATACAAACCTAACGAGCTTTCGGATTTCGAATCGGAGCTCATTCGGCAAAAACGAGCTCGAAAATCTCTTTTTAATATTTATTGCCAATAAAAACTGAAATCTTCTTCCGATGCCTACCAAACGAGGTCTGATTTAGCTCAAATTTTACAGATAAGTCCCAATGGATATTACAAATATTTTAAAATTATCGGCACGCCAATCGGAGTCCTAACTTCCGAAACGACTAACGTTTCACTAAACTCTTATAGAGGACTTTACACTGACAAATAATAGAAGAAGTTTTCAATAGAACGGAAGTTTCACAGCCATATGAATCCCACTTGAACACAAACCCTAAACACAAGAATTGTCAATATTTATATATCAACTTTCGTGTTCATGTCTAAGATCGTCCATAGAATTACACACCCACACAGAAAAAAATACAAAGATTTTATGTACTATTTTAAGGATTCTTCACCTAAATTTTGTGTATATTAGTTGCAGGAACAAGCACAAATATAGAAAGAAATTGAAGAAAAACGGTGCACGTTGGAGCAAGTAAGCTCTTCTACTTGTGTTATTCTTAAAAATTTACGAATCCATTTGTATTTATGATTACTTTAAACAACTTGGTAGTTAGTTTTTTCTTGTTGATTTGGTTTTTATGGACTATATTTGTGTATGAACCCCATATTTTAGGTGACTAAAAATGTAATTTCTACATGCTGCATTCATACGGTGTTAGATATCTCCGGCCAAGTATTTGATTATACTTTTTTGCTTAGTTTAGAAATTTTCTGTATAATAAATTAAATTTGTAGAAGAATTTTTAGAGTGTGCAAAATATTGTCGTACAATTGAAGAAGCATATATGATTTTTATTTGCTTTTTTATTGCAGGCAATATAAAGTGCAATGCATTTATTCGAACTTTTCTAAATATCATTTTTTGCAAGTTAAACTGATATGTTTATACAGATATTTTATAAAATTGTGGGACAGATTACATTGTTTGGATCACTGTATTCAATTTCAACCAATAAAACACAAGATTCGACTCAAAATTCGGTTGGAAAGAGGATTGGGAAATCTGAAGAATTTTCAAGCAAAAACTCTCCAGACAATTTGGATTATTTCTATGGTTCTAGGTACTAACTTTTCTTTTTCCGTACTTAATTTTGTATTCTTGAACAAAAATATTAGATTATCAAACAAGGTGTAGATAGTCAAACTAATGCATTTCTCCTCATGTTTACTTCTGTAATAGTATTGATTGTTCTGAAGAAAAATGTACATTAGATTTGGAGACGTTAGAGTAGTATGACAATTTTTAGACAATCTATTTTTCATACTTATAGTTATATTTTGATTAATTTTTTTCATATTTTGTGTTTACGTACATTTGAAAGTATTCTATGTGGATATTTCAATTTCTATTTTGTATCTAACATAAGTGATTTTAGAATAGATCTAAAGCAGGAAGTATATATTATTTTTTTAAAAATTATTTTAATAGTGATTATTTGGATGGAATCTATTTGACAGGAAGTTAAGCATTCTCCGATCAAATAGATGGTGGTGTTCTTTTTCTACTAGCTTTTTCAGTCTTTTGCTAGCTTGAATGCTTTGATGTATGGTTGGAAGATATTATTATTATTTTTTAATTTAAATAGGAGTAGGAATTCTTGGAATTGATTACTACAGAGACAAGTTATTCATTATTAATAAAAGAAAATGGTATTAATATTCTAGAAATATTTTTTATCTATGTAATTCTTTAATGGTTTCCCTGAAACTGCGCTTTTTGACAGTCTTCATCGATATTTCCTTGCTTTTTTAAAATTAAAGAGTGGTGCCTTCAGAAATTGCAATGGAAAAAAACAGGAAAACTCAACGTAGACTAATCTTTCTTCATAACAGATAAAGGTGGCATTACTCCTTAGTACACTACTTTATCATTGCCTTTTAATGGTTAATAGGAGTAGTATATAGGTTAACTAAAGAATATGCTGGCGCTTTACATGTTTTCTTTATATATTAAATTGACTTCAAATCAATACAAAAGGTATCGCATAAGAAAACTATTTTACATTAGTTGCATATCCTCAAGACTTACTAGCTTGGTTTGTTGAATTCATAAAGATATATAGTGTAATAAGTTTTGGCCATTATGTTCATGGCATGAAATCAAAGCTGCTTTTGTTCATCTTTTACTTGTATACTTTGATGTAATTTGACATTTGATGTTTTATTTGATCAGCTAGAAAGGATACGACGCTCATGCTATCAGTAATTGCTTGTATTATTAACTTTTTATTAAAGGGATGTCTTTGCAAGCTAATGCAGAGACAATAACTACTCACTATGGAGGACTTATATGGCTAACAAGTATTGCAAGGAGCTGCATAAAGTCATTGTTCCATATAAACGAAGCTCCTATGTGTAGAGAAAAATAGTACAAGCAAGAGAGACAGTTGATCATGAAATATTCTGGCAGGTTAGGTAAGGATCAACTCATCTATGGTATGATAATTGGACAGGGCTAGGTCCATTATATTTTGTAGTGCCATAAACATTTGAGTGTGATTTGTGGTATAACAGTGTGAAGGAGCTAATAGAGGAGGGGCAATGGAATGTTGATTTGCTCTCTCAGCTACTACCAGATGATATAGTGGACCATATTGTTCATAATGTACCTTTACTGGGAGCTGATCAGAGAAGAGACAAGCCTTGGTGGTGCTTAACTTTAAATAAGTTTACAGTAACCAATGCTTGGAATTTCCTGAGGGTGAGGCAACATTGCTAAGTTGTTGTGGGTTAAAGGGGTGCCTACTAAGGTATCATTCATAATGTGGAGGATGTGGAAGTTCAAGCTTCCTCCAGATGAAGAATTGAAGAGAATGGGATATCAATTTCCTTCTAGATGTTGGTGTTGTGCCATGCCTAATGTAGAAACTAGAGAGCATTTATTCTGGATGAGTCTTGTGGCAACAAGTTTGTGGAAATTCTTTGCTCAACCTGCTGGAATCCATTTGGAAAATTGCAACTTGCATCAGGTTTGCTTTAAATGGTGAAAACAATGGCCTAAGCCATGGATTCAAACTGTTTTTCACACTGTTCCATCCTTTATTGTTTGGTCATTATGGAAGAGAAGAAATGCGATTAGACATGGTAAATCTGCCTCATATTCTAGGATAATATATGAAGTTACTAGTAATATTTTCTTCTTTATTAAATTAAGATTTCCATACATCTCTTTGGGAAGTCAAGCATGGCCTGATATTGTGAGTGCTTTAGAGAACTTGCCCAGATTCAAGTATATAAAAATGGGATGGAAGGAACCGTGCAGGAGTTTTAAAGGTCAACACTGATGGTGCTTCTAAGGGTAATCTAGGCCCCAGTTCTATAGCCTTTTTTGTTAGGAATGAAGATAGTGATGTTGTGTATGCATTTGCAAAGCTGATTGGTGAGAACAATAGTATGGTAGTGGAGGTTATGGCCATCAAGGAGGCCATGAAATATTGTGTAGAGAATTCTTTGGGACCTATAATTATTGAAATTGATTCTTTGGTGGTCAAACAGGTGGTAGAGGGTTTGTAGCAACCTCTGTGGTCCATAGATGCTATTGATGATGATGTTCAGAGGTTGAAGCAGTTAGTAGAGTTTCAGTTTCAGTTTCAGCATACCTTGCGTGAAGGGAACAAACTAGCTGATTGTCTTGCTAACCTTGTCTATGAATTGCCTAATGTTTGTGTTACTTCTTATACACAACTACCACCTAAAGCCAAGCAGCTTGTGAATTTTGATAAGCATCATTTTGTGGATTATAGAGCTAAGCCATAGAGGGGATCAGGATGACAAATAGAAATGGCGGAAGTAGGGAAACTGGAGAGGAAAGAGATCTGGAGAATGGCCCTTATGATCAAGACTGTATAGTGGAGATTATAGGGGTTTATTTCACTAATATTCTTTTATTTTTTGCAGGTACAAGAAGGAAGATGCAATATGTGACATTTGTGTTATTTGGTAATTATTAAACAGGAAGTGCAAATACCACAGCTGCATTGAAGATATAAATATTATGTTGCGCAATTGCTACAAGGACCAGCTCTCTCTCTTGTTCTTTCACATGTTCTAGTTCTCATGCTGACCTCACACATGTCTTGGGGAGTTACTCCAACCCTTGATAATGACAAGGTTTAATAGAGGAGAAATGTGGATGATAGTTTGTTGTTGTTTGATCAACACTGGAGGAGCAACGGTGCTCCATCACTGTGGCAAGGGAGGAGCAATGGTGCTCCAATGCTTGAGTCGACTATTTCTATTACATGGGACTCCCGGATCACTATGGCCGACTTTCGTCTTTGTTCGACCAGTCGGTCTCATAGTCAGGCAGGGCCATCCTCGGCCTTCTTCGTTTTTGATGAAAAAAAAAATCTCGATCTCCGAAAGCGTTTTCCTTCCCCCGCCGCACCTCCCTCCCTTCGTCACGGCTCCCTGCGTTGATATTCGAGGAAGTAGCTCTCTTGGTCAACTTGCAAGCATAAGAGCAACACAAGAGTAGTTTCTACATTATTAATAGCTCATAGTTTTAGTAGTTTGCTAGCTAATAAATCATTGTATGTAAAGTACCATGTTTATGTGTTTCCTTTATATTACTTGGTGGTATTAGTGCTAAATGGTGTTCAACCCAAGAATGTGAGGGCAATAGGTAAACAAGGTGCTAATTTCGTTAGAGTTAGCTCGCTTCTAGAATTGCACTTGTTAGGTGCACATCTTATAAAGACAATTTATTTTTTGCTTTTCTATTAATAAAAATGGTCACTAGGTGCAATGCCTAGCTGACTCTTTGTTTTCAAAAAATAAAAAATGCAAAGACAAAATAAATAGGTTTACATTATATTTTACATTTACTGTAATAATGTAGATGAATAGTTAATACTATGTACATGTTCTTTAAACATTATCAGGATTACATAATTTTATTTCTTTGGATGGGTACGTGCGTCAATAGTGTTAATATAGAATAAACATATTGAAAAATTCAGAAACATTTAAGAAAGAGCTTAGTGCTTAACTTTTTATCCAATTAAATACGATTCACCTATCTACATATTGCTTACCTATTCATTTAATTCCTATATTTAAGGCTTAAACTAGAAACCCCATAATTAACTATCATTTACTGCATTAACAAAAATTAAGATATTATGTAGTATCTTTTTTTTTTAGCAAAATATAGCTTAGCGGCTAATTTTATTACTAATAAACAAACAAAAAAATAAATTGAGCTAAGACTAGATAATGCCTAAGTAGTGGTACTATAGCAATATACCCAAGCATTGCATTCACCTCATTGGGTTGAGCATCGTACAATGCTAATACCGCCAATTGAGGCAAATTTAACACTTGGATAGTATGCTTTACATGAGAAATAGTACATAGTAGTTAAGAATTTGATCAAAATTATGAGAAATAATCTTGAAAAGCATCGTTGAATATGTTTCATTGTATCCTTGATGAAGCATCCAAGATTAGAGCCAAAAAATGAAGTGATAGCTCTCACATAGTAGCTCATTGAGGAGCTCGTTGATTAGTTAAAAAATATTCCCGCTCCCTTATATTTCCTCCTGCGTGCGCATAACAGCCCCTCTCTCGCCAAGGGTTCTCTTTGAGGCGAGCAAAAATCTGTTCGCATCTCCCTTACACCCCCAGGTTTGCTTGCTGCCTTAGCTCGTTAAGGCGAGAAACTTGCTGCACCGAAAAAAGCACGCTACATCAGTTCAAAAAAATTGCTTGCTGGGTACGCTCGTGGAGGCGAGCAACTTGCTGCCCATCCTTCTCGAATCCCTCCAACTTCGCTCGCTGGGAATGTTCGTTGAGCAAGCTAATTTTCTGGACGCCACTCCACAAAAAAACTTGTTGCAACGCTACCCAACAACTCATTCCAAACAAGATCCACACAGCCCTATATCTACAAACATGAATAATTTCCATTCCAAAATATTGCACATTTCTATTAAAACCACCATGATCAAGATGAACCTTCACACAACGAATTGGAACAATTAGTGTACCTACCAAAAAGAGAACAAAGTTAGTAGTAAAAGCCTCCATGCTCTCCTCCACATGGATTCGAGCATGAAGAAAAATTCCACCTCCCTTATTTTTATATAATCCTCCTCGGCCTAGTGCGATGTATGGTTCATTACACTTATCCCCATTCACCAACCTCCTTCCCATGCTATCCAATTCATGAAACGAATTAGCCATGGCATCTCCTTGATGAAGAGCCAAGTTCGTATAATTCGCCAATTTATTCCCTTCTCTAAACACATGCATCACAACTACCTCTCTACCCTCCATCAAACTCCAAATCTCCTCCATTATTTGTACAATTTGCCAAGGTACCTCCTAAATTTTTGTCACTACGTTCTTGAGCAACATTGAGTCTGTTTCAATAATAACTTGTGCACAGGAAGTAGAAACCACATACCTCAAAGTCATAAGAATTGCAGTTGCCTCCGCTTGAGTATTTGTGGTCATGAAATCTTCCATCACCCTAGCACGAACATGCACAAGATCACCCCTGTCATCCCGAACACAAAAAGCCCAAGAACTAATACCTGGATTACTTCTAGAAGCACCATCCGTATTAATTTTGATCCACCCCACCTGAGGCGGACTCCACAAACATATGCGTATGATCCCTTAAAACCGCCAACAAGTCCTCACACCTACCAGGCACATACTGAAAGTTTCTCCTGCAAATTCTCAGCAACATGATAATATGCTGAGTGACAAGATACACCAACCTATGAGCTGAGGTCGATCCACCATGCCTCAAATTATTCCTCCGTTTCCACAACTCCCACAAAATAAAGATGGGGATAGCATGGTAAATCAACCTCAGGACCGGGCTACCAGGAGCATCACACCACAAATTTATCACTTGTGTCAAGTGCAACCCATCGAAATGAAGACATGCAGGACCTCCAAAATATTTCCAGACATATCCTGCACAGGCGCATTCAAAAAAACATGGGAAACAGTTTCCACATCAGGGTTTACACAACAATGGCACCTAGAGGAGAATTGAATTCCCCACCTCTTCAGCATATCATCTAAGGGCTGCTTAAATTTCCACAACCTCCATAAAAAAATGACATCTTAAAAAGAATACCTTTAATCCAGATATGCTTGTACAGATCACTTGGCTTCTTCTTTGGCCTCACCAAATCATAAGTTGACCGGACTGAAAAAGTGCCCCGAGGCTCCAGCATCCAAAAAGGCATGTCTCTCTGGTCAGGACAAATAGGAGGCTTGACATTATAAATCACGTGCTCAGCAATGTCTTCACGCAATAGCTCTCTGAGGCGCTGCTCCAGACGTACTCCATCCTCAGCAACTTGATAGACACACACCATGGTCTCATCACACGGAAACTCAAGAGGAACTGATTCCTTTTTAATTATTTAGGGACTAGACACAAATTAATTATGTAGTATCTTGATTTGTGGTTAATCCCTAAATAATATCTTGTTTAAATATATTTAATAATTTATAAATAATTAGTAAGTATATGAAAAATAGGTAGAATGGCTAGAGAAAGAAATGGAGTAAAAAGTGGGTTTATGCTTAGAATGTGCGTAGGGTAATTTTTCCAAAATAGATTCACTTCCTTTTATAAGAAGGGAAAATTATGTTGTATGAACAATGCTAGATCAATTTAACAAAAAGTAGTTGTTTTTTTTACATATTTGATGCATATTTTATGCTTGATATTGCATATTATGTGCATAATTTATGCATCCTGACAAGAGCGGCTATTTATGCAATTTCTCCTTTTAAGAATCGATAACTTAATGCATTTCCCCTTTTAACTACGAAAACTGATTCAGCCAAGTCAAATTTCATTTTGAAAAAGGAAATAAGCTCAAGTGCTTAGCTTGCTAGACAAATGAGGAACTAATTAGGGAACAATATAGAAAACAAAACGGCTATACGAATGACATGACATCCCAAAAGATAAAAATTGGACGTTTTCATGTATATTACGCAATATGAATAACAATAGAGGAGAAAGAAAGTGAAGGAGGTTAGCTGAGGGCGATAAGAAGAAAGCTTATACCTCGGAGCTCTTATACCTCTCTCACACTATTGAGTATTGACTAGGATTATTCGCTATTTCGAGATTCCATTTGTATCTTCCTTTCAGTCGTGCCATTCATAAAACAATGCCACGCTACACGTACCATACGAAAAAATTTTTGCCACACACTCCCGTCGCTATTCTAGTGGTTCAATTTACAGCTCGAATAATCACAAGTCAAAAAAAAGTATAAACACATGGCATCTGCTGCTTGTACGTACTAACGTTGCCACCTCCTACCACAGACACATGACTGCTGAGTGATATGTTATGTTTATGACTATATTCGTATTGCCATTTCCTTCTTAAAGCCAAAGAAAGGATAAACCTTGACTTTGGGCTTGTTTTGCTTCTTACTCTTCCAACGCCCTAAATACTAAATAAAATAAAATTATCAAATAGACCCTCAAACTTTATAAGGGAGTACTTGAAAGTTGAAATATGTCAATCAAAGTGTTTAAGATTGAGCTTTTCCTTGGCTGAGATTTCTGTCATTTCAATCGACCCTCAACGCTTGAGTTTTTCTCTTAAGAATAAAGAATAAATAGGTCCGGAACTACTACTTAACATTTCCAATAACAAAGAATAAAATTAGACATTGTTTAAAAGTCATATCGCGGTTCTTGTTTTATGGGGTTTCGTTCGGAAAAAATGAGAATATTAAAATCAAAAAGCATTGTACTTATTGTTAGATAATTGGTGTAGTATTTCAAAACATCCAAGACAAATGGCAAAGATTGTCACAAGTGTATTGCCTTGCATGCCAAATGTTTTTATTTTGTGACATGTGTCATGAGCACTTGGTTTTCTTCTAAAACCACTGGAGTAGCACATAGTTTACTTAATACCATTTGACAAGTGGCTTGGACAATGTAAAAGTGGCAATTTGGCTTTGCAAAGTGGCATCCGTAGGAGAGGTCTTCCCATGCAAATCATTGGTATAACTAAAAGTCTTTTCTTCTTTCTATTCCAGCATCAATGTTCCAAATATTCCCTTTAGCTATTTTTACCTTTAGCCTCTATTTTATTTTATAGCCACAAATACTAGCCTACTCACATTTCCCTTTGGTCCTCTCCACCTTAGACTGGCTAAGTACGTTATATAATTTTGCCGATTCCTGATCCCTCTATAAGGCTCGTTTTATCCTGGGAAAATATTTCAGGCTGCTGGAATAGTTTCTTAGGACAGTGCCTAGCACGACTCAGAGCACCCTATTTACACAGAGACAATATAACAATATCCTTTTATTGTTTTAAAATTCAAAAATAATTTCGTTATACATCGTATTATCATTATTGTTGTTATTATCAGTATTATTGTTGTTGTTTTCCCCAATTTTTCCTAAAATCTAAGAAAGTATGGCAAGAAATAATACAGGAAAAAGTGTTGCTGATATTATCAATGTCGGTGCTGCCCACTATACTCCTGGTGCGGTCGTTCATTCATATGAGCGTAGTTATAGTAGAGACAATACGAGGTATGTTAATAAGTCTCGAGGTTACAAGCACTATAACCCCAATTATAAGAAAGAGAAAGGCTATAATTCTAATTGTGATAGAGCAGGTTATTATGTCCGGAAAAATATAATAATGGCAAGAAATGACAAAGAAAATAAAAATCTTCCCAAAGCTAATTTAGCTGAAGGAGAAGAAATTATTGCGGCTGTCATTTCTCAAGTGAACATTGTAGGCACTTTGAAAAAATGGGTGGTAGACTCTGGGGCTACTCGGCACATATGTGAAAATCGAGAAGCATTTACCTCCTATACTAATATAGGGGAAGATAATGAAGTTATCTACCTTGGAGACTCAGGAACAGTTAAAGCTATGGGTAAGGGTAAAGTGCTCCTGAGACTCACTTCAGGAAAAACTTTAGCCCTTGTGGATGTGCTACATGTTCTTGATATTAGGACAAACCTGATTTCTGTAGCCTTATTATTAAAAGCCGGGGTTAAAGTGACAGTTGAATCTGATAAGATTCTAATGACCAAAAATAATATTTTGGTCGGAAAGGGCTATTGTAACCAAGGGCTTTTTGAACTGGATATTTCTAATACTATACACGAATATAAATCTACGTCTGCTTATATGGTTGAGTCTATTTCTTTGTGGCATGTTAGACTAAGACATGTTAATGTATCATATATACAGAAAATGCATACAATGGGTTTAATATCTGGTAGACTCAAATAAAATTGATAAATGTGAAATATGTGCTGAAGTTAAAATTACTAAAAAGTCGTGTTTTCCTGTAAATAGAGAGACTGAATTATTATCTTTGATCCACACTGATTTGGGTGATTTAAAACAGACCATGACTAGAGGTGGTAAACGATATTATGTGACCTTTATTGATGATTTTTCTAGATATACTAAGTTATATTTGCTTAGAAATAAAGATGATGCATTTGATGCTTTTATTTCTTATAAATCTGAGGTTGAAAATCAACTTAGTAGAAAAATCAAAAGAATTAGATCTGATAGAGGAGATGAATATTTGGCCTTAAATGATTTTTGTGAAAAAGAAGGAATTATTCATGAAATAACTCCATATTCACCCGAGTCTAATGGAGTTGCTAAAAGGAAAAATGGAACACTGAAAGAAATGATGAACTCCATGTTAATTAGTGCTAACGCACCTGATAATTTATGGGGTGAAGCAATTTTATCTGCTTGTCACTTACAAAATAGAATATCCCATAAAAGAACCGGCAAAACTCCCTATGAATTGTGGAAATGTTATAAACATAACCTGAAGTATTTAAAAGTATGGGGGTGTCTTGCCAATGTTCTATTGCCTGAACCTAAAAAGAGAAAGATAGGTTCTAAAACTGCTGATTGCATGTTTATTGGATATGTTGAACATAGTGCTGCATATAGATTTCTTGTTTTAAAAAGTGATGTGCTTGATTGTAACACCATTATTGAGACAAAGAATGCTGAGTTCTTTGAACATATTTTTCCACTGTCTGATAAAGTTTCTCATGCACCTATTGAAAGAACAAAGAGAGTACCTCTGTTGAGGAACTGAGAAGGAGCAAAAAAGGGCTAGAAAAGAATATTTTTCTTATGGAAATAATTTTTAAACTTTTATTGTAAAAAATGAACCATTAAATTATTTTGAAGCTATTTCTTCCTCTGAAGCTGAATTTTTAAAAGAAGCAATTAAAGCTGAAATTGAGTCTATTATGAAAAATAATATATGGGTTTTAACAGATTTACCTCCTGGTGCAAAGCCTATTGGTTGTAAATGGATTTTCAAAATGAAATTTAATCCTAATAGATCTATAGAAAAATATAAAGCTCGTTTAATAGCAAAAGGATATTCTCAGAAACGAAATATTGACTATTTTGATACATTTGCACCAGTGACTAGAATTTCTTCTATTCAACTTTTAATTGCCTTAGCCTCAGTTTACAAACTTTTTATTCATCAAATGGATGTTAAGACGGCGTTTTAAATGGTTATTTAGAAGAAGAAATTTATATGGTTCAGCCTGAGGGATGTATTGTTCCTGGGCAAGAAAATAAAGCTTGTAAATTAATTAAATCTCTTTATTGCCTAAAGCAAGCTCCTAAACAATGGCATGAGAAATTTGATCAAGTCTTATTGAGAGACGTATTTTCTTCTGTTGAAGTGGATAAATGTATTTATACTAAAGTATTAAATGGTGATTTTGTGATAATTTGTTTATATGTTGATGACATGCTTATATTTGGTACAAGTTTAAATATTATGCAAACTACCAAACTGTTTTTGTCATCTAACTTTGATATGAAAGATCTGGGTGATGTGAGTATGATATTGGGAGTTAAAGTCATAAGAAGCGATGATGGTATTGTATTGTCACAAGAACATTATGTTGAGACACTTCTTAAGAAGTTTGATTGTTTTGATGTGACACCTGTGGCCACTCCTTATGATGCTCGCTCTCAATTGAAAAAGAATTAAGGTGACCCAGTTGCTCGGTCTAAATATGCTCAGATTATTGGGAGTCTGATGCATTTAATGAATTTTACAAGGCCTGATATAGACTATGTTGTGTGTAGACTGAGTGGATATACTCATAATCCCAATAAAGAGCATTGGTCTGCATAGTAATACTGATGAAATATTTGAGAGGAACCATAAATTATGGTATTCTGTATAGTGGATTTCCCGTTGTATTAGAAGGATACAGTGATGCTAACTGGATCTGCGATTCAGATGTTACAAAATCCATTAGTGGCTACGTATTCACCATTGGTGGTGGTTCAATAGCATGGAGATCAGCCAAGCAAACTGTAATAGCTAAATCTACTATGGAAACAGAGTTCATAGCTTTGGAATTAGCTGGTTCTGAGGCTGAGTGGCTAAGAAACTTCTTAGCTGATATCCTTTTAACAAAGGATATGTTGCCTCCTGTGTCTATCCATTGTGATAGTAAAGCGGCAATTGATGTTGCCAAGAATAAATCCTATAATGGAAAACGCAGACACATTCGTCTGAGACACAAGGTTGTAAAGCAGTTGCTGAGAGATGGAATAATTTTCATTGATTATGTGAAGTCAGAAGTGAATTTGGCTGATCCTCTGACTAAACCTTTGGGAAGAAAATTAATTCTTCAAACCTCAAAAGAGATGGGGTTAAGGCTAACGTGATTGTCAATAGAGATGGTAGCCCAACCTATGTGATTGGAGATCCCATGAAGTAGTTTCATATAGGTAATAACAAGTCGATATTGACATTGAAGCACTTAGATGAAAGTGCTTAACTGCTACTATTCGGAGGGTTGAGTTTTAACTCTTAATGAATTCATAGTCCTTTTGGATGGTGTATTTAAAGCAGTGTACACTTGATGAATTCACCTATACGAGAGTAGGAGTGGAGCCGCTCCTTTGAGATTCTAGCTAAGTCTCTAGAACTCTCATGAATACCAGGCACGCGCACGGCCTATTCGCGCAAAACTGCGTTGAACAGCAAAATTGTGGTTCTGAATGTGACTGGTAAGGCCTCTGACTTACAAAAAGAATTATTGGTTCATAGAAATATTATATTTTACCAGTAATTCCGTGGGACAAGTTTTATCGGTCTAAGTTTGGTTCATAATCCAGAAGATACCAAACCTATTGCATTTGGACCGTGTAAATCCAGCAAGTCTTACCCTCTATACTTACCCATCATTCTGTACCGCTTCATTCTTCAAATCTTTTGAAATATGTGGGGAACTGTTAGATAATTGGTGTAGTATTTCAAAAGATCCAAGACAAATGACAAAGATTATCATAAGTGTTTTGCCTTGCATGCCAAATGTTTTCATTTTGTGACATGTGTCATGACCACATGATTTTCTTTTAAAACCACTGGAGTAGCACATAGTTTTCTTAATACCATTTGACAAGTGGCTTGGACAATGTAAAAGTGGCAATTTGGCTTTGCAAAGTGGCATTCGTAGGAGAGGTCTTCCCATGCAAAGATGGCTATATATAGCCTTCATTCATCAATATCAAGAAAAGCAACAATCATTACCAATCATTGGTATAACTAAAAGTCTTTTCTTCTTTCTATTCCAGCATCAACGTTCCAAATATTCCCTTTAGCTATTTTTACCTTTAGCCTCTATTTTATTGTATAGCCACAAATACTAGCCTACTCACATTTCCCTTTGGTCCTCTCCACCTTAGACTTGCTAAGTACGTTATATAATTTTGCCAATTCCTGATCCCTCTATAATAATAGAAGAAGACTCATTTTATCCTAGGAAAACATTTCAGGCTGCTGGAATAGTTTCTTAGGACAGTGCCTAGCACGACTCAGAGCACCATATTTACACAGAGACGATATAACAATATCCTTTTATTATTTTAGAATTCAACAATAATTTCGTTATACATCGTATTATCATTATTGTTGTTATTATCAGTATTATTATTGTTGTTTTCCCCAATTGTTCCTGCACTTATCTACGTTAACTAAAGTTTGAATAAGCACGAAATTTAAGAAATATATAATGACACTTTTTTAAACTTAGGATTATGGCCGATGTCACATTATAATATTTATGCGACCAAATATAAACTTTTCATTAAAAATAAAATGGAAAGTTTGAGATTATATATTTTTTTAAATTAAAGAGTGATAGTATTTTTTTAGAAATAGACAAAAAGTTACTAGATAGAGGAGAATTAATTTACTTTTTGACTTGCAAAATTTTGACATTCACAATGGTAAGAGACCACTACACAATAGAGAAAATCCAAGGACAGCCAGAATGACAATCTACCACATCTATGGCAATTTTTGCGAAATTAACATATATGTGTGTATATGATGTAATGTGGATAAAGCTCTCATCCATATGAGAAGACATGTATACGCTCAAACGAGTAACCTTTTTTGGTGAATAATACATAAGTCTATTTATGTCATTTATACATGCTTAAATGAAACGACTTTAAGTTGTCATTTCGGGAGTTAAGACTCCGATTGGCGTGTCAATAATTTTAAAAACATCATAAGGTCCATTAGGAATTGTATGTAATTTTTGTTAGCGATAAATCTTAAAAAGATATTATTGAGCTCGATTTTGGCAAATGAGCTCCGATTCAGAATTCGAAAGCGCTATTAGGTTCGTATGGTCATTTGGGAGATGTGTGAATTTTTGAAGTGAATTTCGAGGTTGTTCGGTTGATTTCGGCTAAAGTTTTAAAAATTAAGAATTTGATCTTTTTCCGTTAAATTTGCATCTTCAGTTTTTGCGATCCGATTCGAGATCCGTCTCAGCGAGTACGTCATATAATTTTGTATAACTTTTAAGATAATTTTGAGTTTTGTAGGGTTCCATTTTAATTGTCAGCATCGTAGTAAGTTTTCAAAAAAAAAAAAAACGAAATGAAATGTCAAAATCGGTTAGTTGCTAAGGATTATAAGTATCTATTCGGAAGATAGATGCGAACAGAAACAACCAAAAGTAGAGTCAAAACATAAAGAGAGATGGAAAAAGGTAAAGGAGAAGGCGAAGGAGAAAAAAAGTAGGATTTTTACCCCGAAACCTCCACGTAATGATGTTAATTCATTACTTTAGTTTATTACATGATGCGATCCGGATTAGTACCTGAAGCCATGGAGGGTTCAGTCTCAACATCCGGAGCTTGGAATGCTTTAAGAGGGCGTGGAAGCCATGAATCAAGTCAAAGGATTGGGTAAACAAGCAACTGAGAGCTCACTGAAATCTGTGTCTACACGATCGCGAGGAAATAGGTGCGATAGCGCAGAAGAAACCCACTCCAGTACGCGATCGGGAGATGCTGGACACTATCGTGAAGAAGCTTTAGCTCATAAGGCGCGATCACGACTCCCAAGGCGCGATCGCGACTCCCAAGGCGCGATCGCGACTTCTAAAGCACGATCGCGATGAAGGACGTCCTGACAGCTTGTCAGAATCAGCATTAGGGGCTTCTTAGTCCATTTATCCTTTTAATTAACTAGCTACTATAAATAGCCTAATTCTAGGGTTTATTCAGGAGTTAGATATTTTGGATGATTGAGAATACTCTTGTGAAAGTGTGTTTATGGGTTTAATCTCTTTTTCTCTTCTTGGATCTCTCTTGTGTGAAAGATCCATTGCTTGAGTTCAAGTTTCTTCCCCTTCAGACATTGGTCTTTGATTGTATTCGTCTAGATTAGGGTAATACAATTTATTGTAGTATTAAAATTTACTTACAATTTTGGGATTGATTCCTTTATTTCTTCTATCCATTTCCTTATTCCCTTCTATCCCTTTTCTTTATGTAGTTGATTTATTCGTTTTGTTGATCGTTTCCTATTCTTGGCGTCTAGGATCATATCATTTGGTATCAGAGCTCGGATCGGTGTTTGTTTCCACAAACACTATCTAGGATTTAATTATCAAAATCTCAAAAATTACAAAAAAAAATAAAAAAATTTCAAAAATCTAAAATTTGAGTAATAGATTTAGGGTTGCTTTGAATGAAATCTTTGTTACCAATTGTTGCTTAGTGATTCTAGACGCTGATTCTCGAAGGAATTGAACAACAAACAACATTTGTGGTGTTAATTTGAAGAATCAAAATCTAGGGTTCTTCAACAAAAATTTGGGGCTTTTGCATTTTGGATGCTGTTTTTTAAGAATTGATCATTGGGATTTTTTCATGGACTTACAAGGAGCTTATATCTCAAATTTGAAGCAAAAATAAGTTGTTTTGTGAAGATTCAAAGTGAAGAAAATTTCTAAAAATTCGGGCTTCAAGTTCTGCATCAGACCCAAAATTTGCTCTTCGCAATCGCGCGAGAAGTGTCGCGATCGCCCAAGCTTGTGGAATTATTGTTCTTCGTGATCGCACGGCGATAGCGCAGGCTTGTTGAAATTTTATTCTTCGCAATCGCTCGCCGACAGCGCAGGGTTATTGACTTACTCTTCGCGATAGCGCCTGATATCACGCGATAGCGCTGAACAAAAAAATCAGTCACCTTACAGATTGTTCGGAACAGCCTCTAGACAGTTTCAAATCACCCAAGCCCCTTTCATATCATCAAATACATTAAGTTTCTAGATCATAAACAAAATTTCATCCAAATCCAAATTCATTTCGTGCCAATTCGATTCGTGCTTTTCTCTTTTTAGTTTCATTTCATGTTTTATTTGTTCCTAGTCCGTTTGTGTGTCTTTGTCCATTTCTTTGGTGTCTTATAAACTCCACTCCGAACCGAAGCATGGATACTTATCTTGAGAATTTGAGGTTATAAAACATTGAAGAGATTAAGGGAACCCTTGAGTGGAAAAAGGCTTGAGTGGTGAGAACATTAGAGTGTGGTCACAAAAGCCATTGACTTTGAGTGTATACACGAGTAGAAAGAAAATTGAGTGATCATGTATCGAGTGATACACGTGAGGGAGTGAATTTGTGAGGTCCTTTGCTTTTCATTATTGCAAATATGTCCTCGGATGATGATTGTGGAGGTTATGACTCCTATGGAGATGATGGGGTTGTTACGATGATTGTGGAGACTATGGTTCCTATGATGATGGTGGGAGTTACTATAATCATTCGGGGAACTATGGCTCTTATGGAGATGAAGCGAGTCACTATGGTGATCATGAAGCTCGTGGAGACTATGAGGCTTATGAGGATGAATGATAAGGATCAAAATAAACACAATAAAAAGATAGGAGAGCGAGACCCTTCTCGAACTCCTACAATAACCACGGAGAACTCGTTCTGTGATACCCTCGTATCGGCGTCTAGAAGGACCTACAACTATGCAACTACCCTCGAGACGACAAAGGACTCACAAGTAGAATGATCAGGGGGTTGGGGTTCAACTAGAATCCACTAGTTAGACTCAAAAACCATCTCAAAGGTTTTCATTCAAAGAGACTCTTCTCTTGAACATTGGTCATTCAATCATTCATCCAAGCTAACTTCGTAAAATGCATAGCTAATGGAGTGTTTATAGGCCTCATCTAGACATTAATGAAAGGCCTAAAGTACTCTTAAGTAGATTCTAAAGTCATAATCCACGTAGGGCTATAATAGGAATCACATAGGATAAAAACTAGAAATCCCGCAAACTTCTCAGCAACTAGGCGCTCCGCCTAGTGTAGTAGGCCCCAAGTAGCCTACTATGCAGTAGGTGCCCCAAGTAGGCCCTCAACCCCTTTAGTAGGCGGCCAAAGATCCTGAGGCTAAAAACCAAGTGGGCGGTCCGCCTCTTCCTGGAAGGCCTTGAAACGCTTCGAAATGGATCTCGAATGCTCCTCGTTCCATGGCGTTCCAATGCATAAGCTCTTCCTTGGCCTTGGATGGTGCTTTTGGATGATTACTTGACTTGCCCCGCATCATCCTCCCCTTCTTGAGAAGATTTCGTCCTTGAAATCAAGGCTTGGTCTTTCATGGCTTCTTCAACTCCTCGGGGTGGCCAAGAATCTCCTCCTTGTTTTCTCTTGATCGTCACTTTGTCATAGGCATCTTCCAAGATCTTCCTCGCCTTAGCATGGAGCTTAGAACATACAAGCAACGACAAGCAAACACAAGCAACTTCCTACATTGAAAGTAGGTTAGTGCAAGAAGTGTGGAAAGCACACTCTTGTCATATAACCAAGCATCTATGAGAAGTATAAATATCAAGTATCCAAAGAGAAAAACAAGCACTTGGTTAAAGATCAACATGCACTTAACATAACAATGAGAAAATAGGTCATGGGGACATGGGAAATGCAAGATAAAGCTATCAAAATCCTCTTGAACCTTAAGCTCAAGATCAACACACCAATCTATCTTCGAGGTGTGATCAACATGTGGGGTGGAGTGGAGTGCATCAAATAGCCCAACCTACAAGTAGGATCAACCACTCCACTCCCCTTCTTTAGAGCATACTTACCCACACCAAGGGATTCCTCTTCCCCTCCCATTTCATCACCTAAGCAACCCTTCTCAAAAGATAAGCTCTCAAGGAAGGCACTAATGATGGATTCTTCTTAATCATAACCCCAACAAGCAATCGTAGGGTCAGTCAAAGAACCATTCACCTCACCCAAATTCTCAAGCAATGGGTTGCCTAAGGAATCACACCATGGAGGTTCCATTCTACTATTCACCCTAGTCCGATACAAGTCATTACCACTAATGAGGATGCCTTCAAATAATGGATTGGTAAAAATATGCATCTCACAATCATGATCAAGCATAGACAAGTTATCAAGACTAAGTTCACTCGAGGAGTCATCATAGACATCCTTGTCCAAATCATGCAATTTGGACTCCTCAAGGTCAATTCCATCTTTACTACAACACATTGGTCCACCAAATAGAAGCATATCAATAAGGGAATGATCAACTATCTCATCTTCCCCTTTGTCAAAGGTTGGTGGTGTGTTATAGCAAAGGTCACAATCAATGTCAACTACCAAATCTACACTAGGGAGGGGTTTTATGAACAATGAGCTTACTTCATGATGTGGCGTAGCATCCCTCCCAACTAGTGTTTCACAAGCACACTCAAGTTGACAACTAGACTCTTCATTAGTGGTATACTCACTAGATGCATCAAAAACACCAACTAGTGTTGAGTCATCACAAGACAAATAGCTAGTAGGCTCATGAAAAGGTGAAGTAACACTTATATCTGTAGTACTTCCTTGATCACTCAGAAGGCTTGAAGTATCATATGCAACTCCTCCTTCATGAAGCTCACATTGAGAACTTTCCTCCTCTTGTCTTTTCTTCCAAGCACATGGTTGAGGCTCCAATGGCTTGTCTTCAATTGTACTTACACAAGAACTTACACAAGAAAAAGTAGAAGATGAAGAAGGGTTAGAATTAGAACAATGGGTGCTCTCACTCTCAAATTTTCCTTCCTCACCTCTCATCTCTCTCAATTTTACCTCATGGTCAAGTATAGTTTGTGGTGACAATCCACTCACATCACTCCTCAATTCCTCTCCTTTTTCCTCTCTTGGATTGTCACCGGCCACTCCCTCACTTCTCTCCATCTTTTCTCTATCATTTGAAGTGGACTGACTCTCATTATTATCATGCAATGGCAAGACAACAAAGTTGTTTGCTTCAGGTTCAAGTACAATGGGTGATTTTGCCTTAGCCACTTCCCTCAACTCCTTCATTCGCTTGTAGAGTTCCCTTACTTGCCTTGGAGTCAAATGTCTAAGAACATACTTCTTTCTATCTTGCTTGACCGTATAAGAATTGGTCCGACCATCATGTTCTACACACCTATCATATTGCCATGGTCTCCCAAACAAAAGATGGCAAGCTTGCATCGTGGCGACATCAAACATGATTTTGTCCCTATAGTTTCCAATTCTAAATTCGATCAATACTTGCTCCACCACTTGCAACTCACCACACTCACTTAACCATTGTAAAAGGTATGGGTTTGGATGCTTTAGAATGGTTAATTTCAATTGGGAAAGCAAGGTTTGTCTCACTATGTTGACACAACTTCCCGAATCAAATAATCATGGAACAAACGAGACCCATGACTCGGCATTTAGCTTGGAAGAGATTCTGCCTTTGCAAAGTCTCACTATCCTCCACAAATACGGCACCTAAACTCCTCCTCACAACTAGGGAAACATGAGGATTATGCTCCTCAACTGTATCCTCCTCCACGTAATCCATAGGTAAAACATTTTGGATGGTTCTTGGAAGTGGAGTATTCCTTTGTGCCCACTCGTTGGGGATTTCCCAATACTTGTTCATTTTTTCCACGGTCTTCCTTTACCCGTTGTTGACTAGGAAATTCAACAACTCGTTGCGGGGTAAAGGTTGATCCTCTTGGGCCTCCTCCGGCTTCAACTTGGACCTTCGGGGTCCCTTTCTCAACTCGGGCACTTGAGGTCCCGTTCTCAACTTGGGCCCTTGAGGTCCTTCTTTCAAGAGCTTCAATCCTTAGGCTCATACTATCCAATTTTGCTAAGATAGTAGCCAAGGTACTCTTCATGAAACCATCACCCTCATTGGCCATTGTACCTACAAAATGAACAACTCGTTAGTGAAAACACCTCACACACCCCCTCACGTGTTTAGCACTCGGGTCACTCGTTTAGTGGCGGTGGATATTTCACTCAAGTTTGAGTGTAGAAGCTTCACGTAGTTGATCAATGAACCACAACTCAATCACTCAATTCACAAGCCCTATGCTCTCCGGGGTGAGTGGAGTTAATGGGACTCGATTCGACGATAAGAACTTTCAAGTGAGGTCTTGAGCCAAATGATACTACGTGTCTTCTTTGAATTCTTTTCTCCTTTCTAAGGCACGATAATCCTAAAAGTTCGAAGCAATTAGTACTAATCAAGCAGGATTATACTCTAATAGTACTAATTAGAAGCAATGCAAACAACAAAACAAGAGAACCTAGAAGAAACTACCCAAAACCAACCTCCAGACAAGTAGGCGCCCCACTGTTTTCAGTAGGTGGTCCGCCCCTTTTGCTGCAGTGGGCGGTCTGCCTCCTCACTTGGTGCCCCGCCTACCAAAAATCCAGAGAGTTGACAAAAAGGAGGCGGTCCGCCCCTTGGACTAGGCCGCCTACTGTAAATTCCAGCAACTTTCAACTTCGTTTTTCTTGCCTTTGCCACCCAAAAATCCAACAAATCTCACGTTGTTTTGGCAATCCGAAGGAACCCAAATGTGTTTTCAACCACAAAGACCAAACCCCAATGATTTTTAGCTAACCCCAATTAATAAAAATCAAATCACCATGTTCATCATCTTCATAACTAGGGTTTCAAATTTTCAAATTTTTCAAAGGGTTTCAAATCTTTAAATCATGGAATACAACTGCAAATCATGTGCTATAGGTACCAAAATAATGGGTTTTCAATAAGGAACAAACCCCAATAACAATCACAACAAGGATCAATCCAACGAACAAGATAGGCCAAATTTTTGGTATTTTCAACTTTTTCTATTTTTTTTTTTTTTTTGTGATTTTCTTCTTTCAATAATAACAACAAGAAAACTAAAGATAGAAATCGACCTAGGCATGAAGAATCAAGGGTCTGGGATTTGTAGAAACAAAAGCCGAGCCTTGCTCTGATACCAAGATGATAAGGATCAAAATAAACACGATAAAAAGATAGGAGAGCGAGACACTTCTCGAACTCCCTGCAAGGTAACCACGGAAAACTTGTTTCGTGATACCCTCGTATCGGCATCTAGAAGGACCTACAACTGTGCAACTACCCTCTAGACGATAAAGGACTCGCAAGTAGAATGATCGGGGGTTTGGGGTTCAACTAGAATCCACTAGTTAGACTCAAACCATCTCAAAGGTTTTCATTCAAAGAGACTCTTCTCTTGAACATTGTTCATTCAATCATTCATCCAAGATAACTTCGTAAAATGCAAAGGTAATGGAGTATTTATAGGCCTCATCTAGACATTAATGAAAGGCCTAAAGTACCCTTAAGTAGATTCTAAAGTCATAAGCCACGTGGGGCTATAATAGGACTTACATAGGATAAAAACTAGAAATCCCGCAAGCTTCTCAGCAACTAGGTGCCCTGCCTACTATGTAGTAGGCGCCTCGCCTACTATGCAGTAGGCTCCCCAAGTAGGCCCTCCGCCCCTTTAGTAGGCGGACAGAGATCCTGAGGCTAAACACCAAGTGGGCTGTCCGCCCCTTCCTGAAAGGCCTTGAAACGCTTCGAAATGGATCCCAAATGTTCCTCGTTGCATGGTGTTCCAATGCATAAGCGCTTCCTTAGCCTTGGATGGTGCTTTTGGATGATTACTCGACTTGCCCCGCATCAATGAATGTGACGATAGAAACTCCTATGCTTCTAGTCTTATGATGATAGTGACGCTTCAAGGTACAATGTTCCTACTTACTCATCTTGTGATGATCTTGAAATGTAGATAGTGGCATAGAGAGAATTGATGATGCTTCCTATTATAGAGATTGTTCATTTGCATGCCCTCTTTGTGTTCCTAAAAATAAACAAGAGAGTAGTAGTGATCTTTCTATTGGTTTGAGAAGAAGTGGTAATTACTCCATGAGAAAAAGAGTCTAAATCTTCTAATTGTGCTAAAAGGTTTAATGTCTCTAATTCTTATGTGAAAGGCAACTTGATGCCTAGAGTGAGAAAAGGTGCTACATGTACTACAAGTGATTTGTCTTGGACTAACAATGCTTTGAGAACTATGTTTAAATGGAATCATTTTGTAGACAACCATGAGTGTGATAAAGTTTGTGTGGAGAAATTTTTGGAAGAAAGAAAAAACTTCTTCCATACAATTTGTATGGTTGGAGAGCGCGCTTGTGCTATGATCATTGATTATAAGAGTCGTACTAATGTTGCAAGTGTTTCTTTGGTTGAGCAAGTAAAGTTGGAAACTTGTAGTCATCCCTTGCCCTATAGGTGGTCTTGGTTGAATGGAAATGGGTTTGTGGTCATTTCACAACAAGTGTGGGTAAAATTCAAAATTGGCATTTATCATGATAATGTACTATGTGATTTGATGCCCATAAAAGGTTGTCACTTGTTGTTGGGAAAACCATGGAAGCTTGCTAGAGATGCCAAGTATAGTGAGAAGTTGGGAAAGCATGCTCTCCCTTTACGGGACCAAAAGTTTATTCTTAATGTCACTCCTTCAATGAAAGTCAAAGAATTTTATTTGAGAATGCTAGAAGTTGCAAGAAAGAAAAAGGCAAAAGGAGCGAGGCAAAGGTTCGATGAAGGTTCTCAAGGAGAAAAATTGAAAGTTGAGGTCAAGAATACCCCTACTCTTTCCAAAGGGATTCTTGGCACATGTCCTAATCCAAATTAACTTGAGCTAGAAAAGATTGAGAGGAGTAAGTGAGTGACAAGTGACCATTCAAGAGAAGAAAAAGGAGAGCTTGAAGTGAGTGAGTTGTCACAAAAAAAGAGAGAAGAGCTTGAAAATAAAATGAGAGAAAAGAAAGAGGGAAAACAAAAGAGTGAGGGTGAAGATTTTCCTTATTCTAACAATTTAGACCTTTCTTCTTTCCCTAGTTGTCTTGTGCATTTTGAAGGTACCTTTGGAGATGCAACATTGGGGAATCCTTCCTTGGAAGTGGTTCTATGCTTGGAAGAAAAAGAGGAGACCAAGGTGAAGCCCCAAATGAACAATCGAGCTTACATTTGAAAAGTCAAGGCAAAGAAGAATCTTTAGATGTCCTACAAGGTAAAAAAGCTAACTGTAACTCTTGCAATTCATTAGGTGAGTTGTGAGCATGTACTAGTCGAGCACACTTGTGAAAGGAATATTGATGGTTTTTGTGTGTGCAAATTGTTCCATACTAGTGATGTGCAAATGGGTGAGGTTGACAAAATGATTTTTGGTTTGACACTCCACCTTTGTTTGATAAATGTGAAAATGAAATGCTTGATCTTGATGTGATAACATCTAATAGAATTCTTGATTATGGTGGTGGTTTGTGTCAAGTTGAAAGTGGTGATGGAATGGAAAGTATGCACTTGCTTGAGAAAAGTGAAATAGTTGATGAATTGTCTTTGGATGATATTGAATTTTCTTCCTTTGTGATTAACATTGACGAATCTTGTTATGAGTTTTTAAGTGAGTGTGCACTTGAAAGAGAACTTGAATATGAGGGTACATTTGATGACGTTTCTTTGAGTTATATCTTTATTTTGGACTTGTTTGCACTTGCTGAAAATGATAAGTCAAAGCTTAAGGAGTGCATAACTTGTGAAAATGACTTTTGTGACTTGCTTGATAATAGTAACTGTGTGGATGTTAGCAAGTGAACTCCCAAAATATTTGTTCAAAGCTTGTCTAATGTTGGGAAGTCCTCCAACAATGAAGAGCGCTCCTTAAAGAAGGAGGGAGAAACTAGTGATAGTGGTGGTAAATTGATAGATGCTAGCTTTAGTGTCAATTTCTTCACTAACTCTATTCCTAGTTTTGAGCATACATTTAAAGTGGAATTTGCTAGAACCTCCAATGTTAAGACTGATAAATTGTCAATGGAGGCTTGGCATGAGTTGAATGAACCTAAAAATGAAGATTATTTTGCGAATGAGCTTTCTTATTGTTGCTTTTATAGCCAAGTTTTTGATGTTGGAATTGGAAAAATGTACTTTATGGTTGATTTTGATACTTGGCTATATCATAAGAGTGTGCACTTTGAGTATGAGTGTGTGAATTTTGTTCCATCCTCTTTGTTGTGTGGTGCTTGGAAAGTTATTGAGTTGGTACTTATTCGCGTCATGGTTTTGCAAGGTACAAATTCGAGGATGAATTCCTTTAAAAAATGAGGGAATTGCGATCCGGATTTGTACCCGAAGCCATGGAGGGTTCACTCTCAACATCCGGAGCTTTGAATGCTTTAAGAGAGCTTGGAAGCCAAGAATCAAGTTAAAGAATTGGTAAAACAAGCAACTGAGAACTTACTGGAATCTGTGTCCACGCGATCGCGAGGCAATAGGTGCGACCGCGCAGAAGAAATCCACTCCAGTACGCGATCGCGAGATGCTGAACGCTATCGAAAAGAAGCTTCAGCTCACAAGGTGCGATCGCGACACCCAAGGTGCGATCGCGAAGGACGTCCTGGCAGCTTGGTAGAATCAGCATTAGGGGCTTCTTAGTCCATTTATCCTTGTAATCAACTAGCTACTATAAATAGCCTAATTCTAGGGTTTATTCAGGAGTTAGAGATTTTAGATGATCGAGAATACTCTTGTGAAAGTGTGTTTATGGGTTTAATCCCTTTTCCTCTTCTTGGATCTCTCTTGGATTCTCTTGTATGAGAGATCCATTGCTTTAGTTCAAGTTTCTTCCCCCCCTGATATTGATCTTTGATTGTATTCGTCTAGATGATGGTATTACAATTTATTGTAGTATTCTAATTTACTTACAATTTTGGGATTGATTCCTTTCTTTCTTCTCTCCATTTCCCTATTCCCTTCTATCCCTTTTCTTTATGTTGTTGATTTTACCGTTTTGTTGATCATTTCCTATTCTTAGCGTCTAGGATCATATCATTGTGTTTGAATATATTTTAACGGCAGAAATTTGGATATTAGACATCGTTCTAATAAGTTAAATTGATAGTTTAAAGTATAATTTGACCCCGATAATGGAATTGATTATATATTCTTACTCAGAGAGTTATGGAAAACCCGTGAATGTAATTTATTCAGGGTTTGGTTATGTGACTTTGAACCCTGTACATAGGCCTGACCTGCGTATCGCGTATGCGAATAGGGAATCAGGTTCCTAACCAGATTGCCCTAAGATGTAAGGAATGAAGCCTTTAGCCTTATTTGATATATTTTTCTGCTTATTGAATAGAGCGGGATCGTTTGGCAGTGAATCCAAAAGATAAAGCGGTTGTTGAGTAGCGCTTTGAAATAAGGTAAGTGATTATATCAATTTCTTTGGTGGCCTTTGGCCTTTTGGATACTATACCACTTGTTTTTTATGTGTGTAGCTCCCGATAGGCGTACTCATTACGCCTTAGCTTTGGATTTACATTGTATATTATATATTATGCCTTCTTCTTGGCATTGCATTGAGCATAGAAAGCATTGCATTCTAGTTATGGGCTGCTATGTCATATAGTGAGTGCAGGAGTATTCCGCTCTTATGTAACATACTGAGTGCAGGAGTATTCTGCCTCAATTTTATATTATCTCGGGTGCAGGAGTATTCTGCCCCAGGAGCAGGAGCATTCCGCTCCACTTGGTTATCAGATTGGATTTCCCCTCGAATGCAGGAGTATTCCTCGTCGGGATGGGATTACGGGCACATGTGATTCTATTGCATCACATTTCATTTCATACCATTGTGTAGCCTTGTTGTACATGACTGTTGCTCTTATTATATGTGCATTGCTTATTTTTTGATTGTTGTCTGGTTTTGTTTTCCTGGCTAGCTTACTTCTCTTTTTGGTTAGTTAGCTATTCCTCACTTATTGAGTCCTTATGACTCACTTTCTATTTGTTCTTTTATTTTCTTTTCGTTCGGCAGATTCTGCTCCAGGACCTAGCCAGCCGCGTTGGGATTGAGGAGTAGTACATTCTCAGCTCTCTACGGTGAGCCAACTTGTTCATTGAGGCCACCAGCTTTAGGTATTATAGTTCTCCATACTATTTCCTCCCTTCGAGAGGTGTATATCTTTTGGACATCTTAGATGTTTGCTATGGAAGCCTCTAAACCTGTATATTCTGGGTAGTTAGTTGTATTATTCAGACAATTTTTATGTATGTCTATCATTGAGAGTTATTTTGTGTTGTTAAGGTTAGGTTCAATTTTACTTTCAAGATATTCTACGCCGTTTATATCGATTCAGTCAATAAGGTTCTCCCGACATGTCTAGAAGAGATGGTCGGATGCCCGCACGGCCAAACTGAGAATTCGGGCCATGTCAGTTGGTATCAGAGCCCGGTTTAGAGTCTTTCCAAATCATGACAGTGTCTAATAGAGTCTCGCTGATCGGGCGGAGGAATTCTTACCTATCTACGGGAGGCTATGGTGGCATTTCGACAGTTTTCTTTCTTTTATCCCCGTCGTGCATGAGTCTTCTTATCTGAAGTTAAATATTTTAATCCTTTTGCAGTAAATGGCGAGAACACGTGTGAATGCCCAGCGAGAGGTGGTGGATCCAGTGGTTACCCCAATGTCTGCTGCTCCGCTAGGTGGCGGTGTTAGCCGCGGTAGAGGTCGTGGTCGAGGTAGAGGTAGAGCTTCCCGGGCCGTGAGGATAGTGGATCGTGTTGATCCTGTTGCAGAGGTTCCGGCAGCGCCAACTCTTGCTAGGTAAGGGGAGCAAGGCTTATTTGTTCCCCCTTCACTTCATGATGCTTTTATGAGATTCTTGGCAACGCAAATGGCCCAAGGACCTCCTATTCCTCAGGCTGTCGTAGATGCTCCTACTCCTCAGGCAGCTCCACAAGTTGTGGTAGATATTGGTGCTCAGGTTCAGGAAGCACCCATTCTAGCTCCACATGTAGCCCCGACAGTTCATGTTCCAGGTGGTTATGTCCCAGAGGCAGTGGGTGTTGTGCATCTGATTGTTCAAGCTGGTCTGCCAGTCCAGGTAGCAGATCAGGTTGATGATCCAGCAAGGCTGCATTATTTTATTCGACTTAATCCTCCGAAATTCTCTGGTCATATATCAGATAAGCTTCAGCCCCGTGAGTTTCTTGATCGATGTCAGCGTATCTTAGAGACCCTCGGATATCTTGAGCAGTATAGAGTTCAGTATACTACCTTCTAGTTTAAGGGTCCAGATTTAGCTTGATGGACTGCACTCCGATCAGCTAGGCAGGGCTTACCTAAGCTGACCTGGAGTGAGTTCTCCCATCGATTCATAGAGAAGTTCCTCTCTCGCAGTCAGCAGGATGAGAAGAGGAGACAGTTTGAGAGGATTGGACAGGGTAAACTGTCAGTCTCAGAGTACGAGCTTTTATTTTCAGAGATGTCCAGCTATGCTCCAGATCTTGTGCAAGAGCCCTCCGAGAGGGTCAGACATTTTATTGATGGACTTTCTCCTCATTTACGGTCCCAAATGGCAAGTGAGACTGAGGCTGGTACTCTATTTGATGTTGTTGTTGATATTGCCAGGAGGTTTGAAGCCTATCATAGATTAGAGATGGAGGAGTTAGAACGGGAGAGTAAGAGATCCCGTGGTTAAGGGCACCCCAGTACCTCGTCTGGAGGTAAGAGTTATCAGCAACAGAGTAGACCACCTGTTAGGCCAGCTCAGCCTCCGGCGCGTGGTTTCCAGAATGCGCCTGCTTCTTCTCAGGGTCAGTTTTTTTTTTTCACCCGCAAGATCAGTCTCAGTTTGATCAGCGTAGATTTGCTCCTGGGTGTTTTCATTATCGTGAGCCAGGGCATCATAAGAGAGATTTCCCTTATCTTCATCAGCAGGGTAGTGGCCGTCATTTCCCTCACCCTCCAGCGCCTATGCAGCAGCAGCCTCAGGGTACCCCTCCAAGGTCTCAGCCAGCTAGAGGTGCACCACCATCCGATAGAGGTCGTAGCCGTGGTTCAGGTGGTCCTTCTAGAGGTGGTTCTCAGGGTGGCCGCTCAGCTCAGCCGCAGAGACAGCTATATGCATTGCCAGCCAGGCAGGATGCTGAAGCATCCCCAGCTGTTGTTACATGTATTCTATCTGTTTGTGGTCGAGATGCATATTCTTTAGTGTATCTAAGATCTATATATTCATATGTATCTCCTCATTTTGCTTCGAGTTTTCATGTTAATTATATGCGTCCCCGTGATGGTGTTTCTACTCCTATCGGAGACATTATTGTTGTAGATTGAGTTTATCCATCTTGTACTATATCCTTTGGGGGTCGTGAGTCCTTGATAGACCTTCTGGTTTTGGATATGGTCGACTTTGATGTTATTATTGGCATGGATTGGTTAGCGTCGCGCTACGCTACTTTGGATTGTCATGTTAAGTCTATTCGGTTATCTCTTGCTAGCTAAGTGCCGGTGGTATGGTAAGGTTATCAATTACCACCTACAGGGCGTGTCATCTCTTTCTCGCAGGCGAGGCAGATGATGAATAAGGGGTGTTCAGCATATCTCACCATAGTTCGAGATACCACTATAGATATTCCATCTCTCGATTCAACCCTATTGTGAGGGAATTCTCTGATATATTTCCAGATAATCTCCAAGGACTTCCTCCCGATCGAGAGATCGAGCTTGGAATTGATATTTTACCAGGGACTCAGCCTATTTTTATCCCTCCTTACCTCATGGCTCCATCAGAAGTGAAGGAGCAAAAGGAGCAGTTGCAGTGTTTGCTTGATAACGGGTTCATTTGGCCGAGTATTTCTCCGTGGGGTGTTGCTCTATTCGTGAAGAAGAAAGATAGGACCATGCGGATGTGTATTGATTATCGACAACTAAATAAGGTCACCATCAAGAACAAGTACCCTTTGCCTCGCATTGATGATTTGTTTGATCAGTTGCAGGGTGCCAAATTCTTTACTAAGATCGATCTGCGATCCGGTTATCATTAGCTGAAGATTCGGGAGTCAGATATCCCGAAGACTACTTTTAAGACTCGTTACGAACATTATGAGTTCTTAGTTATGTCATTTGGGCTGACTAATGCCCTTGCAGCCTTTATGGATCTCATGAACCGGGTATTTAAGTCGTTCCTTGATTCTTTTGTCATTGTCTTCATTAATGACATCCTTATTTATTCTCGTAGCTGCGAGGAGCATGACTATCGTTTGAGGGTGGTTCTTCAGACCCTCCGTGATCATAAGTTTTATGCCAAGTTCTCAAAATGTGAGTTTTGGCTTGATTCTGTTGCATTTTTGGGTCACCTGGTATCCAGTAAGGGTATCAAGGTTGATTCGAAGTAGATTGAAGCAGTGCAGAAGTGGCCTCGTCCTATTACTTCTATGGAGATTCACAACTTCCTTGGATTGGCAGGTTGTTATCGAAGGTTTGTGGAGAATTTTTCGACTATTTCAGCTCTCCCGACTCGCCTGACGCAGAAGGCGGTTCAGTTTCGATGGTCCGACGAGTGTGAGGCGAGTTTCCAGAAGCTTAAGGCCTTATTGACTTCAGCTCCAGTGCTATCCCTTCCTTCTGGCACCAGTGGATTTGTAGTCTATTGTGACACATCTCGTGTAGGCCTTTGTTGTGTTCTTATGCGGCACGGGAAGGAAATTGATTATGCTTCCAGACAGTTGAAGCCGAATGAGAAGAATTATCCGACTCATGATTTAGAGTTGGCAACTGTAGTCTTTGCTCTGAAGATATGGAGGCATTATCTTAATGGCGTGTCTTGTGAGGTGTATACGGATCGTAAGAGTTTGGAGTATCTTTTCTCTCAGAAGGATCTTAATGGCCGGCAACGGAGGTGGCTTGAATTGATTGAAGATTATGATCTCACTATTCGCTATCATCCTGGAAAGGCGAACCTGGTAGCAGATGCTCCGAGCAGAAAGTATATGGGCAGCATGGCTTTTCTTTATGCTTACATGAGACCTTTGGCCCGAGAGTTGTAGTCACTTGGCAACTCTGGCGTGAGATTTCTTCTCCCAGACTCCAGCCAAGTCTTAGCATGTATTGTAGCTCAGTCTTCCTTAATCAGTCATATTAAGGGAAGACAGTTCGAGGATCCTCATCTGTAGGAGTTGCGTGGTCGTGTCCTAAGTCGAGGAGTTCCCTCCTTGTCACGTCCTAAAAAAAATAATTAACTAATCCTGCACTGAGGGTTTATTATTTTAAGGCTCGTGACTGATGTTTAAAAAGGTACGAATTTATTTAGAGAACTCGGAGACGCCACTTGACATAGTTTAAGGTGTGCCAAGTTACCAAAAGGTGCCTTGGAATACCTCTGACTCGTCTAATGGTCTGCGTTAGAGACTCGGGTAAGGTTCTCAGTTGACTCTCGGGAAGGTATTAGGCACCCTCAAGTCCTGTGCCAAGCACAGTTGCTTTATGGTCGCAATTTTAATTTATTAAATATGGTTGTTATCTTTTGCCGTTGATTTGAATTTAAACTTTGATTCAGAAAAATTTAAAAGTGTTATTCTTATCCAACCTCACAGAGGATCGGACGAATTTACACTTTAATTCATAATAGATAAAATATACTATGCATTTCCAACCTCACAAAGGACTGGTCTATTTTAAAAGAGTAAACTTCGAAAAAATAATTAAGAATTGGTTTAACTCAATTTAGTTTTCTTTTTAAGTATTGTTGCTCCCTGTTTTTGTAATTTTTCAGCTAGTAGTTGTGTCCTTAAATGAGGACTGAATGCCTCTATTTATGGCTGAAATTTGAGGCCTAAAGGTGGAGTATGGAGTTATACAAAAGCACAAGTCCACACCCCTACACTTGAGTGTTCTTAGTCCTATTTTTCAACAAAGGTACAACAGCTATAGCCACTGTTTCAGCCCTCTAAACAGCCCCAAAAAGCTAAAAATATACAAGTGGGGTCCTCTAAAAGGACACCCAATACTCATTACACTAACTAGAAGAAACTAGAAACTAAACCAACTAAATCAGCCCCAGACTAACTAAAACTAAACTAGAGAGAAACCAAATTCTAAATCTATCTAATATAATTGAGAACTAACAGTTTCGATGACAAGAACAAGCTAGAATTTAAATAGATCAGGCACCAATTAATTCTCCGTTAATGAGAACAATTAAACATCAGATTACTTGATATCCTTTCTTGAACAAACAAAAAAAACTTTACCATGCTGGACATTCAACTCACACTTACTCAGAATTTCAAGCTTTGGACTAGAACAAACACAACAGGGACAGATTACTACTTATTCATGCTTTGACAGTTAACATAAATCCAAACACGACTTATGAAACAGACAATCTGTATCTTTCAGCTAGTACAACTAAGAATGAAAACAGTAGACAAGCTCTAGCGATTAAAACTTTACATTAGACCGGGAATAAACAGGCTGCTTTCATCCTTTACGATATTACATTACAAAACAGTTTTCATGCTTAACAACAGGCTGATGCTAACACAAAAATAGACTCTAAAACTCTTACCCAAAGTATACACATGCAATGGACACTAAACAGGTCGTTTGTTAACTCAATCGTGTCACTTTTTCAGAGATTAGCAATGCATACGATAGACATACAAACAGTCTTGCTACGCAAAAGCTAAAGAGCAGGCAACAGAGGACTTCCAAAAATAGGAACAATGTGTGTGTATAAGATTGGGAAGCGACAAAAGCTGAAGCAAACTCCCATACTAAATAATGAATCAAATTCCCAAATAATGTGAAAGAAGAAGTAATCATTTATATTGAACTAAACTCAAACTACACTTGAACAATTAGAATGATATCCAAACTAAACATGAATACTAATTAAGGAATGAAACAACAGTAAGAAAGAAACAAAGAAAGAAAAAAAAAAGAATTGCAAGTTTCCTTTTCTAACCAGTCAACAAACCACACACCTAAGCCGCAGAGCCGCTGCCCGAGCTGCGTAACCGCTGTCTCGCTTCGACTCTCGCTACCTCAAACATCACCAATGTCCACTCGACGAAACAAAGATCACATCTTCCTAAAACAAATCACGAACACCAGCAACACCCACGCCGTCGTCGTTGCTACGCCACCACTGCCTCATTACCACTGTTGCGTTTCTAAAATCAGCTGCCTTACTATTGAACCAGCATTACCACTGCCTCCGTTCACTGCCTCCTTACAGACTCGCCATGGTAAATAGCTTTATCAATCCCACGCCATCCCCACATCGCAAGCGGAACAGTCAACCTTCCCCACTGAAACATCCCTGCAAAACCAGCCATCAAAATCATCCTATGAAAACAAAAAACAAACACCATCACCAGTTCTATATGTAACAGCACAGCCTCGCCCTCATTGCTGCGTCGAATTAACCCACACACTGCCTCCTCGCTTTATAAAAAATATCATCACCACAACCCCTGTATCACACCCCCTCAATTTTGAATCAAACAAATAAACCATCATCACAGTCCTAAATCAACTCGCACCACTGCCTCCGTTCAAGGATTGAAATAGCCTCTCCACCCCCAAACAATCATCATTACAGTCAGACATAATAAAATGAGGAAAAAAGAAGAATAAGAAGAAAGAAACAACGAGAAGCAGAAAACAAGAAATAAAGAAAACGGGCAGGGGAGAGATTTTGGGAGATGGGGTGCGAAGGTGAAAGAAAGGAGATAAGGAGATAAAACTTACCCAAGACACGCGAAAACCACTAGAGCTAGGCCATGACCGAAACTTTCTGATAAGAATCAAACGCGGAAAAGTAAAAGGATAAGAACGAGACGTAACTCGATCTCTAATCCCAAGCATCAACGGAGAACTTGTTCCGTTACACCCCGAGAGAAGGACAAGAACACCTACGCTAGGCAACTACCCTCGAGCTAACGTGAGCACGCAAGTAAAATGGTCCGGGGGGGGGGGGGGGGAGGGGGGGAAAGGAAGTCATCTAGATCCGCTAGAGAACAACAAGTCCCATCAAAAGGTTGCATTCAATACCAAAGAGCTATGCTCAAGTTCAATATTCATCAATCATAAACTAAGTTCAAAATAGGCTAAGCATGGCTATTTATAGTGTTTCCCAAGCTTGCACAATGACTAAAATACCCTTACTAATAAGGTTCACAAAATAGGCCACGTAGGGCAAAATGGTAAAAGAAACATAGTCTTCACAGCTGGGAGGGGCGCCTGGGGCTGGGAGGGGCGCCTGGAAAGAGCTGCAGCTGGGCGCCCAAAGCTGGGAGGGGCGCCTGGGTCAGGAGGGGCGCCTGGGTAGGGGCGCCTGGCTGGGCGGCCCGCCTGTGCATTTCAGCACCTCCTGCAGAAAGTTGGCCAGGTGGGGCGCCCAGGCTAGGCGGGGCGCCTGGCTCTGCTGTGCCTCCTTCTTCCTTAGGCGTGAGGCCTAATGAGATTACCCAGAATGGCTTCCACTCGCTGCCTTCTTCTAGGCCTCTTTTTACCAAGTATAAGTGAACTCCTTGGATCTCCTTAGCTTGGCTCCGTGTGAAGGGTCTTGTGGGGGTTTGGTTCTTATCATCCTCCCCTTCTTGAGAAGATTTCGTCCCCGAAATTGAGGCATCATCATCCACGACCTCATCATCACCTACATCCAAAGGAACCAAGTCACAAACATTGAAAGTATTAGAAACTTGATACTTACTTGGCAAGTCGACCACATAGGCATTGTTGTTTATCTTCGAGAGCACTTGGAATGGGCCATCTCTCCGGGGTGCCAACTTCCCTTTCCTAAGGTTTAAAAGCCTCTCTTTCCGGATGTGCACCCACACATAGTCACCCTTCTTGAGTTCCACCTTCTTGCGTCCTTTGTTTTTCTTTGAGGCAACCTTTGCATAAGCCTCCTCCAAATTCTTCTTTGCCTTTGCATGGAGTTCAACCAAAGCCTTGGCTGTAGCTTTACCTTCAAAATTAACAACCATTTCCCTTGGCAAAGGGGTTAGATCAAGGAGAATCAAGGGGTTAAAACCATAAACGCACTCAAAGGGAGTCATGCCAATCATGCTATGAAATGTACGATTATAGGCAAACTCCACATGAGGCAATCCATCAATCCAAGTCCGGCCTTACCTCGGGTTATGGCTCTAAGAAGAGCACCCAAAGTTCAGTTTACCACCTCGGTTTGTCCATCCGTTTGTGGGTGGTGGGACGTAGAGAACAAGAGTTTGGTGCCAAGAGCAGCCCATAAACTCCTCCAAAAATGGCTTAGGAACTTGGTGTCCCTATCACTCACTATGGTTTGAGGCACACCATGCAACTTCAAAACATTATCAATAAACAAAGTAGCAACATGTTGTGCATCATCACATTTTTTACATGGAATGTAGTGAGCCATTTTGGAGAACCTATCCACAACAACATAAATGTTATCATGGCCCCCCCAGTCCTTGGTAATCCCATAACAAAGTCCATTGAGATATCCAACCACGGACTAGTAGGTACCGAGAGAGGGGTATACAACCCATGGGGGTGGGCTTTGGATTTAGCACGCTTGCACTCAAGGCAATTATTGCAAAACTTTTCCACTTGCACCCCCATCTTTGGCCAATGAAATTGTTCTTTAAGAATAGCCAAAGTCTTTCTTGTGTCAAAGTGACCCATGAGTCCCCCCGCAATGTGCCTCGTGCACAAGCAATTCCCTCCATGAGGACTCAGGTATGCACACTCTACCATTTTTGAAGATATATCAATTAACCCATTGGTATTTCTCAACTCTCTCCCCTTTATCTAGAGCGTCATGGACACTCTTTAGCTTTGGGTCATGAGCATACATCAATTTAATGCTCTCAAAACCCATGAGCTTAGAGGTGAGAGTGGTGGCTAGAGCAAACTTCCTGGAAAGTGCGTCCGCCATAACATTGTCTTTCCCTTTCTTGTATTGGATAACATAGGGAAAAGACTCAATGAATTCAACCCACTTGGCATGCCTCATGTTGAGCTTCTCTTGGCCTCTATGATGCTTGAGTGACTCATGTTCACTCTTGATTACAAATTCTCTAGGCCAAAGGTAGTGTTGCCAATGGGCAAGGGCTCTCACAAGGGCATACAACTCCTTGTCATACGTAGAGTAATTCAAGGAGGCCCCTTTCAATTTCTCACTAAAGTAGGCGATGGGTTTGCCATCTTGCATTAAAACACCACTAATTCCCACCCCCGAGGCATCACATTCAACCTCAAATGCCTTTCCGAAGTCGGGCAATTGCAATAGAGGGGCGGTACTCAACTTACTTTTCAACTCTTGGAAGGCCTTCTCTTGAGGCTCTTCCTAACAAAAGGTTGGTCCTTCTTCACCAATTCGGTGAGTGGAGCGGCAATGGAGCTAAAGTCTTTCACAAATCATCTATAAAAGTTAGCAAGGCCATGAAAGCTCCTCACTTGAGTCACGGTAGTAGGAGTAGGCCAATCACGTATGGCCTCTACCTTAGACTCATCCACCTCCACTCCTTGGGCACTCACAACAAACCTAAGGAAGACTACCTTCCCAACACCAAAGGCACATTTTTTAAAATTAGCATAGAGCTTTTCGGCTCTCAACATTTCAAGCACTTGCCTAAGGTGATTAACATGGTCGTCTATTGATTTGCTATAGATCAATATATTGTCAAAGTAGACGACCACAAACTTTTTGATGAATGGCTTTAGAACATGGTTCATTAGCCTCATGAAAGTACTAGGTGCATTGGATAGCCCAAAGGGCATCAGCAACCATTCATAGAGACCAAACTTGGTCTTGAATGCGGTTTTCCATTCATCCCCGGGTTTCATCCGGATTTGATGGTAGCCGGACCTAAGGTCTATTTTGCTAAACACACATGAACCACTTAAACCATCTAACATATCATCAAGTCGGGGAATGGGATGACGGTACTTTACCGTTATTTTGTTCACCGCCCGACAATCAACACACATTCTCCAAGTGCTGTCCTTTTTGGGAACAAGGATCACGGGTACGGCACAAGAACTCAAGCTCTCCCTCACCAAGCCCTTAGTGAGCAATTCATCAACTTGCTTTTGCAATTCTCTTGTATCCTCCGGATTGCTCCTATAAACCGGCTTGTTCGGGATTTGGGATCCCGGGACAAAGTCGATTTGGTGTTAAATACCCCTCAAAGGAGGTAATCCATCCGGCATCTCATCCGAGAACATGTCCCCAAAATCGTTCAAGACATTCTCAAACACACTAGGCAAAGGGTTAGTCGAAAAATCACAATTAGAGTTAAGGATCATACCTTTGTGCACTAGGAATAGGAGAAAATTGGTGCCATCATTTCCTCTTAGGATCTCGCCCGGTTGCATCATGGCACATATGCCACCGGTAGAAGAAGAAGGTGGGATTGCCACCATGCTTTTGGACAAAGGGCTAGTCTCAATGATTGACTTGGCCTTTGCCGCCTCCCTCAACTGCCTCATCCGATTGTAGTCATCACTCACTTGTTTGGAAGTTAGGGGCTTCAACACAAATTTCCTTCCTTCATGTTTGAGCGTGTAAGTGTTGACACGACCATCATGAACCGCTTGTCGATCAAGTTTCCAAGGCCTTCCAAAGAGAAGGTGGCAAGCTTGCATAGGCACCACGTCGAACAAGTGTTCATCCACATAACTACCCATTTTAAACTTGATCATTGCTTGCTTCACTACCTTTAGCTCCCCACATTCACTAAGCCATTATAATCGATATGGCTTGGGGTGTTTCACGGTAGGCAATTTCAATTAGGCTATAAGTGATTGACTCACAACATTAGCACAACTTCCCGAGTCAATGATCATAGAGCATACAACACCCTTGACACGACACCTAGCATAGAAAATATTTTCTCTTTGCAAGGTCTCGCTATCCTCCACAATCATAGCTCCTAAGCTCCTCCTCACAACTAGAAAAGTATGAGGTTCCTCATCCTCCACCGTGTCATCTTGACCATCCTCCTCTACTCCCTCATCTCCCTCTACTCCCTCATCTTCCTCCGGCTCACTCTCTTGTTCATAAGCATTATCACTAACAACAACCATGGTCCTTTTCGTAGGACACTCCTTAGCAAAGTGTCCATACCCCTTGCATTTGTGACATTGAATTGAAGAAGAAGTAGGAGTATTCAATTGGGTTTTAGAATTAGCTCCAACATTGGGTGTGTACTTCTCAAACGGCTTCTTCACTTCTTTGCTAGCACTTGCTCCATTAGGGCCACTTGCATTTGTGAATCTTGCATTGGGAGTAGGATTTTTCCATTCCTTTAACTTGTTCATGGAAGTAGAAGTGTTGGACTTGTAACGGTTGGACTTCTCAACATTAAGCCATTGCTCGGCTTGTATAGCGGCATCAAGGACCTCTTGAAGTGAAAGATAAGCATGCAATCTCAATTGTGACGCTATACCATAGCTCAAACCATTCTTGAAACGGATCACGGCTTTCTCCTCATCTTCGGTGTCTATATCCAAGGCCATTCGAGTCTTTTCAAACTCATCATAATACTCATGCACCGTCTTGACACCTTGCTTCAACTCATAAAGCTTCTTAAGTTGCTCTTGTCGATACCGAGGAGTGATGTATTTGATACTGATGAGACCCTTCAAATCATTCCAACCCACATTCACGGGGATTCCCGCTCTCCTCCTTGATCTCTTGATGGATTCCCACCAAGTAGATGCATAGGATTCAAAGGATGAAATAACATAAGTGCCTCTCTTCTCATCGGTCATCTCATTTATGTCAGACAACCTTTCCATGAGTAGTACCCATTCAATGTAAGCCTCCGAATCACAATTCCCTTTAAAGTTGGGAAGATTGAGCTTCACACTATTGAGGTTGGTACTGTCACGACCTCCACGGAAAGGCTCCGGTTGGCCCTCATAGTGATCTTCATAACCACCATAATCCCTTCTAGCATTCCAACCAACATACCCCATAGGTGGCCCTCGACCTCGGCCCCTACCTCTATCCACATTTCGACCCCAATTCATACCTCGCCTTGGTTGAAAGTGATCATCAAACCCAAACATATCATCAACATAATCGGCTTCCTCCCCTTCTTGAGCTTCATCGACTTGCTCAAGGGGTTGCACATTTCGGATGGGTCTTGGTTGTGGGATGTTTCTTGGGGGGTTATCCAAGATACGGGGAATGCCCGTTCGTTGGGTATTGCCCAACACTTGATCAATTTTCTCTCGATCATCCTTTACCCGTTGTTGATTGAGCAATTCAATAACATGGCTAACTTGCTCCGGGGTAAAGTTAGGACTACTTGAGCCTTCAACTTGGACACTCGGGGTCCCTTTCTCTGATTGGACATTGGAAGTCCCTTGCTCAACTAGGACACTAGAGTTCACCCTCTCAAGGCTTTCAATCCTCAAGTTCATACTATCCAATTTGGCAAGGATAGTAGCAAGGGCACTTTTAGCAAAATCTTCTCCTTCGGTAGACATTGTACCTACACAAGTAACAAACGTTAGCAAAAGAATCTCACACACTCCCTCACTTGTGCTCACTCGGTTCACTCGTTTAGTGGTGGTGGATATTTCACTCGACTTGTAGTCCAAAAGCTTCTCGTAGATGAATATCAATCCCTCGACTCAACCAAACTATTCACGAGTCAAGCACACTCCGGGGTGAGTGGAGTTAATGGGAAAAATGAACGCTAGGCACTTTGAAGTGAGGACTTGAGTTAAAAGATTCTACGTTTCTTCTTAGAATTCTACTCTCCTATCTAGGCACGAGTTACCTAAAAGCAATTAAAGGGCTAGTACTAATTAAGTAGAACGGTTACTTAAAGTAGTACTAACTAGATGTTATGCAATCAAACAAATGGGAAAACTTATGAAAATCTACCCAAAACAACACCTTCAGCAGTCAGGTGGGGCGCCTGGATCTCTGGAGGGGCGCCCAAGGTGTGCAGGCAATCAGGCGGGGCGCCTGGGACCTAGGCGGGGTGCGTGGGTCCAATGCAGAGAGTTGGCTAGGCGGGGCGCCTGGCTTAGGCGAGGCGCCTGGCCTGAAGCACTTCCCAATTCATTTCAAACTTGTTTCAAGTCGATTTCCAAGCCTCAAATCCGGTGTTTTCAACTTGTTTTCACAATCCAATGATACCCAAAGTTGTTTTTGATCTTCCTTAACAAAACCCAATCAAATTTATATCCAAACAATCAATCAATTCAAGATTCAAGTCAAGAAACTCAAGAACACAAGGGTTTATCAAAAGGGTTTCAACAAGGATTGTGATTCATCAAAATTGGTGTTAGGCATGTCCAAATCCCACAAAGTTGGTACCAAATTGTTTGTTTTTCAGTCAAGATCAATCCCCAATATCAATTTATCAATCAAACATCCATTCAACCCAAGAATCAAGCCAAAATCATCAAGAACAAGGTTTAGCAAGGGTTTAAGGAATTTTGAGGTTTCAATTTTTCAAACTTCACCAATCCAAGTAATTTTGGTACCCAAACAACAGGAATTCAACCACGATCAAGAATCTATAACACCCATGTCATGAATCCAACAAACCAACAAATTACACCAAATTTTTGGATTTTCAAATTTTCAAATTTTTTTGTGCTTTTCTTCTTTCAATAACAAAAACAAGAAAAACTAAAGTAGAAACTAACCTAGGCACGAAGAATCAAGGGTCGGGAGTTCGTAGAAACGATACCCGAACCTTGCTCTGATACCAAACTGATAAGAATCAAACGCAGAAAAGTAAAAGGATAAGAATGAGACATAACTCGGTCTCTATTCCCAAGTAGCAACGGAGAACTTGTTCCGTTACACCCCGAAAGAAGGACAAGAACACCTACGCTAGGCAACTACCCTCGAGCTAACGTGAGCACGCAAGTAGAATGGTCGGGGGGGGGGGGGAGGAAGTCATCTAGATTCGCTAGAGAACAACAAGTCCCATCAAAAGGTTGCATTCAATACCAAAGAGCTATGCTCAAGTTCAATATACATCAATCATAAACTAAGTTCAAAATAGGCCAAGCATGGCTATTTATAGTGTTTCCCAAGCTTTCAAAATGACTAAAATACCCTTACTAATAAGGTTCACAAAATAGGCCACGTAGGGCAACACGGTAAAAGAAACATAGTCTTCACAGCTGGGAGGGGCGCCTGGGGCTGGGAGGGGCGCCTGGAATGAGCTGCAGCTGGGCGCCCAAAGCTGGGAGGGGCGCCTGGGTCAGGAGGGGCGCCTGGCTAGGCGGACGCCTGGGTAGGGGCGCCTGACTGGGCGGCCCCGCCTGTGCATTTCAGCACCTCTTGCAGAAAGTTGGCCAGGCGGGGCGCCCGGGCTAGGCGGGGCGCCTGGTTCTGCTGTGCCTCCTTCTTCCTTAGGCGTGAGGCCTAGTGAGATCACCCGGAATGGCTTCCACTCGCTTCCTTCTTCTAGGCCTCTCTTTACCCAGTGTAAGTGAACTCCTTGGATCTCCTTAGCTTGGCTCCGTGTGAAGGGTCTTGTGGGGGGTTTGGTTCTTATCACTTTCTCGTCCGACCTATGAAAAACTGCTTAGAATTTGGAGAAAATACTTGTGGAAATGGAATGTGGGGGTCAAGATCTTTTAAATGGTATATTTTATTATTTTCGCAGCCACTGGAGGTGGTGGTCGGGCGGCGGAACTGTGGCGGAAGACGGCGGAGACGTGGTGGTAGGCGATTTCCAGTTGGTGGTGAAAATTTTGGCATAGTTTGCCTAGCCAGGAGACTAAAGGGGGAGTGAGAGAGTGAAATGGGTGGAGGGGTTTTATATATTGTGGATTTAGGCTCGGGTTATGAATGGGCTGACGCGCCACTGTTTTGGGCTATAATTATTTTACAAATGGCCATTAAAATAGTTGGTACACACAAAACTAACTAAAGATTAAACCACATACTTTACAATACTATCACAATCAAACTATAGAATCAAAAACTAAATACATAACAAGTAATATTTGCAATTTTCAAATTTTACATCTTAATTAATGACAATTTTAGTTAACATAAATACTAGAAGTCCAGAAAAATTTGACGAAATGACCTAAGAATCTAATACGACTATTTTGAGCAATTTTATGAATTTTAATGCCAAAATTAGGTGATTACAGCTGCCCCTCTCTGTTCAGAAACACGAAAAGTTTTTGGACAAAGAAGTAACCGATAACTAATTTTGGCTTTTCTGTTCTAGCCGAGAGCATGCTTTCCGAAATGGTGACCGTACCTTGAATCTGGGCTCTAACCGAGAACAAAGTTACCTACATATCCCTGGACTAAGGAATCAGTTCAGTGTAGTTCCTTACATGTGGCAGCTGGGACTACCGCATTCAAACAGACACCAGACTCTTCTAGACTCACTAAGACAAACTAGACACTCTAGAAAAGTCCAACCGTTACAAGGGCAACACTTCCACTTCCATGAACAAGCCGAAGGAATGGAAAAATCCTACTCCCAATGCAAGATTTCCAAGTGCAAGTGCTAGCAAAGATGTGAAGAAGCCGTATGAGAAGTACACACCCAATGTTGGAGGTAATTCTAAAACCCAATTAAATACTCCTACTTCTTCTTCAATTCAATGCCACAAATGCAAGGGGTATGGTCACTTTGCTAAAGAGTATCCTACGAAGAGGACCATGGTTGTTGTTGGTAATGATGCTTATGAACAAGAGAGTGAACCGGTGGGAGATGAAGGAGTATAGGGAGATGAGGGAGTAGAAGATGATGATAAAGATGATGTTGTGGAGGATGATGAGCCTCATCCTTTTCTAGTTGTGAGGAGGAGCTTAGGAGCTATAATAGTGGAGGATGGAGAGACCTTACAAAGGAAAAACCTTTTTCACGCTAGATGCCGAATCACGGGTGTTGTATGCTCTATGATCATTGACTCGGGGAGTTGTGCTAATGTTGTGAGTCAATCACTTATTACCCAATTGAATTTGCCTACTTTGAAGTATCCCAAACCTTACCGCCTACAATGGCTTAGTGAATGTGGGGAGCTAAAAGTGGTGAAGAAAGCATTGATCAAGTTCAAAATTGGTAATTATGTGGATGAACACTTGTTCGACGTGGTGCTTATGCAATCATGCCACCTTCTCTTTGGAAGGCCTTGGCAATTTGATCGACAAACGGTTCATGATGGTCGTGTCAACACTTACACGATCAAACATGAAGGAAGAAATTTGTGTTGAAGCCCTTAACTCCCAAACAAGTGAGTGATGACTACAAGCGGATGAGGGAGTTGAGAGAGGCGGCAAAGGCTAAGCCTATTGTTGAGACTAGCCCTTTGTCCAAAAGCATGGTGGCAATCCCACCTTCTTTTACCGGTGGCATATGTGCCATGATGCAACCGGGCGAGGTCCTAAGAGGAAATGATGGCAACAAGTTTCTCCTATGCCTAGTGCACAAAGGTATGATCCTTACTTCTAATTGTGATTTTTCTACTAACCCTTTGCCTAGTGTGTTTGAGAATGTCTTGAAGGATTTTGGGGACATGTTCCCGGATGAGATGCCGGATGGATTACCTCCTTTGAGGGGTATTGAGCACCAAATCGACTTTGTCCCAGGATCTCAAATCCCAAACAAGCCGGATTATAGGAGCAATCCGGAGGACACAAGAAAATTGCAAAAGCAAGTTGATTAATTGCTCACTAAGGGCTTGGCGAGGGAGAGCTTGAGTCCTTGTGCCGTACCCGTGATCCTTGTTCCCAAAAAGGATGGCACTTGGAGGATGTGCGTTGATTGTCGGGCCGTGAACAAAATAACGGTAAAGTACCGTCATCCCATTCCCCGACTTGATGATATGTTAGATGAATTAAGTGGTTCATGTGTGTTTAGCAAAATAGACCTTAGGTCCGGCTACCATCAAATCCGGATGAAACCCGGGGATGAATGGAAAACCGCATTCAAGACCAAGTTTGGTCTCTATGAATGGTTGGTGATGCCCTTTGGGCTCTCCAATGCACCTAGTACTTTCATGAGGCTAATGAACCATGTTCTAAAGCCATTCATCAACAAGTTTGTGGTCGTCTACTTTGACGATATATTGATCTATAGCAAATCAATATACGACCATGTTGATCACCTTAGGCAAGTGCTTGAAAAGTTGAGAGCCGAAAAGCTCTATGCTAATTTTAAAAAGTGTGCCTTTGGTGTTGAGAAGGTAGTCTTCCTTGGGTTTGTTGTGAGTGCCCAAGGAGTGGAGGTGGATGAGTCTAAGGTAGAGGTCATACGTGATTAGCCTACTCGTACTACCGTGACTCAAGTGAGGAGCTTTCATGGTCTTGCTAGTTTTTATCGACGATTTGTGAAAGACTTTAGCTCCATTGATGCAGGGCAAATCGTGCCAAGACACTTTCCAACACTTTCCGACATGTGCCAAGCTTGGAAGACACAATGGACTTGAAGTCAAGGGCTTTGGAAGTGTTCCGGATGGTTTCAGCATCAGGCTCCACGCCTAAGGAAGAGGAAGGAGGCCCAGCACAGTCAGGCGCCCCGCCTGGGAAGCTCACTGCCTAAGAATGGAATTGTACCCAGGCGCCCCGCCTGCCTAGCATATGCAACTACCCTCGGAAACGCGGAAAAGATAAACAAGATAGAAAACGAGACGAGGCTCGAACAAAGACCCAAGTAGCACCAGAGAACTAGTTCCGATACACCTCGGTTGGATGTCAAGGATCACCTACGTTATGCAACTACCCTCGAGTCAACTAGAACTCGCAAGTAGAATGGTCGGATAGGGGTTGTTAGGCAACTAGAATCCACTAGAAGTAACAAGTCCCAACTAAGGTTGGTTTTCATAACCCAAAGAGATTCACTCTTTACAATATTCAATTCATCATTCAACATAACTAAGTGTAAAATAAGCTAGGCTTGGCTATTTATAGTGTTTCCCAAGCTTACACAATGACTTAAATACCCTTACTAATAAGGTTCATCAAATAAGCCACGTAGGGCAAAACAGTAAAAGAAACATAAGTTCAGCAGCTAGGAGGGGCGCCTGGGGCTGGGAGGGGCGCCTGGAACATGCTGAAGCTAGGCGGGGCACCTGGGCTAGGCGGGGCGCCTGGGCTGGGGCGCCTAGGCAGGCGGGGCGCCTGGGCATAATTCCATTCTTAGGCAGTGAGCTTGCGCCTGGGTCTAGGCGGGGCGCCTGACTGTGCTGGGCCTCCTTCCTCTTCCTTAGGCGTGGAGCCTGATGCTGAAACCATCCGGAACACTTCCAAAGCCCTTGACTTCAAGTCCATTGTGTCTTCCAAGCTTGGCACATGTCGGAAAGTGTTGGAAAGTGTCTTGGCACGATTTGCCCTGCATCATCCATTGCCGCTCCACTCACCAAATTGGTGAAGAAGGATCAACCTTTTGTTTGGGGAGAGCCTCAAGCGAAGGCCTTCCAAGAGTTGAAAAGTAGGTTGAGTACCTCTCCTCTATTGCAATTGCCCGACTTCGGAAAGGCATTGGAGGTTGAATGTGATGCCTCGGGGGTGGGAATTGGTGGTGTTTTAATGCAAGATAGCAAACCCATCGCCTACTTTAGTGAGAAATTGAAAGGGGCCTCCTTGAATTACTCTACGTATGACAAGGAGTTGTATGCCCTAGAGAGAGCCCTTGCCCATTGGCAACACTACCTTTGGCCTAGAGAATTTGTAATCAAGAGTGACCATGAGTCACTCAAGCATCTTAGAGGCCAAGAGAAGCTAAACAAGAGGCATGCCAAGTGGGTTGAATTCATTGAGTCTTTTCCCTATGTGATCCAATACAAGAAAGGGAAAGACAATGTTGTGGCGGATGCACTTTCTAGAAAGTTTGCTCTAGCCACCACTCTCACCTCTAAGATCATGGGTTTTGAGAGCATTAAATTGATGTATGCTCATGACCCGAAGCTAAAGAGCATCCATGAAGCTCTAGAAAAGGGGGAGAGAGTTGAGAAATACCAATGGGTTAATGGTTATATCTTTAATAATGGTAAAGTGTGCATACCCGAGTCCTCATGGAGAGAATTGCTTGTGCAAGAGGCACATTGTGGGGGACTCATGGGTCACTTTGGTAGGGATAAAACTTTGGCCATTCCTAGGGAGCAATTCCATTTGCCCAAGATGGGTACCCATGTTGAGAGACTTTGCAACTCTTGCCTTGAGTGCAAGTTTGCTAAGTCCAAATCGAACCCCCATGGTTTGTATACCCCACTCCCCGAACCTACTAGTCCGTAGTTGGATATATCAATGGACTTTGTCATGGGTTTACCAAGGACTAGGGGGGCCATGATAGCATTTATGTTATTGTGGATAGATTCTCCAAAATGGCTCACTTCATTCCATGTAGAAAATGTGATGATGCACAACATGTTGCTACTTTGTTTATTGATAATGTTTTGAAGTTGCATGGTGTGCCTCAAACCATAGTGAGTGATAGGGACACCAAGTTCCTAAGTCATTTCTGGAGGAGTTTATGGGGTGCCCTCTGCACCAAACTCTTGTTTTCTACGTCCCACCACCCGCAAACCAATGGGAAAACCGAGGTGGTGACCGAACTTTGGGTGCTCTTCTTAGAGCCATGACCCGAGGTAAGGGTGGGACTTGGATTGACAAGTTACCTCTTATGGAGTTTGCCTACAATCGAACCGTGCATAGAATGATTGGCATGACTCCATTCGAGTGTGTTTATGGTTTTAACCCCTTGATTCCCCTTGATCTAACCCCTTTGCCAAGGGAAATGGTTGTTAATTTTGAAGGAAAAGCTAGAGCCAAGGCTTTGATGGAGCTACATGCTAAGGCAAAGAAGAATTTGGAGGAAGCTTATGCAAAGTTAGGCTCCAAGAAAAACAAGGGACGCAAGAAGGTGGAACTCAAGAAGGGTGACTATGTGTGGGTGCACTTCCGGAAAGAAAGGTTTCCAAACCTTAGGAAAGGGAAGTTGGCACCCCGTGGAGATGGCCCATTCCAAGTGCTCTCGAAGATAAACAACAACGCCTATGTGGTCGACTTACCAAGTGAGTATCAAGTTTCTAAAACATTTAATGTTTGTGACTTGGTTCCTATGGATGTAGGTGATGAAGAGGTCGTGGATGATGATGCTTCAATTTCGAGGACGAAATCTTCTCAAGAAGGGGAGGATGATGTCGGACAAACCACGAGACCCTTCACTCGGAGCCAAGCTAAGAAGATCCAAGGAGTACACTTACACTTGGTGAGGAAGGACCTAGAAAAAGGAAGCGATTGGAAGTCGTTCTGGTTGATTAGAGCACAAGGGGAGAAGCCCAGTGCATTGGGCGCCCCGCCTAGCACCCCAGGCGCCCCGCCTGAAGAAGCCTAGGCTGAGGCGCTCTACCCCAACTCTGGGCGCCCCGCCTAGGCCACCCCACTGATCAAGGAGCCAGGCGCTCTACCCCAATCTCGGGCGATCCGCCCAAAACGCTGGAGCACGTGATTCCTAGTTGTGCTATGACTATTTTGGCCCTACGTGGTCTTCTATTCCTAAGCCTAAGTATGGGCATTTTAGACCTTTTAATTGGTGCCTCAAAACACCTATAAATAGCTAGATAGCTAGTTTATTTCATTAGCGTATTTTGATGATTAAACAAACACTTATGTTGAGAGTTGAACTCTTCTATTGAATGAAAACCTTGTTGGGACTTGTTCTTCCTCTAGTGAATCTAGATGATTTCCAATCCCCCCGACCATTCTACTTGCGTGCTCGCGTTAGCTCGAGGGTAGATGCCTAGCGTAGGTGTTCTTGGCCTTCTCTCGGGGTGTAGCGGAACGGGTTCTCCGTTGCTACTTGGGATTAGTGATCGAGATACGTCTCGTTCCTATCTTTTACTTTCCACGTTTGATTTCCTACATCAGCAGTCAACAAAGGACTGTATCTCATGTTTGGCCCAATTGTCTACGATAGTGTGAATGTTAGGCAACAGGAAATTGTCTTTGGGACTTGCCTTGTTCAAATCTCAATAGTCGACACATATCCTTGTTTTTCCATCTTTCTTAGGAAGCGGAACAACATTCGCAACCCAAGTAGTGTACTGAACCGATTGAATTACTTTTGCATCAAACTGTTTCATTATTTCATCATGGATTTTCTTGATCATATCAGTTTTGAACTTCCATTGCATTTGTCTCACTGGAGGGAAATCGGGTTGAATTGGCAATTCGTGGACTATCAATTCGAAGCTCAAACCCGGCATCTCATCATATGACCATGCAAAAACATCCCGATATTCAAAAAGCACTTTACGAATATCGTTCTTCACTTCAGGTCGGCCATACATGCTTATCTTGGTTTCCCTCACATCATCAGGGCTCCCAAGATTAACATCCTCTGTATCAGCCAAATTGGGTTTAGGCTTACCCTCATGGCGTTAAACTTCCAAGCCTATTCAAAATCCGCCTGTTCCCCATCATATTCAATCTCGTTAACAAATTCCTCGATGTCTTTTTCATCACTTTTAAGCTCAACTATGGTTATGGAGCAAAAATCAGATTGCGGTCCCTGGATGGACGATAAGTTCCTTGAACATGTCATGACGGACAAGCAAATATATCACTACAGATAAAAAAATAGAATAAAATTAGGAATATGAACAAAGATTGAAGAAAAGCTCGGCTCTTAGGCCTTTCATTAATGAAAAAGGGTTTGAATTACAGAAGGAAACATGAGAAAAATAATACACTTGGCATACAACCTTTAGAATATCCAAGTGTATTCAAAAGAAAACTGTAAAACAACAGTCTACCAAGACCCCTTCCTGATGGGGAAGGGAGTTGCATTCCAATTAGTCAGGTGCACATCCGGGCCAATGTACTGAATTGAAGTGTTGCTGGAGCCTTCACCCGGCTGCACCATGCAGATTTCAAAAATGCCACCTAGATCAAATGGTGCATCCTGATTGTCTTCCACTTTGTTGACATTTGTAGCGACAACCTTTGGTTTCATGACATAACCCACAAAAAACTGAGCGAGACACGGAATTGGTTTTGCGAGAGACCAAACTTCCGACTTTCTTTTTCTTTGCTTGCTTGCGATCAGTTGCTTTTGGCTTGAACCCTAGTCCCCACGTGCCTTGCACACCATTTGGATAAACTGGATTTACCCTGCCTTGTAGTAATGCTCCCAAACGCTTTCCAAATTGGAAACCCTGCTTTAACATTTCAGATGCCATCATAATAGACGTCTCTGACACTCTTGGGATGGGTATAGATTTTCTTTCTTTTACTTTTTCCACATACACCACATCGGAGGTTTGATACATGATGGTCGGGCGTGTGGTGGCAACTTCAAGAGCTGGTACGTCCAGGTTATTGTTAAACTGTAAGTCATCCTCTCCATAAACTACGACAGCTTGATTATCCCAAGTAAACAAGACCACCTGATGGACTGTAGAGGGTACAACACAAGTCATGTGAATCCATGGTCGGCCCAATAACAGATTGTATGATGCATTTGTTTCCATGACTTGAAACTCAATGCTGAAGGTAGGGGACCAATGGTTAATTCAAGATTAATGATGCCCAAAGATTCTCGAACTCCACCATCAAAAGCGCGAACAGCAGAGGAACTTGCCCTGATTTTGCTCATATCCACCTTTAAACTCTTTAGTGTAGACAGAGGGCAAATGTTCAATCCTGCACCGCCATCTATTAGAACACGTGTGACGTAGGAGTCTTCACACTTAACTAAGACATGAAGTGCCCGATTATGACCGGTTTCTTCTACTGGCAGCTCCTTATCGGTGAACATCACAAGATTAGTCTCAAATACTCTGCCAGCAAGTGCTTCCAGATTAGCCACAGTAGTTTGTTTAGGAATGTAGGCCTCACTCAGTATTTTCAACAGTGCGTTGCGATGTGCTTCAGAGTTCATAAGTATAGACAAGAGTGATATCTGAGCTGGAGTCTTTCTCAATTGCTTGATGATAGAGTAATTTGTCGATCTCATTTTCTTCAAAAAAATTTCAGCTTCTTTCTCGGACACCAGCTCTTTGATGGGTCCTTGGTCTTCTCGACCTGGCTTTGCCTTTCTCAATTCTTCTGGGGTAAAACATCTTCCTGACTGAGTTAGACCATATACATCTACAGCAACCTCCATGATTTCCTTCCCGTTGTAAGACACACAATTGTCTTGCTGTATTTCCAAGGAACAGCCTTTGTACTTTTGACAGGGAGTTGCGCTGCTTGAGTAATGATAACCGGTTCACACTTCTTTGCCTTAACCTCGAAGACCGAAGTTTTATGAAATGATGCCCCTTGCACAATAAATGCTGGTGCATTGTCCTGAACTTTTTCCTGCTTTGCGGCCGGAATTGTGAAACTTGGCTCAACAGCCGCTTCTTGCTTTGCTTTGCTGACAACCGACGCACTTGACTTTCCCCCGATTACAACAATAAATTGCTCAGGGCCTTTGATGTCTGGAAAAGGACCAACTGCCAGAATCTGCTTGGCGGCTTTCCCTTTCATGTCTTCTTCTATGCATACCATCCCTATCATGTGTACGTTGTTTTGAATATCATGAGCTGGTAAAGGATTTTGATTCACATTTTGTGTTTCATCCCCCACGACGTTTATCTGATTGTTGTCTATCATTGCCTGGATTGCCCTTTTGAGTTCCCAGCAGGATTCTGTGTCATGTCGAGGTGCTCCAGAATGAAATGCACAATGGCGTGAATGATCAACTCTTCCATTGGGGTTCACTTTTCCCGGGATTGGTTTCAACAGATTGGCTTGTTGCAACTTTTCAAACAAATTAGTGTAAGTTTCCCCCAATGGGGTGAACTGCCTATTCTTTTGTTGCATGTTTCTCTGCCGGATGTTTGGACGAAAACCTGGTGGACATCGTGGTTGATAAGGCATCTCCTACTGAGCCGGGAATTGAGCATGTGCTTGTTGATTGTTACACTGGACAGGAGCGGGGGTGCACGCCATTGTGGACTAGGTAGCGGCGGAACATAAGATATTGCATTGACATGGAATGAGAACTGCGGAATGGCAAATTGTTGTCTATGAGGTGGGTAGAATTGTTGTGGTCGGGGTGTCTGAATGTACCCTTGACGGTCATTGTATTTTCCGTCATTTCTTCTCGGTCCAGGACCAACCATTACCACTTCATCTTTATTTTCTTTCTTCTTCTAAAAAGCACCTGACCCTGATTGCAATGCTTGGGTAGTGGCTCTCAAAGCTGTTTGGCTGACAATCTTGCCTGCCTTGATTCCCCTCTCAATCATCTCCCCAATTCTCACTGCTTCACTGAACTGCTTCCCAATAGCAGAGGCCATCGCTTGGTAGTATGTTTCATCGAGCACTTCGACGAATTCTTCAACAATCTTATCATCTGGGATCAAAGGGCTCACACGCACCGCCTGTTCGCGCCACCTATAGGCATACTCTCTGAAACTTTCACTTGGTTTCTTTCTGATCGTGTTCAAAGAAGAACGATTAGGAGCAGCCTCCATTTTGTAATAATAATGGTTTTGGAAAGCGCTGGCCATGTCATCAAAGGTGACCCACTTTGAAACATCTTGTTATACAAACCATTCTGTTGCCGGTCCTCCCAAACTGTCAGCAAAGTATGCCATCAACAATTCATCCTCTCGATGCCCCTCATTTTGTTAAGGTAGATCTTCACATGGATCCTTGGATCACTTTGTCCGGTCTACGGATCAAATTTGGGAACAAAAAAACCTATAGGCAATGGCACATGAGCGAACAAACACATGTCTTTGTATGAAATACTGGTTTTACCCCCTATCCCTTGTATGTTTTTCACAGTTTGCTCCAAAACTTTTCAATTTCTGAGCAAAGTCATTCTCTTCTGTTTTTCCCAACCTTTCGATATCAGCATGTGATTCTGGGTGGTGTCCCTGATCATACGACTCGGTTTGGCGGCACACATTACCCTGAGCTAGGTCAAATTGTTGATCACGGGTCCTTAACTGTGGGTCACTATTCGATCTTTGCAAAGTGTGTCCTGCAGTAACGGTGAATGTTGTGGCAGGAACTTGGGGTTTTCCATGTTGTCCATGCTGTGGGAATTGTACCCCAGGTTGTACAGTAAAAGTTCCGACTGCGTTGTCCGTTTCTGAATGTGGACCAAATCCCAGAGGGTAACGGAGGTCTTCTACCATTGTGGATTGCCCTTTCCCTGGCGGTTGAGTATTTGCCATGAAACCAGCAGCACCTGGCGGAACAGGAGGTGCCTGAACTGCTGCCAAATTACGAACCAGCTGCATCATCATTTCTTTCATAGCCGTGAAGTCCTCGGCCATCTTAGCTTGTTGCTCAGCCAAACGAACCAGCTCAGTGTTCTCAGTTTCCTCGGCCATCGTTGTTGGAGTGTTTTACTGAAGAGGAGCTTCAACCACTTTCGGAACAGGCAGTGGTCCCTTGATTCTGGCGGAATAGGAATGTGGGACCAGCATGGCAGTTGCTCAAGCTCTATTCAAATCAAAACACGTTAGTGCAACAAGATAGCAAGGAACACGAATTTGCTCGTCGGCCTAACCAATGCCTAGTGTCGTTATGCGTCATCCCGAATTGGTTTAGATTAGATCCCCCAAACATTGCTTACGTGCCTTAAGAAAAATTAGAATCAAATTGTATGACAAACTTGGATGAACTTTTTTTTATTTTGATTTTTTTTTTTACCTATTTTTCTAACACAAAAACATAATTTAGAGAAACGACACGAGACAAACTCAAAATAAACTGCTTAACGTGATACACGAGTCAAAATATATATACAAAATGACACATTGGGTGGGTACACCCGGATGGTGAAAATAATGAGACTCGATATTTTTGCGGAGTCAGATTATTCTACGAGGATCGACGCAAAATACAACTTAGCTAATTGCAATTTATCATCTGTACCCTGTCTTGACCTTGAAAAAATATAATACAAAGTAAAGTGGGACCGTAAAATAATTTATTTTATTTTTTTTTTTAAATTTAAGACTCAACCTGAGAGAGGTTCTAACGGAACTTAAGAACAGATTATGAAACAAACTATTTTTTTATCCGAAAGGTGATTCTAAAATCGGACACTATGATAACACAAAGATGGACACAATTTTTGAAACAAACTCTTTGATCTAATTCAAAAAAAAAAAAGAATCTTAGAGTATTTATGAAATTTGGCCATTATGACTTTACAAAGACAAAAAATATTACACGAATTAGATGCAAAATTGGTTTACAAAAATTGGCCATTATAACGGCGTAAAACCCCGATAAATTACTTTAAAAAATATGGAATTGCCTTGGACACAGAATCAAAGACAAAGGGTCCCAAAATTTCGCCATTCTAACGGCGCAAAACTTATAACGGTACAAAACTATGACAAATTATTTTTTAATACTTTAGACCGAACCCAGACAAAAAATTAGACCCTAAAAGTTTTTTTTTCTTAAAAAAAATCGCCATTATAACGGCATAAAATCACAACTAAAGATATTTTGAGACACGAGACTGAACCCATCTTTTCATTTTTCTATTTTCTTTTCTTTTCTTTTCTCTTTTTTTTTTCAAAATTTGTCACCCACCCCAGTGATCGGTCAGCATAACAACCATCTTTCTAGAAAAAATGCAACACAGAAAATGCTTCGGACATGTCTTTCTCGAGAAGTGGGTCCCGCTTAGACAAAAGGGTAGTCAGCCTAAACAAGTGCAATACCGGTGTACCGCACCTCATTAGGTCAAATATGATGCAGATTATTGGGCCTAAAGGTTTAACTCTAGGTGACACAACTGACTCAGTGTCTAGAATGGCTGAAAAACCCGGTAGACAAACCGGGCGGAAAGCGCATCAGGGCCATCCGGAGACAGTATGTCCGTCCTAAAACCCCGTCACGCCTTCCTCTTAAATCATGAGCAATTTAGTAAGAAGTCCCAGATGCCACAAGCAATCTGGTAAGTGCATGTGTGCGTGTATTTTAGAGACTCAGAGGGTTGCGGAGGAAAACAGTTTATATACAGCTCAACAATATCAATGCAATAACATTCAACTTTTCATGTAATAACGGCAAGAAAATAACAACCAAATATGTAATAAATTAAAACATGCGGCAATTTTATCAAAGCCGGAGATTCTAGTTTTTACTAATCTGCCCAGCGGAGTCGCCAAGCTGTCACGTCAAAAAAAAAATAATTAACTAATCTTGTGCTGAGAGTTTATGATTTAATGGCTCGTGACTGGTGTTCAAAAAGGTACGAATTTATTTATAGAACTCGGAGTCGCCACTTGACATAGTTTAAGGTGTGCCAAGTCATCAAAATGTACCTTGGAATACCTCTGACTCGTATAATGGTCTGCGTTAGAGATTCGGGTAAGGTTCTCAGTTGACTCTCGAAAAGGTATTAGGCACCCTCGAGTCCTGTGCCAAGTGCAGTTGCTTTATTGTCGCAATTTTAATTTATTAAATATGGTTGTTATCTTTTGCCGTTGATTTGAATTTAAACTTTGATTCAGAAAAATTTAAAAGTGTTATTCTTATCCAACCTCACAGAGGATCGAACGAATTTATACTTTAATTCATAATAGATAAAATATATTACGCATTTCCAACCTCACAAAGGACTGGTCTATTTTAAAAGAGTAAACTTCGAAAAAGTAATTAAGAATTGGTTTAGCTCAATTTAGTTTTCTTTTAGCCTAATAAGTAGATCGCAAATCATACCTATCGTTTGTGCCTAATCGCATGAGTCTTCTAGTTCCTATAAGTTTGCTTAATCGTATTGTCTCTTTGATTTGATAATCCTTTCTTATTACATTTGGTAGAAAGAGTATAAATAAATAAATAAACGTTACTGATTCACAAATGAAATAAGTAAGCCTTTTAACATACATGATTTTATCAAATGGCCCACTCTTATTAAAAAACTTGTGGCCTTAACTTAAGAGCCAATCTTAAAAGTTGAATAAATGGCAAATCTCATGTCTGTTCCAGTTCGCACGTTAGTATCGTTTTCCTCAAAGAGGGGATTACATTCCATATCCTAGTTTGCCTATACATTCGTATTTAACCATTTCTAATCTTTATTTAAACAAAAAAATGTCATGAACAGCCCGAATTGGCATAACTTTCATATCTGACTAGTTTTTTAAAGCGTAATTATATCAGTAGCCGATCTGATTTTAAAACCAGCCCATGAGAAAAGTGTTGTGTATAATTTGCAACTTCTTCTATTTTTTTTTTCTTAAACCAGGCGAACAAAATGGTGGGCTCAAACAAAAATATGAACAGAAACAATGCAATATAGATGTCATTTTAGACATCCTTTCACTATCATTCAAGGCCTTAAACTAGTTATATTATAATAGCTGCTTGCACCATATAAAAGATGAGTTTAGAGAGTTTACCTAATGAGTTAAAATCTTCCCAAAAGCCAAAAGAAAAACAGTAACAAAATAGTGAGAATTCCCACCAGCTTAAACCCGAACCGAACACAGCAAAGACGCCAAATCAGCAGCTAAAACAGCCCCTAGTAATCACTTTTGAACCTTTAATACAACAAGATTTAAGCCCCAAAGACCTTTGATGTATAAGCCTTTGGTTCTAAATCTTCCTACCGAACTTACAGCTAATTTTTATTTTAAGTATTGTTGCTCCCTGTTTTTGTAATATTTCAGCTAGTAGTTGTGTCCTTAAATGAGGAGTGAATGCCTCTATTTATGGCTGAAATTTGAGGCCTAAAGGTGGAGTATGGAGTTGTACAAAAGTACAAGCCCACATCCCTACACTAGAGTGTTCTTAGTCCTATTTTTCAACAAAGGTACAGCAACTATAGCAACTGTTTCAGCCCTCTAAACAGCCACAAAAAGCTAAAAATATACAAGTGGGGTCTTCTAAAAGGACACCCAATACTCAATACACTAACTAGAAGAAACTAGGACCAAACTAAACCAACTAAATCAGCCCCAAACTAACTAAAACTAAACTAGAGAGCAACCAAATTCTAAATCTATCTAATATAATCGAGAACTAACAGTTTCGATGACAAGAACAAGCTAGAATTTAAATAGATCATGCACCAATTAATTCTCCGTTAACGAGAACAATTAAACATCAGATTACTTGATATCCTTTCTTGAACAAACAAAAAGAACTTTTCCATACTGGACATTCAACTCACACTTACTCAGAATTTCAAGCTTTGGACTAGAACAAACACAACAGGGACAAATTACTACTTATTCATGCTTTGACAGTTAACATAAACCCAAACACGACTTATGAAACAAACAATCTGGATCTTTCAGCTAGCACAACTAAGAATTACAACAGTAGACAAGATCGAAGGATTAAAACTTTACATTAGACCGGGAATAAACAGGTTGTGTTTATCCTTCACGATATTACATTACAAAACAGTTTTCATGCTTAACAATAGGCTGATATTAACACAAAAATAGACTCTAAAACTCTTACCCAAAGTATACACATGCAGTGGATACTAAACAGGTCGTTTGTTAACTCAATCGTGTCAGTTTTTTCCGAGATTAGCAATGCATACGATAGACATACAAACAGTCTTGCTACGCAAAAGCTAAAGAGCAGGCAACAGAAGACTTCCAAAAATAGGAACAATGTGTATGTTTAAGATTGGGAAGCGACAAAAGCTGAAGCAAACTCCCATACTAAATAATGAATCAAATTCCCAAATAATGTGAAAGAAGAAGTAATCATTTATATTAAACTAAACTCAAACTACACTTGAACAATTAGAATGATATTCAACCTAATCATGAATACTAATTAAGGAATGAAACAACAGTGAGAAAGAACAAAGAAAGTAAAAAAAGAATTGCAAGTTTCCTTTTCTAACCAGTCAACAAACCACACACCTAAGCCGCAGAGCCACTACCCAAGCTGCATAACCGCTGCCTCGCTTCGACTCTCGCTGCCTCAAACATCACCAATGTCCACTCGACGAAACAAAGATCACATCTTCCTAAAACAAATTACGAACACCTGCAACACCCACGCCGTCGTCGTTGCTACGCCACCACTGCCTCATTACCACTCCTGCGTTGCTCAAATCAGCTGCCTAACCATTGAACTTACCACTACCTCTTTTCACTGCCTCCCTACTGCCTCGCCATGGTAAATAGCTTTATCAATCCCACGCCATCCCCACATCGCAAGCGGAACAGTCAACCTTCCCCACTGAAACATCCCCGCAAAACCAGCCATCAAAATAATCCCATGAAAATAAAAAGCAAACACCATCACCAGTCCTATATGTATCAGCACAGCCTCGCCCTTACTGCTGCGTCGAATTCACCCACACGCTGCCTCCTCGCCTTATCAAAAATATCATCACCACAGCCCCTATATCACACCCCCTCAATTTTGAATCAAATAAATAAACCATCATCATAGTCCTAAATCAACTCACACCACTGCCTCTTTTCAGGGATTGAAACAGCCCCTCCACTCCCAAACAATCACCATCACAGTCCGCCATGATAAAATGAGGAAAAAAGGAGAATAAGAAGAAAGAAACAACGAGAAGCAGAAAAAGGGAAACAGAGAAAACGGGCAGGGAAAAGATTTTGGGAGATGGGGTGCGAAGGTGAAAGAAAGGAGTAAAGAGAAGAGGAGGAGACAAAACTTACGCGAGACACGCGAAAACCACCAGAGGTAGGCCATGACCGAAACTTTCTCCTCCGATCTACGAAAAAAGGCTAAGAATTTGGAGAAAATACTTGTGGAAATGGAATAGGGGGGTCAAGATCTTTTAAACGGTATATTTTAGTATTTTTTCGACCACCGGAGGTGGTGGCCGGTCGGCGGAACAGTGGCGGAAGACGGCGGAGACGTGGTGGTAGGCGATTTCCGATGGGTGGTGAAAATTTTGGCATAGTTTGCCTAGCCAGGAGACTAAAGAGGGAGTGAGAGAGTGAAACGGGTGGAGGGGTTTTATATATTGTGGATTTGGGCTCGGGTTATGAATGGGCTGACGGGCTACTGTTTTGGGCTATAATTATTTGACAAATGGCCATTAAAATAGTTGGTACACACACAGCTAACTAAAGATTAAACCACATACTTTACAATACTATCACAATCAAACTATTGAATCAAAAATTAAACACATAACAAGTAATTTTGACAATTTTCAAATTTTACATCCTAATTAATGAAAATTGTAGTTAACATAAACACTAGAAGTCCAGAAAAATTTGACGAAACGTACTAAGAATCTAATACAACTATTTTGAGAAATTTTATGAATTTTAGTGCCAAAATTAGGTGATTACACTCCGTTGATCTTAATTCAGATGGAATTTTTTGGTTTAATGGTCAACTCTGTGTCCCTGATGTTTGGGATTTGAGACAGTCAGTGCTCCGTGAGGCTCATAGCTCACGTTATTCCATTCATCCTGCTATTAATAAAATATATCAGGACCTCCAAGAGCTATATTGGTGGAAGGGGATGAAAAAAGAAGTATTTGATTATGTATCTCGTTGCTTGAACTGTCAGCAGGTTAAGTTTGAGCACCGGACACCGGCAGGGTTAGCTCAGGCATTTCCCATTCCCGAGTGGAAATGAGAGGAGATCACGATAGATTTTGTAGTTGATTTGCCGAAGACCCTGCGGCGCCATGATTAGGTTTGGGTCATTGTTAATAGGCTGAATAAATCAACTCACTTTATCCCTGTAAAGACTAATGATTTAGCTCAGAGATTGGCTCGGGTTTTCATTGACTAGGTGGTTAGGCTGCATGGTACTCCTGTATCTATTATCTCAGATCGTGGTTCCCAGTTTACCTCCCAATTCTTGCAGTCCTTTCAGAGAGAGTTGGGGACCCATGTGTAGCTTAGCACAGCATTCCATCCTCAGACTGATGGTCAGTCCGAGCGGGTTATTAAAATTTTGGAGGATATGCTGAGAGTTTGTGCATTGGACTTCAGAGGTTACTGGGATGATCATTTGGCTTTACCAGAGTTTTCTTATAATAATAGCTACCAGTCTTCTATTCAGATGGCTCCATTTGAGTCCTTATATAGCCGTCGATGTCGTTCTCTTATTGGCTGGTTTGAGTCGCGAGATGTCAAGGTGATGAGTTCAGATATGGTTCGTCAGACTCTTGATGTTGTTCGTGTTATTCAGGATCGTCTACGGACCATCCAGAGCAGGCAGAGTTAATACTCGAACCGAAGGAGCCGAGAGTTAGAGTTCGAGGTCGGTGACATGGTATTTTTGAAGGTGTCGCCATTACGAGGTGTAAAGAGATTTGGGAGGAAACGAAAGCTCAGTCCCAGGTTCATTGGCCCTTTCCGCATCGAGAAGCGTATTTGTAAGCTAGCTTATCGGCTTGACTTGCTAGCTTCTATGCCAGTTCACCCGGTTTTCTATTTATCGATGCTCCGGAAGTGTATTCGGAATCCTTCCGAAGTGATTGAATTAGATCCTACCCAGCTAGATGTGAATCTAGCTTACGAGGAGTTCCTAGCTGCTATAGTTGCCCGTGATGTCCGGAAGCTTCGTTCGAAGCAGATTCAGATGGTTCGAGTGTGATAGCATAATCGTCCTCGCGAGGAGGACACTTGGGAGCATGAGTCCAGTATGCGCCAGAGGTATCCTCACCTCTTCGACGATTAGGTTCGATCTTGATCTTTAAGGCCTAAAAATTCTTGTCGTTGTTTATGATTTTGGTTTCGTCGTAGTAGTGTAGTAATATCTGATAAAATGTCATTAAAAATTGGTGTAAGCATTCTCATTAATGGACAATGATGTGAAATCTATTCTAGACTCTTGCTCGTTCGAGGACGAACGAGAGTCTAAGTGGAGGAGAATGAACGACCTTAGGTAGTCGTTTCAGGAGTTAGGACTCTGATTGGTGTGCCAACAGTTTTAAAACCTTTATAAGGTCGATCAGGAATTATATGTAATATTTGAGCTAAATCGGACCTTGTTTGATAGGTATTGGAAGAAGGTTTAAATTTTCGTTAGGGATAAATCTAAACAAGAGGGTTTTTAGCTCGATTTTGGCGAATGAGCTCCGATTCAAAATTCAAAAGCGCCATTAGGTTCGTATGGTCAGTTGTGACATGTGTGAATTTTTGAACTGAATTTCGAGGTTGTTCGGTTGATTTCGGCTAAAGTTTCAAAAATTAAGAATTTGATCTTTTTCCGTTTAATTCGCATCTTGAGTTTTGGATATCCGATTCGATATCCGTCTTAGTGAGTATGTCACATAAATTTTGTATAACTTGCTCGAGAAATTTGGGATCATTTTGAGTTTTATAGGGTTCCTTTTCAATTGTCGGCATCATAGTTAGTTTTTCCAAAAAAAAAAAAAAGAATAAAAAGGAAATGAAATGTCAAAGTCGGTTAGCTGCTAAGGATTATAAATATAATCCCTTAGCATCTCTATTGGAAGATAGAGGCGAGTAGAAACAACCAAAAGCAGAGAACAAAAAAACGTAGAGAGAGACTGAAAAAGAGAAATGAGAAGGAGAAAAAAAGTAGAATTTTTACCCCCGAAACCTCCAGGTAATGATGTTAATTCATTACTTTAGTTTATTGTGTTTGAATGTATTTTAACGGTAGAAATTGGGATATTAGATATCATTCTAATAAGGTAAATTGATAGTTTAAAGGGTAATTGGACCCCGATAATAGAATTGCTTATATATTCGTACTCAGGGAGTTATGGGCAACCCGTAAATATAATTTATTTAGGATTTGGTTATGTGATTTTGAACCCTGTACATAGGCCTGGTCTGTGTATCGTGTATGCGAATAGGGTATCAGGTTCCTAACAGGATGGCCCTAAGATGTAAGGAATGAAGCCTTTAGCCTTATTTGATATATTTTTGTCATATTGAATAGAGCGGGATCGTTTGGTGGTGATCCCAAAAGATAAAGTGGTTTTTGAGTAGCGCTTTGGAATAAGGTAAGTGATTATATCCATCTCTTTGGTGGCCTTTGGCCTTCTGGATATTCTACCACGTGTTCCTTACATGTGTAGCTGCCGATAGGCGTACTCATTACGCCTTAGCTTTGGATTTACATTGTATATTATATATTATGCCTTGTTGTTGGTATTGCATTGAGCATATAAGCATTGTATTCTGGTTATGGGTTGCTATGTTATATACTGAGTGTAGGAGTATTCTGTCTCAGCTTTATATTATCTCGAGTGCAGAAGTATTCCGCCCAGGAGCAGGAGTATTCCGCTCTTATGTTACATACTGAGTGCAGGAGTATTCTGCTCAGCTTTATATTATCTCGGGTGCAAGAGTATTCCACCTCAGGAGCAGGAGTACTTCGCTCCATTTGGTTATCAGATTGGATTTCCCTTCGAATGCAGGAGAATTCCGCTTCGGGATGGGATTATGGGCACAAGTGACCCTATTGAATCACATTTCATTTCATACCATTGTATAGACTTGTTGTACATGACCATTGTTGTGATTATATGTGCATTGCTTATTTGTTGGTTGCTGTCTGGTTCTGTTTCCCTGACTAGCTTACTTATCTTTCGGGTTAGTTAGCTATTCCTCACTTATTGAGTCCTTATGACTCACTCCCTATTTTCTCTTTTGTTTTCTTTTCGATCCACAGATTCTGCTCCAGGACCCAGCCAGCCGTGTCGTGATTGTGGAGCAGTACGTTCTCAGCTGTCTACGATAAGCCATCTTGTTCATTGAGGCCACCAGCTTTAGATATTTTAGTTCTCCTTACTTTTGCTCCCTTCATGAGATGTGTATGTCTTTTGGACTTCTTAGATGTCTGATCTGAAAACCTGTAAACCTGTATATTCTGGGCAATTAGTTGTATTATTCAGACAGTTTGTATATATATCTATCCTTGAGGGTTATTTTGTGTTGTTAAGGTTAATTTCAATTTTACTTTCTATGCCGCTTATATCGATTCAGTCAATAGGGTTCACCTGACAGGTCTAAAGGAGATGGTCGGGTGCCCGCACGGCCAAGCCGAGAATTCTGGTCGTGTCATTAAATTTTGTTGAATAAACTATATATGAGAAATAATATAGTACCTTGCATAATTCGTACTAATATATAAGAAGTCGTCTAAACACCTCTTGATGAAAGTCCTACATGTATGCTAGTTGTTAGCAGTAGACTTAATTGTAATTTTCGCTTTCGACAGCTTCAATAGTACAGTATGTTGTGGAATGTCTGTTGAGAAGATTGGGTTGAAAGACCCTCTCAAGTCTTAAATAAAGAAAAAGGGACACCTTTTCTTTTTCTTTTTTTTTTTTTTTTAATTTCTAAAACTTGATTAAGAGTTAATGGGGACCGAATTAGAATTTTTAAGAGTTTGAGGTAAATATTAAAATGGAGAAGGGTCACATTTACCTTTGAACAATTCGAAATTAAACAGAATTGCCCTCCGTTACGAGTTCAGTTTGGGCATACCTTTAACGTTATTAAAACTAGGGCAAATATACTCTTTGTTTGACGGAACTTACATTAACATTTGCTTATACTCTAATCTTGTTGAGATGTCAAAACATTGGCCACGTGTGCGCCAACGTGGCCAATCAGAACACAACTCCACCCAAATAATTACCCCAACCCACCTAGCTCTTCTTTTTTACAAAGAAGAGAAACCTTTTCCCTCTTTAATGGAGATTGGGAATAAAATTAGGGTATTTTCTCCCAAATCAATTTATGCTTAATTCCTTAAGTCGAGTTTAATTCAGACCATAATCTTTCTTTTTTCCATAGATTTAGTGTTCAATATGTCAAGTTGTTCAAGTTCATATTATGATTCATCGAGGAGGTGTCGTTGTGGCTTAGTTGCTCGTCATTTCACTGATTTTACCACTGGAAATGCTGGTAGGCGCTTCGTCAAGTGCCCAAAATCTAAGGTTGGTATCCTAAAGATTGTAAAGTTTAGATTTTTAGATTGTACAACTTTATGTTTATGTTGTCGATTTGATTATAAACGCAATTTTCACTCTTAACAGAATGAAGGATGTGGTTATTGGGAATGGGAAGATGAAATATTACCTTCTAGAGCTGCTGATTTGATTCTCGGATTGAAAAAAAAATTGGATGGTGTTAAGGAAGAAACGGATAATTTGAAGAAGAAGGAGGCTTATTTGGAAGGTATTAGCAGCAAAGGACCAATTGAAGATGATGGAACTGTTCGAAAGTTGAAAGTAAAGCTTGTTTTCCAGAATATCATCATGTTTATGATGTTAGGTTGCATTGTTGGTTTGATTATTTCAATGGTGATGAAGTGAAGATCAACATGTTTATCAATTCTTATCTGTGTTAGCCAAATTCTTTCAGTGTTTAGGTAATGAACTGTTTAATTTCTGTCTAATGGTGCTTAGTTTTAGTGTTTAGGTGTAGTCTTAATTTGATGTAATGAAGATCAATATCTATGTTAAAACTAATGGATGTGTTGTTCTTAATTTGAAGCAATGAAATTGTGTTTGCTATCTATGTTGATTTATGCAGAAACAAGCCAGAAACAAACTTCATCTTCATAATAACAATGATGCATTAGTTCATAGACATAGCAAATAATCCTTAATTAGACATAGTCAGATGCTACATAGTCATAGACAGCATATGATTTTACAAACTAATATAAACCGAAACTTTAAAATTAAGCAGCCTAAAAATGCTTAGAAATTGTTTGAAACATAATAAAATAGCTAAACATGGATTCATAAGTAAAATTGTACTTCACATGTCCAGTGGAGAACCTGGTAGAGTAGAGAAAATAATGGGGTCAATATTTGCCTCAGCAAGTAATCTACGGAGCATACGCTTCATCCTTTCGTATGTCCCTCCTATAGACCTCAACAAATTGGACAAACCTGTTCTCTAGTTCAATAACTTGATTTTGCACATTATTAATATACATAGGAAGTTAATCCATATATGCACCTAGTTCTGCAATATCTTGATGAACATATTCTGTCTCTGTTGTTCTTGGCTCTCTACGATTAGTTGCAGGCGCCCCAGGAAGTCTTCCTCTTCGAGGCATATTGTGGGTTGTTGTTGCTTGCTGCTGTTATTTGATGGTTATTGATGTTTGGTGTATATGGAAGACAATCATTCACTTATATATTGGCTGGGGATTGTGCCTCTTCACATGCACTAAGTGCCTATTCACATATTTGGTGGTTAGTTCTATGGACAAAATGTGCCTATTTAGTTCAAAGGTTACAATTGAAGAGGTGGGTTCACAATTCACACCCCTTCAATTTCGGCACATTCAGACCATAACTGCTGCACTTTCACACACACCAATTTAATGACAGAAACACCAATTTAATGGCATAAAACAGATGTAATAATAAACATTAACGACAATTACATTAATCCAATAAGCTAAAGCCAAGAATCATCATATTCTAACTGCTAAAGCTGTTCAACAGCTAAGCAAACAAACCAAAAAAAAACTAGCTACAAATGCCAAGCTTAATTAGTGTTTCAGTGTTCTACCAACTTAAAGACCTAATAACTGAGTTAATGTATCCAAAATACATGCCAAGTATGAGACTAATATCCAAACACAAACTGAAATAAGCATCCCAAATTACATGCCAAGTTAAGCAAAAACTAACAAGACACATGCCAATATTTCGAGGCATAGAAAAGTCTTCATATTGATGTGCAGGTCCCCTCCTTGACTTCAATTTCTGTCTCTTCCTCAAAGCTTCAATCACCATTTGATTAGATGTAACAGCTTCCTTACCCCCTCCAAGTTACAGTATCTGGCTGAAATGGTAAATTGCTTGGTACTGCCACTCCTGTGTTTAGATCTCCAGTAAATTGGATCCTCCTCCTTCCAGTTGGTTCCCTGAACATCCTCTTCCTTTCTTCAATTCTAGTTTGGGTTTCAGAAAAAACCATTGGTCTCAGGTCTGGGTCTGAAGAAGAACCCACATCAGGACCATAACTAGAATACTGTGTAGCAGCTTCATAACCTTCATCCACACTCTGCATTTCCACATCTGATCCAGCAGTTGAGCTTTGTGTCACAATTTGCCTTTAACTTGAAGCTTCATGATTCACATTTTTCCTTGAACTTGAAGCCTCTCCAATAGGCTACACATGTATAAAATTCAAGTCAGTCCAATGTAATAGCAACTAGTAATAATTGAAAGCTTAAAACATTACCTTGTGACAACCCTTCCTATTGTGGTTTAGTTCACCACAGTTGCTGCATAACATGATAGTACCCTTCCTTGATGCAACCTATGGTCCTTTTCTTAATCTTGTCTTATCTGGTTCCCTTGCTCTCTTAGTCTTGGGCCTGCCTACACTCCTTGACACTTCTGGAGGTTCCATAGCCTGAGAAGGATCAACTCTCAAGAACATTTCCCTCTAACAGGCTGCATTTTGTGCTTGTATGTTAGTGCATAAGCCTCCCTACTAAGCTACCAATTCATTTGTGCCACAGGGTCTTGCTCTTGTGTAGAAAAGCCTTTATAGCATGGGGACAAGGTATACCAGACAGGTCCCACACCCTACATGTGCATTTTTTCATTTCAAGGCATACAGTATGCCTGTCATCACCTTCTGTCACTTCATAACCATTATCACCATTGAATTCCACTTTGCAACGGTGAGAAATTGCCCAATAATCATTGTACAACCTCATGCAGTAGGGACTGAAATCATCATCCCATGTCCTCATCTTATCTTCATTAGTTGCCAATAGCTCATAACCTTTACCCTTATCTCTTCCAGCATGTTGATGATAGGTATATACCTTGCATCCAGAATCCAGGCATTAAATGACTCAGTGAAATTATTGTCAACCATCATATTTTTGCATGTTGTATCAAAATATGCCCTGCAACAAGCTTGGACAGGCCACTTTTGTAAGTCTGCAGCAGCTTTAACATTCAGTTCACCCAGCTTTTGTAGTTGGTCTTTGCAATCCTCTTCATATGTACTCCAAGAACACCAGCACATGTACTTCTTCATTTTACCACTCCTCCATCTTTTACTCCAATTGGGTTCAATGTGCCTCATACAGAAGCTGTGATGAGCTTCAGGAAGCACCACTCTCACAGCCTCCAACAGTCCCTATGAGATAGAACAACATCAAAACAAGTTAATAAAAAGTTGAACAGTTAAAAGGATTATAAGGAATGTAAAAATAAAGCAGAAACACCACCTTTTGCATGTCTGATATGAATGTCACCCTCTCTCCACTACTCAAGTCCGATGACAGCCTCAAATGTTCAATAAACCAGGTCCAGGTACTTGTTGTTTCCCTGTCTACTACTGCCCATGCAAGAGGGTAAAACTATTGCATAGAATCTTGTCCCACTACTACCAACAAACAACCTTTATATCTACCCCTCAAAAAAGTACCATCTAAACTAATCAGTGGTCTCAATCCAGTCTTCCAACCATGCTTCAGTGCCTGGAAGCAAATGTACATTCTCAGGGACTTCCTTTTTCCTTCCTCAAGAGCATCCTTTGAAATCTTAATGTACACATCACTTCCAGGATTGGTCTGCTTTAATTCTTGGCCATAAGCATGCAATTTCCTGTAGTCATCAAGATAACTGCCTTCCAGCTTCTATAAAGCTAAGTTCTTAGCTCTTTTCAGCTTTGAACCATTCACATTTAGAGTGAAAGTAGACTCCATATGGTTTTTCATGTCCTTTATCCTGTACTTAGGCTCTTTTTGCACCTTACCCTTAAAGTAGTAGTCTAAAGTAGTGGCATCTGCCCTGAGGTTCTTATAGCAAGGAAGACATTTATGCTCTGGTTCCAGTGTTTTAATTGCAAAACCAGAATCTCTCCCATCCTTAGAGATAAAACACACAAATGGACAGCCTTCTTCACATTTGTACCTAACCCTAGTCCTATCAGTTTTCAAGACCTTGAGACCATACTCATTAGCCACGGCATACAGATTCACAACCTTTCTAGCTTCTTGAATATCCTTAAAGGTCATACCCTTTTCCAATTCTTTAAACCCATCTAATTTGTCATTTATAACCCTTTTCTTCTGTTTTCTATAAGTTTCAAGTTCTTCAGGATCATACTTATAGTCATCAGAGTTATCATCATCACCATCACATTCACCAAGACCAAGTTCACATTCAGAAGCTACATCAACATCTATAGAGAATGGCTCTATATGATGTGTAATATTCTGGACAAAAACCCTCAAGTCAGTTGAGTCTACAACAAAGAAATTTATTACATTGAACCTTTTAGTGAATAAACATCCAAGACTCCTCATACCATCATCTCCTTCAATTATGTAATACCTACCCGAAGGTCCAGTTACCAGAAGCTGTTTAACTTGGCTAAACCCTAGATGTTCTGTGAACTCCTCATAAATATCATCATAATAAAGTAAGCAGCTATAAAACCCCTCCAGCTCATGCACATACTTCCTAGTATAAACTAATTCTGGTGAATGACCTATTCACCACCGTAGTGGAAAACCAAGTCGACTTTGTCAATCATCTTCATCAGTTGTCACATGCAAGGAATATATAAAACTGCAGATAAGGGACCACTACAACAAAGTAACAAATTAAAGATTCGGAAAACCCTAAGCTACAATAAAACATTACGGGACCACAACCAAACCCCACAAACCCTAGAAAGTCGCAATTTTTTTATCTATTTACTATGTTTAAGTTTGTTTTTTAGTCATTAAAGATCAAGAAAAAAGGCACAATTTACAAACACAAACCCTAACCCTAACATACACATTTCAAGATTAAAACTAGTAAATAGTTACATACCTTCACTATCTAACACGAAAATATTTCAGATTTCACAAATGCCTTAAGCTCGATTTTACTTCATTAGCCACCAGTGACATTAAGAGAGGAAAAATGTGAGGGTTAGAGGGGAAGTAAAATATAAAGCGGGTAAAAATTGTGGGTCGGGGTAAAAATAATATGGGTCGGATAATTTTAGTGTGGGGTATTGTGTTCTGATTGGCCATGTTGGCGCATTTGTGGCCAAGTTTTTGACAAATCAGCACGCTTAGTGTCTAATTAGTAAGTTCAATCAAACAAAGGGTATATTTGCCCTAGTTTTAATAACGTTAAGGGTATGCCCAAACTGAACTCGTAACGGAAGACAAATGTGTTGAATTCGATTTGTTCAAGGGTAAATGTCACCCTTTTCCGATATTAAAATTCTAGAATTCAAATTTCAAAATTTTAATTTTTCCCTCCCTTCTCTCCTCATCTACTTCTTCCTTCTCTCTTACTTCATTTTGACTTTTTGTTTCTCTTTTCTCGTCTTCCTCTTCTCTCTCCTCCTCATTTTCTCCTTCTTTCTCTCCTTTTTCGCTAAAATTTATTTCTGTTCTATGTGAAGATTATCATTATTTTCTTTTTTCATTTTCTTATTATTTTTTTTTTCATTTTATAAGGTGGCTGGAACATCTGGATAGCTGACGAGAACATCTGAACATATGACGGGAATATCTAAATAGATGACTGAATCATCTGAAAGATGGCCAGAACATCTGGACAGATTGCCGGAACATCTGGATAGACTACCGGAACATCTCTCCAGATGTTGAAACATCTGTATAGATGACCGAAACACCTTAACAGATTATCGGTACATCTCTCCAGATGTTTAAAAATCTCTCCAAATGACCGGAACACCTGGACAGATGGCTGGAACATCGTGGTAAGGACGGATGAAGGATGGGGGCGAAAGGTAGAGAAGGGTGGAAGAGGTGGAGGAAGAGGGAGGAGGTTGGTGGGTTAGAGTGGAAAGGGGGAGTAGGGGGGTTTGTGTAAATAAGAAAACTTTGGGGCTTTTAAAAGTTAGTCATTAGTGTTAATCTTAAATGTGTCCCTTTTACTTTATTTTTTAAGATTTTATCCCTTTTAGCTATATAAAGACTTAAGAGTCCCTTATAACCAGAGGACCCAGATCTGTTGTACTTTTCTAGACTAAAATGGAGCAGCGGATGGTTATTCCACAATCTCTTCGTGTCCATGATAAATTTTACAATTTTCACTTTTCCTAGATATCCTCACTCCTTCACTTAATTCCCCCATGCCCTCATATCAAAAGAATTCAAGCTGAAATAATATTCTTTAGCAAGGTAACATATCAAATAAAGAGGAATCGCGTTAAAGTTAACCAAAAAAAAAAAAAAACCTAATTATCAAATAATAATAAAATATCTTGATCTAAAATTCTTAAATCACCAATTTGTCTAATGGTATTCAATTTATAATCAGTAGTTCCCATAAAGATTATTTCAACAAACACATTAAATCAACTTTTGAATATTAATTATGATATTATCAATGTTAACATTTGTCTCTCTCAAATTTACTCATAAATTTTTTTATTATAAATGTCTTTAGATCACTTATTTGTAAGGGCAACTTTAAAAAGAAAAAATTAAAAGCATCTTAATTTTTGAAAAAAGTTAATTATTTTAGTCTTAGAAAATAAAGAAGATAATTTTTAGCAAACTATAAGGAGAGTGTACAATTCACCTAGTAGCTAAATATTTATACTCGATAATACTTGGGCTCGGGCATACCCTAATATGCAATAAAGATCAAGTGCCTGTCCATTTTGTGAAAGCGTATATACTCTACATAATGTACAATTTAGTTGTGCACAAGAGAATGAGCAAGAGCCAAATTATAAGGGTTTTTTACATGTATATACAAATATACACCTTAAATTACCAAAAAATAACAATATTTTTCAAATTTCAATACATACCATTATTTTTACTAACGCATTTTGTAGTAATCAACACATTTCACTTTATTTCCCCAAATTACACCACCTCCCACCTTTACTCTCTCTTACTCCCCAAATTACATACACCGCCCATCACCCACCCCAGCGCCATCACCCACCCCTACCCCCATCTCTCTCTTATTTTTTCTCTCTGTTTTTGTGTGCCGCTACTGGTGGTGTATCTTCTACCATTTTTGGGGTGTGTGTGTTTGGATTAGTATCTGATTGTAACACATCTAATACACTAAAATTGACAGATCCATGAGACATCGTCGGTTAAGATTTCGGATTATCAATGGATCAATCAGCCCCACAAATGGCACACTGTTCGAATTTGCTCTTCAAAACAGTAGAAATGTGGTTGTTATTGACTAAATCCACAGTTGAATCACCAAACACTATAATTGATGGAACTTTTGTCAACGTAGTAGTCATTTGCAACAAAAGTGAACTACTAGAATAAATAAATTAATGTAAGCCATTTTTGTGTTGGAGATTCAATAGAAATTATTAGTGATAAGTGAATGAACGGGTGGAAAGGAGAGTACCTGGCAGGTTTGTTGGGATCATTAATGAAGATTAAAACATTCATAGCACTGTACGTTATATGAAGAGAAGAGTCCAGTAATGTTTTGAGTGAAGCAATTAATGATACTTGGTTGTGTAATTAACCGTTTTACTTTCGAAAATAGAGTAACTTTGTTTAAACATAAAATAACTAAATAAAAGATAAATATTTTAATAGAAAATTCCTTCAAAAAGTCTTGAGAAGGCGCTGAAACAGTTAGAAACAGACCAGATACAGTTAGATACGGAGCAAAAATAGTGCTGAGACAACACTGAAACAGTCTGAAACAGCTTGTACAGTGCAGAAATAGTTAGATACAGTGCTGCAGAAACAGTTGAAACAGTGCAGAAATAGTTAGAAACAGTTGAACGGTGCAGAAACAGTTAGATACGGTGCTGCAAAAAAAAAGTTGAAACGGTGCAGAAACAGTTATATACGGTGCTGCAGAAACAGTTGAAACGGTGCAGAAACAACTAGATACGGTGCTGCAGAAACAGTTGACACGGTGCAGAAACAGTTGAGATACCTTGAGATACAACGAGATACATCGAGGATGGGATGAGAAAAAGTGAAATTGGGGGAAATGATAGGAATAAAAGTGAAATTGGGAGAAATAGTGGGAGGAAAAGTGAAATAGGGAGAAATGGGAGGAGCAAAAGTGATAGTGGGGGAAATAAGAGGAAGAATGTAAGGGTTTGGTATGTTATGGGAAAATATTGCTATGTTTTTGATATATTTGTAATTAACTTGTGTTTTCCTCTATATAGGGTTATTTTACTAAAATGTTGCTATGTTTGGTAATTAAGTTCTAAAACTTGTACTTTTATGTAAAAAATCAAATTATAAATGGTGTAGGCCAAAGAGGAGTTACTAAAGAAGTGAAGGGCTGAATGATGGGGAAAGATGGGTAAAAACTTACCCGCATCGGGTGTTTACACCTACTTTAGTTAAGTTAACCATAGGAAACAAACTAAGGTATATTATAATAAGAGTCTTACTTTAATAAATAAAAATTAAAATAATAGAGTCATCAACTCAAATAACTAGATTAAAGTAGAGTTTCAGTCACAAGCTATTCTAGCGTTCTTTCTACTTTTTTTTTGATAAAGTACGATATTCATAGATAGAAATCACGGCGGATTACATAGAGAGTTCATACGGCTGTCAGGTAGAGCCGCAGAATGGCTGATACATGGAATAGAAACAGCAGATGCATTAATTACATTAAGATTTCCTAATTTAGATAGGCAAAAGAAAGAACTATCCGATATTTCAATAGTAGATGATATGCCCACACGATCTTCTTGCAGAGTTTGTTGAACAAAAATTGGTGGCACAGCATAATAGAAGGTAGAGATGGACTTGGACTGATCAGGAGCTCCTTGCGCTAAGAGATGCGCAACCTTGTTGCCCTGCCTGAAAGTGTGCCTAATTATGGGCCAGTGCAGGTGGTTCATCAGTGACTTGCATTTTAATATAATAGGAGAAAAACAATGGTTAGTGTTAGGGTTATCAAGGAGTTGGATTACCTCAGTTGAATCCGTTTCGATTTCCAGTTTTGAAAAATTTTGATCAATGGCCAAGGTAAGACCATGTAGAAGTGCTAGAAGTTCCACATGCGTAGGGTTAAGTCCTGACACTTTTTTATGAAAGCCTAATACCCAGTCACCTTTCTTATTACGAAAGACCCCACCCGTGCTAGCAATGAAATTTTGCATTTTAAAGGCTCCATCAATATTAAGCTTAATAAAATCTTGTTTAGGCGGGTGCCAAGATACTTTAATGGATTTTTTATGCAATAATCGAGGCTCCTTAGATGTAAGAAAATTGTATTCCATAATCTTGTTGCTAACAGTGGCATGTAGAAGATTTCTAGACATATTATTAATATTGTTGAAATTGCGATTCAACCAAAGACTCCAAAGAGCAAAGCCAAGGAATTCTATCCAATTGTAATGGTTACAGCTAGTACTATAAGAGTGGTCTTTAAGCTCATGTAACCAATTTTTAGGATCTTGAATAGAGAGATTCAATGAACAACTTTGCTAAAATTTTTTTGCTATAGGGCAGTCAACAAAAATATGGACAAGCGATTCATCCTCAGTTTTACAAATTGCACAAATAGGATCAATATTCATTCCAATTTTTGACAAATATAGACGAGAAGGAAGGCGATTATGCTGACAAAGCCAAAGGAAATGTTTAATCTTATTTAGGGTATTAATTCACCAAATCCAGTCAAAGTCTTCCCTAGAAGAAATATTATTGTCAAGTAATGGGTATGTTGATTTTAGAGAAAATAAACCATTACAAGACGCTCTCCAAATAGGGTAATCTAACTCATTTCTTAGGACTAAATGAGAATCTAAAATTAAATTTTTGATACTATCCGGAAGATGGAAAGATAGCTTTGTCAAGTCAAATCTATTATTATTAAAGATGTCGGCAACTCTAAGATTGGATTCATTCAAAGTTAGAGGGCCAGAGATGAGATGTCGAATGGTAGTCCTATTTGGAAGCCAACTATGATTCCAGAATAAAGTAAAGGAACCATTCCCTATGATCCAATGAGAATTCTCATGACAAATCTTCCATCCCTTCATAATATTACTCCAAATGAAAGAATTTGAAGGGGAAGTCATCTTATTCTTATACTTAGTACTAACAATCATGGACCAAAGAGAGTTATGATAAGAAAGGAATCTCTATGTTAAGCCTGATAGAATAGCAATGTTTTTAGTTTTAGCTTTGGTAATGGCTAGGCCTCCTAGATGCTTAGGTTTAGTAACCAAATCCCAAGAGAGTAAATGAAGTTTCTTTTTGGTGTTGGTAGTTCCCCACAAGAAATTTCTTTGGATTTTATCAATAGTCTTATGGATTCTAGAGGGAGGAAAATGATATTGCATAATGTGGTTAGGGAGAGTATTAAGAGTAGACTTTATCAGAGTAGCCCTACCAGCCATACTAAGGAAGTTTGTTTTCCCGTTTGAAAGCTTTGATTGGAAGTTATCTATTAAAAACTGATAATCATTCACTTTAGGTTTATGGTTCAAAATAGGAAACCCTAGATATTTCCCAAAATTCTTACTAATTTTGATACCTAGTATAGCTAAGGTGATCAGTAAGAGAGGAGTTGGTATTTTTGGAGAATATTACTCTAGATTTATTAGTATTAATCTTTTCTCCTGAAAATGCACAAAATAAATCTAAAGTTGCCTTAATGTTGATAGAAGATTTCTCATCTTCTTTAGCCATAAAAGTTAAATCGTCTGCAAAGAGGAGATGAGAGATAACTGGCCCCCTAGGAGATAACTTAATAGGATTCAATAATTGGTAATCTACTTTATAATTAATATAGATTGAAAAGAGTTCTAGACATAATATGAAGATATAAGGAGACATAGGATCTCCTTGTCTGATACCTCTAGTCGGAGAAAAGAAAGGAGTCCTGGAGCCATTAATTAAAATTGACATAGAGGATGAAGTAACACATGAAAGAATTAGACGAGAAATATTAGGGGGAAACTTAAAGAAATGTAACATAGTACGAATGAAGGACCATTCAAGTCTATCAAATGCTTTTTCTAAATCGATTTTAACTAGCATTTCACCTTTAGTTCATTTCATATGATGGAATTTATTTATGATTTCTTGAATAATGATAGCGTTATCAGAAGCGCGTCTATTTTTAAGAAAACTAGATTGACAAGGATTAATAAGGCTATCAAGAAAGGGTTTAATACGATTTGCAATTATTTTCGTAATAACTTTATAGATTGTGTTACAAAGGCCTATAGGACGAAATTTTTTTAGATGAACCGTATTTTTAAATTTAGGAATTAGGCAAAGGTATGTAGTATTTGAAAAAATAGGAATAAAGCCAGTATCAAATACATTATGACAAAAAATTTTCCAATAATGTTCCAATAATTTTGGAAGAAGAAAGGGTGGAGGCCATCCGGACCAAGGGCCTTAAATGGCTTAAAAGAAAAGATTGCCTTAGTGATCTCCTCGTCTACCAAGGGTCTGCCAAGGCAACTTAGGTCGTTACCATTATACCAACTAGTATTATGGCTAGTAGGGGATAGAGTACTATAATCATGGCTTGTAGAAAAAAGCTCCACAAAATAATTTAAAACATGATTTTTAATAGCCTCCTGATCCATAATAATAGAACCATTGTTATCTTGAAAATGAGTAATAGAGTTATGGCGTCTTCTATTTAAAGTAGTTACATGGAAAAATTTTGTGTTAGCGTCTCCATCATTTAACGAGGTAATTCTAGATTTAAGATGCCAAAATTTCTCTTCATTTTTGAGTAATGTATTAAAGTCAAGAAATAATGTTTGTTCTAGATTTTGTAAGAAGATACTAGTGGGGTAATGAACAGAAGATTGGATTCCATTTAGGTACTACTTCTCCTATGTACATGCTTCTTTATTTTGTTTCTCCATTGCAAATCAACATAGTAATTTTAAAACAACAACGTGGTAATAGCATTTAGCTAAATTTAAGTTGAATTTACTCTCACAAATTACAATAATGCAAGAAACCAATGCATAAATTCTGTAAAAAATTGAACGTAATATTATACCTTGACAAACGGGTTTTACATAAATTACTACTCAAATGATTAATTATTTGTTAAGTTAATTTAAATATACAACACCAATGCAATTTTTTGAAGGTTTTGTCATGAGTTTGTTATTAAAGGGTTAATTTTAATATTGTTAAGTTATGGCAGAAGTTTAAAAAAAACTTAAGTTAGAAAAGAAAACTATGTTAAAAAAGAAGATGACGAAGCTAAATTAAAAATTCCTAGAAGATAACGTTAGCTTTCCGTTAATCTTTAGAAAATAGCATTAACAAGAGGATTATTAAGTATATTTATATTATTATTTAATTTGGTGCTAACTATAATTAAGTAGTCTAATTGTAGTTAAATAAATAAACATGTATTATTTATTAATTGGCCCGATGTAAATACTCGGTGGGGTAAAATGAATGAAAGAGATACAAATGGCAACATGCTTCGAAACGGTTCATTACACATCGCTTTTCCTTATTTGGCTAATTCATTCTTCACTACACACAGCGCACCGTCACCGCCTTCCCTCTACCCTATTCATACTTGTCTACTACTGTAACCAATTTTTTCATCGTGCATTACCAACTTTCCCTTCTCTGCCAAAAAAAAAAAAAAAAAAAGGATAATCTCTCAGAAAGCCCATTTTCATGATCACTCCGTTGCCTTGTTTTTATCTGTAAAATACTTTGTTCCAAATCAGAGAAGAAGAGGTTTTGGTTTGTGAACAGGAGACGATGAGTGACCAGAAAACTATTGTGATAGATGAAGGCAATGAAGGAGTAGTAGCAGTGAAAGAAGAGTTTATTGATGAAGATGGCACTATTAATGCAAGTGGTGAAATGTTTACTTCAGAACTGCCGAAGCCTTTGGAGGGGTTGCGTGATGTGGGTCCACCACCCTTCTTGAAGAAAACTTTTGAAATGGTGGATGACCCTAATACTGACTCTATTATCTCTTGGAGTAGTACCAAAGCAAGCTTTGTTGTTTGGGATCCTCATAAGTTTTCCATTGATCTTCTACCTAAACACTTCAAGCACAATAACTTCTCTAGTTTCATTCGCCAGCTTAATACCTATGTAAGTTAATATTCAAGTCTTTTAACCAATCATCTCTCATTTCCATATAGTATACAATTTGTACTTTTGTTTTCTTTAGTGAAATAGTGTATGCTGTTGCTATTTTTTTTTTTAATTACCACGTAATAGACTTTGCTTTGTGGGGTTTTAGCGTTTCAGGAAAATTGATTCTGACAGATGGGAATTTGCAAATGAAGGGTTTCAGAAAGGGAAGAAGCATTTGCTGAGAAACATCAAGAGGAGAAAGCAATTATATCCTCAGAACGTGCAGCAAGGAGGATCTGCACAGTCTTGGCTAGGTTCTTGCAAGGATGGAATTCAGGCAGAGCTTGAAAAGCTGAAAAAGGATCAGAAAACATTGAAGATGGACGTTCTGAGGCTAAAACAACAACAAGAGAGCACAGAAAGCTATTTAGCTACTGTTAAAGAGAGATTACGGAGTAGTGAAACCAGGCAAAAATATATGGTAATCTTTATGGCAAAGGCATTCAAGAATCCTCTGTTCGTTCAACATTTCATTGAGAAGATGAAACGAAGGAGGACTTTAGATAATACAGTCTCAAAAAAGAGGAGGTTGGCTTGTGAAACTATGGGTAAGGATGATGGAATCAGTCTTCAAATTCAGGAGGAGTTCACAACAATCAAGTCTGAAATACAAACACTCTTCTCTTCTGATGAAACAAGCAGTCCAGTTGAGCAACAGAAAACTAAATTTTCTTCAGGAACTAATAGCCCAGACATGCTACCTGAGAACTATATATTGTGGGAAAAGCTCATGGAGGATGATATGATTTATGAGAATGGAGTAGAAACAGATAAACATCAAAGTGAGATTGTTCTTGAGCTAGAGGATTTAATCGCAAAGCCTCCAGAGTGGAAGTGCATGCGTTAGAGAGTTTGTTGAACGAGATATTGTTCTGGTTTATCAGGATTCTAAGGTAATTGGTGCAACCATGCTTCTAATTTTGTTGTTCTCTTATTCCGGGAATAACTGTTGTCTTGGAAGTTTAGATTTCATAATTGTACGTACCTTTTTTTAATGATGTTGCAGGATATTACAGCAAGCAGCTTTTTTCAAATCTCTTTCAACTGCAGAAGAGCCGAAAGCGAGAAAGGGTTATGGTGTTTGGATTATATTCTCATGATCTTCATTTGTCAGTAAGAAGTAACGAACAATTATGTTTCTATTTGTATAAAGTTCTTATAGTGGGAATTAAGAACAAACAATTATGCTTCTCTTTGTTGTCTTTAGGTTAGGTGGTGTAGTTCTGTAGGGTGCACAGGAGAACGTAGAGTTGTTTGGGAGCCAAATGTTGTTTCTATATATTTCTGCGCTTTTCTTCTGCTTTAGCATTGTCAGCTCGGTGGTTAAATTGGTTGCCTGGATGGTTCAAGCTAGTCACGCAATCATTTGATACAGAGGTAGTATTTCGCTGTTTTGTTTCTTCTCCTTCTCCTCCACAGGTGATCAAGTATACCTACAAAACCAGCTTGCGGAGATATCCTAGACAAATGTAAGTTCTTTAAACATATAAGGACGTAACTTCTTAGCCATATCAGTTATCGTAGTATTTCTACCATTTGTTTGAAATTCTATTTGTTTGAAAATTGCCTCGTGTTGGCTCCAGTACTTTCCTCAGTATTTGTGTTGGTGAAGTTGTCATCACAATGTGATCCGGCAGACTCTGTGAATGTTGGTGTACCTAAGGCAAAGGAGCTGGAAAAAAGTTTAATCCGCCAGTTCGAGATGTCATGTTAAATTTTTACTATTATCGTTTCTCCTAGTTTAATTTGGCACAATGATTAATAAATGAGTGAGGAGTTTAAAAAATTGTAGTTTGAAGTAAGACGTAGATATTTGTGTAAATGTAAATGGATAAAATGATAATGTTTTATCTAAATTGTTTTCAAATTAGAAATATCTTTTTTAATTGATAAAAAAATGAGACAAATAAAGTGAGATGACTGGTCAAAAATAAAACCCTTTTAAATTAGCAAAATTAACAGTAGTTTAGAGAAAATGCTGGAAGCAGATAACAAATGCGAAACTTTTTATTCGGAACATAGAAGGACTGATACGTGAATAAGAAACAACGAGATGATGATTAAAATTAAAAAACAAATTACTCAAGAGGGTTATATCAATAAAACACTGTTATATACAGATCGTTGTGGCTAGACTTGGTGATATAGCTTCATAACAATGAAGAGGAAATTGGGAGTAGATGAAAAGAGAGAAATTTAGATATCGATTTTAATTCATCAACTGAGGTGTTTAAAAATGCATCAAGGAGATCCTGTTTATATTAGAGTGTCTCCATGATAAAATGTTAAAGTTAGATCAATTTTATCTCTAATTTAAGAGATAAAGATAAAATTAAAAAATATGATAAAGAGAATAAAAATGATGTAATCTATCCTAAAGATAATATCCTTGGTTATTAGAATAAAAGGGTAAATGATCCATTTCATTTAGAATCTACATTATCTCTCCGGATGGATAAAAGCAGGACATAGGCGATTGTGACTGAAGAGATAACTCTAAAAAATTCAGATCAAGCAAACAAAATTCATCCTTTACTAATCTATGTGGCATCATGGGGCGGCATATTTTTTCATTGAATAAGGTATCTATCTCAACCAGTATTTGAAGAAGATATGATCTCGTCAATAAGCATATTAACAATATGACCTAAGCTTTGGAATACCTGCAAAGATGCTAGAGAAAAAGAATAGAGGCTCTAAGGTGCCTCGGTACGGAGTCGAATCTTCCACATTAAAAATTACCCTAATGATTATGCCAAAAACTCGTCCTCGAAAGAAAAAACGGTCGCTGTAAATATAATTCGGTACTTAAGTTCGGAATCAAACCCACAAGGAGTAAACGTCTAGCTTTAACTACTTTTGTATCACTAAATCATTAAGTTCTTCAATTTCCAATGGTAACAATATTTATTTAAGATTATACTAAGAACTAAATAATTTGATTAGCAAAATGCGCAAATAAAATAACTAGATAAGAATTCAAGAAGAAAAGAACCTAGAATAAAGATTTCCCTGAATTATCGAAATGAACTACTGACATGTTTCCTATAAGCTTGATGTTTTCTTCCTATTGATCATGAGCTCTTTAGTTACCATAAACATCTTCCAATCAAGAACGATAATTTCCTAAATTATTCTTTTGAACTAACCTAAGTGATTATTTAGCTTACATCTTAAGATCACAATAAAGCTTCGTTATTCCTAACTCTGCTTTTATATCTTTACAATTACCTTCCAACCACTTGCTCAGAAGTATGTTGTTCAACAACTACCTAACCATGTATTCTTTTCCAACAAAAACGAGGCAATAAGGCACGATTAATTGATGGCCATAGAGCTAACAACATGAAAAACGTAGTTGAACAAATAGGAGAAACACGATTCGATTATATAAAACACTATCAATATGTTCACACAATATTCGGTTCTATCAATATCCTTGAAGATGAATTTAGCTACACATGTTTTCGATCAACACAAAAGCTCATGTTAAATCAAACTCCATAATAATGAAAAATTAGAGAAGTTTTAGAGAAACTCTGTAAATCTTCAGTAGGATGGGCTCTAGCCTCCTACAAGCACCAAAAAGCTCCAACAATGGTGTTTGTTGCTCTTCCAAGCCAAGATGGGAGTCTGAAAATAGGTTAGAAAACCTTTTATATCTCGTGTGAAACTCATGGAAAAGTTTGCCCCTCGCTATGTCTCGCCAGAATTTTTGCCTTCTTGGCTGGATCGCAGCCTTACGATGGCCCGGCCATGAGCTTTGGAAATTCTGCTTTTGACTTCATGGCCGAGTCGTGACCTCTTGTCTTCATATTCCTTTCACGGCTAATCCACGGCCTTGATACCTAAATCCGCTGCTCTTTCTTGGTTAATTTCTCTATAAATTCACGTTATTTTGCTCCAAATCGTCAACCTTTAACAATTTTTTAATGTCACTTGATTCCTACACATTCTGACACTCAATATAAGTACAGAATACTAATAATCATGCTAAAACCACCTATAAAAGCACCAACACGTGAGGTAACTACTATTAAAACATACGTTTTGTTGCCAAATATCATCTAACAGTCATATGACAAATCTACTAAGTAAGCATTAGATCTCATATTCTTCAAGATAGAAAAAGGACCAATCGCACGGACATGGAGCTTCTTGAAGGTATTTTTAGGCAGACATTTAGGACGAATTTAAATCATCGGATTGTCTCATACATTAGAATCTTTTACCTTATGATGCACATCAGATGCTAATTAAAATTCATCATTATGCATAGCAAAATTTTACCTAATCTCAATATATAAATCTTAAATATGGGTAGAAAATACTGAAACGTGTGTATAAGAAGCTAAGCTGGCATTGCAAGATCAATAGAAGAGCAAGAGAGTATCCATACACAATCTCAAATGAACTTTTTTCGGTAAAAATATTAATAGAACTATTGTATAAAATTTCAACTACTGGTAATGCTAAGTCCCAGTACTTTGGTTTGTCCGCAACAACAAATCTAAGCAAGTAAGATAAACTTCGATTAACTAAATCACTTGTCCCATTAGTTTTAGGATGAAATACATAGGAGAACCTTAGTAGTGTATTACAAAGTCTCCATAGAGTTCGCCAAAAGTGACCAACAAACTCATCTCTAACAGAAGCTATGAATAAGGGCGACCCATGAAGCTTGATGACCTCCCTAAAGATTGATTTGACAACAATGATAGGCATCAATAATAAATAAAATGGGTCATTTTGGAAAAACCTATCAACAACAATTAAAACAGATTCATGACGTGTAGTAGTGCATACAACTCTAAGACAGAGCCTGTTTGGCCAAGCTGTCAAAAACAACTTATTTTGAGAAGTACTTTTATCAGAAGTACTTCTCAGATATGTACTTTTGAAGGATAAATAATATTTCTTTGGTTAATCCATATGAGAAGTGTTTTTCCAAAAAATTTATGTTTGGATAATCTTTACAAAAAGTGTTTTTGAGTATCAAATTATGAAAAAGTACAGTACTAAGATTCATTATGCAACTAATATTATTTAAACGCATAAAAAATTTACATATTTTTTCAATAAAAGAGTGAATTTAACCTTTTAATTTCCTTTAGTTTAAAATAAAATATAAAATAAAAATATATACTATCACTTTTAATCAACAAAAATAAAGTTAAAACAAAAGAGTAAAGTAGAAAATAAAGTTGTATCTATATTTGAGAGGTATATTGGTTAAAATAATTAAATATAGTATGACAAATAAATATTTTTGGTAAGGTTATTTTTCTCTTAAAAAATTAATAAACTGCTTCTGCTTCTGGAGAGAAGCAAAAATTTGTAGCTTCTCCCCAACAGCAGAAAAACTGCTTCTGCTTCTTCTCAAAAGTACTTTTTTCTTTTCGCCAAACACCTCAAAATTCTTCAAAAGCGCTTTTTTCTTGGAAAAAATATACTTTTGGCTTCTAAGTAGCTTGCCCAAATAGGCTAAAATCCCATGCTAATATCTTTCATAGTTTATGTGGGACTAGAAGAGGAATGTAAAGACCAGTGTTATGCTTTCTAGTGTTTGCTAAATGACATGCATGAAACTAGAGAACTTTCCTAGCGACATCTCTTCTAATGGATGACAAATAAAACTTGTTGGCTACTAACAAAATGGTCTTACCTCAATGTAAACGACCACTTAATCCTATCTGTCACGACCCTATTTAGGGCCATGATCGGCGCTAAGCAATACTAATCCTACCTAGCAAGTCTACACACTTTCACGCAAAAAAAAAATTTGGCAGAATTTTCCCTGTATTGGGAGCAATCCAGAAAATTAAACCTATTAACAAACAACTAGAACCATTCTAATAAACAGCTACCACATTATTATGTATATGCAAAGTCTAAAGAACGTTCAACGAAAATGAATCCACATCTTTCACGACAACGATTCTACTACGGTGAACTTGAGCACTAACATTAATCAAAACATCCCAAGACTGACTAAGAAGTTCAAAACGACTAACTAAAACTATTCAAGAATAAAATAATGGCCCACGTGAAGCAAATGCGGGGCTTACTAGATCAATCCTCAGCATTGTCACTCACCTTGACTCGGTATATCAGCCTCAACTAGCTTATCTGTGGTGAAAAAAATAGAGGGTTAGTCACATAGACTAAGTGAGGACAACATCAACCATAGTGTTTTTATTCAGGACGAGTATATATAAGAAAATATATATAAATAAAATAATCAACAGTACTTGCATTGAAAATATTAATCAAATCTTTGAACCATTATAGCTCATATATTTATAAAGTGGGAGGTTCCTAAGCCAGAGTCAAATATTATATTCTGACACCACGAGTTTATCATGGCCGTCTGACTACCCCGTCAGCTGGGTTCCCTTCTAAAGGGTGGACTAGTTCTATCCTACTAGCGGAGGAGAAGTAATGTACAAGGTGCACCAAGCCTAACAATCCCGACATTACATAGCGATGATCTGGCTAAGTTAATCCCCAAAATATTATTTACTTTATTGTACAATATCTTATTTCTGCTCTTTCTTTCTGACAAAATATCAAATCACAAATATGTAAAAGCTCACAAGCAATTCACTGTTTTGAAACATGCCATTTGTATTAAAAACTCAAGTACCAAACAATATTTTGAATATATCAATATATCAGCTATACTAGCGCTTGTCCTATGCAATTAAAATAATTTAATTAAAATAGTATTTAAGCAAGAAAATGAGTTTCAAACATGCTATAGTTGAAAACCAACTACGGGAGATATTTCACTCACAATATTCTTGACGAAGCACTCTATCACGCTGTCACGCTTTCAACTGTCTTGTTCTTGAAGCATCAAAAATCTAGAAGACAATATAATGTTCAAGTATCAAATATCCACGGATTCTCGGACATTTGTTTATTCTGGTGGTAAATTTGCTAGATTGAAATACCAGCTCTAGCGTTGAACTAAATTAACTATTTTTCCAGTAGTTCAGAGTCATTCATACTTATCTTTCTAATAGTTCAGTATACACATTATTGATGCCACAGCCTCCATAATTTTCACATCAAGTTTTTCTATTCTAGGGCTCAAGTTAATTACACAGTTAAAGTTCATTAACTAGAAGAATAGGTTGTCTCTTCCCCTGTTTCTTTACTACTCCTAGTACTTTTATAAGATTAGAAAAAAAACTCTGGTCTATGTTCAATCATACACCATTATTGGTGAGAGGCGGTCGTCAAAATATAATACGCGATATGAGTCAGGGTTGAATTCCCAAGGGAACTAGCTTGTTCAAGTAAGAGAGTCGCAAATAGAAATTCAAATGATGTTTAGTTAAGAGTCCTAGAAGTGGGGTTGTTTGTTGTAAATCTATGTTAAACTACAAAGAATATAAATAAAAGCAAGTAATTGATTCTATATTAAGAGGCTAGGGGTATAAACAACTAATAGTGGCTTCCAATCAATGGATAGAGTAGTTTCACCTTCCTAACACAAGTACAATTATGGTCGAGTTGTTTTAATGTAATCTCTAGAATCCTCCCGGCCTAAGGGGGATCTACCTCACTATGCTCGCCAAAGCCATAGTTAAGCGCATAACACATTACTCATGAACCAAAGGAAATGAGATCTCTTCGGAGTGTAACTCTTTTTAGATGGGTTAGGCTAAGTAAGTAGCAAACAAAATCCAAATCCTTGCCAACTTCGCTAATTTACACTAACTAATCTCTCCCGAGTCTTTACTTAGCAAAGTAGAAATGAAACTCTAATATCATGGATACTAATATTTTGATGTTAATATAATGGAAATTGGATAATCGTTACTTGTGTTATGGTTGGTGAATCTAAGCAACACCCATTAGTTTTCTACCACCTATAGCATGTTTACACCCCTAGTTCTGAATCTAGCTACTCATACTAGGGGTTTGAATCAAATATAGAAACATGTAATGAAAAGATGTAATGATTTCAACATGAATCTTGTATTGATATATGATTAAAGATTCAAAAGTACAAGACATGAAGCTTACAAAGTGATGAAAATCTTCAATCTTGTCTCCCAAAATCGCCTCTAAGAGTAGAAAGTATAATATGGAATAGAATAGAGTTAAAACCTTAGCTTGTTTTGTTTATACTAAGCTAGGAATACTGCCACTGTGGCATTGGCGGCCCCGCCTATGGACACGGGTGGTCCGCCCTTGGTAGACTGACCTTCTTCTTTTTGTGCAGGCAATGGGCGGTCCGACTAATTCCTGAGATGGTCCGCCTCTATGGACCTATGCAGGAAAGAGTGATGAGGCTCAGTTAATAAAATATGCATACAATATCGGAACAAGGGAAGGGCAGCATAGCATTAGCTTCAATTGAGTGTTCAACGTCGACCTACCACCTTTTTTTTTTCAAGGTTGAGCTTGGCTCCAGACATGCCAACTCGCTGAACTTCATCAGGCATTCTGCCTAATTGGCAGGGCGGTCCGCCCTTTTTGGCTTCAGCTTTAGAATTCTCTCAAGATATGATTCGGACGGTACGCCTCTATGCCAGGGCAGGGCGCCCTCAGTTCCTCCAGACTTGGCACTTGTCTTAACATCCTAAGGCGGTCCGCCTTCAACTCAAGGCAGAGCGCCCTTGTCTGATATGCTGCACTTCAGCTACTTTGATTTCATTTATCGCTCTTTGTTTCAATCTTTGGTCAAATGACTCTTTTAAACTTGTTATACCTGAAACTACGCAATATATGACATTAATAACACCAAATATTGGCTTTACATTCAAAAACGAAACTTTAAAGTAGTCTTTAAGTTGGTAAAACACCAACTTATCAACTTCCCTAAACTTAAGTCGTTGCTTTTCCTCAAGCAACTCAAAATCAAGGACACCAAAGCATATCTTCATTTAAGCTCAATTTTCATGTTCCATAGTTGAATCAATAAAATCATTTTGCATTAATGAATCAGTTGGTATCAACTAGTTACACTTATTCACATGAATATTGATGCAGGGGAAACGGGCGGAAGCAACAACAAGTAGATTGATTCAAAGGGAGAAAGAAACTTGAACCAATCACAGGATCACACTAGGTTGATCCGCCATGGTTTTCAAGTAAGAAATACATGAAGCCAAGCTACAACAAGAAGGAACAAGTCTCTTCTAAATTTTATTCCTCAATCTCAAAATCTAGCTTCTAAAATAAAATGACTAAGTGTGGTATTTATAGATGTTCCACACTCCTAATTAAATGACATAAAAGCCCCTATAAGTTTATTACACATAATAGGCCACGTAGGGCTAAAATAGTAAATAACTAGACTAAAATCTCGGAATGCTAGTCAAGTAGGCAGAGCACCTGGACGTGTCCCATTTTTGGGCAGTGAAGTCAGCTGGGCGGAGCGCCCACCAGGGAGATGGAGCGTCTGGGCTGCTCCTTGCTTGGGCGGAGCGCCTGCTTTGCCTGGACGGGGCGCCTGGGCCTGGAGCCAATGCCTTGATCTTCAAAATGCTCCCGAACTCTTCTCTGATGCTTTTGACCTCTCGTCCTTTGCATCCTGGCTCTTGATGGTAGGTGCATTAGGCTCGATTTGCCCGACATCATCCTCCCCTTCTTGAAAGGATTTCGTCCTCGAATCAAACCATCAAGACCTACATCCAAAGACAAGCACATCCAAAAGCTCCTACTAGAAGAGTAGGTTAGTGCAAGTACTGTGGAAAATACACTCTTATGGTATAACCAAGTATCAACGACAATGATAAAGCGCATGTTTCAACAAAAACAACAAGTACTTGGCTTCCCCAATGGGTGCACTCAACAAAAGATTCATCAAAGAGATCAATAGGGTAGAGAGTATGTAAGATTAAGCCATCAAAATTCCTATGATCCCTAAGTCCAATAAGAACACACCAAAACTTCCCACTACAAGAGTAGGCAATTCCAACAAGAGTGAGTGCAAGTGATGTGAAAATCACACTTTTGTGATATAGCCAAGTATCAATACTAATCAAAAAGCTTATGTTTCCAAAGGAAACAAGAAGTTCTTGGCTCAACAATGACAAGCACTCACTACCATAACAAGCAAAGAGATCAATAAGACATGGAACACGCAAGATTAAGCAACTAAGTTCCTTATGATCCCCAAGCTTATGGTCAGCATACCAAGCCTTCAATGCATTACTATCACAATGTGCCTCATTGGCTTTGGCATGCTCAATACCCAAGGTGTGATCAACATATGGGGTGGAGTAAACAAAATAGTTCAATTGGCAACTAACATCAAATACTCCACTCCCCTTCTTGGAAGCACTCTTACACCCACCAAGAGTAACTTCCTCACCTCCAATTCCACCTCTAAGACAATCTTCCTCACTAGGCAAACTCCAAAGAAAGGTCTCCAAAATAGGCTCTTCATCCTTATAGTCCACACAATGAAGGCTAGGACTACTAGAAGATAGTTCAACACAACTAATATCAAGACCACTCATCTCACTTGGATTTCCAAACAATGGATCATCCATAGAGTCTAACTTTACAAACCATGGAGGCTCTATTTTACTACCAACCCTAGTCTGATACAATTCACTATCACAATTGAGATTGTCTTCAAACAATGGAAATGTAAAAGCATGTACCTCAATTTCATGATCAAACAAAAGTATAGTATCAAGACTAGGTTCTTCACTCCCACTCAAGGAGTAATTATAGGAAACCTTGTCCAATTCATGCAATTCGGACTCCTCAAGGTCATTATCAACCTTGCCATAATACATAGGCCCACCAAAGAGAAGCATATCAACATGGGTATGGTCAACTATCTCATTTTCCCCTTTGTCAAAGATAGGTTCTGTGTCATTACAAGGTCCAAAATCAAGGTCAACCACAACATCTTCACTAAAGAGAGGTTCAATAAAAACCGAGCTCACATCATGATGTGGCTTATCATTCCTCTCAACTAGTGGTTCACATTCACACATAAGTTGACCAAAAGGCTCTACACTAGTTGCAAACACATTGTAATCACACAATTCATCAACTAGCATAGAGTTTTCACAAACACTATCATAAGACAAGGAAGTAACATGCTCAAGGGAAGAACTATCACATACGTTTGAGTGGCTATCTTGCTCAATCAATGCACTAGAAGTGTTATGGATTGTCTCTCCACCTTGAAGCTCAAATTGAAGATTTTCTTCACCTTGTTCTTCCATCTTGGAACATGATTGAGGCTCCATTGGTTTGCCTCCAAGAATACCTACACAAGAATTCAAACAAGTAGAAGAAAAAGATAAAAGGGTTAAGGTTAGAATAAGGGGTATTCTCACTCTCAATGGTTCTTTTTCCCTCTTTCTTTTCCCTTATTTTCTTTTCAAGGTCGAGTGTAGATTCGGGTTGGTGACATCCCACTCACATCACTCAACACATCCTCTCCTTTTTCCACTCGAGGAATGTCGCAGGTCACTCTCTTACTCCTCTCAATCTTTTGTCTCTCAAATTCGGGTGAGTTGGGACAAAGCCCAAGGATACCCATAGCCGGAGTAGGTGGATTCTTAACATCAAACCGGAATCTAGGACTTGGAGACTCATCACTTGAGCTCTGCTTCTTATTTGTTGGTGAACAACTTAGCTTTGGAGCTTGTGGTTTGGGGTTCACCTTGTTGACACTTGTCAACTCTTTTCTTGCACTAGTCCCACCATTGCTTGTGATTGTAGTACTTCTTGATTGCTCAATTTCAACCATGGATTAAAGTTCTCACGCCCTTCTCTTTTGCACAATCCAAGCATGCATTTCAGCGGACATCTTGCCCCTCACTCTGTAGGGTGCAAACTCCTAAACCCCTTGACCCGTGGCCGCTAGATATATATCCCGCTTAGCATTATATTGCAACTCCTTGTTGTGCAACCATGGTTCACCTAGCCAAACACTCAAATTTGGCATGGGATACACATCATACCAAACATACTCATTGTAACCCTTATGAGATATGAGTACCCGCACCTCCTTGTAAACCCAAACTCCATTGTACTCATATGGATGCTTTAAAGTATAGCATGGTATCCGTAGCATATAAACTAAAGAAGCGCTAATGCAATTGGCATCAGATTCACCAATTTGGAGCAACCATCCTCCAACACCATTTGCCCCAATAACGAACCTATTTCTACCCAAGTTTCATATAGGTACATCCAAGGAAGAGCTTGAATGTCCAAGACCAGCATCACCATCAACTCGAGTTTCCCTTATCCCCCATCTCCTAGCAACACCACTAGGATAACTTCTATTTCCCGTCACTCTTCCAACTTTAGATGTGTTATTAAAAGTCGAGAAAGGAGTCTCATCATAGAACCCATAGGAACTCCTTGAAGTAGGAGTTTGGTAGAAACCTCCTCTACCTTCCTTGGTTCCACAACTCATAGAACTACTCGTACTATCTCTTTCATCCTCTAAGTGTTGGATGAGTGTTAATTGCATCAACTTTGGTCATAATATCCCCAAGGTAAGCTCGAACTAACTCGTCTTCTTCACCTTCATAACCAACATAGTCACCCGCTCCATCATCATACGAGCCTTGGTTCCCCAAATCGTCATAGCAATACCCATCATCATCATCATAGGAACCATAGTCTTCATCACCCCCGCATGAGTCGTCCTCTCCACAATTATCATCCGAAGCCATAGTTGTAACAATAAAGAGTAAAGGACCTCACAATTTCACTCCCTCACGTGTATCACTCAAAATATGTCACTCAATTTTATTTTTACTTGTGTATACACTCAAGGTCGTTGGCTTTTGTGACCACACTCTATTGTTCTCACCACTCAAGCCTTTTTCCACTCAAGACCTTCTTGTTCTTTTAGTAATCATAATGGCAAGATCAATGAACTAGTACACTTAAGTAATGGTTTGGAATGGAAGTTATGTGACTCTATGTACGGAAGCTATTTAAATGCGCACTTGAAGCAAGCAAGTTCTACGACTTTAAGTAAAGACTCCAAGATACAGAACACCCTAAAAGCTCAAAGATTAGTGTCAATAAAGTAGGACAAATACCTTAGAAACACTAACCAAGAAGTTCGGAAACAAACGGAACACGAAAACACACAAAACAAAGCAAATTGAACCAGCCAGTGTTTTGGTCGGTCCGCCTGGGTGGGTGGGTGGTCCGCCTAGGGGCTGGACCAGCAGGTAATCTGGGCGGTCCGCCTAGGGGGTGGGCAGTCCCTGCTCCCAGCTCCTCCGAAAATGGGTTTTTGACCCAAAATGTCAACGTTTTCAATTCGATTCTCAAGTCCCTTGGTACCCAAAGTTGTATTTAATATTTCCCAATAATCCTCGATGAATTTCAAGTCCAAACAACAAAAAACAAGATCACAATCGAGATTCAAAGCGGTTTATACAAGGGTTTCAAGTTGGGTTTCAACTTTCTTGAACTTTTGATTCACAACTCCAAATCATGTAAAATTGGTACCAAATCAATGGGAAATAATATAGAACAATCCCCGATATCAATCAACGGGTCATCAAATCCAAGAATCACAAACTATGAAATTCAAGAACACGAGTTTTTCAAGGGTTTTTGAAATTGGAATTCAAATCTTCAAAAATCCGTAATACAACTTCAAATAACGAGATTTAAGTACCAAAACGATGGGTTTTTAACAAGGATCAATCTCCAATAACACCGATATCAAGATTCAATCACACCAACAAGTTATGCCAACTTTTTGGATTTTTCAACTTTTTGATTTTTTTGTATTTTCTTCTTTTCAATAACTTCAAACACAAGAAACTAAAGAGAAAATAAACTAGGCACGATGAACAAGGATCGGGGTTTATAGAAAAAAATCCCAAGCCTTGCTCTGATACCAAACTGATGCAGGGGAAATGGGCGGAAGCAACAACAAGTAGCGGAAGTAAAAGATAAACTCGATAAAGGGAAAAATAGGGACAGGGAAGAACAGAAATAGAAGAAAGAACGAATCAAACTAAAAAAAGTAGATTGATTCAAAGGGAGAAAGAAACTTGAACCAATCACGGGATCACACTAGGCTGATCCGCCATGGATTCCAAGTAAGAGATACATGAAGCCTAGCTTTAATAAGAAGGACCAAGTCTCTTCTAAATTCTATTCTTCAATCTCAAAATCTAGCTTCTGAAATAAAATGACTAAGTGTGGTATTTATAGACGTTCCACACTCCTAATGCAAAAACATAAAAGCCCCTACAATTTTATTACACATAATAGGCCACGTAGGGCTAAAATAGTAAATAACTAGACTAGTATCTCAGAATTCTAGTCAAGTAGACGGAGCGCCTGGACTTGTCCAATTTTTGGGAAGTGAAGTCAGCTGGGCAGAGTGCCCACCAGGGAGGCAAAGCGCCTGCGCTGCTCCTTGCTTGGGCGGAGTGCCTGCTTTGCCTGGGCGGGATGCCTGGGCCTGGAGCCAACGCCTTGATCTTCAAAATATTCCCGAACTATTCTCTGATGCTCTTGACCACTCGTCCTTTGCATCCTTCAATCTCGGCTCTTGATGGTAAGTGCCTTAGGCTCGATTTGCCTTGCATCATCCTCCCCTTCTTGAAAGGATTTCATCCTCGAAATCAAACCATCAAGACCTACATCCAAAGACAAGCATATCCAAAATCTCCTACTACAAGAGTAGGTTAGTGCAAGTAGTGTTGAAACACACACTCTTATGGTATAACCAAGTATCAATGACAATGATGAAGCGCATTTTCAAAGAAAACAACAAGTACTTGGCTTCCCCAATGGCTGCACTCAACACAAGATTCATCAAAATAGGTCAATAGGGTAGAGAATATGCAAGATTAAGCCATCAAAATTCCTATGTTACCTTAGTCCAATAAGAACGCCCCAAAACTTCCAACTACAAGAGTAGGCAAGTCCAACAAGAGTGAGTGCAAGTGATGTGAAAATCACACTTATTTCGTCTTGCTTTACTTATTACTGTTTTCATCGTATTTACTTACTTTCCCTTCGTAACTACTGTATTGCTTGTGACTCCAACCATAATTAATTGTTTAACCTAGACGTACAATTTTAGACATAAATAATGTTGAATGTCCCTAAGATGAAGTAGCTCCTTAAGAAGATGACATCTGCAAATTCAGAGACGATTGGGGGCACTTCTTGAGGGAAAGGACAAACAATAAGCTAGGGAAGATAGAATAGGGTTTTTAATGACAAAGGCTAGACAAAATCCTCTTTCAATTGAAGTCATTTCTATTACATTGAATGTGACAAGATTTAAGCACTTAGGAAAAGGGCTTTGGGAGTTAAACTCACTAACCTAGCAATAAGATTATGGGGCTTAGCAGGCTGCAGCGTGATTGTTCATCCTTAAACTTAAGGGAATATGCATTTTCCAGCTACATGCCTAGCAGAATCTCGATTAAATAATCAAGGACGGTCAAAGAATATATGGGCAACATATATATAGATAACAAATCAGAGTAAACTACATCTTGGTATGAACCTTATTTTAATAGGAATAATGCTTTTTTGAGTAACTGGTAGGATCATTTTGGTTACTCAAGCAACCTTAAAAGGATTAGGTGAAACGACCTCGGTCATCCGTTTCGGAAGTGAGGACTCCGATTTGCGTGCCGATAATTTTAAAATATTCGTAAGGTCCATTAGGACCTGTCTGTAATGTTTGAGTTAAAATCCGACTTCGTTTGGTACGTATGAGAAGAAGATTTCAGTTTTTATTGTCGATAAATATCAAAAAGAGGTTTTCGAGCTTAATTTTGGCGAATGAACTCCGATTCGAAATCGAAAAGCGTCGTTGGATTCGTATGATTTTTTATGACTTTTGTGAACTTTCGGAAGTGAATTTCAAGGTTGTTCGGCTAGTTTCCGCTAAAATACCGAAATTTAAATAATTTGATTTTTTTTCATTTAATTTACATATTTAGCTTCGGGAGTCCGATTTGAGATCCGCCTTAGCAACCGTGTTACATATATTTTGTATAAATTGTATGCAAAAGTTGGAATTATTTCGAGTATCATAGGCTACCGTTTTAATTTTTGAAAAGAAAAGAAATTATAAAAATAAATAAAATGAAAAAGAAAAAGACAAAAGAAAAGAGAAAAGGACAAAATGAAAGAAAGAAAGAGAATATGGCGGTGGTTGGAAATTTAGCTTGTAAAATCTAAGAATGAGCAGATCAAGAACGAGGAGGAGAAACATAAATTAGAAAACGAAGGAGAACACGGGAAAGAGAGAAAAATGCCAGAAAATGAGAAAAGTAGAATTTTCACCCCGAAACATTCAGGTAATGATCCTAATATATTATTTGAGTTATTACGTGTATTTGAATATACTTTAATGGTAAATAGAGATATTATACATCGTTTTAATAAGTTCAACTAATAGTTTAAAGGGTCAATTAGACGCCGATAGTGGAATTGATTATACATTCGTACTCAGTGAGTTATGGGCAACATATAAATGTAATTTATTTAGGGTTTGGTTATGTGACCATAAACCCTGTACTTAGGTCTGGCCTGCGTATTGCTTATGCGAATAGGGTATCAGGTTCCTAACCGGATTGCCGATGTGAGGAATGAAGCCTTTAGCCTAATTTGATATATTTTCTGCTTATTGAATAGAGTGGGATCATTTGGCAATGAAATCAAAGGATAAAGTGGTTGTTGATTAGCAATGCTAACTTTTGGAAGAAGTAAGTGTTTATATCCATTTCTTTGGAGGCCCTTGGCCTTGTGGATATTCTACCACGTGTTCCTTACGTGTGTAGCTGCCGATAGGCGTACTTATTACGCCTTAGCTTTGAATTTACATTGTATATTATATGTTATGCCCTGTTGTTGGTATTACATTGAGCATATGAGTATTGCACTCTCGTTTTAAGCATTGCATATACTTCCCGGTTGGCGATGAGAGTCCCGCACCGGTGAAGGGTCATTATTGCATATACTTCCCGGTTGGCAATGAGAGTCCCGCACCGGTGAAGGGTCATCATTGCATATACTTCCCGGTAATCGATGAGAGTCCCGAGCCGGTGAAGGGTCATCATTGCATATACTTCCCGGTAATCGATGAGAGTCCCGAGCCGGTGAAGGGCCATCATTCATACACTTCCCGATAATCGATGAGAGTCTCGAGCCGGTGAATGGTCATTATTGCATATATCTCCTGGTAGATGATGAGAGTCCCGCGCCGGAGATAGGTATCAAGCATATGTGACTGCCTTGCATCGTACCGCATTCATTCCATCGCATTCATATGTGACTGCATTGCATCGTACCGCATTCATCCCATTTCATTGCACCGCATACTGACTATTTTATGTATTGTTTTGTGTTTTATGTATGCGGTATGTATCCTATGTCGTGGACATATCTCAGTTTGTCTATATATTTCTGGCTCGTATTCTGGGTTGCGGGGATCGGGTTTCACGCCGCAACTGTATGAATATATGGATCGGGTTGCATGCCACAACGGTATAAATATATGGATCGGGTTGTACGTCACAATGGTATAAATATATGGATCGAGTTGCACGCGGCGACAGTATGAATATATGGATGTTGCATGCCACAACAGGATGAATATATGGATCGGGTTGAACGCCGCAACAGGATGTGTTTCTGATTGTTGATGTGTTTGGGATACCTATATGTTCTGGCTATCTTACGTTCCTAGTTGTTGATAAGTTTGTGATTCCATACGTGTTTCTAGTTATTATCTGGCTCTGCCTTTTTAATAATTCAAATAAGAGGAATTTGGTTTATCTGTTTCTTTTCTCCTGGCTAGCTATCCTATTCTTTGAGGTGGCTAGTCTGCCCCACTTATTAAGTCCTTTTGATTCACCCTTGTTTGTTGTTTGTTTTTGTCTATCTACTTCGCTTCGGCAGGTTCGCTCCAGGATTGAGTTCGCCACATTGTTCAAGAGCAAAGACGACTTCAGCTGTCAGGGTGAACCAGATTTTATTCCGGATAGCCACCAGTTTATTGTTTATTATTTCAGTTGCATTTTGCTCCCTTCAGAAGGTATCTGTCTTCTTTCGTACTCTTAGATGTCTAGTCTGGATAGCCCTAAACCTAGTATGTTGGGTAGTTAGCAGTAATTTATTTGTACAGCTTAGAGGTATCAGTATATCTGAGCTTTTTCTAAGTTTTGTTCTTACTTATGAGTTGGATTCATATTCATTTTCCTATTTCTGATGTTAAGGGTTCACCCGACGGGTCTAGGGGAGGATGTCGGGTGCCCGCACGGCCTAGCCGAAAATTCGGGTCATGTGAGTTGGTATCAGAGCCCGGTTTAGAGTCTATCCAGACTAAGACAGTGTCTAGTAGAGTCTCGCTGATGGGTACGTAGACGTCCGTACTTATCTACGAGAGGTTATGATGGCATTTAGGAAGTTTCACTTCCTTCTTTTCTTTTCTTGCATCGGTCTAGGATGCAAAAGTATTTTTGTTAATTCCTTCATGGTAATTGTGAACCCTCCTGCGTCAAATCAGCAAATGGTATGAGTTCAAGACGAAGCAGTTTGGCCTGGGGTTAGCACTGATGAAGCCCCGAGTGTTTTGATCGTGCTGACGATCTAGTTACGGAGGTCCCAGCTGTACGAGCTTGCGATGGACTAGGGAGCAAGGCATTGTGGTTCCTTTGGCTCTCTACGATGCTTTTACGAGAATCTTTGCGACGTAGATACCGTAAGAACCTATTATTCGTTGGGCAGCCTATCAGGTTGCCGCATGTGTAGACGTTCGGTCTCAGAGAGCTTCTATTCCAGTTCTTAATATTGCCGCACTAAAGTATGTTCCGGAGGCAGCATGCGTTGTGCCTCTAGTTTTTCTGGCTAGTTAGCTAGCCCGAGTATTAGCTCGGTGCGATTATCTGAAAAGGCTGCATTATTTTACCCAATCAAACCTCACGATATTCTTAAGCCATGCATCAGATAATCCCTGCGTAATTTTTTAAAATACAATGATGTCAGCATATCCTTCAGACTCTTGATTATATCGAGCGGTATGGTGTTGATTATTCTGCTTACCAGTTTCAAGGTCCAGCCCTGGATTGGTGGACAGCTCTCTTATTTAGCTAACTTGGTTCGAGTTTCTTCTAGATTCGTGGAAAAGTTCTTTTCGATTAGCGAGCGAGATGAAGAGTGTTGCCAGTTTGAGTGGATTAGAAAGGGTAGCCTGTCGGTTTCAGAATATGAGATTGAATTCTGTAGAATGGCTGAATATGCATTAGAACTAGTCCATGAGCCTTTCGAGAGATTCAAAGATTTATTGATGACCTTTCTTTTTCCTTGAGATCCCAGATGGCTCGAGAGATTGAGGTCGGGATTTTATTTGATGTTGTTGTTGATATTTCCCGAAGGTAACCATAAGTTAGAGCGGGAGAGCAAGAAATCCCGTGGCCCAAGTGGGCAACCATGGTACCTCATTTGGAGGTAAGAGTTTTGATTATTTTGGGAGGTCACCTTCCAGGTTATCTCAGCTTGTGTCACACGATTCTTAGAGTGCGCCAGTAGTTCGTCAATATCAGACCTATTTTTTCTCTTTGTAGCTATCAACAATCTGTCCCACTTCCATTTTAACTGAAAAAGTATTATCATTGTCGTGAACCTGTCATCTTTGGTGGAGTTCTCCCTTACTCCAGCAAGTAGGCAGTTGTCCTTTCTCTTATCATCAGGCACTTGCACAGTTGCAGGAGATTTCATTTAGATCTTAATCAGCCGGAGAAATGGTTCTTTAGAAGGTGATTATCAGGGTAGTGGCTCAGCTCAGCTGCAGAGGCAGTTCTATGAACAGCTTGTCTGGCGGGATGCTGAGGTATCCAATATGGTAGACCCTGAGATTTCATCTTCTCTTAAATGTGAGTAAGATTTGATTCTTTCGATCGATCTAGAAATGGTGTCTCTTATCATGTTTCGATGGTTTCCTGGATGTCATTTTTATTAAGAATTGGTTGCAGTAGAGGGGTGAGCTTCTTGTATGATTCATTCCTGGCATTTCTGAGATCCTTCTTGTTTATCTGGTTTAAATGTGAGAGATTTGTGAGCAAGTATCGGTATTGTTTGCTTGGCATCTTCTTGTGCCTCATTCTATTATAATGTCAAGTTAGTCTACCTCTCTTTGGAACTCAGTGTCGGTAGGATGATGGTATTCTTATTCATCACCATCAGAAAGTGTCATTGTTTCTTCCGGTGTAAAGTGATTAGTAAGTAATACTCGATTTACGTATCTCCTCATGGTTCGAGGCGCTAGTAGAGTGATGTTATTCTATGAGCTTGTCTCGGTAATAAAAGGGTTTTTGGTAAATTGTCAGAGTTTCCCTCTTATAGGAAGGTTAAATTGACATAGATGTTGTTCTATAAAGCTTATTTAATATCTCTTCAATTGCGATTATTTTGTTAGCCTGACTCGGAAGTAGTGTAGCTCTGGGAGCCAAGCAAATAAAAATGTGAGCTTGCTGAAGCTCTAATTATTTCTATCCTAGTAATCAGACCTTTTTCTACATTGTCTCTCAAGAAATGGTGTCTGATATCAATGTGCTTGGTTCTGTTATGTTGGACTGGGTTCTTGGCAATGTTCACTGCACTGGTGTTGTCACAGAAAATTGGCACTGCTCCACACTTGATACCAAAGTCCTCCAGTTGTTGCTTGATCCACAGCAATTGTGAGCAACATGAAGCAGCTGCTACATACTCAGCTTCAGCTGTTGATAGAGCAACTGAGTTTTGCTTCTTTGTAGCCCATGAGACCAAGCAGGGACCTAAAAAGTGTGCCATTCCTGAAGTGCTTTTCCTGTCCACCAGATGACCTGCATAATCTGCATCAGCAAAACAAATAAGTTCAAAAGTCCCACCTCTGGGATACCAAAGACCTAAATCCCGAGTCCCTTTCAGGTATCTCAGAATTCTCTTCACAGCTGTCAAGTGTAATTCCTTGGGCTTTGACTGAAATCTGGCACACAGTCCTACACTGTATACTATATCTGGTCGACTAGCTGTGAGATATAGAAGTGAACCAATGATTCCTCTATATTTCGTTTCATTTGTCGAAGGACCAAGTTCATCCATGTCTAACTTTGTTCCAGGAGCTATAGGAGTAGTCATTTCCTTTGATCCTTCCATGTCAAATTTCTTCAATAGTTCCTTGACATACTTTTGCTGATGAATCATGGTTCCTTCAGAAGTCTGCTTTATCTGCAACCCAAGAAAGAAGTTCAGTTCACCCATCATGCTCATTTCAAATTCACTTCCCATCAATTCTGCAAAACCTTTGCTCAGTTCTTCATCAGTAGCTCCAAAGATGATATCATCAACATACACTTGCACTACTAGCAAATCCTTTCCTTTCTTCATGAGAAATAGTGTGTTGTCAATTTTGCCTCTTGAAAAACCATTTTTCATTAGGAACCCTGAGAGTCTTTCATACCAGGCTCTAGATGCTTGCTTCAAACCATACAAAGCCTTGTCCAGTTTGTAAACATGATCAGGAAATTCATTGCTCACAAAGCCTGGAGGCTGCACCACATAGACTTCTTCATTCAAATAACCATTCAGAAAAGCACTCTTCACGTCCATCTGATACAGTGTGAATTCCATGTACGTGGCAAAAGCAATCAGCATCCTAATGGCTTCCATCCTTGCAACTAGAGCAAAAGTTTCATCATAATCTATTCCTTCTTCCTGACTGTATCCTTGAACCACTAGTCTTGCCTTGTTCCTTGTCACTATCCCATGTTCATCCAGCTTGTTCCTGAATACCCATTTTGTTCCAACTATAGATCTGTCCTTCGGCTTAGGAACTAGATGCCACACCTTGCTTCGTTCAAATTGGTGAAGTTCCTCCTGCATAGCTAGAATCCAGTCTGGATCTTCTAGGGCTTCCTTTACATTCTTTGGTTCCAAGGATGAGAGAAATGCAAAGAATGCACAGAAGTTCTTCAATGCTGATCTAGTCATAATTCCAGTGTCCAACTCAGATAGGACATTCTCCAGTGGATGAGAACTTTGATACTTCCATGGCTTGATTTGAATCTGACTTGAAGGACCTGCAGCATTCTCTGGGTTAGGTTCTTCTTGACTTTCTGGATTATCAGCCTCATCTGAAGTTCCCCCTGTCAAATTGACTCCTTCATCCGAATTGTTCAGATCTTCCTTTCCATCTGAGTCCTCCAGTTCATCTGTGGTTTCTTCTCTCCTTAAACCAATTTCTTGATCATCTGCTTCAGTTTCTCCCAGTGTCTTATCTGATTCATCAAATACAACATGCATACTTTCTTCTACACTTTGTGTTCTTTTGTTAAGCACTTTGTATGCCTTACTTTGAGTTGAATATCCCAAAAATATCGCCTCATCACTCCTGGCATCAAATTTTCCCAAAGGTTTCTTCCCATTGTTGTGAACGAAATACTTACAACCAAAAGGTTTTAAATGAGCAATGCTTGGCTTTCTACCTCTGAGCAACTCATATGGAGTCTTGTCAAGAATTGCTCTAATGGAACACATGTTCAACAAGTAACATGCAGTGTTTACAGCTTCAGCCCAAAAATTTCTTGCCAGCCCACTTGCTAACAGCATAGTTCTAGCCATATCTTCCAACGACCTGTTCTTCCTTTCAACCACACCGTTTTGTTGGGGAGTTCTTGGTGCAGAAAAGTTGTGATCTATGCCATTCCTTGCACAATACTCAGAAAATCATGAGTTTTCAAACTCAGTACCATGATTAGATCTCATACTGATGATCTCAAGGCTTAGTCTTTTCTGAACCACACCAGCCCAATCATTGAAACTTTCGAAGGCTTCATCCTTAGAGACCAAGAACAGGGTCCAAGTATATCTTGAGTAGTCATCCACGATAACAAACACATATCTTTTTCCTCCACGGCTCCTGACTCTCATAGGTCCACATAGATCCATATGTATCAGCTCCAGTGGCTTTGTTGTGCTGACCACTTTCTTTGGTTTGAATGATGTTCTCACATGCTTTCCCTTTACACAGGCGTCACACATTTTTATGTTTTCAAATTTCTTGCTTGGTAATCCGCGAACCAGTTCCTTCAAAGCCAGCTTGTTTACCTGAGACAGACTTGCATGACCCAACCTTTTGTGCCACAGCTGAGAGTCGCTTTCTTGCACATTCAAGCATGTCAGATTGTTCTCAGGTAAAGACTTTAGTGATGCCTTGTATACATTGTTCACCCTTTTTCCTTCCATCGCCACTTCTCCACTCTGTAGGTTCTTTACGATGCAACCAACAGATGAGAAGCTCACTTCATTTCCTCTGTCACACAGTTGGGAGATACTTAGTAAATTATGTCTAAGACCATCCACACATAGACATTTTCAATTGCATGTTCCAGAGATCTCCCAATCTTTCCAATGCCTACTATCTGACCACTTTTTCCTCCTCCGAAGGCTACACTGCCCCCTTGAAACGCTGCGAGTGAGAGAAAGTTTCTTCTATCTCCTGTCGTGTGCCTAGAACAACCGCTATCCAGAATCCAGCTTGAGTTGTTCTCCCTCACTCCAGCCTGCAAGACAAATCAGAGGTTAGTCTTAGGAACCCAGACAAGCTTGGGTCCCTTCTTATGAGAAAATGGATAAATCAGGTCTTGTTTGGCCCATTTGGGTAAGCCACATCTTTTATTTTTAGCCTTTGCCTTGCTGATATTAACACACTTTTGCTTAACATGACCAGTTTTACCACAAAAAGTGCATAACATGTTACAAGGTAGACCTACATATTTGCTTTTAGGATTATATGGAGGCAGGGGTTTCTTGAATCCTAATCCTTGTTTTCCTCTGTTTTGATTTTCAAGAACCCAATTCATAGCTTCAGAAGATTTATTCCATTTAGTCAGTCTGGTAAGTTCAAGTTTTGAGTCTTCAACCTGTTGGCTTAAAATCCTATTTTTTTCAGTTTCCTGATACAGAATTTTATTTGCTCTTTTCAGTTCATCTTCCAGAAAGGATTGAACTTCACTCATAACTTGCTTACCATTCTTACTTTCCCTTAACTGATTACATTCCAATTCAAGCTCAGTAATCTTAGAGTTTGACAGAAGAGTCTGCCCTTTCAAGATGGCATTAGTTTCTTCAAGTTCAATATTCTGTTCCAGGAGACTCTTGTGCTTAGTTCTAAGATTACTCAGTTCTTCAGTTAAGTTATCCTTTTCAAGTTTTTCCTTTTCATACCCTTCAATCAGGGTGGCTGTGATTACAATTAAATTTTCAGAAGAGTATGTATGTAAAGTTTCTTTTAGATCAGATAAGCATACCTCTGCTGAATTTCCTGCTTCCTCTCCATCAGTTGCCATAAGAGCAGAGTCCTTTTTGATGTTGTCAGCAATGTACAATTCCTTCAGTTTCTTCCATATTCCCTTGGCAGATTTGCACTCCACAGCCTTGGAGTTTGCTTGTAACCAGTCCAGATCTTGAGGGTCTAGTTCTTCCACTTTCTTTGGCACTAGGACACCATTTACAGCTCTCTTCACAGGAACATGAGGTCCTCTTTTCACAATCAGCCACAAGCTATAATCAGTTGCCTGTAGATAATTTTTCATCTGCTTCTTCCAGTGATTGTAATGAGTCCCATTGAACACTGGTGGTTTTGATGGATCTCTTTCTCCTCTAAGTTCTCGAGGATCTTCTTCATCACAGCTAACGTCTGTCATACCTGCTAGTGCTAGTGGTGAGTCATCCTCAGCCTCCTTTTCATGATCAGACTCACTATCAGTTGGTCCCCAAGTGGCATAAAAAGCTTCCTTCTTTTTCCTTCGTTCTGCTCTGAAGTTTGGGGGCCGTCTTGTCTTCTTTTTGTCTGTATCATATTCCTTAGTGGTTTCCTTTTCCTTTTCCTTAGCAGCTCTGTTCTTCCTCCACTCTATTTCCCACATCGGGCAGTCCATGACAGCATGATCCTTTTTGAAGCATTTGAAGCACCCAGAGTAGTCAGGACTGTCAACTATGTTCTTCCTACTCGAACTCTCCTTGTTTCCTCGTTTGAACCCTTTAAACCTTCCCAGATTGAGCTTTTGTCTTAAAGCAATCACCATTGCGGCTTCTACTGATTGAAGATCAACATATTCATCAGTTTCTTCTGTTGCTTCCAGCGCAAGAGTCTTTTCCTTCTTTGCTGATAGTTTAGCCTTCGAGTCCTTCATCATCTCATGAGTTTTTAGGCTTCCAACCAATTCTTCAAGCTTGATGGATTTTAACGGTTTGGATTCAATGATGGCAGTCATCTTTGGTTCCCATGCTTCAGGCAACACATTCAGGATTTTATCGACCATCTCTATTTCAGGCAGTTCCATCTCAAGGGATCTCATTTCATTTGTGATCATGGTTAACCTGGTCATCATGTCCTGAATCGACTCCTTCTCGCCCATAGTAAACAACTCAAATTGTCTCTTCAGCATTCTCCTTTTTAAGTCTTTTACTTCTGTAGTTCCTTCATGTGCAACCTGTAACGCATCCCATATTTCCTTAGCCGTCTTATATGATGATACTCGATTGAACTCCTCCGGACCAAGACCACATATGACTAACCGCTTTGCCTTGTGATTCTTTTCGATCATCTTATAATCCGTCTCATCAAACTCTTCCTTCAGCTTAGGTTCTTTTGAGGCAGTGGTTCCTTCACCAACAATTTTGGTGGGAATCAGATTTCCTTCAGAAACTATCAACCAAAGTTGATAGTCTTCAGCACATATGTAATTCTCCATCCTATTTTTCCACCATGCGTAGTATTGCCCATTAAACTGTGGGGGCCTCAGAACCGATTGTCCTTCAGTAATGGTAGGCGGTGCACTCATTCTGATCCTTCTCAAGGTGTTAACCTTACAAGAGAAGACCCGCTCTGATACCACTTGTTATACTTTATGCACCTCCTAAGGACACTAGAAGGGGGGGTTGAATAGTGTCTCCCGATTTTCGCAAGAACTGTGTTCTTCTACTGTAGAACAAGGCTCTTAGAATTTCCTTCTACCTCCGTCTAACAAGAACATACACAGAACAGAACTCAACCTACACAAGGATTTTTACGTGGAAAAAATCCTTGCTCAAGGGAGAAAAAACCACGACCCACACTCTGGGATTTTAGTACTGAATCCACTAACACAAGAGCAATGTTTTAGATTACAAACTCTGTAACCAAGGGGCTACACTCTACACCCTAATCACTAAACAAAGCTACACTCTAGCTTTTCTAGTAATCACAAAAGAGTTTACCTAATACATAAGCTTCTAGAATAAGCAAATAGATAAAATAATGAATGCTCGATACAATGACAACTTACAACTCAATAATCCTAGACAAGTAATCTAGACTTAATACTCTGCATGCAATTTAGTTGTCTTCTTCAGCTTATCCACGTAGAGAGTTATTGAATCGCCTTTGCTTGTGCTCTCTCTGTGCGTGAATAATAATCAAAAACTCGGCTGTCTCTACTACTGGCTTTTATATGAGTCGTGCAACCCTAGTAGAGTTCTACAAGGAATCCCCTTAATTAAGGTAAGTTGAGATTCGTAGTAACTCTTTTCCATGTTAACGTCTGACTCTTTTCCATGCTTCGTAGACACAGCTGGGGCACTGCCTCTTTTAGTCCGACTAGGATACGTATACAACCACGCGCCACTATTCCTAGTTCCACAGGGATTTGCAACCCACAATCTTTTCGATCAAACGTGCCCTTCCCTTCAAGGACCAGGTTCTTCAGGTTCCTTGCATGAACCTCGGTGTCCTTCCTGTTTGTCATACTTCAAAACCAGCTTTCAACAATAAGTACACAACTGAAACATAAATTGTTTTAAACAACCATCACATGCACAGGGGAGAATTGGAAGGAATAGACAACAGCAGAAAGAGCAATAGGAGGATAGGACAGGAGGACTCAAAGCTGAATGTTGAAGTGTTTGACAAGTGCCTCATGTTGCTTCGTATTCTTGGCCCTTTCCATCACTAGCTCGGCCTCATACTTGTGGCAGTCTATCTTCAAACGATCGATTTCTTGATCCTTCAACTTCAGCTGTCTGTGGAGCTCTGCATTTTCTGTATTCACCTCAAGGACATGAGTCTCCAGCTCCTTCACAGCATCAATGGCCTCTTCAGGTCCATAGTCCTCACTTTCCTCAGCTAGCTCTTGCTTGGACTGCATTGGTTTCTTAGAAGCTCTGCTCTCCTTGAAGAAGTCACAATTCTTAAGCACATTGTGCCCAAACATTTGATGAATGGTCGGCTTCTTCCCAGCTTCCAGGGGAACCCCAAAATGTTCAAGTACCTGCTAGAGGATGTAGGAATGCACAAGGGAATGTGGCTTTTGATCTGTGTCAGCAATCCTCTTTATATGTCTAATTATCAGCCCAGGCAAATTGATTTTTACCCCCCGTCCAGCAAGTCCATGTATGTCAGGTCCAAAGCACTAGCTTCACAGTTCCTCTCACCTCTAGGCAGAAGGAACCTGTGCACAAACTCAAACAGCAACTGGTGTGCAGGTTCCATCTCCTTCTTATCAACCTTCCTCTCCTTTCTTAGTTTGGGTTTTCCTGAGAACTTCTTGACTACATCCAGAGGAGTCACTCCATCAGTCCTCTTTGACAATTTCAATTTTATATACCTGCAATAACCTTCAGCAGGTATGTCAAGAATCACTCCAAGCTCAGGTCTCCCAAACTCTATCTCAATTCCCCTCACTATGGTGAACATTCTCCTGGCATTAACTCTGCAGTTGGTGTAGAATTCTCTGATCTCATCAACAAACAACTTTCTCTCTTTGTTGGCAAACAAACCCAGCCAACCCTGGTTAGCAATCATTCTCAGCAGTGGCTTCATGTGAAATTCCTTCTCATCATGCAAGATGCTGCCAGGCAACACTTGATGCTTTGAGAAGAAGGCCACCCTATCAGCTTCTTCTTCACTACCTCTCCTTCTTTTTCTGTTCTCAGCTTCACTATCTGTATCAGAGTCACTTGGCTCTGCATAACTTCCAGCCTCATCACTCTCTTCATGTACTTCCTCTGCTTTCCTTTCTTCTTCTTCCCTTTTCTTTGCCTCTCTGTCTCTTACATTTGTCACTGTTCTTTCCAATTTACCAACCTTCTCCAACTGTTGCTTTAATGCAGACCTAGTGCCAGCCCTCCTGGCAACAGGCTCATCAACAGTCTTGTCATCACTATCTCCACTAGCTTCATCAACCAGTTTTGTTTTCAATACTGGCTTTCCCCCTTTCACCAGTCTCCTCCTTTTTTCAGGCTCTACTTTGTTTTCTTTGACAAACACAAACACAACCTTCTCTTCTTCTTCCTCACCTGCCAGTCTCTCATCCTCTTCACCAAACTTTCTTTTTCTTTTTGATTCTTCTACTTTCTTAGTAACCTCTTCCTTTTCAACTTTTTCTAAAACAATCTCCTCATTCTCTTCTTCTTCAGAATCTGTCCAGTTTAAGTCTGCATCATCAGCCTCAGTGGAATTTGGACAAGCAACAGGTTCTTGACACAAATCCTTTGAGGCTTCAGCAAGACCAAGTCCTCCAACTACTGGACCTTTTGGCACAGATTCTTCCTCATTCTTCTCAGTACTCCCGACATCTTTACAGGGTTCCATTTCACTTTCTCTAAGGGATTCAACAAGATCTTGTTCCCTAAGTTGTTCTTTCACTCTTTCTGCTATATCCAACTCTACACCAGTCTTTTCAACCAAAGGCACCTGTAAATCTTCCCTAAGTTCATCATGTCCACTATCTTGCTCTGTTTCACATAGGTTCCCCCTATCTATTTTGTCATCATGCTCAACTCCTATAATTTTGTCTAGTCCTGTTACTAGGGTTTCAGTGTCTGTAGTACCAGGGCTTTTTATATCTACTAATCCAACAAGAGTAGATGAAATAAGATCAGGGATTACCTCAGACGGTGATTGTGATGAACTTTGTGCAATGGGCGTAGTAGGTACTGCTCTTGACCTCATCTTCTTAACCAATTTCTTGTCGCCTTTTTAAAGAAATTTTGTGCGGGCCCTAGCGATTCTTTGTGCGAGAGTGGATGGTGGTGGTTTTGCAGACATGGTGAAGACTTTAATGGATTGTCACTGAGATTTCAAGAAAATTTTTCTGTTTTAGGTTTTGGGAGAGAACTTTGGTGTGGACGGGGAGAAGTAGTTGGATTGAGAGGGATTCTGAGTGTATCGACAAAAAGGGGAAGGGTTTTGGTGATTAGACAACTTCTAGGGAAGACAAAGAAATAATGATGTAAAGTAGAGAAGCAGCTTTTTGAAATTTTTGAAAATCGGGAAGAGTTAAATATTTAACGGTTATGGACTCATTTAATATACCCTTTTTAAGTAGTGGGGTCCAAAAAAGTCAAATAGAATTCTATCCGAAAAAGGGATGTGTTCCTATAATTTAGGACAGTTATAAGAACATGGAGGATCTCCCTTGACACACATATAATTGACAATTTAATTTCAGTTATGACTTCTATCATGCAGGGTAGTATGAATGTACTAGGACATGATTCCTCATGCTTTAGTTGGTTCCTTCTTAGTACATAATGGGTTCTTCATGGGATCACATTATTCTCACCTGGTGCTCAAAAACTGAACAAGTGTAATTATTCAAGTACAGGGTTAGACTGGACATTAATGACAGAATTCAAACATGAACAATTGAATACTTAACTAACCAATCATAAAGGGATTACCTGCTGGGTCATCCGTTTATTTTGGTCATCCCTAATTCCAACATGTTCCTCTCAAACTGTACCTTGTTCAATGATTTGGTAAATCTGTCAGCAATTTGATCTTCAGTCCTGCACGAATTCATAGTAATCAGACCCTTTTCCACATTATCTCTCAGGAAATGGTGTCTAATATCAATGTGCTTGGTTCTTTTATGTTTGACTGGGTTCTTGGCAATATTCACTGCACTAGTGTTATCACAGAAAATTGGCACTGCTCCACAGTTGATACCGAAGTCCTCCAGTTGTTGTTTGATCCACAGCAATTGTGAACAGCATGATGCAGCTGCCACATACTCAGCTTCAGCAGTAGATAAAGCAACTGAGTTTTGCTTCTTTGTAGCCCAAGAGACCAAACAAGGACCTAGAAAGTGTGCCATTCCTGAAGAGCTTTTCCTATCCACCAAATGACCTGCATAATCTGCATCAGCAAAACCAATTATTTCAAAAGTAACTCCTCTTGGGTACCAAAGACAAAGGTCCTGAGTTCCTTTCAAGTATCTCAGGATCCTCTTCACAGCTGTCAAATGTGACTCTTTGGGCTTTGACTGAAATCTAGCACACAGTCCTACATTGTATACGATGTCAGGTCGACAGGCTGTGAGATAAAGAAGTGAACCTATGATTCCTCTATATTTTGTCTCGTTTGTCGAAGGACCTAGTTCATCCAAATCCAGCTTCGTCCCAGGTGCAATGGGAGTAGTCATTTCTTTTGCTCCTTCCATGTCAAATTTCTTCAGTAGTTACTTGACATATTTTTGCTGGTGAATCATAGTTCCTTCAGGCATTTTCTTTATCTGCAACCCAAGGAAGAAATTTAGTTCGCCCATCATGCTCATTTCAAATTCACTTTCCATCAGATCAGCAAATCCTTTGCATAGCCCCTCATCAGTGGCTCCAAAGATGATATCATTGACACACACTTGAACCACCAATAGATCTTTTTCTTTCTTTTTGAGGAATAATGTGTTGTCAATCTTTCCTCTTGAGAAACCATTCTTCAGTAGAAATCCTGAGAGTCTTTCATACCAGGCTCTAGGGGCTTGCTTCAATCCATAGAGAGCCTTGTCCAATTTGTAAACATGATCAGGGAATTCATTGTTCACAAACTCTGGTGGCTGTATCACATAGACTTCTTCATTCAGGTAGCCGTTTAAGAAAGCACTCTTTACATCCATCTGGTATAGTGTAAACTCCATATATGTAGCAAAGGCAATTAGCATCCTGATGGCTTCCATCCTTGCAACTGGTGCAAAGGTTTCATCATAGTCTATTCCTTCTTCCTGACTATAACCTTGGACTACTAATCTCGCTTTGTTTCTCGTCACTATACCATGCTCATCCAGTTTGTTCCTGAATACCCATTTTGTTCCAATTATTGATCTGTTCTTTGGCTTAGGAACTAGGTGCCACACTTTGCTTCTTTCGAATTGATGTAGTTCCTCCTGCATGGCTAGAATCCAGTGTGGGTCTTCTAGAGTTTCTTTTATGTTCTTTGGTTCCAGAGATGAGAGGAACGCAGAGAAAGCACAGAAGTTCTTCAAGGCTGACCTGGTCATGATTCCTGTATCCAATCCCGATAGGACATTCTCCAAAGGATGAGATCTTTGATATTTCCATGGCCTGAGTTGAATATGACCAGAAGAACCTGCAGCATTATCCTGGAGGGGTTCTTCCTGACTTACTGGATCATCAGCTTCATCAGAGGTTTCCCCCATCAAGTTGACTCCTTGTTCTAGTGTGCTTGGATTTTCACCTGATGTCTCCTTGTCTTCTGAGTCTTCCAGTTCATTTACACCTTCTTCCCTACTTAGGCCAATCACTTGATCTTCTGTCTCACTCTCCTCCAGTGCCTTATCTGATTCATCAAATACAACATGCATACTTTCTTCTACTGTTTGTGTTCTTTTGTTAAACACCTTGTATGCTTTGCTTTGAGTAGAATAACCAAGAAATATTGCCTCATCACTCCTAGCATCGAACTTTCCCAAGGGTTCCTTACCATTGTTGTGAACAAAACATTTACAACCAAAGGGTCTTAGGTGAGCAATATTTGTTTTTCTACCTCTGAGTACCTCATATGGGGTCTTGTCAAGAATTGCTCTGATGGAACATCTGTTCAGCAAGTAGCATGCAGTATTTATAGCTTCAGGCCAAAAGTTTCTTGCAAGCCCACTTGACAACAGCATAGTCCTGGCCATATCCTCCAGAAACCTGTTCTTCCTCTCAACCACCCCATTTTGTTGGGGAGTTCTTGGGGCGGAGAAGTTATGATCTATGATATTCTTTGCACAATATTCAGAAAATTTTGAGTTCTCAAACTCAGTTCCATGATCAGATCTGATGCTGATGAGTTCAAGGCTTAACCTTTTCTGAACTACACTAGCCAAGTCTTTAAAGCAGTCAAAAGCTTCATCTTTAGTTTCCAAGAACAGGGTCCATGTGTACCTAGAGTAGTCATCAACAATCACGAACATGAATCTCTTTCCTCCTCTACTCCTGACTCTCATAGATCCACACAGATCCATATGCAACAGTTCCAGTAGCTTTGATGTACTTACCACCTTCTTGGATTTAAAGGATGATCTCACATGCTTTCCTTTTACACACGCATCACATATTTTTATGTTTCCAAATCTCTTGCTTGGCAGTCCACGAACCAGCTCCTTCGATACAAGCTTATTCAGTTGTGAGAGACTTGCATGACCCATTCTTTTGTGCCACAGCTTCGAGTCACTTTCTTGTACATTCAAGCATGTCAGGTTATTTTCAGGTAGTGACTTCAGCGATGCTTTGTATACATTGTTCACCCTCTTTCCTTTCATAACAATTTCTCCACTCTGTAGGTTCTTCACAACGCATCCTACAGACGAGAAACTCACTTCGTTACCTCTGTCACATAGTTGGGAGATGCTCAGCAAATTGTGTCTGAGACCATCAACACAATAAACATTCTCAATTACATGATCCAAAGTTCTCCCAATCTTTCCAATTCCTACTATTTGACCACTTTTTCCTCCTCTGAAGGCCACACTGCCTCCTTGATATGCTGTGAGTGAGAGAAAGTTTCTTCTATCTCCTGTCATGTGCCTTGAACAACCACTATCAAGAATCCAGCTTGGGTTGTTCTCCCTCACTCCAGCCTGCAAAACAAATTAGAGGTTAGCCTTAGGAACCTAGACAAGCTTGGGTCCCTTCTTACTAGAGAATGGATAAATCAAATCATGTCTAGCCCATTTAGGTAGAACACTTCTTTTGTTCTTATCCTTTGCCTTGCTGATGTTTATGCACTTTTGTTTGACATGTCCAGTTTCACCACAAAAGGTACATAACATGCTGCAAGGTAACGCCACATACTTGCTCTTTGGGTTATATGGAGGCAGTGGTTTCTTAAATCCTAATCCTTGTTTCCCTTTTTTTTTTTTTTTGATTTTCAAGAACCCAATTCATTGCCTCTGATGATTTATTCCAGTTAGTCAATCTAGTAAGCTCAAATTTTGATTTTTCCAACCTTTTGACTTAAAATCTTGTTCTTCTCAGTTTCTTGATACAGAATTTCATTGGCTCTTTTCAGTTCATTTTCCAGAAAGGTTTGAACTTCACTTATTACTTGCTTACCATTTGCACTTTCTATTAACTGATTGTATTCCAATTCTAGTTCAGTGATCTTAGAGTTTGACACCAGAGTTTGCCCTTTCAAGATAGCATTGACTTCTTCAAGTTCAATGTTCTGTTCTAGGAGACTCTTGTGCTTGGTTCTAAGACTACTTAGTTCTTCAGTTAATTTATCCTTTTCAAGCTTCTCCTTTTCATAACCCTCAATTAAGGTGGCAGTGATTAAGATCAATTTTTCAGAAGAGTATGTATGTAAAGTTTCCTTAAGTTTAGATAAACATACCTCCGCTGAATGAGCATCTTCAGTTCCATCAGTTGCCATGAGAGCAGAGTCCTTCTTTTGATTATCATCTGTGTACACCTCCTTCAGTCTTTCCCAGATTTCCTTGGCAGACTTGCATTCAAGTATCGTAGCAAGCACATCGTAGGTGAGTCCTCTCTTCAGATACCATTCAGCTTTGGAGTTTGCCTGTAACCAATCTAGATCCAGAGGATCTAGTTCTTCTACCTTCTTTGGCACTAAGGCTCCATTTGCAGCTCTCTTTACAGGAACATGAGGTCCTCTCTTCACAATCAGCCACAGACTATAGTCTGCTGCTTGCAAGAAAGTCTTCATCTGTTTCTTCCAGTTCTTGTAATGAGTCCCGTTGAACACAGGTGGCCTTGATGGATCTCTTCCTCCTCTAAACTCTCGAGGGTCTTCTTCATCAGAACTGATGTCTGACATACCCATTAGTGCCAGTGGCGAATCATCTTCATAATCATTTTCATGATCGAATTCACTATCAGTTGGTCCCCATGTAGCATAGAAGGCTTCCTTCTTCTTTTTCCTTTCTGCTCTGACGTTTGGAGGTCGTCTTGACTTCTTCTTATCTTTTTCATTTTCCTTTGGCGTCTCATTCTCTTTTTCCTTGGATGCTCTATTTTTCATCCATTCTATTTCCCACATAGGACAGTCCACGACAGCACGATCCTTTTTGAAGCACTTAAAGCATCCTGAATAATCAGGGCTGTCAACTATGTTCTTCCTGCCAGAATTCTCCTTGCCACTTCTTTTGAATCCCTTGAACCTTCCCAGATTAAGCTTCTGTCTTAGGGCACTTACCATTGCTGCTTCAACTGAATGAGGATCAACATATTCATCAGTTTCCTCAGTTTCTTCAAGCGCAAGGGTCTTGTCCTTCTTTACAGCTGGTTTAGCTTTTGAGTCCTTCATCATCTCATGAGTTTTCAAGCTTCCAACCAGTTCTTCAAGTTTGATGGATCTCAGAGGTTTGGATTCAATGATGGCGGTCATCTTTGGTTCCCATGCTTCAGGAAGCACATTCAGGATTTTATCAACCATCTCTATTTCAGGCAATTCCATATCCAGAAATCTCATCTCATTAGTAATGATGGTCAACCTGGTCATCATATCCTGAATTGATTCTTTCTCACCCATGGTGAATAGTTCAAATTGTCTCTTCAGCATTCTCCTTTTTGAGTCCTTCACTTCTGTGGTTCCTTCATGCGCAACCTGCAAAGCATCCCATATTTCCTTAGCCGTCTTATAAGATGATACTCTATTGAACTCCTCAGGACCAAGGCCACATATGACCAGACGTTTGGCTTTGTGATTCTTTTCGATCATCTTATAATCCGTCTCGTTGAACTCCTCTTTCAGTTTAGGTTCTTGCTTAGCAGAGGCACCTTCACCAACTATTTTAGTGGGGATCAGGTTTCCTTCAGAAACTATCAGCCAGAGTTGATAGTCTTCAGCACATATGTAATTATCCATTCTGCTCTTCCACCACGCATAGTATTGCCCATTAATCTGTGGGGGCCTCTGAACCGACTGTCCTTCAGTGATGGTAGGTGGTGCACTCATGATTGAGATCCTTCTCAAGGTGTTAACCTCTTACGAGAAGACCTGCTTTGATACCACTTGTTATAATCTATGCACCTCCTAAAGACACTAGAAGGGGGGGGGGTTGAATAGTGTCTACCGATTTTCGTTCCAAGAACTTGGTTCTTCTGAACGTAGAACCTAGTTATTACCTTAGCAATTATACTGTATCAACCACTGCAACTCACCACACTTCACACACAGAAAACACAAGGATTTTACGTGGAAAACACCTTGCTCAAGGGAGAAAAATCACGACCCACACTCTGGGATTTTAGAACTGAATCCACTAACACAAGAGCAACGTTTCTGATTACAAACTCTGTAACCAAGGGGCTACACTCTAGACCCTAATCACCACTCAAAGCTAAACTCTAGCTTTTCAAGTAATTACACAAGAGTTTACCTAAAACATATGCTTCTACAATAAGCCAATAGGTAAAAACTATGAATGCTCAAACTAAGACAACTTACAACTCAATTAACCTAGACAGAATATCTAGACTCAATACACTGCATGCACTTCAGTTGTCTTATCCAGTTTACTCACGTAGAAAGATGCTAGATTGCCTTTGTATGCTCTCAACTCTCCGTTTGTGAATAACTGAATTTACGGCTGTCTCCACTACTTGTATTTATACGGGTCTTGAAACCCTAGTTGAGTCCTACAAGGAATCCTCTTAATTATGGCAAGTCAGGATTCCTAGTAACTCTTTTCCTTGTTGAAGTCCAACTCCTTACACTTCGAAGACACCGCCTGGGCACCGCATCTTTTAGTCTGACTAGGATACATATTCATTCACGCGCCACTACTCCTAGTTCCGCAGGAATTTGCAACCCTTAATTCTTTTCGATCAATCGTGCCCTTTATTTCAAGGACTAGGTTCTTCTTGAGAACCTCTGAGTCCTTTACGTTTGTTATACTTAAAAACCAGCTCTCAACAATCATATTATCCAGATATATTTTGTTCCAAAAGTTCGATATACGTGTTATAATTATGATCTTGTAATTAGGAAATAATGCCCGTGGAGTAACTCATGAAGGTCGTGCAAGTTATCTTGTTATCCGCGTGAATTTTTCTTTATACTTAGGCTCGTTCACGGACGAACGAGAGTATAAGTGGAGGAGAATGAAACAACCTCGGTCAGTCATTTCGGAAATGAGGACTTCGATTGGCGTGTCGATAATTTTAAAATATTCGTAAGGTCCATTAGGATCTGTCTGTAAAATTTGAGTTAAATCAGACCTTGTTTGGTACGTATCGGAAGAAGGTTTCATTTTTTATCGTCGATAAATATTAAAAAGAGGTTTTCGAGCTCAATTTTGGCGAATGAACTCCGATTCGAAATCCAAAAGCGCCGTTGGGTTCGTATGATTTTTTATGACTTTTGTGAACTTTCGAAAGTGAATTTCGAGGTTGTTCGGCTAGTTTCCGCTAAAATGCCGAAAGTTAAATAGTTTGACTTCTTTCCATTTAATTTGCATATTGAGCTTCGGGAGTCCGATTTGAGATCCGCCTTAGCAACTGTATTACATATATTTTGTATAACTTGTATGCAAAAGTTGGAATTATTTCGAGTATCATAGGGTACCTTTTTAATTTTCGAAAAGAAAAGAAATTATAAAAGAAAATAAAATAAAAAAGAAAAAACAAAAGAAAAGAGAAAAGGAAAAAATGAAAGAAAGAAAGAGAATAAGGCGGTGGTTGGCAATTTAGCTTGTAAAAGCTAAGAATGAGAAGATCAAGAACGAGGAGCGGAAACATAAATTAGCAAACGAAGGAGAACACATGGAGGAGAGAAAAATGCCAGAAAATGAGAAAAGAGCCGGAGAAAAGTAGAATTTTCACCCTGAAACATTCAGAAAATGATTCTAATATATTATTTGAGTTATTACGTGTATTTGAATATATTTTAATGGTAAATAGAGATATTATACATCATTTTAATAAGTTCAACTAATAGTTTAAAGGATCAATTAGACCCCGATAATGGAATTGATTATACATTTGTACTCAGTGAGTTATGGGCAACATATAAATATAATTTATTTAGGGTTTGGCCCTGTACATAGACCTGGCCTGCGTATTGCGTATGCGAATAGGGTATCAGGTTCCTAACCAGATTGCCCTAAGATGTGATGAATGAAGCCTTTAGCCTAATTTGATATATTTTTCTACTTATTGAATAGAGTGGGATCGTTTGGAAATGAAACCAAAGGATAAAGCGGTTGTTGATTAGCAATGCTAACTTTTGGAAGAGGTAAGTGTTTATATCCATTTCTTTGGAGGCCCTACCACATGTTCCTTACGTTTGTAGCTGCCGATAGGCATACTCATTACGCCTTAGCTTTGAATTTACATTGTATATTATATGTTATGCCCTGTTGTTGGTATTGCATTGAGCATATGAGTATTGCACTCTGGTTTTGAGCATTGCATATACTTCTCGGTTTGCGATGAGATTCCCGCACCGGTAAAGAGTCATTATTACATATACTTCCCGGTTGGCGATGAGAGTCCCGCACCAGTGAAGGATCATTATTGCATATACTTCCCAGTTGGCGATGAGTGTCCCGCACCGATGAAGGATCATTATTGCATATACTTCCCGGTTGGCGATGAGAGTCCCGCACCGGTGAAGGGTCTTCATTGCATATACTTACCGGTAATCGATGAGAGTCCCGAGTCGTTGAAGGGTCATCATTGCATATACTTCCCGGTAATCGTTGAGAGTCCCGAACCGGTGAAGGGTCATCATTGCATACACTTCCCGGTAATCGATGAGAGTCCCGAGCCGGTGAAGGATCATTACTGCATATATCTCCTGGTAGACGATGAGAGTCCCGAGCCGGTGAAGGGTCATCATTGCATACACTTCCCGGTAATCGATGAGAGTCCCGAGCCGGTGAAGGGTCATTATTGCATATATCTCGTGGTAGACGATGAGAGTCCCGCGCTGGAGATAGGTATCAATCATATATGACTTCACTGCATCGTACCGCATTTATCCTATCTCATTCATATGTGACTGCATTGCATCGTACCGCATTTATCCCATTTCATTGCACCGCATACTGACTATTATGTGTATTGAGTTGTCTTTTATGTATGTGGTATGTATACTATATCGTGGACATATCTCAATTTGTCTATATATTTTTTGCTTGTATTCTGGGTTGCGGGGATCGGGTTGCACGCCGCAACGGTATGAATATATCGATCGGGTTACACGCCGCAACGGTATAAATGTATGAATCGGGCATGTCGCAACGGTACAAATATATGGATCGGGTTGCACACCGCGGCAGTATGAATATATGGATCGGGTTGCACTCCGCAACAGGATGAATATATAGATCGGGTTGCACGCCGCATGATGCAGCCCGAACACGTGCTGATCAAGTGTTCGATCCACCGAGGAGACTGATGACATGAAGTCAAGCCAAGCTGTTGCACAATGTGCACATTCACTTAGCCTGGCCGAAGGAAAACAATTGCTCCGAAGCTGAGTGGCCGGGCTCAAGAACCGAAGGCATTATCTCCAGATTTGAGCCCGAAGGCAAAGTGACCGAGGACAATGAGCTCGAAGACAAGTGAGCGTCCGAGGACAATGAGTTCGAGCAAGCAACCACACACCAAAGTCAAGGCTGCCAAACACACATTTAGCTCAGCCCTGCGTGGCTTGTTTTTATTAGTCACTTGTGACTATTTACTATTCAGTCCTTAGCATAGCCTATAAATACTCTATTTTACTTCATTGTAAAGGGATCCAGTTTTTGAGTTTATGAAAACATAGCAAGTGCTATTGTGAGTCTCCGATGGAGCCGAACCCCAACGTGGGCTTTTAAAGAACTTGTGTCAACTGGTGTTATTCGATTGAACAACTTCTTCTTGATCATTCAATTTGCAAGAAGCGGGTCTTTCTTGAGGATTGTAGCATAGTATAGGTGCGTCTTGATTTCCTTTCAATCGAGCTTTGAGACAGGTTCCTCACTGTTCTTTTGAATCGAAGCAAGATTTGTCTTGCTTCTATCTTTACTTTCTTGTTATTTTTCTTCCGCGTTCGTGTCTAGCATTTCCTTCGGGTTTGCTTGCACCATCTTGGTATCAGAGCAAGGTTTGAGTTTGTTCTTACAACCTCAAATCCTGTTCACTTAAATCGTGCTTGTGTCTTCAGTTTCAGCTTTCTTCCATGTGTTTGATTGTTGTTGGTGAGCGTTTATATTTAAAAAAAAAAAAAAAAAAACAAAGTAGAAAAACAAAAATTCAAAAAATTGTGTTTGATTGTTGGTTGTTTGGGTTAAACAACCATTGGTTCTTGTTCACCATTGTTTCCTGATTCCAACAAGCACCCGACGTACTGATTTCGTGACTAGGGTTTCTTGGTGAAATTTTAGACTGTTTTGAGCTTTAATGGTGACTGGAACTCGAACCTCATCGTGTTTTGTTAAAACCGATGAAGATTGGTGGTTCTTGAGTGATTTGGGTTTGTTTGGTGCTTGAAAAATCGAAGTTCTGAGTTTGGATTCGTTGTCCGTACGCCGGAAAATTGTTACAAAATCGTAACAGTGTACGACACGAACGAGCTGGTTCTTAGCTCGGAGAACTGAACTGAATTTCCTCCGTCGTCGTTGGAACCGGAGTTGAAAGAGCAACTCAGATCTGTTGAAATTCGTGGTCAGTGAACCGAAGCTGATTTGTCCATACGCCGGAGCAAGTTTCACTGTTCCATTGAAGAAGAAAGGGGTAAAGTGTAAACATCAAAACCCCCAGGTGAAAAGTTGTCGGCTGAGAAAAGGAAAGTGGATAAGGTAAAACCCTATCCGTACCAAGGAGGGACCACTCTTGTACGGACAAGAGTTGGTGTGATCGAAAAAGATTCCAAAGGGGAATCAAAGGGTAGATTCTCCTAGGTTTTCACTTTCTTCTGTCCGAAATTCTAGTTAGTGGATCTTTTGAGCTGATAGGAACTCGTGCGTGGGTGACCGAAGTCCAACTTCGCAGAAATTTCTTTGACTTCCCGAAGCGCAAGAGTAAATAGCTGTCCGTTCCATTTAGTCAAATCAACTCACTCTTCCCGAAGTAAGACATCGTAACTTGTCGAATTCGAAGGAATTGAGAGAAGTTGATCAACCGAGGAAGCCATTGGCTACAAGTTCTTGAGTGACCAAAAACCAAACCCATAAATTGAGTGGACCCGAGTGCCACCCATCAAAGGTGAGGGAGTGTGTGAGGTGATTTTTAACCTTAACAATTGTTGGTCTTTGACTTGTGCAGGTACCATGGCTGGGAATGGAGGCGATGGCAAAGGCATTGAGAAGCCCGAAGTGTCGTTAGTCGATCTCATGGCTGCGATACAAGGCGTCAGTGCCGAAGTAAGAGGAGTGAGTGTTCGAGTAGCTCAACTCAAACAAGGAAGTGCGTCTGTGGCCATGAATGGGTCCGGCGCTAGAACTAGCCATTCCACTCCGATGAAACCTGAGCTGTATGCTGAGCTTGTTCGACAACATCAGTTGACGAGTGAAGCAATTCGAAGAAAACTCAACTTGGGCAATCCCCAAGCTGGTTATCAAAACTTGGGCATTCCCCGAGGAGAAAGGATACCACTTCCAAAGGCCCGAAGAGATCTTGGAGCCGTTGTTGAAGAGGTCGTCGAAGAGGGATTTCACGAGGACGAATATGAGCATGAGCCGCCATTTGCTCAACGAAGGCAAGCTCACCGAGGTCGTGGAAATTTCTGAGGTCGAGGCCGAGGCGCTAATGTTGAACGAAATATTGAGCGTGAGGCTGATGATCGTGATGATGAGTATCCCGAACAGGTTCGTGGTGTTCGAGACTCAAACTTGAACAGTGTCAAGATAACTATTCCACCCTTTAAAGGAACTAGTGATCCAGATGAATATCTTGAATGGAAGTTTAAAATAGAGCGCATCTTTGAAACCAATAAGATGACCGAGGAGAGAAAAGCTGCCCATGCTATTGCTTCGTTCGAAGCTTATACATCAACATGGTGGGAATCTGACAAGAGGCATAGACGACGAAATGACTATCCAGTAGTCAATACTTGGCGACAGTTGATGAGAGCAATGGATGCTAAGTATTTGAGTGCCAAGTACAGGCAAACTCAAATGCAAAAGCTCTATGAGCTAAAGCAAGGGTCTAAGTCAGTCCAAGAGTACCATGATGAGTTCGAAAAGGTTCGATTGAATCTTGATCTGGTAGAGGATGAAGAGCAAGCCGTTATCCGATTCAAAAATAGTTTGGCTCGGGATGTGTCATCTCAATTGACGCTCCACGTATATCACACGTTGGAAGATCTGTTCGATGCTGCCACCGAAGCTGAAAAATTGGTGAAGGACGATAAGGCAAACCGGTATCGAGGAGCCACTACTTCTACTCCTTTGACCCGAGGTAAAGAATGGAAGAGTCCAAACCAAGTAGGTGCCAATACTGTTCGAGATTCGAAGAGACCCTTCGAGAGGGGTGTGACCGTGAACCAACAAAGAGAAGTGGGAGGTAAAGTTCAACTTCACTCTCCTAGTGCTTCAAATATTCAATGCCACAAATGCAAGGGATATGGTCACATTGCAAAAGAGTGTCCAACTCACAAAGTTATGCTTCTGCTCGAAGATGGAACCGTCCATGAGAAAGCGAGTGACACCGAGGAGGATTTTATCGAGGAGACTGACCGAGCTGAAGTTGATGATGATCGTGAAGCTACCGAAGCTGATCATCCGAAAATGTTTCTTGTGGTTCGAAGGAATTTGAGCTGCATGACTCTTGAAGAAGAGGACAACCAAAGAGAAAACCTCTTTCATGCCCGATGTCGAGTGAGGGGAAAGGTGTGTTCGATGATCATTGATTCTGGTAGTTGTGCAAATGTGGTGAGCCAAACTTTGGTTTCACAAATGGGACTAACTACTTTGAAGCATCCTCACCCTTACAAATTACAATGGCTGAATGAGTGTGGAGAATTGAGAGTTGTCAAACAAGTGTGGATCAAGTTCCGAATAGGAGAATATCAAGATGAAATGGTATTCGATGTGGTGCCGATGCAAGCTTGTCATTTGCTATTGGGTCGACCTTGGCAATATGACCGAACAGCTGTTCACAATGGAAGATCCAACACTTACACTGTAAAACTCGATGGGAAGAGTTTCATACTCAAACCTTTGTCCCCAAAACAAGTCACCGAGGACTATAAACGAATGAAAGAATTGAAAGAAGCGGCCAAAGCTAAGCTTCCGATGGGAGCAAAATTGGGGCCCGAAGAGACAAACTCACTGCCCGAAGTAAAAGGAATATGTGCAATCATGCAACCGGGTGAGTTACTACGAGGCAACGACAATGATCAGATGATGATTTGCCTCGTGCACAAGGGTATCTTCCTTAACTCTAATGATGATTTTTCTAATAATAACCCTTTGCCTAGTGCTGTACAAAGTGTTTTGCAGGACTTCGGAGACATGTTCTCTGAAGAAATGTCAAGTGGATTACCTCCGTTGAGAGGAATCGAGCACCAAATTGACTTCGTACCGGGGTCACAAATACCCAACAAACCTGCATACCGGTGTAATCCCGAAGACACCAAAGAGCTCCAAAGGCAGGTTGATGAGTTGTTGAACAAGGGCCTTGTTCGAGAGAGCTTGAGTCCTTGCGCCGTTCCTGTTATACTTGTCCCGAAGAAAGATGGAACATGGCGAATGTGTGTTGATTGCCGGGCAGTCAATAAAATAACGGTAAAGTATCATCATCCCATCCCTCGATTAGATGATATGCTAGATGAGTTAAGTGGTTCTTCATGCTTTACAAAGATAGACCTCAGGTCCGGTTACCACCAAATCCGAATGAAACCCGGAGACGAGTGGAAAACCGCATTCAAGACCAAGTTCGGTCTCTATGAATGGTTGGTGATGCCTTTTGGCTTATCCAATGCACCGAGCACATTCATGCGACTGATGAACCATGTGCTCAAACCGTTCATAAATAAGTTTGTTTTCATGTATTTCGATGACATACTTGTTTATAGTAAATCTGTGGATGAACATGTTGAACACCTAAGGCTGGTGCTTGATAAGCTTAGAGAAGAGAAGTTATATGCTAACTTCAAGAAATGTGCCTTTTGTGTCAATCGTGTAGTCTTTCTTGGATTCGTTGTCAGTGCTAATGGTGTTGAAGTCGACGAGTCAAAAGTCGAAGCCATAAAAGATTGGCCAACTCCAACCTCGGTATCACAAGTTCGTAGCTTCCATGGCTTAGCTAGTTTTTACCGAAGGTTTGTTCGTGACTTTAGCACCGTGGCAGTTCCTTTAACCGAGCTGGTGAAGAAAGACCATCCATTTGTGTGGGGAGAGTCCCAAGAAAGGGCTTTCCAAGAGTTGAAACGGAGGCTTTGCTCTGCCCCGTTGTTGCAACTCCCTGACTTCGGCAAAGCATTCGAAGTCGAGTGTGATGCATCTGGAGTTGGGATCGGAGGAGTGCTGAAGCAAGAATCGAAGCCAATCGCTTACTTTAGCGAAAAGCTTAAGGGTGCAACCTTGAACTACTCGACGTACGACAAGGAATTGTATGCCCTCGTTCAACCACTCGCCCATTGGCAGCATTATTTGTGGCCTCGATAGTTTGTGATCAAAAGTGATCATGAGTCCTTGAAGCATCTCCGAGGACAGGAGAAGTTGAACCGAAGACATGCCAAGTGGGTTGAATTCATTGAAAGCTTTCCCTATGTAATTCATTACAAAAAGGGAAAAGACAATGTTGTGGCCGATGCGCTATCAAGGAAATTTGCATTAGCGACCACTCTCACCTCTAGGCTCATGGGATTTGAAAGCATCAAGTCACTGTACGAAGATGATCCCAAGCTGAATTGCGTTCGAGACGCGATCTTGAGTGGCCGAAGGGTTGAGAAATATCAGTGGCACGATGGCTACCTCTTCAAAAATGGGAGGGTTTGTGTGCTCGTGTCATCGTGGAGAGAGCTCTTAGTTCGAGAAGCTCACTCCGGTGGACTGATGGGACACTTCGGTGTCGACAAAACTCTTGGTATCTTGACCGAGCAGTTCCATTGGCCCAAAATGCGACGAGATGTGGAAAAGCTTTGCAGCGCTTGTCTCGTTTGCAAGAAAGCTAAATCGAAGTCCAACCCTCATGGTTTGTATACCCCATTGCCTGTGCCTGATCGACCTTGGGTAGATATATCCATGGACTTTATGCTAGGGTTACCAAGGTCGGGAGGAGGACATGATAGCATTTTCGTTGTGGTTGACCGTTTTTCAAAAATGGCTCACTTTATTCCTTGCAAAAAGTGTGATGATGCACAGCATGTAGCTACATTGTTTGTTTCTAATGTGTTAAAATTGCATGGTGTACCTCGTACTATTGTGAGTGATCGTGACTCAAAATTCTTGAGTCATTTTTGGAAGTGTTTGTGGGATGCCCTCGGCACCAAGCTACTATTCTCGACGTCTCACCATCCTCAGACGGATGGACAGACCGAGGTAGTTAACCGAACCTTGGGATCTTTGCTTCGAGCATGACCAAAGGGAAGGTTGGGAACTGGGCTGATCGTTTGCCCATGATGGAGTTTGCATACAATCGAACGGTGCATAGAATGATCAATATGACCCCGTTTGAATGTGTGTATGGTTTTAATCCTTTGATTCCACTTGATTTAACCCCATTGCCTCGAGATTCTGTTCTTGATTTTGAATGTACTCGACGAGCAGCTGCTTTGATCGAATTGCATGCAAAGGTGAAGAAGAACCTCGAGGAAGCCTATGCAAAGGTTGCCTTGAAGAAAAACAAGGGGCGTAAAAAGCTGGAATTAAAGAAGGGAGATTGGGTTTGGGTTCACTTCCGAAAGGAACGTTTCCCGAACCAAAGGAAAGGGAAGTTGGCTCCTCGAGGGGATGGTCCATTTCAAGTGTTGACCAAAATCAACAACAATGCTTACGTGATCGACCTCCCTGGTGAGTATAATGTGTCCAACACCTTTAATGTTGCTGACTTAGTTCCTTGTGTTGTAGGTCAAACTTCGGAGAACGAGGAGGGCTCGATTTCGAGGACGAAATCTTCTCAAGAAGGAGAGGATGATGCAGCCCGAACACGTGCTGATCAAGTGTTCGATCCACCGAGGAGACCGATGACACGAAGTCAAGCCAAGCTGCTGCACGATGTGCACATTCACTTAGCCTGGCCGAAGGAAAATAATTGCTCCGAAGCTGAGTGGCCGGGCTCAAGAACCGAAGGCATTATCTCCAGATTTGAGCCCGAAGGCAAAGTGACCGAGGACAATGAGCTCGAAGACAAGTGAGCGTCCGAGGACAATGAGTTCGAGCAAGTAACCACGCACCAAAGTCAAGGCTGCCGAACACACATTTAGCTCAGCCCTGCGTGGCTTGTTTTTATTAGTCACTTGTGACTATTTACTATTCAGTCCTTAGCATAGCCTATAAATACTCTATTTTACTTCATTGTAAAGGGATCCAGTTTTTGAGTTTATGAAAACATAGCAAGTGCTATTGTGAGTCTCCGATGGAGCCGAACCCCGACGTGGGCTTTTAAAGAACTTGTGTCAACCGGTGTTATTCGATTGAACAACTTCTTCTTGATCATTCAATTTGCAAGAAGCGGGTCTTTCTTGAGGATTGTTGCATAGTATAGGTGCGTCTTGATTTCCTTTCAATCGAGCTTTGAGACAGGTTCCTCACTGTTCTTTTGAATCGAAGCAAGATTTGTCTTGCTTCTATCTTTACTTTCTTGTTATTTTTCTTCCGCGTTCGTGTCTAGCATTTCCTTCGGGTTTGCTTGCACCACCGCAACAGGATGTATTTCTGATTGTTGATGTGTTCGAGATACCTATATGTTCTGGCTATCTTACGTTCTTGGTTGTTGATGAGTTTGTGATTCCATACGTTTTTCTAGTAATTATCTGGCTCTGCCTTTTTCATAATTTAAATAAGAGGAATTTGGTTTATCTGTTTCTTTTCTCCCTGGCTAGGTATCCTATTCTTTGAGGTGGCTAGTCTGCCCCGCTTATTGAGTCCTTTTGACTCACCCTTGTTTGTTGTTTGTTTTTGTCTATCTACTTCACTTCAGCATGTTCGCTCCAGGATTGAGTTCGCCACATTGTTCAGGAGCGAAGACGACTTCAGCTGTCAAGGTGAGCCAGCTTTTATTCCGGATGGCCACCAGTTTATTGTTTATTATTTCAGTTGCATTTTGCTCCCTGCAGGAGGTATCTGTCTTCTTTCGTACTCTTAGATGTCTAGTCTGTATTGGCCTAAACCTAGTATGTTGGGTAGTTACCTGTAATTTCTTTGTACAGCTTAGAGGTATCAGTATATCTGTATTTTTTCTAAGTCTTGTTCTTATTTATGAGTTGAATTCATATTCATTTTTCTAATTCAGATGTTAAGAATTCGCCCGACGGGTCTAGGGGAGGATGTCGGGTGCCCGCACGGCCTACCCGAAAATTCGGACCGTGTCATTAGGGTGGGGCTCTATTTTAAATTTGAGACATTTTATAGACTCTTATCAGAAGGGGAAAGTCGCAGCTAAGATTTATTTATTTAAATTTTTTTTTTTTTTTTGGGTTGAAGAAGACCAAATTTAAAAAATAGGCAATGTGCTATGTGCATGTAATAAAAAAAAATTGTGTCCTTTGTTTGAAATTTTCTCCTTTGAAGTGCTATTTGTGAAATCCCTAAAATATCTTATGGAGTACATATTTAGCCCACATCAGGATAAAATTCCTGATGGTCGCCAAATCTTACTAGCAGTTAGATCCCGCGATCGCCAGGAGTTTTCCTTAGTGTTTTCTAACAATCTCGAGGAGCTTCAGGTTATGTAAAAGTTTTCTTACGAGGGTCAAAAGTGTGCCAGCAGCACAGATCTGTCTAGACCGCGCAACAATATTTATTGTCAAGGAGTCTTTCATATTTTCAACATAATAAATATTTAATTCTATAGAAATTATGTAGAAACTATAGATCAATAATTTTTAATTGTTAAAAATATTCAGAATATTTGAGAAGTATAAGCAGAGACACTATTTAACACATCGCTAGTCACAATGTGTAAAACATTGAACAGACGAAGTAACAGGAATTCTATTCATATTTTTCGCTTTTTGCTTTGTTTCATTTGTCGTGTCTTTATTAGAGTGAGATACGCAAAGTTGTCCGAAGAAACCTAACTAATTGTGAAATCAACTAAGCACAACTTCTCAAGGTTGCCAAGAGTCTGTAATTACCTACTTTGCGATGTTAGTTAAAATCAAATTTTCAAATGTGGTGAAATCCCTTGAAGTAACTTCGAGAAAAATAAGCCAAGCAAGTATACCAGACAAGATATAGGCCTTTCTCCAACTTTTGACATTGTGGGTAATCCGCCACTCCTATCTTCTTGTCTATTCCTGAATAATATATTATATGGATCTAAAATGCAGTTATCTATTTACTGGAAACTTCAGCCAAACTATCTACGAAGTGTGCAAATTAGAGCCAGAAAATCAAGCGATTATGAGTCATAACAAGTGTCTTTGTAAGATAGGTGAGGGTCCCATTTGTGTTTAGTAGAGCCCATAGAAGTGACTAGAGGCATCATACTTGGGCGCATTTCATTTGCCAAAAGGAGCAAGTAACGCATCTAATTATTAATCATGGATTTAATGTCTTTCTAGATCCTGTCGTATTTCCAGAAAGAGAAAGCAAATCTTAACATGCAATTAGAGATTATGAAGTTCTCACCCTCTCCTTTTTGCATTATTTTTTTTCTTTTGCTTCTGTTTCTCTTTTAAAATCATTAAATGAGATGCTTGCCAAGCGAAAAGGGTAAACCGCAGCTGATACTTTTGATTTACATTTTACACACAAAAAAGATAAATAAAAAGTTCGTCTTTTTGGAGTTTTTAACAACTATCAATAAAGGCTAGCCAGACCAAACAAGTGCCAATAAAATACTTTGACGTGGGCTCCTTTGTTCTTTCTATTTTTATTCGATAAAATTATGAATATCTTAACTATTTTATTTCATCCAGTACTTATGTCTCTTACGAGTACGGTATCAAGTGTCTAAGCTCAGAATATTTAGGCATATAAAAAGTAACATTTGACTTCCATGCACTTCATTCCACTTCTTCAATCGCTGAGCACTAGGGGTTTCAATGGTTCGGCTTGGTCGAATTTTTTGAAAATTTTATACTATACTAATTTTTCGGTTATTTTAGTATGTATAAAAAAAATTTGATTTTTCGAAACCGTCCCAATCATATCGGTGTCTCTTCAGTTTCGGCACGGTTCGGTTATTTTTTCGTATTTTTTAAAAATCATCGTCTAAAACTACCACATCAACAAAATTATATTTTTGGCATACAAGGCAATAAAATTAAAAAATGTGCATCACTTTCATTGCAAAACTCATATGATTCTAGTGACTAAACTAAAATATAAATATCATTTGGCTTAAGTAAATAATATTAAAGACAAAATTCTTTAGAATACACGATAGTAAAGCACTTTGAAATATCAAGTCTTGAAATTGTTGAACCCTCCCAAAAATGCACACACGTATGCATCGGGATTGATTTCAACAAAATGGGACTCCAAAGGATTTCTTTGGAGTCGCCACTTAATTTAAAGATTATTAGGAACCTAAGTTAACTAAAGAGTGCAATTTTATTCCTTACTTAAAGAAAAATAATTCAGAGATTCTTAGGTAAGTGGTTCTATTAAATTCGAAAAAAGGTCCCTAACGGGAGCACTTTCAAAAATCCGCTAAAAGCGGTTAATCCGTCGATTTTCACGAATTTTACTTAAAAATATAATTTAGGATAAATTTTAAATAAAATAAATAAATAAGATAAAATTTGATTATGACAATCCTTGAATAAATAAACAACAAAATTTAAGATAATTAAATGAATAATGAGATAATGATTGATTGATTAAATAATTAAATAAATAAGGGCTAAATAAAATTAAGTAAATAAATAAATTAATAAATAATTAGATAAAGAATAATAATTGGTTAATTAATTAATTAGATAAATAAATAAATAGATAAATGACTTAATTAGATAAATAAGTATTTATATGATTTAAATTAAATAAGAGATGAACAATAATAATTGACTAATTAAATAAACAAATAAATAATTATAATTGATTAAGCAAATAAATAATTAATTAAAATTAAACTAATAAATAAATACCACTTAATTAATTTAATTAATTAATAAATAAATAAGTAATTAAATAATTATAATTGATTAGGCAAATAAATGATTAATTAAAATTAAATAAATAAATTAATAATAAATACTACTTGATTAATTTAATTAATGAATAAATAAATAAATTAATAAATGGATAAATAATTAACTTAAATATAAATAATGAATAAATAGGTATAATTTTAATTTTATTTCTTTTGCACTCGATAATTAACTGAAGATTCCTACTATCTTAAACTAATTGGCGTGTCCCAAAGAGACGGGATATGCAATTAATAATCAATCCTAAACAAGCAATAAGATAACAATTTTAATTAAAGCGGCTAACCTACCAGGCTTCTAATCATACAAAGTCCTAATTCAGTTTACGAGGTCCTAAAACATGCTTTCTAAAAGGTACATGAGAGAAGGAGTTTACAAGGTTTTCATTTTTTCTTTTTTTCTTTTTTTTTAAGCCCTGTATTTCACAAGGTTTTCATTTTTTCTTTTTCTGTTAATATTTTCGGGGATATCAAGTCCTGAAAATGCGGAGCGGATCAAATAGCTTCCAAATGCATGCAGCCATCCCCGTTTGTGAGTTTAGCAACTCAAACTCATCCCTAAGAGTGTATGTCAAAGAAAAGGAGAAAAAAGATTAGTATACTTTAAAGAAAGAACACTAGTAAACATTATAGTTCAGAAAAATCAGTTGCAGATAATAACTTAGAAAAATTAAAGTCCAATTCTTTCAAGTAAGTCCAATTAAACATACTCCTTTCAGCCCACGAAAGAAAGAACCGACACATACTCCTTTCAGCCCACCAAAACCCATCACTCTTCTTCATAAACATAACCAGATAGTAACACCAATGAAAGGAAAGAAAAAAAAAAGACCAATATAGCATTTAAAAGGATCAAGCTTAACACAATTTCTACATATTATTACATTTAAAAGAACTGAACCTAGAGGGAGACTGGTTTTAAGCAACCTGTTTCTTTTAAACAGTTACGGGAGTCACTTAATTATTTCAATATAATCATCTTTTAGCAGTTTCCAACTTCTGATCTGGATTGATGAGAAGAGTGGATTGTACTCATCTATTCTCATTTGTCCAGCACAAAAGCGTTTGTACTGGAAAATGAGAAGAAAGGGTATAATCCGACACCGTATGAAGGAGAAAAGGGTTGCGGGACCATAGATGATGATAACAGATTTGGCATTTTAGGGTGATTAAGGTTTACGCGAGAGGGATTTGGTGTGGCGGCGTGGGTTAATTCCTGATTAGGGTTTGAATTGGGGATTAAGAGATGCGTAGATTAACTAAGAAGAAAGGGGTGTATGTATATGTATGCGTTGCACAAACAGGCTGATGGGGTGTATGGGATGCGATTTTACCCTTTCTAAAGGTTAGATCAACTAATAAAAAGGGATTGCACGGATAGGCTTAATTTAGGATCGTGAATTGTGATTTTATTCTTTTCTTTTAGAGATTAATCAATTACCTTTAACTTTCCAAAAATTGATTTTAATTTTAAAATAATTATTTTTTAATTGAAACTTTTCGGGACAAAATTGGGTGTCAACAGCTGCCCATCTTTACCTGGAAAGGATGAAAGAGTTTTTAGGGTAAAGAAGTTGACATAAAGCCAATTTTGTCGCGTTAAAGCCAAAGACTTCGATTCCAAGGACCAAAATGTGAGGCTTATGGACATGGCCGAACTCCGGTTTCCGAGTTGCCTACATATCTCGGGCTAAAAAAGAATCAGGCCATATGTAGTTCAACGACACTTAGAAACGAAGACTCGCACGATTAACAGAAAGGGACGCACGATTAGGAAAGGATTCAAACTGACGTCCTAACCAAAAAATGGAAGATTAGGATAGGACTTGCTTGTTCGAGTGCGATTCTTCAGATCCTTGTTGACGAGTCTAGCTCATATCAACAATTTCCGCAGTTCACTGCTAAGAAAAAGTTCCATGTTATGCTCCAAATGCTGCTGCGGTGCTGCTAAAATTCTGTAATAAACTTGACAAACGATAAGCGAGCAACTGCTAATAAACTATAATAATTGGAATAAGAAATAAGTAAAGTGATAACATAAAATTGTAAATGCGGATTGTGATATCATCAATAAGTTTTTCTTTTGATCAACTGACAAGGTGCTCCGCCCGGGGAACCTCTAGGCAGATCATTATTCTGAAATAGTAAAGTAAGACAATAAGTAAAGTGAGAACGAATTTGCAAAATGCAAGGCTTTCATAAGCTAAGTTGACTAACAAGACATGATGTCCCCATGTTGAATTGTCTATCTTTATCATCTACTTCAAATATAACATGCCAATGTTGCAGGACAACCGAGATCGCGAAACACTCCGAAAGCGGTATTTCAGCCGACTTGTCTTAGACTATCAATATAATTCAAATATAACATGCCAATATTGCAGGACAACCGACATCACGAAACACTCCGAAAGCGGTGCTTCAGCTGACTTGTCTTAAACTTTCAATATAATTTAAACATAACATGCCAATATTGCAAGACAACCGACATCGTGAAACACTCCGAAAGTGGTGCTTCAGCCGACTTGTCTTAAACTATCAATATAATTTAAATATAACATGCCAACATTGCAAGACAACCGACATTGCGAAACACTCCGAAAGTGGTGCTCCAGCCGACTTGTCTTAAACTATCAATCTACCTTTAATATAAAATGCCAATATTGCAAGACAACCGACATCGCGAAACACTCCGAAAGTAATGCTTCAGCCGGCTTATCTTAGACTATCAATATAATTTAAATAAAACATGCCAACATTGCAAGACAACCGACATCGCGAAACACTCCGAAAGTGGTGCTCAAGCCGACTTGTGTTAAACTATCAATCTACCTTTAATATAAAATGCCAATATTGCAAGACAACCGACATCGCGAAACATTCTGAAAGTGGTGCTTCAGTCGACTTGTCTTAAACTATCAATCTACTTTTAAATATAAAATGCCAATATTGCAAGACAACCGATATCGTGAAACACTCCGATAGCAGTGCTTCAGCCGACTTGTCTTAGACTATCAATATAATTTAAACATAACATGCCAATATTTCAAGACACCCGACATCGCGAAATACTTCGAGAATGGTGCTTCAACCGACTTGTCTTTCAATATCGTGAGGTAAATTCTATAACAACGTTGAGATTTTGAGAAAAGAAAAGTGTCGCCTTGTCAACAATAATCAAATGTAATGCTTAGATGCCGCAAGAGTAAATTTGAATGATCTGTCAAGAAGAATCATATATGCCGTCAATTCGATTGGTGTTGCTTGTTCCGTCTAAATGCTCTTTCCCTTCATGTTCCTGCTCTCAAAGAAATATTCGTTAGTTTTGGGGAGGGAGGATGTTTGATTTGTGCTGATTCATCTTGAATTTGCTGCTATCGCTTCCTCTTCTTCATGAGACTTAGGCTTTGAAAACCATCCTCGGAAACTTGGTTTATGAACTCAATAGTATAACCCATCTTAAGCTAGAGGCAAAAATAGAGTAATTTGATGAAATAGTAAGCAAGTAACCACTGATATGCAAATGAAAAGTTTATAATGCGTTTAAAATTTCTGCTTCAACTGAAACTCATGACATATTTTGAAACAAACTGAACGTCCTTTGCATCTACAACTTGCACCAATCTTGAAAATCTTAGAACTCTGCCATCCTAGCCTTTGATAAGCAATAGCGATTTTGCAAAATCTGCCCCAGTTATGATCCTCTGAAGCTTCAACTCATTTTTGCAAAATTTTCCCCAGTTGCTATCTTTCAAATCTTCAAGTTATCTTGCAAAAATTGTTCCAGTTGCTTGCCTTAGGGGAGACTGAAAATTTTAATATTATAGAGTCGAGCCCGTTAAGAGCGCCTACGTATCCCTCCACGGGAATCAGACTGTGCGTAGTTCCGCTTATATAAAGATTTTTGGGGAAAATATGGCAATCTAAGTACGAAGCAGCATCCGAATTGGAAAACCTACACATCTGCCCAGATGCATAGTTAAGAATTGCATCATAAAAGATAAACAAGCCTAAAGTGTTACAATATTTTGACCGAATCCGAAGGGATTCCCTACTTATCCTGTTGCCATTCCAGGAATCAGGTCAGAAGTAGTTCAAACTTTACATAAAAGGAAAAGCGGGAAATTGTTATACCAATGCAACCAGACTCGATGTGAGCTACTACGTATCCCGCCTTGGGATTCAGGTCACGCGTAGTTCGCATTACATCAAAGATTACATTAAATACAATGCTAACTTTCGATTGCTTCAGACATAGAATCTTTTGACGGCATTTGCGTTGATTACTTTCGGCCAAACTTGACCATCCATTTCTGCTAGAATCAGTGCTCCTCCAGATAAAACCCGGTGAACCACATATGAACCTTGCCAATTCGGTGAAAATTTTCCCCTTGCTTCTTCTTGATTAGGAAAGATCTTCTTTAGCACCAATTGCGCCGGTTTGAAGTCTCTCACTCTCACTTTCTTGCCAAAAGACTTGATCATGCAATTTTGATAAAGTTGCCCATGACATATTGCATTCATTCTTCTCTCATCAATAAGCATCAACTGTTCACATCTGATCTTCACCCATTCAGCATTTTCTAATTCAGCTTCTTGAATGACTCTCAAGGAAGGAATTTCTACTTCCGCGGATAAGACTGCTTCTCTGCCGTACACCAAAAGATAGGGAGTTTCCCAGTTGAAGTTCTAGTGGAAGTACGGTACCCAAGAAGTGCAAAAGGCAACTTTTCATGCCAATCTCTATAATTATCAATCATCTTGCGAAGAATACGCTTGATGTTCTTATTTGCCGCTTCAACAGCTCCATTCATTTGGGACCGGTATGCAGTAGAGATGCGATGAGTAATCTTGAAGCTTTCACAAGTTGCTCTCATTAAATCACTATTCAAGTTTGCACCATTATCAGTGATGATTGATTCAGGCACCCCGAATCTACAAATGATATTGTTGTGCACAAAATCTGACACCACTTTCTTGGTTACGGACTTGTGAGAAGTTGCTTCCACCCACTTGGTGAAGTAATCAATAGCCACCAAAATAAAGTGATGTCCATTTGAGGCAGCCGGCTCAATAGGACCAATAACATCCATTCCCCAAGTAACAAAAGGCCACGGAGAACTCATTGCATGAAGTTCAGAAAGAGGTCTTTAGCTCATATCTCCGTGAATTTGACATTGATGGCATTTCCGCACAAACTGAACACAATCACTTTCCATAGGTAGCCAAAAATAACCTGCTCTCAAGATCTTCTTTGCCAAGACAAAACCATTCATATGCGGTCCACAAACTCCCGCATGCACTTCCATAAGCAATTTATTTGCTTCAACGACATCAACACACCTTAAGAGTCCTAAGTCTGGGGTCATCCTATATAGGATTTCACCGCTTAGAAAGAATTGATTTGCTAACCTCCAAATGCTCTTCTTTTGAACACTTGTTGCATTTTCAGGATAACTCCCAATGTTGAGATAATTCTTGATATCAAAATACCAAGGATGGCCATCTCGCTCTTCATCAACTTGAAAACAATAAGCCGACTTATCATGCAATTCAATTTCAATAGGATCAGTATAATTCTTGTCAGGATGTTGGATCATAGAAGATAAAGTTGCCAAAGCATCGGCAAACTCATTTTGAACTCAGGGAACATGCTTGAACTCAATCTTTGCAAACCTTTTGCGCAATTCTTGGACACAACGCAAATAAGGAAGAATCTTTGCATTCTTGGTGTTCCACTCGCCTTGTACTTGGTGAACCAGCAAGTCAGAATCCCTGATTACTAAAAACTCTTGAATATTCATGTCAACCGCTAATCGAAGACCCAAAATGCATGCTTCATATTCAGCCATATTGTTAGTGCATGGAAATCTGAGCTTGGCCGAAACAGGATAATGCTGACCCGTTTCAGAAATTAAGACAGCTCCAATACCAACACCCTTGAAATTTGCTGCTCCGTCAAAAAAAAGATGCCAACCATCATATTCAGAAGAAATGTCTTCACCCAAATACAAGACCTCTTCATCGGGAAAGTAAGTTCTCAATGGCTCATAATTGTCGTCAACAGGATTTTCAGCTAAATGATCCGCCAATGCTTGTGTCTTTACCGCCTTTTGGGTGACATAAACTATGTCAAATTTACTTAACAGAATCTGCCATTTTGCGAACTTCCCCGTGGGCATCGGCTTTTGGAAGATATATTTTAAAGGATCCATCCTCGAGATAAGATAAGTTGTATAGGATGAAAGATAGTGCCTTAACCTTTGTGCGGTCCAAGTCAAGGCGCAACAAGTTCGCTCCAAAAGAGTATACTTGGCTTCATAAGGGGTGAAATTCTTGCTTAGATAATAAATGGCTTGCTCTTTCTTCCCGGTCTTGTCTTGTTGCCCCAATACACATCCAAATGCATTTTCTGAGATAGACAAATATAAGATTAGTGGTCTTCTAGGTTCAGGAGGAACCGACATAGGTGGATTAGATAGATACTTCTTTATCCTATCAAAAGCCTTTTGACAATCTACCATCCACTCAATAACAGCATCTTTCTTCAACAGCTTGATTATTGGTTCATAAATAACCATGGATTGTGCAATGAAGCAGCTTATGTAATTCAAACGGCCAAGAAAGCTCATCACATCCTTCCGGCTCTTTGGAGGAGGCAAGTCTTGGATAGTCTTGATTTTAGACGGATCCAATTCTATACACCTCCAGCTTACAATAAAACCCAACATCTTACCAGCGGGAACACCAAATGCACATTTTGCAGGATTAAGCTTCAAGTTATACCGCCAAAGGCGGTTGAAGAACTTCCTCAAATCAGTCAAATGATCTTCTTTCTTCTTTGACTTGATAACAACATCATCTACATAGACTTTAATCTCTTTGTGAATCATATCATGAAAAAGAGTTGTCATTGCTCTCATATACGTTGCCCCGGAATTCTTCAAGACGAAAGGCATAACTCTATAACAGAATACGCCCCAAGGTGTGATGAAGGCAGTCTTTTCAGCATCATCTTCATCCATTAGAATCTGGTGATAACCGACAAAACAATCGACAAAAGACTGAAGCTCATGTTTTGCACAGCTATCAATAAGGATATGAATATTTGGCAATGGAAAATCATCCTTTGGACTTGCTTTGTTGAGATCAAGACAATCAACACAAACTCTAACTTTGCCGTCCTTCTTGGGCACCGGCACAATATTCGCTAACCAAGTGGGATATTTGAGAGATCGAATCACCTTAGCGGTCAACTGCTTTTGCACTTCTTCCAAGATTTGTTTGCTTGTGGAAGTCTTGAAGTTGCTCTTCTTTTGTTTAACAAGTAGGAATGAAGGATCAGTTGGCAACTTGTGAGTGACAAGACCGGTACTCAAACTGGGCATATCATCATAAGACCAGGCAAAGATGTCTCGATACTCATTCAATAGTTCAATATAAGCTCTTCTTTCTTCTGGGGTCAAATGAACACTGATTCTGGTTTCTCTAACATCATCTGAAGTTCCCAAGTTTATTGACTCAGTTTCTTCCAAGTTAGGCTTTGGTTTGTTCTCAAACTGATCGACTTCTCTTGTTATTTCACCAGAAAAAAATCTTCATCAAATCCCCCAATATTCAGTGCATCGGTACCCGTTTGTTCAGTTGTTTCATTATATGTCATAAGCAAAGTTTCGGCAGTTTAGTTAAATGGAAAGCTGAAACGGAAACAAACATTAATCAAAAGCGTAAAATAAAGTAAATAATTTAAGCATAGCAAAATAATGACATGGGAATGCAGTGTATTTTATTTGTTTCAAAAGTCTAATTTTAGGGAGGCAATACATTAAAGTAAAACATGCAGAATGTAAACAAGTTATTTTGAAAAGACATAAACTTAAACCGAAGGCAAAATACAGTTCAGGGCCTCAATCTAACTGTGATGCCAAAATAAACTAGTGAGTTTATTCACCAAGTCTCTTCCACTGGGACACAGGTCCAATTGGCCATCAGATCCTTTGCCTCGGCATTCTGCACAGGTGACTCCTCATCATAGTCTTCAATAATAACACTGCATTCCCAATCATCATTCAGAAACAAATTACCAACTCCTTCAACCAGATCTGGTGTAACCATTTCCTGCGCTTGGACAAATGACTGGTATAAGGAAGGAAGAGGTTCTGGCATAAAAATGGCCGATTTCCTTTTGGCCTTTTCAATCTCCCTTTTGGTAGGACAGTAACCCAAGCCAAAAGTACCTAGATTCTTGGGCAAGCAGATGACTTCAGTAATGCTCGGGTCACATTTATTAGCTCAACAGTGTGAAAAGTAGTCCCATCAAGCTCAGTGGCATTGTCTACCATAGGAATTGTGGTGCTAGAATGCAGGGGGCTGCTTCCCTCGCCCTTAACCACTACTTCTTCGTTATCCCATATGAATTTCACACTTTGATGCAAAGTGGAAGGGACGGCTCCGGCCATGTGGATCCAAGGTCTTCCAAGTAGCATATTATAGGTAGACGGGATGTCGAACACCTGAAACTCCACAGAGAAGTTCACAGGACATATTTGCAGATCAAGATCGACCTCTCATAGGGTGCACCTTTGAGCCCCATCAAAAGCCCTTGCTTTCACATTACTTTGTCTGAATTTGCCAGTGTCAATTCCGAGTTCCTTCAGGGTTGCTAACGGACATATGTTGAGCCCAGAACCACCATCGATCAACACCAGCCCGACAAATTTGTCCCTACATTTGACAACAACATGCAAGGCTTTGTTGTGTCCGAGACCCTCGGGTGGAAGCTCTTCTTTGACGAAAGACACCTTGTGAGATTCTAAGATTTGGCCAACCCAGACGGCCAAGCTCTCACCCGTGGTCTCAGCAGGCACCTCTGCTTCCTTGAGCACTTTCAGTAATGCATTTCTATGTGTTTCAGAGCTCATCAGCAGAGCCATGATTGATATCTGGGAAGGAGTATTCTTTAAATGCTCCAGAATAGAGTAGTCTTTCGACTGTATTTTTCTCTAGAAGTCCTTAGCCTCAATGTCAGTCACTTTTCTTACAATGATCTACTTTTCCCCAAGGCCTTGACCCAACTTCTCAGGCGTATAGCATCTACCGGATCTAGTCATACCTTGTGCAGCAGCAACAACAATGGTTACCTTCCCACTTCCGATTGGCACTTCCAAATAATTCCAAGGAACCATTTTGCTATCATATCGAAGGGGGGGAGAGGCAAGCATAACAGTAACGGTTGGGCTTGGGATACCAACTTGCACTAGAATGGGAGCTCTAACCTGCACAGATATTTTGGTCTCGTCGGTAACCCTCACATTGCTAATGGGAACAATGGTTCCTTTCAAATCGAACCCCTCATCCAGAGAAATCACATTTATAGCATTGTTGCCATAGACAGGAAGAGGATTATCTTGTACATTCGGTTGAGTTCCAGTAAACTGGATAGTACCTGATTTGATCAAAGCCTCAACTTTGTCCTTGAAAGCATAACACCATTCAATGTCATGGCACGCAGCCTCAGAATGATAAGCACAATGCTTGTTAGCATCATACCACCTTGGAGGAGGATTTGGAGTGTTATCAGGAACAGGCTGCACAACTCCAACACTTCTCAGTCTTTCAAACAACTGACCATAGGATTCAGCTATAGGAGTATAGGTTTTGGGTGCCCTCCTTTCATAGCTTTGGTTAGGTCCTTACATGTTCGGACGGACAAGAGCACGGGGTTAGTAATTTTGTTGGCGAGGAGGGTATTGTTGTGGTGCTGGTGCTCGTGGTGGATAATAACTGGGTTGTGCTTGGTAGACAGGATATGGAGCGGGAGGAATTTGATAGTGACTAGGGTAATTTGGGAGTGGCGCACTTGAGTAAGGAGGAGGAATATTTGGGTAAGGAGGGGGTGCATTTTGGCAAGTAGGGTAGGCAGGTTGATTATCAAAATTCAGCCTTCTAGCCGGGCGGCGGTCAATGTCTGCAACAACAGATGTGACTTCTTTCTTCTTCTCTTTCCTCCTAAAGGGATTTGGGATGGCTTGAGCATTTTGGGCACTTAACTTCATTTCAGCAAAGCTCACAACCTGACCGGATTTGATGCCTTCTTCCACCATCTCTCCCATCGTAAGAAGTTCGGCATAAGGTGCACTCATCATAGGGAGCATATGCATGTAATAAGAGTCATCTTGAGCACTAATGAAGTACTTCACCATGTCCTTCTCGGTCATCGGGGGTTGTACCCGTGCTGCCTGTTCACGCCATCTCAGGGCATATTCTCTAAAAGTTTCTGTCGGTTTCTTCTTCTAATTGGCTAGGGTTATGAGGTCAGGGACCATCGCAATATTGTATTCAAACTGCTTCATGAAATCATCGGCTATATCATCAGACTCATGCCACTTGCTTATATCCTTTCTTACAAACCATTCAGCAGCAATGCCTTCTAGACTATGACTGAAGTAAGCCATCAGGAGTTCCTCTTTGCCTCCCGCAACCCTCATTCTATTGAGATACTTGGTTAAATGAGCAAATGGGTCACTATGACCATCATGCATATCAAATTTTGGTACTTTAAACCCGAGAGGAGGAGTAATGTCAGGGTATAGATAAAGACTGCGGTAGGAGGCGCCTTGACATTTCTTTGTCACCTACAAATCCTTGATAGATTGCTGCATGATTTTCATCGCTTGGATTATCTCCTCTTGCCCACTTGTCTTTCCCTGTTTTTCCATAGTTACGGGCACTTCATTTTGTGGTGCATAGTCTGTGAAGTCCAAATTCTTACCATTAGGGTCATGCTCATAATACTGTGCCTCGGGATATCCCTGCCTTGGGTCACTGGCACTTGGAGGAGCAACAGCCACAACAATGGGTGCTTTAGATTGTGGAGGACGAGGAGTGTCTTTGGCAGATAAATATTGGTAGTGAGGAGGAGTGGGGTTGTTAGGATATGGATAATATGGAGGATAACCAGCAGGTTGGGTATTTTGCTGAGCGGGCGGGGTATTTTGACTAACTTGTGTGCAATTTGGCGGTGGCGTTTGGTTGAGTGGGTTGCTTTGATATGTGGGTGCATCATGAATAGGATTGGAATTTGAAGGTGGGTTTTGAGGGGCTTGCCCTTTAATCGGTTCCAGCTCATCGCTTAGAATCTGTATCTGCTTAGTCAGGCTTAGAATAAGATCATCTTAGGCAAGAATGATGTTTCCCCTTGAAGATCCGGGAGTTTCAATAGTCTTGTCATTGAGAGTGGGAGGCTGATCCTCGATACCAGACATTGTCGAATTCTGTTTTGTATATCAATGTGCAGAGAAGTTTTTGGATCAGCTCAATCAACACAAATCAAACTTCTGTTTGGGAATAAACAAAACAAAAGAGAAATTCAAAAGGTAACTATGTTAGTTTGTGTAATTTTTGAAAAATTGCACACAGTCACGTAGCGTGCGTCACGTAGTACTTTTGCAATTTTGAATAAACAATAAATTAGGCATAAAGCAACCGCAAATAGTGAGCGTAAAATAAAGCGCGCGCGTCCTATCCTGTAAAGGGGCCTCTTTGTGCCAGAGGTAAGCCTAATCGTCAAATTGCACACACATGTGGATATTATAATGATACAAACCGTTTGCCAATACAACATTCGAGAAGTGAGTAAATACTCATAACTGTTAGGAATAAACCGAGTCTCAAAACATAAAGTCATGATAATAACAAAATATCAAAGTACTATGGGGAAAAGCTTCAAGCTTTTACATTGGGATAAAAAGGGTAATAAAACATAAGAGATAAATTCCGCAACTTCTTTAGGAATCAGCAATAATCATCAGCATTCAGCAACATCATCAGGCAGGTGGCCTTTCACGATACGACCAGTTTGTGGCATGAAGATATCCTGAATATCCTGGGTAATGGCTAACTTGGTCAAACATCAGATCATCCAATGTTGTTATGGGTAGGAGGTGAAGGCGAGAATGCCTTTCAGCTTCTTTGTCAACAAAACCAGTCTGCTCCCAAGGGCTCGTTTCTATCTCCCTAATGCCGTAGATGTGCCTTGCCCATGCATAATACTCGGGAGAACATGGTGGGTTTTGATCTTGACGAATCAACTCTCTTTCCAAGCGAGCCCAGTCATTACAGATTCTCATTGCTTCAGGAACTGTGTAATCAGGTGCTCTATATTCGATTTCAGACTCCCGAATACCTGCAATGAGTGGGATGGACTGTAATAACCCGAATTGCCTCATCACACGGATCGGAGCGTAAGGCTGGATGCTCCTGAACCCGATCAACTTCATATAATACCGGTCAGGACTCCTTAAGCGAACCTCATGATTACCAATCGATGAATAATTCCAGTGAATGTCCCCGCCAATTAAACCCTTTAGATCATCATACCAATCTTGAGCAGTTTTATGACAGTTGAAACCTTCCATTCTTGCATAGTGTGTGGCGATTCGGTTTTCAGTTTGAGGAATCAAATTATCCCATTGCCCTCGACGGTGTAGATGCTCAACAACCCATAGTTGCAAAAGAAGATTGCAACCAAAGAAGCGTCCCTTTCTAAAGACAGAGCACTCAGTCAAAGAGTACAACATATCAGCGAGGATCATGGGCACTAGAGTTGTTTGCCTCCCATTTATTCCATCGAATACCGATTTCACCACAGTACTGAGCTGGATATCAATTGCATCATAACCACACGGAAATACCAAAGTACCGAGTAGTGCTAACACAAAACCTTAGGCCTAAGTTTCTCATATTTTGCCTTATTGCAATCAAATTCTTCTTTATGTGCGCCAAAAGAGCTCCCTCTTCCAAAGCGTTGAAACATATATTCTAGAGAGATCGTGCCATGAATTTTTGCTACTAATGATGGTACATATTTCAATTCGAACATCTTGCAAAACTTCTTCGAGCATTTGGCCTTAGGCACAATGATCTCACGATCTTCCATGGTTAGACCTGTAAAGCCCACGATCTTTTCTAAAGTCGGGCACAACTCAAAGTCAGGGAAGCGGAAAAAAACCCGCTTCGCCATCCCATAATTCCACTAAGGCTTTAATAAGGCCCTTGTCACCCTGGATATGCATTAATGAAACCATATTTCCAGTTTTCCTTATAATTTGAGCACTGTACTTCCCTTTGATGTTATCCCACCAATCTTTTAGAATTTTTGGCGGAGTGGTGATCATTTGGATATCTCGATGCTTAGGAAAAAGGTGGGATGAATCCATATCTACAAAATAATAAAAGACAACATGAGGTTTTCCCAAATTTGACATGGCAAAGGGCTTGGAATTCGTTATAATATCCACACAATCACATAATATGCAGTGTCGTTGGGTTTCAATAACCCGTCAACAAAAGGGCGGTTTCTTAATTACTGGAAACGGTACCAAGGACCGGGTCCAAACTAAGGTGTATATGGATGCATGTCCTGAAATCACCTTCTAAGAGTGAGCTAACGGTTGAGGCTGACTCGACCTATGCAGGATAAACCTGGCCTCATAAACTAGTAAAACCGGCCATGACAAAACCAGGCAAACCATACCCCAACTAACTTTGGTGACTCGAAAGAAATTCAAAGAGTTAGGAAGGACAATGCCCTTCCTGTATTATTGCCCGTCAAGCGGGCCCCCCGTGATGAAATCGAGGATATGAAAGAGAATTGACAGGCTCCATGAGGGAGGAAATATGAACGGAATGTGGACCATGCACAAATAAAAACATGCTTCAATACATTCATTCACAACAATAAATTCTACACATGCAAACAAACAAAGAGTTAAGTTACGCATACATACAATCAACACATATACAAATAAAGCAAATTCGTGAAAATCTTTTGGTTAGAACCATTTGCGTAATTCCCCAGCGGAGTCGCCACGCTGTTGAACCCTCCCAAAAATGCACACACGTATGCATCGGGATTGATTTCAACAAAATGGGACTCCAAAGGATTTCTTTGGAGTCGCCACCTAATTTAAGGATTATTAGGAACCTAAGTTAACTAAAGAGTGCAATTTTATTCCTTACTTAAAGAAAAATAATTCAGAGATTCTTAGGTAAGTGGTTCTATTAAATTCGAAAGAAGGTCCCTAACGGGAGCACTTTCGAAAATCCGCTAAAAGCGGTTAATCCGTCGATTTTCACGAATTTTACTTAAAAATTTAATTTAGGATAAATTTTAAATAAAATAAATAAATAAGATAAAATTTGATTATGACAATCCTTGAATAAATAAACAACAAAACTTAGGATTAATTAAATGAATAATGAGATAATGATTGATTGATTAATTAATTAAATAAATAAGGGCTAAATAAAATTAATTAAATAAATAAATTAATAAATAATTAGATAAAGAATAATAATTGGTTAATTAATTAATTAGATAAATAAATAAATAGATAAATGACTTAATTAGATAAATAAATATTGATATGATTTCAATTAAATAAGGCATGAACAATAATAATTGACTAATTAAATAAACAAATAAATAATTATAATTGATTAAACAAATAAATAATTAATTAAAATTAAATAAATAAACTAATAAATAAATACCACTTAATTAATTAATTAATTAATTAATTAAATAAGTAACTAAATAATTATAATTGATTAGGCAAATAAATGATTACTTAAATTAAATAAATAAATTAATAATAAATACTACTTGATTAATTTAATTAATGAATAAATAAATAAATTAATAAATGGATAAATAATTAACTTAAATATAAATAATGAATAAATAGGTATAATTTTAATTTTATTTCTTTTGCACTCGATAATTAACAAAAGATTCCTACTATCTTAAACTAATTGGCGAGTACGAAAGAGACGGGATATGCATTTTATAATCAATCCTAAACAAGCAATAAAATAATAATTTTAATTAAAGCGGCTAACCTACCAGGCTTCTAATCATACAAAGTCCTAATCCAGTTTACGAGGTCCTAAAACATGCTTTCTAAAGGGGGCGGGAGAGAAGGAGTTTAGAAGGTAGAACCCGGATAACAAACTCGATATAAACCCTGTATTTCACAAGGTTTTCATTTTTTTTCTTTTTCTTTTAACATTTTCGGGGATATCAAGTCCCGAAAATACGGAGCGGATCAAATAGCTTCCAAATGCATGCAGCCATCCCCGTTTGTGAGTTTAGCAACTCAAACTCGTTCCCAAGAATGTATGTCAAAGAAAAGGAGAAAAAGGATTAGTATAGTTCAAAGAAAGAACACCAGTAAACATTATAGTTCAGAAAAATCAGTCGCAGACAATAGCTAAGCTAACTTAAAGTCCAATTCTCTCAAGTAAAACTGAGCTTAACTTTTAAAACATCTAGTTAGATGTCGCTTATTTGTACAGACTGAGAGTATCAACTCCTAACTCAGGCCAAAAGACATGGAAATAAAAGCATTTTGTCATTTTACATGCTATGGTGTCTGAACATTTGATCCAATAGGTTTCCAACCATTAAAGACTAAATTTTAGCTAAATACAATCAACCCAAACCTTCATCGCAAAACAATTTCATGACTTTAAACAAAATTGTTGACATTAGATACAACAGATGAATCAACAACATGCGACAAGACCTGAATCAACAACATGAGACAAGACCTGCAAGCTAACAGGATTACTTCCCCTCACACTGCCTGAAACTACTCAAAACAACTTCCATTCATCTTCCAACCTCCCTAAGCTACCAGGAAACCAAATAAAAATTCTCTGACCTGCACCCTCATTTACCCTCTCCTTACTGATCCTTGGACTCTCACAAGGCCTCACAGGTCCTAGGAGCATCTCACTGATCCTCGGCCTTTCACAAGGTCTCACAGATCCTAGATATAACAAGGCTTCATTTACCTTGCATTTGACGAGCATCTCACTGGCCTCATGCCCAAATCAAGGCCTTATACGGCCTAAATGCAGCAAGACCTCACCGGTCTTTGAAAGGAGGCCCTAATAGTCTTGCAAAGACAAGGGCTTCATCCTTTCAGCTTACCACCTGCAAACAAATAGATCTCCTCACTACCTGCCTCCATGGAAACTAAACTTCAAGCAACCTGCTAAACCTGCATACCCCTAAAAAACAACTGCAACCCCACAGATTCTCCTAATCACCTCCTAGGACATCCCTGAACCTTGAACACTCTGCCTGCCAACTATAAAGACCAAAATGACATCACATGCTCCCTCTCTTCACAACTGCATACTCATTAGACTCCACTACACTGCCTGCTTCAAGCAAAACCCTTTACACACAGACCTTGAGCTCACCAATACCAGAATATACACTAATGCTGCAGTACCTTCATACACCTGCATTCAGAACCAACCATACAATGCTGCAGCATACAGAAACAAACATGAACCCCTGAAAACTAATATAACTTCTTTACATACTCCTTCAACCACCTGCACAACATGAATTCACTCACACATCCAATAACCTATCTACTACGACTACAGAACTCCAGAAACACTAATTGCATCCCTCTAAACAAAAATGGAACCGACACATACTCCTTTCAGCCCACCAAAACGCATCACTCTTCTTCATAAACATAACCAGATAGTAACATCAATGAAACGAAACAAAAAAAAAAAAAGCAGACCAATATAGCATTTAAAAGGATCAAGCTTAACATAATTTTTACATATTATTACATTTAAAAGAACTGAACCCAGAGGGAGACTGGTTTTAAGCAACCTGTTTCTTTTAAACAGTTACGGGAGTCACTTAATTATTCCAATATAATAATCTTTTAGCAGTTTCCAAGTTTTAAGGCTAAACAGGCACTTCTTTGTTTTTCTTATATAAGCTAAATATACAAACATCTTAACTCACTAAAGAGACTGACTTCCTGATCATTTATTTTAATTGAAACCTAAGCGGACACTAATCCGGAGAAACAACTATGAGACTACCATTAAGCTAAACAGAAACACATTTCAAACAAGGAAAAGACCAAGGCAACTGACCTGTTTGTGAGCAGTGAAATAAAGTGCGGATCTGATGGAACGAGCCAACACGAACAAGCGCAAGACAAATATTAAGTAAAAAAAAACTATGGAAATTCCAGGAACGCCAAAGGGCACTATCTGGGGGTTCTTGCTTATGAAAAACCCTCTCACATTCCTAAATTTACCAACCCCTATTCTTACTGTGCAAAGGGGTATTTATAGGGGTTCTAAGGAGTATAAAACACTTGGATTTCGATGTGGGATCAAAAGTGTTACCAGCTGTGAATTGAAAGAAAGAAAAGTGAAAAATTACCTCATACACTTGATCTAACGGTAGAAAACGATTGACTTCTGATCTGGATGGATGAGAAGAGTGGATTGTACTCCTCTCTTCTCATTTGTCCAGCAAAAAAGCGATTGTACTGGAAAATGAGAAGAAAGGTTATAATTCGACGCAGTATGAAGGAGAAAAGGGTTGCGGGACCACGGATGATGATAGCAGATTTGGCGTTTTAGGGTGATTAAGGTTTACGCGAGAGGGATTTGGTGTGGCAGCGTGGGTTAATTTCCTGATTAGGGTTTGAATTGGGGATTAAGGGGTGCATGGATTAACTGAGAAGAAAGGGGTGTATGTATCTGTATGCGTTGCACAAACAGGCTGATGGGGTGTATGGGATGCGATTTTAGCCTTTCTAAAGGTTAGATCAACTAATAAAAAGGGATTGCACGGATAGGCTTAATTTAGGATCGTGAATTGCGATTTTATCCTTTTCTTTTAGAGATTAATCAATTACCTTTAACTTTCCAAGAATTAATTTTAATTTTAAAATAATTATTTTTTAATTGAAACTTTCCGTGACAAAATTGGGTGTCAACAGAAATAATATTGTAAGAGAGTGGGTAAGAAAGAACAAAAATTGCATCGCGAAACGCAAATGATCCGCAAAAATATTCTACAATAAAATATGTTACTTCTGTAAAAACTAGATTTGAAAGATTTTGGAAGCTAAATCTGGCGAAAGCACTACATTATTGAAGCATGTTAGTTTCAACTTTTAGTAATAGTAGTACTAGTACTATTTGAAGAGTACGTTTGGATGTTGTCCATGTATTTCATAAAAATGTGTTTCAAGTATTACAATTAAATTTGTATTTAGTTGAGTCTTAGGTGACCGTTTGTATCTTAATTTGACCAGTTGATAAACAATGTATGTCGGTAAGTGATCGATTTATCGAGTGTTGCATCGAATACAATGAGAAAGAAATTTCGACAGAACAGACAACAACAAGTTTCGATGGTATAACGCAGCAAGTTTAATTTGAAGACAAATTTGATCGAATAAATAAGGACAAACAACAGATTCTTAGGTTATGATGATATGATCAAATAACTACAAGCGATCGATTCTATGTGACTCCGAATAAACAAGTTATGAGCGAAATAGGCAATAACTGTTTTATCGAACACGATCTAAATACTAAATTTGCTTAATATTAGATGAACGATTGAATAAAATTCGATGAAGGATGATGAGTAGTATTGTAACGCTAACGCTAAATATGCAAGATGACGCGTATCAACCGATGATAGATTTGATAAAAGTGATAGAACTACTATTAACTGATTAACAGTAATCCTATTATGTCGGTGCTACGATCAAGACAACAATGATTAATTAACGTGATCGGCGATAACGAACGGATATGCCAAACAATGAACTAACAGTGTAACCAAGATAATGACAATAAATTAATGTGATCGATGACGATAAGCAGATATATCAAGCAATTGAGATAGCATGCAAGCAACGAAGCAAATAGTAATAAATCAATAAATGAAAGCAGTAAAGCTTATTGTGTTATTCAATCGAAGGCTGGTGATTCGTTAAAAGAGATGATTCCTTCTTCAGACTTGAACCAAGCTGTGATTTGTATTTAGTACAATAATTATGATTTTGTCAATGGCGGATTTGTAGTATAGTAATGAAGATAATAGAATGACAAAGGGGGTGCTCTTGTTTAGAAGAACGTGAGTTTACAAATGGGGGAATGGGGCTTATTTATAGTTTAGTGAGATGTGGAGTCTCCAACCCTAGAAGGACTCCACTCTCCCACATTTCCCCATCAGTCACGCAACAATAGTTACCCACGTCCAACAAACTCTGCTAAATCCATTCCGATAAAAGCGTGATAAGATCAGAAGTCGTTATCTGAAAAAACAATTGTCCTCAAAATATTTCGATCACGATCTAACTTAATCGATCATATCACTAATCGAAGTTGTTTCAATCTGACCTCGTTTTCGTAATGTCTTTTGATGTTTGTCATTATATGCTTATAATTCCTTAATATTTCCCCACGTTTGGATACTTTATTCGCGCGTTTTCTAAGTGATGAATGTGATTTCGCACTGATTTTGTATCGTATGCGTGTAGGTAGCTATGAAGTGCAATTGGAGCTTAAAGAGCATGATCGAGCAAGAAAGGGTTGGAATTTTATTGAGGATTGGACCGAGCACACGAAGGCACGACGTGAAGCGAGCTGCGGAGCAAGGAAAGCTGAAAATTGGGCAGGCGCGGCGCGCCCCTTAGGCGCCCAAGCTTCTGGCGCGTTGTGGAGCGCGGAGCGGGGCTATTGCGTGCGAGATTCGACAGGTTCTGCCTAGTTGAGCGCATTCCGAGGCGCGGGGCGCAAGCTATAGCGCCCCTGGAGCGGGTTTTTATGTCCCATTTCCTCTAGGTTTGGGCATAACTTATTTCTAGGCTTTTGTAAACATTATAAATACCCTTATACTTAGTTTCTGATGGGGAGTTCAGACTTTGGAGCATGTTTTGGAGGAGAGGGGAGGAGCCTTAGATGTCTTCTAAACAAGTTCTTTCTATCTTTCTCTTATTCTTCCCTTTAATTCTATAGTTTGGTCGTTCTAGGGTTAGAGCAATTACATGAAGGTTGATGTTTGAAATTTGATTTCTATATATTAATTTACCATTACGGATTGTTTATTATTTCTTGAGCCTAATTGTTTGGTTATTGAGGCCTGATAATTGAACACTATCTACGGTTCTTAGATTGAACTCGAAAGAGGGAATTTATGAACGCAAATAAGAAAGAATAGGGCTTGATTGTGAACCTGGGCATCGGGGAACCAATTTGTGAGTAGGATAGACATAGACCTATTCACCTTGCTTAGCTAAATACAGAATTCGTTAATGCGTGCACGTGATTCAACCCATAGACATATAGGGATTGGAGTAGCCTGCATAGACCGTGAAGAATTGAAAGGTTTTCACGGGTACAATTAACCTGTTAGTTAGAAATCTTGGGACTTAAGAAGTGGAATCAACAGGATAACTCAAATGGATTGTTCGTAACTCTGACCCTTGACCGTCTCATTAATACTGTTTACAACCAACTTTTGCTCCTGGTGCAATGCAAACCCGAAGGAGTTGCTAAGCACGAACGCGGAAGATAAACAAGGAAGATAAAAGATAGAAGCAAGACAAAACTTGCTTCTTTCGAAAGAACAGTGAGGAACCTGTGTCAAAGCTCGATCGAAAGGGATACAAGAATCACCTAAACTATGCAACAATCCTCAAGAGAACATGCCTCTTGCAAACTGAATGATCAAAGATGAATGTTCAATCGGATTAACCGAAAGCCACAAGTCCGTAAATCCCTCACAGGGTTTTGCTCACGACGGAGACAAGAAATGTGCTCGGCACTTTCATTAATAATTCAATGTTCAAAAACTAGGTATCCTTACAATAAAAGGGAACAAGGTTTATATAGGAAATACTAAGGGTAAACTAGTAAAAGGGTCACAGGCGACCAATAGAAATAAGCCACGCAGGGCTGAATTAAATTGTGTTCGGCAGACTTTGACTTCGGTAAGCCTTGGCTTCGGTTCTCGATTGTCTGCTCGAACACACTTGTTGCCTTCGGACGCTCAATTGTCTTCGAGCTCATTGTCCTCGGTCACTTTGCCTTCGGGATCAAATCTGAAGATAATGCCTTCGATTCTTGAGCTCGACCACTCAGCTTCGGAGCAATTGTTTTCCTTCAGCCAGGATAAGTGAACATGCACATCGTGCAGCAGCTTGGCTTGGCTTCTTGTCATCGGTCTCCTCGGTGGATCGATCACTTGATCAGCACGTGGTCGGGCTGCATCATCCTCCCCTTCTTGAGAAGATTTCGTCCTCGAAATCAAGCCCTCCTCGTCCTAAGTTGGACCTACAACACAAGGAACTAAGTCAGCAACATTAAAGGTGTTGGACACGTTATACTCACCAGGGAGGTCGATCACGTAGGCATTGTTGTTGATCTTGGTCAACACTTGAAATGGACCATCCCCTCGAGGAGCCAACTTTCCTTTCCTTTGGTTTCCAACTTTTTACGCCCATTGTTTTTCTTTAAGGCAACCTTTGCATAGGCCTCCTCGAGGTTCTTCTTCACCTTTGCATGCAATTCGATCAAGGCAGCTGCTCGTCGAGTACCTTCAAAATCAAGAACAGAATCTCGAGGCAATGGGGTTAAATCAAGTGGAATCAAAGGATTAAAGCCATACACACATTCAAACGGGGTCATGTTGATCATTCTATGCACCGTTCGATTGTATGCGAATTCCATCATGGGCAAACGATCAGCCCAGTTTCCAACCTTCCCTTTGGTCATTGCCCGAAGCAAAGATCCTAAGGTTCGGTTAACTACCTCGGTCTGTCCATCAGTCTGAGGATGGTGAGACGTCGAGAATAGTAGCTTGGTGCCGAGGGCACCTCACAAACACTTCCAAAAATGACTCAAGAACTTTGAATCTCGATCACTCACAATAGTACGAGGTACACCATGCAATTTTAACACGTTAGAGACAAACAATGTAGCTACATGCTGTGCATCATCACACTTTTTGCAAGGAATAAAGTGAGCCATTTTTGAAAAACGGTCAACCACAACGAAGATGCTATCATGTCCTCCCCCTGACCTCGGTAACCCCAAGACAAAGTCCATGGATATATCAACCCAAGGTCGATCAGGCACAGGCAACGGGGTGTACAATCCATGAGGGTTGGACTTCGATTTTGCTTTCTTGCAAACGAGACAAGCGTTGCAAAGCTTTTCCACATCTCGTCGCATTTTGGGCCAATGGAACTGCTCGGTCAAGATACCAAGAGTTTTATCGACACCGAAGTGCCCCATCAGTCCACCTGAGTGAGCTTCTCGAACCTAGAGCTCTCTCCACGATGACACTGGCACACAAACCCTCCCATTTTTGAAGAGGTAGCCATCATGCCACTGATATTTCTCAACCTTTCGGCCACTCAAGATTGCGTCTCGAACACATTTCAGCTTGGGATCGTCCTCGTACATCGACTTGATGCTTTCGAATCCCATGAGCCTAGAGGCGAGAGTGGTCGCTAAGGCAAATTTCCTTGATAGCGCATCGGCCACAACATTATCTTTTCCCTTTGTGTAATGAATTACATAGGGAAAGCTTTCAATAAATTCAACCCACTTGGCATGTCTTCGATTCAATTTCTCCTGACCTCGGAGATGCTTCAAGGACTCATGATCGCTTTTGATCACAAATTCTCGAGGCCACAAATAATGCTGCCAATGGGCGAGTGCTCGAACGAGGGCATACAATTCCTTGTCGTACGTAGAGTAGTTCAAGGTTGCACCCTTAAGCTTTTCGCTGAAGTAAGCGATTGGCTTCGATTCTTGCATTAGCACTCCTCCAATCCCAACTCCAGACGCATCACACTCGACTTCGAATGCTTTGCCGAAGTCAGGAAGTTGCAACAACGGGGCAGAACAAAGCCTCCGTTTCAACTCTTGGAAAGCCCTTTCTTGGGACTCTTCCCACACAAATGGATGGTCTTTCTTCACCAGCTCGGTTAAAGGAGCTGCCACGGTGCTAAAGTCACCAACAAACCTTCGGTAAAAACTAGCTAAGCCATGGAAGCTACGAACTTGTGATACCGAGGTTGGAGTTGGCCAATCTTTGATGGCTTCGACTTTTGATTCGTCGACTTTGACACCATTAGTACTGACAACAAATCCAAGAAAGACTACACGATCGACACCAAAGGCGCATTTCTTGAAGTTGGCATACAACTTCTCTTCTCGAAGCTTTTCGAGCACTTGCCTTAGGTGTTTGACATGTTCATCCACGGTTCTGCTATAAACAAGTATGTCATCGAAATAAACGACAACAAACTTATTTATGAACGGTTTGAGCACATGGTTCATCAGTCGCATGAATGTGCTCGGTGCATTGGATAAGCCAAAAGGCATCACCAACCATTCATATAGACCGAATTTGGTCTTGAATGCGGTTTTCCACTCGTCCCCGGGTTTCATTCGGATCTGGTGGTAACCGGACCTGAGGTCTATCTTCGAAAAGCATGAAGAACCACTTAACTCATCTAGCATGTCATCTAATCGAGGGATAGGATGACGATACTTTACCGTTATTTTGTTGACTGCTCGACAGTCAACACACATTCGCCATGTTCCATCCTTCTTCGGGACAAGGATAACTGGAACGGCGCAAGGACTCAAGCTCTCTCGAACGAGGCCCTTGTTTAACAATTCATCAACCTGCCGTTGGAGCTCTTTGGTGTCTTCGGGATTACACCGGTATGCAGGTTTGTTAGGGATTTGAGACCCTGGCACGAAGTCAATTTGGTGCTCGATTCCTCTCAACGGAGGTAATCCACCTGGCATTTCCTCGGGAAACATGTCCTCGAAGTCCTGCAAAACTTTACGAACAAACAAAGGCAAAGGGTTATCATTAGAAAAATCATCATTAGAGTTTAGAAAGATACCCTTGTGCACGAGGCAAATCATCATCTGACCGTGGTCGTTGCCTCGTAAGATCTCACCGTGTTGCATGATTGCACAAATTCCTTTCACTTCGGGCGGTGAGTTTGTCTCTTCGGGCCCCAATTTTGCTCCCATCGGAAACTTAGCTTTGGCCGCTTCTTTCAATTCTTTCATCCGTTTATAGTCCTCTGTGACTTGTTTTGGAGACAAGGGTTTGAGTATAAAACTCTTCCCATCGAGCTTCACAGTGTAAGTGTTGGATCTGCCATTGTGAACAGTTGTTCGGTCATACTGCCATGGTCGACCCAATAGCAAATGACAAGCTTGCATCGGAACCACATCGAATATCATTTCATCTTGATACTCTCCGATTTTGAACTTGATCCACACTTGTTTGACAACTCTCAATTCTCCACACTCATTCAGCCATTGTAACTTGTAAGGGTGGGGATGCTTCATCGTAGGTAATCCCATTTGTGAAACCAAAGTTTGGCTCACTACATTGGCACAACTACCAGAGTCAATGATCATCGAACACACCTTTCCCCTCACTCGACATCGGGCATGAAAGAGGTTTTCTCTTTTGTTGTCCTCTTCTTCAAGAGTCATGCAGCTCAAATTCCTTCGAACCACAAGAAACATTTCCGGATGATCAGCTTCGGCAGCCTCATGATCATCATCAACTTCAGCTCGATCAGTCTCCTCGATAATTTCCTCCTCGGTGTCACTCGCTTGCTCATGGACGGTTCCATCTTCGAGCAGAAGCATAACCTTGCGAGTTGGACACTCTTTTGCCATGTGACCATAACCCTTGCATTTGTGACACTGAATATTTGAAGCACTAGGAGAGTTGATTTGAACTTTACCTCCCACTTCTCTCGACTGGTTAACGGTCACACCTCTTTCGAAGGGTCTCTTCGAATCTCGAACAGTGTTGGCACTTGCTTGGTTTGGACTCTTCCATTCTTTACCTCGGTTCAAAGGAGTAGAAGTAGTGACTCCTCGATACCGGTTGGCCTTGTCGTCCTTCACCAATTTTTCAGCTTCGGTGGCAGCATCGAACAGATCTTCCAACGTGTGATACACGTGGAGCCTCAATTGAGATGACACATCCCTAGCCAAGCCATTTTTGAATCTGATAATGGCTTGTTCTTCGTCTTCGACCAGATCAAGATTCAATCGAACCTTTTCGAACTCATCGTGGTACTCTTGGACTGACTTGGACCCTTGCTTTAACTCATAGAGCTTTTGCATTTGAGTCTGCCTGTATTTGGCACTCAAATACTTAGCATCCATTGCTCTTCTCAATTGTGGCCAAGTATTGACTTCGGGATAGTCATTCCTTCGTCTATGCCTCTTGTCAGATTCCCACCACGTTGATGCATAAGCTTCGAACGAAGCAATGGCATGGGCAGCCTTTCTCTCATCGGTCATCTCATTGGTTTCAAAGATGTGCTCCATTTTAAGCTTCCATTCAAGATACTCATCGGGATCACTAGTTCCTTTAAAGGGTGGAATAGTGATCTTGACACTGTTCAAGTTTGAGTCTCGAACATCTCTAGCCTGTTCGGGAAACTCATCATCTCGATCATTAGCCTCACGCTCAATATTTCTTCCAACATTTGCGCCTCGGCCTCGACCTCGGAAATTTCCACGACCTCGGTGAGCTTGCCTTCGTTGAGCGAATGGCAGCTCACGCTCATATTCGTCCTCGAGAAATTCCTCTTTATCAACCTCCTCGGCAACGGCTCCAAGATCTCTTCGGGCCACTGGAGGTGGTATTCTTTCTCCTCGGGGAATGCCCAAGTTTTGATAAGCAGCTTGGGGATTGCCCAAGTTTTGATAAGCAGCTTGGGGATTGCCCAAGTTAAGTTCTCTTCGAATTGCTTCACTTGTCAACTGATGTTGTCGTACAAGCTCAGCATACAGCTCAGGTTTCATCGGAGTGGATTGGCTCGTTCCAACGCCGGACCCATTCATGGCCACGGACGCACTTCCCTGCTCGAGGAGAGTTACTCGAGCAGTTACTCCTCTTATGTCGGCACTAACGCCTTGTATCGCAGCCATGAGATCGGCTAACGACACCTCGGGCTTCTCAATGCTTTTGCCTTCATTTCCAGCCATGGTACCTGCACAAGTCAAAGATCAAACAAATGTTAGGGTTAGAAATCACCTCACACACTCCCTCACCTTTGATGGGTGGCACTCGGGTCCACTCAATTTATGGGTTCGGTTTTTGATCACTCAAGGACTTGGTAACAGTGGCTCGTCTGATTGATCGGTCCTCTAAGATCCTTCAAGTTCGACAATAGTCACTGCCTCTTCGGGAAGAGTGAAGTGATGTTCGACTCGATGGAACAGACGCTTTTTAACTGAGCTCGGGGAGTCAAAAGAATTTCTACGAAAGTTTGGACTTCGGTCACCCCTTCGCACGAATTCCTATCAGCTTAAAAGAGTTAGTACGACCTCGAGTAGGACAATTACTCGAAAGATCCACCAACTAGAATTTGACACGAAAGAAAGTGAGAACCTAGGAGAATCTACCCTTTGATTCCCTTTTGGAATCTTCTTCGGCCACACCAACTCTTGTCCGTACAAGAGTGGTCCCTCCTTGGTACGGATAGGGTTTTACCTTATCCACTTTCCTTTTCTCAGCCGACAAATTTTCACCATGGGGTTTTGATGTTTACACTTTACCCCTTCTTCTTCAATGGAACAGTGACCTTTGCTCCGGCGTACGGACACAACAACTTCGGTTCACTGACCACGAATTTCAACAGATCTGGGTTGCTTTATCGACTCCGGTTTCAACAGCATCGGAGGAATTCAGTTCAAGTCCTTCGAGCTAAGAACCAGCTCGTTCGAGTCGTACACTGTTACGATTTTGTAACAAGTTTCCGGCGTACGGACTATGATTTAAACTCAGAACTTCGATTTTTAAGCAACAAACAAACCCAAATCACTCAAGAACCACCATTCTTCACCGGTTTCTTCCAAACACAGTGGGGTTCGAGTTTTCAGTCACCATTAAAGCTCAAAAAAGTCCAAAAATTCACCAAGAAACCCTAGTCACGAAATTGGTACGTCGGGTACTTGTTGGATTCGGAACTCGATGGTGAACAAGAATCAATGGTTGTTTTTCCCAAACAACCAACAATCAAACACAATTTTTGAATTTTCTTTTTAACACTTTTTTTTTTTTTTTTTTTTTTTTTTTGTAAAATAACAACACCAACAGTAACAAAATTCAAGAACACGAAAAAGGAAAACAAAGACACAACGCACGAAAATAAAGATAACTTGAACAGGATTTGGGGTTGTAGAAACAAGCCCAAACCGTGCTCTGATACCAAGATGGTGCAATGCAAACCCGAAGGAGTTGCTAAGCACGAACGCGGAAGATAAACAAGGAAGATAAAAGATAGAAGCAAGACAAAACTTGCTTCTTTCGAAAGAACAGTGAGGAACCTGTCTCAAAGCTCGATCGAAAGGGATACAAGAATCACCTAAACTATGCAACAATCCTCAAGAGAACATGCCTCTTGCAAACTGAATGATCAAAGAGGAATGTTCAATCGGATTAACCGAAAGCCACAAGTCCATAAATCCCTCACAGGGTTTTGCTCACGACGGAGACAGGAAATGTGCTCGGCACTTTCATTAATAATTCAATGTTCAAAAACTAGGTATCCTTACAATAAAAGGGAACAAGGTTTATATAGGAAACACTAAGGGTAAACTAGTAAAAGGGTCACAGGCGACCAATAGAAATAAGCCACACAGGGCTGAATTAAATTTTGTTCGGCAGACTTTGACTTCGGTAAGCCTTGGCTTCGGTTCTCGATTGTCTGCTCGAACACACTTGTTGCCTTCGGACGCTCAATTGTCTTCGAGCTCATTGTCCTCGGTCACTTTGCCTTCGGGCTCAAATCTGAAGATAATGCCTTTGATTCTTGAGCTCGGCCACTCAGCTTCGGAGCAATTGTTTTCCTTCGGCCAGGCTAAGTGAACATGCACATCGTGCAGCAGCTTGGCTTGGCTTCTTGTCATCGGTCTCCTCGGTGGATCGATCATTTGATCAGCACGTGGTCGGGCTGCATCAGCTCCATTGTTTGAATTTAGTTCCACCATTTAAATTATTGTTCTTTAGTTAATAAAATCATCACTATTGGAAAAAGATCCCTGAGTAGTTGTTAATAAATTGTTTGTTAGAAGTCCAGTCTGAGTAGTCCTCGTGGGAACGATACTCTACTTATCACTTTATTACTTGTCGACCACGTATACTTGCGTGTGCGTTGGGAGCAACAAGTTTTTGGCGCCGTTGCCGAGGACTAAAAAATTGACTGTTTTCTTTTTTAACGATTTATTATTTTCTATTCAGGTTTAATTTTTTGTTTAGTTTGGTATTGTGTTACTTTTCTTATCATGTCATCTATTAATGAAAATTGGCCATCTATTAATGAAAATTGGTCGAATGATGATTTCTCAAATTTTGAGGATCTCTGTCTACTTTGCGGAGGAACCCACTTGTGGGAAAATTGTCCAACTCTTTCAACCCTACGAGACTGGTTATGTGAATTTTTTACCACCTTTGATTGAAATTTTCGTAAATTGTGTGGTGGTCGGTGGAATGATTGTCCTAAGTGTCATGCTCCTTCCCCCAATAATTTTTGTGATGATTCTAATAATGTTTGTGAGTTTGATAGGAGCGATAAAGTGCAGGTTGTTAGCGAAACTTGGCTAATGGAGGAAGCCAAACTCTTAGAAGCTTTTAGGGATTACAGGAGTGAACTTACAAGTATGACGATGCAATTTATGGAAGAAAGAGTGGAGCTCGGACAAGAGATCGACCGATTTGGCTTGGCTATTCATGACTTGGAGGTGAATTTGAGTGATATGGTTGAGCTGTCTAATGCCCAATTATCATTTGTCGTGAATAGTAGATTTGAGATAGAAGAGCTTAGAAGCCAATTTGAGGAGCAAAAAGTGGAATTCCTACCATTCGACCCAATATTATTTAATGATGCCAAGGTTGAAAAAATTACATTAGAGTCAAGTGAGGAAATAGAAAACATCATATTTGAGGACTCTAGTATTTGTGCAAGTGAGGGTATCAAAAGTAATGCAATTTTAGAATTGAAGCGAATTGGACCTCATTCCAATCATTTTTCAACATTGTGTTTGGATGGTGACATGAAAATTGAGCTACCCGAGCCTATGAAGAAACCAAAGGAAGAGGAACAAGGTGCTTATATTTTAAAGTTTGTGATGCCGAGGAGACAAAACGACATCCCTCATATAAAGGCCAAGAAGTGCAAAATGCGACATTGGTTACTTGGTCCTTTTGTATTTTTGCCACCACCTCAATACCATAGTCATAAGTTTGAGGCAAAGTTGGGAATTCAATTCATAAGTTCAAGGTGGAGGAAAAAGTGATGAAGTAGTCTTCATCGTGCCGCGACGTTAAATCAAACGCTTCTTGGGTGGCAACCCAATTTGCTTGCTTTACTTTTATTTTTTTTATTTTTTGTTAATTACTATTTTTATGGTTGTATATTACTTTGGGTTATTCTTTGGATTGCAGGTTCATGTAATGTCGAGTTTAAGTGTGGGGTGTCCTCACCCTTGCCAAATATTGATGACCTGTTGGGGGAAGTCTGAGTACCCCTTGCTCTACGGATGCTTGGTGGGTTCGTAATGAAGATGGTGCCACTGCTCGCGGCAAAGGCTAGGTCGTTTAGCCTTCAGGGAAATTCCTTAATGCTTGTACTTTATTATTTACAGCACTGAGGACATTGCTTGATTTTAAGTGTGGGGTGAGAAACTTCCAAAATTTTGAGATTATGGATGATTGTACCTTTAGGTAGTTAATTTCAGCAATTTTTATTTTTGTCATTTGACTTTATTTTTATTTGTTTCTTGCTTTAGTATATAAAAAATGAAAAAAAAAATAGAAAACCAGTGAAAAATTTTCAAAAATATTTTCTTTTTAGTTTTAGTAGTGGTACAGTCATCCACCCCGTGGTTTTTCTTATGGCCTCGGTTCTTTTCCACGGGGAGGCCTTTGAACCGGGTAGTTTTTTTATTTTCCTTCTTGTTAGGATTAGAGTAGTTAGTTATATGTGGCCCTAGACGAAGGAAATAGGTAGAATGCTAGGTGCCTTTGATTTGTTTGATACCGGTGGACTTGAACTTGTTGCATGTGCTATTTGTGGTGTCCTTTGGTTTTAAATTGTGATGCATGCCTAGAAAAAATGGAATGACCCCCTTGAGATGCTTGAGTCCACTCACTTGATTTTGTTGTGAACCTTTGTGCATTAGTGCTTAATTTTCTACAAGTTGCACTCTATTTGCTTGATTGAGAGTTGTGATAGAGCCATTTTGTGTGAACTATGTGCAATGTGTGTTGTGAGGCATATTCTTATTGTACTCATGTTTGCATATTGGTGTCTAGAACTTGCCCCGTGTGTGTGCAAAGCGAAATCCTAGGTTTGCTCTAGTCGAAAAATGATACAGGCCTTCTTAGATAAGCCTTTGACCTTGATTTGCCTACCCTTATATACACCTTGGACTTGATTGTTGTGATATCTTTGACCTTTTGTTGGCATCTACACCGCAAGCCTACCCACTTGTCCTAAATTGCTTTCTTTTGATCCTTTACTCCTTAAGCACTTTATTTGATGATTTTATATTATTGTGGAGTTGTGGTTGATATATTGGGAGGTTTTTTAGTGGAACCAATGAGGGAAATATTTGATGAATTGTGAAGTACTTGATTATGAGCATTGGCAAGGTTTGGAAAGAAGTGAATAGAAAAATAAACAAATGAAAAGAAAAAAAAAAGCTGAAAAAAATTGAAAAAAGAAAAGAAATGAATATCCATCCTTGCTAGTGTTGTGCTTAAAAGATAAAAATTGCTACTTGTTAAAAAAAGTGTGTGTGAAATTTTTTGGTTGAGTGAGATGGTTGGTTTTGATGAGATTTGTGCTTAATTTGAATGTGATGTATTAAAGTGCTTAGGGAGGTAGTCACTATTACCCATATATATACTACCATCCCCTTAGCCTACATTACAAGCTTTTTAAAGTCCTAGTTAATCCCGATTGGAGTGAGCTTACGTTAGTGGAGTCCTACACTACGGGCAATCCTATGGTACATCATGTGTGACATGTGAGATTTTCATGAGGGTGAGTGAATTCTTTCTATGCTATTGTCCCCGTTATATGCCTGATATTCATTGTTGTGTGTGATATTTGGGGGACACTCTCTTGCTTCATTTTGGTGATGGCACACGGTTTGCATGAGGTTGGTGAAGTCGTGGCTTCTTGGTTGAGTAGATAGGTTTGACTTTGTGGGAGCATGGTTGCAATGAGTAGAGGTTGTGCATTTGAGTTGTCTTGGGGTGGTTGTTCTCGTGTTTTGAGTTTGTTATATTGTTGGCATGTTTGTTGGACCCATAGTAGTCTTGTATGCATTTGTTCAATGGTTGGTATCAACCATAGTCATAGGCAGACCTGTTCTACCTAGGTTGGGAAGTTATTTGTGATTGCTCGAGGGCGAGCAAAGGTTCAAGTGTGGGGTGGTGATGTTTGGCATTTTATGCATATAATTCCTTAATATTTCCTCACGTTTGGATACTTTATTCGCGCGTTTTCTAAGTGATGAATGTGATTTTTGCACTGATTTTGTATCCTATGCGTGTAGGTAGTTATGAAGTACAATTGGAGCTTTAAAGAGCATGATCGAGCAAGAGAAGGTTGGAATTTGATTGAGGATTGGATCGAGCACACGAAGGCACGACGCGAAGTGAGCTGCGGAGCAAAGAAAGTTGAAAATTAGGCAGGAGCGGTGCTAGGCGCGGCGCGCCCCTAAGGCGCCCAAGCTTTTGTCGCGTTTTGGAGCGCGGAGCAGGGCTATTGCGTGCGAGATTCGACGGGTTCTGCCTAGTTGAGCGCATTCCGAGGCGCGGGGCGCCAGCTATAGCGCCCCTGGAGCAGGGTTTTAAGTCCTATTTCGTCTAGGCTTAGGCATAACTTATTTCTAGGCTTTTGTAAACATTATAAATACCCTTCTACTTAGTTTTTGATGGGGAATTCAGACTTTGGAGCAAGTTTTGGAGGAGAGGGGAGGAGCCCTAGATGTCTTCTAAATCAGTTCTTTCTCTCTTTCTCTTATTCTTCTCTTTAATTCTATAGTTTGGTCGTTCTAGGGTTAGAGCAATTACATGAAGGTTGATGTTTGAAATTTGATTTTTATATATTGATTTACCATTACGGATTGTTTATTCTTTCTTGAGCCTAACTTTTTGGTTATTGAGGCCTGATAATTGAACACTATCTACGGTTCTTAGATTGAACTCGAAAGAGGGAATTTATGAACGCAAATAAGAAATAATAGGGCTTGATTGTGAACTTGGGAATCGGGGAACCAATTTGTGAGTAGGATAGACATAGACCTATTCACCTTGCTTAGCTAAATACAGAATTCGTTAATGCGTGCGCGTGATTCAACCCATAGACATATAGGGATTGGAGTAGCCTGCATAGACCGTGAAGAATCGAAAGGTTTTCACGGGTACAATTAACCTGTTAGTTAGCAATCTTGGGACTTAAGAAGTGGAATCAACAGGATAACTCAAATACATTGTTCGTAACTCTGACCCTGGACCGTCTCATTAATACTGTTTACAACCAACTTTTGCTCCATTATTTGAATTCAGTTCCACCATTTAAATTACTGTTCTTTAGCTAATAAAATCATCACTATTGGAAAAAGATCCCTGAGTAGTTGTTAAAAATTGATTGTTAGAAGTCCAGTCTGAGTAGTCCTCGTGGGAACGATACTCTACTTATCACTTTATTACTTGTCGACCACGCATACTTGCGTGTGCATTGGGAGAAACATATTCGAAAAATGTTCTCACATCGCCACGTAGTTGACCATATGTCCTTTGCGTGATCGGACAGAAATCAACCAATACAGATAGTCCCCCCACTTGCCAAGCGTGTGTTCGAGTAACTTGGGAAGTGGCTTGAAACTTTAGGCAGGAAAATACGTGGAGCATTTGTGGCCCTTCATTTCAAAACGCCAAACCATCACTTCAACTTCCCATCGCTGCACGTGTTAGGCATTGTGTGATTGACAGTTTTCATCGGTTACCGAGGCAGTGATGACTTTTGCCTTATAAATACCAACTTCAAATCATTTTTGCAAACTTTACAACTTCCCAAAATTCTCTAACTCTTTCAACTTCTTCAACCCACTTTCTGATCATTCTTGCTTTTGTTCTTCATTTTCCAGAATATCTTGGTTGTGTCCTTTAATTCCTGCTTCACATTTTCAAGTTTGCTGTTCAAATTCTCAAGACTAACTTTGCTAAAACATGTCTTCATCTGCTCAAGACGTCGCTGACACTAAAGCTACCGCTTCCACTACTTTTGCCGCCACAACACCACCACAGTCTGTCGCGGTGGCAGGGCAAATCGCCGTCATCGCTGGTCCTTCAGGAGATAAGAAGGGCAAAAAGCAAAAAGAGAGGAAACCAAAGAACTTATGTCCTGAGAAGCTGTATTCAGAAATTCTTCCGAAGAAGTTCACTTACGACAATGATTGCAAAGTGAACATCCAAAATGAAGCAGAGAGGAGCAAGAAGAAAAATATTCCCATCGACTCTATGCACAGCGCGATTACTCCCGAATCGATGTCACGAGTTCGGGATGACTGTGGTTGGAAGGCAGACGAGATGGATGTGATGTGCCCCCTGAGGAAATCGACATTGGCCACCCACCATGAAGGTCATTCGGTGGTGTTGACTTACCCATTCACGATTGACTTCACTCTTCCGGTCGACCCTCTGATTGAGGAGTTTTGTCGGATGTAAAACGTGTGTGTGGGACAAGTTTCTCCTGCGATATGGAGGACAGTGATGATAATGCGCTTCATCGCGAGGAAGGTGGAAGTAGAATTGACACTTCGCCACATCCTTAATATTTATTCTCCCCGAGTCTACAAAGGGGGGTGATCAATCTCGCCAAGCGAGGTCAACGGGCTCTGATCTCTGATAATGATGACGATCTCCGAGGATGGGATCAACGTTTTGTTTACATCCCCACGGAGCAGTTGACTACTCCCGGAGAAGAACCTCTTCCGAGCGTATGGAACCGAACTCGTAAGTATTTGGCTATTTTGCGTTACTCTGAAGCATATTTGGTCTTAAAATATTGCATTTTTATATTCTCAACCGACAAAGTTTTGTTCGATCAAGTTCCCAACATCCAACAGTGGTTGATCAAGGTGTTGGGCAAGACAACCAACGACGAGAGGGCCTGGAAGCCGATTGCGTCTTTGATCTTTGGCATTTTATGCCTATAATTCCTTAATGTTTCCTCACGTTTAAGTACTTTATTTGCCCGTTTTCTAGTTAATGGATGTGATTTTGCACTGATTTTGTGTCGTATAATTGTAGGTTGCTATGAACTGCAATTGGAGCTTTAAAGAGCATGATCGAGCAAGAAAAGTTTGGAATTTGATTGAGGATTGGATCGAGCACACGAAGGCACGACGCGAAGTGAGCTGCGGAGCAAGGAAAGTTGAAAATGGGCAGGCGCGGTGCGCCCCTAAGGCGCCAAGCTTCTGGCGCGTTTTGGAGCGCGGAGCATGGCCATTGCGTGCAAGATTCGATGGACTCTGACTTGTTGTGCGCGTTCCGAGGCGCGGGGCGCCAGCTATAGCGCCCCTGGAGCGGGTTTTGAAGTCCTATTTCGTCTAGGCTTAGGCGTAACTAATTGTTAGGCTTTTGTAAACACTATAAATACTCTTTTACTTAGTTTTTAAAAGGAGTTCAGACTTTGGAGCAATTGAGAGCACCATACTTCATTGAATAAGGGTTTAATTCCTATTCTTTCATCTATTAATTATTTCATCCAATCCTTGTCTTGTGATTATGAGTATGTGTGGCTAAATCCTTCGTTCTAGGGTTAGAGTGTTTCATGAAGGTTGATGTTTGAAGATTGAATTCCATATATTGAATCCCATAACGGATTATTTTTTCTTTCTTGATTTTACTTGTTTAATTATTAGGGCCCGATAATTAGGCATTATCTATGGTTCTTAGATTGAACTCGAAAGTGGGAATTTATGAACGCAATAAGAAAGAGTAGGGCTAGATTGTTAACCTGGGCATCGGGTAACCAATTTGTGAGTAGGATAGACATATACTTGCTCGCCTAGCTTAACTAATCACATAATTCGTTAATGCGTGCATGTGATACAACCCATAGACATATAGGGATTGGAGTAGCCTGCATAGACCGTGAAGAATCTAAAGGTTTTTTCACGGGTACATTTAACCTGTTAGTTAGTAATCCGGGATTTGAAAAGTGGAATCAATTGGAAAACTCAACTGGATTGTTCGTAACTCTGACCTTGGACCGTCTCCTTAATATTGTTTACAACAATGGTATACTCCATTGTTTGACTGAATTTCCACCATTTTAATTATTGCTCTTTAGTTAACAAAACTCTCGCTATTGGAAAAAGATCCCTGAATAGTAGTTAGAAATTGTTTGTTAAGCGTCAGTCTGATTAGTCATCGTGGGAACGATACTCTACTTATCATTTTATTACTTTTTGACCACGTATACTTGCGTGTGCATTGGGAGCAACAAGTTTTTGGCGCCGTTGCTGGGGACAAGTAATTGACTGATTTCTTTTTGAACAATTACTTATTATCTATTCAGGTTTAATTTTTTGTTGAGTTTCTGGTGCTGTTTCAGGCAATAGGTTTTGCATGCAAAGGAATAGAAGGGACGAACCACTCGAACCTTTTGATCCCAAGCCTGAAAGGACCTTGAGAAGGGTAAGAAGAGAAGCGAGAGACCGAGAAGCACTAGCACTTGTACTTGCTTCCTTGCCCACTGGAATGGCTAAAGAACGAGCAATAATGGTGCGAGATGTTGCTCTTCCCAGCCTGGGGGGAGTGGCGTCTAGCATTGTGAAGCCCGCTATCACTGGGAACTTTGAGATTAAGCCCGGTATGATTCAGTTGCTGCATACGACTGGGCAATATGCTGGATTAATTCATGAAAATCCACAGCAACACATTCAGAATTTCTTGGAGATCAGTTATACTTATACACCGACAGGAGTTCTTACTGATTATGTCCGCTTGACATTGTTCTCGTTTTCACTGATTGGGGCAGTAAGGAGGTGGTTAAAGGCTGAAAAGCCTGGGTCTATCACTACTTGGGAGAATTTGGCTAAGAAGTTCTTAGCTATGTTTTATCCATCTGCCAAGACAGCCCGGCTGAGGAGTGAAATTATGTCCTTCAGATAGGTAGAAGGAGAGCCTTTGTATTCAGCCTGGGAGCAGTGTAAAGCTTTATTGAGAGATTGTCCACACCACAACCAATCCAATAAGGTTCTTGCACATACTTTTGTTGAGGGATTGACTGCGCATACTAAGATCGTGGTAGATGCTGCTACTGGAGGCCAAGTACTGCCTTAAACTTTGACCAGATCTATGAATTACTAGACAAGTTTTCGCAGAGCAATCCTGATTTGCAGGGAGATGGTACAGCTACTACACAGAAATCTGCTGGGGTACTTCAGCTAGATGCAGTTTCAGAGCTGAGGGCGAAGATGGATGCTCTTTCTAATCAAATTAGCAAGCTAGCTCTGCCGCAGACTCAACAACAAGCAGCTCCAGTGCAACAACTTCAAGTCTTTTATGAGGTTTGTGGAGATGATCATGCTCCTGACGTCTGTCCAGCTAATCCAGAGTCAGTGTATTATATGGGTAATCAGAACAGGCTAAAGGGTCAGAATCACAATCAATATGGTAATAGCTACAACACCAATTGGCGTAGTCACCCAAACTTTTCTTGGAGGGATAACCGTGAGCAGCCACAAGCCAATGACAGACCTCAAAATAATTTTCAAAATGCACAACCGCAGGGGTCATAGTCGCAGGCTCAGCCACAGCAGCCTAGTTCAGTTGAAGATATGCTCAAAAAATTCTTGCAGGGCAGCAAAAACTCATGGATGATTCAGCAGCTCAGGCACAAACAATAAAATATTTGACCAATGCTTAGAGAGATCTTGAGAAACAAATGGGGCAGCTAGTTGGAGCACAGAAAAACAGACCACGGGGTGCTTTGCCAAGTGATACAGAGAAAAATCCTAAAGAATTTGTGCAAGCAGTTACTTTGAGGAATGGAAGAGCTCTAGAAGAAGTTCCCCCAAAGCCAAGGAAGCCTGTTGGTGAGTTAAAGCCTAATGTTGATAGAGAGGTGGAGAAAGAAGCTGAGAAAGTGATAGAAAAGCAGCCCGAGCCTGCTATTGTGAGACCACCACCACCTTCCCTCGGAGACTTCAGAAGCAAAAAGTTGATGCAGCATGCAATAAATTTTTGGAGATCTTGAGTCAGATTCAGGTAAATATTCCTTTGGTGGAGCTTTTGCGGGATGTTCCCAAATATGCTAAATACATCAAGGATATTGTTGCTAACAAGAGAAGACTGACTGAGTTCAAGACAGTTGCACTTACTGAAGAGTGCAGTACTAGAGTTAAAAGCAAGCTTCCTCAGAAATTGAAGGATCCTGGCAGTTTTACTATTCCCTTGAAGATTGGGAAGCATGAGGTTAGACGAGCTTTGTGTGACTTCGGTGCCAGTGTGAATTTAATGCCTTCATCAGTTTTCAGAAAGCTAGGCCTGGGTGAACCACGACCAACTACTGTGACTTTGCAACTGGCTGACAAATCTTTGACATGCCCCGAGGGGATTATTGAGGATGTGCTTGTACAAGTGTGTCAGTTTATATTGCCTGTTGACTTCATTATTCTTGATTATGAAGTTGATCTTGAGGTTCCTCTAATCTTGGGGAGAGGATTTTTTGCTACTGCTGATGCTGTCATTAGAGTTAGAGCTGGAAAGATGATTATGAAGGTGAATGGTGAAGAAGCTATATTCAATGTGTTCAGAGCTACCCACCTTCCTTCCCATTATGAAGAGTTGTCCATGGTGAAAGTGGTTGAGGAAGAGTTGACTGTTGATGAGAGGTCATTCTTGGCCTCTAATGTTGATTCTCTGGAGAAGGCACTCTTGTGTGATGATGATGATATCCTGAAAGATGATAACATTGAAGAATATGTGGAGATTCTTAATATGGAGAGCAAATTCATCCCAGGGTGGAAGAAATTTGAGGAGCTTGATAGACCGTTGACCTTAACTCCTGCTAAACCGTCTATTGAGAAGGCTCCCATCCTTGAACTCAAACCTTTACCTGCTCATTTGTGTTATGCTTATTTGGGTGAGGGTAATACCTTGCCCGCGATCCTTTCTTCTTTGTTGTCTGATGTGCAGGTTGAAAAGGTGTTGAGAGTGCTGCGAGAGCGCAAGAGAGCTATTGGCTGGACCATTGCTGATATTAGAGAGATTAGTCCTTCTTTTTGCATGCACAAAATTCTTTTGGAGGAAGGCCATAAAACATCTATAGAGCAGCAGAGGAGATTAAATCCAATCATTAAGGAGGTGGTGAAGAAAGAAATTATCAAGTGGCTCAATGCTGGTATTATTTTTCCTATCTCTGACAGCAAGTCGGTGAGTCCAGTGCAATGTGTTCCAAAGAAGGGAGGCATGACAATGATGAAAAATGAGCATAATGAATTGATTCCTACAAGAACAGACACAAGGTGGCGAATTTGCATTGATTATAGAAAGCTGATAAGGCCACCAGGAAAGACCACTTCCCACTTCCCTTTATTGATCAAATGCTGGATAGACTTGCTGGGCACGAGTATTATTGTTTCTTGGTGGGTATTCGGGCTACAATCATATTGTGATAGCTCCTTAAGATCAAGAGAAGACTACATTTACTTGTCCATACGGCACCTATGCATTTAGGAGGATGCCGTTTGGATTATGTAATGCCCCTGGGACTTTTCAACGATGCATGATGGCTATTTTCACCGACATGGTGGAAAAATTTGTTGAGGTGTTCATGGATGATTTCTCGGTAGTTGGTGATTCCATTGATGACTGCTTGAAGAATTTAGATGTTGTGCTGAGCCGCTGTGAAGAAACAAACTTGGTGCTGAATTGGGAAAAATGTAACTTTATGGTTCAAGAAGGCATAGTACTTGGGCACAAGGTGTCAAAGCAAGGGATCGAGGTAAATAAAGCGAAGATTGAGGCTATTGAGACATTACCACCGCCTATCTCTGTTAAGGGGGTGCGTAGTTTCTTGGGACATGCAGGTTTCTATAGGCGTTTCATAAAGGACTTCTCCAAAATTTCTAATCCCATGTGCAAGTTGTTAGAGAAAGATGTGAAATTTGAGTTTAATGATGGTTGTCTCAAGGCATTTGAAGAATTGAAGAAAAGGTTGGTGACTGCACCAATCATCATTGCTCCTGACTGGTCTTTGCCATTTGAATTGATGTTTGATGCGAGTGATAATGCTATTGGGGCTGTTCTAGGCCAAAGAATTTGAAGGATCTTTCACTCCATCTATTGTGCAAGCAAGACTCTTGATGCAGCCCAATCCAATTATACCACCACTGAGAAGGAGTTGCTAGCCGTTGTGTATGCTTTTGATAAATTCAGTTCTTATTTTGTTGGCACTCGTGTTGTTGTCTACACTGATCATGCCGCAATCCGGTATTTGTTTGAGAAGAAGGATTCCAAGCCTAGGCTAATTCGATGGGTTCTGCTATTGCAAGAGTTTGATGTTGAAATTCGAGATCGCAAAAGGACTGAGAATCAAGTAGCTGATCATTTGTCAAGGCTGGAGAATAGAGATCATGTAGATGAAGGGCCTGAGATTAAATAAGTGTTCCCTGATGAGCAGCTTTTTGCTTTAGCGGCAGCCGAGGTGCCATGGTATGCTGATATGGTGAACTTAATTGTGAGTAGTGTGTATCCTCCTGGACTACAAATGAGCAAAGGTGCAAACTCCTTCATGAGAGCAGATTTTATGTGTGGGATGAGCCTTATTTGTACAAGATAGGCCCTGACCAATTAGCTAGGAGGTGCATTCCAAGGGAAGAAGTTGAGCCGACTCTACAGAGCTGTCATTCCTCTCCTTATGGTGGCCATCTTGGTGGAGATCGAACAGCTGCAAAGGTACTTCAGTCTGGGTTCTTTTGGCCTACTTTGTTTAGAGACGCTCATATTTTTGTTAAGCAGTGTGATCGTTGCCAAAGAATGGGTACTATTTCTAGGCGTCACGAGATGCCTTTGAACAATATTCTGGAGATTGAGTTGTTTGATTGCTAGGGGATTGACTTTATATGTCTGTTCCCACCTTCCATGGGCCACAAATACATTCTTGTGGCAGTTGATTATGTATCTAAATGGGTGGAGGTTGTGGCACTTCCAACAAATGATGCGAATGTGGTGGTAAAATTCTTGAAGAAAAATATTTCACTCGTTTTGGGACACCGCGGGCTATAATCAGTGATGAAGGTACTCATTTTTGCAACCGGTTGTTCAATAAATTGTTGGCCAAGTAAAGGGTTCGCCACAAGGTGGCAACTGCTTATCATCCCCAAACTAGTGGCCAAGTGGAAGTGTCCAATAGAGAGATCAAGCAAATTATTGAGAAGACTGTGAATACCTCGAGGAAGGATTGGGCTATGAAGTTATATAATGCTCTTTGGGCCTATCGTACTGCATTTAAAATGCCTATTAGAACTTCTCCATATAGGCTTGTTTATGCTAAGGCATGTCATTTGCCCGTTGAGCTAGAGCATAAAGCATATTGGACGATTCAAAAGCTCAATCTTGATATGGCATTGGCGGGTGAGAAGAGAATGCTTCAATTGCATGAGCTTGAAGAGTTCCGTTTCCATGCTTATGAGAATGCAAAATTATACAAGGAACGGACAAAAAATGGCATGACAAGCACATTGAGCGTCGTCAGTTTGAGCCTGGGCAGCTGGTGTTGTTGTTTAATTCGAGGTTGAAGCTATTTCCGAGCAAGTTGAAGTCAAGATGGTCGGGGCCGTTTGAAGTAGTTCGTGTTACCGCACATGGAGCGGTTGAGTTGAGAGCCCCTGATTCTGAGAAGATGTTCTTGGTTAATGGTCAAAGAATAAAGCATTATTGGGGAGGTTCGGTGAATCATCGTACCTCCATTACCTTGAGGGATCCATGATTGATACTCGTCGTGCCACGACATTAAATAAGGCGCTTCTCGGGAGGCAACCTGAGTTTGTACTTGTAATAGTTTAGTTGTTTTGTGTTTTATAGTGTCACGTAGTTTTTGTTTTGTTGTGTCATTTTTGTAGGTGTCGGGAGTGCTAAACGAGATGTAGTTGATGTATTGTGGGGTCTGGGGTGTTTTGAGGCATGCCCCGCGCTTGGGTTCGCGCTTGGACTAGAATTCGGTATGAGAAAATGTGCTCAGGCGCGTTTGGGAGCGCCCCGCGCCTGGATGATCTGTGAAGGCAAAAACTTGGGCGCAATAGGCGCGCCCCGCGCCTCCCATCGCGCGCGGATAAGTAGAATGTGCAGATTGGCTCACGCCATAGGAGCGTGCCGCGGGACTCACTGCGCCAAGTGAAAAATTTCAAAAATCCGGGTCAAAACGAGTTTTTACCCGCGACCCGGATTCCCTTTTCCCCTCTTTACTTGATCCCCCTTCCCTTTTCTTCATAATTTTCTCTCAAAACACTCCCACAAATCACTCCTACTTCTTGAAATTGATCACAAGTTCTTCTCCACTCATTCTAAACTCTTCAAGTAAGTAATTCTCTTCCTTCTCTTTCCATTACATAGTAAGTTAACAATCTCTTTCCATGTGTAATTCCCTAACTAGTGTGCAAGCATGTTGATTAGAATTTGATCTTAAAGTGCTTATATTCATAATTGTGCTTCATTTTTAGCTTGTGTAATTGTAAAAAGGAATCTCCCAATAATTTGGGAGGGTTGATACACTACTTTAGCCATTGAAATTACAAGTTGAAAATTGTACACACCAAGTGTTTTACAAAATGCCTCAACTATGAAAAATGCTTAACCTTGTGAATTCTTGAGTAGCAATGGTATCCTTAGGCTTATGTTGAACATTGGATGTCGCACATGCCTAGAATTGGCTATTTTGTGACCCCCACTAGCTTGATCATGAAGTCCATACCCGTGGCAATTTGTGTAATGCTAGTTTTCGCTAAGTGTGGGGTCGCTCGTGGTTATGAGTTGAATTGTTGATACATATAATGAGCGATAAGTGTGGGGTGGTGACCTACCCAATTAACTTTGTGCTTGAATTGAAATCTCATATTGGCATTTTTGTTTGATGTAGGTACCATGGTTAGAACATCCACCAAAACGGGCTCTTCCTCCGCCTCGGCTCCTAAAAAATCACTACAAGCCGAGGCTTCATTGAGCAAAGCAAAGGGCAAGGCACCGGCCAGGCCCAAGGCCAAGTCCAAGGCTAGAGTTCCTAAAGATGTGGTTCCTATCCCAAGGCCCGGTGGTAGGACGAGGTTCGGCCTCTCCTTTGTGAAGAAGGGCGAAAGCCAAACTTGGTACAAGAATGTGCGGCTTGCGGGATATATTCCCGAGCAAGCCATTGATGAGAGAAAGTTGATGCAAAAGTGTTGGGGTATGGGAGATGCCATTCACGCCTTGCTCGATATTTGAGAGTCCGGGCCATGCTAACCTCGACCTAGTGCAGGAGTTCAATGCCAATTGGGACCCAAATGAAGCATGGAAAGATTACGACATAGTCTCTATTCGGGGGGGGGGTAGAGGACCCAGATTATGACGAACTGAGGGAGTTTATAAAGAGGCCTGATTACAAGGCCATGCGAGAGGCATTGTGTGGTGACAGCTCCACTCATAGGTGGGAGCGATCTGAGACAGGTAGACACAAACACATGCTCTTTTCGCAATTTTTGAAGACAGCTCAAGTGTGGATGAGGTGGATCAATGCACGCATCCTACCTGCGTCCCATTATTCTGAGGTCACCAAAACTCGGGCATGCATGATTTACTTTTTCATGATCGGGAGGCCGGTTAACATTGGCTACTGCATGCTGAAAGTGATGAGAGAGCAAAGGAACTCGAAGACATGTAGCCGATTGTACATTGGGAACATTCTCACCCGGTATCTAAAGAAGGCGGGAGTCCCAGTTGATGAGGTCGGGGATCACATTGTCCCCGACATTGAGAAGACTTTTGATATCGCCGCGGTGAAGAGTGTGAACACCACTGCACCAGTGCGACTGACCGCAGACGAGTGGCGGGACACAGACGCCAACTTGTCCGCACGTCAGTACTTGATGATGGAGAAAATAGCCCGGCAGGCTGGCATTGATATGGCTGCGCTTGATCGCACAGTTCCTTTATTGGAGTCTTCGAGACGCCTGCTGGGTATGACTCAGGCGGTGGTGCTACCCCCAGAGGAGGATGAGAACACTGATTCGAACATCGTAGACCGTGATCCGGACAGTGATGGTGTGGAGACAGATGCAGAGGGAGGTGCCACAGATGTGGAGGAGGAGGATTAGGACCGCACTCCAGCGCACCGTCCATTGTAGGCCATCTGGCCCTCAGGGAAGTTTCTTTACCTTTGCACTTTTTATTTTTAGCACTGAGGACACAGCTTGTTTTAAGTGTGGGGTGGGGGAACTCCCCTTTATTTTTGAGGTTAGGGATGCATATATCGTTAGGAATTTTCCTTTGTCACTTGACTTTATTTTTATTTGTTTCTTGCTTTATATATGAAAAAATGAAAAAAAAAATTAAAAAAAAAACAATGAAAAATTTCAAAAAAAAGAGTTTCTTTTTAGTCTTTGTTAGTGGTACATATCATCAACCCCGTGGTTTTTCTTATGACCTCGGTTCTTTTCCACGGGGAGGCCTTTGAACCGGGTAGTTTTTATTTTTATTAGGATTAGAGTAGTTAGTATAGGTTGCCCTAGACGAAAGGAATAGGTGGAATGCTAGGTGCCTTTGATTTGTTTGATACCGGTGGACTTGAACTTGAGCATATGCTATTTGTGGTGTCTTTTGGTTTTAAATTGTGATGCATGCCTAGAAAAAATGGAACGACCCCCTTGAGATGCTTGAGTCCACTCACTTGACTTTGTTGTGAACCTTTGTGCATTAGTGCTTAATTTTCCACAAGATGCACTCTATTTGCTTGATTGAGAGTTGTGATGGAGCTTTTTTGTGTAGACTGTGTGCAATGTGTGTTGTGAGGCATATTCTTATTGTACTCCGTATTGCATATTGGTTTCTAGAACTTGCCCCGTGTGTGTGCAAAGCGAAATCTTAGGTTTACTCTAGTCGGAAAATGATAGAGGCCTTCTCTTGATTTGCCTACCCTTTTGCATACCCTTTGGACTTGATTGTTGTGACCATATTGACCTTTTGTTGGCACCCACACCGCAAGCCTACCCACATGTTCTAAATTGCTTTCTTTTGGCCATTTACTCCTTAAGCACTTTAATTGATAATGTTATATTATTTTGGAGTTTGTGGTGTAAGTATTGGGAGGTTTTTGAGTGGAACCAATGAGCAGAATATTTGATAAAATTGTGAAGTAGCTAAAGGAGTATTGGCAAGGTTTGGAAAGAAGTGAATAGAAAAAAAAAAACGAATGAAAAGAAAAAAAATAAAAATAAAAGCTGAAAAAATTTGGAAAAAGAAGTAAAGAGAAAAGAAATGAATATCCATCCTTGCTAGTGTTATGCTTAAAAGAAAAAAATTTGCATCTTATTGAAAAAGGTGTGTGTGAAATTTGTTGGTTGGGTGAAATGGTTGGTTTTGATGAGATTTGTGCTTAATTTGAATGTGATGTATTAAAGTGCTTAGGGAGGTAGTAACTATTATCCATATGTATCCTACCAGCCCCTAAGCCTACATTACAACCTTTTAAAGTCCTAGTTAATCTCGATTGGAGTGAGCCTACATTAGTGGAGTCCTACACTACGGGCAAGCCTATGGTACATCATGTGTGACATGTGAGCTTTTCATGAGAGTGAGTGAATTCTTTCTATGCTATTGTCCCCGTTCTATTCTTGATATTCATTATTGTGTGTGATATTTGGGGGACACTCTCTTGCTTCATTGTGGTGAGGGCAAACGGTTTGCATGAGGTAGGTGAAGTTGTGGCTTCTTGGTTGAGAAGGTAGGTGTGACTTTGTGGGAGCATGGTTGCAATAAGTCGAGTTTGTGCACTTGAGTTGTCTTGGGGTGGTGGTTCTCATGTTTTTGAGTTTGTGATATTGTTGGCATGTTGGTTGGACCCATAGTAGTCATGTATGCATTTGTTCAATGGTCAGTATAAACCATAGTCATAGGCAGACCTGTTCGACCTAGGTTGGGAGGTTATTTGTGATTGCTCGAGGGCGAGCAAAGGTTCAAGTGTGGGGTGGTGATGTTTGGCATTATATGCCTATAATTTCTTAATATTTCCTCACGTTTGAGTACTTTATTCGCCCGTTTTCTAGTTTATGGATGTGATTTTGCACCGATTTTGTGTCGTAATTGTAGGTTGCTATGAAGTAAAGAGCATGATCGAGCTAGAAAAGGTTGGAATTTGATTGAGGTGGATCGAGCACACGAAGGCACGACGCGAAGTGAGCTTCGGAGCTAGGAAAGTTGAAAATGGGCAGGCGCCCAAGCTTCTTGCGCGTTTTGGAGCGCGGAGCATGGCCGTTGCGTGCAAGATTCGACGGACTCTGACTTGTTGAGCACGTTTCGAGGCGCGGGGCGCCAGCTATAGCGCCCCTGGAGGGGTTTTGAAGTCCTATTTCGTCTAGGCTTAGGCGTAACTAATTGCTAGGCTTTTGTAAACACTATAAATACTCTTTTACTTAGTTTTTGAAAGGAGTTCAGACTTTGGAGCAATTAAGAGCACTATACTTCATTGAACAAGGTTTTAATTCCTATTCATTCATCTATTTATTATTTCATCATTATTTCATCAAATCCTTGTCTTGTGATTATGAGTATGCGTGGCTAAATCCTTCGTTCTAGGGTTAGAGAGTTTTATTAAGGTTGATGTTTGAAGATTGAATTCCATATATTGAATCCCATAATGGATTATTTATTCTTTCTTGATTTCACTTGTTTAATTATTAGAGCCCGATAATTAGGCATTATCTATGGTTCTTAGATTGAACTCGAAAGAGGGAATTTATGTACGCAATAAGAAAGAGTAGGGCTAGATTGTGAACCTGGGCATCGGGGAACCAATTTGTGAGTAGGATAAACATATACTTGCTCGCCTAGCTTAACTAATCACATAATTCGTTAATGCGTGCACGTGATTCAACCCATAGACATATAGGGATTGTCCATGGGTAGCCTGCATAGACCGTAAAGAATCGAAAGGTTTTTACGGGTACATTTAACCTGTTAGTTAGTAATCCGGGATTTGAGAAGTTGAATCAATTGGAAAACTCAACTGGATTGTTCGAAACTCTGATCCTGGACCGTCTCCTTAATATTGTTTACAACCAACGTTTGCTCCATTTTTTGACTGAATTTCCACCATTTTAATTATTGCTCTTTAGTTAACAAAACTCTCGCTATTGGAAAAAGATCCCTGAATAATAGTTAGAAATTGTTTGTTAAGCGTCAGTCTGAATAGTCCTCGTGGGAACGATAATCTACTTATCATTTTATTACTTGTCGACCACGTATACTTGCGTGAGCATTGGGAGCAACAGGCTTCGCTGACTTTGAAGGCCAAAAACCATGGTATACTTCCTCCCTTCGAACTAGCTCTTCCCTTTTAACTTGTATTTGGTTTACTTTTTCCGTTGAACTTTGAGTTTCTGTAGGCATTACTGGCGCCGGAGGTGAGCCCAGCGACGAGGAAGGAGAAGTCGAGGGCGAGGAAAAAGTCGATGACGTTCCCCCTCCGAAGAAGAAGAAAACATGTTTCAAGGATTTGAAGAATAAGTACCTTCCCAAGATTGGGGAAAAGAGCAAGGGGTGGTTGACGATCAAGCCCCAAACTATCGAAGATGTGATTGCTGGGACGAGCTCAGCTATTGCAGCAGTGGAGGTCTGCCCAGCAGAGAGGGCGCTATTATTTCCTTGGGAATTATTCCTGAGGTCGAAGAAAACATGATCGACGCCATTGATCAAAGCCTCGAGGAGTGGGATCCAACCAAAGGAAAAATGCCAGCCTTAGATTGTCCAATGGCCACGACAAAGTCCAAATACGATGAAAGTACGGGTTCGTCGTTTTTTGGTATAGATCATGCTGACCCGATAGTGCCTCTTCCTCGAGGTGAGGATGCTGCTGCCTTTGCCGCTTTGGGCGAGGCTGAAGAGTTGGGCGACAGATCGGTTACAGTGAACGTGCCGCACAACGTCGATCGGCTTAGATGCCCAAAGCGGCTTGCTGATTATCTCTTCGAGGTCATGGGCCCGATGGAGCAAGCTAGTTTGAATATACACAGCGATTTGAGTCTTCCTTCATAGATTGCTTTTGCTAGTTTTAGGGTAATCTTTTTCCCATCATCTGTTCTTTTCCTTTCCTTTGAATATATCGTACTTGTTGAATCTTACTTATTACTTGCTTTCAGAATTCAATAATGGTGATCAAAACAGCTGATCGAATTCGCCAACTTCAAGACGGAGCCAAAGTGCTAAACGAGCTAGTCGTCTACCTTACTTAGGCGGGGGAAGAGTTACACCGAATGTTGAAGGCTCTGGAGACTAAGCATGCTGAGCTTTTGGCCAACTTTGACAAAAGCACGAATGAACATGCTCTTCGTGAATCTGAGTTAGAATATTAGATTCGAGCCTTGAACGAGCAGCTCAGCCAACATGAGGCCAACACTGAGATGAAATGAGCCGAACTCAGCTCTATGTTGGAGAGCAAAGACCGAGAGCTTGCGGCGGTGTCCGAAGAGCTTCAAACTCCCCGTAAGGGCAATGAAGATCTAAATGCTCAAGCCAATAGTCTGGCGGAGAGAAATCGATTACTTCAAAGGGAGTCGACCAACCTAAAGCGCGACCTCGTAGAGGAATTTGAGAAGAAGAAGGACTTGATCGTTGCTGAGTCGAGGCGCGATGTGCTCAGAGAGATGCTTGATCGAAATGTCGATATCCCCACTGAGTTGGATGAAGCAATAGCCATTTTAAGGCTTGCTCGTGAGGATCTCGGTCTCCCTCCAAGCTCTTCCGATGAAGGCTTTGATGGAGACGAATGAATTATAATTTTAGCTTGCTTTTGTTTAGTTATTTTCGAACAGTAGCTTGGTCTTTCTGTTTTGAAACGATGAGGTCGTTTGACCGATCAATGTAAATATTTTCCAAATGAATGAATTATGTTTTAGGAATTTCCTTTTATCGCTTCAAATGTTATTTTCCAAAGATAAGATTGTCTTGGAATTTTCTGAAAGACAAGTTAATTCAATCGTTCGAAATGTTAATGATTTAGCAATAATCGTCGAAAAAATATGAAATTATTGGGGCCCAATGTACTTAGTGCGTAGTAAAGAATGAAGTCTCATTTTCACGTAGTGCACCCTTCGAACAATTTCAATTTCGGAAATTTTCGGTTTAAACACTTAGTCAAAAATTGAAATTGTAAAATTCAACAATGTAAAGATCGATAACACAAAATGACAAGTGTTGTAGAGATTGAAAAAATGATGCAAGTGTTGTACATTATTGAAGTATTGGCCGCTGTCGGGCGCTTGATACATTATTCGATCGGTTAATTTGATCGGTTACACAATGTGGCCGTTTAAAGGCGTTGATGACAAAAAAATTCATTGATCGCTAATGGATCGCTTACATATTGCATGTCCTATCTAAACGAATAGTCCCCACTTTGAGTAAAAATGTTGGGGCTTGACACCTTCGTCGAATTTGAACGAGTCCCCGATTTTGCCTTCAAACGATCTCGTCTTCATTTTCAAAAGAAGTCCCCGGTTTCTGGGCAGGCCCCAGTCCTCGAATGCGCGATTATCCTACTAACTCCATCCCCCCCAAGTGTTTGGGTGTGAAGTATGACTAGTCAAACACTGGACTTCGAATTTCGACATCTGAAATGAAAATGTTGAAGGACAAATATCGAGAGAAAGCGTTAAAGATGAAGACCATGTTAGAGTATTTGTCAGACTTATAGACCCCGATTGGAGCTTTTCGAGCTCAAATATTCGTGGGTGATGTTTGTCATCATTCGATTCTAACTATGCCTATCATCTAAAAGTGTTAGTACCAAATAATCAATAATCAAATGTGCCCGATGGAGGGGAAAATGAAAATTATGTGAAGAAAGTGAAATTTTATCATACGATACCGTAATGTTTTCAGAAATAATATTTCTTCAATTGTGTGATATTCCAATTGCAGTCGACTGGTTTGGAGTCCATTGTTTCGAGCTGGTATGAATCCGACCACTGCTTTGACCCGATAGGGTCCCTCCCAATTTGCTCCCAGTTTGCCTTCGTTTGTTTCAAGTTTTTTTTTGGCCTTTTGATCCTCAATACATAATCACCTATATTAAAAGATCGATACCTGATTTTTTTGTTGAGGTAGTTTCTGCCCTTTGTTTATGTGCTTGTATTCTAACTAGTATCATATCTCTTTTTGCCTCGATCAAATCCAGCTCTATCATCATTGCTTCCTTGTTTGATTCATCGGTGGAATGAGCGAACCGAAGACTAGGTTCACCAATTTCCACCAGAATCAATGCTTCTGAGCCATAGACAAGTGAGAACAGAGTCTCTCCAGTGCTATGTTTCACCGTTGTTCGATGAGCCCACAGCGTACCGGGGAGCTCGTTCGACCAATTGACCTTTGATTCATCCATCCTTTTCTTCAAGTACTCGATTATTGTCTTGTTGGAAGACTCAGCTTGTCCGTTTGCGCTGGGGTGATAGGGTGTTGATGCGATCTGCTTGATCCCCCACTTCCTGAAAAAAGCTGTGATTCGACTTCCGACGAACTGTTTGCCGTTGTCACATGTGATCTCTTTCGGGATCCCAAAACGACAAATGATGTTCTGGTGAATGAACTTAATAACTTCTTGTTCACGAATTTTAGCCAAAGCAATTGCTTCTACCCACTTAGAAAAATAATCTGTCAAAATTAAAATAAATTTTACCCCACCGGGCGCTGTCGAAAGCAGCCCGACCAAATCCATTCCCCAATTCATGAACGGCTACGGTGACATGACCGAATGAAGGGGCTCCGCTTGTTGATGTATAAGGTTGCCAAATCGTTGAAATTTATCACACTTACGAATGAAGCCCTTGGCGTCCTCTGCGATCGTTGGCCAATAATATCCAGTTCTGATTATCTTCCGCACCAACGATTTGCTGCCGGAGTGATTGCCACATTCGCCTTCATGAACCTCCCTCAACACATAGCTCGTTCCATCTGGCCCAACACATTTTTCTAAAGGGCCATTGAACATTCGCCTATAGAGTTGGTTATCTATAAGGCAATATCTGGCCGCTTTAGCTTTGAGTGATTGGGAAGATTTCTTGTCCTCGAGAAAAGTACCTGCCTGCAAATAGGACAAATATGTGTTTCTCCAATCCCAAGTATGGTTAACATTGTTTACCTCTTTGATGCTCCTACAGAGTGGGGATTCGAACAAGTGAACCACTGTTTCATCGAGTTCTCCCTCGATGGCAGCTGCGGAACCGAGGTTAGTCAAGGCGTCTGCCTCGATGTTATCTTCCCTCGGTATTTGGGCTATCTTCCATTCCTGAAAAGAAGTTAAAAGATTTTGTACCTTGTTGAGCAGTTGTTGCATCCTCGAGTCTCGAATGCTAAAATCTCCTTGGATTGAGTGCACCACTAGTTGGGAATCGCTCTTGATGTCCAACCGTTCGATTCTCAAATCCTTTGAGATCTTTAAGCCTGCCGCGAGGGCCTCATATTTGGCCTCATTGTTAGTTTTGGCATGTAAATTAATCGCGTACCTGAGTTTTTCACCGGTTGGTGCGCTCCGAGGCTAGTTCCTTTCACGTTCGAAGCTCCATCGGTATACATCATCCAGATTCCGGGGTCTGGATCCCTCATCATAAGTTCCTCCTTCTTCACTTCCGGAAGGATGTTGGCGCTAAAATCTGCTACAAAATCAGCCAACACTTGTCATTTGATGGCAGTGCGAGGCTGGTAAGTGATATCGTACTCACTCAGCTCGACCGCCCATTTCATTAATCGACTGGAGAGATCCGGCCGATGTAAAATATTTCGTTAAGGAAAAGTAGTTACAACAGATATAGCGTGACATTGAAAATACGGTCTTAGTTTTCATGCTACTGTGTCTAGTGCAAGTGCGAGTGCGAGTTTTCTAGGTGTGGATATCTTGTTTAAGCATCTAATAATGTTTTGCTAACATAATAAATAGGAAATTAGTTACCTCCGTCCTCGCGAACAAGGACAGCGCTTACAGCCACTTCGGAAACAGCCAAGTAGATCAACAACACTTCTCCTTCGATCGGTTTTGCGAGCAATTGAGGGTTGGACAAATATTGCTTCAACTCTTTGAGGGCTCGTTTGCATTACGACATCCAATCAAAGCTTGTGTTCTTCCTCAGCACCGAAAAGAACTTGTGACATCGTTCAGATGACCTCGAGATAAACCTGCTGAGATAGGCTTCTCGACCGGTTAGCTGCTGAACTTCTTTCACCGTTGTCAACTCTTCGGGTATGCTTTCTATCGCTTTGATTTTGTCTGGATTAGCCTCGATCCCTCTCTGTGATACGATAAATCCCAAGAACTTGCCGAATCTGACCCCAAACGCGCTTTTCTCCGGGTTTAGCCTTATGTTGAACCGCCTTAGTATCGTAAACGTCTCTTTCAAATGACTTAAATGATCCTTCCTTTCTAATGACTTAACCAAAATATCATCAATGTACACATCCATTGTTTTCCCGATCAAATCCTTAAACATGGTGGTACCCAAACATTGATAAGTAGCCCCAGCATTTTTGAGACCGAAGGGCATGACCGTGTAACAATAAGTCCCCTGTCTGTGATAAAAGAAGTTTTTTCCCGATCTGTTGGGTCCATCGAAATTTGATTATAGCCTGAGTAAGCATCCAAAAAACTCAACATTTTGTGCCCTGCCGTCGTTCTATCGATGTGAGGCAGTGGGAACGAATCTTTTGGGCAAGCTTTGTTAAGGTCGGTGTAATCGACGCATACTCTCCACTTCCCATTCTTCTTCGGTACTACGATAGTGTTTGCTAGCCACTCTGGATACTTAAACTCCTTAATGAACCTATTCGCCAACAATTTGTCTACTTCATCGTTGATAACTATCCTTCGGAGTCCCCCCATTCGGCGGTTTCTTTTGCTACACCTGCCGATGTCTTGGATCGATATTCAACTTATGTGTGGTAACTTTTGGGTCGATCCTTATCATATCTGTGTGGGACCAAGCAAACCAATCAGAATTATCCTTGAGAAAAGATACGATTTTTGCTCTTCCTTCGGGATCCAACTCTACCCCGACATATACTTTCCGATCTGGTTTGTCATCGAATAGCATTACTTCCTCTAATTCTTCTATCGTAGAGTCTTCAGCTTTTTGTTTGTGTGATTCCCCAACACATGATGGAATCGTGGTGAAGTCATCTTTGACTGCGGATTCTACTAATTGTACTTGTTTAGCACCTGACGGAGTCGCAGTGAAGCCTTCGACCACGGATTCCGCTAACTATGATTGCTATTTTCGAATTCCATCCTTGACAGCCACTGAGTAGCACTCTCGAGAAGCTTGCTGCTCACCTCTGATTTCGCGCACTCCCCATGGAGTGGGAAATTTTACGACCTGATGCAGAGTCGATGGAACTGCTCCCATAGCATGTGTTGACACCTAATTTTATCCCGATATTTTCAAATTAATGTCTAATTATTTAAATAAGATTAATTTTTAAATTTTTAAAAGTGAATTAATGAGTTTTAACAGGAAAAGTGCTAAATTTTTCAAAATTCCTTCAATCTTGTCCCACCCCTGCAACCCCTCAATTTTCTTAATTATTCAAAAAGGGGCTAATTTTGTTCCTCTATCCTAAATTTTGGCCTAGACACGCAACGCCCATATAGACACATTTCACACACTTTCGCTCTCCAATTCAGCCCACACCCGAACCCTAAATCCCTTGAACGAGTACCCAATCGATTTTTCCAGAATTTCAAACACAGATCAGTCCAAAATTCCAGCTTGTCAAATTCGTACAAACCTTATGCTAAAGATCCATTGGAGGTCGTTTTGGGTATTTCTCATGGCCCTTAGAACCCTAATTGTTTTGATATAAAACCAGTCTTAAAAAGATTCAGGGGGAAGAGTTTTAGAGCGGCAGAGAGTAAGGGGAATAGCCATGAATAGAGAAAAAAGAAAGAATACAGAGAACGACATAGAATACATATATTTTCAGTTTAAGTTTTGGTTTAGTGTTACTGTTTCGTTCGTATTGTGTTGTCGCTTCGCCTTTCAATTCATCGCTTGTATTCGAGCTTCTTTTCTGTTTGATCCCTCGCCCCAGCTCGTTGCGCCACAAGAGGTAATAACCTCGCCTTAACTTTTATTTACTTGTTTGCAATGGTTCTGTGTAGGATGATGTACTTATGTTAATGAAGCATCACTTGAATGATTAGGACTCAAGTTTTACGCATATATACATTAACAAGTAGCTACGTGAACTTATTCACAATTTTTTCTTTTCTTAGGTTTGCTCGAAGTCTCGAATGTTTACTGTCTACCTAAGGCGTGTGTCATCTTGGACCCTTAGTCGCTGTATCATTAGATAAAATCTCTGTTTCAGGGCAGTTCTTGAAGAATTAAATGATAAAATTTCAATTTTTCTCTCTTAGGTATGTCTTAATCAAATTATGGTCCGACCTTTAGCTGCTACTCGAGTTCAGTTCATCATATTTCTGTTCTTTACTCTGTGTGTTGTTTGGCTCTGTGTCCAATTCTTGTTTGCTATGAGAATATCCTGGCTTGAGGGTGTTGTTTCTGGTATGTTTTTGCAAAAGGGAGAGGGCATGGTGAGTGATAAGGATCAATACGACAAGACAAAGAACGATAGGAGAGCGAGACACTTCTCGAACTCCCTTCGAAGAAACCCGGGGGAACTTGTCCCGAGATACCCTCGAATCGGCCTCTAGAAGGACCTACACTATGCAACCACTCTCGAGTCGCACCCGGGACTCGCAAGTAGAATGATCGGGTGTTGGCTCAAGACTCAACTAGGATCCGCTAGTGAATTAAAGCAACAAAGAAAGGGTTTCTTCATATAAAGAGATAAACTCTATTCATCATTCATAAGATTCAAAGGTAAGCTAAGGTTTGAAGAGGTTATGTGAAGTATTTATAGACTTCATTTACACATAGTAAAAGCCCAAAAATACCCCTAAAGTGGGTTAAAACAATAAAGGCCACGTAGGGCTATAATTGTCAAAGCATAGCATAAAATCTAGAAATCCCGCAACACTTGAGCAAAGTAGGCGCCCAGCTTAGTGGCACTAGGCGCCCCGCCTATTCTCAGAATAGCCATAGTAGGCGGCCCAGTGGGCGGTCCGCCCCTTTAGTGGGCGGTGCAATTTCCAGAGAGCTGATTTTGAGTAGGCGGTCCGCCCACTCCTGGTACTTCTTGAATTGCTCCCGAAAGTGGCTCGGATGCCTCTCCAAGTGGTCTAAGCGATCCTCCATCCATGGCACTCAAAAGCATGATCTTTAAGCTACTCTCTGAACCTTCTTCCAAGTCCCTCCACGTCAAGTGAAGATGGGTGTCTTGAATCAACTTGGCTTGACTCCTAGTGAACGGCCTTGAGGTATGCCCCGCATCATCCTCCCCTTCTTGGGAAGGTTTCGTCCTCGAAACCATGGCTTCCTCCTCTCCGGCATCACCATCCCCTACATCAAAAGGGGTCAAGTCAGCCACATTAAAAGTATTTGACACACTGTACTTACCGGGTAGATCAATCACATAGGCATTGTTGTTGATCTTGGAAAGCACTTGAAAAGGTCCATCTCCACGGGGTGCCAACTTCCCTTTCCTAAGGTTTGGAAACCTTTCTTTGCGGAAGTGCACCCACACCCAATCTCCCTTTTTGAGCTCAAGCTTCTTCATTCCCTTGTTCTTCTTGGAAGCAACCTTTGCATAGGCTTCATCCAAGTTCTTCTTGGCCTTAGCATGAAGTTCAATCATAGCCTTTGCTCGGCTTTTCCCTTCAAAATTAGCAACCATTTCCCTTGGCAAAGGGGTTAGATCAAGGGGAATCAAGGGATTAAACCCATACACACATTCAAATAGAGTCATGCCAATCAAGCTATGCAAAGTACGATTATAGGAAAACTCCATAAGAGGCAATTTATCAACCCACGTCCCGGCCTTACCTCGGGTCATGGCCCTAAGAAGAGCACCCAAAGCCCGGTTTACCACCTCGGTTTGCCCATCCGTTTGTGGGTGGTGGGACGTAGAAAACAAGAGCTTGGTGCCAAGAGCACCCCACAAGCTCCTCCAAAAGTGGCTTAGGAACTTGGTGTCCCTATCACTTACAATGGTTTGAGGGACACCATGCAACTTTAAAACATTATCAATGAACAAAGAAGCAACATGTTGTGCATCATCACACTTCTTACATGGAATAAAGTGAGCCATTTTGGAGAACCTATCCACGTCAACATAAATGCTATTATGGCCCCCTTAGACCGCGGCAAACCCATCACAAAATCCATTGATATATCAACCCACGGACTAGTAGGCATGGGGAGAGGAGTATACAAACCATGGGGGTTAGCTTTAGATTTAGCATGCTTGCACTCAAGGCAATTTTTGCAAAGCTTTTCAACTTGAACCCCCATCTTTGGCCAATGGAATTGCTCCATGAGAATGGCCAAGGTCTTGTTCCTCCCAAAGTGTCCCATCAAGCCCCCACTATGGGCTTCACGAATCAACAATTCCCTCCACGAGGACTCGGGAACACACACTTTACCATTTTTAAAGATGTATCCATTAACCCATTGGTATTTCTCAACCCTTTCTTCCTTTTCAAGAGCTTCGTGAATGCTCTTTAGCTTAGGGTCATGAGCATACATCAACTTAATGCTCTCAAAACCCATTAGCTTGGAGGCTAGGGTGGTGGCTAGAGCAAACTTCCGAGAAAGTGCATCCGCCACAACATTGTCTTTCCCTTTCTTGTATTGGATAACATAGGGAAAAGACTCAATGAACTCTACCCACTTGGCATGATGCTTGTTCAATTTCTCTTGGCCTCTGAGATGCTTGAGTGACTCATAGTCACTCTTGATCACAAACTCCCTAGGCCAAAGGTAGTGTGGCCAATGAGCAAGAGCTCTCACCAAGGCGTACATCTCTTTGTCATACGTAGAGTAGTTCAAAGATGCACCCTTCAATTTCTCACTAAAGTAGGCGATGGGTTTCCCATCTTGCATTAAAACACCACCAATTCCCACCCCGAGGCATCACACTCAACCTCAAATGCTTTTTCAAAGTCGGGCAATTGCAATAGAGGGGCGGTACTCAACCTACTTTTCAATTCTTGGAAGGCCTTCTCTTGAGGCTCTCCCCAAACAAAAGGTTTGTCCTTCTTCACCAATTCGGTGAGTGGAGCGGCAATGGAGGTAAAGTCTTTCACAAAGCGTCTATAAAAACTAGCAAGACCATGAAAGCTCCTCACTTGAGTCACGGTAGTAGGAGTAGGCCAATCACGTATGGCCTCTACCTTAGACTCATCCACTTCCACTCCTTGGGCACTCACAACAAACCCAAGAAAGACTACTTTCTCAACACCAAAGGCACACTTTTTAAAATTAGCATAGAGCTTTTCGGCTCTCAACACTTCAAGAACTTGCCTAAGGTGATCAACATGGTCGTCTATTGATTTACTATAGATAAATATATCGTCAAAGTAGACGACCACAAACTTGTTGATGAATGGCTTTAGAACATGGTTCATTAGCATCATGAAAGTACTAGGTGCATTGGAGAGCCCAAAGGGCATCACCAACCATTCATAGAGACCAAACTTGGTCTTGAATGCGGTTATCCATTCATCTCCGGATTTCATCCGGATTTGATGGTAGCCGGACCTAAGGTCTATTTTGCTAAAAACACATGAACCACTTAGTTCATCTAACATATCATCAAGTCGGGGAATGGGATGACGGTGCTTTACTGTTATTTTATTCACGGCCCGACAATCAACACACATTCTCCAAGTGCCATCCTTTTTGGGAACAAGGATCACGGGTACGGCACAAGGACGCAAGCTTTCCCTCACCAAGCCTTTAGTGAGCAATTCATCAACTTGCTTTTGCAATTCTCTTGTGTCCTCCGGATTGCTCCTATAAGCCGGCTTGTTTGGGATTTGAGATCCCGGGACAAAGTCGATTTGGTGCTCAATACCCCTTCAAAGGAGGTAACCCATCCAGCATCTCATCCGGGAACATGTCACCAAAATCCTTCAAAACATTCTCAAACACACTAGGCAAAGGGTTAGTAGAAAAATCAAGATCGGAGGCAAGAATCCTACCTTTGTGCACTAGGCATATGAGTAGTTTGTTGCCATCATTTCCTCTTAGGACCTCGCCCGGTTGCATCATGGCACATATGCTACCGGTAGAAGATGGTGGGATTGCCACCAAGCTTTCGGACAAAGGGCTAGTCTCAACAACCGACTTAGCCTTTGCCGCTTCTCTTAACTCCCTCATCCGCTTGTAATCATCACTCACTTGTTTGGGAGTAAAGGGTTTGAGCACGAACTTCTTCCCCTTATGCTTAACCGTATAGGTGTTAGCATGGCCATCATGAACCACATGTCTATCAAATTGTCATGGCCTTCCAAAGAGAAGGTGGCATGCTTGCATAGGCACAACATCGAACATGTGTTCATCCACATAGTTTCCTATCTTGAACTTGATCATGCATTATTTGACCACCTTCAACTCACCACACTCACTAAGCCATTGCAAACGGTAAGGATTTGGGTGTTTTAAGGTGGGTATTTTCAATTGGGCAACTAGTGTTTGGCTAATGACATTGCCACAACTCCCCGAGTCAATGATCATAGAACAAAGGAGACCCATGACTAGGCATTTAGAATGGAAGAGGTTCTCCCTTTGTAAAGTCTTACTATCCTCCACAAACATGGCTCCTAAACTCCTCCTCACAACAAGGAAGGCATGGGCATCATCATCATCCTCTATTGCTACCTCCCCATCATCGACCTCCTCATCACCCTCTACTACCTCTTCATCCTCGGGTTCACTATCTTGTTCATACACCAAGTCACCCACAAGAACCATAGTTTTCCGAGTAGGGCAATCTTTGGAGATATGGCCATAACCCTTACACTTATAGCATTGAGTAGAAGTAGAGATAGGATTACTCAAGTGAGTTTTAGAGTTACCTCCCACATGTTGTGTAGACTTCTCATAAGGCTTCTTCACATCCTTGCTAGCACTTGCACCACTTGCATTTGGGAATTTGACATTTGTTGTAGGCGCCTTCCACTCCTTTGGCTTGCTCAAGGGAGTAGTAGTACTACTCTTGTAGCGAAGGGATTTCTCCTCTTTAAGCCATTTCTCGGCTTCAACCGCATCTTCACATAGCTTGTAGTGATCATTGTACTTGTGAAAATTCAAAAGTGAAGCTATGTCTCAGTTTAAGCCCTCTTTGAAACGGATCATGGCCGTCTCATTATCTTCCTCATCCAAGTCTAGATTCATCCGGACTTGTTCAAACTCATTGAAGTACTCCCCAACCGATTTGTAACCTTGCTTCAACTCATAAAGTCGTTTTTGTTGTTCCACTCGGTATTGGTTAGTCAAGTACTTTTCACCCATCACACGGATCAACTCTTCCCAAGTAAGATTGATAGTCATTCCCGTCCTCCTTCTATTCCTCTTCACCGACTCCCACCAAGTAGAAGCAAAGGATTCAAAGGAAGACATAGCATACTTTGTCTTCTTCACTTCGGGCATATCATTGGTGTCAAATATTCGCTCCATAGACAACTTCCAATCAATGTACTCCACCGGGTCACTACTTCCTTTGAAAGAACGAATAGTGAGCTTCACACTATTAAGATTATTGTTGTTGTCACGACCCCCTTGGAAAGGCTCCGGTTGGCCTCCAAAGTGATCCCCATATCCACCAAGATCCCTCCTAGCATTCCCTCCAAAGTACCCATGGGGTGGCCCTTGACCTCGGCCTCGACCCCTATCCACATTCCAGCCCCTAAATTGATAGTGAGCATCATACCCACCATCACCATAATCATCCTCCTCCCCTTCTTGAGCTTGTGCAACTTGCTCAAGAGGTTGAACATTTCGGATTGGTCCGGGAAGTGGAACATTCCTTTGGGGATTGCCCATAAGGTTTGGAATAGTCACTCGTTGGGTATTGCCCAACAATTGGTCAATTCGATCACGATCCTCCCTTACCAGTTGTTGGTGATGAAGCAACTCCGCAACTTGTTTCGGGATAAAGGTCGGACTACTTGTGCCTTCTCCGGCCTCAACTTGGGCACTCGGAGCCCCTTTCTCAACTTGGACACTCGGGGTCCCTTTCTCCGATTGGACATTAGAAGTCCCTTGCTCAACTAGGGCACTTAATGACACCCTCTCAAGGTTCTCAATCCTCAAGTTCATACTATCCAATTTGGCAAGGATAGTAGCAAGGGCACTTTTAGCAAAATTTTCTCCTTCGGTGGACATTGTACCAACACAAGAAACAAACGTTACCAAAACAACCTCACTCACTCCCTCACAAGTGTTTCACTCGGATCACTCGTTTAGTGGTGGTGGATATTTCACTCAAGCTTGAATCCAAAGCTTCACTAAGTTGAATAGCAAACCTCAACTTAATCACTCAACTCAAAAGCCAAATGCACTCCGGGGTGAGTGGAGTTGATATGTCTCTATTGGAACGATAAGCTCTTTTAAGTGCGGACTTAAGCCAAATGAGACTACGAGTCTTCTTTGAAATCTAGTCTCCGGTCTAGGCTTGAGTTTCCTAATAGCTTAGAAAGGCTAGTACACTTTCAAGTAGGTAATATTACTCAAAGAAGTACTAGCTAGATGATATGCAATCAAAGAAACAAGAGATTCCACGAAAAACTACCCGTTCCCAAAACCCAGCAAAACAGGCGCTCCACCTACTAGCACTGGGCGGTCCGCCTGGTTCAGCAGAGGGAAGTAGGCGCCCCGCCTCTATAAAGGGGCGGTCCGCCTGTTGAGAATCAGACAGTTGGGTAGGCGCCCCGCCTACCATTCGGCTGGTCCGCCTACAGCAAATTCCAGAACAGTTCAAACTCAACTTTTCTTGGTTTTGCGCCCAAAAATCCAACAATTTACACGTTGTTTTAGCAATTCAAAGGTACCCCAATGTTGTTTCAAGAACAAAGTTCAAACTCCAACAACTTTTATCAAACCCCAATCAAAAACAAGTAATCTACCATGTTTATCAATTTCAACCTTTTTTTTTTAATCAAGAGTCAACTAGGCATTGCACCTAGTGACCATTTTTATTAATATGCAAAAATAAATACAAAGTCTTACAATGTGTGCACATAACAAGTGCAAGAAACAAATGCACCCTACTTCTCCCTAAAATAGCACCAATCTTACTTGTTGTCCTCACTCTCTTGGGTTGAATGCCATTGGGCATTAATACCACCAAGTAGAATGAAAATAACTCATAATCTTGATACCAATAAACATGAGAAGTAGGATCTAAACAACAATCAAAACAAGAAGTACAAACTAGACAAAATGTAGCATATTGACTAACTAGCCTTGATTTTCCTTGTTGCTTGCAGGATGTATATATCTCCAGGGAGTGAAGCTCAACTAGAAGTAAGAGTATCCAGCAACAAATCAAGTGGTACTTGAGCCTGGCAAGTTGACTATAGCAGTGGATGATCAATGTAACAAGCAGCTTACCATCTTGGCTCTCTACCGGATGAAAATGCAACAACATAGCATCTCCTAGATAAATGAAGCATTGTGAAGCTCCTTGATCAATGAGCAGTGTAATCTGCAGCATGACAACTTGTTTGCCAATTAGGTGAGGATGCAGCATAGCACATCCCAGTCCAAGAAACAAGTTAGAAGTCATTATGTATGTAAAACAAGACAAGCACACAAACAGAATGAAATGCATTGTGATTTTTAGAACAATCCCAGCTTGTATAAATGCCAAAGAATTCATTGTAATCCAGCTTTCATCTCTCAGTGTTGTTCCAGCACACTTGCACTAAATGAGTCGACTAAGGCAGTGAAGCACCTGTGCTCCACTGGTATAACACTTGTAGAGCACCGGTGCTCCACCAGTGTCCCTCAGCATTTTTCTAATGAATATAGCAACAATGTAGTCCAAAGTATGCATAGATGTCTCCACCTTGTACCTGCAAACAAAGAAGCTAATGTTAGTGAAAAAAACCCCTATGATCTCCACTATAAAGTCTTGATCATATGGGGCAATGTCCAAACACCAAGCAGCTCCTTCTAGGCCTTCTCCTCCTCTGAATGTCATCACTATAGGCCTCTCCATCTCTTAGCTCTAAACTCCACGCAATGATGTTTATCAAAATTGACAATAAACTTGGCTTTAGAGGGCATTTCAACAAAGGAAGTGAATCTAACAGTAGGCATCTCATAAGCAAGATTGGCAAGACAATCAGCTAACTTGTTACCCTCTCTCAGTGTATGTTGAAACTGGAAGCTCCCTAACTGCTTCAACATCAAGATATCATCCACAATAGAGGCAATGGACCACATAGGTTGCCAGGCCCCTTCAATCACCTGCTTGACAACTAGGGAATCAGTTTCAATCACAACCTCCCCTAAGTCATTCTCCACACTGTACTTCATAGCTTCCCTAATAGTCATTGCCTCAGCATACATATTGTTATGTTCCCCAATCAGCTTAGCAAAGGCATATAGGACATCACCCTCCACATTTCTCACACAGAATGCCATAGAACTAGGACCAGGGTTGCCCCTCGAAGCACCATCAGTATTTACCTTTAAGATTCCAGCCTTTGGCATATGCCACCCCACTTTAATGTACCTGAATCTAGGCAAATAAGCCTCTAGAGCATTGACAATATCAGGCCATGACTGTCTCACTATAGAAACAAAAGGAAACCTCAGTTTCACAAAGTAAAAGAGGTTGCTAGTAACTTCATAAAGCAGCCTAGAGTAGGAAATAGTTTTATCATATTTTAAAGCATTCCTTCTCTTCCAAAGTGACCAAACAATAAAGGAAGGAACAGTGTGATAAACATCCTTTATCCAGGGCTTAGGACATTGCCTCCACCATTTAAAACAAACCTGATGAAGATTACATCCATTCACCTGAACACCTGCAGCTTGAGCAAAGTACTTCCACACATTGTTGGCTACTTGACTTGTTCTGAAAAGATGTTCTCTAGTCTCAATGTTATGATTTGTGCAGCACCAACACCTGGATGGAAACTGATATCCCATTCTCTTTATGCATCATCAATTGGCAGCTTAAGCTTCCACAGCCTCCACATCATAAATGAAACCTTCAGTGGCATCCCTTTTACCCACATAAACTTGGAGATAGGAACCTTATGCTGCTTCACTCTCATGTAGTTCCATGCACTACTAACTGAGAATTTGCCATTTGATGTCAAGCCCCACCAGGCCTTATCTCTTCTCTGATCAGTCCCAAGCAAGTGCACATTCTGAAGAATGTGTTCAACAATGTCTTCAGGCAATAGAAGATTCAAAAGCTCTACATTCCAGGTTCCCTCATCAATCACCTCTCTAACACTGTTGTACCAAAGCTCACAGTTAAATGTATAGGGTACAATGAAGTACAATGGTCCAAGCCCTGACCAATTGTCATACCAAAGATGAGTTGAGCCTTGTCTAATCTGCCAATGAATCTCATGGTCAATAGCCTCCCTAGCTTGTATCATTTTCTTCCAGACATAAGACCCTTGCTTGAATGGCACAATTGCCTTATGCAGCTTCTTGCAGTACTTGTTAGACATATATGTAACCCACAAAGAGTCTCCAGTTCTAAAGTTCCACCAAAGCTTAGCAAACAATGCACTTGAAACATCAAACAATGATCTGAATCCCATGCCTCCTTCCTCTACTGGCAGACAAAGATTCTTCCAGGAAGACCAATGTCTACTAGATCCTTCTTGTGAGTTTCCCCAAAAAAAACTTAGCAAAGAGTTTATGCAGCTGGTTGAGCACATTATCTATAGGATTGACTGCAGAAAGGAGATGTATTGGCATACTTTGCAACACATGCTTGATCAGGATAGCTCTTCCTCCAAATGAGAGCATTTTTGCACTCCAACCATGAATCCTAGAAGTTACTTTCCCTACCAGCTCCTCATAATAGATCTTCTTCCTCCTACCATAGAAGATAGGGCAGCCTAGGTATGTAAAAGGAAAGTCCTTCTTCTGAATGCCAGTGATCACTTCTACCTTTTGTACCTCCTCTTCACCCACTGAAGCATGCAGGTAAACAGCACTCTTGTCCTTATTAATCTTCTGACCTGACACTGCTTCATATGCTTGTAAAACACCAGTGATCAAGTGCAATGAATCCTCATGAGCTGAGGTAAATAGGATAGTATCATCAGCATAGGCCAGATGATTGAGATGAGGGCTCCACTTAGGCATTGCATAGGGCCTATAGAAGCTGTGAGTGTTGAGAGAATTCAAGGTCCTGGAAAGAACCTCAGCAGTGAGAATGAACAAGGTAGGTGACAAAGGGTCCCCTTGCTTTAGACCTCTTCCTGAGTGTAAAAACCCATAGCTTTGGCCATTGAACAAGACTGAATACCAGTTTGATGATACAAGCTGAAAGATGACATCAATGAACTCATGACAAAACCCCATCTTCCTCAGCACCATTGTCAAAAAAGGCCAGGATACCCTATCATAAGCCTTCATCATATCCAGTTTTATCACAACATTTGCATCTTCTCCTCTTTCATTGATATCATGTATGATTTCCTGGGCAAGCAAGACATTCTCTACTATTCTTCTCCCTTTCACAAAGCCTGCCTGATTCTGTGAGATAAGTGTAGGTAGAACCTCAACCAATCTATTATGTACCACCCTGGAAAGGACCTTGTTAATGAAATTGCTTAAGCTTATAGGTCTGAGATCAAAAAAGGTTGCAACTGAAGGCTTCTTACGAATCAGAACCAAATTGGTGTGTGTGACATATCTAGGGATGTGTCTTCCACTAAACAAAGCATGCACCACCCTAACAATATCATGCTTGATGATATCCCAAGCAACATGAAAGAACCTGCCAGTATAGCCATCAGGGCCACTAGCACTATCTCCATTAAGCCCAAACACTGCTTGTTTGACCTCCTCCTCCCAAGGCACTTTTGTGAATGCCTCATTCTGTTCATCACTAATCATAGAGGGGACATTCATCAAAAGGTCATAGTTGTTAGATACCTCCTCAGTAGCAAATTGTTTCTGAAAGAACCACAATGCTTCATTGGCCATTGCTTCTTGAGAATTAATCCAGTTACCATCTCTATTTTGAATTCTGCTCACATGTAGCTTCTTCCTTCTTCTATTGACATGAAAGTGAAAGAATTTAGAGTTCACATCACCTTCCTTGAACCATTGCATACCAGCCTTTTGTTTCTAAAATTCAGCTTCAATAGCAAGGTCTCTTTTCAGCTCAGCTTTAGCTTTCTTCAAATCTTCTCTATTCTCAGGTGTTGGTGGTAGTTCCAGCTGATATTTATGTGCCAAAATAATGTCCTCCATGGTGGATACCTGCTGAAAGATATTACCATATGTAGTCTTGCTCCAAGCAGTCAATTTCTTCTTCAATGTTTTCAGTTTTGTGTTCAAAGAGTAAAATGGATCTCCTGCAGCTTCAGTGTCCCAATGCTCTCTTACCAACTCAAGAAATGAATCATGTGTAGTCCAGAAATTGAGAAATTTAAAGGGCTTGATGGTAGGAGTATCATCCTGAGAGAAGTTGATCATCAAAGGAGAGTGATCTGAGCCCACTCTAGCAAGGTGGTCAATTTCAATCTTGGTACACATGTCAACCAATTGCTGATTGCCTAAGCATCTATCAAGCCTTTTTAGAATAAAGTCTTCCTCAGTCCTACCATTCCACCAAGTGAAGATGCTCCCAGAGTTAAAGCCAAGGTCCATAAGCTGACAATTAGCAAGAGTAGAAGCAAATTCTTCATACTCAGGCATAAAAACTGGTAATCCCCCATACTTCTCATTCTCAGATAGAATTGACATTGAAGTCCCCAGCAACCAACCAAGGCCTCACATTATCACTAGCAAAGTACTGCATTGCTTCCCAAAGAAAGAACCTATCACCAGCATTTGTTTTGGCATACACAAATGTAATGACAATTTCTTCATCAAAGTGTTGGTTGTTGAAGGAGAGTGTAATCTGCTGTTCATCATTCATAACCTCTTGCACGTCATAGTCAGCATTAACAAACACCCACACCTTCCCATTGACTTTGTGAAAGCATTGTTCCATCCCAAGTCTCAACTTATAGCTATTAATGGTACTAACATCCTGGAATGGTTCCATCAATCCTATAACTTGAAAGTGCTTCCTTTGATGTAATGTGATCAGCCTATCAAAAGCTTCTTGAGTATTTACTGACCTTATGTTCCAAATTAGAAGCTTATCCATCAAAATCTGCTTGGTAGAGGTTGATCTCAAAGCTTTGATTTTGTCAAGATCCTGACTATAGTTCTTCTTGTTTATCAATTTCAACCTTAGGGTTTCAAGTTTTCAAAATTTTCAAAGGGTTTCAAATTTTCAATTCTTGTGTTTCAACTTCCAATTGGGTGTTTAGAGTACCAAAAGAACGGGTTTCCAATAAGGAACAAACCGCAATAACAATCACACAACGGGTCTAACAAACCAAGAATCCATGATCATATTCTTTTTGTGTTTTTCTTCTTTTTCTTCAACAACAAACAAGAACCTAATATCGAAACTTACCTAGGCACGAAGAATCAAGGGTCGGGGGTTTGTAAAAATAAAACTCAAGCCTTGCTCTGATACCAAGATGATAAGGATCAATACGACAAGACAAAGAACGATAGAATAGCAAGACACTTCTCGAACTCCCTTCGAAGTAACCCCGGAGAACTTGTCCCGAGATACCCTCGAATCGGCATCTAGAAGGACCTAAACTATGCAACCACCCTCGAGTCGCACCCGGGACTCGCAAGTAGAATGATCGGGTGTTGGTTCAAGACTCAACTAGGATCCGCTAGTGAATTCAAGCAACCAAGAAAGGGTTTCTTCATATAAAGAGATAAACTCTATTCATTATTCATAAGATTCAAAGGTAAGCTAAGGTTTGAAGAGGTTATGTGAAGTATTTATAGACTTCACTTACACATAGTAAAAGCCCAAAAATACCCCTAAAGTGGATTAAAACGATAAAGGCCACGTAGGGCTATAATTGTCAAAGCATAGCATAAAAACTAGAAATCCCGCAACACTTCAACAAAGTAGGCGCCCAGCCTACTGGCACTAGGCGCCCCACCTGTTCTCAGAATAGCCATAGTAGGCGGCCCAGTGGGCGGTCCGCCCCTTTAGTGGGCGGTGCAATTTCCAGAGAGCTGATTTTGAGTAGGCGGTCCGCCCATTTGCATAGGCGGTCCGCCCACTCCTGGTACTTCTTGAATTGCTCCCGAAAGTGGCCCGGATGCCTCTCCTAGTGTTCTAAGCGATCCACTATCCATGGCACTAAAAAACATGATCTTCAAGCTGCTCTCCGAGCCTTCTTCCAAGTCCCTCCACGTCAAGTGAAGATGGGTGTCTTGAATCAACTTGGCTTGACTCCTAGTGAACGGCCTTGAGGTATGCCCCGCATCAGTGAGTTTTCTGTTTTGATGCTGGCCTATGAGAATTTTGGATGATGCAGTTTATTTAAGGGAGTAGTTGCAGAGTTGAGAGGCAGTCTGTTGGTGTATAGGTAGTGTATGTGTAGATGTGCTGTAGTTGGTTTAGGAGGGGAAGTTCAGGTATCTGTGAGGGTGAGAAGGGTGCAGGGAACTCAGGGTGTGTCCTGGTTTATTTGAAGAGTTCCTAGTTGGTGAAGGTCTGTGAGGGAGAGGAAGTAGAGATCCTGTTATGGTGCAGATCTAATGCTAGGCTGTTTTGAGTGTTTGCAGGTGTGGGATTTGTTGTTAGGGGGCTGTGAGGTTGTTTCCTATTTCTTGTGATGTTTTGAAAGGTCTATGGTTCAAGGCTATATACTTGTTGGTCCTGGCTGCCTATGGCAGTTCTAGAGTGGTGTTTTCAGTAATGGGACGGCTGTATGCAGCAGAGTATATAGGAAATATGTCTTGGTATTGAAAGTGTGGATAAGGGGTTTGTTTAGAAGTTGCAAGTAGTTGGTGAGTGTGACTTGAGGAGGTGCAGTTTGTGTATGTTTGTTTTAGAAGATGGGAGGTTGTTTCCCTGGTGTCTCTGTACACTTCCCTATTTCATCAATCAATTCCTAGATCTTAGTATGTCTTTGAGCCTCTCAGTTCAGCTTTTGCATCTCTAGCTGCAGTTTATTTTAAAGAACATCTAGAGCTATACAAGCAAGCTTTTTTTTTTCCACCTTTAGGTCCTGTTGTTGAAGCCCTTAAGTACCAAGTTTTGAAATTTCTTCCCTAGCTGTCTTCTTAAGTTGGTAATGAATGTAGGTCCATTCTTTTCCATACAATTTCTTTTCTAAGTATTTGGTTCATCTTTTGTTAGTTTGAAGTATGTTATGTGATTACACAATATTTTCATCTACAACTTTTCGATTGAAAAAATACCTTCATCTATAACTTGAATAGCTTAATTATGGTTACCATCAATGACTAGTGTCCATCATCTACTTGCTTATATTTTGTACTCAAGGTGGAAGAAATGCCCTTTTGGAGCCACATTATTTATGGTAGTTGCTTTATTCGTCAAAGTTGTGCAAACTGTTGTTCAAATGATGAATAATTATGTCTTAACTGTGAAAGTATAGGAATACCTGTGGAATTAATTACAGGACAACTCTTTTATTTCCGTGTATTGTACGATGTTGATACTATAGTACCGGTTAATGGAGAACTAAGTAAAATATATAGCATTTGGTAGATTCTTACTAAGTAAAAAAACCTGCATTCTTCTTCACGTTTTTGGCCATTTCTGGCAGTATACTATTTTCATATAGCTATGATCGATAATGCGGCAAATACTAGTTAAAGTTTGTTTCATTTTTGGGTCAATTTTTATGTTTAGTTTTTATACCAAATTAAATCATACGTCAGTATGTTCAATTTCATACATATCAAGTGAAGAACATATTGATTTATGAGTAAATTTTAGCTTTTCTTTTTAATTCAATGTGATTTCGATTATTCGTAACACCCCCTAAATTGTAAAATGATGTTTAGAGCTGTGAACAAATAAAATGGTATTTATGTGATGAGTTTAAATTTTATAGTATTCTAACCCTACCACTGCTGGTCTGTGGATTAACACATGATTCTCTGTAAAAAGAATCTCATGTCTCTATTGAGACCAACAGTGGAGAATATCTTCCTAGTGGAGCACTTTCATTGTCTCTCTATATTTTCTGTGCTCTTTCACTTTTTTTAACATTTTTGGGCCGATTTGTCTTTCTGTTAAATTTTGTTTAACCCAACAAAAGATTTGTTTGTTTCATCTTGTATTAGTTTGACTTACACAGGTTATATGTCATGATCTTTATCTGCTATGTTCTTTTCCCCATCTTTAGACTCAAAAACTACTCAATCTGCTTGTAATTTTCCCATCGTGGTGTTGCTAGATAGGCTTACACATTAGTCATTTATTCATCTAGTTAGTTTATTTTGGTTCAATTGTTTTCTTTTGATTTATTTCCTATATTAATCCTTCCATCCCATTTTTCTTTACATGAAAACACTCCTCGGGATCGAGTTGATGTAAACTCACAACTGGATTGACTTATCGACATTGGAGTCATTTTTTTTGGCGTTGAGTTCCGATCTCAAGCTAAAGGCGTTGCTACTAAGGCTCGTTTTGCGAATTTGCTTTCCGGGTTCTATCTTTTAACTCTTGTCTTCCCTTTGCCCTTGGGATATTTATGTAAATCACTTGTAGAATAATTATGTACTTATATTTTATGAATGAATACTTGATGATTTGAGTTATTTATGTTTATTATCCTTTACTTTGAAGTAGTTATTTAATTTATTGCAAATCGGGCCATTTAAGCAAATGCGTGCAAAATTTCATAGATTTTTTTTTAAAAAAAAAAACCACGCTTAATAAGAGACTATAAGAAAAGACTTCTATCTTATTGATACGTAGTAGTTTCTTTTAAAAGTCAAAATTTATAAAGAAGTTTTAATTACTTTCTAAATGTCCCGAAACAACTTTGTAAAAAGCGACTTGAAACCTAAAGTTCCATCTTATGGTGAGAAACTTGGGTTTTAAAGTTGAAATTAAATAAGTGCCGTTTATGTGCTACCACATACGAGTTGGCAAAGAAATTAGGACGATCAAATTGTTCCTTTTCAAAAGAAAAATACGCTTTTATTTTATTTTATTTTGAAAATAATTAAAGCTTTTAAATAAAATTGTAAAATCTTTTGAAAACTTACTAAATTTAATTAGTTGAATTAATTAATAGTTCAATTAATTATTTTTAGAAAAAGCGCATAAATAGTACTTGCAAATATTTTGGAAATTTGTCGAATTAACCGTTTTTAATGGAATTTCGAAAATGCCTTAAAAACCTTCTTTCGAAATTAACAAAACATCTTACCTTTAGAATCTCTGAAAGAAAGACCGCCTTTTTATAAAAATAGAGTTTTGCACGCATTTTTTTATTTGGTTCCCTGTTTTCCTTAAATTGGGTGGCAACTCCAAAAGAGTTAGTCCATTCAGTTGATATTCCTAAATTTTAGCCTTTCGGGGTTAATTTTTGGGGGTTCAACAGCATGGCAGGTCCCCTGGGGAGCAATAAAGGTTTTGGTGATGCCGGGCAAACCACGAGACCCTTCACTCGGAGCCAAGCTAAGGAGATCCAAGGAGTACATCTACACTTGGTGAGGAAGGGACTAGAAGAAGGAAGGAATTGGAAGCCATTCCGGGTGATTAGAGCACAAGGAGAGCCATTCAGCACTTTGGGCGCTCCACCCAGTGTTTTGGGCGCTCCACCTGAAGACAAAGGAGCTGAGGCGCTCCACCCAGTGTTTGGGCGCTCCACCTGAAGACAACAGGGCTTAGGCGCTCCGCCCCAATTCCAGGCGGACCGCCCGGGCCACCCCACTGCCCAATTTTTGCACATTTGTGAGGCGCTCCGCCCGGGCCACTGAAGCACGAGATTTCTAGCTATGTTAAGACTATTTTGACCCTACGTGGTCCTTTATTTCCTAAGCCTAAGTGTGGGCATTTTAGACCTTTCAAAGGGTGTCTAACAACACCTATAAATAGCTAGTAGCTTGTCTTATTTCATTAGCTAACTTTGATGATTTAAACAATTGTGTTGAGAGTTGAACTCTTTGATTGAGTGAATGAAACCTTTTGATGGGACTTGTTTTTCCTCTAGCGGATCTAGATGAATTCCAATCCCCCCCGATCATTCTACTTGCGTGCTCACGTTAGCTCGAGGGTAGTTGCCTAGTGTAGGTGTTCTTGTCATCTTCTTGGGGTGTAACGGAACTAGTTCTCCGTTGCTACTCGAGATTATCGTACGAGTTACGTCTCGCTTTTATCTTTATTTTTCCGCGTTTGATTTCCTACATCATTTGGCCATAAAGGTTTCCAATTATTTGCAACTAGCATGCTTAATTTATTTTTCTTTATTATATCTGTTTGTTTGTGTGCCACGAAAAGCATGTCACTACACCCCTATTTGTGCACATATATAAACTGGCATTTCGTTCATATTTCCCCCACTCCTGGGAACCTCTTGCATTCTCACTTAAAATATGCGCGAGGTGTGTGCATATGCACCCGCACTTTCTTCCATTAAAGAACCCTTTGACGAGTTAAGTGTACCGGCGGATTGTCGTGGGAGTAATTCAACCACGAAGCCGCGTGCCACTCACCCATTAGCCTCAACCGTTAAGCCACTCTTAGACGGAGCTTTAGGAGATGCATGCATTTACACCTTAGTCTGGACCCGGTCCTTGGTACCGCCTCCATAGTTAGGAAACCGCCCTTACGTCAACGGGTTTTTGAAACCCATGCATATTATGTGCTATGTGATAACGAATCCTCAGTCCTAACCATGTTTTGAGCAAAATCAGATTTAGAATTTTGTCTCCCATTTTGTCTTTTAGGTTAAAAAATGGAAGAATTTAGCAGAATCTATGTGGTCATAGCAGTCCACAGAGAATTTGAGATCATAGTGCAGAGTTTTGTGAACAAGATAAGATTGAAGTCTGAGGAAAGTTAGGCAGATTTGGTTGGTTTATGTTTTGGAGATGGTCTGGTATGGTGAGATCTAAGAGGTGAAGCCCCTGGTGTCTTTAAAAGATCAGTGGGGTCTCTTTTATGAAGACCTGTGTGTGAGCAGGTTTATGTTTGACTGACCAGCTGCAACTTTATGAAAATTGAAGTATGTGTGTCGCATACTAGGAGAGTGAAGCCCTTGTCTTTGAATGACTAGTGGGGCCCCTCCTTGAAGACTAATGAGGTCTTGGCTACCTAGAAAACTGAGAGGCTTGATTAACGCCGAAGACCAGTGAGGAGCCCTATGAACAAGTTCTGTGAGCCTTGCAAAACCTAGAAAACTGAGATGCTTGATTAAAGCCGAGGACCAGTGAGGAGCAAGGCTCGGGTTTTGTTTGATTTCCTACATCATTTGGTATCAGAGCAAGGCTCGGGTTTTGTTTCTACAAACCCCCGACCCTTGGTTCTTCGTGCCTAGTATCTTCTTTTAGTTTTCTTGTTGTTGAAGTTATTGGAAGGAAGAAAAATACAAAAAAATTGAAAAATTGAAAAATACAAAAATTGGTGTAACTTTTTGGTTTGATCGATTCTTGAAGTGGGTGTTATAGATTTGTGATCGTGGTTGAATTCCCGTTGTTTTGATACCAAATTTACTTGGATTGGTGGAGTTTGAAAATTTGAAACCCCAATTTTCCTTAAACCCTACCAAACCCTTGTTCTTGAGAAAAATTGAATGATTTTGGGTTGTGTGATTGTGGGGTTTTGGATTTGATTACCGGAGAATGATCTACTAGTGATAACGAACCATTTGAAACAAATTTGGTGTGAATCGGAGTTGTATAACATCGTTTTTGAAAGATTGAAATCCATCTTTTACCCCTTTTGAAGAAATTGTGAAACCCCAACTTGAAACTTGAATCATGATTGTTCCTTGTTTGTTGCTTGGTTGGGTGTAAAAATCATTGGGGATTGGTGGTTATACCAATATACAACTTCGGGTACTTCGAATTTGGGAAGAACACGTTGGAATCGACCAAAAAGTTGGATTGAAATCGAAGAACACGTTGTTAATAACCCAGGTGTTCTTCGTCCAGGCGCTCCGCCTAAAGTTTGGGCGCCCCGACTGAACTCTTCTTGGTCCAGGCGCTCCGCCTCACCACTGGGCGCTCCGCCTGAGGGACCTCACTGGACAAGTTTCCAGGCGCTCCGCCCCATTGCCTTGGGCGCTCCGCCTGAAAGCTGAAGAGTGGGAAACGGGTAGTTTCTTCTAGGATTGCTTGATTCTTTGTTGCCTAACCTCTAATTGGTGTTGATCTAAGTATTCTTCCTACTTAATTAACATTAATCCTTCATTGCTTTAGGTGAATCGTGCCATAGTTGGAGATTAGAAATCCAAAGAAAACTCGTAGTTTCCTTTTGATTCAAGTCCTTTACTTCAAAGTGCCTAGCGTTCATCGAGTCCCAATAACTCCACTCACCCCGGAGTGTGCGTGACTCGTGAATAGTTTTGGTTGAGTTGGGAATTGCTAATCATCTACGTGAAGCTTTGGAATTACAAGTCGAGTGAAATATCCACCGTCACCCAAAAGAGTGATCCGAGTGAACACAAGCGAGGGAGCGAGTGAGGTGTTTTAACTAACTCTTGTTTGCTTTTCTTTGTAGGTACAATGGCTAACGAAGGACAAGATTTCATTAAGGAGGCCTTGGCTAATCTTCTTGCCAAGATGGACCTCATGAACCAAAAGATTGATTCTCTTGAAAAAGGAGCCTCGAGTACTCAAGGTGAACATGGGACCCCGAGTGTCCAAATCGAGAAAAGGACCCCGAGTGTCCAAATTGAAACCGGAGAAGGTTCAAATAGCCCTACCTTCACCCCGGAACAAGTTGTTGAATTGCTCAAACAACAACGGGTAAAGGAGGATCGTGAGAGGATGGATCAAGTGTTGGGCAATACCCAACGAACGGGCATTCCCCGTATTTTAGACAACCCCCAAAGAGACATTCCACTTCCAAGAGCCGTCCGCAATGTCCAAGCTCTTGAGCAACCCGTTGAAGCTCAAGAAGGGGAGGAAGCCGAGTATGTTGATGAGGCTTATGGGTATGATGATCACTTTCAACCACGGCAAGGTATGAATTGGGATCGAAATGTGGATCGGGGTAGAGGCCGAGGTCGAGTGCCACCCTTAGGGTATGGAGGGAGGAATGCTAGAAGGGACTATGTTGCTTATGATGATCACTATGGAGGCCAACCGGAGCCATTCCAAGGGGGTCGTGACAACAACAACAACCTTAATAGTGTAAAGCTCACTATTCCTTCTTTCAAAGGAAGTAGTGATCCGGTGGAGTACATTGGTTGGAAATTGGCTATGGAGCGTATCTTTGACACCAATGATATGCCCGAAGTGAAGAAGACCAAGTATGCAATATCCTCCTTTGAATCTTTTGCTTCTACTTGGTGGGAGTCGGTGAAGAGGAATAGAAGGAGGACGGGTATGGCTATTAATCTTACTTGGGAAGAGTTAATCCGTGTGATGGATGAGAAGTACTTGACTAATCAATACCGGGTTGAACAACAAAGGCGTCTTTATGAGTTGAAGCAAGGTTCTAAATCGGTTGGTGAATACTTCAATGAATTTGAGCAAATCCGAATGATCCTTGACTTAGATGATGAAGACAATGAGACGGCCATGATCCGTTTCAAAGGGGGCTTGAACCGAGACATAGCTTCACAATTGAAGTTCCACAAGTATGATGATCATTACAAGCTATGTGAAGATGCGGTTGAGGCCGAGAAATGGCTCAAGGAGGAGAAATCCCTTCGCTACAAGAGTAGCACTACTACTCCAATAAGCAAACCAAAGGAATGGAAGCCTCCTACTACAAATGCAAGGTTCCCAAGTGCAAGTGGAACAAGTGGTGCAAATGCTACCAAGGATGTGAAAAAGCCATATGAGAAGAACACACCTAATGTGGGAGGTAACTCTAAAACTCAATTGCATGCTCCTACCTCTTCTTCAATGCAATGCCACAAGTGCAAGGGATATGGGCACTTTGCTAGGGAATGTCCTACGAAGAGGACCATGATTGTTGTTGGTAATGATGCATATGAGAAAGAGAGTGAATCGGAAGATGAGGGAGTAGAGAGAGTAGAGGGAGATGAGGGAGTAGAGGAGGATGATTTGCTTGATGACACGGTGGAGGAGGAGGATCCTCATACCTTCTTGGTTGTTAGAAGGAGCCTAGGGGCTATGATTGTTGAAGATAGTGAAACCTTGCAAAGGGAAAATTTGTTCCATGCTAGGTGCCGGGTCAAAGATGTTGTTTGCTCTATGATAATTGATTCCGGGAGTTGTGCAAATTTAGTGAGTCAATCACTTGTGTCTCAATAGAAGTTGACTACCATGAAGCATCCTAAACCTTACCGGCTACAATGGCTAAGCGAATGTGGGGAGCTTAAGGTAGTAAAATAAGTGATGATTCGATTCAAAATGGGAAGTTATGTTGATGAGCATTTGTTTGACGTTGTGCCTATGCAAGCATGCCACCTACTCTTAGGGAGGCCATGGCAATTCGATAGGCAAGTGGTGCATGATGGTCGTGTCAACACTTACACGGTCAAACATGAAGGGAAGAGATTTGTGCTTAAACCTCTCACTCCTAAGCAAGTGAGTGATGACTACAAGAAAATGAAGGAGTTGAGAGAGGTGGCCAAGGCTAAGTCTATCATTGAGACTAGTCCTTTGTCCAAAAGCATGGTGGCAATCCCACCTACTTCATCTACCGGTGGCATGTGTGCCATGATGCAACCGGGCGAGCTCTTGAAAGGCAATGATGGCACCAAGTTTCTCCTATGCCTAGTGCACAAAGGTATGACCCTTAACTCTAATTATGATTCTTCTTCTACCTTTTTGCCTAGTGTGTTTGAAAATGTCTTGAAAGACTTTGGGGACATGTTCCCGGAAGAGATGCCCGATGGCTTACCTCCCTTGAGGGGTATTGAACATCAAATTGATTTTATCCCGGGCTCTCAAATCCCAAATAAGCCGGCCTATAGAAGCAATCCCGAGGATACAAGGGAGTTGCAAAAACAAGTTGATGACTTGCTTTCCAAAGGCTTGGTGAGGGAGAGTTTGAGTCCTTGTGCCGTTCCGGTCATTCTTGTTCCCAAGAAGGACGGCACTTGGCGAATGTGCGTAGATTGCCGAGCCGTGAATAAGATAACGGTCAAGTACCGTCACCCTATTCCACGGCTTGATGATATGTTGGATGAATTGAGTGGGTCGTGTGTCTTTTCCAAAATCGACCTTAGGTCCGGTTACCATCAAATCCGGATGAAACCCGGGGATGAATGGAAAACCGCATTCAAGACCAAATTCGGTCTCTATGAATGGTTGGTAATGCCCTTCGGGCTTTCCAACGCGCCTAGCACTTTCATGCGACTCATGAATCATGTCTTGAAGTCTTTTATCAACAAGTTTGTCGTTGTGTATTTTGATGATATCTTGATCTATAGTAAGACAATTGATGAACATGTTGACCACCTTAGGCAAGTATGCTAATTTCAAAAAGTGTGCCTTTGGTGTGGAGAAGGTTGTCTTCCTTGGGTTTGTTGTGAGTGCCCAAGGAGTGGAGGTGGATGAGTCTAAGGTAGAGGCCATACGTGATTGGCCTACCCCTACTACCGTGACTCAAGTGAGGAGCTTTCATGGTCTTGCAAGTTTTTATAGACGCTTTGTGAAAGATTTTAGCTCCATTGCCGCTCCACTCACCGAATTGGTGAAGAAAGACCAACCCTTTGTTTGGGGAGAGCCTCAAGAGAAGGCCTTCCAAGATTTGAAAAGTAGGTTAAGTACCGCTCCCCTATTGCAATTGCCCGACTTTGGGAAGGCATTCGAGGTTGAATGTGATGCCTCGGGGGTGGGAATTGGTGGTGTTCTAATGCAAGATAGCAAACCCATCGCCTACTTTAGTGAAAAGTTGAAAGGGGCCTCATTGAACTATTCTACATATGACAAGGAGTTGTATGCCCTTGTGAGAGCCCTTGCCCATTGGCAACATTACTTGTGGCCTAGAGAGTTTGTGATCAAGAGTGACCATGAGTCACTCAAGCATCTAAGAGGCCAAGAGAAGCTCAATAAGAGACATGCCAAGTGGGTTGAATTCATTGAGTCCTTTCCCTATGTTATCCAATACAAGAAAGGGAAGGACAATGTTGTGGCGGATGCCATATCTAGGAAGTTCGCCCTTGCCACTACTCTCACCTCTAAGCTCATGGGATTCGAGAGCATTAAGTCAATGTATGCTCATGATCCAAAGCTAAAGAGTGTCTATGATGCTCTAGAGAAGGGAGAGAGAGTTGAGAAATACCAATGGGTTAATGGATACATCTTCAAAAATGGTAAAGTGTGCATACCCGAGTCCTCATGGAGGGAATTGCTTGTGCAAGAGGCACATTGTGGAGGACTCATGGGTCACTTTGGTAGGGATAAGACCTTGGCCATCCTTAAGGAACAATTCCATTGGCCTAAGATGGGGACACATGTTGAGAGACTTTGCAACTCTTGTCTTGAGTGCAAGTTTGCTAAGTCCAAATCGAATCCCCATGGTCTCTATACCCCACTCCCCGTACCTACTAGTCCGTGGTTGGATATATCAACGGACTTTGTCATGGGTTTACCAAGGACTAGGGGAGGCCATGATAGCATTTATGTTGTTGTGGATAGGTTCTCCAAAATGGCTCATTTCATCCCTTGCAAAAAATGTGATGATGCACAACATGTAGCTACCTTGTTTATTGAAAATGTTATGAAATTGCATGGTGTGCCTCAAACTATAGTGAGTGATAGGGACACTAAGTTCCAAAGTCATTTTTGGAGGAGTTTATGGGGTGCCCTTGGCACCAAACTCTTGTTTTCTACGTCCCACCACCCCCAAACCGATGGTCAAACGGAGGTGGTAAACCGTACTTTGGGTGCTCTTCTTAGAGCCATGACCCGAGGTAAAGGTGGGACTTGGATTGACAAGCTTCCTCTCATGGAGTTTGCCTACAATCGAACCGTGCATAGAATGATTGGCATGACTCCATTCGAGTGTGTTTATGGATTTAACCCCTTGATTCCCCTTGATCTAACCCCTTTGCCAAGGGAAATGGTTGTTAATTTTGAAGGGAAAGCTCGAGCCAAGGCTTTGATGGAGCTACATGCTAAGGCCAAGAAGAATTTGGAGGAAGCTTATGCCAAGGTTGCCTCCAAGAAAAACAAGGGACGCAAGAAGGTGGAACTCAAGAAGGGTGACTATGTGTGGGTGCACTTCCGGAAAGAAAGGTTTCCGAACCTTAGGAAAGGGAAGTTGGCACCCCGGGGAGATGGCCCATTCCAAGTGCTTTCAAAGATAAACAACAATGCATATGTGGTCGACTTGCCAAGTGAGTATCAAGTCTCTAACACTTTCAATGTTTGTGACTTGGTTCCTTTGGATGTAGGTAATGAGGAGGTCGTGGATGATGCTTCAATTTCGAGGACGAAATCTTCTCAAGAAGGGGAGGATGATGCCGGGCAAACCACGAGACCCTTCACTCGGAGCCAAGCTAAGGAGATCCAAGGAGTACATCTACACTTGGTGAGGAAGGGACTAGAAGAAGGAAGCAATTGGAAGCCATTCCGGGTGATTAGAGCACAAGGAGAGCCATTCAGCACTTTGGGCGCTCCACCCAGTGTTTTGGGCGCTCCACCTGAAGACAAAGGAGCTGAGGCGCTCCACCCAGTGTTTGGGCGCTCCACCTGAAGACAACAGGGCTTAGGCGCTCCGCCCCAATTCCAGGCGGACCGCCCGGGCCACCCCACTGCCCAATTTTTGCACATTTGTGAGGCGCTCCGCCCGGGCCACTGAAGCACGAGATTTCTAGCTATGTTAAGACTATTTTGACCCTACGTGGTCCTTTATTTCCTAAGCCTAAGTGTGGGCATTTTAGACCTTTCAAAGGGTGTCTAACAACACCTATAAATAGCTAGTAGCTTGTCTTATTTCATTAGCTAACTTTGATGATTTAAACAATTGTGTTGAGAGTTGAACTCTTTGATTGAGTGAATGAAACCTTTTGATGGGACTTGTTTTTCCTCTAGCGGATCTAGATGAATTCCAATCCCCCCCGATCATTCTACTTGCGTGCTCACGTTAGCTCGAGGGTAGTTGCCTAGTGTAGGTGTTCTTGTCATCTTCTTGGGGTGTAACGGAACTAGTTCTCCGTTGCTACTCGAGATTATCGTACGAGTTACGTCTCGCTTTTATCTTTATTTTTCCGCGTTTGATTTCCTACATCATTTGGCCATAAAGGTTTCCAATTATTTGCAACTAGCATGCTTAATTTATTTTTCTTTATTATATCTGTTTGTTTTTGTGCCACGAAAAGCATGTCACTACACCCCCTATTTGTGCACATATATAAACTGGCATTTCGTTCATATTTCCCCCACTCCTGGGAACCTCTTGCATTCTCACTTAAAATATGCGCGAGGTGTGTGCATATGCACCCGCACTTTCTTCCATTAAAGAACCCTTTGACGAGTTAAGTGTACCGGCGGATTGTCGTGGGAGTAATTCAACCACGAAGCCGCGTGCCACTCACCCATTAGCCTCAACCGTTAAGCCACTCTTAGACGGAGCTTTAGGAGATGCATGCATTTACACCTTAGTCTGGACCCGGTCCTTGGTACCGCCTCCATAGTTAGGAAACCGCCCTTACGTCAACGGGTTTTTGAAACCCATGCATATTATGTGCTATGTGATAACGAATCCTCAGTCCTAACCATGTTTTGAGCAAAATCAGATTTAGAATTTTGTCTCCCATTTTGTCTTTTAGGTTAAAAAATGGAAGAATTTAGCAGAATCTATGTGGTCATAGCAGTCCACAGAGAATTTGAGATCATAGTGCAGAGTTTTGTGAACAAGATAAGATTGAAGTCTGAGGAAAGTTAGGCAGATTTGGTTGGTTTATGTTTTGGAGATGGTCTGGTATGGTGAGATCTAAGAGGTGAAGCCCCTGGTGTCTTTAAAAGATCAGTGGGGTCTCTTTTATGAAGACCTGTGTGTGAGCAGGTTTATGTTTGACTGACCAGCTGCAACTTTATGAAAATTGAAGTATGTTTGTCGCATACTAGGAGAGTGAAGCCCTTGTCTTTGAATGACTAGTGGGGCCCCTCCTTGAAGACTAATGAGGTCTTGGCTACCTAGAAAACTGAGAGGCTTGATTAACGCCGAAGACCAGTGAGGAGCCCTATGAACAAGTTCTGTGAGCCTTGCAAAACCTAGAAAACTGAGATGCTTGATTAAAGCCGAGGACCAGTGAGGAGCCCTATGAACAAGGTCTGTGAGCCTTGCAAAACCTAAGAAGCTGAGAGGCTTGTCCAAAGCCAAGGACCAGTGAGGTTTTACTTGTAAAGGTCGGTTGGAACCTTTTATGCTTTGCAGTCTGGTATTGTGAAAGCAGTTGGAAATTTCACCCATGGATATTGTAAAATAATTGGGAGTTGTGCTTGGAAGAATGTGGATGTTTGCAAAAGGTATGGAGAATTGTTTCAGGTTTTAGGCATTTGGGTTTAGAATTTTGTGCATATATTGTGAAGAGCATGAGCTGTGTTGGAATTTCGAGTTGATACCAACTTTGGGAGGATAATTGGGATAACAGAATTGCAGTGTCAAGGCAGATAGATGATCGTTATCAAGTATTGTTATTATTTATTTGTTACTCTAAATCTGAATTGCTCAGAACTGGCATGTACTATTTTTCGTTACTATTTATTTGCGCGATTAACCTTACCTCTAGCACAAAGAGGCACCTTACAGGGTAGGACGCGCCCGCATTTTCATTTACACTCAACTAATTGTGATTGCCACATGTCAAACTTGTTTAAAATGCAAAGCGCTACGTGACGCGCGCTACGTGATTGTATGCAATGTTGTTAATAACACGCAAACTAACATAGTTTACCTTTTTGAATTTTTTTTTTTGTTTTGATTATTCCCCAAAGAGAAAGTTTGATTCGTATTAACTCCCGAGTTGGTTAAGTGTCTAATCTAAAGTGAAGCAAGTAATGACTGATTTGACTAATGATCAAACTAGTATCCCTGAATCATCTAATAAGCAAGCAGTTGTTGTTCCTGATGAACGAATCTTTAGAATGGCTAAGCAGATTGAATGTATGCAAGCTGAACTAGAAAGAATAAAAGGGTCGAGCCATAGAAACGTGCCAGCCGTGCTATCAACTCTGAATCCCAATGTTGAAACTGCCAATCCGAACACGCCTTTAAATTCCAGTGTCATTCATATGCTTGCACCAGTTAACAACATCCCAAATGCATTCATTAACCGGAACAACTTGCCTCACTATCAATATTTACCTGCCAAAGATACTCCTCGTCCTCCACAATCCAAAGCACCCATTACTGTGGCTGATGCTCCTCAAAATGCCAGTGATCCAAGACATAGATATTCTAAAGCACAGTACTATTAGCATTACCCCATTGGTAAGAACGTGGAATTCACTGACTATGTGCCACAAAGTGAAGTGCCCGTAACTGTGGAAAAGCAGGGAAGGACAGTTGAGCAAGGGGAGATAATCCAAACGATGAAAATCATGCAGCAATCCATCAAGAATTTGCAAGTGTCTAGAGGACGTCAAAGCATCTTCTACCGCAATCTTTATCTATACCCTGACGTTACTCTTCCTCCCGGGTTTAAAGTGCCAAAATTTGATATGTATGATGGTCATAGTGACCTATTGCTCATTTGACCAAGTATCTCAACCGAATGAGGATTGCGGGAGGTAAAGAAGAACTTCTTATTGCCTTCTTCAGTCATAGTCTGGAAGGCATTGCGGCTGAGTGGTTTGCACGACAAGATATAAGCAAATGGCATGAATTTGATGACATAGCCAATGATTTCACAAAGCAACTTGAGTACAATGTCGAGATGGTTCCTGACCTTATCACCTTATCCAATCTGAAGATGAAACAAACAGAAACCTTTAGAGAATATGCACTAAGATAGCGAGAACAGGCTGGAAGGGTGCAACCACCAATGACTGAGAAAGACATGGTGAAGTACTTCATCCGAGCCTAAGATGATTCTTATTACATACACTTGCTCCCTATGATGGGTAAACCTATTTTGAACTTCTTATGATGGGAGAAATGGTTGAAAAAGGGATTAAGACAGGGAGAATTGTAAGTTTTGCTGCAGTAAAAGCAACTGCGCAAGCCATCCAGATTGGTTTGGGAAATTTAGAAGAAAAAGAGAAGGAAGTTGGCATTATTACTACCAAGAACTCATTACCTCTGCCTACTCACCAAAGCATTCCATATCCAGGCTACAATGCTCAACCCGTTTACTACCAACAATCATCTGGCCACCAATCAGAAATTACCAATCCCCAAGTCTGCACTTCTCAAAATCGCCTAGCCGTACCAAAGTCACGCACTAATCCTGTCAAGAAGACATATAAAACCTACACACCTTTAGCGGAACCTTGCAGTCAGCTTTATGAAAGGCTAAGGGCAGCTGGAGTGATTCACCCTATTACTGATGCAACCCCTAATCCTCTTCCGAAATGGTTCGATGGAACCAAACATCGTGCCTATCATTCAGGGGCTCCAGGGCATGACACTGAAAATTGCTACAGTCTAAAAAATGCAGTTGAAACTTTAATCCAAGAAGGTTCGATTCAACTCATCGGGAATAGACCTGTTGATAATAACCCTTTGGTAGATGATGAGTATGCCATACACTTTATATCAGTTGATGAGGCTGAAAAAGGGACCATTGTGATCCCAAAGTGCCAAACAACAAAGAAGAGCTCTCGAACTTACAAAGTCGGGAGGACCAAAAGCTTTCAACATAGAGGACAAATCAAGACAAACCCAAACTGGGCAGATTTTATTGAAGAAATTTTTGTTGCCAAAGAAGGTAAAGGCAAATGCCTAGCCAATATCAAATCAAGAACAATCAAGAGATACTATATTTGACAAGCTGCAAAACCAGTCTTTTCATTTCAATGTAATTTTCTATGTAATACGAACTACGCGTAACCTGATTCCCAAGGCGGGATACGCAAGCAACTCACATAGAGCTCGGTTACACTAGCATAGGAATACCTTATTTCCTTTTTTATGCAATTTTGAACTACTTTTGGTCTAATTCCTGGAATGGCAACAGGATAAGTAAGCAATCCACATCGGGTTCGATCAGATTTTGTAATGCTTTAGGTTTGTTTATCTTTGATGATGTAACTTCGAACTACGCATCTGGGCAGATGTGTAGGCATTCCAATTCGAATTCGGCTTCGCACTTAAATTGCCATATTCCCCAAAAGCTTTATGTAAGTAGAACTACGCACGGTCTGATTCCCAAGGAGGGATACGTCGGCGCAATCAACGGGCTCGACTCTATAATATTAAAATTTTTAGTTTCCCCCTAAAAGTCAACTAGGGCAAATTTTGCAAAACAAGTTGAAGATTTGAAAGATAGCAACTGGGGCAGATTTTGCAAAGTGAGTTGAAAAGATCATAATTGGGGCAGATTTGCAAAAGCCGTATTGCTTGACAAAGATAAGTTGGCGAAGTTTCGAGAGTTATTTTGAGGGATAATGCAGAGTTGCAAAGATAAAGGACGTTCAATTTGTTCAAATATATGTCACAATCTAAAATAGGACAGCGTTCGTTGGCCAAGTCTCAAAAGACGGATCACAAATCTAGGCAGAGTGAGAAGAGAGAAGCAGTTGCAGGATAAAGGCTCGAGTCAGCATGAATTAAATGCTCCCCCCTCCCTCCCATAACTAACAATTTTTCATTGAGTGCAAGAATTCCCAAAGCAGCAAAATGAGGAAAACTAACAACCATCAATTCCTCGGAGATTATTTGTCATACACATTGGACAATGTTGCCAAGATAACCGACCGAGATTGGAAGCGTTATCTGATTCAACGCATACGCGAAACGATTTTATTTCTCTCTCTATTTCTGTCCTTGCTTAATCAAAATTCATTGTCTTATTGACAACTTTACTTTACACTTTGCGGGAATTAAGTATTAAGTCAGTTTTTCTCAAGGACAACTGATAAGACCCAAACCCCCACAAGACCTTTCACTCGGAGCCAAGCTAAGGACATCCAAGGAGTACACCTACACTTGATGAGGAAGGGCCTAGAAGAAGGAAGCGATTGGAAGCCGTTCCGAGTGCTTACAGTGCAAGGGGAGCAGCCCAGTCATCCAGGCGCTCCGCCTGAAGAAGCTTAGGCCTGGGCGCCCCGCCTGAAGAGCCTGGCGCTCCGCCTGAGGAAGCCTAGGCCTGGGCGCTCCGCCGAAACTCTGGGCGCCCCGCCTAGGCCACCCCACTGCTCACTTTTTGGGGCGCTCCGCCTCACCATTGGGCGCTCCGCCTCACCATTGGGCGCTCCGCCCGGATTGCTGAAGAACGGGAATTTAGCTAATGTTAAGACTATTTTGACCCTACGTGGTCCTTTATTCCTAAGCCTAAGTGTGGGCATATTAGACCTTTCATATGGTGTCTAAAAACACCTATAAATAGCTAGATGTCTTATTATTTTCATTAGCTTACCTTTGATGAAAAACAAACACTTGTGTTGAAGAGTTGAACTCTTATTGAATGAAAAACCTTGAATTGGGACTTGTTCTTCCTCTAGCGGATCTAGATGAATTCCAATCCCCCCCCCAACCATTCTACTTGCGTGCTCACGTTAGCTCGAGGGTAGTTGCCTAGCGTAGGTGTTCTTGACCTCCTCTCGGGGTGTAACGGAACAAGTTCTCCGTTGCTACTTGAGATTTGTGATCGAGATACGTCTCGTTCTTATCCTTTTTATTTTCCGCATTTGATTCTTATCAGTTTGGTATCAGAGCAAGGTTCGGGTATCGTTCCTACGAACCCCGACCCTTGATTCTTCGTGCTTAGGTTAGTTTGTTTAGATTTCTTGTTGTTGAAGTTATTGCAAAAAGAAAATTACAAAAAAATTCAAAAATTCAAAAATTGGTGTAACTTTTTGGTGTTTGTGATTCTTGAAGTGGGTGTTATAGATTATTAATCCTTGTTGAAAACTTGACGATTGGGTACCAAATTTGTTGGGATTGGATTGAATTGAAAATTGAAAACCCCAATTGTTGTTAAACCCTACCAAACCCTTGTTCTTGAGGAAATTTGATTGATTTTGGGTTGTGTGTTAATGGGGCTTCGGAATTGATTATTGGGGATTGATCTCTATTGAAAACTGAACAATTTGCAACAAGAATCGTGTGATTCCGAGTTCGGTAACATAGTTTTTGAAGAATCGAAATCCACTTTTGAACCTTGAAACCCATGTTGAAACCCCAAACTTGAAAACTTTGAATCTTGATTGAGCCTTATTTGTTGGTTGTTTGGGTGTGAAATTGATTGGGGATTGTAGGTTGTGTCAAGGAGCAACTTTGGGTACCTTGGATTTGGCCAAAACACCTTTAAATCGACCTAGAAATTGGATTGAAAATGAAGAACACGGAGTGGAAAAACCCAGGTGTTCTTCGTCCAGGCGCTCCGCCTAAAGTTTGGGCGCCCCACCTGACTTGTGCTTGCCCCAGGCGCTCCGCCTAAATCCCAGGCGCCCCGCCTGCCCAACCCCCACTGCACCAAATTTTGGGCGCTCCGCCCCAAGCCTTGGGCGCTCCGCCTAAATCGCTGAAGGGTTGTTTTTGGGTAGTTTCTTCTAGGATTGCTTGTTCTTTGTTGCCTAATCTCTTATTAGTGCCTATCTAAGTAATCTTTCTACTTAATTAGCACTAATCTTTCATTGCTTTTAGGTTGATTCGTGCATTAGTGGGAGAGTAGAATCCCAAGAAGAATCCTAGACTCTTTTTGATTCAAGTCCTCACTTCAAAGTGCTTAGCTTTCATTGAGTCCTATTAACTCCACTCACCCCGGAGTGTGCTTGACTCGTGAATAGCTTGGTTGAGTTGAAGAATTGCTACTCATCTACGTGAAGCTTTGGAACCACAAGTCGAGTGAAATACCCACCGTCACTAAACGAGAGAGCCGAGTGATCTCAAGTGAGGGAGTGTGTGAGGTTGTTTACTAACGTTTGCTACTTGTGTATCTACAATGTCTTTCGAAGGAGATGATTTTGCAAAGAGTGCCCTTGCTACTATCCTCGCCAAATTGGATAGTATGAACTTGAGGATTGAAAGCCTCGAGAGGGTAAACTCTAGTGCTCTAGTTGAGCAAGGGACTTCTAATGTCCCATCGGAGAAAGGGACCCCGAGTGTCCAAGTCGAGAAAGGGACCCCGAGTGTCCAAGTTGAAGTCTCAAGTACTCCTAACTTTACCCCGGAGCAAGTTAGCCATGTCATTGAATTGCTCAATCAACAACGGGCAAAGGAGGAGCGGGAGAGACTTGACCAAGTGTTGGGCAATACCCAACGAACGGGCATTCCCCGTATCTTGGATAACCCCCCAAGGAACATTCCACTACCAAGGCCCATCCGAAATGTGCAACCTCTTGAGCAAGCCGATGAAGCTCAAGAAGGGGAGGAAGCCGATTATGGTGATGATATGTATGGGTTTGATGATCACTTTCAACCAAGACGAGGTATGAATTTGGGTCGAAATGTAGATAGAGGTAGGGGCCGAGGTCGAGGGCCACCTATGGGATATGTTGGAGGGAATGCTAGAAGGGAGTATGGTGTGAATGAAGATCACTATGGGGGTCAACCGGAGCCTTTCCGTGGAGGTTGTGACAACACCAACATCAATAGTGTGAAGCTTAATCTCCCAACCTTTAAAGGGAATTGTGATCTAGCGGCTTACATTGAATGGGTACTACATATGGAGAGATTGGTTGACACAAATGAGATGACCGATGAGAAGAAAGGTACCTATGCTATTTCATCCTTTGAATCCTATGCATCTACTTGGTGGAAATCTGTCAAGAGATCAAGGAGGAGAGCGGGGGTTCCCGTGAATGTGGGTTGGAATGACTTGAAGGGTATCATGAGTATCAAGTACATCACTCCTAGATATCGGCAAGAGCAACTCAAGAAACTTTATGAGTTGAAGCAAGGTGTCAAGACGGTGCATGAATACTTTGATGAGTTTGAAAGAACTCGAATGGCCTTGGATATGGACACCGAAGATGAGGAGCAAGCCGTGATCCGCTTCATGAATGGTTTGAGCTATGGTATAGCTTCACAATTGAGATTGCATGCTTATCTTTCACTTCAAGAAGTCCTTGATGCCGCTATTCAAGCCGAGCAATGGCTTGAGAAAGAGAAGTCCAACCGTTACAAGAGCAACACTTCTACTTCCATGAACAAGTCAAAGGATTGGAAAAATCCTACTCCCAATGCAAAATTCACAAATGCAAGTGGCCCTAGTGGAGCAAGTGCTAGCAAAGATGTGAAGAAGCCGTTTGAGAAGTACACACCCAATGTGGGAGGTAATTCTAAAACCCAATTGAATACTCCTACTTCTTCTTCCATTCAATGTCACAAATGCAAGGGGTATGGACACTTTGCTAAGGAGTGTCCTACGAAGAGGACCATGGTTCTTGTTGGTGAAAATGCATATGAACAAGAGAGTGAACCGGAGGATGATGAGGGAGTAGAGGGAGTAGAGGAGGATGATCAAGATGACACGGTGGAGGATGAGGAACCTCATACTTTTCTAGTTGTGAGGAGGAGCTTAGGAGCTATGATTGTGGAGGATGGTGAAACCTTGCAAAGGGAAAACCTTTTCCATGCTAGGTGTCGTGTTAAAGGTGTTGTATGCTCTATGATCATTGACTCCGGGAGTTGTGCTAATGTTGTGAGTCAATCTCTTATAACCCAATTGAAGTTGCCTACCGTGAAGCATCCCAAGCCATATCGATTGCAATGGCTTAGTGAATGTGGGGAGCTAAAGGTAGTGAAGCAAGCAATGATCAAGTTCAAAATAGGAAGTTATGTTGATGAACACTTGTTCGACGTTGTGCCCATGCAAGCTTGCCACCTTCTCTTTGGAAGGCCTTGGCAATTTGATCGACAAGCGGTCCATGATGGGCGTGTCAACACTTACACGCTCCAACATGAACGAAGAAAATTTGTGTTGAAACCCCTAACTCCCAAACAAGTGAGTGATGACTACAATAGGATGAGGGAGGTGAGGGAGGTGGCAAAGGCCAAGTCAATCATTGAGACTAGCCCTTTGTCCAAAAGCATGGTGGCAATCCCACCTTCTTCTTCTACCGGTGGCATTTGTGCCATGATGCAACCGGGCGAGATCCTAAAAGGAAATGATGGCACCAAGTTTCTCCTATGCCTAGTGCACAAAGGTATGATCCTAAACTCTAATTGTGATTTTTCTTCTAACCCTTTGCCTAGTGTGTTTGAGAATGTCTTGAAGGATTTTGGGGACATGTTCCCGGATGAGATGCCGGATGGATTGCCTCCTTTGAGGGGTATTGAACATCAAATAGACTTTGTCCCGGGATCCCAAATCCCAAACAAGCCAGCCTATAGGAGCAATCCGGAAGATACAAGAGAATTGCAAAAGCAAGTTGATGAATTGCTCACTAAAGGCTTGGTGAGGGAGAGCTTGAGTCCTTGTGCCGTGCCCGTGATCCTTGTTCCTAAAAAGGACGGCACTTGGAGGATGTGTGTTGATTGTCGGGCCGTGAACAAAATAACGGTAAAGTACCGTCTTCCCATTCCCCGACTTGATGATATGTTAGATGAATTGAGTGGTTCATGTGTGTTTAGCAAAATTGACCTTAGGTCCGGCTACCATCAAATCCGAATGAAACCCGGTGATGAATGGAAAACCGCATTCAAGACCAAGTTTGGTCTCTATGAATGGTTGGTGATGCCCTTTTGGGCTCTCCAATGCACCTAGCACTTTCATGAGGCGAATGAACCATGTTCTAAAGCCATTCATCAACAAGTTTGTGGTCGTCTACTTTGACGATATATTGATCTATAGTAAATCAATACACGATCATGTTGATCACCTTAGGCAAGTGCTTGAAAAGTTGAGAGCCGAAAAGCTCTATGCTAATTTTAAAAAGTGTGCCTTTGGTGTTGAGAAGGTAGTCTTCCTTGGGTTTGTTGTGAGTGCCCAAGGAGTGGAGGTGGATGAGTCTAAGGTAGAGGCCATACGTGATTGGCCTACTCCTACTACCGTGACTCAAGTGAGGAGCTTTCATGGTCTTGCTAGCTTTTATCGGTGATTTGTGAAAGACTTTAGCTCCATTGCCGCTCCACTCACCGAATTGGTGAAGAAGGACCAACCTTTTGTGTGGGGAGAGCCTCAAGAGAAGGCCTTCCATGAGTTGAAAAGCAGGTTGAGTACCGCCCCTCTATTGCAATTGCCCGACTTCGGAAAGGCATTTGAGGTGGAATGTGATGCCTCGGGGGTGGGAATTGGTGGTGTTCTAATGCAAGATAGCAAACCCATCGCCTACTTTAGTGAGAAATTGAAAGGGGCCTCCTTGAACTATTCTACATATGACAAGGAGTTGTATGCCCTTGTGAGAGCCCTTGCTCATTGGCAACACTACCTTTGGCCTCGTGAGTTTGTGATCAAGAGTGACCATGAGTCACTCAAGCATTTGAGAGGCCAAGAAAAGCTCAATAAGAGACATGCCAAGTGGGTTGAATTCATTGAGTCCTTTCCCTATGTGATCCAATACAAGAAAGGGAAGGACAATGTTGTGGCGGATGCGCTTTCGAGAAAGTTTGCTCTAGCCACCACTCTCACCTCTAAGCTCATGGGTTTTGAGAGCATTAAATTGATGTATGCTCATGACCCAAATCTAAAGAGTGTCCATGACACTCTAGAGAAAGGGGAGAGAGTTGACAAATAGTTAATGGATATATCTTCAAAAATAGTAGGGTGTGCATACCGGAGTCCTCTTGGAGGGAGTTGCTTGTGCATGAGGCACATTGCGGGGGACTCATGGGTCATTTTGGCACAAGAAAGACTTTGGCTATTCTTAAAGAACAATTCCACTGGCCAAAGATGGGGGTGCAAGTGGAAAAGTTTTGCAACAATTGCCTTGAGTGCAAGCGTGCTAAATCCAAAGCCCACCCCCATGGGTTGTATACCCCTCTCCCCGTACCTACTAGTCCATGGTTGGATATCTCAATGGATTTTGTGATGGGATTACCAAGGACTAGGGGGGGCCATGATAGCATTTATGTTGTTGTGGATAGGTTCTCCAAAATGGCTCATTTCATTCCATGCAAGAAATGTGATGATGCACAACATGTTGCAACTTTGTTTATTGAAAATGTTTTGAAGTTGCATGGTGTGCCTCAAACCATAGTGAGTGATAGGGACACTAAGTTCCTAAGTCATTTTTGGAGGTGTTTATGGGGTGCTTTAGGCACCAAGCTCTTGTTCTCCACGTCCCACCACCCACAAACCGATGGGCAAACGGAAGTGGTAAACCGAACCTTGGGTGCTCTTCTTAGAGCCATGACCCGAGGTAAGGCCGGGACTTGGAATGATCGTCTACCTCTTATGGAGTTTGCCTACAATCGCACATTGCATAGCATGATAGGCATGACTCCATTCGAGTGTGTCTATGGATTTAACCCCTTCATTCCCCTTGATCTAAACCCTTTGCCAAGGGAAATGGTTGTTAATTTTGAAGGTAAAGCTAGAGCCAAGGCTTTGATGGAGGTACATGCTAAGGCGAAGAAGAACTTGGTGGAAGCCTATGCAAAGGTAGCCTCTAAGAAAAACAAGGGCCGCAAGAAGGTGGAACTCAAGAAGGGTGACTATGTGTGGGTGCACTTCCGAAAAGAAAGGTTTCAAAACCTTAGAAAAGGGAAGTTGGCACCCCGTGGAGATGGCCCATTCCAAGTGCTTTCCAAGATAAACAACAATGCCTATGTGGTCGACTTGCCAAGTGAGTATCAAGTTTCTAATACTTTCAATGTTTGTGACTTGGTTCCTTTGGATGTAGGTAATGAAGAGGTCGTGAATGATGCTTCAATTTCGAGGACGAAATCCTCTCAAGAAGGGGAGGATGATAAGACCCAAACCCCCACAAGACCCTTCACTCGGAGCCAAGCTAAGGACATCCAAGGAGTACACCTACACTTGATGAGGAAGGGCCTAGAAGAAGGAAGCGATTGGAAGCCGTTCCGAGTGCTTACAGTGCAAGGGGAGCAGCCCAGTCATCCAGGCGCTCCGCCTGAAGAACCAGGCGCTCCGCCTGAAGAAGCTTAGGCCTGGGCGCCCCGCCTGAAGAGCCAGGCGCTCCGCCTGAGGAAGCCTAGGCCTGGGCGCTCCGCCCAAACTCTGGGCGCCCCGCCTAGGCCACCCCACTGCTCACTTTTTGGGGCGCTCCGCCTCACCATTGGGCGCTCCGCCCGGATTGCTGAAGAACGGGAATTTAGCTAATGTTAAGACTATTTTGACCCTACGTGGTCCTTTATTCCTAAGCCTAAGTGTGGGCATATTAGACCTTTCATATGGTATCTAAAAACACCTATAAATAGCTAGATGTCTTATTATTTTCATTAGCTTACCTTTGATGAAAAACAAACACTTGTGTTGAAGAGTTGAACTCTTATTGAATGAAAAACCCTGAATTTGGACTTGTTCTTCCTCTAGCGGATCTAGATGAATTCCAATCCCCCCCCCCCGACCATTCTACTTGCGTGCTCACGTTAGCTCGAGGATAGTTGCCTAGCGTAGGTGTTCTTGACCTCCTCTCGGGGTGTAACGGAACAAGTTCTCCGTTGCTACTTGAGATTTGTGATCGAGATACGTCTCGTTCTTATCCTTTTTATTTTCCGCGTTTGATTCTTATCAACAACACTCAACTCTTTATGAATATTCCACCATTTATTTTATAAGTACCAACATCAAGTCTATTGGTGACAACCAAAGACGTTTATTTATGAAGTCTACCGTATACAATTGGAGACGTTATTTTGGAAATCTATCGCAAACAATCGGAGACATTACATTTACCAAGTCTACCGCAGACAATCGGAGGCGTGGTTCTTTATCAAGTCTATCGTATACAATCGAAGACAGTATTATTGAAGCCTATCATAGACAATCGAAGGCCTTATCATTTGAAGCCTACCATAGACAATTGGATGCCCTATTATGAAGTCTACCGTAAACAATCGGAGACATCACATTTACCAAGTCTACCGTAGACAATCGGAGGCGTGGTTCTTTATCAAGTCTATTGTATACAATCGAAGACATTATTATTGAAGCCTATCGTAGACAATCAAATAAGAGACTATAAGAAAAGACTTCTATCTTATTGATACGAAGTAATTTCTTTTAAAAGTCAAAATTTATAAAGAAGTTTTAATTAACTTCTAAATGTCCCGAAACAACTTTGCAAAAAGCGACTTGAAACCTAAAGTTCCATCTTATGGTGAGAAACTTGGGTTTTAAAGTTGAAATTAAGCAAGTGCCATCTATGTGCTACAACATACGAGTTCGCAAAGAATTTAGGACGATCAAATCGTTTCTTTTCAAAAGAAAAATGCGCTTTTATTTTATTTTATTTTTAAAATAAATAAAGCTTTTAAATAAATTGTAAATCTTTTGAAAACTTGCTAAATTTAATTAGTTGAATTAATTAATGGCCCAATTAATTATTTTTAGAAAAGCGCATAAATAGCACTTGCAAATATTTTGGAAACCTGTTAGATTAACCGTTTTTAACGGAATTTCGAAAGTGCCTAAAAAACCTTCTTTCGAAATTAATAAAACCTCTTACTTAGAATCTCTGAAAGACTGCCTTTTCTAAAAATGAGTTTTGCACGCATTTGCTTATTTGGTTCCCTATTTTCCTTAAATTGGGTGGCGACTCCAAAAACTCCAAAAGAATTAGTCCATTCAGTTGATATTCCTAAATTTAGCTCTTCGGGGTTATTTTTTTGGAGTTCAACAGCATATATCCATGGTCGACCCAGTATCACGTTGTAAGCCATGTCACCTTTCATTACTTGGAATAAAGTATCATTTTCAACGCCTTCCATGTACGTCTTAATTGTGATTTCTCCAATGGTCACTTCGCTTGAATTGTTGAAACCCGATAAAACCGTTGATCTAGGTACGATCTTATCGTTTAATTGCAGTTGTTCCACTACTCTAGAATGAATTATATTAACCAAGCTGCTGGCATCGATCCGTACTCTCTTTACGTCGGCATCTCAACTCTCATCGTAACAACTAAGGCATCGTGATGGGGATGAATCCTTTCATCGAAGTCGAAATCCCCGAACACAATCTCATCGTTCATGTCATCTCGTGTCCTCTTGTCTCGTGTGAACGAAACCTTTGCATATTTTTTTGTAGCGTAAGTTACTCCACAAACGTCATCTCCTCCAGTTATGACGTTCACCGTTTTTCTCGGAGCAGGAGGTTTTGGTGGTTCAGCATCCTTTTTCTTATTAAAATTATTTCGCCCTCTTTCGGTCAAAAATTCTACCAAGTGTCCCTTTTCCAACAAGCTAGCTACTTCATATCGTAATGCTTTATACTCTTCAGTCGTGTGGCCAAAATCGTGATGGAATGCACACCACAAGTTTTCGTCCCTTGTATTCGGATTCGTCTTCATTCGACTGGGAAATTTTACGACTTTCTCACCCATCCCCTTCAAATGATTTACTAGATTAGACGTCGACACACAAAAGTTATATTCTGTCACTTTGGGAGGCAATGGTCGATCTCTTTGAGCCGAAGATGGACCCGATTGTCCCTTCTTTGGTTGATTTTTCGAGCTACCAGCTTCATGGTTCTTACTCTCCATTCGAGGGAAATTGTAGGGCTCCCATCGTTGATCCCTGTAGTTTCGCCTGTCATTCTCAATTCTCCGTGGTGGTGGTCGATCATACTAACGATTGTATCGGGCTAGCCGCAATTCTTTTTCTTCAGCCCTAATTTTTGGCTCACACTCACGATGCAAATCATCAAAGGTCCATGTGTTGATCTCCCTCAAACGATCTTTCAACTTTGCACATGCCTCTGTCGAATCGTTGCTTAGATTATTTGCGAAAGACAAACAAGCCCATCTCTCCTCGACGTTTGGGATGTTAATCTTTTCATCGTTGAACCGCTTCAAAAACTGTTTGATAGTTTCACCGGGTCGTTGCTTAATGTTCAAGATATCCTCCACTCTTGGTTCTATCTTTTTAGCCCCAGTGTGTGCTCGAATGAATTAAGCAGACATATCATCGAAATCTGATATCCCATATTCGGGTAACTGCAAATACCATTTCAACGCTCCTCCCCTCAATGTTTCACAGAATTTCTTCAAACTGACCGGATTAATCTCAACCGAAGTCAGGTCGTTCGATTGAACTGCAATCGAAAACATGTCGATGTGATCCCTTGGGTCCGTAGTTCCATCGTACCTCAAACTTTCAAGTTTCCTCAAACTTTCTGGCAACTTGAAAGTTTTGGGAATAGGTAGTGGGGCTGCACTTGGTGGGAACGGACGCTTTGAGATCGATTTCTTAGCGACATCTTCTGTTAACTTTGGAGCACCTGGTAATTTCTCCATAAACGACTTCATCTCATTGAATTTCTTCTCCACTGTGTCATTTAACAATGCCTGCATCGTAGCTAACATCCTTACTTCTGTCGTGACGGAGGCCGGAGCTCCCTTAGCCACAGCGGCCGTACCCGATCCTCCAGATCCGACCCCCGCTGCAAGTCCCCCTGTTACGGCGCCCTGAGGAACCGAAGTCGGAATGCTTGCTTATCATTTCGAACTGTGCATCATGTTTCCTCAAATACTCTATCAACGCCAAGTTCGTATCCGCTGACTCAGCTTCGATCGCGGGTTCCTTACCGGGTCGACGTCCTTGAGGCGCGTTCAATCATGAACCACTAGGAACGTCGTCGTGAGCTGGATCCTGCTCGTGATTGGTTGACTCATCGACCGCTTCGACAGTCGCTGGAACATGAACCCCGTCATTGGGATTGAGCTGTTGTTGACCGTTCAAAGTGGCAGTAGCATCAATGTTACCTTCATCTGCCATCATAAAACAAGAAAACAAACGTAAGTAGTATCAACGATCAAATCTCGGAACAAATTGATTGCCTAGACCCCCACGGTGGGCGCCAAATTGTATTTCCTAAAAACGTGTTTCAAGTATTACAATTAAATTTGTATTTGTATTTCCTAAAAACGTGTTTCAAGTATTACAATTAAATTTGTATTTAGTTGAGTCTTAGGCGACCATTTGTATCTTAATTTTACCGGTTGATAAACAATTTATGTCGGTAAGTGATCGATTTATCGAGTGTTGAATCGAATACAATGAGCAAGGAATTTCGACAGAACAGACACCAGCAAGTTTCGACGGTATAACGCAGCAAGTTTAATTCGAAGACAAATTTGATCGAATAAATAAGGACAAACAACAGATTCTCAGGTTATGATGATATGATCAAATAACTACAAGCGATCGATTCTTTCTGACTCCGAATAAACAAGTTATGAGCGAAATAGGCAACAATTGTTTTATCGAACACGATCTAAATACTAAATTTGCTTAGTATTAGATAAACGATTGAATAAAATTCGACGAAGGATGATAAGTAGTATTGTAACGGTAACGCTAAATATGCAAGATGACGCATATCAACCGATGATAGATTCGATAAAAGCGATAGAACTACTATTAACTGATTAACAGTAATCCTATTAAGTCGGTGCTACGATCAAGACAACAATGATTAATTAACGTGATCGGCAATAACGAACGGATATGCCAAACAATGAACTAATAGTATGACCAAGACAATGACAATAAATTAATGTGATCGATGACGATAAGTAGATATATCAAGCAATTGAGATAGCATGCAAGCAACGAAGCAAATAGCAATAAATCAATAAAGGAAAGCAGTAAAGCTTATTGTGTTATTCAATCGAAGGCTGGTGATCCGTTGAAAGAGATGAATCCTTCTTCAGACTTGAACCAAGCTGTGATTTGTGCTTAGTACAATAATTATGATTGTGTCAATGGCGGATTTGTAGTATAGTAATGAAGATAATAGAATGACAAAGGGGGTGCTCTTGTTCAGAAGAACGTGAGTTTACAAATGGGGGAATGGGGCTTATTTATAGCTTAGTGAGATGTGGAGTCTCCAACCCTAGAAGGACTCCACTCTCCCACGTCTCCCCATCAGTCGCGCAACAGCAGTTACCCACGTCCAACAAACTCTGCTTAATCCATTCTGATGAAAGCGGGATAAGATCAGACGTCGTTATCTGACAAAACAATTGTCTTCGAAATATTTCAATCACGATCCAACTTAATCGATCATATTACTGATCGAAGCTGTTTCAATCCGACCTCGTTCTCGTAGTGTCTTCGAAAACTGTTCTCACCTCGCCACGTAGTTGACCACGTATCCTTTGCGTGATCGGACAGAAAACAACGAATACAGTGCATATTGATTTCACCATGAGGATTAAGGGTGAACAAATTTATGATTTGTTGATTTTAGACTTAATTAAATTATATATAGTTATTCATATAAGTTTCATATATGAAGTATATTTTATACCTATAAATTTATTCAGTTCGGTAATTTTTTAGTTTCTTTTTATAAAATAAAAAAACCTAACCTAATAATCGGTACGGTTATGACTTTGCATAACAACCTACGATTTTATTATAAAGAACCTAAAATTCAATTTGGTATTATTCGGTCGGTTATGTCGATTTTCAAAAAACCATTGACACCCCCTATCCGTAGGTGCTTACTTTAGTATGTGCTCCTTCTGGGACTGCATAAGCCTAGCCATATGCACTCTTTAGACGTGTTTCAATTAGGTAAAAGAACTGTTTGAGAAACCAACAGCTAAAGGCAGCTTTCCATTTCTCAACTAGCATACAAGAGCAAAATCAAGTAACGTTCTGTTCTGCATGTTCTACAAATTCGTTAGTGGAACACTACAAGTTTATGGTACAGGTGTTGTTTGTATGTTGGAATATCACATGAAAGGAGAAGTCCTATGTTCAAGAAAATTATCTTCTTCATATCTCGAGTACAATGCCTAATTGCTTATTTCCTAAAAGGGATCTTATTGGGCTTATCTACTCCCTTAGATGTAGAAGAACCAGACGACGAGATGTTAGTCTTATCAAACTCTTCTTTATCCTCGGTGAATGCTTTAGTCAGAATTTCTTGAAGTTCCATGTACCTTTGCTTCTTTAATTGGCGCTCTTCTGGTGTATCATTTCCCATGTAAGCTATCTCAGACAAGTCATCAGCATCCATGATCTTGTTCAGAACTTCTGAGCAACGTGGAAAGAAGCGTTTTCCAAGTTCCACTGCTCATACAAACACAAGTAGAGCACGGGTTTATTTTCAAAACTCATTTTCAACAGAGAAGACCTTAAAGCACAAGATAAATGAGGCTTAAAAGAGCCATAAATAATGAGATATTTTGGTTATAAATGAAGCTGCAGACATCAATACCAGTTCTAGAAAGCGCCCTAAGCCGATTCAAGTGCTCTTCTTTCATCTTGAAAGGAGCCTCGTTCAAATCCACTGTTGTCCTCTGTGCATTAGCCATATTCTTGTTGATGATGCTAGCCAGTGGGAACTCGGAAGTACCATCGACTTGAGCAATGTCCATTGCAACTTTTGCTTCCATAGGAAAGAGGAGTTTAGCCAGGCCAACTGAAAGACAATCAACTAGTCAATCTTCAGCAAGAGTTATTCGTATTCCTTTTCTTTATTATAATAGTTCATTAACCACACCCATCATTAAAAGGGCAAACCTTGAAACTTCCTCTGAATATGAAACCCATATTTTTTTTTCTAAAATATAAGGTTTATATATAAATCAGCCGTCAAATGATAAGTTCTCTCCCCCAATCAACAGGAGTGCGAAGCTACCAAAGTGTCACTGACAATACACAGGGTGCACATCAATGGTCCTTGAAAATAGGAATGATACTTCTAAAATGGTCATTCAGAAGAGCAAAATTATGAAAAGAAAGAAAAATTTAATGTTGGATGAGCATCACAAGCACCCGGATGAGGAAGCTACTTAGACTCTGCAAGATATTGTAGGAGCTCCAATTCCGTACAAGTTTGACAGACAGATGTATCGATTACTTGAGAATTTAAAATACGAGAAGAACTACTATTTCAACAATTATTCCTAGGAATATTTAGTGTAATTTCACGCTCAGAATATTTGACATACTAAGAAACTAACTGGATATTGTGTCATACACGTCAAACATCAAATTACTAAGCCACCATTCACATTCTTCTATCAAATAATTTATTCACAGAAGGAAGGAGAAAGAATATAGTGAGGATAAGCAAGAGAAAATGAAAATGGAAGTAGTTTTGTTAATTTAACAACTTATTTAGTTCAGAAGAAAAAACCGTTGCATTTCAGGCTGTAACCTTGAGGAGGTTTTGTATCTATCATAAAATATCTATGAAATTGTGCCACAAACCTAATACTATAAGAAATCCATATGGTACCCTTAAATATTTTTCTGATAAATGTATTTACCCTTTTCTTACATAAGGATATATTTATGTCACCCTTTCTTTATAAGGCCAAATTTGTTTTAACCTATTCTTAGTAAGGATAAATGTATTTTACCCTTAAATATAACCAAAGTGAAAAAATACAAATATATGAAAGGCATTCATGTTCTGACATCACTTATCTCTACAGTCCCTTTTAGTTATTGGTTAATTGTACGAATCGTACAGGCTCTTATGAGGTAATAAGCACGACATACAAGCAAATGCTACTCTGAAAAGACTTGGATGGACAAAAGCTGAAACAAACTTTCTTCAGAAGTACAGACAATGAACTGAAGCAAAATGTTAATTGAAACTACTTCATTTAGTGGAGCAAATCGAAGGGAACATCAGAATTTATCTGCATAATTATCAGTAGGGAATGACAAAAGATGAGAGTGGTAGTGATGCAAATATAAAGAGAGGTAAAGAGAGAGCACTTCGTTCATCACCAAGATTACCAACGAATTTATAGCAAACTGGGCGATCAATAATGCATGAGGGGAAAAAGAGAGGAACAAGATCACTCTTATGCTAGATCTGAGTTGAAGCAGCTGGAGATAACTTAGCTGCACTTTTAACTATGTGCTCGGATACTCAAAAATGCCGTTGTTCCCGTGTCAGGTCCTTCAAAATAGTGCATTTTTTGGAGGATCCAATACCAGAGGGGCCATCCCATTACTAGGACAGAGGAAGCTGCTTGAAACAGACTTGAGCCTTGAGAGGACTACGATGACATGGATGAATGTCTAGAACTAGAATGAGAGAGAAGAGAGAGTGAAGGTTCTCAAACTAAGATGCCCCAGGGGAACAAAATACAGGAAGAAATACTTGGGCGATGGGGATAAGCAATTCATAGGCACTGACCTCTGCAATCATGGATTGCATGCAACACGAAGAGTACCTAAATGTTACTTTTAAATTAAGAAAAGCATATCTGCCAGTTTTCTTCCCACCAGTCCTCTGCATGCCTTATGAGGAATTCAATGGGGGTAATTGTGAAATATCATACCATATATCTCATCCTCCATTTGTTATGACACTACACAATGTATCATCCTCCATTTGTTTTACATAATAGTATATCTCATATTCCATTTGTTTTACATAGTAGTATATCTCTCATCCTCCATTCGTTTTATATTAAACAGACCAAATTATCACCTAATGCTTTTCCATGTGTTATGATACTATAGTATCTCTCATCATCCATCTTTTTTATTGGTATATCTCATCATCCATTTGTTATTACACCATAGCATATCTCATCCTCCATTTGTCCTCTATTAAACAGACCAAAATATCACTTAAAGCTTTCATAGGAAATAAGACTGGAGATTAAATATGAAGTTCTAGACATGGGCTGTCAGAAGAAGAGCAGGAGTCAGGAGCAAGCTAAGTGGAAGATAATATACAATGGCCTGGATCTTAAGAAAAAAGAATATGACTATAAGAGAAGAAGCAAGCAGAAACATGACATCCTACCTCTATTTTCAAGGTATAACAGCTTCATACGCAAATCATCGCCTGCCATAGCAAGAGATACAGAAGCTTCTCCTAGAAGTGGATCTCTTCTTTCTGCTTGCTCCAGAATCTCAATGCATAACCGATCCTTCGAAGCAGATTTTCCTTCCTCTGTAGACTTACTGAAATCAACAAGCCTAGTGAGCCTCTTGGCAATTTGAAGTGCTTTTCTGCCATCAGATGTCAGATCAGAAGGTTTAGCTCCTTTGGTTAAAAGGGACACTATAATTTTAGGTTCTCTCCTCATGGCTGCAACATGAAGCACCGTGTATCCTCTTGGATTTTGATGATTAACATCAGCAAGTGCAAGATCTAGGAGTTCTGCTGTAGTCTTTGCATCGCAATATGCTACAGCATAATGGAGAGCATATGCATCATCTAGAGTAGTATGCCCCTCTCTCAGCAACATCCTTAGTAATTCAACATCATCAGAGTCCAATGCCCTATGTATCCTCTTAACATGTTTATCAGGAAAACCATCGCTTTCAGGCCCTTGTAGACCAAGTTCCGATCGTGAATCAGTAATTTGCTTTACAATGTCATGAGGCAAGGCCTTATCAAGGGTTATGATATCAATATTAGACTTGACAATAATCTCAATGCAGCTTAAAAGCAATCTCTCGCATGCTTTACCGCAAATGTTTGCAACAGATAAAACCAGTAGAACATCTTCTGCTGCAACTTTGTCAAGAATGTCAAGTAGATGTCTCTGCAAAGGGAAGGAAACATGCACTGGAACATTAGAAAAGATACATCAGGCTCTGGTACAATTAGCGGTGTTTATATGCTAACTAAAATTTCATAAGAAACTGACTTTCAGTAACTTAAATTGAACAACTTCAAAGTGAATAAAGTTTCCCCGAGTATCCTTCAATTATATAACTGAGCAAAAGCATAATGTTCCCCAACTTTAAATAAGGAGATTCGGTCATAGGAGTATGTAGCGACATACATGGTTACTTTAGGCTGTCACAGGGAGCAATTGCGTCCCCTATCCCATTTCCCACAAAAGGCATTCCAACATTTTCTTGGATTCCATTAACAAACGATTCCTCAGCCTGCTAAGTGCTAACTAACTATGCGGAGGTACCGTTTCTCGGCCAGCTTTGTAGAGGGATTACACATTTTTAGCTGCGGAAGTTTGAGGCAATAACAGGTTTGTGATGCCCTAAGTTACTCGGACTCAGGTACGGGTATCTGACACGGGTACGGATCTAGAGGTCGGATTCAGCAAAATCTAAATTTAGAGATTCGGGGGTACGGATACAGACACACAGATACGAATGCAGGGATCCGACTAAAAAAATTTCAAAATTCTAAAAATAAAGTCATAATCCGTAATTTCAATTCTTCCCAGAAACAAAAGATGAAATAGAGACAAAAAGTGTATAAATTTCTGCATAATTTGTCTTCCAATCTATAATAACCTTATCTTGATAGTCTATTTGTCAAAAATATTCTTCGATTTATCTATGGATTTTGGCCAAAGTATCCATTTTTGTTTGACCACATTCGGTGTTCTATCTGTGAAGTGTCGTGTCCGACACGGGTACGGCGGCACTTTTGAAGAGTCCGAGTAACTTAGGTGATGCCCTCAGATGTTTTGTTTTGCACGCACGCTACACTAATGTATTCAGCGAGTTTATAGCCTTGGACAACAGGCTTGGTTAATCTTTGAAATTTCATCGTGGCCAAAAAGGCTTAGGTCACTAGTTCGAGCCTTAATGCCACGCGAACTTAGTATTTAACTGCAGAAGGGTAGAGGGACAAACCCATCATCCCAAAGTTTCAAAGGCTGCATTTTCCCTAAGGGTTGGCTTCGGACATATTTCTTAGTATCAAAAAGAAAATGCCTCTTCTATTAAGGAAGATGGAATATCATGTTTTATACTAGTAGTTTCCTCTAATGCTCCAGTTGATGATCAGCATTGTCTTTTTATACAATATATTTTATGCCAAAACTCCTTTTCTTTCAACAAACTAAGCATGAAGTATTGGGTTACTACCATATAAAAGGTAGTAAGTAGGAAAGGCTTAAGATTATTTTTCGCTATTTATTCCTGGCAAAAGCAAATTAGAGAAGGGACAATGAGGAGAGCATTAGAATCTTGCGTCATAAAGTTTTTTTAAAAAAAAAAAATCTGTTCGTGCCTTGCAAAGTAATTCCAGCATGTATACATAGAGGCTAGAACAATGTATAATCCTCAAGTATCGCTGCCTTTTACTTTTGAACGTCACTCATTGTACTTATGCGTCCACTATTATAAAGTAAAAAGAGATCAATATACTTCCTCTGTCCCAACCTAACCTATTATCCTTTTCAGTCCGCCTGAAAAAATTGACCTCTTTCCTTAAATGGTCCAGCAAATATTCAAATTTATACAAGTTAAACACTTTATATTACTTCAAACTGATTTGATATCGTGTCAACAAATTTAAAACCATCTACATGCAATCATGCCCGTCAAATTAGGACTACTCTATTTGGATGGAGAGAATAACATGGCAATCATTACCTTAAAACTGTTAAGTCTGGCCCTATATTAGATTACCCTTTTCCTTTTCTTTTTAGTTCCTTTAGCCAAGTACCTCTGAATGGAAATTGAGTTATTCATACAGTCCATGATACATGATACGACACAAAAACAGAACAAATAGATTAAGGATAAGAAATCCCGTTTAATAAAGCAAGAAATTCCTGCCATATGACAGTGAAGGAGGTGATTAACATATATCTCCTCAATGCTATATTTCACCTGTTCTCCCTCCCCCTCCCCCTCCCCCTCCCCCCCCCCCCCCCCCCCTTTTTAGGTGGTGGAGATATCACTCGATTCTCCTTTTGTTTATTTTAGAAAATATCAATAAATAAAAAAATATGTTTGCGTGTATACACACCCCCATAAACACATACTGGTCTGCTGAACCTGATTAAGAGAATATTCTCATCTTGCAGTCTCTTCAGTTTGAAACCTCAGATTTTGCCTTACATCTGAATGTACACTGTTCATCTATTTGTAAATTCTTCAATTGCCAACAAATATATATATGCTACCAAAGGCAATCAGAATACGGTATACAGTCAATTGAAAGATGAGTGCAAATGAATGCAACTAATCCGTTATCCACAAAAGGTCCTTTTCTTCTATTCTCCCAACAATCAGTCTCCCTCTGCTTACATAAAGCAGGCTCATGTCACTTATATGTACATATAGCAACTAAAGGGAGGTATAAAATTGCAAAGCTCCAGGACAAAAGAAACGGAAACTGAATTGAAAGAATAAGAAGGCAAAGTTTAGAGGAAGAATTACTCACCATATAAGGAGGGCTATGGTAGCAGTAAGATAAGCAGCATTGGTGGAAATCATAGATCTACAACAGATGTTGTAGTTCCATTAAGAAGATGGAAAGAAATTAATAGAGAAAGGAAAGGAAACCACCACATCATATTCGTTAACTTAGAAAAGCGTACGACAGAGTGCCAAAAGAAGTCCTCTGGTTGGTACATGAGAAAGGAGTTCATGTCGAATATATATAGATGGCATATAAGTGATATACGCGGGCACTCACTAAGAACAGTCGTAAAAGATCGTAAAGAGTTTCTAATAGTTACATGTTCGCATGGAGACTTCTCTGAGCCAATATTTGTTTACTTTGGTTATAGATGAGCTACCAATGGCATGTAGAATGAGGTTTCATGGTACATGCTACTTATAGATGATACAGTGGTAATTGATGAAACCAACGAGGGGGTTAAGCAAAAATGAAATCACTGAGAAAAACTTTAGATAGTAAGAATTTTAGAACAAGCTTTGATAGTACAAGTTTTAGAGTAAGTAGAAGTAAGATAGAGTATATACATTGAAAATTTAGTATTCCTGAGAGGAATAGTGATCAAGTGAGATTAGATGGGATTCTGGTGCCTAGACATAACTATTCAAGATAAGTAAGCTCAATTTTCTAGGAAAATGACACGATAAAATGAAGATATAACACAGAAATAGAACAATTAACTGGAGCAGTGTTGAGTGCTTAGCGGAAAAAAGATATCTAACAAAGTGAAAAACAAAGTTTATAGAACATCGTAATTCGCAATACCAGCAATGTTATACAGGAGTAGGAGTTGGGCCTCTTAAGGCTATCGACATGAGCGTCATAGAAACTTGAAAGTTAAGATATTTATGGGTCATATTAGCTTGACAAAATTATAAATGACCACGTCAGGAAAAGATATAAAGATATCACTTGAAATGGTTTGAAAACGTCCGGCTTGGAACAATATATTTTGGTATGTAAGTGTGACATTATGATGATTGAAGATGCTAAAATAAGGGAAGATATATATATATATATCCTATTAGGGGAAGTTGTCTAAAAAAGGCTTACAATCTTAAGCAAGCCAGATTTAACTGAAAACAAAGAAAAGGATCCATATAGGTTTAAATTCGTAACTTACCAAGGAGTAATTTTAAACCTATCATAGATTTGCATGTCAGTTTTGAGTATGTATGAATTTAGAGAGTCTAGTTTTAAAGAACCTCTAAATTCTCTTAAAACATAAAATACTTAGTATTAGGTGACCTGATCCAAATAGGACAAAATAGATATAGAGGATTCATGTACTTTAACCTAACAATTTCGAGACTAAGGCATAGTTGATTGATTTTGATGTGATTGAATTATTTCAAATTACTGAAGATTCAATGTTAAACTCAAATCTCTAAGCATGAACAGCCAACGATGTCATTCTCCATATCAAAGAACAATGAGAAGTTCAAAATGGAGACTAACGTTCAGGTCTTAAACCTTGGGGCACATAAATCACCATATTTTGGCGAAATGGCTAAAGCAAAGAATCTTTAGGAGGTAATTTGCTGAATGCCTATTAAGAAGGTATCAGAATATTTTATCTGAGAGTTCATTTAGACATGTAAGCTGTTAAGGTCCCTAATTCTGGATCGAGTCGCTGGACGACTAACAAGGAAATCAGACCCAATACGAAGGTCTTTGTCCTTGTTCCTGTTCCTTGACTTGCCTATGATTGCTGAAAACCTGCAATTGTTAAAGGAAATTGCAACCTAGAACTCGTTAGAGAGAGAGAGAGTTCCTGATCTCTTAAATTTCTGAAAATTCATCATGTTTTATTCATAAACTTGTACTCTCTTTAGTAGAGGGTTACAATAGTAAGAGTCCTAAAAACATGAACTAGCAGGAGTCCTAACTCACTGTTGTAATAGCAAGAGCCCTAATAAATATAAATAGCAAGAATCTTAATTCACTCAAAGAGTTTTATTTGAAGCTAACAAACTAATTACTAAAATTTTTCCGAATCCAATCTGTCATATTCCTTCCTACGTCTGGAATATTGTTTGCCAACAAACGAGTTGATAACATAAGCTCCTTTTGCGAGGATGTAGAACTAAAGGAAATGCTAACTCCCACCAAGAGTTGGTTTGATCAATTTGGATATGTAATTATCCCACTATACATGTAAAGTTTCATTCAATCTAAGGTACAAATTCTCGGAGGTACTTGAGAGAAACTCAAGACTTTTATAAATGGACTAGTTTCAATGAAGACACTTTGCATAATAAAAAGAAGAAAGAAAAGAAGTACCTGAAACTTGTCGACCAATTCAGAGATCTGAAAGGTAAAGGATGCATACAAAACCTCAACCAAGAAGGCGACAGCAGGCCTACAAGCGACATGAGAGCAGTCATTGTCGACACAAACACACACATCTTTAGGGGAAGGCCTAAGTTTTCCACTATACAAATAGGCCAACACAGTCACCACACCATCATAGGTCACCCCATCATAATACTCTTTCATCAACTCCTTCAGTTCCACCTTACTATCTTTCCCACACAAGACATTCTTAAAGAAAGGACTCCTCGCTGACAAAATGCAGCGGTGTACCGGAATTTCCTTACCGCCGGGAACCACAAGCGTGGCATCGGCGAAGAAGTTGAAGTCTGGCGAAGAGTCGAAGATAGACTCAAGTGTTTCGGATAGCCGTTTGAGGGAAGTGAAATCCACCGGTGATGTTTCCGGTGAGAAAGACTCAGTCATGCCGCCGATGCAGCAAATGCTACTGCTTCCACTGATGTCATTCGAATCCGAGAAAGCAGTCCTACTATCCATTCGCTTTACATTCGCTTTGTCTTAATAAAATTAATATGTACAAGGAAGAAAGGGGAAGCAGAGGGATCATGGAGAAGACATTTAGAGCCTGTTTGAGTGGGTTTAAAAGTGAATTATAAGCTTATAAGCCCATTAATATATGTTTGGTAACTTAATTTTTTTAGATTTTTAAGTTACTTTTTTAGAAGTCAGCACTTCTCAAAAAGTGGCTTTTAACTTAAAAGCCACTAAAAAAAAGCTCCTTAAAAGCCCACCCAAACAGGCTCTTATTGTCAGCTACAGAGAAAGAGGATAAGTGTAAAGAATAGTAACTAGTAGTAAAGGAGAAGAGAGAAAGTTTGGCATTTTACAAAGTGGGAAACAGGAGAGCTGCAGGTTGTCTAGAAAAGTCAATAGAAAGAGGAGAGAGATCTAAGAACTGGAGTTGAAATTCAAACTTTGAATCCGACAGGGGGTAAAAATTTAAAATAAATCCGAAACACAAAATTTAGTACTCCCTCCGTCCCATTTTATGTGTCTATCATTTGACCGGATACGGTGTTTAAAAAAATAGATTTTGGCCTTGTAAAGTTTCAATTTTACCCTTAAAAAAATAATAAAGAGAAGATTTGACTAATAAAAAAGTTGTTTGTAGCTTTAAAAGTATGTATGGCACAACAAGGATAAAACAGAGATAATACATTAAATATTTGTCAAATAAGGAAAGGTGTCGTTCTTTTTAGGACAAACAAAAAAGGAAATGGTGCCACATAAATTGGGACGGACAGAGTACTAGGTTATTTTCTTTTAACTCTGCCGATTTCGGTTGATAAAATCACTTCCTCGGTCCCATTTTAATTGTTATATTCATTAAAAATTTGTAATTAATATTTGATGGATAAATTTACTTAAAATATAAATACAGTTACTGAATAATTAAGGTACCAGATGAATAAGTTATATAGCTCCCCGTTTGTTTATAAAATTTGGGAGCACTTTTTTGGAATTTTCGGCAGAAATTTTGTTTGGACATACTTTTTATCAATTTTTGGTCAAATTTTAAAAAAGAGTTTTTAAAAATCAAAAAGTGGCCAAGACTATTTTTTTGGAAATTTTTGAAAAAAATGTCTTATTTTACTCATAAAACTTCAACTATTTTTTAAATAAATTTTATATCCAAATACAATTTTAAGTTACAAAAATTATTTTCCAACTCAACTTCAAAAATTCAAATTCTCAAATTTTAACTAAATTTATGTCCAAACGCTAGCATAATGTGTGCAATCAAAAAATGAAAAAAGAAACAAATCCAGAGAAAGGAAGGGATGGGCTGCTGGCGTGGGGCGGAGGTGACGACTGAAGCTGAGGTGAGAAATAGTTGAAAAGAGAAGTCTACATCATCAATTTACGTGTTATCAGCATATATACAACACAACAGGGGTTGCATACGTTTCTTCTTCTCCAATCACCACCCTTGTCTTACATTCCACCCATCACATACCTTTTAATTTCTTTTTTTAATTTCTTTTATTTTGTCTTTTTACTAATATTCTAATAAAAATAGCTTAGCGATGGCCTACTTCTATTTAATAATCACTTACATACATTGAGACGCAACGTCAAACTCCCAATAAGATAACTTAGATTCGATTTAAATTGACCAAATTGATTGACCTTCTATCTATAAGTCTAATTATGGCATATCACTTTCAGTCATAACGTTCATCTATATTCACAATACACTGATATCAATTTTTTTCCCTCTTCTTTTTTCTTAAAAATCGATTTCAGATATTACAATTAAAATTTATATTTAGTTGAGCTACATGCGACCATTTTGTATCGAGATTTCAACCATTGGATTGCTAAGCTTCCGTTTAACCGAAAAAATATCTTTGTTAGATAGAAATATCAACGGGCGATTAATACTTCGATGAAGAATAAGAAAAAATGACAAGTAATGACAACGGATATAGATTAAAAGGGTAGTGTGCAAAACAAACAAGTTATGTACTAGGCAACGAATTGATAACAAGTTGATTTAGTGGACGATGTAATGAGACAGAATAATTACGCTAATAATCGATAAGCAAGTTAGTGTAACTTGATAAAGAGTTAATGGTCGAATTGAGTGATCTTAAGTGAGTACTTAAAGTCAAACGGACGATAACTTCAAATGATAGATCGATGAAGCTAACATTTTATAGGTTATTAATTCCGTGACTTAATGACTGATGCAATATAAACACGGAAACGATAAAAGTAACGATAAAAGTGAGACGCGACTTAAACAACTTACAAGGTAGCACCGAAGAACGATGTTTCGATACACCCTCGCTCGAGTCAAGTAGAACCTACACTATGCAACTATCCTCAAGAGACACTCGGCCCTTGCAAATAGAATGATCAAGGAGGATTAAAGGTCAACTTGGATTCTTCCAATTGATTTCAAGCCAAAATGGTTACAAGTGTTCTTGAGAGCAAATCTCATTTAATGTATATTCAAAGTGTAGTAAATGGCATAAATGATGAAGGGGTGTACTTATAGCACCCCTTTACAAGATGTGAAAGATCTAATAAGCCCTCATCTAGCTTGGAATACAATGTAGCACTTAAGGCTAGAATAGGAATTTCATACAAAAAAATGGCAAAATTCAGCATTGCTAGGCGCTCCGCCTTGGGTGAGGCGCTCCGCCTGGTGGAGTGTCTGACCAAGGCAGTGAGCTGCTTGGGCACTCCGCCTGGTTGGCCTTCATTCTGGGCGGTCCGCCTGGCTTTTTGGGCGCTCCGCCTAGCCCTGAAGCATGAGGTTTCCTCCTTCGATCGAGCTCCAATGCATGGTCTTCAAATCATCCCCCGAGCTCGTATCATCCATGCCCTTCCAAACCAACTGTAAGTGAGTGTCTTGGATCTCCTTGGCTTGACTTCGAGTGAATGGTCTCGATGCAATTTGGGTTGCATCATCCTCCCCTTTTTTAGAAGATTTCATCCTCGAAATTAAGGCGTCATCCTCCAAGGTATCATCACCTACATCATAAAGAGTCAAGTCAGAAATATTGAATGTGCTAGAGACGTTATACTCACCGGGCAAGTCGATCACATATGCATTGTTGTTGATCTTAGAAAGCACTTGGAATGGTCCATCCCCTCGGGGTGCCAACTTCCCTTTCCGAATGTTTGGGAATCTTTCCTTAAGGAAGTGCACCCACACATAGTCTCCTTTCTTCAGTTCCATTTTCTTCATTCTCTTGTTCTTCTTGGTTGCAATCTTTTCATAGGCCTCCTCCATGTTTTTCTTCACCTTGGCATGAAGTTCAAGCAATGCCTTAGCCCGAGTTTTACCTTCAAAATCAACAACCGCATCCCTTGGAAAAGGGGTAAGATCAAGTGGAATCAAAGGATTAAAACCGTAAACACACTCAAATGGAGTCATGCCAATCATTCTATGCAAAGTGCGGTTATATGCAAACTCCATGAGTGGTAGCTTATCAATCCAAGTCCCGGCCTTACCTTTGGTCATGGCTCTAAGTAGAGCTCCCAAAGTTCGGTTCACCACCTCGGTTTGCCCATCGGTTTGAGGGTGGTAGGACGTAGAGAACAACAATTTGGTGCCAAAAGCACCCCACAAGCATTTCCAAAAATGGCTAAAGAATTTAGAGTCCATATTACTAACAATGGTGCGAGGCACCCCATGCAACTTTAACACATTATCAATAAACCTAGAAGCTACATGTTGTGCATCATTACTCTTTTTGCACGGAATGAAGTGAGCCATTTCGGAGAACCTACCAACGACAATATAAATGCTATCGTGCCCTCCCCTAGTCCATGGCAAATCTATCACGAAATCCATAGAAATATCAACCCACAGACTAGTAGGTACGGGAAAAAGAGTGTACAAGCCATGGGTGTTGGATCTAGACTTAGCCCTTTTGCAGTCTAAACAAGCATTACTAAAGCATTCCACAAGAGGCCTCATCTTAGGCCAATGGAATTGCTCTTTAAGAATGGCCATGGTCTTATCCACCCCAAAGTAACCCACCAAGCCCCCACAATGTGCTTCTCGCACTAGCAATTCCCTCCAAGAGGATTCGGGAACACACACTTTTCTATTTTTGAAACTGTAGCCATTTGCCCACTGGTATTTCTCCACCCTCTCCCACTCACGAGAGCATCGTGAATGCAATTGAGCTTTGGGTCATGTTCATACAACAATTTTATACTTTCAAAACCCATAAGCCTAGATACAAGAGTGGTAGCAAGGGCGAACTTCCTAGAAAGTGCATCAGTTACAACATTGTCCTTTCCCTTCTTGTAATGAATTACATAGGGAAAAGACTCAATGAACTCAACCCATTTGGCATGCCTTTTGTTAAACTTCTCTTGGCCTCTAAGATGCTTGAGTGACTCATGGTCACTCTTGATCACAAATTCTCTAGGCCATAGATAGTGTTGCCAATAAGCTAGAGCTCTCACAAGGGCATACAACTCCTTGTCATACGTAGAGTAATTCAAGGTTGCACCCTTCAATTTTTCACTAAAATAGGCAGCGTGTTTCCCTTCTTACATGAGAACACCCCCAATTTCCACCCCCGAGTGACACGACCCGGAATCCGGTTAGGCCGTGCGGGCACCCGACATCCTCCCCTAGACCCCTCGGGCGAACCCTTACCAATTAAATCAGGAAAATAAATATAACAATTCACAAATAAGGACAAGACTAAAAAAATACAGACATGCTGATACCTCTAAGCTGAACAAAAGAAATTACAGCTGACTACCCAACGTGCTAGGTTTAGGGCTATCCAGACCAGACATCTAAGAGTATAAAAGAAGACAGATACCTCCTGAAGGAAGCAAAATGCAACTAAAATAATGAAAAATAAACTGGTGGCCATCCGGAATAAAAGTTGGCTCACCCTAACAGCTGAAGTCGTCTTCGCTCCTTTACAACGTGGCAAACTCAATCCTGGAGCGAACCTGCTGAAACGAAATAGATAGCAAAAAACAAACAACAAACAAGGGTGAGTCAAAAAGACTCAATAAGTGGGGCAGACTAGCCACCTCAAAGAATAGGATAGCTAGCCAGGGAGAAAAAAAAAAACAGCTAAACCAAATTCCTCTTATTTAAATTATGAACAGGCAGAGGCAAATAATAACCAAAAACACGTGAAACCATAAACTCAACCAGGAATACGAGCCAAAACATATCAACAAATAAGCAATAAACGTATAAGCAAAACAGTAGTTATGTACCACAAGTTTACACTATGGTATGAAATAAAATGAAATGAAATGAGATGAAATATGATGCAAAAGGTCACATGTGCCAAATGAATGGAGCGGAATCCTCCTGCTCCGAGGGCGGAAACCTCCTACCCTCAATATGATGCAATGGAGCGGAATCCTCCTGCTCTGAGGGCGGAATCCTCCTACCCTCAATATGATGCAATGGAGCGGAATCCTCCTGCTCCAAGGGCAGAATCCTCCTACCCTCAATATGATGCAATGGAGAGGAATTCTCCTGCTCCTAGGGTGGAATCCTCCTACCCTCTATATGATGCAATGGAGCGGAATCCTCCTGCTCCTAGGGCGGAATCCTCCTACCCTCAATATGATGCAATGGAGCGGAATCCTCCTACCCCCAATATAATGCAATGTAATGCATATGAATGCAATATGATGCAATAAAAACCCTTCACCGGCGCGGGACTCTCATCGACAGTCGGGAAGTAGATGCCAACTCACAGTCAGAGTACAATACTCAGATCCTCAATGCAATACCAACAACATGACGTAACATATAATATATAATGTAAATCTAAAGCTAAGGCGTAATGAGTACGCCTATCGGCAGCTACACACGTAAGGAACACGTGGTAGAAAACTCCACGAGGCCAAGTGCCTCCAAAGAAATGGATATAAACACTTACCTCTTCCAAAAGTTAGTACGGCTAATCAACAACCGCTTTATCCTTTGGTTTCCTTGCCAAACGATCCCACTCTATTCAATAAGCAGAAAAATATATCAATTTAGGCTAAAGGCTTCATTCCTCACATCTTAGGGCAATCCGGTTAGGAACCCAATACCCACGCGACCGGACCGTGTGTCCAATGTCCAGCCTCTATGGGGGACTCCAAATCACACATAACATGATCACAATATAAGCATAAGCATGTATGAAGTATAACACATGTGGCAACAATAGATATGGACTCAAAGGAATGAGAAGAAAACTCTAGATAGAATTATAGACACAACCTAGAACTCAGAATTTGTCCAAATCTTTGAATTTCCATAAAATTTTCGACAGAGTTTCCCCTGAAACTGGATGATCCGCAAAAAAACAGAACCAGCACTATACTACATATGGGAATGGATACCCGAATAAACTGATAATATAAATATGTTAAATGGATAACAAGATGAGACGACTGGATGACATAATAAATCCGCTGATAGAATGTCTGGACAGCACCACTGTCCTGCCTTTCGACCTAAGTTGCAGAGTGTAGATCAAAGATATAGACTTCATGGTCTTCATGAAAGTTTTAGATATATGTCTTAGGGTTCTGTGGATTCTTAAATAATCTAAATATCAATTTTGTACAAGGAGTTATGATCAATATACTAACAACTGTCCAAAGATCAAAATAATTTTTCAGATTTTGAAACGTTTTGTCTTGCTGATTTGAACGTCTTTCTCCTTGGATTTTAGTACCAAATTAAGTATATACAAGGTTGCATTGATTATATACAAGTAACCAACAAGAAAAACCATGTTTGGAACTAAGAAAAACTTCAAAAGCTACAAGATACATGCCTGGCCAAAAGAAGGGTCTAGTCTTACATACCTTTGATGTTTCTTGCTTCTAAACCTTGTTTCCCTTGAATTCAACACCTTCTAAAGCTTAAACAAGCAATAATACAACATTTGGGTACTTTACTTAGCCATGAAGTAGTTCTAAAACTCAAGATATAGACGAAATTGAAGGTAGTATAACGTTACCTTAATCGCGTAGAGCATTTTGACGCAATTTGTCTTAAATTTCGAGTTAAGATTGACGTCCATCCTTCAAAATCATAAAACTTGCTCAAAACTTAATGAGAGAACTGTTTATCTCTTTATATTTAAAATGACGAGATATGAAAGGAAATTTTTCTTTTATACTTGAAACATTTCAGTTTTAGTCCTCTTTTACGCTTATGTCCCTCTTTCTGGCCTGATTTCTTATGCTCATATCTTTTTATCTATACGTTGTATGAACAAACCGTCAAAAGTGTTGAAAACTAAACTCCAAGACCTTCAATTTGGTATATGATATGTCCCCAAAAGACCTCGTATAACGTATGAAATTAATTGCTGAAAAAGCTTCGTTACAACGCAATTCCTTTGTCGGTTTTTCTGCAACTTAAATCCGATTTTTCCAAAACTTTATATTCAACATATAAACATCATATATGGTCATATTATGACTTTAAACTCACTTAAATCATTCTTAACATGTCTTTAGAATGATACACGTCACTTTGGACTTACGAGGTGTAACAATCTTCCCCCGTTAGGAACATTCGTCCTCGAATGTTAAATGAAACACGTAGAAGCATTAAGCAACAATCTGTTACATACTTGTAGTAGTGAAGAGATGTGAAAGGTCAAATTATTTAACTTTGGGCATTTTAGCGGAAGCTAACCGAACAACCTCGAATTTCACTCTCGAAAAAGCACAAAAGTCACAAATAATCATACAAACCTAACAGCGCTTTCGGATTTTGAATCGGAGCTCGTTCACCAAAACCGAGCTCGAAAATCTCTTTTTAGTATTTATCGACAATAAAAACTGAAACCTTCTTCTGATGCCTACCAAACGAGGTCTGATTTAGCTCAAATTTTACAGACAGGTCCTAGTGGACATTACGAAGTTCTTAAAATTATCAGCACGCCAATCGGAGTCCTAACTTTCGAAACGACTAACCGAGGTCGTTTCACCGAGGCATCACATTCAACCTCAAAAGCCTTCCCAAAGTCGGGCAATTGCAATAATAGGGCGGTACTCAACCTACTTTTCAATTCTTGGAAAGCCTTTTCTTGAGGCTCTCCCCACACAAAGGCCCTGTCTTTCTTCACCAACTTGGTGAGTGGTGCGGCGATGGTGCTAAAGTCCCTAACAAAGCGCCTATAGAAACTAGCAAGACCATGGAAACTTCTAACATGAGAAACGGTAGTAGGAGTAGGCCAATCTCTAATGGCTTCAACTTTGGACTCATCAACCTCTACACCGTTGGCACTATCAAATAAACCAAGAAAGACAACCTTTTCAACACAAAAGGCACATTTTTTAAAAAGGCATAGAGCTTTTCGGCTCTTAGCACTTCAAGAACTTTACTCAGGTGGCCCACATGGTCATCTATTGATTTGTTATATATCAAGATATCATCAATATAGACGACCACAAACTTGTTGATAAACAGTTTTAAGACATGGTTCATTAACCGCATGAAAGTGCTAGGTGCGTTGGAGAGGTCAAAAGGCATCAACAACCATTCATAAAGATCAAACTTGGTCTTGAATGCGGTTTTCCACTCATCACCCTGTTTCATCCGGATTTGGTGGTAGCCGGACCTAAGATCTATCTTAGAAAAGATACTAGAACCACTCAACTCATCAACCATGTCATCAATTCTAGGAATGGGATGACGATACTTTACCGTTATCTTGTTGACCGCACGGCAATCAACACACATCCTCCATGTTCCGTTCTTCTTTGGCAGAAGAATGACTGGTACGGAATACGGACTCAAGCTTTCACGAACCAAGCCTTTGTTGAGCAACTCATCCACTTGCTTTTGCAACTCCTTTGTATCCTCGGGATTTCTCCTATAGGCCGGCTTGCTTGGAATTTGGGACCCCAGGACAAAATTAATTTGGTGTTTAATCCCCCTCAAAGGAGGAAGTCCACTTGGCATCTCTTCCGGGAACATGTCCTCAAAAACCTTCAAAACATTCTCAATAGCACTAGGCAAAGGGTTAGGGTTAGGAAAATAATCACAATCAGAATTTAAAACCATACCTTTGTGCACTAGGCAAATGAGCATTTTGGTGCCATCATTACCTCTCAAGTACTCACTCGGTTGCATCATGGCACAAATGCTACCGGTCATAGAAGATGGAGTGGTAGGACCCTCAGCCAAAGGCTTAGTCTCCACAACGGACTTAGCCTTAGCCGCTTCTCTCAACTCCCTCATACGCCTATAATCATCACTCACTTACTTTGGCGTCAAAGGCTTGAGCACATATTTCTTGCCCTCATGTTTGGTCGTGTAAGTGTTGGCTCGGCCATCATGTACCACACTTTTATCATATTGCCAAGGCCTACCAAACAAGAGGTGGCAAGCTTGCATTGGCACTACATCAAACATAAGCTCGTCTTGATAATTCCCAATTTTGAATTTTATCAAGACTTGCTTCACCACCTTCAACTCCCCACATTCGCTCAACCATTATAATCGATAGGGGTCTGGGTGTTTAAGGGTAGGCAATATCAATTGTGAAACCAAGGTTTGGCTCACCACGTTAGCACAACTACCCGAATCAACAATCACGGAGCACATTTGTCCCTTCACCCTACACCTAGCATGGAACAAGTTTTCCCTTTGTACATTCACCTCCTCCTCACTCATCATGGCACTCAAACTACGACGTACCACTAAGAACATGCTAGGGTCATCACCCTCCGCCACATCATCTTATCCCTCAACTACCTCACCATCCTCAACAACCTCTCCCTCGGGCTCACTCTCCGCCTCATACACCAACCCATCATCCATGATTATCATTATTTTTCGGGTAGGGCAATTTTTGGGAAAGTGGCCATTGCCTTTACACTTGTGACATTGAAAAGAAGAAGGAGAAGGAGTATCTATTTGAGTTTTAGAATTACCTCCCACTTCTTTAAAGTCTCTTCTTGGAGTGGCCTTCTCAAAAGGTTTCTTGACATCACGACTTCCACTAGCACCACTTGTGTTCGGGCTTTTCCATTCTTTGGGTCGAGTCATTGGAGCAGAAGTAGTACTCCTATAGCGAGGAGTTTTCTCTTTCTTGAGCCACCTTTCGGCTTCAACCGCGGCATCACAAACATCTTGAAGAAAATGAAAGATGTGTAGCCTTAATTGAGAAGCAATCTCCCGGCTCAAACCATACTTGAATCAGATGATAGCTTGCTCTTCATCTTCCGTTTTCATGTCAAGGGCAATTTGATTCTTTTCAAATTCGTTGAAATACTCATCAACGGATTTGAGGCCTTGTTTCAATTCATATAGCCTCTTGAGTTGTTCTTGCCGATACTTGAGTGCTACATATTTGGTGCTCATCACCTCTTTCAATTCCTCCCAAGTAATGTTCATTTGCATCCAACTCTTCTTCTTGACCGCTTGACGGATTCCTACCATGTGGAAGCATACGACTCAAATGAAGCAATGGGATAAGTGGCTTTCTTCTCCTCGGACATGTCATTTGTGTCAAATACCCGCTCCAATTGAACCTTCCACTCTAAGAATTTTTTCGGGTCACTAGTCCTTTTGAAAGGTGGGATAGTGATCTTTACACTATTCAAGTTGTTGTCACGACCCCCATGGTTTGGTTCCGGTTGACCCCCGTAGTAGTCATCAACTTCATCATATTCTCGCCTCAAGTTACTTCCCACAAAAGCCCTTGGAGGTCCTCGACCTCGCCCACGACCTCCATCTATTCCCCGGTCTACAATCATCGCTCTCCTATTTGGATAGGGAGCATCATAGTCATCATGATTATCACCAAGCCCTGGGCCCTCCCCTTCTTGAGCTTCATCAACTTGCTCAAGGGGTACAACTGACACGACCCGGAATTCGGCTAGGTCGTGCGGGCACCCGACATCCTCCCCTTGACCCGTCGGGCGAACCCTTACCAATTAAATTAGGAAAATAAATATAATTCAATTCATAAATAAGAAAAAGACTTTAAAAAAAACACTGACATACTGATACCTCTAAGCTGTACAAAAGAAATTACAGCTGACTACCCAACATACTAGGTTTAGGGCTATCCAGACTAGACATCTAAGAGTACAAAAGAAGACAGATACCTCCTGAAAGGAGCAAAATGCAATTGAAATAATAGCCAATAAACTGGTGGCCATCCGGAATAAAAGCTGGCTCTCCCTGACAGCTGAAGTCGTCTTCGCTCCTTCACAACGTGGCGAACTCAATCCTGGAGCGAACCCGCCGAAACGAAATAGATAGACAAAAACAAACAACAAACAAGGGTGAGTCAAAAGGACTCAATAAGTGGGGCAGACTAGCCACCTCAAAGAATAGGATAGCTAGCCAGGGAGAAAGAAACAGATAAACAAAATTCCTTTTATATAAATTATGAAAATGCATAGCCAGATAATAACTAGAAATACGTATGGAATCACAAACTCATTAAAACCAGGAACGTAAGATAGCCAAAACATAGAGGTATCCCGAACATATCAACAATCAGAAATACATCCTGTTGCGGTGTGCAACCCGATCCATATATCCATCCTGTTGCGGCGTGCAACCCGATCCGTATATTCATACTGTCGCGGCGTGCAACCAGATCCATATATTTATACCGTTGCGACGTGCAACCCGATCCATATATTTATACTGTTGCGGCGTGCAATCTGATCCATATATTTATACTGTTGCGGCGTGAAACTCGATCCATATATTTAGACCGTTGCAGCGTGCAACCCAGAATACGAGCCAGAAATATATAGGCAAACTGAGATATGTTCACGACATAGTGTACATACCGCATACATAAAACACAACACAATATTCAGTATGTGGTGCAATGAGATGGGATGAATGCGGTACAATGCAATGCAGTCACATATGCCTGATACCTATCTCCGGCGCGGGACTCTCATCGTTTACCAGGAGATATATGCGAAGATGACCCTTCATCGGCTCGGGACTCTCATCGATTACCGGGAAGTATATGCAATGATGACCCTTCACCGGCTCGGGACTCTCATCGATTACCGGGAAGTATATGCAATAATGACCCTTCACCGGCTCGGGACTCTCATCGATTACCGGGAAGTATATGCAATGATGACCCTTCACCGGCTCGGGACTCTCATCGATTACCGGAAAGTATATGCAGTAATGACCCTTCACCGGTGCGGGACTCTCATCGCCAACCGGAAAGTATATGCAATAATGATCCTTCACCGGCTCGGGACTCTCATCGATTACCGGTAAGTATATGCAATAATGACCCTTCACTTGCTCGTGACTCTCATCGATTACCGGGAAGTATATGCAATGATGACCTTTCACCGGTGCGGGACTCTCATCGCCAACCGGGAAGTATATGCAATGCTCAAAACTAGAGTGCAATGCTCATATGCTCAATGCAATACCAACAATAGGGCATAACATACTATATATAATGTAAATTCAAAGCTAAAGCGTAATGAGTACGCCTATTGGCAGCTACACACGCAAGGAACGCGTGGTAGAATATCCACAAGGCCAAGGGCCTCCAAAGAAATGGATATAAACACTTACCTTTCCCAAAAAGTTGGCATTGCTAATCAACAACCGCTTTATCCTTTGGTTTCATTGCCAAACGATCCAACTCTATTCAATAAGCAGAAAAATATACCAAATTAGGCTAAAGGCTTCATTCCTCACATCTTAGGGCAATCCAGGTAGGAACCTGATACCCTATTCGCATACGCAACACACAGGCCAGGCCTATGTACAGGGTTTAAGGTCACATAACCAAACCCTAAATAAATTATATTTATATGTTGCCCATAACTCACTGAGTACGAATATATAATCAATTCTATTATCGGGGTCCATTTGATCATTTAACTATTAATTGAACTTATTAAAACGATGTCTAATATCTCAATTTTTACCGTCAAAATATATTTAAGCATACGTAATAAACTAAAATAATGCATTAAGATCGTTACCTGAATGTTTCGGGGTAAAAATTCTACTTTTCTCCGGCCCCTTTTCTTATTTTCTGGCATTTTTTCTTCTCCGCGTTCTCCTTCATTTTCATTTTTTTGTTCCTATTTCGTTCTCATGTTTCTGTATTCATTCACAGTAGGCTAAGGGATTTTATCCCCTTAGCAATTAGCCAACTGCCTAACTTATATTTTTTTGTCTTTTTCTCTTTTTTTTTTCCTTTAAAATTCGTTGCTGCGTTAAAAATTAAAACGGTACCCTACGATATTCGAAATAATCCCAACTTTTGCATACAAGTTATAAAAAATATGTGCAACATATTTGCTAAGGCGGATCTCAAATCGGACTCCTGAAACTCAATATGCAAATTAAATAGAATAAAAGTCAAATTATTTAACTTTCGGCATTTTAGCGGAAATTAGCCGAACAACATCGAAATTCACTTTCGAAAGTTCACAAAAGTCATAAATAATCATACGAACCTAATGGTGCTTTCATATTTCGAATCGGAGCTCATTCGCCAAAACCGAGCTCGAAATTCTCTTTTTAATATTTATCGACAATAAAAACTGAAACCTTCTTCCGATGCCTACCAAACGAGGTTTGATTTAGTTCAAATTTTACAGACATGTCCTAATGGACATTACGAATATTTTAAAATTATCAACACACCAATCGGAGTCCTAACTTTCGAAACGACTGACCGAGGTCGTTTCATTCTCCTCCACTTAAACTCTCGTTCGTCATCGAACAAGCCTAAGTCTAAAGCAAGATTCACGCTGATAACAAAAGAACTTGTACGACCTTCATAAACTTATCCCATGGAATTTTTTTCATGATTACATAATCAAAATTATAACACGAACACCGAACTCTTGGAATAAAATATATCTTGATAATATCTTCACATCTTTGCCCAGCTTATTCTGACTAAGCTGATCCTTCCTCGATCACGAAAGGAGAGTTCTTATATTTTCGAAATAAAGATACACGAAACTCTGGATGGATTAATATGATTCTTCCGACAAATTACCTCGTCGATATACTTTACGATATAGAACAAGTCGATGGAACTAAGATTTAGCTTGCGCTTCAGCAACGCCTTAGAGATTTAATATTATGATTCGGTATCAATTGGAGGAGGACTCCTCAACTTAGAGCATTAACTCATACTGCTAACTTGAATAGAAGTAGTCATCCTTGCACAGTCTGCCGGACTAAGGAAGACATAGCTAAAAATAGAATGCAGCTCAGACCTGAGCTACCAAATTACCCTCTCGAGTTGCCAAACAACTGCAACTCCCGAGTTCACAACTCTATACATTTTCTATAAGCACCACCGCCTGATGGATCAAATCAAAGGTCAAATGACACCTCTCATTACCCTTAGTAGCCTTTAAAAATAACAATGTGCTTACCCGCCCACCTTGACACGCACTCTGGCTCATTATAAGGAACATCACAAGAGGCTACTGACCGCCCAAACTCACTAGTGCCGGACGAAGAAGAAATGAAATTGGACCAAGGATAGAAATAATTAGAGCTTCAGGAAGCTCATCTTCTTATTTGCTTGGCTATCAAAGCTAAACTACTTACGAGTAAAAGTAGCGCAAGAATCGCAATTGAAGAAACCTATATTAAATGAGCTTTATGGAACAATATTCATGCCAATTTGACCTCCCAATAATAAGGAAACTCTGACAATTTACCAGAAACCCTTTTATAACTCAGACAAGCTCATAGGATAACATGACTTTACTAGCATTTTGAACCAAGAGGAGATACGTAGATCAAATATTACTTACTAATCACTTTGCACCAGAAGAAACGATAAATGGTGACGAATTAGGATCCCATTATACTACCAACATTGAATTTCGAGGAGAGAGGTAAACTGAATTGACATAATAACGGAAAGTGGCGTAACAAGATGCCAAGCAGACAATACCGACACTCACTCCTAAATCTCTCACATTTAAACCAGATAAACTAGTAGGGTCATCAAAAATTCCAGGAATAAATCATATCAGAAGCTCACCCCTCCACCGCAACCGATTCTTAATAAAAACGATATCCAAGGAAACCATCGAAACAGGATAAGACACACCATTTCCAGATCGATCGAAAGAATCAAATCTTACTCACATTTAAGAGAAGAAGAAATCTCAGGGTCTACTATATCGGATACCTCAGCATCTTGCCAGACAAGCAGTTCATAGAATTGCCTCTGCATCTGAGCTGAGCCACTACCCTGACAATCACTTTCTGAAGAACCACTGCCACCACATTCTCAACCTCTACTGGATGGTGGCATTTCTTTTGCTGATTGAGATCTAAATGAAATCCCCTGCGACTTTGCAGGTTCCTGATGACGAGAGAAAGGACGACTGCCTACTTGCTGGAGTAAGGGAAAATCCTCAAAGAATAGCCAGATTCATGACAATGATACCACCTTTTCGCTGAAAAGTGGAAACTGGAAAGATTGTTGATAGCTGTAAAGAAAAGACTGAATCTGATTCTTGACGAGCTACTGGCACACTGTAAGAATCACATGACATACTGAACCTTGGACGTAGAAGGGAATGCAGAGAAAGCAGCAGGTGCTGAGGTAGATGTGGTCGTAAACTCGCCCCATTCTTTGCCTGCTGTGCAGAAAAGAAAAGAGAAGTAAAAGGCGCTTCCTTTAGACAGGGAGGTTGAGACTGCTAAATCCAAATATACGAAGAGTTTAGGCTCTTCATTTTTCATACGGGAGCATGATCGTTCTGTGGTTGGTAGACCTCAAGGCGAGGATGCAGCCACTTATACGGCTCTCAAAAGAGCTGATGCAGGTGGAGAACTAACAGATAGGTCAGTTACTGTCATCATCCTGGGGGCTAGTGATTTTCTTTGTTCTCCAAGGCATATTCTCAACAATTTTAGTCAGCTCATTGGCCCTATGGAACGTGCTCGTTTTAACCTCTATGATGATGTTCGTTTGGCTTCTCATGCTGCTCTTGACGCTCTTCGGGTAATTTTTTACTTCAACTAGATTCCTTATCATTCTTTACTTGCTTGTAGAATCATGTTCTTTACTTTTTCCTTTTAGGTTTCCTTGATCATATGTGAGGTGGTGGACCAAATCCATCAACTCAACGCCATCATCCAAATGTGGAGGGACCGTTTTGAGATGGTGGTTACAACAGGTCAAGCTCTTTGCGAGTCTCCCAACTCCCAAGATAGCCAAAGCCAAAGATATGTTATTGGAGGTTCAATTTGACAAGCTTAAAGGCTATCATTTAGGACAATATCCTTCACATCTTCGATTAGGAGGCCAAAGTTGTTGTGCTGAACAAGATTGAAGCTAAGGACAAGGCACATTTGGAAGTAGCGGAAGCCCAAGCGAAGGCCATGGAAGCAAGGCTCCAATCTTTGGAGAAGGATTTGAAGTATGCGAGGGATGATCTCGAGGCTGCCAAAAATGCCAGAGATGATGCTAATGCCAACTATAATGAGAAACTGTTGAAGAATCAAGTCCTTACTTAGGAGATCGTTGATCTGAGCAAAAAGTTAACTTATCAAAAGGCCGATTTTGAGAAGCGTCGGAGTCTTATGGCTGCGGAAGTGAAGCGAAGTGTTCTTACTGTTTTGTCTTCGGATGGTTATGAATTGGGGACAAAGCTCCTTGAAGTTGAAGATACAATAAGAACACTTCGTGAAAATCTTAGGATGTCTCTCAAAACTGTTGAATATGAAACAGAAGAAGAGAAAGATGGTGGTGAAGAAGGAAAAGAGTACGAGTAGGTTGTCGTCGCTCACGATCTTTCGTTTTATTTTAGTTTTTGTTTGGTGCTTTCCTGACCGAGTTTATTGGTCATTTTGTAAAGACAGTGGTCGTTTTAATGAAAACTCCTATTTCCGTTTATCATTGCGTATGTTAATTTCAAAGATAGAGTATGTTTTATCGTTTTGAAAGTCTAATGACTCCACATGAGCATTGTTTTTCAAAAGACAAATTATGTTTCCATCATTCGTCCTTTTAATGATTCCATTTTTGCTTATCAGAAAGAGTTGAGTAATTGGGCCCAATGTAAATAGTGTGTAATGAAGAATAGCGTCTCACTTTCATGCAAATGCACTCCTCGAACACTGAGTTCGAAAAATTATTTTTAACATTTAAGCCATTTTAATTAGCATAAAAAATAATGTCGAGTGTTTGGCAAGAAGTGTTGCATTGATTGTAATATTGGCCGCTATCGGGCTCATTGTACATATCGTCTGATCTAATGTTATGATCGAGTTCAAAACATAGTCGTTTTGAGGCGCTTTTGAATATACGCTAACATCTTGGCCGCTAACGGACCGTCTACATTTCATTTGATTTGAAAACCTAAATTTTGGACAGTCCCCAGTGTGAGTACTTGTTCTTCATCCATAAATGTGTAATCTCTCTGATGAGACGTTTTGGGGCAGTCCCTAGTATTTTTTTAGATGATTACCAATTTCATTTTTGGGGAAGTCCCTAGTATTTGCTCGAACAGTCGCCAACTTGGACTCGAGCAGTCCCAGTCCACAAGCAACAATTGGTGAAAAATTGTTGAAAAATCTTTCCTTCTCTTCTATCCCCCCAGTGTTCGAGTGCAAAGTATGAGGAGTCGGACACTGGTCTAGTTTCTCCTATCTTATGATCTTTATTTTCCTAAAATAAGGAAGCAAAGAAGAACGGAGCGAACTTAAAGATGAAGATCCCGTTAGAGTGTTCGTTAGACTTATCGCCCCCGACTTGGAGCGTTTCGAGCTCAAGTGCTCATAGGTGATGTGTGTCATCATTCGATTCCAACTATGCCTATCATCTAAAAGTGTTAGTATAAAAAACAATAACAAAGTATGTCCGAATTGGAACAAGGGGTAAAAATGAATATGAAAAGTAGGATTATACGATACCAATCATTTTACAAGTAGTACTTCTTGAATTGAGCGACGTTCCAATTTAATTCGACCGATTTCGAGTCTAAGGTTTTGGTGCAATGCAATTCCCGAAGGGGTTGCTAGCACAAACGCGGAAGAACAAACAAGAAAGATAAAGATAGAAGCAAGACAAAACTTGCTTCTTTCGAAAGAACAGTGAGGAACCTGTCTCAAAGCTCAATCGAAAGGGATACAAGGATCACCTATACTATGCAACAATCCTCAAGAGAACATTGCCTCTTGCAAACTGAATGATTAAGAGGAATGTTCAATCGGACTAACCGAAAGCCACAAGTCCTTAAAAGCCCTCACCGGGGTTTTGCTCACGACTGAGACAAGAAGAAATGTGCTCAGCACTTTCATTCAATTCATCAATGTTCAAAAACTAGTTACTTACAATGAAAGGAAACAGTGTTTATATAGGAAATACTAAGGGTAAACTAGTAAATAGGTCACAGTTGACCAATAGAAATAAGCCACGCAGGGCTGAGTTAAAATGTATTCAGCAGATTTTGGCTTCGGTAAGCCTTGGCTCCGGTTCTCGTTTGTGCTCGAACACACACTTGTTGCCTTCGGATACTCAATTGTCTTCGAGCTCCTTGTCCTCGGTCACTTTGCCATCGGGCTCAAATCTGAAGATAATGCCTTCGATTCTTGAGCTCGGCCACTCAGCTTCGGAGCAATTGTTTTCCTTCGGCCAGGCTAAGTGAACGTGCACATCGTGCAGCAGCTTGGCTTGGCTTCTTGTCATCGGTCTCCTCGGTGGATCGAACACTTGATCAGCACGTGTTCGGGCTGCATCATCCTCCCTTTCTTAAGAAGATTTCGTCCTCGAAATCAAGCCCTCCTCGTCCTCCGAAGTTGGACCTACAACACAAGGAACTAAGTCAGCAACATTAAAGGTGTTGGACACGTTATACTCACCAGGGAGGTCGATCACGTAGGCATTGTTGTTGATCTTGGTCAACACTTGAAATGGACCATCCCCTCGAGGAGCCAACTTTCCTTTCCTTTGGTTCGGGAAGCGTTCCTTTCGGAAGTGAACCCAAACCCAATCTCCTTTCTTTAACTCCAACTTTTTACGCCCCTTGTTTTTCTTTACGGCAACCTTTGCATAGGCCTCCTCGAGGTTCTTCTTCACCTTTGCATGCAATTCGATCAAGGCAGCTGCTCGTCGAGTACCTTCAAAATCAAGAACAGAATCTCGAGGCAATGGGGTTAAATCAAGTGGAATCAAAGGATTAAAGCCATACACACATTCAAACGGGGTCATGTTGATCATTCGATGCACCGTTCGATTGTATGCAAACTCCATCATAGGCAAACGATCAGCCCAGTTTCCAACCTTCCCTTTGGTCATTGCCCGAAGCAACGATCCCAAGGTTCGGTTAACTACCTCGGTCTGTCCATCAGTCTGAGGATGGTGAGACGTCGAGAATAGTAGCTTGGTGCCGAGGGCACCCCACAAACACTTCCAAAAATGACTCAAGAACTTCGAGTCTCGATCACTCACAATAGTACGAGGTACACCATGCAATTTTAACACGTTAGAAACAAACAATGTAGCTACATGTTGTGCATCATCACACTTTTTGCAAGGAATAAAGTGAGCCATTTTTGAAAAACGGTCAACCACAACGAAGATGCTATCATGTCCTCCCCCCGACCTCGGTAACCCCAAGACAAAGTCCATGGATATATCAACCCAAGGTCGATCAGGCACAGGCAACGGGGTGTACAAACCATGAGGGTTGGACTTCGATTTTGCTTTCTTGCAAACGAGACAAGCGTTGCAAAGCTTTTCCACATCTCGTCGCATTTTGGGCCAATGGAACTGCTCGGTCAAGATACCAAGAGTTTTATCGACACCGAAGTGTCCCATCAGTCCACCGGAATGAGCTTCTCGAACTAAGAGCTCTCTCCACGATGACACTGGCACACAAACCCTCCCATTTTTGAAGAGGTAGCCATCATGCCACTGATATTTCTCAACCTTTCGGCCACTCAAGATTGCGTCTCGAACACATTTCAGTTTGGGATCGTCCTCGTACATCGACTTGATGCTTTCGAATCCCATGAGCCTAGAGGCGAGAGTGGTCGCTAAGGCAAATTTCCTTGATAGCGCATCGGCCACAACATTATCTTTTCCCTTCTTGTAATGAATTACATAGGGAAAGCTTTCAATAAATTCAACCCACTTGGCATGTCTTCGATTCAATTTTTCCTGACCTCGTAGATGCTTCAAAGACTCATGATCACTCTTGATCACAAACTCTCGAGGCCACAAATAATGCTGCCAATGGGCGAGTGCTCGAACGAGGGCATACAACTCTTTGTCATACGTAGAGTAATTCAAAGTTGCACCCTTAAGCTTTTCGCTAAAGTAAGCGATCGGCTTCGAGTCTTGCATCAGCACTCCTCCGATCCCAACTCCAGACGTATCACACTCGACTTCGAATGCTTTGCCGAAGTCAGGGAGTTGCAACAACGGGGCAGAACAAAGCCTCCGCTTCAACTCTTGGAAAGCCCTCTCTTGGGACTCTCCCCACACAAATGGATTGTCTTTCTTCACCAGCTCGGTTAAAGGAGCTGCCACGGTGCTAAAGTCGCGAACAAACCTTCGGTAAAAGCTAGCTAAGCCATGGAAGCTACGAACTTGTGATACCGAGGCTGGAGTTGGCCAATCTTTGATGGCTTCGACTTTTGATTCGTCGACTTCGACACCATTAGCACTGACAACAAATCCAAGAAAGACTACACGATTGACACCAAAGGCGCATTTCTTGAAGTTGGCATACAACTTCTCTTCTCGAAGCTTTTCAAGTACTTGCCTTAGGTGGTCGACATGTTCATCCACGGTTCTGCTATAAACAAGTATGTCATCGAAATAAACGACAACGAACTTGTTTATGAACGGTTTGAGCACATGGTTCATCAATCGCATGAATGTGCTCGGTGCATTGGATAAGCCAAAAGGCATCACCAACCATTCATAGAGACCGAATTTGGTCTTGAATGCGGTTTTCCACTCGTCTCCGGGTTTCATTCGGATCTGGTGGTAACCGGACCTGAGGTCTATCTTCGAAAAGCATGAAGAACCACTTAACTCATCTAGCATGTCATCTAATCGAGGGATAGGATGACGATACTTTACCGTTATTTTGTTGACTGCTCGACAGTCAACACACATTCGCCATGTTCCATCATTCTTCGGGACAAGGATAACAGGAACGGCGCAAGGACTCAAGCTCTCGCGAACGAGGCCCTTGTTCAGCAATTCATCAACCTGCCGTTGGAGCTCTTTGGTGTCTTCGGGATTACACCGGTATGCAGGTTTGTTAGGGATTTGAGACCCTGGTACGAAGTCAATTTGGTGCTCGATTCCCCTCAACGGAGGTAATCCACCTGGCATTTCCTCGGGAAACATGTCCTCGAAGTCCTGCAAAACTTTACGAACAAACAAAGGCAAAGGGTTATCATTAGAAAAATCATCATTAGAGTTTAGAAGGATACCCTTGTGCACGAGGCAAATCATCAGCTGACCGTGGTCGTTGCCTCGTAAGATCTCACCGGGTTGCATGATTGCACAAATTCCTTTCACTTCGGGCGGTGAGTTTGTCTCTTCGGGCCCCAATTTTGCTCCTATCGGAAGCTTAGCTTTGGCCGCTTCTTTCAATTCTTTCATCCGTTTATAGTCCTCGGTGACTTGTTTTGGAGACAAGGGTTTGAGTACGAAACTCTTCCCATCAAGCTTCACAGTGTAAGTGTTGGATCTGCCATTGTGAACAGCTGTTCGATCATACTGCCATGGTCGACCCAATAGCAAATGACAAGCTTGCATCGGAACCACATCGAATATCATTTCATCTTGATACTCTCCGATTCTGAACTTGATCCACACTTGTTTGACAACTCTCAATTCTCCACACTCATTCAGCCATTGTAACTTGTAAGGGTGGGGATGCTTCATCGTAGGTAATCCCATTTGTGAAACCAAAGTTTGGCTCACTACATTGGCACAACTACCAGAATCAATGATCATCGAACACACCTTTCCCCTCACTCGACATCGGGCATGAAAGAGGTTTTCTCTTTGATTGTCCTCTTCTTCAAGAGTCATGCAGCTCAAATTCCTTCGAACCACAAGAAACATTTCCGGATGATCAGCTTCGGCAGCCTCATGATCATCATCAACTTCAGCTCGATCAGTCTCCTCGATAATTTCCTCCTCGATGTCACTCGCTTGCTCATGGACGGTTCCATCTTCGAGCAGAAGCATAACTTTGCGAGTTGGACACTCTTTTGCCATGTGACCATAACCTTTGCATTTGTGACACTGAATGTTTGAAGCACTTGGAGAGTTTAGTTGCACTTTACCTCCCACTTCTCTTGGTTGGTTACCGGTCACACCTCTTTCGAAGGGTCTCTTCGAATCTCGAACAGTGTTAGCACTTGTTTGGTTTGGACTCTTCCATTCTTTACCTCGGTTCAAAGGAGTAGAAGTAGTGACTCCTCGATACCGGTTTGCCTTATCGTCCTTCACCAATTTTTCAGCTTCGGTGGCAGCATCAAACAAATCTTCCAACGTGTGGTACACGTGGAGTCTCAACTGCGATGACACATCCCTAGCCAAGCCATTTTTGAATCTGATAATGGCTTGCTCTTCGTCTTCGACCAGATCAAGATTCAATCGAACCTTTTCGAACTCATCGTGGTACTCTTGGACTGACTTGGACCCTTGCTTTAACTCATAGAGCTTTTGCATTTGAGTCTGCCTGTACTTGGCACTCAAATACTTACCATCCATCGCTCTCATCAACTGTGGCCACGTATTGACTACTGGATAGTCATTTCTTCTTCTATGCCTCTTGTCAGATTCCCACCATGTTGATGCATAAGCTTCGAACGAAGCAATGGCATGGGCAGCTTTTTTCTCATCGGTCATCTCATTGGTTTCAAAGATGCGCTCCATTTTAAGCTTCCATTCAAGATACTCATCGGGATCACTAGTTCCTTTAAAGGGTGGAATAGTGATCTTGACACTGTTCAAATTTGAGTCTCGAACAGCTCTAGCCTGTTCGGGAATCTCATCTTCTTGATCATTAGCCTCACGCCCAATATTTCTTTCAACATTTGCGCCTCGGCCTCGACCTCGGAAATTTCCACGACCTCGGTGAGCTTGCCTTCGTTGAGCGAATGGCGGCTCACGCTCATATTCGTCCTCGGGAAATTCCTCTTCATCAATCTCTTCGGTTATAGCACCAAGGTCTCTTCGGGTCCTTGGAAGTGGTAACCTCTCTCCTCGGGGAATGCCCAAGTTTTGATTTCCAGCTTGGGGATTGCCCAAGTTAAGCTCTCTTCGAATTGCTTCACTCGTCAACTGATGTTGTCGAAGAAGCTCAGCATACAGCTCAGGTTTCATCGGAGTGGATTCGCTTGTTCCAGCGCCGGACCCATGCATGGCCACGGACGCACTTCCCTGTTCGAGTTGAGTTACTCGAGCACTCACTCCTCTCACATCGGCACTGACACTGTGTATCGCAGCCATGAGATCGGCTAACGACAACTCAGGCTTCTCAATGCTTTTGCCATCGTTTCCAGCCATTGTACCTGCACAAGTCAAAGATCAAACAAAAGTTAGGGTTAGAAATCACCTCACACACTCCCTCACCTTTGATGGGTGGCACTCGGGTCCACTCAATTTATGGGTTCGATTTTTGATCACTCAAGGACTTGGTAACAGTGGCTCGTCTGATTGATCGGTCCTCTAAGATCCTTCAAGTTCGACAATAGTCACTGCCTCTTCGGGAAGAGTGAAGTGATGTTCGACTCGATGGAACGGACGCTTTTTCAACTGAGCTCGGGGAGTCAAAAGAATTTCTACGAAAGTTTGGACTTCGGTCACCCCTCCGCACGAATTCCTATCAGCTTAAAAGAGTTAGTACGACCTTGAGTAGGACAATTACTCAAAAGATCCACCAACTAGAATTTTGACACGAAAGAAAGTGAGAACCTAGGAGAATCTACCCTTTGATTCCCTTTTGGAATCTTTTTCGATCACACCCACTCCTGTCCGTACAAGAGTGGTCCCTCCTTGGTACGGATAGGGTTTTACCTTATCCACTTTCCCTTTTCAGCCGACAATTTTCACCTGGGGTTTTGATGTTAAAATTTTAACCCCTTTCTTCTTCAATGGAACAGTGACCTTGCTCCGGCGTACGGACGCAACAACTTCGGTTCACTGACCACGAAATTCAACAGATCTGAGTTGCTCTTTCGACTCCGGTTCCAAACAACAACGGAGGAAATCAAACGAAGTTCTTCGAACTAAAAATCAGCTCGTTCGTGTCGTACACTGTTACGATTTTGTAACAATTTTCCGGCGTACGGACAACGTTTTAAACTCAGAACTTCGATTTTTAAGCAACAAACAAACCCAAATCACTCAAGAACCACCAATCTTCACCGGTTTCTTCCAAACACAGTGGAGTTTGAGTTTTCAGTCACCATTAAAGCTCAAAACAGTCCAAAAATTCACCAAGAAACCCTAGTCACGAAATTGGTACGTCGGGTACTTGTTGGATTCGGAACTCGATGGTGAACAAGAATCTATGGTTGTTTTTCCCAAACAACCAACAATTAAACACAATTTTTGAATTTTCTTTTTAACACCTTTTTTTTTTCTTTTGTAAAAATAACAACACCACAGTAATAAAACCAAACAGAATCAAGAACACGAAAAGGAAACAAAGACACAAAAAAGCACGAAGATAATGAACAGGATTGAGGTTGTAAGAACAAACTCAAGCCGTGCTCTGATACCAAGATGGTGTAATGCAATTCCCGAAGGGGTTGCTAGCACAAACGCGGAAGAACAAACAAGAAAGATAAAGATAGAAGCAAGACAAAACTTGCTTCTTTCGAAAGAACAGTGAGGAACCTGTCTCAAAGCTCAATCGAGAGGGATACAAGGATCACCTATACTATGCAACAATCCTCAAGAGAACATTGCCTCTTGCAAACTGAATGATCAAGAGGAATGTTCAATCGGACTAACCGAAAGCCACAAGTCCTTAAAAGCCCTCACCGGGGTTTTGCTCACGACGGAGACAAGAAGAAATGTGCTCGGCACTTTCATTCAATTCATCAATGTTCAAAAACTAGTTAATTACAATGAAAGGAAACAGTGTTTATATAGGAAATACTAAGGGTAAACTAGTAAATAGGTCACAGTTGACCAATAGAAATAAGCCACGCAGGGCTGAGTTAAAATGTGTTCGGCAGATTTTGGCTTCGGTAAGCCTTGGTTCCGGTTCTCGTTTGTCTGCTCGAACACACACTTGTTGCCTTCGGATACTCAATTGTCTTCGAGCTCCTTGTCCTCGGTCACTTTGCCATCGGGCTCAAATCTGAAGATAATGCCTTCGATTCTTGAGCTCGGCCACTCAGCTTCGGAGCAATTGTTTTCCTTCGGCCAGGCTAAGTGAACGTGCACATCGTGCAGCAGCTTGGCTTGGCTTCTTGTCATCGGTCTCCTCGGTGGATCGAACACTTGATCAGCACGTGTTCGGGCTGCATCAGGTTTCCAGCTGATAAGACCCTTTACTGATCGCCAAAAACTTGTTACTCCCAAACGCACACGCAAGTATACGCGGTCGACAAGTAATAAAGTGATAAGTAGAGTATCGTTCCCACGAGGACTATTCAGACTGAATTCTAGCAAACAATTTCCTAAAACTATTCAGGGATCTTTTTCCAATGGTTGAGAATTTACTAACTAAATGCAGTAATAAAAACAAGTAATTGAAATCAAGTAACAAAGCAAATTCTAAGTTGTTATCAATAAAAGATGACGGTCCCGGGTCAGAGCTACGAACATCCAGTTGAGTTTTCCAGTTGATTCTACTTCTTGATTTCCTAGATTGCTAACTACAGGTTAAATGTACCCATGAAAACCTTTCGATTCTTCACGGTCTATGCAGGCTACTCCAATCCCTATATGTCTATGGGTTGAATCACGTGCACGCATTAACGAATTCTGTAATGAGTTAAACTAGGCGAGCAAGTATATGTCTATCCTACTCACAAATTGGTTCCCCGATGCCCGGGTTCACAAACTAGTTCTATTCTTTCTTATTGCGAAATTAAATTCCCTCTTTCGAGTTCAATCTAAAAACCATAGATAGTGTTCAATTATCAGGCCTCAATAATCAAACAATTATGATCAAGAAAGAATAAACAATCCATAATGGTAAATCAATATATAGAAATCAACTTTCAAACATCAACCTTCATGTATTTACTCTAACCCGAGAACAAACAAACTATAGAATTAAAGAGAAGAATAAGAAAAAGAGAGAAAGAACTTGTGTAGAAGACATCTAGGGCTCCTCCCCTCTCCTCCAAAACTTGCTCCAAAGGTCTGAACTCCCCTCAAAAACTAAGTTAAAGAGTATTTATAGAGTTTACAAACACCTAGTAATAAGTTAGACCCAATCCTAGACGAAATAGGACGTAAAATCGCACACAAGGGGCGCTATAACGGGCGCCCCGCGCCCACGATCGCGTGCAGACAACCAGAGGACGTCAAAACTCCTCCGCCTTTGGGCTGCGTCGCACAAGAAACCGCGCTGGGGGTGGCGCGCTGTGGGGCGCGCGGCGCATGGCCCACAGTGCCCAACCATTTTGCTTCATTCCTTGCTCTTTTGCGTGCTCGTGTCGTACCTTCGTGTGCTCGATCCAATCCTCAATCAAAATCCAATCTTTTCTTGCTCAATCATGCTCTTAAAAGCTCCAATTACACTGCATAACAACCTACATACACACGACATAAAATCAGTGCAAAACCACATTCCTAAACCATAAAACGAGCGAATAAAGTATTAAAACGTGAGGAAATATTAAGGAAATATAGGCATAAAATGCCAAACATCACCACCCCATACTTGAACCTTTGCTCGTCCTCGAGCAATCACAAATAACTTCCAACCCAGGTAAAACAGGTCTGCCTATGACTATGGTTGATACCGACCATTGAACCAATGCACACATGACTACTATGGATCCACAAACATGTCACAATTTAACAAACTCAAAAATATGAGAACAACCACCCCAAAATAGCTCAAGTGCACAAACTCAACTTAATGCAACCATGCTCCCACAAAATCACACCTCTCTACTCAACAAAGAACCATCAACTTTACCTATTTCATGCAAACCACGTGCCCTCACCAAAATTAAGCAAAAGAGTGTCCCCCAAATATCACACACAACAATGAATATCTAGAATAGACTGGGGACAATAACAAACGAATTCACTCACTCTCATGAAAAACTCACATGTCACACACAATGTACCATAAGCTTGCCCGTAGTGTAGGACTCCACTAATGTAAGCTCACTCCAATCGGGATTAACTAGGACTTTAAAGGGTTGTAATGTAGGCTAAGGTGCGGGTAGGATGCATATGGTAATAGTGACTACCTCCCTAAGCACTTTAATACATCACACTTAATTCATCACAATTCTCATCAAAACCACCCAATCAACACTTCCACACACACCTCTTCTAAACAAGTAGCATTTTTCTTTTAAGCACACACAACAAGGAAGGGATATCTTTTCTCTTCTTTTTTTCCTTTTTCCACAATTTTTTCTTTTCAACTTTGCTATTTTTTTTCTTTTCAATTATTTTTTCAATTTCATTATATTCCAACCTTGCCAATGCTTTTCACTACTTCACAATTTTCACAATTATTCCCCTTCATTAGCTCCACTCAAAAACCTCCCAACATCCAACCACAACTCCAAAGTAACAACACAATATTAACTAAAGTGCTTAAGGAGTAAAGGGCCAAAAGAGACAATTTAGAACAAATGGGTAGACTCGGGGTGTGGGTGCCAACAAAAAGGTCAATGAAATCACAACAATTATTTTTCCAAGGTATATATGTAAGGGTAGGCAAATCAAGAGAAGGCCTTGTATCATTTCCCGACTAGAGCAAACCTAGGATTTCGCTTTGCACACACACGGGGCAAGTTCTAGACACCAATATGCAAACATGGAGCAAACAAGTTTATGCCTCACACACACATTGCACATGATCCACACAAAAAGGTTCCATCAACAACTCTCAATCAAGCATTTAGAGTGCAACTTGTAGAAATTTAAGCACTCATGCACAAAGGTTCACAATCAAGTCAAGCAAGCGGACTCAAGCATCTCAAGGGGGTTGTTCCATGTTTTTTTTTTAGGCATGCATCAAATTAAAACCCAAGGACACCACAAATAGCACATGCAATCAAGTTCAAGTCCACCGGTATCAAACACATCAAAGGCACCTAGCATTCTACCTATTCCCTTCGTCTAGGGCCACCTATAACTAACTATCCTAATCCTAAAAAAATAAAAACTACCCGGTTCAAAGGCCTCCCCGTGGAAAAGAACCGTGGCCATAAGAAAAACCACGGGGCGGATGACATGTACCACTAATAAAACTAAAAGGAAAATCTTTCTGGCATTTTTTCATTGGTTTTCTAATTTTTTTTTTTCATATATTAAAGCAAGAAACAAATAAAAATAAAGTCAAGTGACAAAGGAAAATCCTACGGTACATGCATCCCTAACCTCAAAAATAGATAAAAGGGTAGTTCCCCACCCCACACTTAAACTAAGCAATGTCCTCAGTGCTAAAGATAAGAAAGTGCAAGGTAAAGAAAACTTCCCTGAAGACTCTAGTCCTTGGTGCTAGCATCCTCCAAGCTTCCATATAGTATGAGGTACTCAGACTTCCCCCAACAGGTCATCAATATTAGGTAGGGGTCAGGACACCCCACACTTAAACTCGACATTACATGAACCTGCAATCCAAGGAATCACCCAAAGTAATATACAACCATAAAAATAATAATAAAAATAAATAAAAGTAAAGCAAGCAAATTGAGTTGCCTCCCAAGAAGCGCTTGATTTAACGTCACGGCACGACGAAGACAACTTCATCACTTTTTCCTCCACCTTGAACTAATGAATTGAATCCCCAACTTTGCCTCAAGTTTACAACTATGGTATTGGGGTGGTGGCAAAAATACAAAAGGACCAAGTAACCATTGTCGCATTTTGCACTTCTTGGCCTTTAAATGAGGGATGTCGTTTTGTCTCCTTTGCATCACAAACTCTAAAATATAGGCACCTTGTTCCTCCTCCCTTGGTTTCTTCATAGGCTCGGGTGGCTCAATCTTCATGTCACCATCCAAACACAATGTTGAAAAATGATTGGAATGAGGTCCAATGCGCTTCAATTCTAAAGTTGCATTACTTTCGACATCCTCACTTGCATAAACAATAGAGTCCTCAAATATGATGTTTTCTATTTCCTCACTTGACTCTAATGTAATTTTTTCAACCTTGGCATCATCAACTAATATTTGGTCGAGTGGTAGGAATTCTACTTTTTGCTCCTCAAATTGGCTTCTAAGCTCTTCTATCTCAAATCTACTAAGCACGACAACTGATAATTGAGCTTCAGACACCTCAACCATATCACTTAAATTCTCCTCCAAGTCGTGAATAGTCAAGCTAAATTCGTCGATCTCTTGCCCGAGCACAACCCTTTCTTCCATAAATTGCCTCGTCATATTTGTAAGTTCACTCCTGAAATCCCCATAAGCTTCTAAGAGTTTGGCTTGCTCCATTAGCCAAGTTTCGCTAACAACCTGCACTTTATCGCTCCTATCAAACTCACAAACATCATTAGAATCATCACAAAAATTATTGGGGGAAGGAGCATGACACTTAGGACAATCATTCCACCGACCACCACACAATTTACAAAAATTCCAATCAAAGGTGGTAGAAAATTCACATAACCAGTCTCGCAGGGTTGAAAGAGTTGGACAATTTTCCCACAAGTGGGTTCCTCCGCAAAGTAGACAAGAATCAATAAAACTTGAGCAACCATCATTCGACCCACTTTCATTAAAAGATGCCATGTAAACTAGTAATACAATAATAAACTAAAAATAAAAAAAAAATTAAACCTGAATAGAAAATAATAAATTGTTCAAAAAGAAAACAGTCAATTTAGTCCCCGGCAACGGCGCCAAAAACTTGTTACTCCCAAACACGCACACGCAAGTATACGCGGTCGACAAGTAATAAAGTGATAAGTAGAGTATCGTTCCCACGAGGACTATTCAGACTGAATTCTAGCAAACAATTTCCTAAAACTATTCAGGGATCTTTTTCCAATGGTTGAGAATTTACTAACTAAATGCAGTAATAAAAACAAGTAATTGAAATCAAGTAACAAAGCAAATTCTAAGTTGTTATCAATAAAAGATGACGGTCCCGGGTCAGAGCTACGAACATCCAGTTGAGTTTTCCAGTTGATTCTACTTCTTGATTTCCTAGATTGCTAACTACAGGTTAAATGTACCCATGAAAACCTTTCGATTCTTCACGGTCTATGCAGGCTACTCCAATCCCTATATGTCTATGGGTTGAATCACGTGCACGCATTAACGAATTCTGTAATGAGTTAAACTAGGCGAGCAAGTATATGTCTATCCTACTCACAAATTGGTTCCCCGATGCCCGGGTTCACAAACTAGTTCTATTCTTTCTTATTGCGAAATTAAATTCCCTCTTTCGAGTTCAATCTAAAAACCATAGATAGTGTTCAATTATCAGGCCTCAATAATCAAACAATTATGATCAAGAAAGAATAAACAATCCATAATGGTAAATCAATATATAGAAATCAACTTTCAAACATCAACCTTCATGTATTTACTCTAACCCGAGAACAAACAAACTATAGAATTAAAGAGAAGAATAAGAAAAAGAGAGAAAGAACTTGTGTAGAAGACATCTAGGGCTCCTCCCCTCTCCTCCAAAACTTGCTCCAAAGGTCTGAACTCCCCTCAAAAACTAAGTTAAAGAGTATTTATAGAGTTTACAAACACCTAGTAATAAGTTAGACCCAATCCTAGACGAAATAGGACGTAAAATCGCACACAAGGGGCGCTATAACGGGCGCCCCGCGCCCACGATCGCGTGCAGACAACCAGAGGACGTCAAAACTCCTCCGCCTTTGGGCTGCGTCGCACAAGAAACCGCGCTGGGGGTGGCGCGCTGTGGGGCGCGCGGCGCATGGCCCACAGCGCCCAGCCATTTTGCTTCATTCCTTGCTCTTTTGCGTGCTCGTGTCGTACCTTCGTGTGCTCGATCCAATCCTCAATCAAAATCCAATCTTTTCTTGCTCAATCATGCTCTTAAAAGCTCCAATTACACTGCATAACAACCTACATACACACGACATAAAATCAGTGCAAAACCACATTCCTAAACCATAAAACGAGCGAATAAAGTATTAAAACGTGAGGAAATATTAAGGAAATATAGGCATAAAATGCCAAACATCAGCTGCTTTGACCCGATAGGGTCCCTCCAAATTTGCTCCCAACTTGCCTTCGTTGGGTTCATCCTTCTTCGGTCGCTTCTTCTTCAGTACATAATCACCTGCATTAAAGGTTCAATACCTGACTTTTCTATTGGGGTAGTTTTCTGCCCTTTGTTTTTGTGCTTGTATCTGAATCAATGCCATGTCACTCTTCCCTTCGAGCAAATCCAAGTCTATTAACATGGCCTCTTTGTTTGATTCATCGGTGGATTGAGCGAACCAAAGGCTTGGTTTACCGACTTCTACCGGAATCAATGTTTTCGCTCCATAGACAAGTGAAAACGGAGTCTCACCAGTGTTGTTCTTCACCATTGTTCGATGAGCCCACAGCGACCAGGGAGTTCATCCGACCAATTACCTTTTGACTCGTCCATCCTCTTTTTCAGATACTCAATTATTGTCTTGTTGGAAGACTCAGCCTGTCCATTTGCACTGGCGTGATATGGAGTTGATGCAATTCACTTGATCCCCCACTTTTTGAAGAAACCTGTGATTTGCTTCCCAACGAACTATTTGTCGTTGTCGCCGGTGATCTCCTTCGGGATCCTAAAATGGCACATAATGTTTTGATGGATGAATTTGATGACTTCCTGTTTTAGAATTTTAGCTAAGGCAATTGCTTCAACCCATTTAGAAAAATAATCAGTTAAAATTAAAATAAATTTTACCCCACCGGGTACTGTTGGAAGCAGCCCGACCAAATCCATCCCCCATTTCATGAACGATCGCGGTGACGTGACCGAATGAAAGGGGCTCTGCTTGCTGATGAATAAGATTGACATGTCGTTGGGACTTGTCGAATTTTTGGATGAAGGACTTGGCACCTTATTCCATAGTCGGCCAATAGTAGCCGGCTCTAATCAACTTTCACACCAAAGATTTGCTTCCGGAGTGATTGCCACACTCACCTTAGTGAACTTCCCTCATTACATAGCCTACTTCTCCCGGTCCCACGCATTTCCCCAAAGGGCCACTGAATATTTGCCTATAGAGTTTGTCATCCATAAGGCAATATCAGGCCGCTTTGGCTTTGAGGATTTGGACAGCTTTCTTGACTTCGAGGAGAGTGCCTGCCTGCAAATAAGATAGATATTTATTTCTCCAAACCCAAGTATGGTTGACATTGTTTATCTCATTCCAAACTCGGTTGAGTGGTGATTCGTACAGATGTACGACCAATTCGCCAAGATTGCCTTCGGTATCGACCGCAGAGCCAAGGTTGGCTAGGGCGTCGGCCTCAACATTTTCCTCCCTTGGGATTTGCATTATCTTCCATTCCCGAAAAGAAATTAGGAGATTTTGTACTTTGGCCAATAGTTGCTGGATTCTTGCATCTCGGGTGTTGAACTTAGTTCACCACCAACGGGGTATCGCTTTTAATTTCCAACCATTCGATTTTCAAGTCCTTAGCTATTTCAAGACCTGCAGCGAGGGCCTCATATTCGGCCTTGTTGTTAGTTTTAGCATGTAATTTTATGGCATACCTCTGTTTTTCGCCCGTTGGGGCGATGAGCAGAACTCCGAGGCCGGTTCCTTTGATGTTGAAGGCACCATCCGTATAGAGTATCCATACCCAGGGTCTGGATCCCTCATCATTAATTCCTCTCTCTTTGCCTCCGGAAGAATATTAGCACGAAAATCTGCTACAAAATCAGCCAACACTTGTGATTTGATGGAGGTGCGAGGCTGATAAGTGATGTCGTACTCACTCGGCTCGACCGCCCATTTCATTAACTGACCAGATAAATCCGGTCAATGTAAAATGCTTCGTAAAGGAAATGTAATTAAAACAGATATAGCATGACATTGAAAATATGGCCTTAATTTTTGTGCAGCTATAACAAGTGCTAATGCTAGTTTTTCTAAATGAGGGTATCTTGTTTCCGCATTAATTAGAGTTTTACTAACATAATAAATAGGAAATTGTTTACCTCGGCCCTCACAGACGAAAACTGCACTTACGACCACTTCTGATACAACGAGGTAGAGAAACAACACTTCCTCATCCACCGGTTTTGAAGGCAGCGAAGGGTTTGATAAGTATTGCTTCAATTCTTTTAGGGCCTGCTTGCATTTCAGCATCCAATCAAAGCTTGTGTTCTTCTTCAAAACTGAAAAGAATTTGTAACATCGTTCAGATGACCTTGAGATGAATCTGCTCAGATAGGCTACATGACCAGTCAAACACTGGATGTCCTTCAGCCTCATGTCGAATTGCCTCAAAATTGCGAATGCTTCCTTCACATGATCCAAGTGATTTTTGGCTTTTAATGACTTCCCCAACATATTATCTATATACACTTCCATAGTTTTTCCGATCAAATTCTTGAACATTGTAGGGACCAACCGTTGATAAGTAGCCTCGACATTTTTGAGACCAAAGGACATTACCGTACAACAGTAGGTTCCTCTATCTATTATGAATGGCGTTTTTTCTTGATCCTCCGGCTCCATCAATATCTGATTGTATCTTGAATTTGCGTCCAAAAAATTTATCAATTCGTGCCCTGCCGTCGAATCGATCGGCCGGTCGATGTGAGGCAATGGGAACGAATCGTTTGGACAGGCTTTATTTAGATTGGTGTAATCCACACGTACTCTCCACATCCCATTCTTCTTTGGGACTACGATCGTGTTAGCTAGCCACTCCGGATATTTTACTTCCCTAATAAATTTATTTTTTAATAACTTGTCCACTTCATCATCAATGACTTTCCTTCTGAATCTCCCGTTAGGTCGTTTCTTTTGCTTCACCGGTCGATGTGACAGATCGACGTTGAACTTGTGAGTAACAACTTTTGGGTCTATCCCCTTCCTGTCTGTGTGGATGTTGAAACCCAATTTTGTCCCTCATTTTTTCATAATTGGCTATAATTTAACTTAAAGATGCAATTTAACTAATTGAGCAAATTTGCATTAGAAGGCATGCATTTACGTGTGATATTACGTATCTATACATTATATACTTAATTGCGGATATGTTATGTAATTTTGCATTATTTAGGCTATTTGTCAAAACTGTGACTACTTGTATAATTTAGATGGATTTATAATATTTTAATAAATATTTGTGGCTATTTATATTTATTTAATTTGACTTGTATCCTGATTTTCTTCTACGTGTGCATTTTTGCTGTTCATTTATTTTATACAGTATATATACATATATATATATCTTTATTTATTCGGCTCAATCTTTTGAGTGTAGGAAAGTTTGGCCTATATGAGGATAATTTTTGACCCATCCATTGCAAAATATTTGGACTGATTCTGAACAAAAATACTACACTGATCAAGGCCAATGAAAAAATGTATATACATATATTGAGGCCTAGGGACTGATTTGAACATGATACTACACTTAGGCCAATGACATTTGGAGGCCAAATCCGTCTCATCCTGTTATGTATTTGCTACCCCGTGTCCCTAAAACCAAATAGGCGATGACGATGCATATCATTTTGCAAAGTAAGCGATAGTAGAGTGGTGGGATTGAAGGTACCTGGCATGGCAAACCAGCCCGAGCTCCGTGTTTGCAGCCGTACCGACATCATTAACTTTTTCTTGATGCAATACACAAATCTGAGCCTAAAAACTTTCAAAAATTCCCTTTCCCCTTTTTTATTATTATTATTACTAATACTTTATTTTTCATTATTATTATTATTATTCTTATTATACTAACTCATTTTTGTATATTTTTGCGAGGTAAAATTGGATGAGAAATGACGTTCTAAAAACAATTCGGGTTCAACTTATTATTTTTGACTTATTATTTATTAATTTATTTGAAATACTAACAAATTTATTTATTTTGCAAGGTCTATTTTGGAAGAAAACAATTAGAAGAAAAGAACCTTTTATTATTACTATCACTTACACTCTTATTATTATTTTTACTATTATTATTGCTATTATCACTAGCATTTTATTGTCACTATCATCATCATTATTATTATTCTTATTATTCTTAATATTATCCCTATTATTATTATTATTATTCTTATTATTTTTGTTATCATGGTTGTTATTATTATTATGTTGTTGTTGTTATTATTATTATTATTATTATTATTATTATTATTATTATTATTATTATTATTATTATTATTATTATTATTAGTCACACTAACTCCTTTTTGTATTTGTTACGAGGTACTTCTCGACGAAATTGTTAAAAAGGACGCTATTGAAAATGACGAATAATTTAACATCACTAACGTTTCCTGTACCTTTTACTTTATTTTATTACTTATATTTTTATAAATTGACATACTACTTAGTTTATTTTCATTTTTGCGAGGTACCTTTGGTTGAGATTTATCTAGGAAGAAACCAATTAGTGAATTTGGACCTTTTTATTTAATCTTAATTATTATTATAATAGTCATTTAATTATTTGTCTATTTTTAGTTAGTTAGTTTATTTGCTTATTTACTTTTAATTGCTTAGAATCCCAATTGTATAGTCCAGCCGGTAAACATATTTGGTGGAGCCTGAGAGGTGCCTAACCCCTTTCTCTCGAGTTAACTTGAACCCTTACCTAGAATTTCTGGGTCGTAGACTAAGTTTCGGAGTAAATTATAAAAATTGGCTAGAAACAAAGTAGATGCTCTAATACGCCTAGTTAAAAAATATGTTAGGTGACGACTCCAAATTTTTACCCGTGAGTTCCAATAAGCCGAGCCCTTTTTCGAACCTTAACCGGTTTGGGAAAAAATGGGTCTCGACAGAATGGCGACTCCGCAAGGGATATCAAAGTTCTAACCATATGGGACTTTAAAATTAAGATTGTTTGCATTTATTTTCTTTTCTTATCATTTTAAATACTAACTTTTTTTCTTTCAGTTTTGCATGATTGATGTTTATCTTTAGATTTTTAATCTTTTGGCGCTCATTCTCTAAATTGGTTGTTCTATTTATTTTATTGTTATTCCATTTTCACTTCCTCTACTCCTGGAATATTTACACTTGCACACCAAGAATGATTACGCGGACCCCACAGTTGTTCCATCCTCAAAACACCCTTTAGAGAAAGTACGCAAAATTAACCAACTAGCGAAGCTTTTGGCAGTTTGTGTACTTTCAACCCCTTGGTTGTCCGCCTGGGGAAACCATGTTCCTTGTCTAGAAAAACCCACTCTTCGATTAGGAAAATACCCCACGACTCTTGCTCCAATGAGCTTTCCTCTAATTTAACGGTTCCACTTATAACTTAATTTGTATTTTTTATATTATCTTGCATAATTATACCCCGGGACTAACGTGTTTCTTTTGTTTTTCTTTTTATTCCTTCTCTTTGTCAAAATTATTTTATGAATTATTTTAACATGTGCATCCTTTTTCAAAATTCACACATTTTGGAAGCATGTGCATCCTTTTTCAAAACTCATGCATTTTTTTTTTAAATATTTGTATTTTTAAACTTGTGCATACCGCTCACACCTCCCGCCACTCCTGGCAATTGCAAAATCGTGCATTGAAAAATATGGTAGTTACGACCACCTTTTCCCTCACATAAAAGTTCCTTTAGGGGGAATGACATGGAATTTATTTGGTCCGAGACGTTCTCGCTCTCAAGTCGTCTGCTTGGGAGGATAATAAAATCCGGTCTAGCTAATTCCATTCCTTAATAATAACGGGAGGAATCATGTATCATGACATATCATTAGTCGACTTGTTCTCAAGTCCAATGGGCCGACGTGTTCAAACAATCCGAACGAGTTTTTAACCCCCAAAGAACATTGGACATGATCTATTTGCATATACTTAGGGTATCGAACGTGTAAATGTGGACTGTTTGTTGGCGTTGTTCTGCATTCAGTGCCATTCAAAAGCACGAAGGTTATCTAATAGGTGTCAAAGCCCAAATTGAATCAGAAATGATTATTTATTCATAAACAGTCGGAATTATTTTGTATTCAATGCCATTCAAAGGCACAAAGGTTACCTAATAGGCGTCAAAATCCCAAATTGAATAAAAAATGATTGTTTATTCATAAACAGTCGAAATTATTCTGTATTCAATGTCATTCAAAGGCACAAAGGTTACCTAATTGGCATCAAAATTCCAAATTGAATTAGAAATGATTGTTTATTCATAAACAGTCGGAATTATTCTGTATTCAATGTCATTCAAAGGCACAAAGGTAACCTAAGAGGCATTAAAAGTCCAAATTGGATAAGAGATGATTGTTTATTCATAAACAGCCAGAATTATTCTGTATTCAATTGCATTCAAAATAACAAAGGTAACCTAAGAGGCATTAAAAGCCCAAATTGATTTAGAAACGACTGTTTATTCTCAATAGATTGGAATCATCCTGTATTCAATGCTATTCAAAGTCAAATAGTAACCGAAGAGGCATTAAATGCCCAATTTGAAGCAGAAATGACCGCTTGATAGATGGGATGACACATAACGCTCATTTAACCTCTACGCATTATATAAAGACTTGACATCCTTCGTATGTCAAAAGTCCATTAGCAACTTCTGTCTAAAGTGTCTAAAGGGTTCTCAACCCACAACGACACATATCTTCATATTCCCTGTTGCATTATTTTAAAAAAGCTTGTGCCACATGTTGATCATTTTGCTCACAATAAAGTGAAGCTTAGGCATTTGTCTTCTTCCTTTTCCTACCGTCCTTCACCTTTTTCAAAAGATCATGGCCAATAGGATATTTGACATGGTCGCTAAAATCCCTCAGTTGCTCAGAGATTGGTGAGGAAACAAAAGCATAGATCAAAAAGACCGAGTCAAAATGGTGTTGGGGAACATGATTTCACTAATGGAGCACACAACAATGAAAGGGATAGTAGAAGCAACAGTACATTATTGGGATGCAGACCGAGCAGTTTTTCACTTTGGGAGTGTACAGTTGACACCATTGCTGGAAGAAACAGGCGGGTTAACTCAATTACCATTTGAAAGTGAAGAAGTGTTGATGCCTAAGAACATTACACCCGAGGAGTCTTTGAAATTGTATGGTTTAAGCCCGAATTATGCACAGACACTATAAGGCAGTCGGGAATTTCTCTGACTTCCCTCTATATCAAATTTGGATATGGAGAAGCATTTCAAGAATCCGAAGACTATTTCAGCATTAATCAAGCAGAGTGGCAAGAGTGGAGGGCACTTGCTTTTGTCACCAGCTTTTTAGGGACTGCCGTGTTTCCACAATACAAAGGACGAGTTGATGTTTGCATGGTATCAATTGCCGAGGCCCTACTCAAGGACTTTGACAAGATATACACTTTGGTACTGATGGTTGTTGCAGAAATTTACCGAGCTTTAGAAAGATGCAAGAAAGGTGCTAGCTTTTTCGAAGGTTGCAATTTACTTCTACAAATTTGGTTAACGGAACATTTGCAAAGGATAAAAAGCATGGACCAAGCCTTCCACTCCATACCAAGAGAAAACTACATCTTGAATCATGATGCCCGCATGGACAACGCTCTCGAGAAATGGGACCAACCAACAACTGCCAAAGGCTGGCACCACAGGTTTTCTCAGTTGACATCTGAAAACATAAAATGGATGTTTGATTACTTTCCCAGCACAACAGTAATCACACGATCTGAAGAAGCTTCTTTTCTTGTCTTGATTGGGTTTAGAGGAGTTTACCGATACACCCCTTTAAGGGTACTTAGACAAGTAGAGAGAAAATAAATTGTACCCTAAATTGCAGACATCAGAAGTTTCAAAGCAGATATTTTTGGAGGAATGATACCATCAAAGACAAGATATTAGAACTTTGGAAAGAAAGGCAACGAATGGGATTCGAGTCTATTGGATGAGATAGGTTTGACGCAGGCTATGACGAAGACTATCCAGACTGGCTTAAGAAACAACAATAAAAAGGAAAAGAAATGCGGATGAGTTAGAAACCGAGTGTAAGAAGCTACACAAACAACTGGAAAAGGCACGAGGGAAAACAATAAAGAAGCAAAGTTTGGTCGAAGCAAAGAACAAAGAAAAAGGCTAATGGCGCAGTAAGGCATAACTCCTGACAGAACGCATAAAGTCTATCGGTGTATGGGCTAGCGAAGGAATGAACACTATGGCTGACAAAGGAATAGAGGAGAAAGGAAGTAAGGCTCAAGAAATGTTGAAGAACTTCACGTTTGACATATCCCGGCTCTTAACTGATGCATACAACATCATTTTTCAAGGAGACTCATCAGAGGAAATCTTGTCCGAAGGAGACTCGTCGGAAGAAGAAGAAGAAGAAGAAGAAGAAGAAGAAGAAGAAGAAGAAGAAGAAGAAGAAGAAGAAGAAGAAGAAGAAGAAGAATAATCTTCTGGGGATGGATCAGCATGAAAGATGTTCACCTGGCCATGATCTAATCCCATAGCAATGTTTTCCACCTTTTGCACTATTTCAATATCAACCAATGTAACAAAAGACCAATAAATGCAACATCATCTTTTAGGCTCTGCATTTTGTTAGCAAACGAAATGATGCACGTGGCACAAAGCGCTTTTCAAATCATCGTGCATAAATCGGTTCTTCGCATTATAGGATGCATTTCTTATTTGATATGTGTACATTTCATGAACTTGTCTATTGCTCTAAGTTTCTTTCTACCTAAGTGAATCCTTTTCCAAACACAATCTCCCACCAAGGCACCTCTTCTCCCTACTCTGTGCCCAAATCCTGATATCTATAACCTTTCGCATGTCCAAACTGTCTCTAACTCACTACCAAACTCAAAATCTATTACCAAAAGGTTGGCTCGAGTCGAATACCAAAGCAAAAAATATGGTTAAGCGAGTGCACTTATCAGGGATTTTCTGAAATAAGAAAATTTTTCACAGCAATTCCCACCAGCCCTCTCTTCTCTCTACAATATCTCCGTCACTCTTCAATTCCACACACCCTCATATTCTTTCACACAGTACAATACACCATCTCCATCATACAATATCATTACCAGAACAAGCTACTAATAAGGCTATCCGGTCTGGAAATGTGAGCCTTTTTCAAAAAGAAGAAAGATGAAATCTCTATTTGCCGCAACCATTCAAGACCCTACTTTCAACGACTATTATCAAACGCCACAACCATTTTATCCCTACCCTCACATACCACATGAATATCCCGTTTATAACACTCAGCCCACTCGACCTATATTCCACATCCCAGCACCAAATCATCCACCATACCAGCAAAACACTCAACCCAACTACCGAAATGCACACCATACCTTCCTAGGCCTCGCCCTGATGCAAACCAAAGACCGAAAAAAACTACACTCCACTAGTCAAACCCCACACTCAAGTGTTCGAGAGATTGAAAACTGCCGGGCTCATTGTCCCGGTACCTCAATTGTTCCAGCAAGCACTATGCACATGGAGAGAAAAATTGACAAAGCAAAGAAATATTGGTCAGACTCAACGGCACACATGACTTACCTTAATATCTTTTGACACCAGAGCCCGAGGATTACTTTGTTGCACCTATCTACATAGTCACACCACCTGCAATACATGACTGTGATCTAAGGCTTTTCCCGAACTTGCTCCAGTCATGATCGAAACGACAGTCAAAAAGCTAGGGGAAGGCAATGAGGAATTAGAAAGCAAGGGATGAAGCAAAGACTTGTGCACAAAAACCAAAACAGGCAAGCCAATTCAACTTGAAAATTAGAGGCAAAGACACAATGACAAAGCCATCATTATATGACAAACCTGGAAGCCCCTTGAGTATTTTGGAAGCATGTCCCTATCCACTAGCAAAGATAAAACAGGACGATGAAGTTATTTGAGACACTTACAAAAGCAAAGGGTTGCTTTGATATGAAAAGCACAGGCGAATAGAGTTATTGGAGCAATTTCGGTCGAAGGCTTTATTGGGGTTACATGAATTCTCATGACGACAACTACAATAGGACGGATCAATCTGAGAGTACACATGATACATAGGCAGCCTACATCGAGTTTGGCGACTCAGCAATAAGATATTATCCAACAAGGAAAGTTGGTCCAAGGACTATATTGCAGCAGTCAGTTGACAAGTATAAAAGACGTTGAGTATCTCTTTGAAAGACACATAGGCATCATGATAGATAAATTTACAAGAAAGGATGACAAATACACTCAAGGTCTTGGTGTTCGACAAAAGCCAACATCCCTTTCTGTCGCACAACACAATCTATTTCTTATACAACATCTTTACAACTTTTTATTGACATTCAACTCCTCATCTCCTAGTTAAACAAACATCGGTCGTTTGACCAAAATCCTTGCCTTGACTGCTACATAAAGCACTTAGGCAATCTCTTATGATATCTATGCGTTCTATCACAATCTCAAGATTCAAGCATTAATCCATCATCCGCGGACTAGGCATTCTCTTAAGCTTACGTGTCATTTTTGCTTCAAGTCTTTGATAATGTGCCCACATGGTTTTATGAATTTCACCACTTTGTTACGGTTGCTTCGTGCTTGAACACTGAAATCGGTCAAGAATCTGCATTCAGAAAAAGCCAAAACGGCAAGGCGAGCTAAAAACATTTTCTCCTGCAACAAAGTCCTTTGAACCATCAGCATATGACACCAAGAGCGTTCAGACAATCCCAATACTGTACAACCTGCATTATACTCACACGAGAGTCGTAATAAAGAAATCCAATCACTATACAACCGAAGCTGGGAAAACTCACAACCTCACACTGCACCCAACTCACATAATAAATAACCTCCCCTCTGTCATGACTTTCAACAACAACCTTAGTAGGCTCAACACAATCAAGGACAGACAAAAAGACAAACCTCGCACCTTTACTCCTTAGCCCAATCAAAGGACATTGCAACCAACAAAAAACTACTCCCCAAATACCCACTTCGGATTTTGATCCCAACCAAGATCTACACTCACCACTCAAACATTCCAGACCATGACGCCGCAAAGTATCCAGCACTGAAATACAAGATTCAAAGTCTGATTGATCAAAGAAAGACAATGGTACAACAAAAACCAACAAAGGGAAACTCCAACTCCCAAACCACAAACACATTTTCTACAAAGGCCAATCCATCAAAGTTAGCTCTATGACTTTCGAAAATAAAAGCATGAAACATGAAGACCCCCATCACAACCTAAGACAAGCACAATTTTGGACAACCTCCAAATCTGGCGAAATCTAAATGCCGAACCTCAGTCTGAGTATGCAAATATCTACATACTCATAGTCATCGATCATCACACTAAAGGACGAATACAGATTCTAACCAATACATTGGTGTTCAGTGTAATGCAACCACCCTCTCACGGTGATCTGTCATAAGCAACAAATTGGGGCAGAATTTTTGAGGATCCCGTCAAAAATTCCAAAAGGAGCAAGCTGGGGCAGAAATTTTTGAGACCCACTCAAAAATTTCAAAAATGCATTATAAAAGCAACACAATAGCCTCCTTAGCACATTGCATGACAGAACAATGGTATTCTGCTAGTTGCACTTTACTTTACTTTTGTTTGCAGGGTATACAGCCCGATAAGAATGGAATGACAAAGGGTAGACAGCCCGTTGAGAAATTTTGGCATGACAGACGGTAGATAGCCTAATGTTGAGTTTGGCATGACAAAGAGTAGACAGCCCTGTGAGATGTTTGGCATGACAGAGGGTAGACAGCCCGATGTTGAGTTTTGGCATGGCAAAGGGTAGACGGCTCTGTGAGAAGTTTGGCATGACAGAGGGTAGACAACCCGATGTTGATTTTGGCATGGCAAGGGGTAGACAGCCCTGTGAGAAGTTTGGCATGATAGAGGGTAAACAACCCGATATTGAGTTTGGCATGTCAAAGGGTACACAACACTGTGAGAAGTTTGGCATGACAGAGGGTAGACAGCTCGACGTTGAGTTTAACATAGCAAAAAGTAGACAGCCCTGTAAGAAGTTTGGCATGATAGAGGGTAGACAAACCAATGTTGAGTTTGGCATGGCAAAGGGTAGACAGCCCTGAGGGTAGCCAACCCTATGAGAAGTTTGGCATGACAGAGGGTAGACAACCCGATGTTGAGTTTGGCATGGCAAAGGGTAGACAACCCTGGGGATAGACAGCCCTGTGAGAAGTTTTGCATGACAGAGGGTAGACAGCCCGATGTTGAGTTTGAAATGGCAAAAGGTAGACAACCCTGTGAGAAGTTTTGCATGTCAGAGGGTAGAGAGCCCGATGTTGAGTTTGGCATGGAAAAGGGTAGACAGCCCTGAGGGTAGACAACCCTGTGAGAAGTTTGGCATGATAGAGGGTAGACAGCCTGATATTGAGTTTGGCATGCAAAGGGTAGACAGCCCTGAGGGTAGAATGCCCTGTGAAAAGTTTGGCATGACAGAGGGTAGACAACCCGATGTTGAGTTTGGCATGGCAAAGGGTAGACAACCCTGAAGGTAGACAGCCTTGTGAAAAGTTTGGCATGACAGAGGGTAGACAGCCCGATGTTGAGTTTAGCTAGGCAAAGGGTAGACAGCCCTGTGAGAAGTTTGGCATGACAGAAGGTAGACAACCCGATGTTGAGTTTGACATGTCAAAGGTTAGACAGTCCTGTGAGAAGTTTGGCATGACAGAGGGTAGACAACCCGATGTTGAGTGGCATGGCAAAGGGTAGACAACCCTGAGTGTAGACAGCCCTTTGAGAAGTTTGGAATGACAGAGGGTGGAAAACCTGATGTTGAGTTTGGCATGACAAGGGTAGACATCCCGATGTTGAGTTTGGCATGACAAGGGTAGATAGCCCTGTGAGAAGTTTAGAATGACAGAGGATAGACAACCCGATGTTGAGTTTGGTAGGATAAGGGTAGACAGCTCGTTGAGAAATATGGCATGACAAAGGGTAGACAGCCTTGAGGGTAGACAACCTGGTGAGAGGATGGCATGACAAAAAGTATGCAGCCAAATGAAAGAATGATAGACAACTCTGCATGAAAAGATACACAGCTCAATACAAAAAAAGGGGTATACATCCCGACGTGACAAGCACACATTTAAATGACGAAAAGCAATGGCAAGATGATCGAACGATAAGGAAGTCTTTTTATGCATTTACATACATACTATTTTGCAAAACTCACTTTTATCGCAGGACATACAATTCGGTGCTGCAATGGCAAGACGATCAAACGATAGGGGTCTCTTTATGCATTTACATACATACTATTTTGCAAAACTCACTTTTATCGCAGGACACACAATCCGGTGCTGCACTGGCAAGATTATCCAACGACTACTCTGCGCGACGAGACAATCATTTCCTGATGAGAAAAACTTAGCAAATGAATATCCCCAGAGAAGAGGCACACATTCCCTAGCACTGAGCACCTGAAAGCAGAATAGACACTGCATGACAAAAGAGAGCTCAACTCAACAGGGAAGTTTACATTATCTTTATCTTTATCTCAATTTGCATTTATCTTGATTTTGCTGTAGGGACTCTCCTATCTCTCGACAAAACCCCTGCGCCATACTCTCACACCTGCTCCCAAAATCACTACTAATTGTGCAACCATAAAACCTCAAATACACACAAAGCATCATCTCGAAACCCGCATCAAAACGCTTAATCCTACAGACAATGCTTTTGCTACACCCGCAAGCTACCAATTTTGTCGAGTTCCAAAGCGCTCAAAGCTACAGTTCCATACTCGCACTAGTGATCTACCTAATCATTCATTGCCGATTCCTTCCTATTCGTGCCTATCTGTTTGAATCATTTGCATTTATCGTGCTTTACTTCTCAATAGTGCCCGGCTTATTCAAGACAATGTTAAAGGCAAGATGACTCATCCATCGAGTTGTGGTGGACACTACGCCCATGTAAACTCATCTTTATGGGTGTGTCGTGCACCACATCTTCATAACTAGGAAGATTACAAGCTTCTTTCCCTACACTCGATCTATCAATGTTACCTCATCTTTTGACAATGCCTTTGTTGTACCTGCAAACTACCTACTCTGACGGATTCCGAAATGCCCAAAGTCGATCATCTCATGCTCCCACAAGTAATCTACCTAATCTTTCATTATAAATTAGGATGTCATTTTTCATTTCCTTCCGATTAATGCCTACTTGGTCTATTCAAGCCTATCTGCGTCAATTGTGCATATTTTCGTGCTTAATCGTGCCCATCAATCTAAATCGTGCGCATTTTAAAACTCGCCCCTCAAATGTTTCCCGGCTCAGTAAGTATTATATCAGTCCCACACACATGGCTTATTATTTTTCCCTTTGCACATATGTAGTTCACATAGAACTCTTTCACCTCATCAGGCCGCAGTCGTTTTTTACTTCTCAAGGAATAGGTCCTTCAAGCCCTAAAACTCCAGCTTTCAAGTACTTGCTTCGTCCGCTCATCTTCCTTATTGGCAATGTTCCTTTCATGCACTAAACTTGCTATTGAAAACCACACATGCCTTGCTACATCCTTTTTCTCCTTCTTTCTCTTTCTTTTTTTCCTACTCTTTTGCTTAGAGGATTAAGGCTCATCACCACCCATAACCTTCTGTGTCTTGATTCTCTTCTTCTCAATGGATACTCCAGCCATCTTTTATTCTATCTTTTTCTTTTCAACTATCTTCTTATTGCCTTTATCAACAACCTTTTCTTCTACACTGGACCATGTTCAACATGATGTTATGCAGGCCTCACATCTACTCTAGTTTCGTTTACTTATTTTCTCTCTCTCTCTTCCTGAACTTTGGGAGTAGACTCGGTATTCCTTTTCCTTAAGTTGATCAAGGGTACGTCTTCATCATGTTTCTCATGAACTTGAGAGGTAGGTTCATTGGCCTCTGCATTACCTGTTTCATTACCAGGTCCTTGGTTCTTTTCTTCCTCCTTTCCAGGTTCCACATTTATGACTTTATTGACAGCAGAGGGACATAAAAGAATCAAGTTCTTCTGTCAATTGCTTAGCTGTCTCCGCCCTTTTTTTTCTTTTTCTCTTGCGTTTCATCAGCATCAGGGGCCTCTATAGATGGAACATATTCAACCACATGAGTCTCCACTACCTCAACTTCTCTCACTATATATCTTCTTCTCCATCAACGTTCTTCAAGGACTCATTTTTCTCCTTTTCTTCCCAACCATTTTCACCATTATTCTTTTCTGGATCTTTCTCACCAACATCCTATTCCTCATGCTCATTTATCTGCATCTCAAGATCATTAACCACATCTACACTATCAGTTCTTTATATTTTGCATTGACCTCACCACTAATATGGTCCACCACCTCCTTTTCGACAGAATAACCCACACCCTTACTACTTCCACCAATATCTACTTGCTATGCACATTATCATTTTATTTTTCTATAATAGAACCAAGTTCTAAAGATTCAGAAATCAACAGGTTTGAAGAGTCAAGATTTACCTCTGGTTCTTACACTAGTGACTCTTGTCCATGTGTTATGACTCCTCATTTTATCCTTGTAACTTTCTTTGCAATGTTTCATCCATTGGCTTTATCACTTTTTGCCTTTATTTTCAATACCCCATGCTTTGGTTAATGCGCATATCGGACATCCTTCACTAAGGTCTCTTTTGTAGGTTGAGACCTGATTCTACATCTTTCAATTGGAGGTAAACGTTTAATTGATCCACTATGGTTAGGGTTTTGGATTACAGTTTTCAAATGTTGGTTTAGCTTTTGGGTGAGAGAAAACACTGAGGATTATTGTGTAGGACGGTTTAAATTGTGTGGGTGAGTGGTTAAGGTTATTTTGGGAGTTGGTTTTATGGTAATGATGATTTAATATGGGAAATGGTTAATTTGATGTTGTGATGGAAGTAAATGCCACCTAGAAAGTGGACGTGTAATGACCCTATTTTTGATATGCTTTGGTGTTAATTTGGACAAATGGTTACTTTTCGATATGTAATATATATGAAACGACACGAATTCTCGGTTAGGCTGTGCGGGCACCCGACCACCTCCCCTAAACCTGTCGGGCGAACCCTATTGACTGAATCGATATAAATTGTGAAGAATTATCTTGAAATGAAAATGAACCAAACTTTAACAACATAAGATAACTCTCAAGGATAGAAAAACATACAAGCTGTCTAAATAATACAAATAACTACCCAGAAGACACATTTTTAAAGGTTTCCAGATCAGACATCTAAGAAGGCCAAAAGATATACACACCTCCCGAAGGGAGCAATAGTAATGAAAACTGTAATATCTGAAGTTGGTGGCTGCAATGAACAAGATGGCTCACCGTAGACAGCTGAAACGTACTACTCCTTAATCATGACGCGGCTGGCTGGGTCCTGGAGAAGAATCTGCCGAACGAAAAGAAAACACAAGAACAAATACTGGGTGAGTCATAAGGACTCAATAAGTGAGGACAAACTAGCAACCTCGAAAAATAGATACGCTAGTCAGGGAAACAGAAGTTATAGCAGTCAACCAGATAAATCATTCACAGATAATTAATGCAATAAATCTATACAGCTAAAAAAAATGCATATAAAGATATGCAATGATGTGTCATGATGCAATGGGGTCACATGTGCTCGAAACCTATCTCTGGCGCGGGACTCTCGTCGTCTACCAGAAGATATATACAATAATGATCTTTCATCGGCGCGGGATTCTCATCGACTACCGGAAAGTATATGCAATAATGACCCTTCACCGGCTCGGGACTCTCATCGATTACCGGAAAGTATATGCAGTAATGATAGCCAGAGTACAATGCTCAGATACTTAATGCAATACCAGCAACAGGACATAACAAATAATATACAACGTAAATTCAAAGCTAAGGCGTAATGAGTACGCCTATCGACAGCTACACACGTAAAGAACACGTGGTAGAAAATCCACGAGGCCAGGTGCCTCCAAAGAAATGGATATAATCACTTACCGTATTCCAATGCTAGCCCTGCTACTCAACAACTGCTTTTTCCTTTGGATTAACTGTCAAACGATCCCGCTCTATTCAATAAGCAGAAAAATTATATCAAATAAAGCTAAAAGCTTCACTCCTTATGTCTTAGGGCAATCCAGTTAGGAACCTGATACCCCATTCACATACGCAATATGCAGGCCAGGCCCACGTACAAGGTTCAAAGTCCCATAACCAAACCCTAAATAAATTACATTTATATGTTGCCTATAACTCATTGAGTACGAATATATAATCATTTCCATCATCGGGGTCCAATTGACCCTTTAAACTGTCAATTTAACTTATTAGGACAATGTCTAATATCCCTATTTTTACCGTAAAAATATATTCAAACACACATAATAAGTTAAGATAATGAATTAACATCATTACCTGGAGATTTGGGGTAGAAATTACACTATTTTCCACCTCTTATTCCTTTTTTTCCTCTTTCTTTTCTAAATTGTTTCCTCTCTGTATTTGATTGAATGTTTCTGCATGTATATGCACTAAGCTGATGCTAAGGGATTTAATCCCTTAGCAAACCGACAATATAATTTAATTAATTTTTTTATAAATAAATTCGCTACGACGATTAAAATTAAAATGGAACCCTAGAGAAGTCGAAATAATCCCAAATTTTTCAACTAAGTTATACAAAATATATGTGTAACATATTCATGAGGACGGATCTCAAATCGGACTCCCGAAACTCAAGATGCGAATTTAAAGGAAAAAGGTCAAATTATTAAATTTCGGCATTTTAGCGGAAACTAGCCGAACAACATCGAAATTCATTTTTGAAAAATCAAAAAAGTCACAAATAATCATACAAACCTGACGGCGCTTTCAGATTTCGAATCGGAGCTCATTCGCCAAAACTGAGCTCAAAAATCTCTTTTTAATATCTATCGACAATAAAAACTGAAACCTTCTTCCGATGCCTACCAAACGAGGTCTGATTTAGCTCAAATTTTACAGACAGGTCCTAATGGACCTTACGAATATTTTAAAATTATCGGCATGCCAATCGGAGTCCTAACTTCCGAAACGACTGACCGAGGTCGTTTCATTCTCCTCCACTTAGACTCTCGTTCGTCCTCGAACGAGCAAGAGTCTAAAATAGATTTCACACCTCTAATGAGATTCTTACACTAATTTTTTAATGACATTTACTACGAAACCAAAATCATATACAATCATCAGAACTTTTAGGCTTTAAAGACCAAGTTCGAACCTGAATCGTCGAAGAGGTAATGATACCTCTCACGCATACTGAACTCAAGCTTCCAAGTGTCCTCATCACGAGGACGATTATTCCATCGCACTCGAACCATCAGAATCTGCTTCGAACGAAGTTTCCGGACATCACGCGCAACTATAGCAACTGGGAACTCCTCGTAGGCCAGATTCACATCTAGCTGAGCAGGGTCTAATTCGATCACTTCGGAAGGATCTCGGATACACTTCCGGAGCATCGATACATGGAAAACTGGGTGAACTGGCAAAGAAGCGGCAAGTCGAGCCGATAAACTACCTTGCCAATACATTTCTCGATACGGAAAGGGCCAATGAACCTGGGACTAAGCTTTCTTTTCCTACCAAATCTTTTTACACCTCACATCGGTGACACTTTCAGAAATACGATGTCGCCGATCTCAAACTCTAACTCTCGGCTCCTCAGGTCCGAATATGAAATCTGCCTACTCTAGGCGGTCCGTAAACGATCTTGAATAACACGAACAACATCAAGAGTCTGACGAACCATATCTGAACTCATCACCTCGACATCTCTATGCTCAAACCAGCCAATAGGATAACGACATCGACGACCATAGAAGGCCTCAAATGGAGCCATCTGAATGGAAGACTGGTAGATATTATTATAAGAGAACTCTGATAACGCCAAATGATCATCCCAGTAACCCCCGAAGTCCAACGCACAAGCTCTCAGCATGTCCTCTAAAATTTGAATAACCCGCTCGGACTGACCGTCAGTCTGAGGATGGAATACTGTGCTAAGCTGCACCTGGGTCCCCAACTCTCTCTGAAAAGACTGCCAGAACTGAGAAGTAAACTGGGAACCACGATCTGAGATAATAGATTCAGGAGTACCATGCAGCCTAACCACCTGCTCAATGAAAATCCGAGCCAGTCTTTGAGCTGAATCAGTAGTCTTTACAAGGATAACTGAGTTGATTTAGTCAGTCTGTCAACAATGACCCAGAATAAATCGTGGCACCGCAGGGTCTTTGGCAGACCAACTATAAAATCCATCGTGATGTGCTCCCACTTCCACTCGGGAATAGGCAATGCCTAAGCTAACCCTGCTAGTCTCTGGTGCTCGAACTTAACCTGCTGACAGTTCAAGCAACGAGATACATAATCAAATACATCTCTCTTCATCCCCTTCCACCAGTATAGCTCTCAGAGGTCCTGATACATTTTTGTAATACCAGGATGAATGGAATAACGTGAGCTATGAGCTTCACCGAGCACTGACTGCCTCAAATCCCCAATATCAGGAACACAGAGTCGACCATTAAACCGAAGAATTCCATCTGAATCAAGCTCGAAGGAGGGAACTCCTCCACTTAGGACACGACCACACACCTCCTATAGATGAGGATCCTCGAACTGTCTTCCCTTAATCTGATTGACTAAGGAAGACTGAGCTGCAATACACGCTAAGACTCGACTGGAGTCTAGGAAAAGAAATCTCACGCCAGAGTCGCCAAGGGACTGCAATTCTCTGGCCAATGGTCTCATATCAGCATAAAGAAAAACCATGCTGCCCATGGACTTCCTGCTCAAAGCATCTGCTACCACGTTCGCCTTCCCAGGATGATAGCGGATAATGAGATCATAATCTTTAATCAATTTAAGCCATCTCTGCTGTCGGCCGTTAAGATCTTTCTGAGAGAGAAGATAGTGCAGACTCTTATGATCCGTATACACCTCACAAGGCTCGCCATAAAGATAATGCCTCCATATCTTCAAAGCGAAGACCACAGCTGCCAATTCTAAATCGTGAGTCGAATAATTCTTCTCATTCGGCTTCAACTGTCTGGAAGCGTAAGCAATTACCTTCCCGTGCTGCATAAGAACAAAACCCAAGCCCATACGAGATGCATCACAATAGACTACAAATCCACCGGTGCCCGAAGGAAGGGATAGTACTGGAGCTAAAGTTAATAAGGCCTTAAGCTTTTAGAAGCTTGCCTCACACTCATCGGACCATCGAAACTGAACCGCCTTCTGCGTTAGGTGAGTCAGGGGAGATGCAATAGTAGAGAACTTCTCCACAAACCTCCGATAATAACCTGCCAATCCAAGGAAGTTGCGAATCTCCGTCGGAGTGGTAGGACGAGGCCATTTCTGCACTGCTTCAATCTTTTTCGGATCAACCTTGATATCCTCACTAGATACCACGTGATCCAAAAATGCCACAGAATCAAGCCAAAACTCACATTTCGAGAACTTGGCATACAACTTACGATCACGGAGGGTCTGAAGAACCACCCGCAGATGATAATCATGATCCTCGCGGCTACGAGAATAAATAAGAATATCATCAATGAAGACAATGACAAAGGAATCAAGGAATGACTTAAACACCCGGTTCATGAGATCCATAAAGGCTGCAGGGGCATTAGTCAGCCCAAAAGACATAACTAGGAACTTATAATGGCCGTAATGAGTCCTAAAAGCAGACTTTGAGATATATGACTCGCGAATCTTTAATTGATGATAATCAGATCGCAGATCAATCGTAGAAAAGAATTTGGCACCCTGCAACTGATCAAACAAATCATCAATGCGAGGCAAGGGATACTTATTCTTGATGGTAACCTTATTTAGCTGACGATAATCAATACACATCCGCATAGTCCCATATTTCTTTTTCACGAATAGAACAGGAGCACCCCACGGAGAAATACTCGGCCTAATAAACCCTTTATCAAGCAAATCTTGCAACTACTCCTTCAGCTCCTTTAACTCTGATGGAGCCATGCGATAAGGAGGGATAGAAATAGGCTGAGTCCCTAGCACTATATCAATACCAAAACTCGATCTCTCGATCAGGAGGAAGTCCTGGCAAATCATCTGGAAACACATCAGGGAACTCCCTAACGACAGGAACAGAATCAAGAGATGGAATCTCCACAGTGGTATCTCGAACAATGGCAAGATATGCTGAACACCCTTTATCCATAATCCGCTTTGCCTTCAGGAAAGAAATAACATGCCCCATGGGTGGCAAATAAGAGCAGTGCCACACCATCGGTGCTGAACAAGGAATAGACAACTGAAGAGACTTGGCATGACAATCTAATGTGGCATGACACGACGCCAGCCAATCCATGCCAATAATAACATCAAAATCAACCATATCTAGGATTAGAAGATCTACTAGTGTCTCACGACCCCCAAAAGATATGGTACAAGCTGGATAAACTCGATCCACAATGATAATGTCTCCAATAGGAGTAGAAACACAGAATGGATCACGAAGATGCATATAATCAACATGAAAGACCGAAGAAAAATAAGGAGATACATATGAATATGTAGACCTCGGATCCACCAAAGAATATGCATCTTGACCACAAACAGATAAAATACCTGTAACAACAGCTGGGGATGCCTCGAAATCCTGCCTGGCCGGCAGTGCATATAGCTGTCTCTGCGGCTGAGCTGAGCCGCTACGCTGAGGACTACCTCTAGAGGGACCACTAGGACCACGCCCACGACCTCTACCAGGTGGTGGTACACCTCTAACTGGCTGAGACCCTGGAGGGGCACCCTGAGGCTGCTACTGCATAGGCGCTGGAGGGCGAGGGAATGAACTGCTACTACTCTGCTGATAAAGATAAGGGCAATCTTTCTTATGATGCCCTAGCTCACGACAATGGAAACACCCTGGGCTATATTGGCGCTGCACAAATTGCTGATGACTACTAGGAGGAAGCTGGAGATGACCCCGTCGAGGTCCTGGCGCGTCCTGAAAACCACGTGCTAGAAACTGAGCTGGTCTGACAGGAGGCCTACTCTGCTGCTGAGAACTCCTACCTCCATACGAGGTACTAGAATGCCCTGGACCACGAGATCTCTTACTCTCTCGCTCTAACTCCTCTATCTCCAATCTATGATAGGCCTCATACCTCTTGGTAATATCAATAACGACATCAAATAGAGTACCAGCCTCAATCTCACGAGCCATCTGGGACCGCAAATAAGGAGAAAGCCCATCAATAAAACGTCTGACCCTCTCAGAGGGCTCCTGCACGAGATCTAGAGCATAGCTGGACATCTCTGAAAACAAAAGCTCGTACTCCGTGACTGACAGGTTACCCTGTCCAATCCTCTCAAACTGTCTCCTCTTCTCATCCTGTTGACTGCGAAGGAGAAACTTCTCCATGAATCAGTGAGAGAACTCACTCCAGGTCAGCTTAGGCAAGCCCTGCCTAGCTGATCGAAGTGTAGTCCACCAAGCTAAAGCCAGACCCTCAAACTGGAAGGTAGTATACTCAACTCTATACTTTTGAAGACACCTAAGGGCCTCTAAGATACGCTGGCAACGATCAAGAAACTCACGGGGCTTAAGCTTATCTGATGTACGACCAGAGAATTTTGGAGGATCAAGTCGGGTAAAATAATACAACCTTGCCGGATCATCAATCTGACCTGCTACCGGGACTGGCTGACCAACCTGAACAACCGGAGGTACAACACCCGCTACCTCTGGAACATGACCACCTGGAACATGAACTGTTGGGGCTACATGTGGAGCTTAAATGGGGGCTTTCTGAACCTGAGAACCAATATCTGCCGCAGCCTTAGGAGCTGCCTGAGGGATAGGAGCATCTACAGCAGCAAGAGGGATATGAGCATCTACAGCAGCCTGACGAATAGGAGTATCTACAGCAGCCTGAGGAATAGGAGGTCCCTGGGGCATCTGTGTCGCTAAGAATCTCATAAAAGCGTCATGAAGTGCGGGGGGAACGAATAAACCCTGCTCCCCCTGCCCAGCAAAAGCTGGAAATACCGGAACCTCTGCGGAAGGATCAACATGATCCACCATTCTTGCGGCCTGGGCAACTCTACCTCTAGCTCGACCACGACCTGTACCGCGGCCAACACCACCACCTCGCGGAGCAACAGGCATAGGGGCGACCGCTGGCTCCTCCGCCTCTCGCTGAACATTCGCGCGCGTTCTCACCATTTACTGTGAAAAATTAAAAATATTTAACTTAAGATAAGAAGACTCACGCACGATAGGGAAAGAAAGAAAGGAAACTACCTAAATGCCACCATAGCCTCTCGTAGATAGGTACGGACGTCTCCGCCTGATCAGCGAGACTCTATTAGACACTGTCATGATCTGGAAAGACTCCAAACCTCGCTCTGATACCAACTGACACGACCCAAATTCTCGGTTAGGCCGTGTGGGCACCCGACCACCTCCCCTAAACCTGTCGGGCGAACCCTATTGACTGAATCGATATAAATTGTGAAGAACTACCTTGAAATGAAAATGAACCAAACTTTAACAACATAAGATAACTCTCAAGGATAGACAAACATACAAGCTGTCTGAATAATACAAATAACTACCTAGAAGACATATTCTTAAAGGTTTCCAGATCAGACATCTAAGAAGGCCAAAAGATATACACACCTCCCAAAGGGAGCAAAAGTAAGGAAAACTGTAATATCTGAAGTTGGTGGCCGCAATGAACAAGATGGCTCACCGTAGACAGCTGAAACGTACTACTCCTTAATCAGGACGCGGCTGGCTGGGTCCTGGAGCAGAATCTGCCGAACGAAAAGAAAACACAAGAACAAATACGGGGTGAGTCATAAAGACTCAATAAGTGAGGAAAAACTAGCAACCTCGAAAAATAGATACGCTAGTCAGGGAAGCAGAAGCCATAGCAGTCAACCAGATAAATCATTCATAGATAATTAATGTAAATCTATACAGCTAAAAAAATGCATATAAAAAAATGCAATGATGTGTCATGATGCAATGGGGTCACATGTGCCCGAAACCTATCTCCAGCGCGGGACTCTCATCGTCTACCAGGAGATATATACAATAATGATTTTTCACCGGCGCGGGACTCTCATCGACTACTGGGAAGTATATGCAGTAATGAACCTTCACCGGCTCGGGACTCTCATCGATTACCGGGAAGTATTGCAGTAATGATAGCCAGAGTACAATGCTCAGATACTCAATGCAATACCAGCAACAGGACATAACATATAATATACAACGTAAATTCAAAGCTAAGGCGTAATGAGTACGCCTATCGGCAGCTACACACGTAAAGAAGACGTGGTAAAAAATCTACGAGGTCAGGTTCCTCCAAAGAAATGGATATAATCACTTACCGTATTCCAATACTAGCCCTGCTACTCAACAACTGTTTTTTCCTTTGGATTAATTGTCAAACGATCCCGCTCTATTCAATAAGCAGAAAAATTATATCAAATAAAGCTAAAGGCTTTATTCCTTACGTCTTAGGGCAATTCAGTTAGGAACCTGATACCCCATTCGCATACGCAATACGCAGGCCAGGCCTATGTACATGGTTCAAAGTCCCATAACCAAACCCTAAACAAATTACATTTATGTGTTGCCTATAACTCACTGAGTATGAATATATAATTATTTCCATCATCGGGGTCCAATTGACCCTTTAAACTGTCAATTTAACTTATTAGGACGATGTTTAATATCCCTATTTTACCGTAAAAATATATTCAAACACACATAATAAGTTAAGATAATGAGTTAACATCATTACCTGGAGATTTGGGATAGAAATTCCACTATGTTTCCACCTCTTTTTTCCTTTTTTCCTCTTTCTTTTCTAACTTTTCTCTTCTCTGTATTTGATTAAATGTTTCTACGTGTATACGCACTTTGCTGATGTTAAGGGATTTAATCCCTTAGCAAACCGACAATATAAATTAATTAATTTTTTTAATAAATTCGCTACAAAGATTAAAATTAAAATAGAATCCTAGAGAAGTCGTAATGATCCCAAAATTTTAAAGTAAGTTATACAAAATAAATGTAACATACTCGCGAAGACGGATCTCAAATCGGACTTCCGAAACTCATGATGCGAATTTAAAGGAAAAAGGTCAAATTATTTAACTTTCGGCATTTTAGCGGAAACTAGCCGAACAACGTCGAAATTCATTTTCAAAAAATCATAAAAGTCTAAAATAATCATACGAACCTAACTGCGCTTTCGGATTTCGAATCGGAGCTCATTCGCCAAAACCGAGCTAAAAAATCTCTTTTTAATATTTATCGACAATAAAAACTGAAACCTTCTTCCGATGCCTACCAAATGAGGTCTGATTTAGCTCAAATTTTACAGACAGGTCCTAATGGACCTTACGAATATTTTAAAATAATCGGCACGCTAATCGGAGTCCTAACTTCCGAAACGACTGATCGAGGTCGTTTCAATATATATATACTAGTTTTATTATACGTGCAAAGTCATCTTTCTCAAAGAGTTAAAAAAGTTTATATTTTAAGATACTGAATAATTTTCATAACTAATTGAAAAGGGTTCTGAATAATAAACGGATTTTAACATAACAAAATAGTCAGTATGCACATGTATAAAATTAAGGTTACCATTATATATTCATATGGTCTATAATAATATCAATGTAATTTTGCATATCTATATAATAATATATAATAATTTATTATTATATAATTTAGTATGAATTTAAACTAATTCTAACAAAATTAAAATAAGCAAAGAGTTGAAATTACAGAAGTTGCAACATTCTTACTCGTTTATACTTGGAAGCCCAACCACATTTTTGTACGACGGTTGATAAATAAGTAACACCACGAGTGGATGCACATTTAGATAGGACATGAAGTTTTATTTAGGGTTTTGATTTTTAAATTATGATTATTCTTGAACTGTTGTACTTTTAAGCAAATCAAATTAATATCCATTAAAATTACTACCTATTTTGGATGTTTATGTCATATTCAGTGGAAGCCCCTGGTGCACTTTAATACAACCTACCTTACCGGTGAACAACAATTATGTTAACTGCTGCAACAACCATCACCCCTGCTCCTCAAGATTCTATGCAAGTATTAGCGACATGTTGAATTTCATTAAATAATGTTCAAGTGCCCAAATCGCTTACTAATATTCATATGCACAAGCAATGAATTTATACTACTATTATTTTCTTAAAACTTAAGAAATGGAGTTAGCAAATTTTAATGGTATTAAGAGAAGTTATCAATATTTTCTTGCTTATTAAAAGAAGAACTAGACGTAAAGAATAAGCCAAAATTTAAAGTCAAATTTCAAAATGTGTACCCGGATCGATCCACAATGAATGGAATGTGATTTTTGTAAAATGTTTTTCCTCATAAACACTTTTTGAAAAAAATCAAAACAAATCACGTCAACATTTGTGAATAATGTACGAAGTGATATGTGTCTGAAATTTATTTCTCTCACACCCAGTAATAAGTATTTTTACACGGATATTTTACATGAAAAATTTAAAAAACGTTAAAATAAAAAAAAAAGTAAATAATTAGAAACCTCCTTGAATGTAGCATGAAATAATCCATCTTTGTATACAAAATTACTTTTCTACAGATATTATTCACGTATGGAATTAACTTTTATGCAAGTATTTAAAGATGTAAAGAAACAACATCCATGTCAAAGAGTAGGGCTGTTTATTCGGTTTTTCAGTTTGGTTTTTATCTATTCGATTTTGATTTTTCGGTTTTCGATTTTGAAAAATTGCAATACAATCCAAACCAAAATAAATTTAGTTTGATTCGATTTTTCTCTTTTCAGTTCGGCTTTTTTCGGTTTAGTTTTTAAATTTTTTCGGTTATGTGATATAAGATAAAACTTTAAAATATTATACTTGTAAGCATATCAATACATGTCCAAGTGTAAAAATATAAAATAAGAAGTCTATATCATGACTCTAGTTGACAAGAGAACTTTTAATTCAAGAAATAGATGTTGAAGGAGGTACCGTACACAGTATATTGAAACTTTAGACAAGAGCTTCACAATTGTTATACCATTATTATACAAAGAGGTGTGATCATGAGTGAAGTAAATATTGAAATATTCAAACTCTAACACTCTTTAACGGGTATATATTAAGAAATAAGAATAAAAGTATATATTTAATATATATAATTTAGTTTTTCGATTACTATTTATTGAAATTCAAAACCAAACCAAAAAATCAAAATTTAAAATCTTTAATCCAAACAAAATAAATTAATGAAAAAATCAAACTAAACCAAAAAAATTATTCGATTCAGTTTGATTTTTCGATTTAATCCGATTAGTGCACACCCTATCAAAACAGAAACTAAGCTGGAAACAATATTGGAAGTAAGACGTCAATTACTTTTGGAAGTCTACGTGGAGTAAAAGTAATTCTACGTGGAGTACTATACATACAAGATCTTCTGACCTTTTAAATTATTATTGTTTTCTATATGAATTTATTAGAACTAAAACAATCTCCATTATTAAATCAATAATTAAAATTAAAATTCTATACTTGGTACTCCCTCCATCCTAATTTATGTGGCGATGTTTAACTTGACACAAAGTTTAAGAAATAGAAGTTGACTTTGTAAATGTTCAAATTTACCCTTGAAAAAGTAAGAGAGAGAAGATTGTAGTAGTCAAAAAGTTGTTTGTGGCTTTTAAAGTAATTAGGTCCCAATAAGGGTAAAATAGAGATAGTGCATTAAATAGTTGACAAATAAAGAAATGTGACATTCTTTTTGGGATAGACCAAAAAGGAAAATGTGACACATAAATTGGGACAGAGGGAGTATATATTAGTAGAAATCGCGTCTAAAGAATATATTTGGTCAATTATGTTTTATTTTCCTTTAATCAGGAGAAATAGATATTTTAAATATTTTTTGTAAACTTCAATATTTTCAAAATAAATATATAAATATGATACTATAATATGCCACTAACCTATTTTTCGAAGAGTTTCGGAACCTCTGCGAATTGGTTATAGTAAGACTACAAGATCAGGTATATTGTACCTGAAATTGTTCAAAATATTTCATAATTCCAATGCAATTAGTTTTTTTTTAAAATAAAATGAATTCCTTAAAGGAAAAACAATAGAGAACAATATACTTATAGGGGTACACAATGGTCACGCTGCAATAATAAAATGTTTATATTAAAAGAAACTCAAAAATCAATTCACAAAACTTAAAACAGAATATAAAACTATTAGAACAAGTTATGACTGCAAATTCAATTAATTAAAACTTTTTAACAAACTGAACGATGATACTCATAGCACCCTTTACAATTCAAAGTATTGTTCCAATACACCATTGAAGTGATACACACTTCTGCTCCACAAAAGAAATAAACTTGTATCTGAAGAAAACAACCAATAACATCTATTTATATACTATAATCTCTAAATATTTGAAGGTTTGACCCAAAAAAAGCTAAAACTCACATTCTAGAGTCGAACGAAAAATAATTTGTCTGCATGGACGAATAATCTTCTCTTTTTGGACTCTGCACCTGAACATACTCAAAGTAACAAACAATCTGGTTACATTGATTACTTAAGAAATACATAAAAGGGAAGCGTATATCTGTACTGATGAAGAGTTATACTCAGACGCAAGTAAGAAAGAGAAGAAATTGAACAAAATCCAATCACAAAGTAACAAATTAATTACACCCAAAATACAGAGAAAGGAATGCACATAATTTGTACTATTAAAGATTAATTTACATTAACATGTGATACAGCCCCAAGTGCTGATCAAGTGCTCGACAATCCTCCGAAGTCAATGAATAATCTACCGAGGCTAATGACACGAAGTCAAGCCAAATTGCTACATGATATGCACATTCAGTTGGCTTGGTCGGGAGAAAGTATGTGTTCGGAGGAAGAATGGCAAAGTGCTAGAGCCGAATGCTACATCTTCAAATCTGAGCCCGAGGACAAAGTGACCGAACACAAACTCTTGGCACTGAGCAGCACAGAACCGAACACAAACAATTGTGTTCGAAGTCAAGTGAGCACCCGATGACCAATGTGTTCGAGCAGGCAACCGAGCATCGAAGTCAAGGCTGCCTAACACTCATTATTTCAGCCCTGCGTGGCTTGCTTTCATTGGTCACCTGTGACCATTTACTGTTTTATCCCTAGCGTAGTCTATAAATACTCCATTACATTTCGTTGTAAGCAGTTAGTTGTTGTTGAATGATCAAACATAGCTGAAGCTATTGTGAGTCTCCGATGGAGCCGAACCCCGACGTAGGATTTTAAGAACTTTTGTCATTCGGTGTTGAATCGTTGTAACAATCTTCTTCTTTGGTCATTCAATTTGCAAGAAGCTTGTTCTTCTTAAGGATTGTTGCTTAGTATAGGTGATTCTTGACCTCCGATTCAATCGAGCTTGAGACTAGTTCCTCAATGTACCTTTGAATCGAAGCAAGATTTGTCTTGCTTCTATCTTTACTTTCTTGTTGTTTCTTCCGCGTTTCTTCGTGTTAGCTCAACATCGGTTTTGCTTTCACCATCTTGGTATCAGAGCAAGGTTTGAGCTTGTTCTTACAACCTCAAATCCTGTTCGTTTATCTCGTGCTTGTGTCTTTCAGTTTCAGCTTTCTTCCTTGTTGTTGATTGTTGTTGCTGTGGTGTTTTTTACAAAAAAAAAAAAAAAATAGAAAAGAAAAATTCAAAAAAAAAAAAAATTTGGTTGATTGTTGGCTGTTTGAATCAAACAACTATTAATTCTTGATCGCCGTCGACTGCTGGTTCCAACGAGCACCTGTTGTACACGATTGTCGATTAGGGTTTCTCGAAGGTTTTTGGACTGTTTCGACGTGTTGGTGACTGTTACAACCCCAGTCGTGTTTTGGTGGTTATTGATGAAGACTTGTGGTTCTTGATTGTTTTGGGTTGTGTTTTGTGCTTAAAAATTCTAAGTTCTAAAATTTGAGCCTTGTCCGTATGCCGGAAACTTGTTACATTGTAACAGTGTACGGACGACATTAAGCTTGTTCTTAGGTCAAGAGAATTTTTAACTGATTTCCTCCGTTGTTGTTGATACCGGAATGAATGAAGTAAGCTTGTCCGTACGCCGGAGTAAAAACGTCACTGTTCCATTGAAGAAGAAGGGGTAAAACTTTTACATTCAAAACCCAGGTGAAATTTTGTCGGCTAATAAAGGGAAAATTGGATAAGGCAAAACCCTATCCGTACAAAGGAGGGAACACTTTTGTACGAACAAGAGTTGGTGTGTTCGAAAGGATTCCGAAGAGGAATCAAAGGGTAGACTCTCCTAGGTTTTCATTTTTCTTGTGTTAGATAAATATAGTTAGTGGATCTTTGGAGTAATTCTTCCTACTCGAGGTCGTACTAACTCGTTTGAGCTTATAGGAACTCGTGCGTGGGGTGACCGAAGTCTAAATTTCATAGAAAATTTCTTTTGACTTCCGAAAGCGCATAGTAAATAGCGTACGTTCCATCGAGTCATATCAATTCACTCTTCCCGAAGGAGATAGTGTAACTCTTCAAATTCGAAGGAACTGAGAGAAGTTGATCAATCGAGGAAGCCATTGGCTACAAGTTCTTGACTGACCAAAACCGGACCCATAAATTGAGTGGACCTGAGTGCCACCCAACAAAGGTGAGGGAGTGAGTGAGGTGATTTTGTTTAACCTAGATCCGATTTTAGGCCAATTAACAATTAAATTTGTATTTGCGGAGTCTTAGATTAAAAATTTAAATGAGGAATTGCGTTAGCTGCTAAACTATCAATATAATCGTGATTTCCATTACTGACAATTAGAAATATGGAAACAAGATATAACCGGAAATGAATAAGGTTAATGCATTAATAAGAATAGATAGAGGTAACCGTATTGGATCGTTTGATCCCGGTGAGAGTTCCTCATTACTGGTTGCACTTGAAGACTAGAGAGCGAAGTATCCAGCGAATGTAAGTAAAGAATCAGTACTTGAGCAATAGTGAGAGAGAGTATTCTTATTGATGTTGTAGATAGAGAACAAAAGTATGTTATAATGATTTAGGACGAATGCTATTTATAGGTCTGATAGGCGTTCGTTGAGTTCGTAACCGCTGGGCACGTATCCGTTAGATATGTAACCGCTGGGTTGTGTAATTACTGCCTTTATGACCATTTATTAAGTAATCGCACATGATCAGGTTAATAATTACTCATTCAGATCGTGTTGACCAGGGAAGCGTTACATTGCTGCTCTAGATCTGCTCGTGGCAACTGCCTGGCTAGCTATCTGTCCGCTAGATGTCTGTCCGGTGAAATTTCTTCCCGTGCCACGTGGTGGACACGTGTCACCTTTTTAGATGACGTCAGTTTTTATCCAATACAGATTTCTAACCTTAACATTTTATTAGGTCTTTGCTTCGTGCAGGTACCATGGCTGGGAATGGAGGCGAAGGAAAAGGCATTGAGAAGACCGAGGTGTCGTTAGCCGATCTCATGGCTGCGATACAAGGCATCAGTGCCAAGGTAAGAGGAGTGAGCGCTCGAGTAGCTCAACTCGAGCAAGGAAGTGTGTCCGTGGCCTTACCTGGGTCTGGCGCTGGAACTAGCAACTCCACTCTGATGAAACCTGAGCTGTGTCCTGAACTTGTCCGACAACATCAGTTGAAAAGCGAGGCTGTTCGAAATGAAGCTATGGGCAATCCCCAAGCTACACAACACTTGGGCAATCCCCAAGTACAACACCAAAACTTGGGCAATCCCCAAGCCGGTTATCAACGCTTGGGCATTCCCCGAGGTGAAAGAGTACCACTTTCAATGGCCTGAAGACAAGTTGTGGACATTGATGAAGGGGTCGATGAAGGAGAATTTCCCGATGCCGAACCTAAATATAAGCCACCATTCGTTCAATGAAGGCTGAAGGGTTGAGAAATGTCATTGTGGAGAGAGCTCTTGGTCCGAGAAGCTCACTCCGGAGGCTTGATGGGATACTTCGGTTTTGACAAAACTCTTGGTATCTTAACCAAGCAGTTCGATTGGCCAAAAATGCGACGAGATGTGGAAAAGCTTTGCAACGCTTGTCTCGTTTGCAAGAAAGCTAAATCGAAGTCCAACCCTCATGGTTTGTATACCCCGTTGCCTGTGCCTGATCGACCTTGGGTTGATATATCCATGGACTTTGTGTTGGGGTTACCGAGGTCGGGGGGAGGACATGATAGCATCTTCGTTGTCGTGGACCGATTTTCCAAAATGGCTCACTTTATTCATTGCAAGAAATACAATTGTGCACAACATGTTGCTTCCTTGTTTATTGATCATGTGTTAAAATTGCATGGTGTGCCACGTACAATTGTGAGTGATCGAGACTCAAAGTTCTTGAGTCATTTCTGGAAATATTTGTGGGGTGCCCTAGACACCAAACTACTATTCTCGACATCTTACCATCCTCAGACTGATGGGCAGACCGAGGTAGTTAACTGAATCTTGGGATATTTGCTTCGCGCATGACCAAAGGCAAGGCCGGAAACTGGGCTGATCGTTTGCCCATGATGGAATCTGCATACAATCGAACTGTGCATCGAATGATTGGAATGACTCCGTTCGAATGTGTGTACGGTTATAATCCTTTGATTCCACTTGATCTAACCCCATTACCTCGAGATGTTATTAATGATTTTGAAGGTACTCACTGAGCCAAAGCTTTGCTCGAGTTGCACGCCTAGGTGAAGAAGAATCTTGAGGAAGCTTATGCCAAAGTGGCATTGGAAAAGAACAAGGGGCGAAAGAAGTTGGAGTTGAAGAAGTGAGATTGGGTTTGGGTTCACTTCCGAAGAGAGCGCTTCCCGAACCAAAGGAAAGGAAAGTTGTCACCTCGAGGGGATGGTCCATTTCAAGTGTTGAGCAAGACTAACAACAATTCTTATGTGATCGGCCTCCCAGGTGAGTATAATATGTCCAACACTTCCAATGTTGCTGACTTAACTCCTTGTGTTGTAGGCCAAGTACCGGGAACAGATGCTGAAGCGATTTCGAGGAAGAAATATTCTCAAGAAGGGAGGATGATGCAGCCCGAAGTGCTGATAAAGTGCTCGACAATCCACCGAAGTCAATGAATGATCCACCGAGGCCAATGACACGAAGCCAAGCCGAATTGCTACATGATATCACATTCAGTTGGCTTGGTCGGGAGAAAGCATATGTTCGGAGGAAGAATGGCAAAGTGCTAGAGCCGAAGGCTACATCTTCAAATTTGAGCCCGAGGATAAAGTGACCGAACACCAACTCGTGGCGCTGAGTAGCACAGAACCGAACACAACCAATTGTGTTCGAAGTCAAGTGAGCGCCTGATGACCAATGTGTTCGAGCAGGCAATCGAGCATCAAAGTCAAGGCTGCCGAACACTCATTATTTCAGCCCTGCGTGGGTTGCTTTCATTGGTCACCTATGACCATTTACTGTTTTATCCCTAGCGTAGTCTATAAATACTCCTTTACATTTCATTGTAAGCAGTTAGTTGTTGTTGAATGATCAAACATAGCTGAAGCTATTGTGAGTCTCCGATGGAGCCGAACCCCGACGTAGGATTTTAAGAACTTTTGTCATTCGGTGTTGAATCGTTGTAACAATCTTCTTCTTTGGTCATTCAATTTGCAAGAAGCTTGTTTTTCTTAAGGATTGTTGCTTAGTATAGGTGATTCTTGACCTCCGATTCAATCGAGCTTGAGACTAGTTCCTCAATGTACCTTTGAATCGAAGCAAGATTTGTCTTGCTTCTATCTTTACTTTCTTGTTGTTTCTTCCGCGTTTCTTCGTGTTAGCTCAACCTCGGTTTTGCTTGCACCAACATGCCATAAGTAATTGAACGAAAACCAACTCAATCAAAAATCCAAATAGTTTACTGTTTTTAGTATGTGTAGGATTTTTCCATGCAACCCCATAAATTATTAGATTTTTCGTGAACTATATAAGTATATTAATTACATGAGTTCTAATGAAAATCAACATCCTAATTAGTCTACCACAGAATTCTAGTCTAGTTATAACAACTGTCAGATATGTACAGTATCATTTTTATGCGGTAAGTTTCTAATATAATTTTTAAATAGTTAAAAATATAATTATAATTTCATCAAATATGGTATATATCTACGAAGGGTAAAAAAGTCGGATGATATATATATATATGTGTGTGTGTGTGTGTGTGTGTGTGTTTCATTCAAATTATGTTAAAAAAAGAAGGAGATATTTTAGGCCACATAGTTCTGAAAGAAGGCATTCAAGTGGACCCCAAGAAGGGAGAACCAGTCCAGAATTGGTCAAGGCGAACGAAACCTATAGAAATTCGGAGTTTCTTGAGTTTAGCGGGTTATTATCAAAGGTTTCTAGAAGGATTTTCCACCTTGGCTGCCCCATTGGCAAAGTTGACCCGAAAGGGAGTGAAGTTCCAATGGTCTGATGTATGCAAAAGGATCTTCCAGGAACTCAAGACCAGTTCGACTCCTGCGCTAGTATTAACCTTACCAACAAGTGCAGGTGGTTTTACCAGATACTGTAATGCCGCTCGTGTAGGGCTAGGCTATGTACTTATGCAAAAAGGGAGAATGGTTTCCTAAGCTTCAAGACAACTAAGAAACCAAGAGAAAAATTACCCTACTGATGACTTAGAGTTAAAAGCGTGGTTTTTGCTATAAAATTTTGACGTCACTATCTTTATGATGATCCCTTTGAGATTTATACAGGTCACGAAAGTTTTCAGTATATTTTTAGGTAAAAGGAGTTGAACTTTAGGCAATGCAGGCGGCTTAAGCTATTAAAAATTTATGATTGCAATATTCTATATCACCAGGGAAAAAAAATGTTGTTGCTAATGCCCTATGAAAATCCATGGGTAGCATGGCTCATCTGGTAGTAGAGAAATACCATTGACCAAAGAGAGTCAAGAGCTAGCTATCCCAGCGTTCCGCCTCAAGGTAGCGAATGGTGGAATGATATTGGTGTCACGACCCAACTTAGGGCCGCGACGGATGACCAACACTAAGTGTCGATCATCAGTAATCCTACTGATAATATGCTAACCATTATAATTGATAAACAGAATAAGCATGAACCTAGCTGATAAGGACTATGCAATGCAAATAGCTGACAAGGCTAACATAAGCTGACATACATAACATACTGACTGCACCACACAGGGACATATCTACAGGCCTCTAAGAGTGATGAACTGAATATACAAAGGACGAGATAAGGCCCCGCCATACCCAAGCTGGCTGACTGTACATATACCAAAAGATAAGTAACTCCGGGAGTAAGCGGAGTGACTCCAGTAGCTGATAGATGGCCTACTAACATGGTCCAAGCATTGATCTATCTGCACCTGCGCGACATGAAACGCAGCGCCCCAGAAAAGGGCGTGAGTACGATATGTACCAAGTATGTAAGGCATGAGCATATAATATGTCATAGCTGAATTAAACTGTAGGCTGGAATATAAATATGTAAACATGAGCTAGAGCATAGCAATATAGCTGGAAATCTGAAGACCGTACTAAACATGATATGAATATAAGCTGAAGTCTAGCTGAATCTGAACCTGAAGACTGAGCTGAACTATACTGATAAATAACTGTAATATGACTGATAGCTGGTTACTAGAAACTGGAACTGATAACTGTCAACTGATACTGACGCTAAGAACTGGTGGCTGATAACTGAGAACTGATAACTGTCAACTGATACTGACGCTAAGAATTGGTGGCTGATAACTGAGAACTGATAACTGTCAACTGATACTGACGCTAAGAACTGGTGGCTGATAACTGAGAACTGATAACTGGTACCGAGCTAAAGCTGAACTGTTATCTGAACTGGTACCTGTCTGGTGTTATGGGCTATATCCCCCCAAATCAGGTAACTGAACATCTGAACTAGTACCTGTCTGGCGTTATGGGCTGTATCCCCCCAAATCAGGTAACTGAAAACCGGAACTAGCCTCATGTATAATCATGCAGTGCATACTGTGGCTATATACGCATATATAACAAACCTGGTGGGTGTTATGGGCTATATCCCCCCCAGCCAGTAATATCTAGTCTCTCTGGTCAGAGTGTGTGAATGACACCCGGTCACACTAGGTGTTTCAACTCCCGCCTGAACCAGAGGGGCTGTATCCCCCAGACGGGTAGTATCACACGCGACCGGACTGTGTGTCCAATGTCCAGCCTCTATGGGGGACTCCAAATCACACATAACATGATCACAATATAAGCATAAGCATGTATGAGGCATAACACATGTGGCGACAATATATATGGACTCAAAGGAATGATAAGAAAACTCTGGATGGAATTGTAGACACAACCTGAAACTTAGAATTTGTCTAACTCTTTGATTTTTATAAAAATTTCGGCAGAGTTTCCACTGAAACTGGATGATACGCAAAAACAGAACCACCACTATACTATACACGGGAATGGATACTCGGATAAACTGATAACATAAACAAATTAACTGGATAACAAGATGAGAGTGGCGTAACAATTCCATGGATGTACAGAATTTCTAGACAGTACCAGCGTCCTGTATTGCATCATAGTTTTGAGGGTGCAGATAAAAGTTATAGACCTCATGGTCTTCATGAAAGTTGTAGATATATGTATTAGGATTCTGGAGATTCTTAAATCATCTTAATATCAATTCTGTATAAGGAGTTATGATAAATATACTAACAACTGTCCAAAGTTCAAAATAATTTTCCAGATTTTGAAACGTTTTGCCTTTCTGATTTGGACGTCTTTCACCTTGGTATTTAGTACCAAATTAAGTATATACAAGGTTTCCTTGGTAGCATACAAGTTTTTCACAAGAAAAACTAAGTTTAAAACTAAAAAAGCTTCAAAATCTAAAAGATACATGCCTTGCCAAAAGAAAGGTTTAGCCTTACATACCTTTGATGTTTCTAGCTTCTAAACTTCGTTTCCTTTGAATTCCACACCTTCTAAAGCTTAAACAAGCTATAAAATAGAATTTAGATACTTTACTTAGCTATGAAGTAATTCTAAAACTCAAACTATAGACGAAATTGAAGGTAGCATAATGTTACCCTAATCGCGTAGAGCGTTTTGATGCAATCCATCTTCCGTTTCGTGTCAAAATTGATGTTCTATCTTCAAAATCATAAAAAAATAGATTCAAACTGAAAAAGCTCTGTTTATATCATGGTTTTACTGGAAATTTCGAGAGAGAGAGAAATTTCTCTTTTATAATAAAAATATTTCATTTCTAGCCCTCTTTTGCGCTTATATCCCTTTTTCTGGTCTGACTTCTGACGCTCATATCTTTTTATCTATGAGTTATATGAGCAAACCGTTAAAAGTGTTGGAAACTACACTCCAAGACCTTCAATTTGGATCTAGATGAATTCCAATCCCCCCGACCATTCTACTTGCGTGCTCACGTTAGGTCGAGGGTAGTTGCCTAGCGTAGGTGTTCTTGACCTTCTCTCGGGGTGTAACGGAACGGGTTCTCCGTTGCTACTTGAGATTTGTGATTGAGATACGTCTCGTTCTTATCCTTTTCATTTTCCGCGTTTGATTCTTATCAGTTTGGTATCAGAGCAAGGTTCGGGTATCGTTCCTACGAACCCCGACCCTTGATTGTTCGTGCTTAGGTTAGTTTGTTTAGATTTCTTGTTGTTAAAGTTATTGAAAGAAGAAAATTACAAAAAAATTGAAAAATTCAAAAATTCAAAATTGGTGTAACTTTTTGGTGTTTATGATTCTTGAAGTGGGTGTTATAGATTATTAATCCTTGTTGAAAACTTGACGATTGGGTACCAAATTTGTTGGGATTGGATTGAATTGAAAATTGAAAACCCCAATTGTTGATAAACCCTACCAAACCATTGTTCTTGAGGAATTTGAATGATTTTGGGTTGTGTGTTTGTGGGGTTTTGGAATTGATTGTTCGGGATTGATCTCTATTGATAACCGAACAAATTGCAACAAGAATCGTGTGATTCAGAGTTCGGTAACATAGTTTTTGAAGAATCGAAATCCACTTTTGAACCTTGAAACCCATGTTGAAACCCCAAACTTGGAAACTTTGAATCTTGATTGAGCCTTATTTGTTGGTTGTTTGGGTGTGAAATTGATTGGGGATTGTAGGTTGTATCAAGGAACAACTTTGGGTACCTTGGATTTGGCCAAAACACCTTGGAATCGGCCTAGAAATTGGATTGAAAACGAAGAACACGGAGTAGAAAACCCAGGTGTTCTTCGTCCAGGCGCTCCGCCTAGACCTTTGGGCGCCCCGCCTGAACTACCCTTGCTCCAGGCGCTCCGCCTAACCTCTGGGCGCTCCGCCTGCCCAACCCCACTGCACCAAATTTTGGGCGCTCCGCCTAAATTACTGGAGGGTTGTTTTTGGGTAGTTCCTTCTAGGTTTGCTTGTTCTTTGTTGTCTAACCTCTTATTAGTGCCTATCTAAGTAATCTTTCTACTTAATTAGCACTAATCTTTCATTGCTTTTAGGTTGATTTGTGCATTAGTTGGAGAGTAGAATTCCAAGAAGATTCCTAGATTCTTTTTGATTCAAGTCCTCACTTCAAAGTGCCTAGCTTTCATTGAGTCCCATTAACTCCACTCACCCCGGAGTGTGCTTGACTCGTGAATAGTTTGGTTGAGTTGAGGAATAGCTATTCATCTACGTGAAGCTTTGGAACTACAAGTCGAGTGAAATATCCACCACCACTAAACGAGAGAACCGAGTGATCTCAAGTGAGGGAGTGTGTGAGGTTGTTTTGCTAACGTTTGTTACTTGTGTAGGTACAATGTCTATCGAAGGAGAGGATTTTGCTAAGAGTGCCCTTACTAATATCCTTGCCAAATTGGATAGTATGAACTTGAGGATTGAAAGCCTTGAGAGGGTGAACTCTAGTGCTCTAGTTGAGCAAGGGACTTCCAATGTCCAATCGGAGAAAGGGACCCCGAGTGTCCAAGTTGAGAAAGGGACCCCGAGTGTCCAAGTTGAAGTCTCAAGTACTCCTAACTTTACCCCGGAGCAGGTTAGCCATGTTATTGAATTGCTCAATCAACAACGGGTAAAGGACGATCGAGAGAGACTTGATCAAGTGTTGGGCAATCCCCAACGAACGGGCATTCCCCGTATCTTGGATAACCCCCCAAGAAACATTCCACTACCAAGACCCATCCGAAATGTGCAACCTCTTGAGCAAGCCGATAAAGCTCAAGAAGGGGAGGAAGCCGATTATGGAGATGATATGTATGGGTTTGATGATCACTTTCAACCAAGGCGAAGTATGAATTGGGGTCGATATGTGGATAAAGGTAGGGGCCGAGGTCGAGGGCCACCTATGGGGTATGTTGGTGGGAATGCTAGAAGGGAGTATGGTGTGAATGAAGATCACTATGGGGGCCAACCGAAGCCTTTCCGTGGGGGTCGTGACAACACCAACCTCAATAGTGTGATGCTTAATCTCCCAACCTTTAAAGGGAATTGTGATCCGGCGGCTTACATTGAATGGGTGCTACACATGGAAAGATTGTTTGACACAAATGAGATGACCGACGAGAAGAAAGGTACTTATGCTATTTCATCCTTTGAATCCTATGCATCTACTTGGTGGGAATCCGTCAAGAGATCAAGGAGGAGAGCAGGAGTTCCCGTGAATGTGGGTTGGAATGACTTGAAGGGTATCATGAGTATCAAGTACATCACTCCTAGATATCGTCAAGAGCAACTCAAGAAACTTTATGAGTTGAAGCAAGGTGTTAAGACGGTGCATGAATATTATGATGAGTTTGAAAGAACTCGAATGGCCTTGGATATGGACACCGAAGATGAAGAGCAAGCCGTGATCCGTTTCATGAATGCTTTGAGCTATGGTATAGCTTCACAATTGAGATTGCATGCTTATCTTTCACTTCAAGAAGTCCTTGATGCCGCTATTCAAGCCGAGCAATGGCTTGAGAAAGAGAAGTCTAACCGTTACAAGAGCAACATTTCTACTTCCATGAACAAGTCAAAGGATTGGAAAAATCCTACTCCCAATGCAAGATTCACAAATGCAAGTGGCCCTAGTGGAGCAAGTGCTAGCAAAGATGTGAAGAAGCCGTTTGAGAAGTACACACCCAATGTGGAGGTAATTCTAAAACCCAATTGAATACTCCTACTTCTTCTTCCATTCAATGTCACAAATGCAAAGGGTATGAACACTTTGCTAAGGAGTGTCCTACGAAGAGGACCATGGTTATTGTTGGTGAAAATGCATATGAACAAGAGAGTGAACCGGAGGAAGATGAGGGAGTAGAGGGAGATGAGGGAGTAGAGGAGGATGAGGAACCTCATACTTTTCTAGTTGTGAGGAGGAGCCTAGGAGCTATGATAGTGGAGGATGGCGAAACCTTGCAAAGGGAAAACCTTTTTCATGCTAGGTGTCGTTTCAAAGGTGTTGTGTGCTCTATGATCATTGACTCCGGGAGTTGTGCTAATGTTGTGAGTCAATCTCTTATAACCCAATTGAAATTGCCTACTGTGAAACACCCCAAGCCATATCGGTTGCAATGGCTTAGTGAATGTGGGGAGTTAAAGGTAGTGAAGCAGGCCATGATCAAGTTCAAAATGGGTAGTTATGTGGATGAACACTTGTTTGACGTTGTGCCCATGCAAGCTTGCCACCTTCTCTTTGGAAGGCCTTGGCAATTCGATCGACAAGCGGTTCATGACGGGCGTGTCAACACTTACACGCTCCAACATGAAGGAAGGAAATTTGTGTTGAAGCCCCTAACCCCCAAACAAGTGAGTGATGACTACAATCGGATGCTGGAGTTGAGGGAGGCGGCAAAGGCCAAGTCTATCATTGAGACTAGCCCTTTGTCCAAAAGCATGGTGGCAATCCCACCTTCTTCTTCTACCGGTGGCATATGTACCATGATGCAACCGGGCGAGATCCTAAAAGGAAATGATGGCACCAAGTTTCTCCTATGCCTAGTGCACAAAGGTATGATCCTTAACTCTAATTATGATTTTTCTTCTAACCCTTTGCCTAGTGTGTTTGAGAATGTCTTGAAGGATTTTGGGGACATGTTCCCGGATGAGATGCCGGATGGATTGCCTCCTTTGAGGGGTATTGAACATCAAATAGACTTTGTCCCGGGATCTCAAATCCCAAACAAGCCGGCCTATAGGAGCAATCCGGAGAACACAAGAGAATTGCAAAAGCAAGTTGATGAATTGCTCAAAAAGGGCTTGGTGAGGGAGAGCTTGAGTCCTTGTGCCGTGCCCGTGATCCTTGTTCCCAAAAAGGACGGCACTTGGAGGATGTGCGTTGATTGTCGGGCCGTGAACAAAATAACGGTAAAGTACCGTCATCCCATTCCCCGACTTGATGATATGTTAGATGAATTAAGTGGTTCATGTGTGTTTAGCAAAATTGACCTTAGGTCCGGCTACCATCAAATCCAGATGAAACCCGGGGATGAATGGAAAACCGCATTCAAGACCAAGTTTGTTCTCTATGAATGGTTGGTGATGCCCTTTGGGCTCTCCAATGCACCTAGCACTTTCATGAGGCTAATGAACCATGTTCTAAAGCCATTCATCAACAAGTTTGTGGTCGTCTACTTTGACGATATATTGATCTATAGCAAATCAATAGACGACCATGTTGATCACCTTAGGCAAGTGCTTGAAAAGTTGAGAGCCGAAAAGATCTATGCTAATTTTAAAAAGTGTGCCTTTAGTGTTGAGAAGGTAGTCTTCCTTGGGTTTGTTGTGAGTGCCCAAGGAGTGGAGGTGGATGAGTCTAAGGTAGAGGCCATACGTGATTGGCCTACTCCTACTACCGTGACTCAAGTGAGGAGCTTTCATGGTCTTGCTAGCTTTTATAGGCGATTTGTTAAAGACTTTAGCTCCATTGCCGCTCCACTCACCGAATTGGTGATGAAGGACCAACCTTTTGTTTGGGGAGAGCCTCAAGAGAAGGCCTTCCATGAGTTGAAAAGTAGGTTGAGTACCGCCCCTCTATTGCAATTGCCCGACTTCGGAAAGGCATTTGAGGTTGAATGTGATGCCTCGGGGGTGGGAATTGGTGGTGTTTTAATGCAAGATAGCAAACCCATCGCCTACTTTAGTGAGAAATTGAAAGGGGCCTCCTTGAACTATTCTACATATGACAAGGAGTTGTATGCTCTTGTGAGAGCCCTTGCCCATTGGCAACACTATCTTTGGCCTCGTGAGTTTGTAATCAAGAGTGACCATGAGTCACTCAAGCATTTGAGAGGCCAAGAGAAGCTCAATAAGAGACATGCCATGTGGGTTGAATTCATTGAGTCTTTTCCCTATGTGATCCAATACAAGAAAGGGAAAGACAATGTTGTGGCGGATGCGCTTTCTAGAAAGTTCTCTCTAGCCACCACTCTCACCTCTAAGCTCATGGGTTTTGAGAGCATTAAAGTGATGTATGCTCATGACCCAAAGCTAAAGAGTGTCCATGACACTCTAGAGAAAGGGGAGAGAGTTGACAAATACCAATGGGTTAATGGATATATCTTCAAAAATGGTAGGGTGTGCATACCCGAGTCCTCTTGGAGGGAGTTGCTTGTGCATGAGGCACATTGCGGGGGACTCATGGGTCATTTTGGCACAAGAAAGACTTTGGCTATTCTTAAAGAACAATTTCATTGGCCAAAGATGGGGGTGCAAGTGGAAAAGTTTTGCAACAATTGCCTTGAGTGCAACCGTGCTAAATCCAAAGCCCACCCCCATGGGTTGTATACCCCTCTCCCCGTACCTACTAGTCCATGGTTGGATAGCTCAATGGATTTTGTGATGGGATTACCAAGGACTAGGGGGGCCATGATAGCATTTATGTTGTTGTGGATAGGTTCTCCAAAATGGCTCATTTCATTCCATGCAAGAAATGTGATGATGCACAACATGTTGCAACTTTGTTTATTGAGAATGTTTTAAAGTTGCATTGTGTGCCTCAAACCATAGTGAGTGATAGGGACACTAAGTTCCTAAGCCATTTTTGGAGGAGTTTATGGGGTGCTTTAGGCACCAAGCTCTTGTTCTCCACGTCCCACCACCCACAAATGGATGGGCAAACAGAGGTGGTAAACCAAACCTTGGGTGCTCTTCTTAGAGCCATGACCCGAGGTAAGGCCGGGACTTGGAATGATCGTCTACCTCTTATGGAGTTTGCCTACAATCGCACATTGCATAGCATGATAGGCATGACTCCCTTTGAGTGTGTCTATGGTTTTAACCCCTTGATTCCCCTTGATCTAACCCCTTTGCCAAGGGAAATGGTTGTTAATTTTGAAGGTAAAGCTAGAGCCAAGGCTTTGATGGAGCTACATGCTAAGGCGAAGAAGAACTTGGAGGAAGGTTATGCAAAGGTAGCCTCCAAGAAAAACAAGGGACACAAGAAGGTGGAACTAAAGAAGGGTGACTATGTGTGGGTGCACTTCCGGAAAGAAAGGTTTCCAAACCTTAGGAAAGGGAAGTTGGCACCCCGGGGAGATGGCCCATTCCAACTGCTTTCCAAGATAAACAATAATGCCTATGTGGTCGACTTGCCAAGTGAGTATCAAGTTTCTAATACTTTCAATGTTTGTGACTTGGTTCCTTTGGATGTAGGTAATAAAGAGGTCGTGAATGATGATGAAGAGGTCGTGAATGATGCTTCAATTTCGAGGACGAAATCCTCTCAAGAAGGGGAGGATGATAAGACCCAAACCCCCACAAGACCCTTCACTCGGAGCCAAGCTAAGGACATCCAAGGAGTACAGTTACAGTTGATGAGGAAGGGGCTAGAAGAAGGAAGCGATTGGAAGCCGTTCCGAGTGCTCAAAGTGCAAGAGGAGCAGCCCAGTCTTCCAGGCGCTCCGCCTGAAGAACCAGGCGCTCCGCCTGAGGGAGCCTAGGCCTGGGCGCTCCGCCCAAACTCTGGGCGCCCCGCCTAGGCCACCCCACTGATCAAGATCTTGGGCGCTCCGCCCAAAACGCTGAAGGATGGATTTCTAGCTAGTGTTAAGACTATTTTGACCCTACATGGTCCTATGTTCCTAAGCCTAAGTCTGGGTATATTAGACCTTTCAATAGGTGCCTACAAACACCTATAAATAGCCAGATTGATAGATTATTTCATTAGCTTACCTTGATGATTAAAATACACTTTGTGATTGAAGAGTTGAACTCTTATTGAATGAAAAATCTTGAATTGGGACTTGTTCTTCCTCTAGCGGATTTAGATGAATTCCAATCCCCCCGACCATTCTACTTGCGTGCTCACGTTAGCTCGATGGTAGTTGCCTAGCGTAGGTGTTCTTGACCTTCTCTCGGGGTGTAACGGAACGGGTTCTCCGTTGCTACTTGAGATTTGTGATTGAGATACGTCTCGTTCTTGTCCTTTTTATTTTCCGCGTTTGATTCTTATCAGGAATACTCTTGCACCCAATATAATATGAACCAGAGGCGGAATACTCCTGCACTCTCCTGGGAATATGAATCAGAGGCGGAATACTCCTGCACTCTCTTTGGGCGGAATACTCCTGCACCCAATATAATATGAATCAGAGGCGTTATACTCCTGCACTCTCTTCGGGCAGAATACTCCTGCACCCAATATGAATGCAATGGAATGCATATGAATGCAATGGAGCAGAATCTTCCTGCTCCTGGGGCGGAATCCTCCTGCACCCAATATGTATGCAATGGAGCGGAATCCTCCTGCTCCCGGGGAGGAATCCTCCTGCACCCTATATGTATGCAATGGAGCGGAATCCTCCTGCTCCTGAGTCAGAATCCTCCTGCACCCAATATGAATGCAATGGAATACATATGAATGAAACATGGTGCAATAATAACCCATCACCAGCGCGGGATTCTCATCGACAACCAGAAAGTATATGCCTACTCAAAGCCAGAGTACAATGCTCAGATCCTCAATGCACTACCAACAACATATAATATACAATGTAAATCCAAAGCTAAGGCGTAATGAGTACGCCTATCGGCAGCTACACACGTAAGGAACACGTGGTAGATTATCCACGAAGCCAAGGGCCTCCAAAGAAATGGATACAAACACTTACCTTGTTACACGGTTAGCACATCTACTCAACAACCGCTTTGTCCTTTGGATTTATTGCCAAACGATCCCACTGTATTCAATCAACAGAAAAATATATCATATAAGACTAAAGGCTTAATTCCTTCCATCTTAGGGCAATCCAGTTAGGAACCTGATACCCTATTCGCATACGCAACACGCAGACCAGACCTATATAAAGGGTTCAAAGTCACATAACCAAGCACTAAATAAATTATATTTATATGTTGCTCATAACTCACTGAGTATGAATATATACCCAATTCCACTATAAGGGTCCAATTAATCCTTTAAATTATTAATTGAACTTATTAAAACGATGCCTAATATCCCAAGTTTTACCGTTAAAATATATTCAAACACATGTAATAAACTCAAAATAATGCATTAAGATCATTACCTGAATGTTTCGGAGTGAAAATTCTGTCTTTTTTCGGCTCTTTTCTCATTTTCTGGTTTTTTTCCTTTCCCGGCGTAATCTCTTTCCTTTTCGTTTTGTTCTATTCTCGTTTCTTTTTTTTGCTTGTTTCCATTTCTGTTTGTCCTTAGCATAATGCTAAAGACCCCGCCACCACCTCATTTCTTTCTTTTTCATTTCCTTTCCTTTTTCTTTTCTCTTTTATTTTATTTTATTTTATTTTATTTTCGTTTCACGACGAAAATTAAAACGGAACTCTACGAAATACGAAATGATCCCGAATTTCTCAAGTAAGTTATACAAAATATATGTAACACAATTGCTAAGGCAGATCTCAAATCGGACTCCCGAAACTCAATATGCAAATTAAATGAAAAAATATCAAATTATTTAACTTTCGGCATTTTAGCAGAAACTAGCCGAACAACCTCGAAATTCACTTTTAAAAGTTCACAAAAGTCAAAAATAATCATACGAACCTAACGGCGCTTTCGGATTTTGAATCGGTTTTCATTCGCCAAAATCGAGCTTGAAAAGCTCTTTTTAATATTTATCAACAATAAAAATTAAAATCCTCTTCCGATACCTACCAAATGAAGTCCGGTTTAGCTCAAATTTTACAGACAGGTCCTAATGGACCTTAAAAATATTTTAAAATTATCGACACGCCAATCGGAGTCCTAACTCCCGAAACGACTACCTAAGGTCGTTTCATTCTGCTCCACTTAAACTCTCGTTCGTCCTCGAACGAGCCTAAGTCTGAAGAAAAATTCGCATAGATAACAAGAGAACTTGCACGACCTTCATAAGCTACTCCACGAGCATTATCTCCTGATTACAGGATCAGAATTATATTACGCACATCGTACTTTTGGAATAAAATATATCTGGATAATATGATAATACCATTGCACAACTTATTCTTACTAAGCTGATCCTTCCTCGATCACGAGAAGAGAGTTCTACATTTTCGAGACAAAGATACACAGAACTTTGAATGGGTTAACATGATTCTGCCGACGAATCACCTCGTCGATATGCTTTTCTGATATAGAATAGGTCGATGAAACTAAGAATTTGCTTACGCTTCGCCAACGCCTTAGAGATTTAATATTTATATTAAGTATTGGAGGAAGACTCCTCCAATTAGAGCTTCAGCTCATACAACTAAGTTGAATAAAAATAGGCATCCTCGCAGGGTCTACTGGATTAAGGAAAACTTAGCTAAAACAAAATGCGGCTCTGAGCTACCAAATTACCCTCTCCAATTTCCAAACAGCTGCAACTCTCGAGTTCATTACTCTCAAACCTTTACCACAAGCACTACCACTCGATAGCTCAATTCATGAGTCGGACGACACTCTGCATTACATTTAGTAGCCTTGAAACACAATTATGTGCTTACCCGACTACCTTAATGCATACCCTGGATCAACATAGGGAACATCACAAGCGGCTACTAACTGGCCAAGCTCACTATTTCCAGACGAGGAAGATATGGTAATAGACCGAGGATAGAAATAGTTAGAACTTCAGGAATCTCATCTTCTTATTGCTTGGCTACCAGAGCTAGAATACTTCTGAGTCAGGCTAGCCAAAGAATCAATTGAAGAAATAGACATTAAATAAGCTTTATGGAATGACATTTATGCCAATTTAACCTCCCAATAAGAAGGAAACTCTGACAATTTATCAGTAAACTCTTTTATAACTGAGAGAAGCTCATAGAATAACATGACTTTACTAACATTTCAAACCAAGAGAAGACACGTAGATTGAATATTACTTACTAACCACTTTATACCAGAAGAAATCATGACGCTCCCTTATGGTGATGAACTAGAATCCCATAATCCAACCAACACAGAATTCCTAGAAGAGAGGTAAACAAATTTGATATAATAATAGAAGGTGGCACGACCAGATGCCAGGCAGACAATAGCGACACTCACCGTCAAATTTCTCATATTTAGACCAAAAAAATTAGTAGGGTCTCACAAATGCCAGGAATAAATCATACCATAAGCTCGCCCCTCTACCGCAACCGATTCTTAACAGAAACAATATCCAAGGAAACCATGGAAACATGATATGACAAACCATTTCTAGATTGATCGGAAGAATCAAATCTTACTCACATATAAGGGAAGAAGAAATACATGGGTCTACTTGACACGACCCGAAATCCGGCTAGGCCGTGCAGGCACCCGACATCCTCCCCTAGACCCGTCGGGCTAACCCTTACCAACTAAATTAGTAAAATAAATATAATTCAATTCATAAATAAGAACAAGACTTTAAAAAAACACAGACATACTGATACCTCTAAGCGGTACAAAAGATATTACAGCTAACTACCCAACATACTAGGTTTAGGGCTATCTAGACTAGACATCTAAGAGTACAAAAGAAGACAGATACCTCCTGAAGGGAGCAAAATACAGTTGAAATAATAAACAATAGACTGGTGGCCATCCGGAATAAAAGCTGGCTCACCCTGAAAACTGAAGTCGTCATCGCTCCTGAACAACGTGATGAACTCAATCTTGAAGCGAACCTGTCGAAAGAAAATAGATAGACAAGAAACAAACAACAAACAAGGGTGAGTCAAAAGGACTCAATAAGTGGGGCAGACTAGCCACCTCAAAGAATATGATAGCTAGCCAGGGAGAAAAGAAACAGATAGACCAAATTCCTTTTATTTAAATTTTAAAAAGGAAGAGCCAGATAATAACCGGAAACACATATGAAACCATAAAATCAGCCAGGAATACGAGCTAGAAACATATCAACAAATAAGCAATGCACATATAAGCAAAACAGTAGTTGTGTACCACAAGTCTACACAATGGTATGAGATGAAATGAGATGAAATGAAATCTGATGCAAAGGGTCACATGTGCCCGTAATCCCATCCCGAAGTGGAAAACTCCTGCATTCGAGGGGAATCCAATCTGATAACCAACTGGAGCGGAATACTCATGCTCCTGGGGCGGAATAATCATGCACCCGATATAATATAAACCAGAGGCGCTATATTCCTGCACTCTCTTGGGGCGGAATACTCCTGCACCCGATATAATGTAAAGCTGAGGCGGAAAAGTCCTGCACTCTCCTGGGGCGGAATCCACCTACCCTCAATATGATACAATGGAGCGGAATATTCCTGCTCCTGGGGCGGAATACTCCTGCTCCTGGGGCAGAATACTCCATCACCCAATATGATATGTAATGTAATGCATATGAATGACATATAATGCATATGAATGCAATGTGATGCAATAATAACCCTTCACCGGCGCGGGACTCTCATCGACAACCGGGAGTAGATGCCAACTCACAGGCAGAGTACAATGCTCAGATCCTCAATGCAATACCAACAACAGGATATAACATATAATATACAATGTAAATCCAAAGCTAAGGCGTAAGGAGTACGCCTATCAGCAGGTATACACGTAAGAAACACGTGGTAGAAAATCCACGAGGCCAGGTGCCTCCAAAGAAATGGATATAAACACTTACCTCTTCCAAAAGTTAGTACGGCTAATCAACAACCGCTTTATCCTTTTGTTTCCTTGCCAAACGATCTCACTCTATTCAATAAGCAGAAACATATATCAAATTAGGCTAAAGGCTTCATTCCTCACATCTTAGGGCAATCCGGTTAGGAACCTGATACCCTATTCGCATACGCAATACGCAGGCCAGACCTATATACAGGGTTTAAGGTCACATAACCAAGCCTTAAATAAATTATATTTATATGTTGCCCATAACTTACTGAGTACGAATATATAATCAATTTCGTCACGGGGTCCATTTGACCCTTTAAACTATTGAACTTATTAAAACGATGTCTAATATTCCAAGTTTTACCGTTAAAATATATTCAAACACACGTAATAAACTCAAATAATGCATTAAGATCATTACCTGAATGTTTCGGGGTGAAAATTCTACTTTTCTCCGGCTCCTTTTTCTCATTTTCTGGCATTTTTTTTCCTGCGTGTTTTCTGTTTCTCCTTCTGCGTTTTCCTTTCATGTTTCCGTACTTAGCATATATGCACCGCCTCTGGTCATTTCTTTCATTTTGTCTTTTTTTTTTGTCTTTTGTCTTTTGTCCTTTTTTTTTGTTTTATTTTATTTTATTTTTTTTTTCTTAATGAAAATTAAAATAGTACCCTACGGTATTCAAAATAATTCCAACTTTTGCATACGAGTTATACAAAATATATGTAACATACTGGCGAAGGCGGATCTCAAATCGGACTCCCGAAACTCAAGATGCGAATTTAAATGGAAAAGGTCAAATTATTTAACTTTTGGCATTTTAGCGTAACTAGCCGAACAACATCGAAATTCACTTTCGAAAAATCAAAAAAGTCAAAAATAATCATAGGAACCTAACGGGACTTTCGGATTTTAAATCGGAGCTCATTCGCCAAAACCGAGCTCGAAAATCTCTTTTTAATATTTATTGACAAAAACTGAAACCTTCTTCCGATGCCTACCAAACGAGATCTGATTTAGCTCAAATTTTACAGGTAGGTCCTAATGGACATTACAAATATTTTAAAATTATCGACACGCCAATCGGAGTCCTAACTTCCGAAACGACTGACCGAGGTCGTTTCATTCTCCTCCACTTATACTCTCGTTCGTCCTCGAACGAGCCTAAGTCTAAAGCAAGATTCACGCAGATAACAAGAAAAATTGTACGACCTTCATGAGCTACTCCACGAGCATTATTTCCTGATTACAAGATCAGAATTATAACACACATATCGAACTCTTGGATAAAAACATAGCTGGATAATATCATAACGCCATTGCCCAGCTTATTGTGACTGCACTGATCCTTCCTCGATCACGAGAGGAGTGTTCTACATTTTAGAAATAAAGATACACGAAACTTTGAATGGGTTAACATGATTCAGCCTATAATTACCTCTTCGATATACCTTTCGATATAGAACAGGTCGATGGAACTAAGAATTAGCTTACGCTTCAGCAATGCCTTAGAGATTTAATATTATGATTCGGTATCAATTGGAGGAAGACTCCTCCACTTAGAGCATTAACTCATACCGCTAACTTGAATAGAAATAGTCATTCTCGCACAGTCTACCGGACTAAGGAAGACATAGCTAAAAATAGAATGCGGCTTAGACCTGAGCTACCAAATTACTCTCTCAAGTTGCCAAGCGACTGTAACTCCCGAGTTTACAACTCTATATCTTTTTCGTAAACACCACCGCCTGATGGATGGTACTTCTGTATAAAAATTTCGGCAGAGTTTTCCCTGAAACTGGATATCCACAAAAACAGAACCAGTACTATACTATACATGGGAATGGATACCCGGATAAATTGATAACATAAACATGTTAAGCGGATAACAAGATGAGACAACTGGATGACATAAAAATCTGCAGATAGAATGTTTGGACAGCACCACAGTCCTGATTTTCAACCTAAACAATAATATGCTTACCCGGTTACCTTGACATGCACTCTGGCTCAACAAAGGGAACATCACAATAGGTTACTGACTGCCTAAGCTTACCAGTGCCGAACGAAGAAGATATGGAAACAGACTGAGGATAGAAATAATTAGAGCTATAGGAAGCTCTTCTTCTTATTTATTTGGCTACCAGAGCTAGACTACTTACGAGTCAAGCTAGCCAAAGAATCGCAATTGAAGAAATAGATATTAAATGAGCTCTATGGAACAACATCCATGCCAATTTAACCTCCCCATAAAAAGGAAACTCCGACAATTTACCAGAAAACCCTTTTATACCGAGACAAACTTGTGGAATAACATGACTCTATTAGCGTCTCGAACCAAGAGAAGACACGTAGATCGAGTATTACTTACTAACCACTTTACACCGGAAGAAACAATGACGCTTTCTAATGGTGACGAATAAGAATCCCATCATCCTACCGACACTGAGTTCCAAAGAGAGGTAGACTGACTTGACATTATAACGGAATGTGGCACAATAAGATGCCAAGCAGACAATACCGACACTCACTGTCAAATCTCTCATATTTAAACCGGATAAACTAGGAGGATCTCAGAAATGCCAGGAATAAATCATACAAGAAGCTCACCCCTCTACCGCAACCGATTCTTAATGGAAACAATTTCCAATGAAACCGTGGTAAGATAAACGAAGTCCAGACCGATCGGAAGAATCAAATCTTACTCACATATAATGGAAGAAGAAATACATGGGTGTACTACATCGGATACCTCAGCATCTTGTCAGACTGACATTTCATCAAACTGCCTCTGCAGCTGAGCTGAGCCACTACCCTGGTAATCACCTTTTAAAGAACCACTGCCACCACACTCTCAACCTCTACTGGATGGTGGCATCTCTATGGTTGATTGAGATCTAAATAAAATTCCCTGCGATTGCGCAGATCCCTAATAACAAGAGAAAAGATGACTGCCTACTTGTCGGAGTAAGGAAAAATCCTCAAAGAATAGCCAGCTTCACGACAATGATACCACTTTCGTCATGACCCAACCTAAGGCCACGACGGAAACCTATAATGGGTCAGTCGTTTCGCTACTACATCGGATGCCTCAGCATCCTGCCAGACTGGAAGTTCATAAAACTGCCTCTGCGGCTGAGCTAAGCCGCTACACTGATAATTACCTTCTGAAGAATAACTGCCACCACGCTCTCGACCTTTATTGGATCGTGGCATTTCTCTGGCTGATTGAGATCTAAATGAAATCCTTGCGACTGGGCAGGTGCCTGAGGGCAAGAAGAAGGACTACTGTCTACTTGCTGGGCTAAGGGAAAACTCCTCCAAAGATGACCGGCTCATAACAGTGATAATACCTTTAGACTAAAAATGGATGCTGGATAAACTGCTAATAGCTACAAAGAAAAGATTGGGTCTGATCTTGACAGACTACTGGCGCACTCTGAAAATCACGCGCCACAAGCTAAGATATCCTGGTAGGTGACTTCCCACGATAATCAGAACTCTTACCTCCAAATGAGGTACCATGATGCTAACTAGGGCTGATAAGACCAAAACTCCCTCAAGACCCTTCACCCGGAGTCAAGCCAAGTTGATCCAAGATACCCATCTTCACTTGATATGGAAGGGTACGGAAGAAGGCCCCGAGAGCAACTTGAAGACCATGCTTTGGTGTGCCATGGAGGGAGGACCCTCTAGGACATTTGGAGAGGCCCAAGAGACCCAAAATGAGACATCCCAAGGGGCTCCAGAACAAGGCGGAGCGCCTCCCAGCTGAGGCGGGGCGCCTCCCAAAATCCAGAGGCATGAAAGGCTCAAGGCGGACCGCCTCCCAGCCTAGGCGACCGCCTCCCTCAGATCCAGAGAAGTGAAGGCTGCTGGGCGGCCGCCTCTCCCTACTAGGCGGACCGCCTACCCCTGTGACTCACATGCGGGATTTTTAATGACCTTTGCTTGAACTTCCAACTTTAGCCCTGCGTGGCCTTATTTGTTTAAACCCACTTTGGGGGTATTTTAGACCTTTTATTTAGACCTAAGTGAAGCCTATAAATACTTCACTTAGCCTCTTTAAATCATAAGCTAACTTTGATGATTGAACAAACACTTTGTGTTGAGAGTTGAACTCTTGGAATTGAATGAATGAAACCTTGATGGGACTTGTTTTTCCTCTAGCGGATCTAGATGAATTCCAATCCCCCCCGATCATTCTACTTGCGTGCTCACGTTAGCTCGAGGGTAGTTGCTTAGTGTAGGTGTTCTTGTCATTCTCTCGGGGTGTAACGGAACAAGTTCTCCGTTGCTACTTGGGATTATCGTACGAGCTACGTCTCGCTTTTATCTTTTCGTTTCCGCATTTTGATTCTTATCATCTTGGTATCAGAGCAAGGCTCGGGTTTTGTTTCTACAAACCCCCGACCCTTGATTCTTCGTGCCTAGGTCGATTCCTATCTTTATTTTCTTGTTCTTGTTATTGAAAGAAGAAAATTACAAAAAAATTGAAAAAAAAAAAAATTGAAAATCTAAAAATTTGGTGTAACTTGTTGGTTTGAGTGATTCATGATATGGGTGTTATAGATTCTTGATCGTGATTGAATCCCCGTCGTTTGGATACCAGAAACACTTGGATTGGAGAAGATTGAAAATCAAAACCCCAAAACCCCTTAAAACCCTTGATGAACTTGTTCTTGATGACTTTTGATTGATTCTTGGGTTGGATTGATATTGGATTGAGACTTGATATTGGGGTTTGATCCTTGTGTGATTCCCGTTCCTTTGGTACCTTAAACACCCAATTTGGAGTTGTATTACATGAATTGAAAATTTGAAACCCTATGAAAATTTGAAAATTTTGAAACCCTTGCTTTGAAGAAGATGATCATGGTGGATTGTTTGTTTTCGATTGGGGTTTGATAAAAGTTGTTGGGGTTTGATCTTTGTGACTAATACAACATTTGGGTACCTTTGAATTGCTAAAACAACGCTTGAATAGTTGGATTTGTGGGTGAAAATTCAACAAAACGCGAAGTGAACTGTGCTGGAACACAGCAGGAGGCGGAGCGCCTAACAAAGAGGCGGAGCGCCTCCCACTGGTGAGCTTGCAGGAATTATTTGAGGCGGAGCGCCTCCCTGAAAGGGCGGAGCGCCTCTCACCTGCACCCTGCTCTGGGCGGTCGCCTCTCATCCTGAGGCGGGGCGCCTACTTCCTGAAACTTGGGAATTGGGTAGAAACTTCTAGGATTCCTTGTTTTGTTGTTTGCATTGCTTCTAATTGGTACTATTAGAGTATAATCCTACTTGATTAGTACTAATTACTTCGAGCTACTAGGAACATCGTGCCTTAGGAAAGGAGACTAGAATTCCAAGAAGATTCGTAGTTTCTTTTGATTCAAGTCCTTTACTTCAAAGTGCCTAGCGTTCATCGAGTCCCGTTAACTCCACTCACCCCGGAGTGTGCTTGACTCGTGAATAGTTTGGTTGAGTAGAGGGGTTGTTAGTCATCTACGGGAAGCTTTGGAATTACAAGTCGAGTGAAATATCCACCGCCACCCAAAAGAGTGATCCGAGTGAACACAAGTGAGGGAGCGAGTGAGGTGTTTTAACTAACGCTTGTTTCTTTTCTTTGTAGGTACAATGGCCAATGAGGGTCAAGATTTTATCAAGGAGGCCTTGGCTAGCCTTCTTGCCAAGATGGATGTTATGTCTCAAAGGATTGAGTCACTTGAAAAGGGTGCCTCAAGTACCCAAGGAGACCAAGGGACCCCGAGTGTCCCGATTGAAAAGGGGACCCCGAGTGTCCACATTGAGGCCGGTGAAGGCTCGAGTAGCCCTACCTTTACCCCGGAGCAAGTTGTTGAATTACTCAATCAACAACGGGTAAAGGAAGATCGAGAAAGAATTGAACGAACGGGCATTCCCCGTATCTTGGATAATCCCCCAAGAGACAACCCATTACCAAGACCCATCCGAAATGTGCAACCCCTTGAGCAAGTCGATGAAGCTCAAGAAGGGGAGGAAGCCGAGTATGGTGATGATATGTATGGGCTTGATGACCACTTTCAACCGAGACGTGGTATGAATTGGGGTCGTAATGTGGATCGAGGTAGGGGCCGAGGTCGAGGGCCACCTAGGGGATTTGTTGGAGGGAATGCGAGAAGGGAGTATGGTGTGAATGAAGACCACTATGGGGGCCAACCGGAGCCATTCCGTGGGGGTCGTGACAACAACAACAATCTTAATAGTGTGAAGATTACTATTCCTCCTTTCAAAGGGAGTAGTGATCCGGTGGAGTACCTTGATTGGAAGTTGTCCATGGAACGTATATTTGACACCAATGACATGCCCGAATTGAAGAAGACTAAGTATGCTATCTCTACCTTTGAGTCCTTTGCTTCTACATGGTGGGAGTCGGTAAAGAGGAATAGAAGGAGGATGGGGATGGTTCTTAATCTTACTTGGGATGAGTTGATCCGTGTGATGGATGAAAAGTACTTGGCTAACCAATACCGAGTGGACCAACAAAAGCGTCTATATGATTTGAAACAAGGTTCCAAGTCGGTTGGGGAGTACTTCAATGAGTTTGAACAAGTCCGGATGACTCTAGACTTGGATGATGAAGACAATGAGACGGCCATGATCCGTTTCAAAGGGGGCTTGAACCGAGACATAGCTTCACAATTGAAGTTCCACAAATATGATGATCATTACAAACTTTGTGAAGATGCGGTTGAGGCCGAGAAATGGCTCAAAGAGGAGAAATCCCTTCGCTACAAGAGTAGCACTACTACCCCAACAAGCAAACCGAAGGATTGGAAGCCTCCTACCACAAATGCAAGGTTCCCAAGTGCAAGTGGAACGAGTGGTGCAAATGCCGCCAAGGATGTGAAAAGGCCATATGAGAAGAACACATCTAATGTGGGAGGTAACTCTAAAACTCAATTGAATGCTCCTACTTCTTCTTCAATGCAATGCCACAAGTGCAAGGGATATGGTCACTTTGCTAGGGAATGTCCTACAAAGAGAACCATGATTGTTGTTGGCAATGATGCCTATGAAAAGGAGAGTGAATCGGAAGATGAGGGAGTAGAGAAAGAAGAGGGAGATGAGGGAGTAGAGGAGGATGATTTGCTTAATGACACGGGGGAAGAGGAGGATTTTCATACTTTCTTAGTTGTGAGAAGGAGCCTAGGGGTTATGGTAGTGGAAGATAGTGAAACCTTGCAAAGGGAAAATCTATTCCATGCTAAGTGCCGGGTCAAAGATGCCGTTTGCTCTATGATAATTGATTCCGGAAGTTGTGCAAATGTAGTGAGTCAATCACTTGTGTCTCAATTGAAGTTGACGGCCATAAAGCATCCTAAACCTTACCGGCTACAATGGCTAAGCGAATGTGGGGAGCTTAAAGTTGTCAAGCAAGTGATGATTCGATTCAAAATGGGGAGTTATGTAGATGAGCATTTGTTTGACGTTGTGCCCATGCAAGCGTGCCACCTACTCTTAGGGAGGCCTTGGCAATTTGATAGGCAAGTGGTGCATGACGGTCGTGTCAATACTTACACGGTCAAACATGAAGGGAAAAGATATGTGCTTAAACCTCTCACTCCTAAACAAGTGAGTGATGACTACAAGAGAATGAAGGAGTTGAGAGAGGTGGCAAAGGCTAAGTCAATCATTGAGACTAGTCCTTTGTCCAAAAGTATGGTGGCAATCCCACCAACATCATCTACCGGAGGCATTTGTGCCATGATGCAACCGGGCGAGCTCTTAAGAGGAAATGATGGCAACAAGCTTCTCTTATGCCTAGTGCACAAAGGTATGGTTCTAAACTCTAATTATGATGTTTCTCCTAGTCCTTTGCCTAGTGCTTTGAAAAATGTGTTGGAGAACTTTGGGGACATGTTCCCGGATGAGATGCCCGATGGCTTACCTCCCTTGAGGGGTATTGAACATCAAATCGATTTTATTCCGGGCTCTCAAATCCCGAACAAGCCGGCTTATAGAAGCAATCCCGAGGATACGAGGGAGTTGCAAAAACAAGTTGATGACTTGCTTTCAAAGGGCTTGGTGAGGGAAAGTTTGAGTCCTTGTGCCGTTCCGGTCATTCTTGTCCCAAAGAAAGACGGCACTTGGAGAATGTGCGTTGATTGCCGAGCCGTGAATAAGATAACGGTCAAGTACCGTCACCCTATTCCACGGCTTGATGATATGTTGGATGAATTGAGTGGGTCGTGTGTCTTTTCCAAAATCGACCTTAGGTCCGGCTACCATCAAATCCGGATGAAACCCGGGGATGAATGGAAAACCGCATTCAAGACCAAATTTGGTCTCTATGAATGGTTGGTTATGCCTTTCGGGCTATCCAACGCACCTAGCACTTTCATGCGACTCATGAATCATGTTTTGAAGTCTTTTATCAACAAGTTTGTTGTTGTCTATTTTGATGATATCTTGATCTATAGTAAGACAATGGATGAACATGTTGATCACCTTAGGCAAGTGCTTGATGCTTTGAGAGCCGAAAAGCTCTATGCTAATTTCAAAAAGTGTGCCTTTGGTGTGGATAAGGTTGTCTTTCTTGGGTTTGTTGTGAGTGCCCAAGGAGTGGAGGTGGATGAGTCTAAGGTAGAGGCCATACGTGATTGGCCTACTCCTACTACCGTGACTCAAGTGAGGAGCTTCCATGGTCTCGCAAGCTTTTATAGGCGATTTGTGAGAGACTTTAGCTCCATTGCCGCTCCACTCACCGAATTGGTGAAGAAAGACCAACCGTTTGTTTGGGGAGAGCCTCAAGAGAAGGCCTTCCATGAATTGAAAAGTAGGTTGAGTACCGCCCCGCTATTGCAATTGCCCGACTTCGGGAAGGCATTTGAGGTTGAGTGTGATGCCTCGGGGGTGGGAATTGGTGGTGTCTTAATGCAAGATAGCAAACCCATCGCCTACTTTAGTGAGAAGTTGAAAGGGGCCTCTTTGAATTATTCGACATATGACAAGGAGTTGTATGCCCTTGTGAGAGCCCTTGCCCATTGGCAACACTATCTTTGGCCTCGTGAGTTTGTAATCAAGAGTGATCATGAGTCACTCAAGCATTTGAGAGGCCAAGAGAAACTCAATAAGAGACATGCCAAGTGGGTTGAATTCATTGAGTCTTTTCCCTATGTGATCCAATACAAGAAAGGGAAAGACAATGTCGTGGCGGATGCACTTTCTAGAAAGTTTGCTCTAGCCACCACTCTCACCTCTAAGCTCATGGGTTTTGAGAGCATTAAATTGATGTATGCTCATGACCCGAAGCTAAAGAGTGTCCATGACACTCTAGAGAAAGGGGAGAGAGTTGATAAGTACCAATGGGTTAATGGTTATATCTTCAAAAATGGTAGAGTGTGCATTCCGGAGTCCTCTTGGAGAGAGTTGCTTGTGCATGAAGCACATTGCGGGGGACTCATGGGACATTTTGGCACAAGAAAGACTTTGGCCATTCTTCAAGAACAATTCTATTGGCCAAAGATGAGGGTGCATGTGGAAAAGTTTTGCGCTAATTGCCTTGAGTGCAAGCGAGCCAAATCTAAAGCCCACCCTCATGGGTTGTATACCCCTCTCCCCGTACCTACTAGTCCGTGGTTGGATATCTCAATGGATTTTGTGATGGGATTACCAAGGACTAGAGGGGGCCATGATAGCATTTATGTTGTTGTGGATAGGTTCTCCAAAATGGCTCATTTCATTCCATGCAAGAAATGTGATGATGCACAACATGTGGCAACTTTGTTTATTGAAAATGTTTTGAAGTTGCATGGTGTGCCTCAAACCATAGTGAGTGATAGGGACACTAAGTTCCTAAGTCATTTTTGGAGGTATTTATGGGGTGCTTTAGGCACCAAGCTCTTGTTCTCCACGTCCCACCACCCCCAAACCGATGGGCAAACGGAAGTGGTAAACCGAACCTTGGGAGCTCTTCTTAGAGCCATGACTCGAGGTAAGGCCGGGACTTGGATTGATCGTCTACCTCTTATGGAGTTTGCCTACAATCGCACATTGCATAGCATGATAGGCATGACTCCATTCGAGTGCGTGTATGGATTTAACCCCTTGATTCCCCTTAATCTAACCCCTTTGCCAAGGGAAATGGTTGTTAATTTTGAAGGTAAAGCTAGAGCCAAGGCTTTGGTTGAGCTCCATGCAAAGGCGAAGAAGAACTTGGAGGAAACTTATGCTAAGGTTGCCTCCAAGAAAAACAAAGGCCGCAAGAAGGTGGAACTCAAGAAGGGTGACTATGTTTGGGTGCACTTCCGGAAAGAAAGGTTTCCAAACCTAAGGAAAGGGAAGTTGGCACCCCGGGGAGATGGACCATTCCAAGTGCTCTCGAAGATAAACAACAATGCCTATGTGGTCGACTTGCCAAGTGAGTATCAAGTTTCTAATACTTTCAATGTTTGTGACTTGGTTCCTTTGGATGTAGGTAATGAAGAGGTCGTGCATGATGATGAAGAGGTTGTGGATGATGCTTCGATTTCGAGGACGAAATCCTCTCAAGAAGGGGAGGATGATAAGACCCAAACTCCCTCAAGACCCTTCACCCGGAGTCAAGCCAAGTTGATCCAAGATACCCATCTTCACTTGATATGGAAGGGTACGGAAGAAGGCCCCGAGAGCAACTTGAAGACCATGCTTTGGTGTGCCATGGAGGGAGGACCCTCTAGGACATTTGGAGAGGCCCAAGAGACCCAAAATGAGACATCCCAAGGGGCTCCAGAACAAGGCGGAGCGCCTCCCAGCTGAGGCGGGGCGCCTCCCAAAATCCAGAGGCATGAAAGGCTCAGGGCGGACCGCCTCCCAGCCTAGGCGACCGCCTCCCTCAGATCCAGAGAAGTGAAGGCTGCTGGGCGGCCGCCTCTCCCTACTAGGCGGACCGCCTACCCCTGTGACTCACATGCGGGATTTTTAATGACCTTTGCTTGAACTTCCAACTTTAGCCCTGCGTGGCCTTATTTGTTTAAACCCACTTTGGGGGTATTTTAGACCTTTTATTTAGACCTAAGTGAAGCCTATAAATACTTCACTTAGCCTCTTTAAATCATAAGCTAACTTTGATGATTGAACAAACACTTTGTGTTGAGAGTTGAACTCTTGGAATTGAATGAATGAAACCTTGATGGGACTTGTTTTTCCTCTAGCGGATCTAGATGAATTCCAATCCCCCCCGATCATTCTACTTGCGTGCTCACGTTAGCTCGAGGGTAGTTGCTTAGTGTAGGTGTTCTTGTCATTCTCTCGGGGTGTAACGGAACAAGTTCTCCGTTGCTACTTGGGATTATCGTACGAGCTACGTCTCGCTTTTATCTTTTCGTTTCCGCATTTTGATTCTTATCAAGGGCCATGTGATATCTTGCTCTCCCGCTCTAACTTATGGTATGCCTAATACCTCTGAGCAATATCAACAACGACATCAACTGAAGCCCCAACCTTAATTTCTCCAGCCATTTGGGATCTCAAGGAAGGAGAAAGGTCACCAATAAATCTTTGAACATTCTCGGAAGGTTCATGCACTAGTTCTACTGCATATCCAGCCATCCTAAAGAATTTAATCTCCTATTGTAAAATCCGAAAAGCTACCCTATCCAATCCACTCAAATTGGCGACTCTTTTCATCTCACTCGCTGCGTGAAAGGAACTTTTCCACGAATCTAGAAGAAAAATCGAACCAAGTTAGCTTATAAGAGAGTGGTCCACCAATTCGTGGCTGGACCCTTGAAACTGGAAAGCAGAATAGTCAACACCATACCGCTCGATATAATCAAGAGCCTGAATGATATGCTGACATTATTTTATTTTTAAAAAACTTACACAGAGATTATTTGATGCATAGCCTGAGAATATCAGAAAGTTCAATTGGATAAATTAACGCAGCCTCTTCAGGCACTCGGACTGAACTATTACCTTAGCTGGCTAACCAGCCAGAACAACTGGAGGCACAACACATGCTGCCTCTGGAACATAATTTATTGCGCAATATTAAGAACTGGAATAGGAGCTCCCTGAGACCGAACGTCTCCATTTGCGGCAACCTGATAAGCTGCCTAGCGAATAATAGGTTCTTGCGGTATCTACGTCGCCAAGATTCTCGTAAAAGCATCGTACAGAGCCAAGGGAACCACAAGGCCCTGCTCCCTTACCCATCGCGAGCTCGTACAGCTGGGGCCTGCACAACTAGGTCGTCAGCACAATCCACAACTCTCGAGGCTTGAGTAGCTCTAGCCCAAGGCTAGACTACTTCGTCCTGAACTCCTACCATTTCCTTATTAGTCGCACGAGGATTCACAATTACCACGAAGGAATTAACGAAAATACTTTTGCATCGTAAGCTGACGCACGATCAGAAAAGAAGGAAGTAAAACTTGTTCTCTTTCAAAATAGACCGTCGGCTTTCATCCAATTTTACCTCGAAAAAAATATAAAGGAAATAAGTTTAGTAAAAAATAATAATAATAGCACAAAATATCAATAATAGAAAATAATAATAAATATAAAAATAATAATAAAATAAAGGGGGGAAATGGATTTTGTAAAAGTGTAGGGTCAGAATGGTGTATTGCATCAAGCAGAGGTTAGGGGTGTCGGTACGGCTGCAAACATGGAGCCTGGGCCGATTTTCCATGCCAGGTAGCTTCAATCCCTCCATTCTACTATCGCTTACTTTGCAAAGTGATATGCACCGTCATCGCCTATTTGGTTTTAGGGACGCGGGGAGTGTAACGGGACTGATTTTAGGCCTCCAAAAGTCATTGGCCTAACTGTAGTATAAATATTTTCCTTGGCCGTAATTGATATAGAATCCGTCAATTCGTTGTATTTTCGTCAAATCATTGTATAGGCCTCAAATTAAAATATTTTTACAAGCCTTTAGCCATATTCAAATCAGCCACCAGAAATGCCAAAGGGAATTGTAGTTTCCCCAAAAGAGGAAGGAGCACATCTGTAATACTCAATTTACATCAGTCGTACAATAAATCAATAAGGAACTCAATGTAAAAAATAGGTCCTGTAGTAGTGAATATGATTAGATAAGTATTAGTAAGGGATAAGTATGGTAATATATTCAAAGTCAGTCAACGAGAAAGGAACAAACAGCCATGATCCAGTCGCTGTAACAAGGGAAAAAGCACCAAACACCTCCTTCATTAACTTTGACCACCAGCAAACCAAACAACAAGCAAAAGGCTTATAGGCAGATAGTGGCGTGAGGCGAAGTGGTGGCTGACGATGTCTTTCCCGGTGGATAGTGTAACAGTGAAGCAACGACCAAAACAAAACAAAAACATCTCTAGTGACAAGCTTAAAAGAGTTCTAGTGGCGAGGAAGGGGAGCGACTGCCAAACAGAGTTGTGGTGGCATCGCTGCGACCCAACCCAACTCCCCACCATCGTCGAGTTTTCCATTCACCGCTTGCCCCGATGGTGTTTCCGCTAATCGTCACTGCCTCCGATGCCTTTCACCACCGTGATCTCGATATTCCTCTGTTCCAATCTCCTAATTTTGTATAACTTTGACATTGTTTCCGGTCCCCTATCCCGATCTATTCTAAATTGTGGGTAATGATGGGGTATTTCTGTTCTGGCTGTGTGTATGTGACGATGGTGCGATGTGTGTATGTGTATCTATTGGCATTTTCTGTTACTGGTGGCGATGGGTGAGGAAGAAGACAAGGAGGATAGGGGTCCGTGAGGAGGGTGTCTATGTGTATATGTGTGCGTGTAATGGTTTTCTTGTTTGGGTGTGTAGGTGATGTGTGTGTAACGGGTATTTATAGGGAGTGTGTGGTTTCGATTTGTTTCTAATATGTTATATGTCTGTGTTGGTATTTGGAGAAGAAGAATGAGGGCACTGATATTGGTAGTTGCTGTATATTGTAATAATCTATGCATGTGTACTGGTGTGTGGGGGTTTGCTAATGTGTCGTGTGCATATTGTCTGTGTGTGATCGTGTGAAAAAAATAGAGAGAGAGTGATGTGTGTATTGTATTGTTATTATGAGATAGATGCGAGTGTGTACTGTATTCTTTTGGAGTTTGTCCCCCTGTACTGATGTCCTGGATGGTGTATATAGGACTGGGGAAAAATAGTTGTTGAGAGATTAGGGGGATTTTAGAAGATTGGGGAAATAATGTGGGAGATTAGGAAGATTTGGAGGAGATTGAGGAGGGATTATAGGGATTTAGTTAAAAGGATAACAAAAATCAAGAAAAAGCTTTGGGAAATACTCCTTTTAAAAATTCAAATGATGAGAATGTATTTGGTTAAGAAACATTCCCAGATTCGACATGAAAAATAGGATTTAGGAGTGGAATATTTAATTAAATAAAAAATTAACTTAAAGGTGCACAATAAATAAAAATAAAAATAAATAATATATATTATGCATAAAAGTGATAAAACACATACAAGATAATTGAGGTCAAATTAAAGCATTTAAAGATAAATAATCATAAATAGTTACAGTATAAAACTTTATTTTATGCAGTAAATTACGCAAATAGTCACCGTTTCACAAATAGCTCGAATGATGTAAATTACGTAATATAATCGCAATTAGAATATATAATATATAAATAGAAAATACCACACGTAAAATGCACACATAAAAGAAATTAGAATGCAAATTAAACGAATTAAATAACTACAGATATTTATTAAAGCTACAATTAGCTATTAAATGCTATAATTACACTAAACTTGCACAAACAACAATTTTTGAAAAATAGCCTAAATGATGCAAAATTACGTAATATAGTAATATTTAAGTATGTAATATATAAGTAGAGGATAACGCACATAAATGCATGATTTCTAATGCACATTTTGCACAAATAGTTAAATTGCACTTTTAAGTTAAATTATGGCCAATTTTAAAAAAAGAAGGGGCAAAATAGGGTGTCAACAATGAGTTATTGCCGAAAAGGCGGCTTTTATTATCCTTATATTTTATTTAAGTCTACTTTATGTTTCTTTTGATTGAAGTCCTTTATTATTTTGATTTCAGTCTGCCAACAGCCCCGAAGTCATCTTGCCTCACAAAGCCGGATTGCCCCGAAGTCATCTTGACTCTAAATGCGATTGGTGCAAAACTGGTTTTGACTATTTTTGTTAGCACTTATTTGACGTCTTAGGCCTACCTCTGGTAAAGAGTTACTTTATAGGGTAGGATGCGTCCGCATTTTATTTTATGCTCAACTAATTATGATTGCTACATAACAACTTGTTTAAAATGCAAAGCGCTACGTGACGCGTACTACGTGATTGTGTGCAATTTTGCAAATGACATGCAAACTAACATAATTATCTTTTGAATATTTCTTTTAATTTGATTATTCCCCAAATAGAATTTGATTCATGTTCACTTCCGAGTTGGTTAAATGCCTGATCCAAAGCGAAATAAGCAATGGACGATTTGACTGTTGATTAGAATAGTGCTAAGAATGTCATAAACCTGGTTGACCATCCTGAATCATCAAATAAGGAAGCAGTTGTTGTATATGATGAAAAAATTGCAAGAAGGGCTAAGCATATGGAATGTATGCAAGTTGAGATGGAAAGATTGAAGGAACTGAACCCCTTGCAAATACTAACACATGGGCCAAACCCGACTCAGTCCTTGAACCAAAATATAACAATCACTCAATCATTCGATAACCCAAACTCTGGAGCCACAAATTAGAACACCCCAGTATTTCCAAATACCGCCCATGCACCCACATCCACTGCCGTTAACACCCCAAATGTGCTCCTCAACCAAAACAATCCCCCTTCTGTTCACACCTTCCCACCTAACAACACCCAATCTGCACAAGGGACCGCACATACGAACCAAATGATTCTACATAGCTGTGCACCCTACCAGCAATACCCGCTTTATATGGTACACCCTTCTTATACCTCCTGCCCACCTTATGCTCCTTATTCCCATCAAATACCCACATACCTAAATGAGCCTATCCAGCAACCTTACTCAGGAAACCCGCCCGTACCTATGGTCCAAGTGGCAATGCCATATGGTCCAAATGTCCATCCCGTGCAAGCTGATGTTAGGGGATTAGAAAAGATGGTTGATTCAAATGAAGAACTAGAAAAGAAAGTCCAGACATAGGTATCGAGTGCTATTAATAAAGCATCAGTTATCATGGACAAAGAAAGCTTAGAATATGAAGATATTTATATTCGCCCTGGGATTAAGTATCCTGAAGGATATAAGGACCCTAAATTCACTAAGTTTGATGGAAAAGGAAACCCTCGATCTTATTTGGGGAGGTATTGCGAAACCCTAGGAATTGCGAAGAATGAAGGGATGCATATGAAGTTATTCATTAACAGTTTGGAGGGTGAAGCATTAAACTTATATTCTGAAAAAGAGCCTAGAAAGTGGATTTCTTGGAAAGACATGGCACGAGACTTTATGGAACGCTTTCAATTCAATACAGAAATGCCATTAGATTGTCTGGCCATTATTAACTTTCGAAAGAAACCAAGTGAAACATTTAGGAGTATGAAGTATGTCGGAGGACAGAAGCTGAAAAGGTTAAACCCTATGAATGAAGGAGAAATAGTTACACACTTCATTGAAATATTGGAAGAGTTTTACTATGAACGAATGGTAGCCATGACTGATTCTAACCTTGCCCATCTTGTAAAAACAAGGGAAACCCTTGAGGCTGGTTTGAAATATTGAAGGATCGTTAGCTTAGCGGCTCTACAAGCAATTAATAAAGCAAAAGAATATGATTCCGTTGGAGATTTAAAAAGGAAAGAAGAGGGAAATTGATGTTGTTACCACCAACAAACTGATCTTTAAGAATGTGCCTACTCACCCTACTTACCAAAGCACTCCATATCGAGTCTGCAATGCTCAACCCATTTACTACGAACAACTACCTTGCTGCCAATCAACAATTACCAATCTCCAAGCAAGCATTTTTCAAAATCCCCCAGCCATACCAAAACCACGCACTAATCTTGGCAAAAGGTATTCAATGCCTACACACCTATAGCGGAACCTTAGAGTCAGCTTTATGAAAGGCTAAGGGCTGCTGGAGTGAGTCAACCTATTACAGATGCAACTCCTAATCGTCTTCCAAAATGGTTCGATGGAACCAAACATTGTGCCTATCATTCTAAGGCCCAGGGCATGACACTGAAAAACTGCTACAGTCTAAAAAATGCAATTGAATCTTTAATCCAAGAAGGATTGATTCAGCTCACTGAAAATGCACCTGCCCATAGAGTTTGGATGCATTAGCATAGAAATTCCCCATTTCCTCTTTTATGTAATTTTGAACTACTTCTGACCTGATTCCTGGAATGGCAACAAGATAAGTAGGCAATCCCCATCGGATTTGGTCAAAATATTGTAATACATTAAGCTTGTTTATCTTTTGAAGATGTAATTCCGAACTATGCATCTGTGCAGACGTGTAGTTATTTCAATTCGGATACATTTTCGTACTTAGATTGCCATATTTCTCCAAAATTTTATATAAGCAGAATTACGCATGGCCTGATTCCCAAGAAGGGATATGTGGGCTCCTCCATCGGGCTTGACGCTTTATGAAGTCTATCGTATACAATCAAAGACGTTATTTTATGAAGCCTACCGTATACCATCGAAGACGTTATTTTATGAAGTCTATCGATTGAGGTAATCCTAACATTTATTTGTTAGTATCAACATCAAGTGCATGGACGAAAGCTGAAGATTTCATTTTATTGTTGTTATTTACCATAGAGAAACAATGATATTATTTTGGCAAAATTATGCCAAAACTTGCCGTAGACAATTGATTGAGGTATTTTTTTGAGTTTTATTTTTCGACCTGCCGCAGACTATCAAGGATGTTATTATTGTAGACAATGACTTTCAATATTGGAATGATCGTACACAATCAGTGGTATGATTCAAGTGGCTTTTTATATTGAATTCATCGTTCACAGTCGATGGTATTATTTCAAGGGCTTTCTATATGGGATCTATCCTACATAATTAGTTGGTATTATCCTAACGACTTTCTATATTGGATCCATCGTACACAATCAGTGGCATTATTCCAATGGCTTTTTATATTAGTCACCGTACACAATCGATGGTATTATTTTCAGGGTATTCTATACAATTGGTAGTATTGTTCCAATGGGCTTCTTATAATGGATCAATCGTATACAATTGGTGGTATTATTCCAATGGCTTTTTATATTGGATCCATCCTACATAATGAATGGTATTATTTCAAGGGCTTTCTATGTTGGATCTATCGTACACAGTCGGTAGTATTATTTTAATGGCTTTCTATATGGGATTTATCGCACACAATTGGCGGTATTATTCAATTGGCCTTCATATATCAGATTTGTTGTATACAACCAGTGGCATTATTTCAACGGCTTTATTATGATGGATTTATTATTTAGTCTATCGTATACAATTGAAGGCGTTATTTTATGAAGTCTATCTTATACAATCGAAGACTTTATTTTATGAAGTCTATCGTATAGAATTGAAGATGTTATTGTTATGAAGTCTACCGTAAACAATCGGTGACATTATTTTAGAGGTACCATAGGCAATTGGAGTCTTTATTGTGAAGTCTATTGTGAACAGGCGAAGACGTCATTGTCATGAAAGCCTACAATAAATAATTGGAGGAATTATCATGAAGTCTATCGTGAATAGGCAAAGATATCATTATCATTAAATCCTTTTGATGGCACGACTAATCAAAATGGGTACGGAGTAGGGGCATTGCTTTATTATGAAGTCTATCGTGAACAGGCAAAGACGTCATTATCATGAAAGCCTACCGTAAACAATTGGAGGCCTTATTATGAAATCTATCGTGAACAAGTGAAGACGTCATTATCATGAAAGCCTACCATAAACAATTTGAGGCCTTAATTATGAAGGCTATCGTGAACTGGCAAAGACGTCATTATCATGAAAGCCTACCATAAACAATTGGAGGCCTTATTATGAAGTCTATCGTAGACTGGCGAAGACGTCATTATCATGAAGTTTCCGTAGACAACTGAAGGCCTTATTATGAAGTTTATTGCAGACAAGCGAAGGCGTTATTCATCAAGTTCAAATACTTTTTGAGTTATGCCCAGACCATTCTACCAGTTGATCCATCAATCATTGCGTTTTGCTCAATCATGAGTTATTGCCGAAAAGGTGGCTTTTTTTGTCTTTATATTTTATTTAAGTCTGCTCTATGTTTCTATTTATTACAGTTCTTTATTGTTTTATTTTCAATCTACCAACAACCCTGAGGTCATCTTGCCTCACAACGCCGGATTGCTTCGCCAGTTGATTGGAGGACAAGCTTATCATCTATTCCCCAACCAACATCTACAAGTTCTATTATTATTAATTATTTCTTACTCCGATTATCAAGTTTTATTAGTAGTTGCTCGCTTACTGTTTTTCAAGATTTTATAGAATTTTAGTAGGACCGCAGCAGCATTTGGAGCATAACGTGGAACTTTTCTTAGATGTGAACTGGGGCAATAATTGATATGAGTTAGACTTGTCAACGGAGATCTAAAGTATGACATTCAAACTAGTTGTCAACCCCTGAGGTCGGTCTTGTGTCAACCTATTTGCATCATTTTTTTGTGTTATTCTATTTTGTGTCAACCAAATATCTCCAATTTAGGTCATAACCCAGTCCGAGGTTTGAGATTGAATACAAGAAATTCATTGTTATCTCATTTTCATTTCCCAAATTGCATTGAACTACATGTAGCCTGATTCCTATTTAGCCAAAGATATGTAGGCAAGTAAGAGACCGGAGTTCGACCATGTCCATAAGCATCGCCTTTGGTCCTTGGAATCAAAAGTCTTTGGCTTTATCGTGACAAAATTAGCTTTTTCGTCAACTTCTTTACCCTGAAAACTCTTTCATCCTTTTTCGGTAAAGAGGGGCAGCTATTCACACTAAATTTTGTCCCGATTTATTTTAAAAATAATAATTTATTACAAAAAAAATTGAAATTGAGTTAATTTTGCAATGGAGAAAAGAAAGCACTTGAATTTGAAGAAAAAGGGATAAAATTGCAATACATAGCCCTAAATCTTACCCACTAGTGTAAATCCCCATTTCAATTGAATACTTCAAGTCAGAAGCCCAATTCCAAAAAACCCATGACCCGTAAAAAAATCCCTACCCAAATCCTCTCTCTAATTTCCAGCTCAGATTGTACCATCCTCAAATCCAATCCATCCAGCAGGTAATTCGTACGCCTTATCCCCTTTTGAACGAACCAAATTAATCCAACGTGCAAATATGGAAATATCTAAGGTATATTCCTTTCAATTTCGTTTAGGTTTCCCTCCATTGAATAATTTTTCAAATTTAGTTGTTATCCATTTTTGTACTGTTAGAGGGTGTTGTGCAAATTGGTTCTCAATCTAAAATCCTATTGGAGCTCATATAAATACCCTATTAAAACTTGATAAAGGGCAGACGTAAATAGAGATTAGTGGGAAGTTTTAAAAAAGGGCATAATGTATACATAAATTTTATTTTAAATTCATATACAATGTCGTGGTTTCCTTTTTTTTGGGGGGGGGGGGGGGGGGGGTTTATTGTGTCGTCGCTTTGCTATTTTGGTTGTTCGCTTCTTTGTTACTCGAGTCTCTTTGTTTGAGTCGCATTCTTCAGATCGTCGCCCGAGCTCGCTGCGCCGCAAAAGGTAATATCTTAACCTCCATACTTCAGTTCTTGTCTTAAACTCTTTAGTTTTCAGTTTTGCTTTTCCTTTTAGTACGAACCCAAAATATTAATGTTAATGTTCTTTTCATATGAATTTTTAGTTGTGCTCTTCTATGTGTGTTAAATTTGTTATTAACCGATACATAAGCTATTAATAATATTAGTATATTTCAGCTTTACAAATTTGTGAATATGTGTAAGGAAAATGCAAGTAGGTTAGATTGATTGATATCAAACATGAAACAAGGAAACTTTTGAGGATTCTCATTAGCTTAGTCTTAGTGTGTTATCGGTTTCCCTTAATATTATGATGTTAAATTGCAGTTTTAGTAAAAAAATTGAATCTTTGTCCATCTTGATAGTAGTTTGATGTTGAAAGGGTAGCAATAGTTATTAGTTGAATGAAGTGTTAAAAGGGGGTTGTCTGTATTGGTGAGCTTGCAACATTTTTTTGTGTGTGTTTGTTCCAGGTGTGTAAGGTGGCTTGGAGGTTGTTTGTGGAGTTCAGATGTGTGTGTATTTTTGATTCAGGGCTAATCCTTCTAGTTTAAGCTAATGTGAGGGGTGTTTCATTTTTTATAGTGTTTTTGAGGATGTGAGTTGGTGAGTTTGTTCGGGAGGTTTTGGTTTAGTATGTAAGGTTGCCTAAAAGGTCTGTGAGGGTGTTGAGAGGGGAAGCTGCAGGCTGTAAAGGGGAGTCTGGGAGTTTTTTTCTCTGTTTTGTCTTGAAGAAAAGGGGTATAGGATGGGGTCTAGTTTGAAGTTGTTTGTTTTGGAGGAGGGAAATAAAGTTGCAGCAGTTGTTTTTGTTATAGGGTAATTCTGTAGGCCGGAATTTTGATTCTAGTATTATGGGGAAAGTGTTTTAGCTCTGGTAGAAGCAGGAAGAGCAGGTGGTCTAGGGTGTTTTCTTAAGCATAAAAGAGTTACTGAATGTTTGAGGGTATTGTTGAGGTATAGTGATAGGTTTGTAAAGGCAGGAGTTGCTTATGTTTGTTTGTAGATGTTTAGGAAGGAAATAATGCGAGAGCAGCTGCTTGTGTTATTTTAGTTATGAGTTAAGTCTCTGGTTATGCCTTAGCTTCTTTTCCTTCCTTTAGACTTTTAGTCTTTTCTATGATCTGCGAGAGGTCCTGATTTCTTTAGCTCTAGATCCTGATTAGATATGTTGTTCTTTCAGTTTGTTTCTAGATTTAGAGGTGTAATATTGAGGTTTCAAAGATTGTCTTAGGCTGGAAGCTTTAAAATATATTGAGTAGGTTGTATCTAATCTTTTCAAGAATTGTGTAAAGGGTAAATTTTTTATTGTCTAATGAATATTACTTAGAAGTTGAGGATGCAAAATAGAATGTGTATTGGTGTTTTCTGCATTTGTTCTATTTGAAATATCTCGATTACGTCCAAAAGCCACCTGCATTAGCTAGCCTGTTTATTGAGTACGTCTCAAGAAGTTTGACACTTCGGTTTAAAATATTTTCTTTTGTTAAGAAAATTAAATTTGTTTGAAAGAAAAGAAGCTCGATAGAGTGTTAGTTCCTTTTACTCTTGACTTTTGGAAACTATCTTGTTCAAATCTGCCTGAGCTTAAAAGAACAATAAGATAAATTGATATTGCTAAGGTCTGCTTGTGAGCTTTGCTTATATGTTTTTAAGTAATGGTGTGGTTAAAATAGAATTTTGTAATTTCTATAAAATAGGGCAGCAGCTGATGCAACAAATTCGGATTAGGACCCAACCATCAAGAGCCAAGCAAGAAGGGTGCGAGGATGCAAGGGCAAGAGCTTCGGAGATGAGTCGAGGGACCCAAGAAGCAAGGAGGAGTGCCCAAGACCCTTCCCAGGCTGAGGAGGAGCGCCTAAACCTAGGAGGAGAGCCTAGGCAAACCAGGCGGAACACCCCCATTTCTGCACATCTTGATCAGTAGCCAAAGTAGACGGAGCGCCCAAGTGCTAAAGAGAGCGTACTTTTGTGTGAAGTTCCTATTTTAGCCCTAAGTGTTCCCTTATGTCTTAAACCACCTTGGGGGTATTTCAGATATTTCACATTTTCTTATGAAAAACTAAAAATAGGAACCTTAGCCATTTCATTTCATAACTTAGTTTTGGTATAAATATCGAAGAGAGAATGGAGAGAGGCCGAGCCTTCTAGTTCGAAGCAGATCGCTTCATTAATCATGTGTAACTTGGAACCTATGGAGATTCAACGCCAGTATGAATTCGTTGTAAGGTTCGAGTTTCATTTCACCCTTTTGGATAATTAATTGATGTCTTGAGTCGATTATTCGTTCTTTCTTCTTGTTTCTTGCCTCCCCAATCCTTGATCCCCGATATTTCTTTTGATATCACATATCTTGTTTTATAGCTTCCACATTTTTGTATTGTTATTTGCTTCCGCTATTATGCATTGCATCAGTTGGTATCACAGCAAGGCTTGAGTAATATTCTTACAAACCTCCGTTCCTTGTTCATCGTGTTAGTATCGTTGTTGTTATGTTCTTGTTCTTGAAGAATAGAAGAAAAATAAAAAAATTGAAAAAGTTGAAAACTAGAAAAAAAATTTGGTAGATCGAGTTGGATTTGAATCCCCAAGTGTTAAAAAGTATCGGGGATTGTTCCATGATGTATTCCCATTGATTTGATACCCTCATAATGTGTTATGGTGTTACGAATCAAAATTTCAAAAATCAAAATCCAAAAGTTTGAAAATTTCTTGAAAACGCTTCAAACTTGAATCGAAGCTTGTTGTTGTTTGTTTGAAGTTGAAAACCATTGGGGATTGGTTAGAATAGATGAATACACCATTGGATATCGTTGGATTTGAGAAACGGGTTGAAATCGATCAAAAAATTTGGCCAAAAACACCAAAAACCCATTCTTGGAGACTACTGAAACGTATATCATGAGGAGCGCCTAACCTTGGGCGGACCGCCTAGATTTTTTGGCAGTAGCCCAACCAGGCAGAGTGCCTGCCAGTCAGGCGGAGCGCTTCCTTCTACTGGGCAGAGCGCTTCCCCCACTGGGCGGAGCGCCCACCCCTAAGTCGGGTCCGGAATGTTTCCGTTTCGTAGTTTTTGTGTTCCCTTTGCTTCCTAACTTCTTGGTTAGTGTTTCTAGGGTAATTGGCCTACTTGAAAGATACTAACTCTTTAGCGTATTAGGACACTCCTGTGTAGAGGAGATTAGAATTCAAAGAAGAGTTGTAGAACTTTCTTTGGCCTCAAGCGCGCACTTAAATAGCCGTCCGTCCGTAGAGTCTAATTAACTCCATTCCGGACTAATACTTGGACATACTAGTTGTGATCACCGTAGTTTCTAACTTATTAAGGCCTCGCCCTTGAGTGTTTATATATTGAGTGAAACACGTGAGGGAGTGATTTTGTGAGGTTCTTTCTTTTGGTGTTGCAACTATGTCAGATGATGTTTGTGGAGGTTACGACTCATGTCGAGACGAGGGAGACTATGGTTCCTACGAGGGTGATGATGGGCACTGCTATAATGAATCGGGGAACTTTAGTTCGTATAGTGATGGAGCGGGTTACTATGATGATCATGAGACGTGAAGACACTATGAAGCTTGTAAAGATGAATTTGATGACTCCTATGCTTCAAGTCAGGAAGTCGAAGATAGTAACGCTACAAGGTACAATGTTCCTACTTACTCTTCTTGTGATGAATTTTAACATGTTGATAGTGACATAGAGAGAATTGATGATGAGGTTCATTATACAAATGTTTCATTTGCATCTTCTCTTGATGTTCCTACAAATATACAAAGGATTAGTAGAGGTCCTTCTATTAGTGTGGGAGGAGGTGGTGGTTGTTCCACGGGAAAGAAGAAGCTTGCATCTTCTAGATATGCTAAGCGACGTAATGCTTCTAATTCCCATGTGGACGGTGGTTTGAGAGATGGTGTTGCTCTTGCTACAAGGGGATTGTATTGTTCTATCAATTCCATGAGGGGCTTGAATGGTTGTAGTAGGAGTAGTGCTATTTCCAATGGAATCAAGGCGAGGAGTTTCTTATGGGTTCCGTGGCAAGGTTCCTTCCTCAACTTTCAACAACACTTGTAATGTTGGAAGAGTGACGGGAAGTGAAAGTGACCTTAGCAATGTTGCTAGGAGAGGAGGGATAAGGGAGACCCAAGTTGTTGGTGTTGACACTCGTGGGCATTCAAGTTCTCTCTTGGATGCATCTCTAGGAAACTTGGGTAGACGTACGTTTGTTGTTGAGGTAAATGGTATTGGAGGGTACTTGCTCAAAATTGATGAGACCGATGCCAATTGTATTAGCACCTCTTTGGTTGATAAATTAAGGATGCCATGCTGTGCACTAGAGCATCCTTATGAGTATGAGGGAGTGTGGGTTTCCAAGGAAGCTCGGGTACTTCTATCTCATAGAAATTATAAATATTATGTGTGGTGTGATGTATATCCCATGCGGCATGTTGATGTGTGGTTAGGTGATCCGTGATTGGAAGACAAGAGGGTACAATATAGTACTATGAAGGATCCGTATCTTGTGGGCATGGCAAAGGGTTTATGACTTTGTACCTTATCGGGCAAGAGGCCAATTGCCTGCTAGTGCACCTTCTTTGGCTATGCAAAGGAGCGAGGAGCGAGAACTTCTTTCCATGGGTGGAAATGTGCAATTGATGAGTCCTACAAACACAAGCAATGGGGACTAGTGCAAGAAAAGAGTTGGCAAGTGTCAACAAGGTGAACCCAAAGCCAAGTGGTTCACCCACAAAGAAGAAGGAGACATCAAGTGATGAGTCTCCAAGTCCTAGATTTCGGGTTGATGTAAAGAGTCCACCTACTCCGGCTATGGGTATTCTTGGGCCTCGTCCTAACTCGCCCGAATATGAGAGACAAAAGATAGAGAGGAGTAAGGGAGTGACTGGTGACAACTCACGAGTGGAAAAAGGAGAGGTTGTATTGAGTGATGTGAGCGGGTTGTCACTACCCGAATCTACACCCGACCTTGAAAAAAATGAGGGAAAAGAGAGAGGGAAAAAGAATCATTGAGAGTAAGGGCACCCCTTATTCTAACCTTAATCCTTTATCTTTTTCTTCTACTTGTTTGAATTCTTGTGTTTGAATTCTTGGAGGTAAATTGGAGCCACAACCATGTTCCAAGATGGAAAGGCAAGGTGAAGAAGATTCCAAATGTGAGCTACAAGGTGGAGAAGCTAACCATGATACTTCAAGTGCTTCGAGTGAGCAAGATCGCCATTCAAGTGTAAGTGTTAGTTCTTTTTCCCATGAGCATATTATTTCCTTGTCTTGTGATATTATTTGTGAAAACTCTATGCTTGTTGATGATTTGTATGAATACAATGTGTTTGCAACTAGTGTAGAGCCATTTGGTCAACTTGTGTGTGCAAATGAACGACTAGTTGATAGGGTTGAAAAGCCACATCATGATGTGAGCTCGGTTTTCATTGAACCTCTCTTTAGTGAAAATATTAAAGTTGACCTTGTTTGTGGACCTTGTTTGTGAACCTTGTTATGACACCCCACCCATATTTGATAAATGAGAAGATAAATTGCATGAATATCTCATTCTCCCCTTTGATTGCTTACTTAATAGTGGTGGTCTCTTGTGTCGTAGTGAGGATGGTTATGATCTTGAGGAGTCTCTAGTGTATGAGCTGGATCGAATTGTGTTCGATGACTCCTCAAGTGTAGATATCGTGTCTAGTTTGAGAACTTCACCTTTGCTTGCTAAAGAGCTTGAGAAGTGTGCCTATACTAATCCTTTGTATGAGGGAAACTTCAATGGAAATGGTGATTTGTATCAAACTAGAGTAGAGTGTGAGTTTGAACCTCCATGAATTGGAATGCTTAACTCTATAGATAATCCATTGTTTGAGACCTCCCTTGGGAGTTTTTCTAGCGAGGAGGATTGTCTTGGAGGTAAATTTGGAGGTGAGGAGGTACCTCTTGGTGTGTGTAAGAGTGCTTCTAAGAAGGGGAGTGGAGTATTTGATGTTAGTTGTAAATTGAACTATTTTGCTTACTCCATCCCATATGTTAATAAAACCTTGAGTGTTGGACATGCCAAAGCCATTGTGTCACCTTGTGATAAAAATGCATTAAAGGTTTGGTATGTTGGTCATGAGCTTAGGGGTCGTAGGGGAATTGATTGCTACATCTTGCATGTTCCATGTCCTATTGATTTCTTTGCTTGTTCTTGTGATGAATGCACTTTCTTGTGGAGTAAAGTACTTGTTGTTTTCTTGGGAGACATAAGCTTTTTACTTGTTATTGATGCTTGGCTCTATCATAAGAGTGTGTTTTCCCACACTTTTGAGCACTAACCTACTCTTGTAGTAGAAGTTATTGTTGGTGTTTGTCTTTGGACGTAGGCCTTGATGGTTTGAATTCGAGGACAAAATCCTTTCAAGAAGGGGAGGATGATGCAACCCAAATTGGGATTAGGACCCACCTACCAAGCGCCAAGCAAGAAGGGTGCGAGGATGCAAGGGCAAGAGCTTCGGAGACGAGTCGAGGGACCCAAGAAGCAAGGAGGAGCGCCCAAGACCCTTCCCAGGCTGAGGAGGAGCACCCAAGCAAACCAGGTGGAGCGCCCCAGGCAGAGCATTCTTTCTCGAGGCGGAGCGTCCCCATTTCTGCACATATTGATTAGTAGCCAAAGTAGGCGGAGCACCTAAGGCTGGGCGGAGCGCCCAAGTACTGAAGAGAGCCAACTTTTGTGTGTGAAGTTCCTATTTTAGCCCTAAGTGTTCCATTATGTTTTAAACCACCTTGGGGATATTTTAGATATTTCACATTGTCTTATGAAAACTAAAATAGGAACCTTAGCCATTTCATTTCATAACTTAGTTTTGGTATGAACATCGAAGAGAGAACATAGAGAGCCTTCTAGTTCGAAGCTGATCGCTTCATGAATCTTGTATAACTTGGAACCTATGGATATTCAACGCCTAGTATGAATTCCTTGTAAGCTTCGAGTTTCATTCTCCCTTTTGGATAATTTATTTATGTCTTGAGTCGATTATCCATTCTTTCTTCTCGTTTCTTGCCTCCCGAATCCTTGATTTCCGATATCTCTTTTGATATCACGTATCTTGTTTTATCGCTTCCACATTTTCGTATCGTTATTTTCTTCCGCTATTTTGCATTGCATCAGCAGCTTTGTGATTTTGTTATATATCTCATGGCTAATGTATAAGATAAAGTATTTTCTTTGCTTCAGTATAACTCTCCTGTTGGTAGGCTTAACAAGTAGATTTATTTCATTAGAGTAAGTTTATTACATTGTAAAATTTATAGCTTCCCGGTACTAATTCCATATCCCTTTTTGTTTCTTGGGGTACAAACTATTTTGGAACTCAACCATCTGAGACACAATTTAGCTGGCCATCTCCGTATACCTACATCTTCCGTCCAAGACTGTCCGTTCGCCCAAGCTTCTCATCAGGCCAAGAAATTTTCATCTTGGTCCTCGTTTGCACACATCTTTAACTCCTAGTCGCTTTTCGGGTTCTACCATTTTAACTCATCTCATTATTTATTTTAGTAAATAGATAATTTATACTTAGATAATTTATTAGTAGAATAACTTATTTATGAATAAATATTTGTTTATTTAAGTTATTATTTTACTTTATGTTCATTACCTTTTATTTGAGAGTTGTTATTTATTTATCGCAAATTGGGGTCATTTTAGCAAATGCGTGCAAGTTAAATCATTTTTGAAAATAAGTTTTATTTCTATTAATTACTTTTAGATAATTCTTTTAGAAAAGTGCACTTGTAAATATTTTGAAAACCTGTCGGATTAACCGTTGTTAACTGAATTTTGAAGTGCCTTAAAACCTTCTTTCAAAATTAGTAAAACCTCTTATTTGGAATCTCTGAAAGACCTCATTTTTTCAAAAATAGTGTTTTGCACACATTTGCTTATTTTTGTTCTATGTTTTCCTTAAATTGGGTGGAGGCTCTAAAAAATCCAAAAGAGTTAGTCCATTCAGTTGATATTTTGAATTTCACCTTAACCAGGTATTTTTTTTTTTTGGGTTTCAACAGCATGGCCACTCCACTGGGGAGCAATAAAGGTTTTGACCATAAAGGTTTCCAATTATTTGCGACTATCATGCCTATTTTTGTTTTCTTTATGTTGCACTTGGTGCACCTTCGTAAGACAATAGAGGGGGGGAGGGGGGGGGAGGGGTGAATAGTGTCCTTACCCGATTTTCGGATTCTAAAACTTGCTTTTAACTTTCTGCGCCTAAGTCACAAAGAACCAGATTCCTTGCAAGTTTCACCTATCTCTAAAACTAAATAAATTGCGGAAACGTAAAGAACATAGAGATTTTTACGTGGAAAAATCCTTGCTCAAGGGATAAAAAACCACGACCCAACCTCTTGGGATTTCAACTCTTCCACTATAGGAAAACCCGAGCAAGTTTTAGACTACAACGTAATGTAATCAAGGAACTAGAACCCCCTAGCACCTAGAACCTTCACGACCACACATTAGCTGGTAAGGTTACCTCTACTTAACCTTAAAAAGTAATCTCCACTATATGCTTCTAAACAAGCGAATAGATTACAACTCAATAGCCTATAACAAAGAACCTAAACAACAGACTTATCTATAAAACTGCTCCTTCGTCATGTTCTGCTGCTCAGCCTTTGTTCTTGCACACAAAGCTTCTCACGATCTGATTATACTTGATATGCTCTGTTGAGATGTCTTTTGTGCATGCAGGTTTTGGTCAAATTAACTTGTATATATAGGAAATAGACTTAGCCGGATCCAACTAAGTTTAGGAATCCTTTTCATCTTTGAAATCAGTTTAAAGAAGGTTACCCATATTTCCTTATTTAAAACCTAAGTTAATTTGCCTTATGTTCCAATCTGTTGTCGTTTAGGAACCGTGTCCTTCTCAGCACCGCCTATAGCTTCTTCTACTTCAGGTAGGATTGGAACTTTGACTCCAGCTGTTCTCTTCTTTCCTTTTTCAGCTTTGTGTTGAACAACTCGTTGAACAGCTGGTCTTCTTCATTCAACTGTGAACTTTTTCGTGGTCCACTTAGCACCAGGTCCTTTGTCATCTTCAAAACTCATCCTTCAACAAATTCTCCCTTTTTGATGATGATAAACCATGTTGTCTCACCGAGGGTTTATAATCTCAAGAACCTGTAAAAATCAAACACTAACACGAACCAGGGTAATAACAGTTAGGCGAAAAATAGGTCACAAACATACAATGAATCAACATTTAACTTACCCCTTTTGGCATCATCGAAAAGTTTCACAGTTGTTAGAACCTGCTTAACTTAAATTAAGTCTAGTTAACTCTAGTGCCAAAGGCAGCGAGCCAACCTTTAAACGTCAGGAACCTGTTTCAGACAATAAATACTAGCAAATAGGATAGTTATAACAACAAAAAGTACCAAACCAGCTTAAAACATCCAAACATCATTCAAAATATTACAAACCGAAATATTAAATTGTCTTAAAAACAGCCCATATAAGAACCAGGAGGCGACTAGGGAACAGAACTGGTTCAGAATTGGGGAATATCAGGGATGTTAAAGTGAGCAAGCAACAAGGCGAGGCGACGCGAGTTTCCTTCTCTTTCATGCTCCAGCTTTGCATCCAGCCTTGTGTTTTCAGTATTCATCCACCATATTCTCTGGTTCATCAGCAGGTTCACCATCCAACAAATAGTCACAGGACTTTAGAATGTTCCTCCCAAACAAGTCATTGTGGTCCGGCTCAGTCCACTTACCAACAAGCACCCCAAAGAAATCAAATACCTTCCCTAGAAGAAACCCATAGACCAGGGCATGTTTGCCTAACCCCATATCAGCTACTCTACCAATGTGCTTGATCATCAATTCAGGCAGATTAATACGAACCTCTCAATCTAGCAGGTCCATATAGGTCATATCAAGAAAGTTGGCCTCACTCCTCCATTCTGACCTCTGCAACAGGTTCTTCAGCACAAATTCAAAAAGCAATTGGTAGAAGGGTTGCATTGCCTTCTTCTTAACTTGTGTAGCCCTTGCCAGTCTAGGTCTCCCTGCAAATTTCCGGGTTACCTCCAAAGCAGACACACCATCTCCTCTAGCCGGCCACGAGTTACTCATGTACTCGTTGTAGCCCTGAGAGGGAACACTCAAAATCTCACCCAGTTCCACACTATCAAACTGAATTACCAGCCCCTTGACTATGGTTGTCACAATACCTTCACTCACTGTGCAATCGGAATAAAATTCTCGAACCTCCTACTCCCTCAGCTGTCTAGCACCATCACTGAATAGGTTCAACCAACCTTGAGCTCTTTGCTTACCACCAAGTTGAGTCATACCCTCAGCTCCAGGTCAGTTAGAATTTTACCCTTCGCCATTGGTAGACCTCTGAAGTAGGCCACCCTTCTCTTCTTGTCGTCCTTGTCATCTCCAATCACCAGTTTTGATTTGGAACCTCTCCTACGAACCTCAGGTTCCTCCACAATCTTCTCCTGCTGCTCTCTCACAGAGCCACGAGTAGCAGGTCTTCTCACATGACTCCCTATTTTTCTACTACTTTTTCCCACCCCCTCTGCATCACCCGTCCTTCCCATTTTGGAACTACCTACAAATTCTCCTCCCTTCACTAACCTCTGTTTCTTCACAGCTTGTTTTTGTTCCTGAACTACAGGCCTTTTTCCCAATCTCCTCTGTTCCTCTACCACCACAACATCTGTTTCACTGGAAGAACCTTCACTAGCTTGAGGAGTGGGATTGGGCTCAGGCAACACAGCATCTACAGGCTCAGTACAACCTACACCTTCTACATTCTCTTCCAAAAAAATCATCAATCTCTCTCAGATCTACGTCATCACCTGCGACAGAACCAGAGAACGAACCAGGTTCTTTCTCAGGTTCTTTAGCAGGTTCAGCAGATTTTCCTTCTCCCTTGTCACTAACAGTCTTTTCTACAATAGGAACTGTCTCAGGAACAGGTTCCTCAGCTATGTTCTCAATTTCTTTAGCGACCACTACAACAACCTCAGTTTCGACAATTTTTTCAGGATTTTCTACAACTATCTCCTCCTTATCTCCTACTTCATTATCAACTTGTTCTTCTAAATCTACAGGCATAGAGGGTACACTAGTATCGACAAATACAGTACCAGTAGGAGAACTAGGGTTTACGTTTTCAATTTCTTGAACGATTTCTTGAGTATCTTCCATGATCCCTTCCTCCGTACCAGTTTCTGGAACAATTTCCCCCTTACTAGTTTCTTCCTCCGACAACTTCTTCTGTCTCAATTTCACAAACTTCCTCGCCATAGCAACAGAATGACTCGTGGCCAGTTGCTACATCTTATGATTTAGTTTAGAAATTTTGAGTTTTGGAGAGGAGAGTTGAGAATCTACTTTAGAACTGGCCGACATTTTTTTTCCAGAGGATTGTGTTTTAGAGAGAAAATATTTTGAGAGAGTTTTTAGAATTATCAGACGGTAGGAACAATTTCAATGATCAAGTAGTGGAATAGAGACGGGTTTAGGTTTACCGGGAAGGGGAACGGGTTGATGGGATTGGAAAAACCTGCTACTACTTATTGCACGTAGGAGCTGACGCCATCAAGGTTCAGAGTATTTGAAGTTTAAAAGTTTTGCACTAATCCGGCGCCAAGTGAGGGTGATTGGTAACAAATTAGGCCATATAAGACAACGTTATATTCAGTAAGTAATATAGAATGTGTACCTGAATGTCCATGCACCAGCTTCTTCAATTATATCCTAGATTTCAAAAATTTGCCAGTATCTAAGTCATTAAAATAGGTTCCAAACAGGTTAGCATGCAAAGCAATTAAGTTTTCATAGTAGAATCAACTAAGCAAAGTTACGCTAAGTAAAACAAGGAAACTTCACTAGCCAATCATTAGGAGAACCAGGTGCTGCTTCTATCATTGTATCTTGGTCATCCCTAGCTCAAGCCTGTTCTTTTCAAATTGTACCTTGTTCAATGCCTTAGTGAAGATATCAGCAATTTGGTCCTCAGTCCTGCAAAAGTTCATAGTGATTAAGACTTTCTCAACATTGTCCCTTAGGAAGTGATGCCTAATATCAATGTGCTTTGTTCTCTTGTGTTGGACCGGGTTCTTGGCAATATTGACTGCACTGGTATTGTCACAAAAGATTGGAACTGGTCCACACTTGATTCCAAAGTCCTCCAACTGCTTCTTAATCCATAATAATTGTGAACAACATAAAGCAACTGCTACATATTCAGCTTCAGCTGTGGATAATGCCACTGAGTTTTGTTTCTTTGTAGCCCATGAAACTAAACAAGGACCTAGGAAGTGTGCCATCCCGGATGTACTTTTCCTATCAACCAAGTGACCAGCATAGTCAGCATCTGCATACCCAATTAGATCAAAACTTCCACCTTTTGGGTACCATAAACCAAGATCTTGAGTTCCTTTCAAATATCTCAAGATTCTCTTGACTGCAGTTAAGTGTGACTCCTTTAGTTTTAATTGGAACCTTGCGCACAAACCCACACTATAAATAATATTTGGACGACTCGCAGTTAAATACAACAAGGAACCAATCATTCCTCTGTACTTAGTTTAATCTATTGAAGCACCAGTTTCATCCAGATCTATCTTCGTTCCAGGAGCAATGGGTGTGTTCATATCCTTAGCAGACTTCATATCCTATTTCCTTAACAACTCTTTGATGTACTTCTGCTGGTGGATCATTGTGCCTTGCTGATATTGCTTGATTTGTAAGCCTAAGAAGAAATTTAGTTCACCCATCATACTCATCTCAAATTCACTTCCCATCAGGTCGGCGAACTCCTTGCAAAGGTTCTCATTTGTAGCACCAAAGATGATGTCGTCTACATATACTTGAACAATCAACAAGTCCTTGGCTTTCTTCCTTAAAAACAAAATGTTGTCTATTTTACCTCTTGTAAACCCATTCTTCAATAAGAACCCAGACAACCTTTCATACCAAGCCCTAGGAGTCTGTTTCAATCCATACAAAGCCTTGTCAAGTTTGTAAACATGATCAGGAAACTCTATACTTTCAAAGCCAGGTGGTTGAACCACATACACCTTTTCATTCATATAACAATTAAGGAATGCACTCTTCACATCCATCTGGTATAGCCTAAACTCCATGTAAGCTGCAAAAGCAATAAGCATCCTAATGGCCTCCATTCTAGCAACAGGTGAAAAGGTTTTATCATAATCGATTCCTTCTTCTTGACTATAACCTTGAACCACCAGTCTTGCCTTGTTCCTTGTCACTATGCCATGTTCATCCAATTTGTTTCTAAATACCCATTTAGTACCAATGATGGACCTGTCCGTTGGTCGAGCGACCAGGTGCCAAACCTTGCTACGTTCAAACTGATGAAGCTCCTCTTGCATCGCAATCACCAAGTCTGGATTCTCAAGTGCTTCACGTACATTCTTTGGTTCTATTGTGGACAGAAACGCAAAGAATGCACAGAAGTTCTTCAAAGCTCTTCTAGTAAAAATTCCAGTGTTTAGATCAGACATGAGGTTCTCTAGTGGATGAGAACTTTGATATCTCAAAGGTTTAGGCTGAATTTGCTGAGTGTCGTTTCCAGGAGGATCTGAGCCATCTAACTCTCCTTCAACTTGCCTTTCAGTTCCCCCTGTTTGATTGCCTTCTAGTTCCCCCTGAGTTTGATCCTTATCATCCTGATTACGTTTAACCCCACTCAGATTCTCAGGGTCTTCAATAGGTTCATCTCTTGCAAGATCAATCTCCTGATCATCATCTTCTTGTCTGTTTGTAACACTTTCAGATTCATCAAATACCACATGCACACTTTCTTCTACAGTGAAGGTCCTCTTGTTGAACGCTTTATAAGATTTACTTTGTGAAGAATATCCTAAGAAGATGGCTTCATCACTTCTAGCATCAAACTTCCCTAGAGGTTCTTTCCCATTGTTATGCACGAAACACTTGCACCCAAAAGCTCTGAGATGTGCAATATTAGTTTCCTGCCTCTGATCAGCTCATAGGGAATTTTCTCTAGTAAAGGACGGATAGAACATCGATCAGCAGGTAGCAAGCGGTGTTGACTGCTTCAGCCCAAAAATTATTTGATAAGCCGCTTGACAGCAACATTGTTCTAGCCATGTCCTCCAAGGAACTGTTCTTCCTTTCAACTACACAATTTTGTTGAGGGGTCCTTGGTGCAGAGAAGTTGCGATCCACACCATGTTTGGCACAGTATTCAGCAAACTTAGCATTCTCAAATTCTGTACCATAGTGAGACCTTATACTCACTATTTGAAGCCCCAGTTTCTTCTGATTGACTCTAACCCAGTCCTCGAACATATCATATGCTTCATCTTTAGATCTGAGGAACAAGGTCCATGTGTATCTGGAGTAGTCATCAACTATTACCATTGCGAATCTCTTACCTCCTCTGCTCCTTACCCTCATTGGTCCACACAAATCCATGTGAACCAGCTCAAGTGGTTTAGAAGTGCTAACCACTTTCTTTGACTTGAATGAAGATCTTACATGTTTCCCCGTCACGCAAGCATCACAAATCTTGATGTTATTGAACCTCTTGCTTGGCATTCCACGAACCAGGTCCTTTGACACCAACTTATTCAATTGAGTCAAGCTTGCATGTCCTAGTCTCTTGTGCCACAACTGACTATCATTCTCCAGCACATTCAGACAAGTTAAATTATTTTCAGGAAGAGACCCTAATGTCGGCTTATACACATTATTAGCTCGTTTCCCTTCCATTATCACTTCACCAGTATGCAGGTTCTTCAAAGTGCAACCTACAGATGTGAAACTCACTGAGTTTCCTCTATCACATAGTTGAGAGTTACTTAGAAGATTGTGCCTCAATCCATCCACACAGAGTACATTGTCAATAGCATGATTGAGGGATATCCCAACTTTTCCAATACCAACAATTTCACCGCTCTTGCCTCTTCCAAAAGCCACACTGCCCCCTTGAAACGCTGCGAGTCAGAGAGAGTTTCTTCTATCTCCTGTCATGTGCCTAGAACACCCACTATCAAGAATCCAGTTTGGGTTGTTCCATCTCACTCCAGCCTGCAAAAGAAAATCAAGGGTTAGTAACAGGAACCCAGACTAGCTTGGGTCCCTTTTTGTTATCGAATGGATGAATCAAATCTTTCTAGCCCAATAAGGTAAAACTGATTTTTTATTCCTTTTTACTACATCTTTTGCAACACTGCATTCATTCTTAATATGTCCAGTCTTACCACACAAGAAGCAGAGTTTGTTGCAAGGAAGTCCTATATAGTTACTATTAGGGTTCCAAGCAGGCAAAGGTTTCCTATGTCCTAATCCAGTTTTACCTCTATTATGATTTTCATGCAACCAATTCAAAGCTACAGAACACTTGTTCCATTTAGTGAGTCTGGTGAGCTCAGAGTTAGCTTTTTCAACCTTTTCCTGAAGAATCCGGTTCTACACAGTTTCCTGATGCAGAGCCAGGTTTTTCTTTTCAAGCTCAGTTTCAAGGTTGATTTGAGACTCACTAACTGCTTGCTTACCAGACACTTCTTTCAATTTTATTCTCAAGTTCGAGTGCGGAACTTAGCTTCTTCTCACAAAGCACATGTTCTTTTAATTGAAGAGTTTCTAATTCGAGGGCTGAGACTTTCTGATTTAGTTCCAAAACATGAGCTTCACTAGCAATTAATTCCTTTTTAAGATCAGATTAAGCTTTTTCCAAGTTTTTATTTCTCTTTGAAAACTCAGACGCAACTGACATTAGTTGGTCCTTCTCAGAAAGTGCTTGTTCCTTCTTAGACCTCAAATTTTTAATTTCTTCAATCAAAGTCAGGGCAAGAATATTTAATTCCTTACAAGAAAAAGTATGAATTGTAGTTTTCAGTTCATCTAGACTTACCACAGGTGTGTCATCAATCGAAGATTCATTATCCGCCATCAGTGCCAATGGAGAGTCGTCTTCTGGTTCTTCTTCTTCTTCATCACTTTCTCTTTCAGAAGGTTCCCATGTTGGACAATGTTTAATAACATGGTCTCTTTGGCCACACCTGTAGCATCCTGAGTGATTTAGATTCTTTACAATGCTGTTCTTGACAGGAATGACCTCGATTGAACTTTCTTCTGATTTTTTAGTTTCTTCATTGTATAACCTGTCTAGCGTATCATAGATTTCCTTTGCAGTTGAGCACTTGGGAATACATAAACATACATTAAGCCCTAGACCACACTGAAGAATCTTCATGGCTTCAGCATTCATCTGAAGTAGTTTGAAGTCTTTTTCATTGAGTTCTTCTACAGGCGTTTGGACTTTGTTCCCTGATGTATCAATCTTTGTAGGAATCAAGGGACCATTCTGGGTAATCTTCCATAGCTGATAATTTTCTGCCTATAGAAAGGTTTCCATCCTAAACTTTAGAAATTTATAGTGTTGACCATTTAACTGCGGAGGCTTGCTGGTAGAGTATCCTTTGGGCATGAATGGTGGTGCACTCATTGTTCATATCTTTCTCAAGATGTTAATTTTTCTTTGAGAGAACCTGCTCTGATACCACTTGTTGCAATTGGTGCATCTTCGTAAGACACTAGATTGGGGGGGGGGGGGGAGGGGGGTGAATAGTGTCCTTACCCGATTTTTGAATTCTAAAACTTGCTTTTAACTTTCTGCGCCTAACACACAAAGAACCAGATTCCTTGCAAGTTTCACCTATCTCTGAAACTAAACAAATTGTGGAAACGTAAAGAACACAAAGATTTTTACGTTGAAAAATCCTTGCTCAAGGGATAAAAAACCACGACCCAACCTCTTGGGATTTCAACTCTTCCACTAAAGGAAAACCCGAGCAAGTTTTAGATTACAACGTAATGTAATCAAGGAACTAGAACCCCCTAGCACCTAGAACCTTCACAACCACACGTTAGCTGGTAAGGTTACCTCTACTTAACCTCAAAAAGTAATCTCCACTATCTATTTCTAAACAAGCGAATAGATTACAACTCAATAGCCTATAACAAAGAACCTAAACAACAGACTTATCTATGAAACTGCTCCTTCATCAGGTTCTGTTGCTCAGCCTTTGTTCTTGCACACAAAGCTTCTCATGATCTGATTATACTTGATATGCTCTGTTGAGATGTCTTTTGTGCGTGCAGGTTTTGGTCAAATTAACTTGTATATATAGGAACTAAGTCTTAGCCGGATCCAACTAAGTTTAGGTATCCTTTTCCTCTTTGAAATCAGTTTAATCAAGGTTACCCATATTTCCTTATTTAAAACCTAAGTTAATTTGCCTTATGTTCCAATCCATTGTCGTTTAGGAACCGCGTCCTTCTCAGCACCGCCTATAGCTTCTTCTACTTCAGGCAGGATTGGAACTTTGACTCCAGCCGTTCTCTTCTTTCTTTTTTTCAGCTCTGTCTTGAACAACTCGTTGAACAGCTGGTCTTCTTCATTCAACTGTGAACCTTTTCGTGGTCCACTTAGCACCAGGTCTTTTGTCATCTTCAAAACTCATCCTTCAACACTTTATTATACCTGTTCACTTTGTTTGTCACAAAAGCATGTCACTACACCCTTATTTATGCACATATATAAACTGGCATTTTGTTCATATTTTCTCCCACTCCTGAGAGCCTCTTTAATACTCACTCAAATATTTACGAGGTGCATCCATACGCACCCGCACTTTCTTCCACTAAACAACCCTTTGAAGAGTTGGTACACCGGCGGTTGTCGTGGGAGTAATTTGAAGCCGCTTGCCACTCACAAGTTAGCCTCAACCATTAACCCACTCTTAGAATTAGCTTTTAGGAGCATGCATGCATTTACACTTTAGTCTGGACCTGGTCCTTAGTACCGCCTCCATAGTAGGAAACCGCCCTTACGTCAATGAGTTCTTCAAACCCAATGATAATGCATATTATGTGCTCTGTGATAACGAATCCTCAGTCCCGACCAATTTTTTAGCATAATCATGTTTAGAGTCTATTTTTTTCTTAGAATATGCTTTATAGCTCAGAAAAGTGACAAACTCTGGATTATCTACTCTAAATGCGATTGGCTTACAACTTGTTTGGACTATTTTTCGTTAGAACTTATTTGACGTCTTAGGCCTATATTTGGCAAAGAGGCACCTTACAGGGTAGGATGCATCCGTAATTTTTTTACGCTCAACTAATTGTGATTGCCACATAACAACTTGTTTAAAATACAAAGCGCTACGTGATTCTGTGCAATTTTGCAAATGACATGCAAACTAACATAGTTACCTTTTAAAATTTTCTTTTGTTTTGATTATTCCCCAAAGAGTGTTTGATTCATGTTGACTCTCGAGTTGGTTAAGTGTCTGATCCAAAGCGAAGTAAGCAATGAACGATTTGACTATTGACTAGAATAATGCTAAGATAGTCATAAACCCGGTTGACCATCCCGAATCTTCAAATAAGCGAGCAGTTGTTGTTTATGATGAACAAATTGCCATAATGGCTGAGCAGATGGAATGTATGCAAGTTGAGATGGAAAGATTGAAGGAACTGAACTGCCTGGCAATGCTAACTCATGGGCCAAACCCGTCTGAGTCCTTGAACCAAAACATAATAATCACTCAATCATCCGATAACCCAAACTCTGGAGCCACAAATTTGAACACCTCAGTATTTCCAAATACCGCCCATGCACCCATATCTGCCGCCGTTAACACCCAAAATGCACCCTTCAACAAGGACAATCCACCTTATATTCACACTTTCCCACCTAACAACACCCAATCTGCACAAGGGACTGCACATACGAACCAAATGATTTTACATAGCTATGCAAAACCAACTTTATACGCCATAACCTTCTTATACCTCCTACCCACCTTATGCTCTTTATTCCCATCATATACCCACATATCTAAATGAGCCTACCCAGAAACCTTACTCAGAAAACCCACCCGTTCCCATGGTCCAGGTGGAAACGCCAGGTGGACCAAATGTTCATCCCGTGCAAGTTGATGTTAGGGGATCAGAAAAAATGGTTGATTCATATGAAGAACTAGAAAAAAAGTGCAGGCATGGGTACTGAATGCTATTAATAAAGCATCAGTTGGCATGGAAAAAGAAAGCTTAGAATATGAAGATCTTTGTAGTCACCTTGGGATTTAGTATCCTGAAAGATATAAGGCACCTAAATTCAATAAGTTTGATGGAAAAGGAAACCCTCGATCTCATTTGAGGAGGTATGGCGAAACCCTAGGAATTACGAAGAATGAAGAGATGCGTATGAAGTTATTCATTAACAGTTTGGAGGGAGAAGCATTAGACTGGTATTTTGAACAAGAGCCTAGCAAGTGGATTTCTTGGAGAGACATGGAACGAGACTTTATGGAACGCTTTCAATTCAATGCAGAAATGCCATTAGATCATCTGACAATTGTTAATTTTCGTCAAAAACCAAGTAAAATATATGGGGAGTATGCAGCACGTTGGAGGACTGAAGCTTTAAAGGTTAAACCCCCTATGAATGAAGGAGAAATTGTTACACTTCATTGCAACATTTGAAGAGTTTTACTATGAAGAAATGGTGGCCATGACTGATTCTTCCTTTGCCCATCCTGTAGAAACATGGGAAACCTTTGAGGCTGGTTTGAAATCTGGAAGGATAGTTATCTTAGCAGCTCTACAAGCAATAAGCAAAGCAAAATAATATGATTCTGTTGGAGATTTAAAAAAGGAAAGAAAAGCGAAGTTGATGTTGTTACCACCAATAAACTGATCTTTAAGAATGCGCCAACTCACCCTAATTACTAAAGCATTCAATATCCAGTCTACAATGCTCAGCCCATTTACTACAAACAACCACCGTGCCGTTAAATAACAATTACCAACCCCCAAGCATGCACTTTTCAAAATCCCCCAAGCCATACCAAAACCGCGCACTAATCAAGGAACCAATCCTCTTCCAAATTGCGGATGCAACTCCTAATCCCCTTCCAAATTGGTTCGATTGAACCAAACATTGTGCCTATCATTCTAAGGCCCCAGAGTATGACACTGAAAATTGCTACAGCCTAAAAACTGTAATTGAAGATTTAATCCAAGAAGGATTGATTCAGCTCACTGAAAATGCACCTGCCCATAAAAACAAACCTTTTCCAGATGATGAGAATGGCTTAGACTCGGTATCAGTTGATGAGGTAGAAGTAGAGATCATCTTGATACCGGGGAACAAAATAAAGGTAAAAACTAAGATGAAATCTCGAGTTTACCAATTTAAGAGGACCAAAAGCTTTCAACGTAGAGGAAAAATCAAGACAAACCCAAACTGGGGTAGGTTTTATTAAAGAAATTTTTTCTTTTCAAAGAAATTAAAGGCAATTGTATGATCAATAGCTATCAAATCATGTGCAATCAAGAGATACTACATTTGACAAGCAACACAAGAAGTCTTTTCCTTTCAATGTAATTTTCTAAGTAATGCGAACTACGTGTAACCTGATTCCCAAGGCGGGATACATAGTAACTCACATAGAGTTTGGTTGCAATAGCATAAAAATTCCCCATTTCTTCTTTTATGTAATTTTGAACTACTTCTGACCTGATTTCTAGAATAGCAACTGGATAAGTAGGTAATCCCCATCGAATTTAGTCAAAATGTTGTAATACATTAAGCTTGTTTATCTCTTGATGATGTAATTCCGAACATTGTATCTGGGCAGATTTGTAGGCATTCCAATTCGGATATGGTTTGTACTTATATTGCCATATTTCCCCAAAATTTTATGTAGGCAGAACTACCCACAGTCTGATTCCCAAGGAAGGATACATAGGCTCCTCCGTCGGGCTTGACTCTTTAATATTAAAATTTTCATTTTCCCAGGAAAGGCAATCCTGACAATTTTCGTAATGAAAGCTGAAGAAGTGAGAAATAGAAACTGGGGCAAATTTTGCATAACAAGGTTAAAATAGGGAAGATGACAACTATGGCAGTTTTGCAAAGAAAGTTGAAAAGTTGAAGATCATAACTGGGGAAGCTTTGTAAAGCAAATTAAAGGAGTTTGTGAAATCAATACTGAGGCAAATTTGGTAAGATAAATGGGGCAAATTCTGGAAGCTAATGAAACGACCTCGGTTAGTCGTTTCGAAAGTTAGGACTCCGATTGGTGTGCCAATAATTTTAAAATTTTCGTTAGGTCCATTGGGACTTATCTGTAAAATTTGAGCTAAATCAGATATCGTTTGGTAGGCATTAGAAGAAGGTTTCAGTTTTTATTGTCGATAAATATTAAAAAGAGATTTTCGAACTCGGTTTTGGCGAACGAGCTCCGATTCGAAATCCAAAAGCGCCGTTAGGTCCGAACGATTATTTGTAACTTTTGTGAACTTTCGAAAGTGAATTTCAATGTTGTTCAGCTAGTTTCTGCTAAAACGCCGAAAGTTAAAAGGATTTGATCGTTTCCGTTTTAATTCGCATCTTGAGTTTTCTTAATCCGATTTTAGATCCGCCTTAGCGATTACGTCACATAAATTTGGTATAACTTGTTTACAAAAGTTAGAATTATTTTGAATTTCGTAGGGTACCATTTTAATTTTCGAAAAGAAAAGAAATTATAAAATAAAAGAAAAGAGAAATGAAAAAGGAAAGAAAAGTAAAAGAGAAAGGCGGTGGCCTTGGGATTATTAATCCCTTGGCTACTGCTCCATTAGATATGAATTGAAAAACAGAAACAAAAGTAGAAATGGGAACGAGAAAAAAACAAAAAAATGAATCAGAAAATGCAGGAGAAAAAAATACCAGAAAATAAGGAAAGAGCCGGAAAAAAGTAGAATTTTTACCCCGAAATATTCAGGTAATGATCCTAATATATTATTTGAGTTTATTACGTGTGTTTGAATATATTTTAACGGTAAAACATGGAATATTAGACATCGTTTTAGTAAGTTCAATTAATAGTTTAAAAGGTCAAATGGACCCGGATAATAGAATTGATTATATATTCGTACTCAGTGAGTTATGGGTAGCATATAAATGTAATTTATTTAGGGTTTGGTTATATGGCTTTGAACCTTATACATAGGCATGGCCTGCGTATTGCGTATGCGAATAGGGTATCAGGTTCCTACCTGGATTGTTCTAAGATGCGAGGAATGAAGACTTTAGTCTAATTTGATATATTTTTCTTCTTATTGAATAGAGTGGGATCGTTTGGCAATGAAACCAAAGGATAAAACGGTTGTTGATTAGCAGAGCTAACTTTTGGAAGAGATAAGTGTTTGTATCCATTTCTTTGGAGGCACCTGGCCTCGTGGATTGTCTACCACATATTCCTTACGTGTGTAGCTGCCGATAGGAGTACTCATTACGCCTTAGCTTTGGATTTACGTTGTATATTATATGTTATGTTCTGTTGTTGATATTGCATTGAGGATCTGAGCATTGTACTCTGGCAGTGAGCTGGCATCTACTTCCCGGCTGTCGATGAGAGTCCCGCACTGGCGAAGGGTTATTATTGCATCACATTGCATTCATATGCATTATATGTCATTCATATGCATTACATTGCATATCATATTGGGTGCAGGAGTATTCCTCCCCAGGAGCAGGAGGATTCCGCCCCAAGAGCAGGAGTATTCAGCTCTTATGTCAGATATTGAGTGCAGGAGTATTCATCCTCAGCTTTACATTATAATCAGGCAGGAGTATTCTGCCCCAGGAGAGTGCAGGAGTATTCCGCCTCTGGTTTATGATATATCGGGTGCAGGAGTATTCCGCCCCAGGAGCAGGAGTATTCCGCTCCAGTTGGTTATCAGATTGGATTCTCCTCGAATGCAGGAGTATTCCGCTTCGGGATGGGATTACGGGCACATGTGATCCTTTGCATTATATTTCATTTCATTTCATACCATTGTGTAAACTTGTGGTACATAACTACTGTTCTGCTTATACGTGCATTGCTTATTTGTTGATATGTTTCTGACTCGTATTCTTGGTTGAGTTTATGGTTTCATACGTGTTTCCAATTATTATCTGGCTCTACCTTTTCATAATTTAAATAGGAGGAATTTCGTTTATCTGTTTCTTCTCCCTGGCTAGTTATCCTATTCTTTGAGGTTGCTAGTCTGCCCCATTTATTGAGTCCTTTGACTCACTCTTGTTTGTTGTTTGTTTCTTGTCTATCTATTTCGTTTCGGCAGGTTCGCTCCAGGATTGAGTTCGCTACGTTGTGAAGGAGCGAAGACGACTTCAGCTATCAGGGTGAGCCAGCTTTTATTCAGAATGGCCACCAGTTTTATGTTTATTATTTCAGTTGCATTTTGCTCCCTTCAGGAGGTATTTGTCTTCTTTCATACTCTTTGATGTCTAGTCTGGATAGCCCTAAACCTAGTATGTTGGGTAGTCAGCTGTAATTTCTTTTGTACAGCTTAGAGGTATCAGTATGTCTGTGCTTTTTTTTTTAAGCCTTGTTCTTAATTATGAATTGAATTATATTTAGTTTCCTAAATTAATTACTAAGGGTTCGCCCGACTGATGCAGTCAGCCTGACCAAGCTACGCTCGTGCCTTCAAGACCATTCACGAGAAGCCAAGCTAAGGAGCTTCATGATGCTCACTTGATGGTGATGATGAGCCATGATTGTGCAAGCGTTGAGGAAGGGAGGCGTATGTTAAAAGAGCCTTTGGATTCATAGGTTTGCATTGGAGAAGGGGCGTTCGAGAAGAATACTTGGCGTGTGGTACTCGCGTGCCACGCGGCCTATATTTTCTAGACAATTTAGCCGCGTGGAGGGCTCGTTTATTGGCCTTTATGCGCTGTATTTTTTAGCACTTTTTCATGCTTTTGTGTAGCTAGACTTATTTATTTTATGGTGCTTTATTAGCCCTACGTGGCTATTGACATTTAGCCCACTTTGGGCTTATTTCTTTACCTTTCAAGCGTGTGAGGCTCAACTATATAAGCCTAACACTTAGTTTATTTTCAGCACCTTACTTCATTATTAAAAGAAACGCAGCTTTTGCTAAAACCTAGTTCATGTGGGAATTCTTGTTCTTTTTGTGTGGAATCGAATTGAATAACTTCCTTCTTCTTGATCATTCAACTTTCAATTCCTAGTTGTCTTGAGGGTTGTTGCTTAGTATAGGTCCTCCTTGGTTTCATCAAGAAGGTAAGTAGACTAGTTCCTACTTGCAATTCTTGGTAGATCATTGAGTGCCTTGCTTTTTATCCTTTATTTTCGTTTCTCGCTGTTATTCTTGCATCAGTTGTTATTCAGAGCTTGAAAAGGGTTTGTTTCTACATCCCCAATCCTGTTCTTCGTGCCTTACTTTAGGTTCTTAGTTTAGATTTCCAATTAATTTTCGTTTTTTATTGAAAAAAAAGAAGAGAAAAACGTGAAAAAGAGAAAATTCAGCCGTGTTTATTGTTGTGGATGATCATACACACCTAGGGTACAAGAAAACTTTACTAAAGAAGTGGTTTGTTTGAATCTTGAAGTTTGAAACGATTCTTGAAGAGTTTCTTGAAGATTCTTGGTGTGTTTCTTCATTTTCATCCGTTCTTGCTTGATTCTTGATTTTTCTTGAAGTAGAATACTTGAAAACATTAGAACCTTGTAAGAAGTATTAGGGCAGCGTGTATTGATCATTCTTCAGCCCTTTGGAACGTGATTCTTGGTAGAAAGGTTTTAGATCTTCAACAACTTGTGTTTCTTGAGTTTGGTTGAAAGAACTTGTTTTTGATCTTGAATCCTTAGCCTTTCTACACGTTTTTGATTTTGTTTTTTGCTGAAAAATTTTGGTGTTAAGGAGGCTTAAAAAACGGCTGCATATAGGGGAAAGAAGGAGGAAAACCTAATCCCAATTCAAGAAGGAAACAAATCCCAATTCAAAAGGGAGAAGTTTACCCACTTTCCATATAAGGAAATTAGTTTTCCTTAACCTTTAGGAAAAGGTTTCCCACGTTTTTCTAAGGGAACATTCAGCATATTAGTCGTGTCAAAGGAGGTAGAAAAAGTGGTAAAAGTTGTCCAAGTTTAAGTTGGAAAGGAAGGGAAAATAGGAAAAACTTAGCCTACTCAAATAACGCTTGTCTTGGGGGGCCTATTTAAGGGTAGAAAATCAGATTTCCTTATTTCTTTGTGAACATCACTTCTAATTAGTAATTATTAGGTAATTCTTCTACTTAAGTTAATTACTAATCCTTGAGCTTGTAGGACTTTGATGCAGCCCGAACACGTGCTGATCAAGTGTTCGATCCACCGAGGAGACCGATGACAAGAAGCCAAGCCAAGCTGCTGCACGATGTGCACGTTCACTTAGCCTGGCCGAAGGAAAACAATTGCTCCGAAGCTGAGTGGCCGAGCTCAAGAATCGAAGGCATTATCTTCAGATTTGAGCCCGATGGCAAAGTGACCGAGGACAAGGAGCTCGAAGACAATTGAGTGTCCGAAGGCAACAAGTGCGTGTTCGAGCAGACAATCGAGAACCGAAGCCAAGGCTTACCGAAGTCAAAGTCTGCCGAACACATTTTAACTCAGCCCTGCGTGGCTTATTTCTATTGGTCAACTGTGACCTATTTACTAGTTTACCCTTAGTATTTCCTATATAAACATTGTTTCCTTTCATTGTAAGTAACTAGTTTTTGAATATTGATGAATTGAATGAAAGTGCCGAGCACATTTCTTCTTGTCTCCGTCGTGAGCAAAACCCCGGTGAGGGCTTTTAAGGACTTGTGGCTTTCGGTTAATCCGATTGAACATTCCTCTTGATCATTCAGTTTGCAAGAGGCAATGTTCTCTTGAGGATTGTTGCATAGTATAGGTGATCCTTGTATCCCTTTTGATTGAGCTTTGAGACAGGTTCCTCACTGTTCTTTCGAAAGAAGCAAGTTTTGTCTTGCTTCTATCTTTTACCTTCTTGTTGTTCTTCCGCGTTTGTGCTAGCAACCCCTTCGGGAATTGCATTGCACCATCTTGGTATCAGAGCACGGCTTGAGTTTGTTCTTACAACCTCAATCCTGTTCATTATCTTCGTGCGTTTTTGTGTCTTATAATACATAAATAGCTCCCTCAAGTTGGCACCAATTCTCAGTTGAACACCTCAAATTACCAAATGATCATATAGACACCATATCTTGGCAGAAACACATCTCATGAACACCTCAGTTCAAAAGACCATATACGTGAACTACAATCGCGGATGACGTGGCAGAGTAACCAATGGAAATATGACACATGTAATGGGAAGGACAAAAATTACTTAATTTAAAAATATTAAAACCTAATTTAAAGAAAAACAAAAGAGAAGGAAGGGAAAAACAAAAACAATAAAAAATAAAGACTAGGAAGCCCTTCAAAGTTCGACCCCCGTCCCCTTCTTATCTTCTTTACTGTTGCTTCTTCTACTACCACTCAAGACCTACTTCTCTATCCACCAAATTAAAATATATACATATTTTATTTCCATCAGCAAATAGGATCACAAATTCACGATCTTGAACACCTGTGCATTACATCACCATAAGTTGTTATTCATAGAATAAAGCTTCGGGAAACCATAGATAACAACGGAGGTGGTGGTGGCGGTCTGAAATCTCTATCATGTGCTATCTTTTATCTTTGAATTCATATGGATTATTTTCAATTGCATGAAATTTTGTGGATATGGATGAGAAATTTTCAATTGGCAAGGCCAATTTTGTTAGGGTTGTATAGATGAGAAATCTCTGGGATTATGTTTCAGTATGGATAATTTTTAATTGCGTATGTTGTTTTCACGGTTTCTTGGTCCTTTTTATTGCATCGGCCTCGCGGTGGCGGAGGCTAATTCTGCCAGTGTTTCTTGAACTCTCCGGCGGCTTTACAGCTAATGTTGATGCAACTTCAAATTCCAAGACAGAAAAATTAGTCACCGATTAAATTATAGTGATGGTAAATAAATGTTCAATTGTTATTGTAATGGTGATTTTGGAGATTAAGGGAGTGGATGATGGTGTTACTGCCAGAAAGGGGGTGACAGAGGTAGGCTGTGGATGATGGGGAAGACAATGTAGTGTCGGGCCCATATAAAAACTAATTCTTATCTTAAAATAAAATAAAGAAATGAAAAATTAAAGTCTCACGCGCTTTGAGATATGTGAAAAATACTTGATTTGTCTTGTCAGCATGAGGTGCTTGCGAGACACATTTCGGTCAAGAAGAAGTGTTTGTCTGGTCATTTGGTAACTTGAGGTGTTCAAGTGGGAATTGGTGTCAACTTGAAGGGGCTATTTATGCATTATGCCTTTTCCTTTTCGTGTTCTTGGTTTTTGTTACTGTTGGTGTTGTTATTTTTACAAAAAAAAAAAAAAAAAAAAAAAAAAAGTGTTAAAAGAAAATTCAAAAATTGTGTTCGATTATAGGTTGTTTGGGAAAAACAATCCTTGATTCTTGATCACCATTGTTTCCTGATTCCAACGAGTACTGATTTTGTGACTAGGGTTTCTTGGTGTATTTTAGACTGTTTTGAGCTTCATTGGTGACTGAACTCGAACCCCATTGTGTTTGGAAGAAACCGATGAAGAATGGTGGTTCTTGAGTGATTTGGGTTTGATTGTTGCTTGAAGATCGAAGTTCTCAGTTTACAATCTTTGTCCGTACGCCGGAAAATTGTTACAGTCGTAACAGTGTACGACGCGACGAGCTGGGTTTTAGCTCGAAGAACTTTGAATTCCTCCGTCGTTGAAACCGGAGTTGAAAGGCGACCCAGATCTGTTGAAATTGTGATCAGTGAACCGAAGTTGTTGTGTCCGTACGCCGGAGCAAGGTCACTGTTCCATTGAAGAAGAAAGGGGTTAAAATTTAACATCAAAAACCCCAGGTGAAAATCGTCGGCTGAAAAAGGAAAGTGGATAAGGTAAAACCCTATCCGTACCAAGGAGGGACCACTCTTGTACGGACAGGAGTGGGTGTGATCGAAAAAGATTCCAAAAGAGAATCAAAGGGTAGATTCTCCTAGGATCTCACTTTCTTTCGTGTCAAATTCTAGTTGGTGGATCTTTTGAGTAATTGTCCTACTCGAGGTCGTACTAACTCTTTTAAGCTGATAGGAATTCGTGCGAAGGGGTGACCGAAGTCCAAACTTTCGTAGAAATTCTTTTGACTCCCCGAGCTCAGTTAAAAAAAGCGTCCGTTCCATCGAGTCGAACATCACTTCACTCTTCCCGAAGAGGCAGTGACTATTGTCGAACTTGAAGGATCTTAGAGGACCGATCAATTGGACGAGCCACTGTTAACAAGTCCTTGAGTGATCAAAAACCGAACCCATAAATTGAGTGGACCCGAGTGCCACCCATCAAAGGTGAGGGAGTGTGTGAGGTGATTTCTAACACTAACATTTGTTTGATCTTTGACTTGTGCAGGTACCATGGCTGGAAACGATGGCAAAAGCATTGAGAAGCCCGAGTTGTCGTTAGCCGATCTCATGGCTGCGATACAAGGCATCAGTGCCGAAGTAAGAGGAGTGAGTGCTCGAGTAGCTAACCTCGAGCAGGGAAGTGCGTCCGTGGCCAAAAATGGGTCCGGCGCTGGAACGAACGAATCCACTCCGATGAAACCTGAGCTGTATGCTGAGCTTCTTCGACAACATCAGTTGACGAGTGAAGCAATTCGAAGAGAGCTTAACTTGGGCAATCCCCAAGCTGGAAATCAAAACTTGGGCATTCCCCGAGGAGAAAGAATACCACCTCCAGTGGCCCGAAGAGGTTTTGGAGCCGTTGCCGAGGAGGTTGATGAAGAGGAATTTCCCGAGGACGAATTTGAGCGTGAGCTGCCATTCGCTCAACGAAGGCAAGCTCACCGAGGACGTGGAAATTTCTGAGGTCGAGGCCGAGGCGCAAATGTTGAAAGAAATATTGAGCGTGAGGCTAATGATCGAGAAGATGAGTTTCCCGAACAGGCTAGAGCTGTTCGAGACTCAAACTTGAACAGTGTCAAGATCACTATTCCACCCTTTAAAGGAACTAGTGATCCCGATGAGTATCTTGAATGGAAGCTTAAAATGGAGCGCATCTTTGAAACCAATGAGATGACCGATGAGAGAAAGGCTGCCCATGCCATTGCTTTGTTCGAAGCTTATGCATCAACGTGGTGGGAATCTGACAAGAGGCATAGACGAAGGAATGACTATCCCGAAGTCAATACTTGGCCACAATTAAGAAGAGCAATGGATGCTAAGTATTTGAGTGCCAAGTACAGGCAAACTCAAATGCAAAAGTTGTATGAGCTGAAACAAGGGTCCAAGTCAGTTCAAGAGTACCACGATGAGTTCGAAAAGGTTCGATTGAATCTTGATCTGGTCGAAGACGAAGAGCAAGCCATTATCAGGTTCAAAAATGGCTTGGCTAGGGATGTGTCATCTCAGTTGAGACTCCACGTGTACCATACGTTGGGAGATTTGTTTGATGCTGCCACCGAAGCTGAAAAATTGGTGAAGGACGATAAGGCAAACCGGTATCGAGGAGTCACTACTTCTGCTCCTTTGAACCGAGGTAAAGAATGGAAGAGTCCAAACCAAACAAGTGCTAACACTGTTCGAGATTCGAAGAGGCCCTTCGAAAGAGGTGTGACCGCCAACCAACCAAGAGAAGCGGGAGGTAAAGTTCAACTCAACTCTCCTAGTGCTTCAAATATTCAGTGTCACAAATGCAAAGGTTATGGTCACATGGCAAAAGAGTGTCCAACTCGCAAGGTTATGCTTCTGCTCGAAGATGGAACCGTCCATGAGCAAGCGAGTGACACCGAGGAGGAAATTATTGAGGAGACTGATCGAGCTGAAGTTGATGATGATCATGAGGCTGCCGAAGCTGATCATCCGGAAATGTTTCTTGTGGTTCGAAGGAATTTGAGCTGCATGACTCTTGAAGAAGAGGACAACCAAAGAGAAAACCTCTTTCATACCCGATGTCGAGTGAGGGGAAAGGTGTGTTCGATGATCATTGATTCTGGTAGTTGTGCCAATGTAGTGAGCCAAACTTTGGTTTCACAAATGGGATTACCTACAATGAAGCATCCCCACCCTTACAAGTTACAATGGCTGAATGAGTGTGGAGAATTGAGAGTTGTCAAACAAGTGTGGATCAAGTTCAAAATCGGAGAGTATCAGGATGAAATGATATTCGATGTGGTTCCGATGCAAGCTTGTCATTTGCTATTGGGTCGACCATGGCAGTATGACCGAACAGCTGTTCACAATGGCAGATCCAACACTTACACTGTGAAGCTCGATGGGAAGAGTTTCGTACTCAAACCCTTGTCTCCAAAACAAGTCACCGAGGACTATAAACGGATGAAAGAGTTGAAAGAAGCGGCCAAAGCTAAGCTTTCGATGGGAGCAAAATTGGGGCCCGAAGAGACAAACTCACCGATCGAAGTGAAAGGAATTTGTGCAATCATGCAACCCGGTGAGATCTTACGAGGCAACGACTACGGTCAGATGATGATTTGCCTCGTGCACAAGGGTATCTTTCTAAACTCTAATGATGATTTTTCTAATGATAACCCTTTGCCTTTGTTTGTTCGTAAAGTTTTGCAGGACTTCGAGGACATGTTTCCCGAGGAAATGCCAGGTGGATTACCTCCGTTGAGAGGAATCGAGCACCAAATTGACTTCGTACCAGGGTCTCAAATCCCTAACAAACCTGCATACCGGTGTAATCCCGAAGACACCAAAGAGCTCCAACGGCAGGTTGATGAATTGCTGAACAAGGGCCTCGTTCGAGAGAGCTTGAGTCCTTGCGCCGTTCCTGTTATCCTTGTCCCGAAGAAGGATGGAACATGGCGAATGTGTGTTGACTGTCGAGCAGTCAACAAAATAACGGTAAAGTATCGTCATCCTATCCCTCGATTAGATGACATGCTAGATGAGTTAAGTGGTTCTTCATGTTTTTCAAAGATCGACCTCAGGTCCGGTTACCACCAGATCCGAATGAAACCCGGAGACGAGTGGAAAACCGCATTCAAGACCAAATTCGGTCTCTATGAATGGTTGGTGATGCCTTTTGGCTTATCCAATGCACCGAGCACATTCATGCGACTGATGAACCATGTGCTCAAACCGTTCATAAACAAGTTCGTTGTCGTTGATTTCGATGACATACTTGTTTATAGCAGAACCGTGGATGAACATGTCGACCACCTAAGGCAAGTACTTGAAAAGCTTCGAGAAGAGAAGTTGTATGCCAACTTCAAGAAATACGCCTTTGGTGTCGATCGTGTAGTCTTTCTTGGATTTGTTGTCAGTGCTAATGGTGTCGAAGTCGACGAATCAAAAGTCGAAGCCATCAAAGATTGGCCAACTCCAACCTCGGTATCACAAGTTCGTAGCTTCCATGGCTTAGCTAGCTTTTACCGAAGGTTTGTTCGTGACTTTAGCACCGTGGCCGCTCCTTTAACCGAGCTGGTGAAGAAAGACAATCCATTTGTGTGGGGAGAGTCCCAAGAGAGGGCTTTCCAAGAGTTGAAATGGAGGCTTTGTTCTGCCCCGTTGTTGCAACTCCCTGACTTCGGCAAAGCATTCGAAGTCGAGTGTGATGCGTCTGGAGTTGGGATCGGAGGAGTGCTGATGCAAGACTCGAAGCCGATCGCTTACTTTAGCGAAAAGCTTAAGGGTGCAACCTTGAACTACTCCACGTACGACAAGGAATTGTATGCCCTCGTTCGAGCACTCGCCCATTGGCAGCATTATTTGTGGCCTCGAGAGTTTGTGATCAAAAGTGATCATGAGTCTTTGAAACATCTCCGAGGTCAGGAGAAATTGAATCGAAGACATGCCAAGTGGGTTGAATTTATTGAAAGCTTTCCCTATGTAATTCATTACAAAAGGGGAAAAGATAATGTTGTGGCCGATGCGCTATCAAGGAAATTTGCCTTAGCGACCACTCTCGCCTCTAGGCTCATGGGATTCGAAAGCATCAAGTCGATGTACGAAAACGATCCCAAGCTGAAATGTGTTCGAGACGCAATCTTGAGTGGCCGAAAGGTTGAGAAATATCAGTGGCATGATGGCTACCTCTTCAAAAATGGGAGGGTTTGTGTGCCAGTGTCATCGTGGAGAGAGCTCTTAGTTCGAGAAGCTCATTCCGGTGGACTGATGGGACACTTCGGTGTCGATAAAACTCTTGGTATCTTGACCGAGCAGTTCCATTGGCCCAAAATGCGACGAGATGTGGAAAAGCTTTGCAACTCTTGTCTCGTTTGCAAGAAAGCAAAATCGAAGTCCAACCCTCATGGTTTGTACACCCCGTTGCCTGTGCCTGATCGACCTTGGGTTGATATATCCATGGACTTTGTCTTGGGGTTACCGAGGTCGGGGGGAGGACATGATAGCATCTTCGTTGTGGTTGACCGTTTTTCAAAAATGGCTCACCTTATTCCTTGCAAAAAGTGTGATGATGCACAGCATGTAGCTACATTGTTTGTTTCTAACGTGTTAAAATTGCATGGTGTACCTCGTACTATTGTGAGTGATCGAGACTCGAAGTTCTTGAGTCATTTTTGGAAATGTTTGTGGGGTGCCCTCGGCACCAAGCTACTATTCTCGACGTCTCACCATCCTCAGACTGATGGACAGACCGAGGTAGTCAACCGAACCTTGGGATCGTTGCTTCGGGCAATGACCAAAGGGAAGGTTGGAAACTGGGCTGACCGTTTGACCATGATGGAGTTCGCATACAATCGAACGGTGCATAGAATGATCAACATGACCCCGTTTGAATGTGTGTATGGCTTTAATCCTTTGATTCCACTTGATTTAACCCCATTGCCTCGAGATTCTGTTCTTGATTTTGAAGGTACTCGACGAGCAGCTGCCTTGATCGAATTGCATGCAAAGGTGAAGAAGAACCTCGAGGAGGCCTATGCAAAGGTTGCCTTAAAGAAAAACAAGGGGCGTAAAAAGTTGGAATTAAAGAAGGGAGATTGGGTTTGGGTTCACTTCCGAAAGGAACGCTTCCCGAACCAAAGGAAAGGAAAGTTGGCTCCTCGAGGGGATGGTCCATTTTAAGTGTTGACCAAGATCAACAACAATGCCTACGTGATCGACCTCCCTGGTGAGTATAACGTGTCCAACACCTTTAATGTTGCTGACTTAGTTCCTTGTGTTGTAGGTCCAACTTCGGAGGACGAGGAGGACTCGATTTCGAGGACGAAATCTTCTCAAGAAGGGGAGGATGATGCAGCCCGAACACGTGCTGATCAAGTGTTCGATCCACCGAGGAGACCGATGACAAGAAGCCAAGCCAAGCTGCTGCACGATGTGCACGTTCACTTAGCCTGGCCGAAGGAAAACAATTGCTCCGAAGCTGAGTGGCCGAGCTCAAGAATCGAAGGCATTATCTTCAGATTTGAGCCCGATGGCAAAGTGACCGAGGACAAGGAGCTCGAAGACAATTGAGTGTCCGAAGGCAACAAGTGCGTGTTCGAGCAGACAATCGAGAACCGAAGCCAAGGCTTACCGAAGTCAAAGTCTGCCGAACACATTTTAACTCAGCCCTGCGTGGCTTATTTCTATTGGTCAACTGTGACCTATTTACTAGTTTACCCTTAGTATTTCCTATATAAACATTGTTTCCTTTCATTGTAAGTAACTAGTTTTTGAATATTGATGAATTGAATGAAAGTGCCGAGCACATTTCTTCTTGTCTCCGTCGTGAGCAAAACCCCGGTGAGGGCTTTTAAGGACTTGTGGCTTTCGGTTAATCCGATTGAAAATTCCTCTTGATCATTCAGTTTGCAAGAGGCAATGTTCTCTTGAGGATTGTTGCATAGTATAGGTGATCCTTGTATCCCTTTCGATTGAGCTTTGAGACAGGTTCCTCACTGTTCTTTCGAAAGAAGCAAGTTTTGTGTTGCTTCTATCTTTTACCTTCTTGTTGTTCTTCCGTGTTTGTGCTAGCAACCCCTTCGGGAATTGCATTGCACCAGACTTCGTGCTAAAACTCAGAATTTCCAACTTTCGTAGTTAATTCTTTGACTTCCTGTGCTCACTTTAAAAGCTGTCCGCCTATAGAGTCTCATAAATTCACTCACCCCGAAGAGAACTAGTGAATTTGTGAACTTGAAAGGTCGTTGAAGAACTTGATCAATTCGAAGAAGCCATTTTGGACAAGTTTGTGAGATACTACCTCAAATATTGAGTGAACCCGAGTGTCATTCAAAGTGAGGGTGCGGGTGAGGTATTTTACTAACCTTAACACATTCTCTAGTTTTTGTTTTTGTGCAGGTACATGGCTACTGAAGGAGACAAGGTTGTGCCCGAGATTACTTTATCCGATCTCTTGGCTGAAATAAGGGCAATGGGCACACGAATTGAGAATATTGAAAATTCAGCTAGTACCCAGAAGAATGCCGGGGAAGGAACTAGTGATGGTTCGCCTGTGAAGCCTGAACAATTTGCTAAAATAGCTAATCGACAAGAGTTGAGATAAAGAGATGCTCATAATTTGAGAACCTTGGGCATTCCCCAGGGCAATATACCACCATTGATGCCAGCCCGGAGAAACATAGCACCCGCGGGGGAAATAAGAGCAGCCCATGAGGATGATCAACCAGAGTTAGGGGAATATGACGATGATGATTTTGGGCAGCAAGAACCAAGGCTAAGACAAGCATATGGGGGCCGTGGTAATGTGAGATGTCGTGGCTTTGGCCGAGGTCCAAGAGGGGGCTTTGGGGGCTATGGTGGAAGGAATTTTGAGCCTGACTTTGATGAGTATGTTGATTATTATGAGGGGTATCCCAAACCAGACCGTGGTGCTCGTGAGAGTGGTCTAAATAGTGTCAAGGTTACCATTCCCGGATTCAAGGGAACTAGTGATCCTGATAAGTTCTTAGAGTGGAGGCGTCAAGTTGAGTGGATTCTTGATATTAATGACATGACTGAGGAGAAGAAAGCTACATATGCCATTGCAGCCTTTGAGTCCTATGCTTCTACCTGGTGGGAAGCCGAGAAACGAACTAGAACAAGACACAATCAGCCCGTGCGCATAACTTGGACAGAATTGAAACAAGTGATGACCCGGAAGTATGTCAATCCAAAGCACAAACAAGAACAACTTCGGAGGTTATATGACTTGAAACAAGGGCTGAAATCTGTTGAAGAATATCATGATGAATTTGAGAAGATTGGGCTATCACTTGACATGGAAGAAGAAGAAGAGGATGAGGCTATCATACGGTTCAAGAATGGGCTGAATCGTGACATATCTAATCAGTTGAGGCTACACACTTTCTTAACTCTTTATGATGCATTGCTAGCTGCCATTGAAGCCGAGAAGATGATTAAAGAGGAGAAGGCAGCCCGCTATAGAGGTAGTTCTACTTCTACTCCTATGAGCCGAAATAAAGAGTGGAGGACACCAAGTACCGGGGGAGCAAGTATGGGCCGTGATGTGCAGAAATCAGCGGATAAAATGTCGCCAAAAAGTTATCCTAAAGGGTCGGGAGGTATTTCTAAAACTCAGCTTAATACTCCTAGTGCTTCCTCTTTTAAATGTCATAAATGTCAAGGCTATGGGCATTTTGGAAAGGATTATCCTACGCGAAAAACCATGCTTATTCTTGATGATGGTACTGTCCGTGAGGCGGAGAGTGATGAGGAGATGGAGGGGGGCTGATTTTGTTGAGTGTGAGGAAGATGTAGTGGAAGATATGAGTGTGAACATGTTTTTAGTGGTGCGTAGGAATTTGAGCGCAATGAGTGTAGAAGAAGAGGGAGATGTGCAGCGTGAGAACTTGTTTCATACTAGATGTAGGGTGAGGGGAAATATGTGCTCTATGATAATTGATTCGGGTAGTTGCACTAATGTAGTGAGTCAGACGTTGGTGACTCAACTTAAGCTGCCCACAATTAAGCATCCCCATCCCTATAAGCTGCAATGGTTGAGTGAGTGTGGTGAGTTGAAGGTGGTGAAGCAAGCGCTTATTAAGTTTAAGGTGGGAGCTTATCAAGATGAGTTCATGTGTGATGTAGTACCGATGCAGGCTTCCATTTGTTGTTGGGCAGGCCTTGGCAATTTGATAGGGGTATCACTCACGATGGTAAGGCCAACACTTACACGGTCAAGTTAGAGGGAAAGAGTTATACACTCAAGCCCTTGACACCCAAACAGGTTAGTGATGATTATAGGCGCATGCGAGAGCTGAAAGAGGCGGCTAAAGGAAAGTCTCTTATGGAGACTAAGCTAGAGGCCGAAACTAATGCTACTACACCATCCCTGCCTAGTAATCTTTGTGCCATGTTGCAGCCAGGTGAGTATTTACGAGGTAATGATGATTCTAAATTGTTAAGTTGCCTTATACATAAGGGTGTTTATTTGAGCTCTAATGAAGATGTTACTACTAATGTTCACCCTTTGCCTAGTGTTGTTAATGATGTTTTGCAAGAATATAAGGATATGTTTCCCGAGGAGATGCCGAGTGTGCTTACTCCTTTGAGAGGAATTGAGCATCAAATAGATTTCATACCGGGCTCACAAATACCTAACAAACCAGCCTATAGGAGCAACCCAGACGATACCAAGGACTTGCAGCGTTAAGTGAATGAGTTGCTAACTAAGGGGCTGGTCCGTGAGAGTCTAAGTCCTTGTGTCGTGCTCGTGATCCTTGTTCCTAAGAAAGACGACACTTGGAGGATGTGTGTTAATTGCTGGGCAGTCAACAAAATAACGGTAAAGTATCGTCATCCCATTCCTAGATTAGATGACATGCTAGATGAGTTAAGTGGTTCAAGTGTATTCTCTAAAATTGATCTTAGGTCCAGCTACCACCAAATCCGTATGAAACCGGGTGATGAATGGAAGACTGCGTTCAAGACCAAGTTTGGTCTATATGAATGGTTGGTGATGACCTTTGGCCTCTCCAATGCACCTAATACATTTATGAGACTAATGAATCATGTACTTAAGCCGTTCATTAATAAGTTTGTGGTCGTTTACTTTGATGATATTCTGAATTATAGCGAAAGTGTAGATGACCATGTTGATCACCTAAGGCAAGTACTTTATGTGTTGAGGGCTGAAAAGCTCTATGCTAATTTTAAAAAGTGTGCCTTTTGTGTAGAGAGAGTTGTCTTTCTTGGCTTTATAGTTAGTGCTAATGGTGTTGAGGTGGATGAGTCTAAGGTTGAAGCTATTAGAGATTGGCCCGCTCCAACTAGTGTGACACAAGTTAGGAGTTTCCATGGTCTAGCTAGTTTCTATAGACGTTTTGTAAGGGATTTTAGTACTATAGCAGCACCACTCACTGAATTAGTAAAGAAAGATCAACCCTTTGTGTGGGGAGAGTCTCAAGAAAAGGCTTTCCAAGAGTTGAAACATAGGCTTAGTTCTGCCCCATTGTTGCAATTGCCCGACTTTAGCATGGCATTTGAGATTGAGTGTGATGCCTCGGGGGTTGGGATAGGTGGCGTCCTAATGCAAGATGGGAAGCCTATTGCTTATTTTAGTGAGAAGTTGAAGGGGGCTGCCTTGAATTACTCTACGTATGACAAGGAGTTGTATGCCCTCGTGAGAGCTTTAGCCCATTGGCAGCATTATCTATGGCCTAGGGAGTTTGTCATTAGGAGCGATCATGAGTCGCTCAAGCATCTTAGGGGTCCAGAGAAGCTGAACAAGAGGCATGCCAAATGGGTTGAGTTCATTGAAAGTTTCCCTTACGTAATTCATTACAAAAAGGGAAAGGAGAACGTAGTGGCTGATGCACTTTCTAGGAAGTTTGCTTTGGCTACCACATTAGCATCTAAGCTGATGGGTTTTGAGAGTATTAAGTCTATGTACATGCATGACACTAAGCTTAAGAGTGTGTGTGATGCTATAGCTAGTAGACAGTGAATAGAGAAGTACCAATGGCATGATGGGTACCTTTTTAAGAAGGGGAGAGTTTGTATACCCGAGTCTTCATGGCGAGAGTTGCTGGTGCGTGAGGCACATTGTGGGGGTTTGATGGGTCACTTTGGGGTTGATAAGACCTTGGCTATACTTGGGGAGAAGTTTCATTTGCCTAAGATGAAGCGTGATGTTGAGCGTGTTTGTGGTGCTTGTTTAGACTGCAAACGGGCTAAGTCTAGGTCTAGTAATCATAGTTTGTACACTCCCTTACCCGTCCCTATTAGTCCTTGGGTAGACGTCTCCATGGATTTTTTGATGGGGCTGCCTCGTTCTAGGGATGGTCATGATAGTATCTATGTGGTTGTTGATAGGTTCTCCAAGATGGCTCATTTCATTCCTTGTAAAAAATATGATGATGCACAACATGTTGCTTCCTTGTTTATTGCTAATGTGTTAAGGTTGCATGGTGTGCCTCGTACTATTGTGAGTGATAGGGATTCGAAATTTTTGAGTCACTTTTGGAAGTATTTGTGGAGTGCTCTTGGTACCAAATTGTTGTTTTCCACATCTCATCATCCACAGACTGATGGTCAGACTGAGATTGTTAATCGAACCTTGGGAGCTCTTCTTAGGGCTATGACCAAAGGTAAAGCGGGGACATGGGCTGATAGGTTGCCTATTATGGAGTTTTCTTATAGTAGAACTGTGTATAGGATGACTAGCATAACTCCATTTGAATGTGTTTATGGCTTTAACCCCTAGATTCCACTTGCTCTTGCTCCTTTACCTAGAGATGCAGTTATTAATGTTGATGGTGAAAACCGGGCAGCCGCGTTGCTCGAGTTGCATGCTAAGGTAAGGAAGAACTTGGAAGCAGCTTATGAGAAAGTGGCGACCAAGAAGAATAAGGGGCGAAAAAAGCTAGACTTGAAAAGGGGTGATTGAGTTTGGGTGCACTTCCGAAAGGAGAGGTTCCCGAGCCACCGGAAGGGGAAGCTAGCCCCGAGAGGCGATGGTCCATTTCAAGTGCTTCAAAAGATCAATAATAACACATATGTTAAAGATCTGCCTGGTGAGTATAATGCCTCTAAAACTTTCAATATTTCTGACTTAACTCCTTGTGTTGCAGGTAATGCTGCTTTGAGAGATGATGATGGCGCGATTTCGAGGACGAAATCTTCTCAAGAAGGGGAGAATGATGCAGTCTAGCCTGATCAAGCTACGCTCGTGCCTTCAAGACCATTCACGAGGAGCCAAGGTAAGGAGCTTCATGATGCTCACTTGATTGTGATGATGAGCCATGATTGTGCAAGTGTTGAGGAAGGGAGGCTTTGGATTCATTGGTTAGCATTGGAGAAGGGGCGTTCTAGAAGAATGCTTGGCGCATGGTACTCGCGTGGCACGCATCCTATATTTTCTAGACAATTTAGCCGCGTGGAGGGCTCGTTTATTGGCCTTAATGCGCTGTATTTTTTAGCACTTTTTCATGCTTTGCGTAGCTAGACTTATTTATTTTATGGTGCTTTATTAGCCCTACGTGGCTATTGACATTTGGCCCACTTGGGGCCTATTTCTTTACCTTTTAGGCGCGTGAGGCTCACCTATATAAGCCTAACACTTAGTTTATTTTCAGCACCTTACTTCATTATTAAAAGAAACGCAGCTTTTGCTAAAACCTAAATCATGTGGGAATTCGTGTTCTTTTTGTGTGGAATCGAATTGAACAACTTCTTTCTTCTTGATCATTCAACTTTCAATTCCTAGTTGTATTGAGGGTTGTTGCTTAGTATAGGTCCTCCTTGGCTTCATCAAGAAGGTAAGTAGACTAGTTCCTACTTGCAATTCTTGGTAGATCATTGAGTGTCTTGCTTTTTATCCTTTATTTTCGTTTCTCGCTGTTATTCTTGCATCACCGACAGGTCTAGGGGAGGATGTCGGGTGCCCGCACGGCCTAGCCGGATTCAGGGTCGTGTTAGTTGGTATCGGAGCCCAGTTTAGAGTCTATCCAGATAAGACAGTGTCTAGTAGAGTCTCACTAATGGGTACGTCGACGTCCGTACTTATCTACGAGAGGCTATGATGGCATTTAGGAAGTTTCATCTCGTGATTCCTTTTTAAATAAAATGATGTGAGCGTATCCTTCAGGCTCTTGATTATATCGAGCGGTATGGTGTTGATTATTCTTCTTTCCAGTTTCAGGGGTCCAGCCTTGAATTTGTGGGACGCTCTCTTATTAGTTAACTTAGTTCGGTTTTCTTCTAGATTCGTGGAAAAGTTCCTTTCGAGTAGCGAGCGAGATGAAAAGTGTTCCCAGTTTGAGTGGATTGGACAGGGTAGCCTGTCGATTAGGTTGTTGGTGTTTCAGAATATGAGATTTAATTCTGTAGAATGGCTGAATATGCATTAGAACTAGTCCATGAGCCTTTCGAGAGATTCATGGTTTTATTGATGACCTTTCTCCTTCCTTGAGATCCCAGATGGCTCGAAAAATTGAGGTTGGAACTTCATTTGAGGTCATTATTGATATTGCTCAAAGGTATTAGGCATACCATAAGTTAGAGCCGGAAGAGTTAGGGCAGGAGATCTAGAGATCCCGTGGCCCTAGTGAGTAACCATGGTACTTCATTTGGAGGTAAGAGTTCTGATTATTTTTGGAGGTCACCTTCCAGGTTATGTCAGCTTATGTCACGTGATTCTTAGAGTGCGCCAGTAGCTCGTCAAGATCAGATTCAGTCTTCTCTTTACAGCTATCAACAATCTTTCCAGCTTCCATTTTTCAGCGAAAAGGTGGTATCATTATCGTGAGTCTGGCTATCATTTGAGGAGTTTTCCCTTATTCCGACAAGTAGGCAGTCGTCTTTTCTCTAGTCATCAGGCACCTGCATGGTCGCATGGGATTTCATTTAGATCTTAATCAACCAGAGATATGCCCTCATTCGATAGAGGTCGAGAGCGTGGTAGTAGTGGTTCTTCAGAAGGTGATTATCAGAGTAGTCGGTTAGCTCAGCTGCAGAGGCAGTTCTATGAACTGCTAGTCTGGAAGGATGCTGAGGCATCCGATGTAGTAGACCCAAGTATTTCTTCTTTCCTTAAATGTGAGTAAGATTTGATTCTTCCGATCGATTCAGAAATGGGGTGTCCTATCATGTTTCCATGGTTTCTTTTATGTTGTTTCTATTAAGAATTGGTTGCAGTAGAGGGGTGAGCTTCTAATATGATTTATTCCTAGCATTTATGATGACCCTACTAGTTGATCTGGTTTAAATGTGAGAAATTTGAGAGAGAGTTTCGGTATTCTCTGCTTGGCATCCTGTTGTACCACTTTCTCTTATTATGTCAAGTTAGTCTATCTCTCTTTGGAATTCAGTGTTGATAGGATGGTGGGATTCTTATTTGTCACCATCAGAATGTGATATTATTTCTTCCGGTGCAAAGTGATCAGTAAGTAATATTCGATCTACGTATCTTCTCTTGGTTCAAAATGCTAGTAAAGTCATATTATCCTATAAGCTCATCTTGGTTAAAAAGGGGAAATTGTCAGAGTTTCCTTCTTATTGAGAGGTTAAATTGGCGTAGATGTTATTTCATATAAGCTTATTATATGTCTATTTCTTTAATTGTGACTCTTTGGCTAGCCTGACTCGGAAGTAGTCTAGCTCGGATAGCCAAGCAATAAGAAGATGAGCTTCCTGAAGCTCTAATTATTTCTATGCTCGGTCCATTTCCGTTTCTTCTTCGTCTGGCACTAGTGAGCTTGGGCGGTTGGTAGCCGCTTGTGATGATCTCTGTGTTGAGCCAGAGTATGCGTTATTGTAGACGTGTAAGCACATTGTTGTTTTTCAAGGCTACTAAGGGCAATGAGAGGCATCATTTGACCTTTGATTTGATCCATTTGGCGGTGGTGTTTACGAAAAAGGTATGGAGTTGCGAACTCGAGAGTTGCAGCTGTTTGGAAACTCGAAAGGGTAGTTGGTAGCTTAGGTCTGCCTACGTTCAGCTTTTAGCTAAATTTTCTTTAGTCCAGCAGACTGTGCGAGGATGGTTATTCCTATTCAAATGGCTGCATGAGTTTGTGTTTTAAGTGGAGGAGTCATCCTCCAAATACTAAATCTCTAAGGCGTTGATATCACTTTCGTCACGACCTAACCTAGGGCCACGACAGGAACCTACAATGAGTATCGATCATTGCTAAACCCACTAATAATCTATTAATGATAGAGATAAGCTGGCAACCTGATTATATATATACATACCTGTCTGCTGAAAGCATAAAGTCTGGAAAGATGACACGACTTTAATTTGCTGGCAATTAGAACACTGAGCCACGAATTCTACTATATCACACTTCATTCCATCCCACCAATAAATCTGCTTAAGATCATGGTACCTCTTAGTCGAACCTGGATGAATAGTGTATTTGGAATAATGTGCCTCTATCACAATCTGTCCACGTAAATCTGCAACATCAGGAACACAAAGTCTATCTTTATAAATGAGAACATCGTCAGTAGTAACCCTGTATGGTGACTTCGGTTTTCTTCTAGCTATCTGTCTGTATTCAACTAGAGCTGGATCCTCATACTGACGCTGTTTTACTTCATGAAAATTTAGAGTGAAAGGTCTAGTGCAGTTTATCGTCCATCCATCAATGGCATATCTCCTTCACACCTCAACTCTTTGAGAAGTTACTTTAGCGTTATAAGTGCTCATGTAATCAACGTGTTACTGGTATTCTGCCTCAGCTCATGGTCCAAGCACATGTCTCTTTTATTTTCACTTTTTCAAGTCATAATATTTCCAATTCAAAGACAATACCCTGAAGTAGATGTTCAGTCTGAAGATCATTCCTGGTTTGCATCATACTATCTAGTAGTATTTGATTTGCATGATCCTTATCCTTATATGATAGACCATGTTCAGATGAACCTTTGACATACATTAGGAAATGAGTAACTACATTCCCACAAGGAGTTTGCGGAACAACAGTAACATCAACTGAGAAGTTGCATAGTGCGTTCGTAAAAATAATATAGCTTGCATCAAATCTTCTATAGTGAGTAGTGAGAAGGTACTTCAAAAGCTTCCCCTATTGCATCAAGCGTGAGCTAATTCTTAGTTCCAACGACCTATTCTATATGGAAAGGTATATCGAAGAGGTGATTATCGGCTGAATCATGTTAATCCATCTAATGTTCCGTGTATCTTTGTTTCGAAAATGTAGAACTCTCCTCTCGTGATCGAGGAAGGGTCATCTTAGTTAGAATAATCCGGGCAATGGTGTTATCATATTATCCAGATATGTTTTATTCCAAGAGTTCAATTTCGTGTTATAATTCTGATTCTGCAATCATGAGATAATGTCCGTAGAGTAGCTTATTAAGGTCGTGCAAGTTCTTTTGTTATCTGTGCGAATTTTTCTTTAGGCTTCGGCTCGTTCGAGGACTAACGAGAGTTTAAGTGGAGGAGAATGAAACGACCTCGGTTAGTTATTTCGGAAGTTAGGACTCCGATTGGTGTGCCGATAATTTTAAAATTTTCGTTAGGTCCATTGGGACTTATCTGTAAAATTTGAGCTAAATCAGACATCGTTTGGTAGGCATCGAAAGAAGGTTTCAGTTTTTATTGTCGATAAATATTAAAAAGAGATTTTCGAGCTCGGTTTTGGCGAACGATCTCCGATTCGAAATCCGAAAGCGCCGTTAGGTTTGTACGATTATTTGTAACTTTTTTGAACTTTCGAAAGTGAATTTCGATGTTGTTCGGCTAGTTTCCGTTAAAACGCCGAAAGTTAAAAGGATTTGATCTTTTCCGTTTTAATTCGCATCTTGAGTTTCTGGAATCCGATTTGAGATCCGCCTTAGCGAGTACGTCACATAAATTTGGTATAAGAGAAAGGCGGTGGCCTTGGGATTATTAATCCCTTGGCTACTACTCCATTAGATATGAATTGAAAAATAGAAACAAAAGCAAAAACGAGAACGAGAATAAACAAAAAAGGAATCAGAAATCGCAGGAGAAAAAAATGACAGAAAATAAGAAAAGAGCCGGAAAAAGTAGAATTTTTACCTCAAAATATTCAGGTAATGATCCTAATATATTATTTGAGTTTATTACGTGTGTTTCAATATATTTTAACGGTAAAACTTGGAATATTAGATATCGTTTTAATAAGTTCAATTAATAGTTTAAAGGGTCAAATGGACCCGGATAATGGAATTGATTATATATTCGTACTCAGTGAGTTATGGGCAGCATATAAATGTAATTTATTTAGGGTTTGGTTATATGGCTTTGAACCCTGTACATAGGCCTGGCCTACGTATTGCGTATGCGAATAGAGTATCAGGTTCCTACCTGGATTGTTCTAAGATGCAAGGAATGAAGACTCTAGTCTAATTTGATATATTTTTCTGCTTATTGAATAGAGGTATCGTTTGGTAATGAAACCAAAGGATAAAACGGTTGTTGATTAGCAGAGCTTACTTTTGGAAGAAGTAAGGCGTGAGTCAAAGGACTCAATAAGTAGGGCAGACTAGCCACCTCAAAGAATAGGATAGCTAGCCAGGGAGAAGAAACAGATAAACCAAATTCCTCTTATTTAAATTATAAAAAGGTAGAGCCAGATAATAATTGGAAACACGTATGAAACCATAAAATCAACCAGGAATACGAGCCAGAAACATATCAACAAATAAGCAATGCACGTATAAGCAGAACAGTAGTTATTTACCACAAGTTTACACAATGGTCTGAAATGAAATGAAATGAAATATGATTCAAAGGATCACATGTGCCCATAATCCCATCCCGAATCAGAATACTTCTGCATTCGAGGAGAATCCAATCTGATAACCAACTGGAGTGGAATACTCCTGCTCCCGGGGCGGAATACTTCTGCACCCGATATAATACAAACTAGAGGCGGAATACTCCTGCACTCTCCTGGAGCAGAATACTCCTGCATCCGATATAATGTAAAGCTGAGGCGGAATACTCCTGCACTCAATATCTGACATAAGAGCGGAATACTCCTGCTCTTGGGGCGGAATCCTCCTACCCTCAATGTGATATAATGGAGCGGAATCCTCCTGCTCCTGGGGCGGAATACTCCTGCACCCAATATGATATGCAATGTAATGCATATGAATGACATATAATGCATATGAATGCAATGTGATGCAATAATAACCCTTCACCGGCGCGGAACTCTAATCGACAGCCGGGAAGTAGATGCCAACTCACAGCCAGAGCACAATGCTCAGATCCTCAATGCAATACCAACAACAGGACATAACATATAATATACAACGTAAATCCAAAGCTAAGGCATAATGAGTACGCCTATCGGCAGCTACACACGTAAGGAATATGTGGTAGAAAATCCACGAGGCCAGGTACCTCCAAAGAAATGGATACAAACTCTTGTCTATCTATTTCATTTCGGCAGGTTCGCTCCAGGATTGAGTTCGCCACGTTGTGAAGGAGCGAAGATGACTTCAGCTATCTAGGTGAGCCAGCTTTTATTCAGGATGTCCACCAGTTTTATGTTTATTATTTCAGTTGCATTTTGCTCCCTTCAGGAGGTATTTGTCTTCTTTCATACTCTTTAATGTCTAGTCTGGATAGCCCTAAACCTAGTATATTGGGTAGTCAGCTGTAATTTCTCTTGTACAACTTAGAGGTATCAGTATGTTTGTGCTTTTTTTTTTTAGCCTTGTTCTTAATTATGAATTGAATTATATATATTTTCTTAAATTAATTAGTAAGGGTTCGCCCGACGGGTCTAGGGGAGGATGTCGGGTGCCCGCACGGCCTAGCCGGATTCAGGGTCGTGTCAGCTAACTAGGGCAAAATTTTGCAAGAGTATTAGTTTGATTATCAGGAATTGAATTGGCTAGAGTTAGAAAGTTGGGTGAAGCAAACAGTGCGAAGTTGCAAGATAAAGGATGCTCAACTTTGCTTAGAGACATATGTTACAACCTAAGAAATTGAAGAGATCTTCAAATACAGAAAATGTTTAAGTTTGGAGATATTTTGCCTTGCTTCATTAAGCCAAGTCTCGAAACTCGAGTTACAAGCCCAAACAAAGGGAGAATAAGAAAGCGGCTACGGGATCAAGACCCCAGTCAGCACGAATCAAACAACCCCTCCAAAACTAAAAATTTTTCATTGAGCGCAGGAGCATGAAGAATTGATGGAATTACGCATCGAGTCTATTTATCTCGGATCGAAAGCCTATTTGACTCGTCGCGACTTTACCGACATAAGCCAAATGGCTTCAACTGTTAGTTGGCACTTACTTTATTTTTAATATTATCATGTCTATATAAATTTAAGGGATACTTTATTTTGTGGGCAATCCTAACATTTATTTGAAAAGTATCAACATCAAGTGCATGGGAGACAACTGAAGAAGTAACTTTATTTTTGTTACTTACCATAAACAAACAATGATATTATTTTGGCAAAATAATTGTCAGAACTTGTCATAGACAATTGATTGAGGTATTTTTTTTGAGTTTTATTTTTGACATACCCCAGACCATCAAGGATGTTATTATTGAAGACAGTGACTTTCAATATTGGAATCATCGTACACGATCAGTGGTATGATTCCAGTGGCATTTTATATTGAATTCATCGCACACAATCGATGGTATTATTTCAAGAGCTTTCTATATGGGATCTATCCTACACAATCGGTGGTATTATCCTAACGACTTTCTATATTGGATCCATCATACACAATCGGTGGCATTATTCCAATGGTTTTTTATATTAGTCATCGTACACAATCGAAGATATTATTTTCAGGGTTTTGTATATTATATCTATCGTATACAATTGGTAGAATTGTTCCAATGGCCTTCTTATATTGAATCAATCGTATACAATTGGTGGTAATATTTCAATGGCTTTTTATATTGGATCCATCATACACAATGGTATTATTTCAAAGGCTTTCTATCTTGGATCTATCGTACACAGTCGGAAGTATATTTTAATGGCTTTTTATATGGGATTTATCGCACATAATTGGTGGTATTATTCAATTGGCCTTCTTATATCAGATTTGTTGTATACAACCAGTGGCATTATTTCAACTGATACATACATTACACCCACCCACAATGTAAACCGGCAGAGTACATACCACACACACATCTGTACATACAACAACACACACCCATTATACTCACACACTCATATACAATTACACACACTCACAGACCACATCCAGATCAACACTCCCAAACCTCTCGTGTTTTTCCTCATGCTATACCATCAACACCCTCGTCTTTCTCACTCCAAACACACCCACTAAATAAAGAAGAAATGATACACCATACACAGATCAAGAAATAGAGCAGAACATACACGCACATGGGGAAATCACGGCAGAAATAGGCAGTGGCAAAAGCTACCACCACCACATGAAAAAGAAGGAGATATAGGAGGGAACAACAGCAGTGGCGTGATGCCGGTGACAACGGAAGACGCCAGAAACACCCGTCGCAAAATCTTTATTTCTCTGTCTTTGTTTGATCTCCCTAATGTCTTGTTATTAAGTTTTATTGATAGGAAAAGAAGGAAGGAAAACGAGATTCAGGGCTGTAGTGATGCCGGTGAGATCACCAGAGTTTTTACCAAGATCTGCCGAGAGTTCGCTCCTCTTTTCCCCTCCGCTTCTGGCGATCCGTGTGACCTTGATTTACCCGTCGTTGGTTGGAAATCACATATGGTTCCTTTTCATAGAACTGGTGTTTTTCGCCACTACTGGATTCTTTCTTGGGGAAATCTGCTTATGGGTTTATTTATTCTTTGACTCTGTTTTGTTTCGTTATACATTTCTTTCGCCTGTTTACTTTTATAAGTTGATGTGTCTCACATATTGGATATTATACATTGTGCTAATTACTTTTTTTTAATAGATGTTGCACGACAAGAGTTTTTAAAGAGATACTACACTGTTAGCCTATGAAAATATCTTATTTGAGGCTTTGCACTGATTTGAACGGATACTACAATGTTCAACCTATGACAATTTGGAGGCAGAAATAGTCCCGTCCCATATACATATAATGTCCCTTACGTGTCCCTCCGAAAATAAAATAGGCGATAACGATAACATTTATATACAATGTTGCAAAAACAAACGGGATTGGGAACGAGACCTGCACTTGGCATGGCAACACGATGGCCGGCGTGTTTGCAACTGTGACGGTATCCTTAACCCCTTTTCACCCGAATCTGAGCCTAAAGCCTTCAAAAATTCTTTTTTTCCTATTTTCCTTTTTAGTATTATTTTACTATTTTTATTATTATTATTACTAATATTTTATGTTCATTATTATTATTACTATTATTATTGTTACTAACATTTTAATTTTCATTATTTACTATTATTATTATTACTAATATTTTTATTTTCATTATTATTATTATTTCTATTATTATTATTATTATCATTATTATTATTATTATTATTATTATTATTATTATTATTCTTCTTCTTTTTCTTCTTCTTCTTCTTCTTCTTGCTACTAGTTCATATCTTTACATTATTTCGCGAGGTATGTCACGGTGGACTCACAAACAAATTGGCAACGCTTTTGAAGAAGACAACATATTTCAAAACAACTACATTTTACTTAATTCCATTTTATTTTAAATAATTTTGTTTACTTGTTTGTTTATTTTGCAAGGCACGTTTTGACAAAGCTTGTTAGAAAAAGCTGAATATTTAGTTCATATTATGATTATTAGTGTACTACAGTCGATATTCAATATTTTATTGTTTATTCAGTTTAATTACTTTTAAAATCCAAATATATTGTTCGGCCTGTAACCACAATTGGTGGAACCCAGGGGGTGCCTAACACCTTCCTTCCAGGTTAACCTGAACCCTTACCTAGAAGTGTAGGAATTAACATAAAATTGGCTAGAAACAAAGTAGATGCCCTAATACGCCTAGTTAAAAAAATATGTTAGGTGGCGACTCCAAGTCTTAACCTGTTAGTTCCAATAACCCGAGCCCTTTTTCGAACTCTATATGGTTTGGGGAAAAATGGACGTCGACAAGGCGAAGACGTCATTATCATGAAAGCCTACCATATACAATTGGAGGCCTTATTATGAAGTCTATCGTGAACAGGCGAAGACATCATTTTCATGATGTTTACCGTAGACAAAGGGATGCCTTATTATGAAGTTTATCGCGGACAAGCAAAGACATTATTTATCAAGTTCTAATACTTTTTGCGTTATGCCCAGACTGTTCTACCAGTTGATCCATCAGTCATTGCGTTTTTCGAAATTATGAGTTATTGCCAAAAGGGCAGCTTTTCTTATCCTTATATTTTACTTAAGTCTACTTTATGTTTCTATTGATTAAAGTCCTTTATTAATTTATTTTCAGTCAATCAACAGCCCCAAAATCATCTTGCCTCACAAAGCCGGATTGCTTCGCCAGTTGATTTGAGGATAAGCTTATCATTTTTTCCCTAACCAGCATCTACAAGTTTTATTATTGTTAATTATCTACTCAAAATGCGATTGGCTCAAAACTAGTTTTGAGTATTTTTTGTTAGCACTTATTTGATGTCTTAGGCCTACCTCTGCCAAAGAGGCACCTTATTGGGTAGGATATGCCCACATTTTATTTTATCCTCAACTAATTGTGATTGCTACATAACAACTTGTTTAAAATGCAAAGCGCTACGTGACGCGCGCTACGTGATTGTGTGCAATTTTGCAAATGAGATGCAAACTAACATAGTTATCTTTTGAATTTTTCTTTTGGTTTGATTATTTTCCAAAGAGAGTTTGATTCGTGTTCATTCCCGAGTAGATTAAATGTCTAATCCTAAGCGAAATAAGCAATGGACGATTCGACTGTTGACCAGAATAGTGCTAAGAATGTCATAAACACGGTTGAGCATCCCGAATCTTCAAATAAGCAAGCATTTGTTGTTTAAAATGAACAAATTGCCAGAATGGCTAAGCAGATGGAATGTATGAAAGTTGAGATGGAAAGATTGAAGGAACTGAACCGCTTGGCAACGCTAACTCATGGGCCAAACCCATCTCAGTCCTTGAATCAAACCACAACAATCACTCAATCATCCGATAATCCAAACTCTGGAGCCACAAATTTGAACACTCCAGTATTTCCAAATACCGCCCATGCACCCACATCCACCACCTTTAAAACATGATAAGGGGCAAACCACCACAAGACCCTTTACTAGAAGCCAATCCAAAGCACTTTATGATTCTCACTTGTACTTGATTCAGAAGGGTGTTGATGATACGAGCTCGGGATACGACTTGAAGATCATGCACTTGAGTTCGATGGAAGAAAGGACACCCACGCTTTAGGGCCACGTGGAGCGCCTAGCCCCAGGACGTGCGCCTAGCAGTGAAGCGCCCAGGAGGGGCGCCTGACCACCAGGCAGAGCGACTAGAACCAAGGCGGAGCGCAAAGAACCAAGGGACCCCAGGCGGAGTGCCCAGTACACTGCATTGGTCAGTGGCTCCTCCAGGTAGAGCGCCTGGATCCAGGCCGAGCGCCTGAGTTGCTAAAACTCCTAGATTTTTGTGTAAACTTACTATTTTAGCCCTAAGTGCTCTTTGTGTAAATTTGCTGTTTAAAATGAACAAATTGCCAGAATGGCTAAGCAGATGGAATGTATGAAAGTTGAGATGGAAAGATTGAAGGAACTGAACTGCTTGGCAACGCTAACTCATGGGCCAAACCCATCTCAGTCCTTGAATCAAACCACAACAATCACTCAATCATCCGATAATCCAAACTCTGGAGCCACAAATTTGAACACTCCAGTATTTCCAAATACCGCCCATGCACCCACATCCACCACCTTTAAAACATGATAAGGGGCAAACCACCATAAGACCCTTTACTAAAAGCCAATCCAAAGCACTTTATGATTCTCACTTGTACTTGATTCAGAAGGGTGTTGATGATACGAGCTCGGGATATGACTTGAAGATCATGCACTTGAGTTCGATGGAAGAAAGGACACCCACGCTTTAGGGCCAGGTGGAGCGCCTAGCCCCAGGACGTGCGCCTAGCAGTGAAGCGCCCAGGAGGGGCGCCTGACCACCAGGCAGAGCGACTAGAACCAAGGCGAAGCGCAAAGAACCAAGGGACCCCAGGCGGAGTGCCCAGTACACTGCATTGGTCAGTGGTTCCTCCAGGTAGAGCGCCTGGATCCAGGCCGAGCGCCTGAGTTGCTAAAACTCCTAGATTTTTGTGTAAACTTACTATTTTAGCCCTAAGTGCTCTATTGTGTTTCTACCTAGCTAAGGGCTTGTTAGGTATTTCATAACATTGTAAATGAGTGCTATAAATACACTCCTTATCTCATTTATTTCTTCAACCTACCTTGAACACAAACATTAAAGAGATTTGCTCTCAAGCACTTGTATCATTTTTGGCTTGAAATCAATTGGAAGAATCCAAGTTGACCTTCAATCCTCCTTGATCATTCTATTTGCGAGAGCCGGGTGTCTCTTGAGGATAGTTGCATAGCATAGGTTCTACTTGACTTGAACGAGGGTTTATCAAAACATCATTCTTTGGTGTTACCTCGTAAGTTGTTTAAGTCGCATCTCACTTTATCTTTATTTTATCGCTTCCGTAGTTTTTCCCTTATTAGAGCAAGGCTTTGGTGTTGTTTCTACAAACCTCATTCCTTTTTCAAAGTGTTTTTATCTTGTTCTTATTGTTATACATGTTCTTGTTCTTGAAGAATTGAAAAAGAAGAAAAAAATTCAAAAAGTTGAAAATCACAAAAATTGCTAGATCTTGCTTGTTGTAATGATTTCTTGGATGTTTGATATCGGGGATTGTTCTATGATGTTAATCCGTCGTTTTGATACCCCCATTACATCGTTTGGTGTTGCGGTTTCAGAATTGAAATTTTGAAATCCAAAAATTTCTTGAAACCCTTGAAAACTTTTACTCAAAATCTTGAATCAAGAGTATTATGGTTGTTTAAAATCATTAGGGTTTGGTTGTAGTAGTATAAAACGCCTTTGGGTATCATTTAAATTGAAAAACACATTGAAATCGTTGGAAAATTTGATTGGAAAATCGTCAAAATCATTTTCTTGAATAAGCTGAAGCACAGGCCAGGAGGACCGCCCAAGACCTAGACGCTCCGCCCAACCAAGTTTCTGTCTGAAACTTACAAATTTCTAGTCGGACCGCCCATCACCTAGGCAGACCGCCCAGACCTAGAATGGGTTCGGGTAGCTTGTTTTCTTAGGTTTTCGTGTTTGTTTGGTTTCCATTTCTTTTGGGCTAGTACTTTGAGAGTAACACTCCTACTCAATTAGTACTAGTTAATTGAGCGATTAGGGTACTCGTGCCTAGTGGAGAGTAGACCTCAAAGAAGCCTTGTAGTTTAATTTTGCTTCAAGTGCGCAGCTAAATAGCCTAGCGTTCATCGAGTCCCATCAACTCCAATCTTCCCGAAGAGTATTTCATTCTTATGAATTGGTTTGGTTATCGAGGATGTTGATCAACTACGAGGAGGACATTGAGCTCAAGCTTGTGTGAACCTACCCCAACTTGAGTGTACCCGAGAGACAATCAAAAGTGAGGGAGTGCGTGAGGACTTATACTCTAATCTCTCTTCTTGTTTTTGATTACTTATAGGTACATGGTGGAAGAAACGGCAAAGGATACCGCTGAGGTACCAAAAAACATCTTGGCTAGTCTATTGGCCGAGGTGAAGGCTCTAAATCTAAAGATGGAGGTTTTTGAAAGAGAAAGGACCCCGAGTATCCACAAAGATGCCGGAGAAGGCACAAGTGATGGTTCAACCGTGAGGCCGGAGCGATTTGCCGAGCTAGCTCAACAACAACGGTTGAAAGAAGAAGCTATTATTCATGAGAGATTGTTGGGCAATCCAAAACCCTTGGCAATCCTCAAGGTGAAGTTCCCCTCATGAGGCCCCGAAGAAACATATCACCCCTTAAGCAAGTTGATGGAGCTCAAGAAGGGGAGGGTCCTGGACTTGGTGAAAATTATGATGATTTTGATGCTCCCTACCCAAATAAGAGGGCAATGAATGGAGGCCGGGGAATGGATGGAGGTCGTAGGCGAGGCCGAGGACCTCCAAGGGCTTTTGTGGGGAGGAACTTGAGGCGAGAGTATGAGGATGTTGATAACTACTATGAGGGTCAACCGGAACCAAACCGCGGGGGTCGTGACAACAACTTGATCTATCCCACCTTTCAAAGGGACCAGTGATCTGGAAAAGTTCTTAGAGTGGAAGGTTCAATTGGAGCGGATATTTGATACAAATGACATTTCCGAGGAGAAGAATGCTATTTATGCCATTGCTTCATTAGAGTCCTATGCTTGCACGTGGTGGGAATCCGTCAAGAGGTAAAGAAGATGAGTTGGGATGCCAATGAACATTGCTTGGGAGAAATTGAAAGAGGTAATGAGTACAAAATATGTGGCACCTAAGTATAGACAAGAACAACTCAAGAGGCTTTATGAGTTAAAACAAGGCTTCAAGTCGGTTGATGAATATTCAATGAATTTGAAAAAGATCGAATGGCCCTTGACATGGAAACATAATATAAGGAGCAAGCCATCATCCGATTCAAAAATAGTTTGAGCCGGGAGATTGCTTCTCAATTAAGGCTACATATCTTTCATTATTTTCAAGATGTTGGTCATGCCATGGTTGAAGCCGAAAAGTGGCTCAAGGAAGAGAAAGCTCCTCGCTATGGGAGTGCTACTTCTACTCCAATGAATCGACCCAAAGACTGGAAAAACCCGAACACAAGTGGTGCTAGTGGAAGTTGTGATATGAAGAAGCCTTTTGAGAAGGCCACTCCAAGGAGCAACTTCAAACCACTCCAAGGAGCGACTTCAAAGAAGTGGGAGGTACCTCTAAAACTCAATTAAATACTCCTTCTTCTTCTTCCTTTCAATGTCACAAATGTAAAGGTATGGCCACTTTGCCAAAGATTGCCCTACCCGAGAAACAATGATAATCATGGATGATGGGTTGGTGTATGAGGAGGAAAGTGAGCCCGAGGGAGAGGTTTTTGACGATGGTGAGGTATTTGAGGGAGAAGAGGATGTGGCGGAGGGTGATGACCCTAGCATGTTCTTTGTGGTACGTCATTGTTTGAGTGCCATGGTGAGTTAGGAGGAGGTGGATGTACAAACGGAGAACTTGTTCCATGCTAGGTGTAGGGTAACGGGAACAGTGTGCTCCATGATTGTAGATTCGGGTAGTTGTGCTAATGTGGTGAGCCAAAGTTTGGTCTCACAATTGAAATTGCCTACCCTTAAACACCCAAGCCCCTACCGATTACAATGGTTGAGTGAATGTGGGAAGTTGAAGGTGGTGAAGCAAGTCTTGATAAAGTTCAAAAATGGGAATTATCAAGACGAGCTTATGTTTGATGTGGTTCCAATGCAAGCTTGCCACCTATTGTTTGGTAGGCCTTGGCAATATGATAGAGTGTGGTACATGATGGCTGAGCCAACACTTACCCGACCAAATATGAGGGTAAGAAATATGTGCTTGTTATTTTCCCAAGAGACACTACTGAAGGACCAGTTCCTTCTGTGTGTTCCTTTACTTATAAAATGCGGAATTAAGTTAAATAAGAGTAAATGAACACTGATTTTAGCATGGAAAAACTCCTTGAACTCGGGATCAAAAAACCACGGCCTACTCTCTCAAGTAGGATTTCAACTTCACTATTTGAAAGACTCACTTGGTTACAAGACTTCTCTCTTACTAACCTAGGACCAACTCTAATCCTATACCCTTTCACAATCAGTGTAGTTCTTCCAAGTAACAATACTTGAATGACATGTACTACTACAGAACTTCTATGAAAGCAAATAGTACAACTTGATATACCCTACTACAGATGAACTAAGACTGAACTTTGACAAGACTCTATCTAAGGAACATGTTCTTCACTTAATTCCCCGTAGCTTAATGACTGCCCAAATACAATTTCGACTCAACAATGCTATAGCTCTTTTCTCTCTGTTTTTGTGTGTATCTTCAACAGCTGAAATGCTCCTCTATTTATAACTTTGAAATCTGAGGAGTCTTGAGCAATTAGAACTCCAAAACATCCATGAGTTTGAGTCTTAATTGAACTCCTTGCTTGTCTTCAAGCCTTATCCTAATCTTATGCAATCTTTTCTTAGCACGTACAAATCTGCATGATTATCAAGATAAATATTAGATAATACGATAATAATTAATTTTCCTGCTTAATTGATTTTGCAATATTATTCATTCAGCTACCGTGATCCAAAGGAACAAGTCCTTGGATGTGTTCCTTCGTCATCAGTCAAAACTCTGAGCTTATTCAAGCTAACGTTTTCCCTCTTTCTGATGATGACAAACACATAGACTTTGATGCATATCCTTAATGTCCTGAACCAAAATTTTCAACTTTAAAACCAAATTAGTAGAAATCAATTTCATCTCTAAGGAGCAGGTTCTTAAACAGGTTATAAATATCACAAGCAAAATCATACTTACTCTTCCCCATTTTGGCATCATTGAAAAGGTTGCATAAGTTAGAATATATCAAGCAAAAGAGATTGCAATTCATAGACATGAAGGGACTCAAGATGCAAACATAATTCAACAAAAAACAACTGCATTGAAATGATATTAGCCATCAAAGTATGACATCATAAGCAAAAGATTATCAATCGGGGGAAAACAACCTAAGAAACTACTGCTAAACTAAACAAAAACGAAAGATAAGAAGGCTAGGCAACTAGAACTACACTAAATCCCACTGGACAAAAGATGGCTACAAGGGTTTTGGGTTTCAGGTGGTGGAAGGACCAGTTCCTTGAGACTTGTCCTGCAACAGGTCAAACATTTTCTGAAGCATCCCTTCATTTGTTTCTTTTGCCTTAGCAGCTTTAGCTCTTCAGAAGTCTCTCTCGACCTCCAACCTTTTAATCTCAACATCTTGCATATGAATTTGCTGCCTCAACACCCTAACCTTATTGTTCAAAGGTCCATTGGAGGAACCAACAACAGTAGCCTCAACATTCATAGCAGCAGGTTCAGCATTGACAGTCATGTCACAGCTGATCAGTGTAGTAGCCCCAAACCTTTCCTTCTTTGTAGCAGTTTTCACTTCCTTCAATAAAATGCCTAATTTGTCAAATAGATCAGTCAAAATGAACCTATATGGCAGATCATGCTTCTTTTTTCCAGTCGTTACTCTAGTAATTAAATGCAGCATAAACATGGGCCAATTTATTTGCTTGTCAGAGTGCAGCAACTCCATAAGGACCAGGTCCAAGAAACTTGCTTTTGATCTTGTTGACAAACTCAAACAGAAGTTGATGTCTTGGTTGTATCTCACATTTTTCCAATCCTCTTTGTTTTTCTTCTTGTGGATTTTCAGCAAATTTGCTTGTAATCTCCAAGGCAGTAGGCAAACTTGTGAGGTCAGGTCATTCCCCCTTAACATAGTCACTATATCTAATAGTAGGGATATCAAACAGTTCTCCCAGTTCTTGTGCATCAAAGGAAATGTCCTTTCCATTGACTATTTTATTGTTTCTGCCTTCATCAATGGAGCAGTTGAAAAAGAATTCAACCACTTCATCTTTGGCAATCTTCCCCCTAAATTTAAGGATCATGTCCTTCCAGCCCTGTTTGTCAATCTTCTCCAGCAACCAACACATACCTTCCTCTTCCATATCAGCAAGTACTCTCCCTTTCAATAACTTTCTTTTATCATAGTCAGTATGCAGATTCTTTTCTGCTTCCTTCTCTTCACTGTCACTTTCAGCCTCTTTTTCTTGATTCTCACTTTCTCCTTCAGACTCAGTGCTTTCATCCACTAAAGTCCTCCTTGAAAATCTTGTTCTTTTTAACACAGGTCCAGCACTGGAAGATCAATCATCAGTCTGTACAGACCTCCTTTGAGAAGTTCTTCTTTTCCTGGTCAAAGGAACAGTTTCTTCTTCCTCTAACTCAGAATCATCAATTGGCACAACAACCTTAGGAACCTATTTCTTCTTACCTTTCCTATTTCTCTCAAGGGTCTCAGCCATTAGTGCATCAGCAGCTGTTACAGATCCCCTGGTTCTCCTAACACTACTTGCAGGAGTCTAGGTTGAAGGAACAGTTCTTTTACCCTTGCCAGAGCTTTTCTTTTAAAAATTCTTCTGAATTCCAAGCTTATAACTATCACTTATCTTTTTACACTTAGAATTTATTTTAGCAAGTCCAGCAGGATTAACAGGCCCCTGCTCTGTCAGCTTGTTCTTCAACCCTCTTAGCTTAATCAAATCAACAAGTGGCCTATCACTGTCACTAATTGCCTCATCGACATCTACCATGTCTGTATCATCCATGGGTGCTCTAGAAGCAGCCACTGGAGAATCAGAAGACTCATGCATGGGAGCTTCTAAACACTTCATAGTTTCCTTTTCCCCCTTACTTTCTAGTACAGACACACCTAGCCCCTCTACTTTCTCCCACTTATCATCAACTACTTGTAAAGGTTCAGCATAGTTTACCTTGAATTCATACAGGATCATGACCCTAGACAAATCATCCAAATGCTCCAGTGTCTCAACGACCGATAGACCTGATCCTTCTCCCTGAATTTCAGGGTTTTGGTTTTCTGGAGGTGGGAAATTTGTTTGCATGGGTGAGGTAGGGTTCTCAACTAGTGGTTGGTCAGTGGTGGGATTGGATGAAGTGTTATCAGATGAGAGAGACATGGCAATACTTCAATTCATAAGATAATTAATCAACTTTTCTGAAATTTTGAAAACTTAAAACTGAGATTTTTAGATGAGAGCTTAAGGAATTATATAAGACCAAGAAGTAGTGATAGAGTTTGAGTCTTAAATGATTTACCTTTCAGCTTCCTTGTGTTAATAGAGTTCCAAACTGATTGGATAACTTGAACGTTACAAAAAGTTACCGTTATGATTAGAGTTCAAGTGGGAGATGGAGTGTGGAAATGGTTTCTTGATGGGACTGTTTTCAGAGAGATAGAGGTTAAGTGGGATGTAGACTCTTCTAATTACCAATGACAATCAAACTCTAATAATTTCTGAAAAGTAAAGTAGTACATACCTGAGAATGTAACAAGGAACGGTTCCTTTACCCAATTTCAATCAAATTGCATAATCTGAAATTCTAAGAACACAAGGGTAACATCATTAAAATTTAGTAAACTTAAGCAGAAATTATGGGATAGAGTATACAATTAAGTATAGAACTGAGCTGAAAACTTCATTTTTAAACTAACTTTTCTAGCTAATTTTTGAAGTTAGGCTAAGTAGACTTAGGTGAATTTGATCATCCCTAATTCTAACCTGTTCCTTTCGAAATGATCTCTACCTAAAGCCTTTGTACAAATATCAGCAATTTGTTTCTGAGTAGGACAAAAGACTATAGTAATCAAATCCTTCTTATAATTATCTCTAAAAAAATGGTGTCTTATATCAATGTGTTTAGTTCTTTTGTGATGCACGGAATTCTTTGTCATGTTAATTGCACTAATGTTATCACAATAGATAGGAACAGTTCCTATATCAACACCAAAACCATGTAATTGATGCTTAATCCATAACAATTGTGAACAACATGAGGCAGCTGCCACATACTCAGCCTCTGCAGTGGAAAGTGCCACTGAATTTTGTTTCTTGGTTCCCCATGAAACCAAACACTCACCAAGAAAATGTGCCATACCTGAGGTAGTTTTCTATCAACAAGGAAACCTACATAGTCAACATCAGTATACCCAACAAGATTAAAATTACTACTTTTTGGGTACCAAAGTCCCAAGGGACCCGTTTCTTTTAAATATCTTAATATCCTTTTAACAACTTTAAAATGAGATTCCTTAGGATTTGACTGAAACCTTGCACATAAGACAATACTAAACACAACGTCAAGTCTACCAGTAGTTAAATAAAAGCAAAGAACCAATCATACCTCTATACATTTTTTGATCAACTGAATTGCCATGTTCAAGATCTAATTTAGTAGCAGTGGCAATTGGTGTATCAACTTCCTTACTTTATCTATGTCAAACCATTTAAGTAGTTCCTTAACATATTTCTGTTGATGGATCATAGTTCCATTTGAGGTTTGCTTGATTTGTAAACCCAAAAAGAAATTAAGTTCACCCATCATGCTCATCTCAAACTCACTCCCCATCAAGCTTACAAATTCCTTACTCAGATTTTCACAAGTAGCACAAAAAATTATATCATCTATATAAATTTTAACAATTAAGAGATGTTTACCTTTTTTCTTTCAGAAACAATGTGCTATCAATTTTACCTCTTTTATAACCATGCTGAAGTAGGAATTTTGATAGACGTTCATACCAAGCTCTTGGTGCCTGCTTGAGTCCATACAAGGCTTTGTCCAACTTGTACACATGTTCAGGGAACTGTTCATTCTCAAAACCTGGTGGTTGTTTGACATATACTTCCTCCTTTAAATAGCCATTCAGAAATGCTCTCTTAACATCCATCTGATGTAGAGTGAAATCCATATAAGTAGCGAAGGTTATAAGGAGGCTTATTGCTTCCAATCTTGCAACTGGAGCAAAGGCCTCATCATAGTCAATGCCCTCCTCTTGACTATACCCTTGAACGACCAATCTAGCTTTATTTCTTGTTACCATACCATCCTTATCAAGTTTGTTCCTGAAAGCCCATTTTGTTTCTATGATGGACCTGTTCCTTGGCTTGGGTTCCAGATGCCAAACTTGACTTCTTTGGAATTGATTCAACTCCTCCTGCATAGCATTGATTCAATCTGCATCCTTCAGTGCCTCTTTTACATTTTTGGGTTCAACAAGAGAAAGAAAAGGCACTAAATGCACATAGATTGTGTTTCTTGACTGCTGATCTAGTTTGAATTCCTGCAGTCTTGTCTGAGATTATCTGATCCACATGATGTGAACCTTGATAGTTGTAAGGCTTGAGTATTAGACCATCTTTAGAAGTTCTTTTCTGAGGAACAGTTCCTGATGTAGTAGCAGTACAGGTTTGAGAGATGGATCTATCATTTGTTCCCCCTGTTTCTGTGCTACTTTTCTCAGTTCTATCCCGAGGAACAGTTCGTTGCAATTCACTTCTCACAGCATTCTTATCCAATGCCAGCATTTGTTAAGGATCAGGTTCACCATGCCTCAGCAGTCCAATTTCATCCAAAATGCTCATTCGCCTAGTGCACAAAGGTATGGTTCTAAACTCCGATTGTGATTATTTTTCTAACCCTAGCCCTTTGCCTAGTGCTATTGAGAATATTTTGAAGGTTTTTGAGGACATGTTCCCGGAAGAGATGCCAAGTGGACTTCCTCCTTTGAGGGGGATTGAACACCAAATTAATTTTATCCCGAGGTCCCAAATCCCAAACAAGCCAGCGTATAGAAGCAATCCCGAGGATATAAAAGAGTTGCAAAAGAAAGTGGATGAGTTGCTCAACAAAGGCTTGGTTCGTGAAAGCTTGAGTCCGTGTGCCGTATCGGTCATTCTTGTGCCAAAGAAGGACGGGACATGGAGGATGTGTGTTGATTGACGTGCGGTTAACAAGATAACGATAAAGTATCGTCATCCCATTATTTGATGACATGCTTGATGAATTGAGTGGTTCTAGTGTCTTTACCAAGATAGATCTTAGGTCCGGCTACCACCAAATCCAGATGAAACTAGGTGATAATTGGAAAACTGCATCCAAGACCAAGTTTGGTCTCTATGAATGGTTGGTAATGCCTTTTGGCCTCTCCAACGCACCTAGAATTTTTCATGCGGTTAATGAACCATGTCTTAAAGACAAGGCCTTTGTGTTGGGAGGGCCTCAAGAGAAGGTTTTCCAAGAATTGAAAAGTAAGTTGAGTACCACCCCATTGTTGGAATTGCCCGACTTCGGAAAGGCATTTGAGGTGGAATGTGATGCCTCGGGGGTGGGTATTGGGGGTGTTCTCATGCAAGAAGGGAAAATCGTTGCCTACTTTAGTGAAAAGTTGAAGGGTGCAACCTTGAATTACTCCTTGTATGACAAAGAGTTGTATGCCCTTGTAAGAGCTTTAGCTCATTGGCAACACTATCTATGGCCTAGGGAATTTGTAATCAAGAGTGACCATGAGTCACTCAAGCATCTTAGAGGCCAAGAGTAATTGAACAAGAGACATGCCAAATGGGTAGAGTTCATTGAGTCTTTTCCCTATGTAATTCATTACAAGAAAGGGAAAGACAATGGTGTGGCCGATGCACTTTCTAGGAAGTTTGCTCTAGCCACCACTCTTGCTTCTCATGGGTTTTGAGAGTATTAAATTGATGTATGCTCAAGACCCTAAGCTAAAGAGCATTCATGAAGCGCTTGAGAAGGGAGAAAGAGTTGAGAAGTACCAATGGGTTGATGGCTATATCTTTAAAAATGGTAGAGTTTGTGTGCCCGAGTCCTCATGGAAAGAGTTTCTTGTTCGTGAAGCACATTGTGGGGCCTAATGGGTCACTTTGGGAGGAACAAAACCTTAGCTATTCTCAAGGAGCAATTCCTTTGGCCAAAAATGGATTTGCAAGTTGACCGACTTTGCAAAAATTGCTTAGATTGCAAGCATGCTATGTCCAAGTCCAACCCCCATGGTTTGTATACTCCCCTCCCTATTCCTACTAGTCCATGGATGGATATTTCTATGGATTTTTTTATGGGCTTGCCACAGTTTAAGAGGGGACATGATAGCATTTATGTTGTTGTGGATAGGTTGTCCAAAATGGCTCACTTCATCCCTTATAGGAAGAGTCATGATGCACAACATGTAGCTTCTTTGTTCATTGATAATGTGTTAAAGTTGCATGGTGTGCCTCAAATCATTGTGAGAGATAGGGACTCTAAGTTCCTTAGTCATTTTTGGAGGAGTCTTTGGGGCGCTCTTGGCACCAAGTTGTTATTTTCTACGTCCTACCACCCTCAAACGGATGGTCAAACCGAGGTGGTGAACCGAACTTTGGGTGCTCTACTTAGAGCTGTGGCCTGAGGTAAGGCCGGGACTTGGGTTGAAAAGTTACCTCTTATGGAGTTTGCATATAACCGTACATTGCATCGCATGATTGGCATGATTTTGTTTGAGTGTGTTTATGGTTTTAATCCTCTGATTTAACTTGATCTAACCTCTTTGCCCAAGGATATGGTTGTTTGTTTTGAAGGTAAAAGCCGAGCTAAGGCAATGCTCGAGATTCATGCCAAGGGAAGAAAGAGCTTGGAGGAAGCCTATACAAAGGTGACCCTTAAGAAGAACAAGGGAAGGAAAAATTTAGAACTCAAGAAAGAAGATTGGGTGTGGGTGCACTTCCGCAAAGAGAGGTTCCCAAACCTTAGAAAGGGGAAGTAGGGACCCCGAGGAGATGGACCATTCCAAGTGCTTTTCAAGATCAATAATAATGCCTATGAGATTGATCTACCCGGTGAGTATAATGTGTCAACTACTTTCAATGTTAGTGACTTGGCTCCTCTTGATGCAGGTGTTGGCGCCATGGAGGATGATGCCTTAATTTCGAGGAAGAAATCTTCTCAAGAAGGGGAGGATGACAAGGGGCAAACCACCACAAGACCCTTTACTAGTAGCCAAGCCAAAGCACTTCATGATGTTGACTTATACTTGATTCAGAAGGGTGTTGATGATACAAGCATGGGAGATAAATTGAAGATCATGCACTTGAGTTCGGTGGAAGAAGGGACTCCCACACTTCAAGGCCAGGCAGAGCGCTAACCCCAGGAGGTGCGCCTAGCAGTGAAGCCCAGGAGGGTGCCTGACCACCAGGCGGAGCGCCCAGAACCAAGGGACCCCAGGCAAAGCGCCCAACACACTGCATTGGTAAGTGGCTCCTCCAAGCAGAGCGCCTTGATCCAGGACGAGCGCCTGAGTTGCTAAAACTTCTAGATTTTTATGTAAACTTACCATTTCAGTCCTAAGTGTTCTATTGTGTTTCTACCTAGCTAAGGGCTTGTTAGGCATTTCATAAAATTGTATAGGAGTGCTATAAATACACTTCTTAGCTCATTTATGTCTTCAACCTACCTTGAACACAAACATTAAAGAGATTTGCTCTCAAATACTTGTATCGTGTTTGGCTTGAAATCAATTGGAAGAATCCAAGTTGACCTTCAATCCTGCTTGATCATTCTATTTGGGAGAACCGGGTGTCTCTTGAGGATAGTTACATAGCGTAGGTTCTACTTGACTCGAACGAGGGTGTATCAAAACATCGTTCTTGGGTGCTACCTCGTAAGTTGTTTAAGTCGCGTCTTGCTTTATCTTTATTTTATCGCTTCCGTAGTTCTCCCCTTATCAAAACCCTAAATGTACCCCTCAACCAAAACAATCCACCTTCTGTTCATATTTTCCGACCTAACAACACCCAATCTGCACAAGGGACCGCACATACGAACCAAATGATTCCACATAGCTATGCACCCTACCAGCAATACCCCCTTTATACGCCATAACCTTCTTATACCTCCTACCCACCTTATGCTCCTTATTCCCATCAAATACCCACATACATAAATGATCCTACCCAGAAACCTTACTTAGGAACCCGCCTGTACCCATGATGCAGGGAAAACGAGCCAAGACACCTTTCCAATATGTATCAAGCTTAGAAGAAGCAACGGACTAGAAGTCAAGAGCGTTGGGGGTGAATTGAAGCCGTTCCGGGTGATCAAAGCGCAAGAGGAGAAGGGCAGCATTCTAGGCGCCCCGCCTGAGCTTTGGGCGCTCCGCCCAGGAACCAAAGGGGCCAGGCGCTCCGCCCAACCCTTGGGCGCTCTGCCCAGCCCCCTTCACTGTTCAACTTGGTGGGCGCTCCGCCCGATTTGCTGAAGCACGGGATTTTAAGTTTAAAGTTACTATTTTGACCTTGTATGGTCTTTTAGCTTAAAGCCTAGCTTGTGGGCATTATAGACCTTTTACTTAATGCCTAGAAACCTCTATAAATAGCTAGATAGCTTATTTTATTCCTTAGTCTATTTTGAATGATGTATTAACATTGTAAAGAGGTATCTCTTTGGGTTTATGGAAAACCAACCTTTGTTTGGGATTTCTGTGCTTCTAGTGGATTCTAGTTGGACAACGACCCCGCCCCGACCATTCTACTTGCGGGTCCTAGTTGGCTCGAGGGTAGTTTCCTAGCGTAGGTGTTCTTGACCTTCTCTCGGGGTGTAACGGAACGGGTTCTCCGTTGCTACTTGAGATTTGTGATCGAGATACGTCTCGTTCCTATCTTTTACTTTCTGCGTTTGATTCCTACATCATTTGGTATCAGAGCGAGGTTCGGGTATCGTTTCTACGAACCCCTGACCCTTGATTCTTCGTGCTTAGGTTAGTTTGTTTAGATTTCTTGTTGTTGAAGTTATTGCAAAAAGAAAATTACAAAAAAATTGAAAACTCAAAAATTCAAAAATTTGGTGTAACTTTTTGGTGAGTTCGATTCTTGAAGTGGTCGTTATAGATTCTTAATCCTTGTTGAAAACTTGACGATTGGGTACCAAATTTGTTTGGATTGGATTGAATTGAAAATTGAAAACCCCAAATATTGTTAAACCCTTCCAAACCCTTGTTCTTGAAGAATTTGATTGATTTTGGGTTGTGTGATTGTGGGGTTTTGAAATTGATTACCGTGGTTTGATCTCCTTTGAAAATCAAACAAATTGGAACAAGAATCGTGTGATTCGGAGTTCGGTAACATTGTTTTTGGAAAATCAAAACCCACCTTTGAACCTTGAAACCCATGTTGAAACCCCAAACTTGAAAACTTTGAATCTCGATTGAACCTTGTTTGTTGGTTGTTTGGGTGTGAAATTGATTGGGGATTGAAGGTTGTATCAAGGAACAACTTTGGGTAGCTTGAATTTGGCCAAAACACATCGGAATCGGCCTAGAAAGTGGATTGAAACCGAAGAACACGGAGTGGAAAAACCCAGGTGTTCTTCGTCCGGGCGCTCCGCTTAGACTTTGGGCGCCCCGCCTGACTTGTTCTTCGTCCAGGCGCTCCGCCCAACCCCTGGGCGCTCCGCCTGCCCAATCCCACTGCCCCATTTTTCAGGCATTCCGCCCCACACCTTCGGGCGCTCCGCCTGACCCCTGAAGGGTTGAATTTGGGTGGTTTCTTCTAGGTTTGCTTGTTCCTTTGTTTCCTAACCTCTAATTAGTGCCTATCTAAGTAATCTTTCTACTTAGTTAGCACTAATCTTTCATTGCTTTTAGGTTATTCGTGCATTAGTTGGAGAGTAGAACTCCAAGAAGATCCGTAGAATCCTTTAACTCAAGTCCTTACTCTAAATTGCTTATCGTACATCGAGTCACGTTAACTCCACTCACCCCGGAGTACACTTGACTTGTGAGTTGATTGATTGAGTTGAGGATTGTTGTCCAACTACTTGAAGCTTTAGTACTCAAGTCCGAGTGAAATATCCACAACCATTAAACGAGTGAACCGAGTGCTATACACGTGAGGGTGTGTGTGAGGTGATTTCACTAACGTTTGTTCTTTTTGTAGGTACAATGTCTACCGAAGGAGAAGATTTTGCTAAGAGTGCCCTTTCTACTATCCTTGCCAAATTGGATAGTGATAAGAATCAAACGCGGAAAATAAAAAGGATAAGAACGAGACGTATCTCGATCACAAGTCTCAAGTAGCAACGGAGAACTTGTTCCGTTACACCCCGAGAGGAGGTCAAGAACACCTACGCTAGGCAACTACCCTCGAGCTAATGTGAGCACGCAAGTAGAATGGTCGGGGGGGATTGGAATTCATCTAGATCCGCTAGAGGAAGAACAAGTCCCAATTCAAGGTTTTTCATTCAATAAGAGTTCAACTCTTCAACACAAGTGTTTGTTTTTCATCAAAGGTAAGCTAATCAAAATAATAAGACAACTAGCTATTTATAGGTGTTTTTAGGCACCTATTGAAAGGTCTAAAATGCCCACACTTAGGCTTAGGAACAAAGGACCACGTAGGGTCAAAATAGTCATAACATAACTAAGAATCACGTGCTTCAGCGATTTGGGCGGAGCGCCCAAGGAATTGATCAGTGGGGTGGCCTAGGCGGGGCGCCCAGAGTTTGGGCGGAGCGCCCAGGCCTAGGCTTGCTCAGGTGGAGCGCCTGGCTCCTTCAGGCGGGGCGCCCAGGCCTAGGCATCCTTGGGCGGAGCGCCTGGTTCTTCAGGCGGAGCGCCTGGATGACTGGGCTGCTCCCCTTGCACTTTAAGCACTCGGAACGGCTTCCAATCGCTTCCTTCTTCTAGTCCCTTCCTCACCAAGTGTAGGTGTACTCCTTGGATCTCCTTAGCTTGGCTCCGAGTGAAGGGTCTTGTGGGGGTTTGGGTCTTATCATCCTCCCCTTCTTGAGAAGATTTTGTCCTCGAAATCAATGCATTCACGTACATGGCATCATCTCTTCGGGGTGTCCAAAGCTCTCCTCTCTCGCAACTCTTGACCGTCACTTTGACATAGGTTTCTTCCAAGGTCTCCTTTGCCTTAATATGGAGCTTAGAACCTACAAGCAACGACAAGCAAACACAAGATTTCCTACCTTAAAGGTAGGTTAGTGCAAGAAGTGTGGAAAACACGCTCTTGTGATATAACCAAGCATCAATGTTAAGAACAAATATCAAGTCTCCAAAGAGAACAATAAGTACTTGGTTAAAGATCAACATATACTCATCACAATAATGAGCAAGTAGGCTATGGGGACATGGAAAATGCAAGACCAAGCTATCAAAATTCCCTTGAACCTTAAGCTCAAGATCAACAAACCAATCCCTACTCAAAGTGTAATCAATATGTGGAGTGGAGTGAGTCAAATAACCCATCATGCAAGTAACATCAAGAACTCCACTCCCCTTCTTTAAAGCATACCTACTCACACCAAGGGATTCCTTGCCACCTCCCATTTCATCACTTAAGCAACCCGTCTCAAAAGACAAACTATCAAGAAAGGTATTGATAATGGCCTCTTCTTCATCATAACCCAAACAAGCAATAGTAGGGTCACTCAAAGAGTCATTTACCTCATTCAAATCCTCACACAATGGGTTGCCTAAGGGGTCAAACCCTTCACACCATGGAGGTTCCATCTTACTATCAACCCTAGTCCTATACAATTTGCTACCACCAATGAGATTATCTTCAAACAATGGAAACGTAAAAACATGCATCTCAACATCATGATCAAGCATAGACAAGTTATCAAGACTAGGTTCACTTGAGGAGTCATCATAGACAACTTTGTCCAATTCATGCAATTTGGACTCCTCATTGCCACTAACATCCTCACCACAACACATAGACCCACCAAATAGAAGCATATCAACAAGGGTATGATCAACTACCTCATCTACCCCTTTATCATAGATTGGCGGTGTGTCATAGCAAAGGTCAAATTCATTGTCAACCATCAAGTCTACACTAGTGAGAGATTCATTGAACAATGAGCTCACATCATGATGCGGCTTAGCAAGGCTCTCAACTAATGTCACACAAGCACACACAAGTTGACTTTGAGACTCTTCACTAGTGGCATATTTACTAGATGCAACACAAGCACCAACTAGTGTTGAGTCATCCCAAGACAAATAGCTAGTAGATTCATGAAAGGGTGGAGCAACACTTACATTGGTAGTTCTCCCTTGATCACTTACAAGGCTTGAAGTGTCATGTGCGACTCCTTCTTCATGAAGCTCACATTGAAAGTTTTCTTCCTCTTGGCTCTTCTTCCAAGCACATGGTTGAGGCTCCAATGGCTTGTCTTCATTTGTACCTACACAAGAACTAACACAAGAAAGAGTAGAAGATGAAGAATTGTTAGAACAATGGGTGCTCTCACTCTCAATTTTTCTTTCCTCACCTCTCTTCTCTCTCAATTTTACCTCATGGTCAAGTGTAGTTGGTGGTGACAATCCACTCACATCACTCCTCAATTCCTCTCCTTTTTCCTCTCTTAGATTGTCACCGGTCACTTCCTCACTTCTCTCTATCTTTTCTCTCTCATTTGAAGTGGAGTGACTCTCATTTTCATCATGCTTTGGCAAGACAACAAGATTGCTTGCCTCGGATTCAAGTACAATGGGCGACTTGGCTTTAGCCGCTTCCCTCAACTCCCTCATCCGATTGTAGTCATCACTCACTTGTTTGGGAGTTAGGGGCTTCAACACGAACTTCCTTCCTTCATATTGGAGCGTGTAAGTGTTGACACGCCCATCATGGACCGCTTGTCGATCAAATTGCCAAGTCCTTCCAAAGAGAAGGTGGCAAGCTTGCATGGGCACAACGTCGAACAAGTGTTCATCAACATAACTACCCATTTTGAACTTGATCATTGCTTGCTTCACAACCTTTAGCTCCCCACATTCACTAAGCCATTGCAATCGATATGGCTTGGGGTGCTTCACGGTAGGCAACTTCAATTGGGTTATAAGAGATCGACTCACAACATTAGCACAACTCCCGGAGTCAATGATCATAGAGCATACAACACCCTTAACATGACACCTAGCATGGAAAAGGTTTTCCCTTTGCAAGGTTTCACCATCCTCCACAATCATAGCTCCTAAGCTCCTCCTCACAACTAGAAAGGTATGAGGCTCCTCATCCTCCACCGTGTCATCTAGATCATCCTCCTCTACTCCCTCATCTCCCTCTACACCCTCATCATCCTCCGGTTCACTCTCTTGTTCATATACATTTTCACCAACAAGAACCATGGTCCTCTTCGTAGGACACTCCTTAGCAAAGTGTCCATACCCCTTGCATTTGTGACATTGAATGGAAGAAGAAGTAGGAGTATTCAATTGAGTTTTAGAATTACCTCCCACATTGGGTGTGTACTTCTCAAACGGCTTCTTCACATCTTTGCTTGCACTTGCTCCACTAGGGCCACTTGCATTTGTGAACTTGGCATTGGGAGTAGGATTTTTCCAATCCTTTGACTTGTTCATGGAAGTAGAAGTGTTGCTCTTGTAACGGGTGGACTTCTCTTTCTCAAGCCATTGCTCGGCTTGGATAGCGGCATCAAGGACTTCTTGAAGTGAAAGATAAGCATGCAATCTCAATTGTGAAGCTATGCCATAACTCAAACCATTCATGAAACGGATCACGGCTTGCTCCTCATCTTCGGTGTCCATATCTAAGGCCATTCGAGTTCTTTCAAACTCATCAAAGTATTCATGCACCGTCTTGACACCTTGCTTCAACTCATAAAGTTTCTTGAGTTGCTCTTGCCGATATATAGGAGTGATGTACTTGATACTCATGATACCCTTCAAGTCATTCCAACCCACATTCACGGGAACCCCCGCTCTCCTCCTTGATCTCTTGACGGATTCCCACCAAGTAGATGCATAGGATTCAAAGGATGAAATAGCATAGGTACCTTTCTTCTCATCGGTCATCTCATTTGTGTCAAACAATCTTTCCATGTGTAGCACCCATTCAATGTAAGCCGCCGGATCACAATTCCCTTTAAAGGTTGGGAGATTAAGCTTCACACTATTGATGTTGGTGTTGTCACGACCCCCACGGAAAGGCTCCAGTTGGCCCCCATAGTGATCTTCATTCACACCATACTCCCTCCTCGCATTCCCTCCAACATAACCCATAGGTGGCCCTCGACCTCGGCCCCTACCTCTATCCACATTTCGACCCCAATTCATACCTCACCTTGGTTGAAAGTGATCATCAAACCCATACATATCATCACCATATTCGGCTTCCTCCCCTTCTTGAGCTTCATCTACTTACTCAAGAGGTTGCACATTTCGGATGGGCCTTGGTAGTGGAATGTTTCTTGGGGGTTTATCCAAGATACGGGGAATGCCCGTTCGTTGGGTATTGCCCAACACTTGATCAAGTCTCTCTCGTTCCTCCTTTGCCCGTTGTTGATTGAGCAATTCAATGACATGGCTAACTTGCTCCGGAGTAAAGTTAGGAGTACTTGAGACTTCAACCGGGACACTCGGGGTCCCTTTCTCGGCTTGGACACTCGGGGTCCCTTTCTCCGAGGGGACATTAGCAGTCCCTTGCTCAACTAGAGCACTAGAGTTCACCCGCTCGAGGCTTTCAATCCTCAAGTGCATACTATCCAATTTGGCGAGGATAGTAGCAAGGGCACTCTTTGCAAAATCATCTCCTTCGGAAGACATTGTACCTACACAAGTAACAAACGTTGGAAAACAACCTCACACACTCCCTCACTTGAGATCACTCGGCTCTCTCGTATAGTGACGGTGGGTATTTTACTCGACTTGTGGTTCCAAAGCTTCACGTAGATGAGTAGCAATTCCTCAACTCAACCAAACTATTCACGAGTCAAGCACACTCCGGGGTGACTGGAGTTAATAGGACTCAATGAAAGCTAGGCACTTTGAAGTGAGGACTAGGACCAAAAGAAACTACGAGTCTTCTTTGGATTTCTACTCTCCAACTATGGCACGAATCACCTAAAGCAATGAAGAATTAGTATTAATTAAGTAGAAAGATTACTTAGATCAACACTAATTAGAGGTTAGGCAACAAAGAAACAAGCAATCCTAGAAGAAACTACCTGATTCCCAAGTTTCAGGGCTCAGGCGGAGCGCCCAGTGAGGTGGGGCGGAGCGCCTCAAAAATTGGTCAGTGAGGTCGGGCAGGCGGGGCGCCTGGGGATGGGGCGGAGCGCCTGGACTATGCACTGGTCAGGCGGGGCGCCCAAACTTGAGGCGGAGCGCCTGGTCAAAGAACACCTGGGTTTTTCAACAACGTGTTCTTCGATTTCAACCCAACTTTTTGGTCGATTCCAACGTGTTCTTCCCAAATTCGAAGTACCCAAAGTTGTATTTTGGTATAACCACCAAACCCCAATGATTTTCACACCCAACCAAGCAACAAACAAGACACAATCATGTTTCAAGTTTCAAGTTGGGTTTTCTCAATTTCTCAAAAGGGTAAAAAAGGTGGGTTTCGATTCTTCAAAATCAATGTTATACAACTCCGATTCACACCAAATTTGTTGCAAATGGTTTGTTTTCAAAAGTAGATCAATCCCCGATAATCAAATCCAAAATTCCACAATCACACAACTCAAATTCAAGCAAATTCCTCAAGAACAAGGGTTTGGTAGGGTTTAAGGAAAATTGGGATTTCAATTTTTAAAACTTCACCAATCCAAGTAATTTTGGTACCCAAGCAACGGGAACTCAATCACAATCAAGAATCCATAACACCTATATCAAGAATCACAAACACCAAAAAGTTATGCCAATTTTTTTGAATTTTTAAATTTTTCAATTTTTTTGTAATTTCCTTTTTCCCAATAACTTCAACAACAAGAAAACTAAAAGAAGATACTAGGCACGAAGAATCAAAGGTCGGGGTTCGTAGGAACGATACCCGAACCTTGCTCTGATAAGAATCAAACGCGGAAAATAAAAAGGATAAGAACGAGACGTATCTCGATCACAAATCTCAAGTAGCAACGGAGAACTTGTTCCGTTACACCCCGAGAGGAGGTCAAGAACACCTACGCTAGGCAACTACCCTCGAGCTAACGTGAGCACGCAAGTAGAATGGTCGGGGGGGATTGGAATTCATCTAGATCCGCTAGAGGAAGAACAAGTCCCAATTCAAGGTTTTTCATTCAATAAGAGTTCAACTCTTCAACACAAGTGTTTGTTTTTCATCAAAGGTAAGCTAATCAAAATAATAAGACAACTAGCTATTTATATGTGTTTTTAGGCACCTATTGAAAGGTCTAAAATGCCCACACTTAGGCTTAGGAACAAAGGACCACGTAGGGTCAAAATAGTCATAACATAACTAAGAATCACGTGCTTCAGCGATTTGGGCGGAGCGCCCGGAATTGGGGCGGAGCGCCCAAGGAATTGATCAGTGGGGTGGCCTAGGCGGGGCGCCCAGAGTTTGGGCGGAGCGCCCAGGCCTAGGCTTGCTCAGGCGGAGTGCCTGGCTCCTTCAGGCGGGGCGCCCAAGCCTAGGCATCCTTGGGCGGAGCGCCTGGTTCTTCAGGCGGAGCGCCTGGATGACTGGGCTGCTCCCCTTGCACTTTAAGCACTCGGAACGGCTTCCAATCGCTTCCTTCTTCTAGTCCCTTCCTCACCAAGTGTAGGTGTACTCCTTGGATCTCCTTAGCTTGGCTCCGAGTGAAGGGTCTTGTGGGGGTTTGGGTCTTATCAGATAGTATGAACTTGAGGATTGAAGCCATTGAGAGGAGGACCCCGAGTTTCCAAATTGAATCCGGAGAAGGCACAAGTCATAGCACTCCTATGACTCCCGGACACTTTACCGAGGTAACCAAGAGATATGAACAAAGGAAAGTTGAAGCACTTCAAGAGTGTATGTTGGGCAATACCCAACCCGTGGGCAATCCCCACAACTTGGGCAATCCCTAAGGAAATGCTCCACTTCGAAGACCGGTTAGATTTGTTCCACCTCTTGAGCAAGTTGTTGAGGCTCAAGAAGAGGAGGAGGCCGAGTATGGTGATGAAGCCTATGGGTATGATGCTCCTTATCAACCTAGGAGGCAAATGAATTGGGGACAAAATGTGGATAGGGGTAGAGGCCGAGGTCGAGGGCCACCCATGGGATATTTTGGAGGGAATGTTAGGAGAGATTATGGTGTGTATGGTGACCCTTATGGAGGCCAACCGGAGCCTTACCATGGTGGTCGTGATCTTAACAATCTCAATAGTGTGAAGCTTAATCTTCCAATCTTTAAGGGAACTTGTGATCCGGAGGAATACATGGAATGGGCACTACTCATGGAGAGGGTGTTTGACACAAATGAGATGACCGATAAGAAGAAAGGTACTTATGCTATTTCATCCTTTGAGTCTTATGCTTCTACTTGGTAGGAGTCCACAAATAGGACAAGAAGGACAGCGGGTGTGCATGTGAATGTGACTTGGAATGAGTTGAAGGACCTCATGAAGACCAAGTATGTGACTCCTAGGTATTGTCAAGCGCAACTCAAGAAGCTTTATGATCTAAAGCAAGGTGTCAAGACGGTTCATGAGTACTATGATGAGTTTGAGAAGACCTGGATGGCATTGGATATGAAAACCGAGGAGGAAGAGCAAGCCATGATCCGTTTCAAAATTGGCTTGAGCTATGGTATAGCTTCTCAATTGATGTTGCATTCGTATCCTTCACTCCAAGATCTATTGGAAGCCGCTATTGAAGCCGAGCAATGGCTTAATGGAGAAAAGTACAACCATTACAAGAGTAGCAATCCTACTCCGGTGAGCCAACCAAAGGAGTGGAAGACTCCAAATGCAAACTTCTCAAGTGCAAGTCGTGAAAGTGCTAGCAAAAAAGTGAAGAGAACATATGAGAAGTCTACACCACCATTGGGAGGTAATTCTAAAACCCACTTGAGCAATTCTACTTCCACTTCTACCCAATGCTATAAGTGTAAGGGGTATGGCCACATTGCTAAAGATTGTCCTACAAAGAGAACCATGCTTGTGGTAGGCAATTTGGTGTATGAGCAAGAGAGTGAGCCCGAAAATGAGGAGGATGAGGAGATTGAGATTGCTTGTGAGGAGAGTATAGAGGAAGGAGAAGACCCTCAAATGTTCTTGATGGTTAGGAGGAGTTTGGGTACCGTTCTCATGGAAGAGGAGGTGGAGAATTATCAAAGGGAAGCGGCTAAAGCTAAGTCACCCATTGTACTTGAGCCCGAGGCAAACAATCTTGTTGTCTTGCCAAAGCATGATGAAAATGAGAGTCACTCCACTTCAAATGAGAGAGAAAAGATAGAGAGAAGTGAGGGAGTGACCGGTGACAATCTAAGAGAGGAAAAAGGAGAGGAATTTACGAGTGATGTGAGTGGATTGTCACCTCCAACTACACTTTACTATGAGGTAAAATTGAGAGAGAAGATAGGTGAGGAAAGAAAAATTAAGAGTGAGAGCACCCATTGTTCTAACAATTTTTCATCTTCTACTCTTTCTTGTGTTAGTTCTTGTGTAGGTATAAATGAAGACAAGCCATTGGAGCCTCAACCATGTGCTTGGAAGAAGAGCCAAGCGGAAGAAAATCTTCAATGTGAGCTTCATGAAGAAGGCGTTACACATGACACTTCAAGCCTTGTGAGTGATCACGGAAGTACTACAAATGTAAGTGTTGCTCCACCTTTTCATGAGCCTATTAGCTTCTTGTCTTGTGATGACTCAACATTAGTTGGTGCTTGTGTTGCATCTAGAGAATATGCCACTAGTGAAGAGTCTAAAAGTCAACTTGTGTGTGCTTGTGTGACATTAGTTGAGAGCCTTGCTAAGCCACATCATGATGTGAGCTCATTGTTCAATGAATCTCTCACTAGTGTAGATATGATAGTTGACACTGAATTTGACCTTTGCTATGACACACAGCCAATCTTTTATAAAGAGGTAGATGAGGTAGTTCATCATACCCTTGTTGATATGCTTCTATTTGGTGGGTTTGTGTGTTGTGGTAAGTATGAAAATGGCCTTGAGGAGTCCAACCTGCATAAATTGGACAAGGGTGTCTGTGATGACTCCTCAAGTGAGGATAATGAACCTAGTCTTGATAACTTGTCTATGCTTGATCATGATGATGAGATGCATGCTTTTAGAAATCCATTGTTTGAAGGCATCCTCATTAGTGGTAATGACTTGTATCTGATGCAGCCCGAACACGTGCTGATCAAGTGTTCGATCCACCGAGGAGACCGATGACAAGAAGCCAAGCCAAGCTGCTGCACGATGTGCACGTTCACTTAGCCTGGCCGAAGGAAAACAATTGCTCCGAAGCTGAGTGGCCGAGCTCAAGAATCGAAGGCATTATCTTCAGATTTGAGCCCGATGGCAAAGTGACCGAGGACAAGGAGCTCGAAGACAATTGAGTGTCCGAAGGCAAAAAGTGCGTGTTCGAGCAGACAATCGAGAACCGAAGCCAAGGCTTACCGAAGTCAAAGTCTGCCGAACACATTTTAACTCAGCCCTGCGTGGCTTATTTCTATTGGTCAACTGTGACCTATTTACTAGTTTACCCTTAGTATTTCCTATATAAACATTGTTTCCTTTCATTGTAAGTAACTAGTTTTTGAATATTGATGAATTGAATGAAAGTGCCAAGCACATTTCTTCTTGTCTCCGTCGTGAGCAAAACCCCGGTGAGGGCTTTTAAGGACTTGTGGCTTTCGGTTAATCCGATTGAACATTCCTCTTGATCATTCAGTTTGCAAGAGGCAATGTTCTCTTGAGGATTGTTGCATAGTATAGGTGATCCTTGTATCCCTTTCGATTGAGCTTTGAGACAGGTTCCTCACTGTTCTTTCGAAAGAAGCAAGTTTTGTCTTGCTTCTATCTTTTACCTTCTTGTTGTTCTTCCGCGTTTGTGCTAGCAACCCCTTCGGGAATTGCATTGCACCATCTTGGTATCAGAGCACGGCTTGAGTTTGTTCTTACAACCTCAATCCTGTTCATTATCTTCGTGCGTTTTTGTGTCTTTGTTTTCCTTTTCGTGTTCTTGGTTTTTGTTACTGTTGGTGTTGTTATTTTTACAAAAAAAAAAAAAAAAAAAAAAAAAAAAAATGTGTTAAAAGAAAATTCAAAAATTGTGTTCGATTATAGGTTGTTTGGGAAAAACAATCCTTGATTCTTGATCACCATTGTTTCCTGATTCCAACGAGTACCCGACGTACTGATTTTGTGACTAGGGTTTCTTGGTGGATTTTAGACTGTTTTGAGCTTCATTGGTGACTGAACTCGAACCCCATTGTGTTTGGAAGAAACCGATGAAGAATGGTGGTTCTTGAGTGATTTGGGTTTGATTGTTGCTTGAAGATCGAAGTTCTCAGTTTACAATCGTTGTCCGTACGCCGGAAAATTGTTACAATCGTAACAGTGTACGACGCGACGAGCTGGGTTTTAGCTCGAAGAACTTTGAATTCCTCCGTCGTTGAAACCGGAGTTGAAAGGCGACCCAGATCTGTTGAAATTGTGATCAGTGAACCGAAGTTGTTGTGTCCGTACGCCGGAGCAAGGTCACTGTTCCATTGAAGAAGAAAGGGGTTAAAATTTAACATCAAAAATCCCAGGTGAAAATTGTCGGCTGAAAAAGGAAAGTGGATAAGGTAAAACCCTATCCGTACCAAGGAGGGACCACTCTTGTACGGACAGGAGTGGGTGTGATCGAAAAAGATTCCAAAAGGGAATCAAAGGGTAGATTCTCATAGGATCTCACTTTCTTTCGTGTCAAATTCTAGTTGGTGGATCTTTTGAGTAATTGTCCTACTCGAGGTCGTACTAACTCTTTTAAGCTGATAGGAATTCGTGCGAAGGGGTGACCGAAGTCCAAACTTTCGTATAAATTCTTTTGACTCCCCGAGCTCAGTTAAAAAAAGTGTCCGTTCCATCGAGTCGAACATCACTTCACTCTTCCCGAAGAGGCAGTGACTATTGTCGAACTTGAAGGATCTTAGAGGACCGATCAATTGGACGAGCCACTGTTAACAAGTCCTTGAGTGATCAAAAACTGAACCCATAAATTGATTGGACCCGAGTGCCACCCATCAAAGGTGATGGAGTGTGTGAGGTGATTTCTAACCCTAACATTTTTTGATCTTTGACTTGTGCAGGTACCATGGCTGGAAACGATGGCAAAAGCATTGAGAAGCCCGAGTTGTCGTTAGCCGATCTCATGGCTGCGATACAAGGCATCAGTGCCGAAGTAAGAGGAGTGAGTGCGCACTTCCCTGCTCGAGGTTAGCTACTCGAGCACTCACTCCTCTTACTTCGGCACTGATGCCTTGTATCGCAGCCATGAGATCGGCTAACGACAACTCAGGCTTCTCAATTCTTTTGCCATCGTTTCCAGCCATGGAACCTGCACAAGTCAAAGATCAAACAAATGTTAGGGTTAGAAATCACCTCACACACTCCCTCACCTTTGATGGGTGGCACTCGGGTCCACTCAATTTTTGGGTTCGGTTTTTGATCACTCAAGGACTTGTTAACAGTGGCTCGTCCAATTGATCGGTCCTCTAAGATCCTTCAAGTTCGACAATAGTCACTGTCTCTTCGGGAAGAGTGAAGTGATGTTCGACTCGATGGAACGGACGCTTTTTTTAACTGAGCTCGGGGAGTCAAAATAATTTCTACGAAAGTTTGGACTTCGGTCACCCCTTCGCACGAATTCCTATCAGCTTAAAAGAGTTAGTACGACCTCGAGTAGGACAATTACTCAAAAGATCCACCAACTAGAATTTGACACGAAAGAAAGTGAGATCCTAGGAGAATTCTACCCTTTGATTCCCTTTTGGAATCTTTTTCGATCACACCCACTCCTGTCCGTACAAGAGTGGTCCCTCCTTGGTACTGATAGGGTTTTACCTTATCCACTTTCCTTTTTCAGCCGACAATTTTCACCTGGGGTTTTTGATGTTAAATTTTAACCCCTTTCTTCTTCAATGGAACAGTGACCTTGCTCCGGCGTACGGACACAACAACTTCGGTTCACTGATCACAATTTCAACAGATCTGGGTCGCCTTTCAACTCCGGTTTCAACGACGGAGGAATTCAAAGTTCTTCGAGCTAAAACCCAGCTCGTCGCGTCGTACACTGTTACGATTGTAACAATTTTCCGGCGTACGGACAACGATTGTAAACTGAGAACTTCGATCTTCAAGCAACAATCAAACCCAAATCACTCAAGAACCACCATTCTTTATTGGTTTCTTCCAAACACAATGGGGTTCGAGTTCAGTCACCAATGAAGCTCAAAACAGTCCAAAATCCACCAAGAAACCCTAGTCATAAAATCAGTACGTCGGGTACTCGTTGGAATCAGGAAACAATGGTGATCAAGAATCAAGGATTGTTTTTCCCAAACAACCTATAATCGAACACAATTTTTGAATTTTCTTTTAACACTTTTTTTTTTTTTTTTTTTTTTTTTTTTTTTTTGTAAAAATAACAACACCAACAGTAACAAAAACCAAGAACACGAAAAGGAAAACAAAGACACAAAAACGCACGAAGATAATGAACAGGATTGAGGTTGTAAGAACAAACTCAAGCCGTGCTCTGATACCAAGATGGTGCAATGCAATTCCCGAAGGGGTTGCTAGCACAAACGCGGAAGAACAACAAGAAGGTAAAAGATAGAAGCAAGACAAAACTTGCTTCTTTCGAAAGAACAGTGAGGAACCTGTCTCAAAGCTCAATCGAAAGGGATACAAGGATCACCTATACTATGCAACAATCCTCAAGAGAACATTGCCTCTTGCAAACTGAATGATCAAGAGGAATGTTCAATCGGATTAACCGAAAGCCACAAGTCCTTAAAAGCCCTCACCGGGGTTTTGCTCACGACGGAGACAAGAAGAAATGTGCTCGGCACTTTCATTCAATTCATCAATATTCAAAAACTAGTTACTTACAATGAAAGGAAACAATGTTTATATAGGAAATACTAAGGGTAAACTAGTAAATAGGTCACAGTTGACCAATAGGAATAAGCCACGCAGGGCTGAGTTAAAATGTGTTCGGCAGACTTTGACTTCGGTAAGCCTTGGCTTCGGTTCTCGATTGTCTGCTCGAACACGCACTTGTTGCCTTCGGACACTCAATTGTCTTCGAGCTCCTTGTCCTCGGTCACTTTGCCATCGGGCTCAAATCTGAAGATAATGCCTTCGATTCTTGAGCTCGGCCACTCAGCTTCGGAGCAATTGTTTTCCTTCGGCCAGGCTAAGTGAACGTGCACATCGTGCAGCAGCTTGGCTTGGCTTCTTGTCATCGGTCTCCTCGGTGGACTAGGGTGAGTAGTAAAATGGAACCTCCATGGTGTGAAGGGTTTGACCCCTTAGGCAACCCCTTGTGTGAGAATTTGAATGAGGTAAATGACTCTTTGAGTGACCCTACTATTGCTTGTTTGGGTTATGATGAAGAAGAGGCCATTATCAATACCTTTCTTGATAGTTTGTCTTTTGAGACGGGTTGCTTAAGTGAAGAAATGGGAGGTGAAAGTGAATCCCTTGGTGTGAGTAAGTGTGCTCTAAAGAAGGGGAGTGGAGCACTTGATGTTACTTGCATGTTGGGTTATTTGACTCACTCCACTCCACATGTTGATCACACTTTGAGGAGGGATTGGTTTGTTGATCTTGAGCTTAAGGTTCAAGGGGATTTTGATAGCTTGATCTTGCATTTTCCATGTCCCCATGACCTATTTTCTCCTTATTGTGTTGCATGCACATTCTCATTGAACCACGCACTTGATGATCTCATTGGAGATTTGGTATTTGTTCTTAACATTGATGCTTGGTTATATCACAAGAGTGTGTTTTCCACACTTCTTGCACTAACCCACTTTCAAAGTAAGAAATCTTGGGTTTGCTTGTTGTTGCTTGTAGGTTCTAAGCTCCATGTTAAGGCAAAGGAGACCTTGGAAGAAACCTATGTCAAAGTGTTGATCAAAAGAAGCAAAGGAGGAGAGCATTGGGCACCCCGAAGAGAAGACCCAATGGACGTGAATGCAATGATTTCGAGGACGAAATCTTCTCAAGAAGGGGAGGATGATGCAGGGGAAATGAGCCAAGACACCTTTCCAACATGTATCAAGCTTGGAATAAGCAACGGACTAGAAGTCAAAAGCGTTGGGGGGTGAATTGAAGCCGTTCCGGGTGATCAAAGCGCAAGAGGAGAAGGGCAGCATTCTAGGCGCCCCGCCTGAGCTTTGGGCGCTCCGCCCAGGAACCAAAGGGGCCAGGCGCTCCGCCCAACCCCTGGGCACTCTGCCCAGCCCCTTCCACTGTTCAACTTGGTGGGCGCTCCGCCCAAGAAATGGGCACTCCGCCCGATTTGCTGAAGCACGGGATTTTAAGTTTAAAGTTACTATTTTTACCTTGCATGGTCTTTTAGCTTAAAGCCTAGCTTGTGGGCATTATAGACCTTTCACTTAATGCCTAGAAACCTCTATAAATAGCTAGATAGATTATTTTATTCCTTAGTCTATTTTGAATGATGAATTAACATTGTAAAGAGGGATCTCTTTGGGTTTATGAAAAACCAACCTTTGTTTGGGATTTGTGTGCTTCTAGTGGATTCTAGTTGTACAACGACCCCTCCCCGACCATTCTACTTGCGGGTCCTAGTTGGCTCGAGGGTAGTTGCCTAGCGTAGGTGTTCTTGACCTTCTCTAGGGGTGTAACGGAACGGGTTCTCCGTTGCTACTTGAGATTTGTGATCGAGATACGTCTCGTTCCTATAGTTTACTTTCCGCGTTTGATTTCCTACATCAACCCATGGTCTAAGTGGCAACACCAGGTGGTCCAACTTTTCATCCCGTGCAAGTTGATATTAGGGTATCAGAAAAGATGGTTGATAAAAATGAAGAACTAGAAAAGAAAGTGCAAACATGGGTACTGAGTGCTATTAATAAAGCGCCAGTTGGCATAGTTAAAGAAAGATTAGAATATGAAGATCTTTATATTCACCCTGGATTGAGTATCCTGAAGGATATAAGGCCCCTAAATTCACTAAGTTTGATGGAAAAGGAAACCCTCGATCTCATTTGAGAAGGTATTGCAAAACCTAGGAATTGTGAAGAATGAAAGGATGCGTATGAAGGTATTCATTAACAGTTTGGAGGGAGAAGCATTAGGCTGGTATTCTGAACAAGAGGCTAGCGAGTGGATTTCTTAGAGAGACATGGCACGAGACTTTATGGAACGCTTTCAATTGAATATATAAATGCTATTAGATCGTCTGGCCATATTTAAGTTTCGAAAGAAACCAAGTGGAATTTACGGGGAGCATGCAGTACGTTGGAGGACTGAAGCTGCAAAGGTTAAACCCTCTATGAATGAAGGAGAAATTTTTACACTTCATTGAAACATTTGAAGAGTTTTACTATGAAGGAATGGTGGCCATGACTGATTCTTCCTTTGCCCATCTTGTAAAAATCGGGGAAACCTTTGAGGCCGATTTTAAATCTGGAAGGATCATTAACTTAGCAGCTCTACAATCAATTAGAAAAGTAAAAGAATTATGATTCTGTTGGAGATTTAGAAAAAAAAAGAAGAGGGAAGTTGATGTTGTTACCACCAACAAATTGATCTTTAAGAACGTGCCAACTCACCCTACTTACCAAAGCACTCCATATCAATTCTACAATGCTCAACCCTTATACTACGAACAACCACTTTGCCGCCAATCAACAATTAGCAATCCCCAAGCATGTACTTTTCGAAATCCCCCAGCCATACTAAAACCACACACTAATCAAGGCAAAAGGTATTCCAAACCTACACACCTATAGCGGAACCTTGCATTCAGCTTTATGAAAGGCTAAGGGCTGCTGAAGTGATTCATCCTATTACGGATGCAGCTACTACTCCACTTCCAAAATGGTTCGATGGAACCAAACATTGTGCCTATAATTCAAGGGCCCCAGGTCATGACACTGAAAATTGCTAAAGTCTAAAAAATACAATTGAAGCTTTAATCCAAGAAGGATTGATTCAGCTCACTGAAAATGCACCTGCCCATAAAAACAAACCGTTGCCAGATGATGAGAATGGCGTACACTCGATATCATTTGATGAGGCCGAATTAGAGATCATTGTGATCCCGGGGAACCAAACAAAGGTACCAATGAAGATGAAATCTCGAGTTTACCAACTTGAGATGACCAAAAGCTTTCAAAATAGAGGACAAATCAAGACAAACCCAAACTGGGGCAGGTTTTTGTCACGACCCAATTTCCAAGGGCTCGTGATGGCACCTAAACAACATTTGCCTAGGCGAACCAATGAAACAAGATGCGGAAAAGAACAATAATGTGAAAAGATCATAAATGGATATATAAATATAAAAGGGTGAAGTCCAAAAGAATATATCCACGAAAGAATTGGAGCATTCTAAGAGTGACTCAATAAAGTATGAATATACATCAAAGAAATCTGAGTCCTATCTCTAAGTGACTCCGGCGGTATGCCACCACGGTCTGTGTGGTCGGCTCACCTCAATCAAAAGTCTCAGAAGCCTCGGGAACCGCTAACGTCCGGGCTGCTGACTGGATGAAGGACCTGCGCACGTAGCAGAGTAAGTTATGAGCCGAAGCCCAGTAAGATCACCGATAGGCCCGCTAAGGTACCCTTGCGGGACAAGTCGCTACATGCATCATAAGCAACAATATACTATAGTAATCATACAATAAAGTAGTGAAATCACAAATAGATGTAACACATTCCATACACACAAGTAGTAACCAGAAGTCTCAAGGATTATGCCCATCCAACGTAAGGCATAGGTCAACTCAGCGGCGGTTTGGAGGTCCAATCTCTGCTCCCGTGCCGACTAACCTAGACCTACGATGGACTAGCAACACCACTACTAAGTATCAACCATATACCGTGACCCGAAGTCACTATCACAATCATGAATAAGTAGACCAACGACCCGTAGTCGTTGGCTCATCTCAAATCTGTCTACGATCGCACCACACCCCCTGTCAAGTGCGTCGTATCTCAATAAATCAAGTGACCACACCACACCCCCTGTCAAGTGTGTCACATCTCAAAGATCAAGTGTCCACACCACACCCCCTATCAAGTGTGACACATTTCATATTATAGGCGACACCACACCCCCTGTCAAGTGTCCCTCTAGCAGTATTAATATCCACGACATTAATAACAATAACAGAAATAATAACAGAAATATTAATAACGATAATATTTCACAGTCACCGTAACCCAGGTTGGTTATGCTAGCTGAACGTAAGGCGAAGGTTAACCCGACCACAGTTTGGGGGTACAATCCCTACTCCCATGTCGTCCAACCCAAGGTTACGTATAGACAGCACTACCCAACCCGGCACGTGAACAAATCAAGTACCAATATCATACAAAAGCCGGCAAAATCCTCGGCAAGACATTTATCATGACATGCCGGCAACATCCTCGGCCATGTCCCAAGTTCTTGCTATCTAAGCATGGCGTAGCAAGCGTTACTACGATATAAATTTAAGCTACCTCGACGTAGCGTTTAGACCGGCACATACCTCGGTCGAGTCACAATCTCGCTATTTATAACAAACGATAATAGCAAGTAATTCACATCATTAATCCTAACCATTGTTAGGTATCAATATGCGTACATGAAGCATACTAGCATGAAGGAAGAGTCCACAAGCACAATAGAGGTCAACTCTCACTTACCTCGAAATTCGGGCTCAAATGCCGGGAAGAATCTCCTTTCCCGCTCGCCTTGTCCGCGAAGGACTTTCCACTAGGTCTATTAAGACAATATATAGCACATATGAGTGCTCAATTATAGCTATTTAAGCCTATAGGCATCCTAGGGTAAAAATTACCAAAATGCCCCCGGGTAGGGCCGAGCCCTAAATTTACAAAATGTACTTTTCCGGACTCCCCACGCTCCCGTGAGTCCAAAATTACACTTATATTCCACATGCGAGCCTTGCTCGATATCTTTCCCCAATTCTTAAGAATCTAGGGTTCTAACCCATTTTCAAGAATCAACCCTTTGATTCTTGTGTTAATCAACATAAAGATGGATTGAAAGGGCTTACCTTAAGTGTAAGTATGATTGGGTCTTCAAGAAATACCCAAAAATCGCCTCAAGAGCTCACCAAATGATTTTTTTATAAGTTATGAACCGAAATGGCCCGAAATGGCCTTTTTATAGCAGTTTTTGCATCTGTGACAGCTTCTTTTTAAAAAATCATAAATTTTGATAGGAATATCCAAATGACCTGCAACCGGTGCCATTAGAACCACAACTCAAAGGGCTACAACTTTTGTGTTTTGAGTTTTTCCTAATTCCTTACGGACTGGCCGGAAAATCAGCTTTTATCCGGCTGTTTGCGCCAAAACAGAACAGAAAAGTCGCACCAGATTTTCTACTGTTTTGCGGCAAAACGGGACCCTACGAAGCTCGGAATGATCCCAAATTTTGCACACAAGCCATAAAATACTTGGGTGACATGCTCGTCAAGACGGAACTCAATTCGGACCTCCAGAACTCAAAAAGTGGGTCCCACAGCAAAGGTTCAATTTTCAACTTTCGCTAAAATAGCGAAATTTAACCAAACGACCTCGGAATCCAATTCCGAAAGTTGTTACAAGTCACAAATGACTATACGAACCTAACGGAACTTTCGGATCTCTCATCGGAGTTCATTTGCTCAAATCGAGCTCGGAAACCTCTTTTAACTCTTTTAAACTTCCGAAACGGGGACTTTATCAAAAGTCCTATCAAACGAGGTCCGTTTTCAATTTTGAAGGTTGCTACATATCATAAATGACGAGACGGACCTAACGGTGCGCTCGGATTTTCCATCGGGGTTCGTTTACTCAAAACGACCTATCGAAACCCCAAATTCCTTTCCGGAATTTCATAAACGGATCCTTTTCTCGAAAACCTATCAAACGGACTCCGTTTCGACTCAGATTTCACAGACGGGTCATAAATGACCTAACGGAGCTTTTGGGACTGTCGACACGCAAATCGAGGTCCCAGATCCCGTAACGACTATTTGAGGGTCGTTACATTCTCCCCCACTTAGACTCTCGGCCGTCCTCGGACGAGCCTAAGTCTAAGGTAGGATCCACACACTAGCAACGGAGCTGGCACGGATTTTGAGGACCCCTCGGTACCACCCGAAATCAATAAAACTTAAAAATGCAAATTCAGGCTTAGAAAATACAAGGATTTCATACCTGAATCATCGAAAAAGTGCGGATGCCTCTCACGCATCTCGGACTCAAGCTCCCAAGTGGCCTTGGAAATGGAGTGATGCCCCCACTGAACTCTCACAAGCGGGATCACCTTCGATCTCATCTTACGGACCTCTCTAGCCACAATAGCAATAGGCTCCTCCGAATAAGCTAAGTCGCCATCTACCTCCACGGAAGCCATATCGATCACATGAGACAGATGGTGAACATACTTCCGGAGCATGGACACATGGAACACCGGGTGAACAGACAGAGAGGGAGGCAAAGCCAGTCTATAAGCAACGGCGCCAATGCGCTCCAATATCTCAAAAGGCCCAATGAACCTAGGACTGAGCTTGCCTTTCTTCCCAAATCTCATAACACCCTTCATGGGCGACACTCTGAGGAATACCTGGTCCCCAACCATGAACTCAAGATCTCTCCGCCTCCGATCTGCATACGATATCTACCGGCTCTGAGCCGTGCGGAGTCGATCCTGAATAACCCGGACCTTATCTAAGGTCTGCTGCACCAAATCGGGCCCCAACACCTGGACCTCACCAGACTCGAACCAACTGATAGGCGAGCGACATCTCCGACCATACAATGCCTCAAACGGAGCCATCTGGATAGAAGCCTGATAGCTATTATTATACGCAAACTCTGCTAGCGGCAAATGGCTATCCCAATGGCCTCCAAAATCAATAGCACACGCCCTCAACATATCCTCGAGGATCTGAATGGTCCGCTCAGACTGGCCATCAGTCTGCGGGTGAAATGCAGTGCTGAGATCGACCCGAGTACCCAGCTCTCTCTGAAAAGATCTCCAAAACTGAGCTGTGAACTGAGCACCTCGGTCAGAAATGATAGAAACAGGAGCACCATGCAATCTCACAATCTGCTCAATGAAGATACGAGCCAGACGCTCCGAGGTATAAGTAGTCCTCACTGGAATGAAGTGAGCCGACTTCGTCAGTCGATCAACTACTACCCACACCGAATCATGCTTACCCACGGTCAGCGGCAAACCAACTACGAAATCCATAGTGATCTGCTCCCACTTCCACTCGGGAATGGGCATAGACTGGGTCACCCCGGCTGGCCTCCGGTGCTCATACTTCACCTGCTGGCAATTCAAACACCGAGATACATAATCAGCAACATCCCTCTTCATCCCTTTCCACCAATACAGCTCTCGAAGATCATGATACATCTTCGCAGTACCCGGATGAATGAAATATCTCGAACTGTGAGCCTCTGCCAAAATCATCTGCCTCAGCTCCACAATGGCTGGAACACATACCCGGCCGTTAAGCCGCAAAGCACCATCATCACCAATCACGAACGAGGACACTCCCCCACTCAGGACCCTGTCCCGGAGATCTCTCAGATAAGGATCCTCGAACTGCCTTTCCCAAATCTGGGAAGCTAAAGACGACTGAGACCCCACATATGTAAGCACCCGGCCTGGAACAGAATCATCAAACCGAACCCCACTAATGGACAAAGCCTGCAACTCACGGGCCAACGGCCTCATATCAGCATCAAGATAGGCGAGGCTACCCATGGACTTCCTACTCAAGGCATCGGCTACAACATTAGCCTTTCCGGGATGATACCGGATAGAAAGATCATAATCCTTCAGCAGCTCTAACCAGCGGCGCTGTCTCCCGTTCAAGTCCTTCTGAGTGAACAAGTACTGGAGACTCTTATGATCGGTGAATATCTCACATGGCTCGCCATAAAGATAGTGCCTCCACAACTTCAGTGCAAACACGACAGCTAACAGCTCCAAATCATGGACAGGATAATTCTTCTCATGGACCTTCAGCTGTCTCGAGGCATAAGCTATCACCTTACCCTCCTGCATCAGAACGCTACCCAGGCCAACACCCGAAGCATCACAATATACGGTGAATCCCCCGGATCCACTAGGCAAGGCCAACACTGGCGCTGAAGTCAATAGAGTCTTAAGCTTCTGAAAGCTAGACTCACAGGCATCGGACCACAGGAAAGGAACATTCTTCTGGGTCAACTTCGTCAGAGGTGCTGAAATAGAAGAAAACCCCTCGACGAACCGCCGATAATACCCTGCCAAGCCTAAGAAACTCCGAATCTCTGTAGGAGAAGTAGGCCTAGGCCAACTCTGAACGGCCTCTATCTTCTTCGGATCAACACACACCCCATCCTTGGTCACCACGTGACCTAGGAAAGATACAGAACTGAGCCAAAATTCACACTTGGAGAATTTGGCATACAACTGCTGATCCCTCAGAGTCCGAAGAACAACTCTCGAATGCTGCTCATGCTCCTCCCTGCTCCTCGAATAAACCAAGATATCATCGATAAACACAATGAAGAAGGAGTCAAGGTAGGCCTTGAACACTCGGTTCATCAGATCCATGAAAGCAGCTGGGGCATTCGTAAGCCCGAAAGACATCACCAGAAACTCATAGTGGCCATATCGGGTACGAAAAGCAGTCTTGGAAACGTCCTCGGACCGAATCCTCAACTGATGATACCCCGACCTCAAATCAATCTTCGAGAAGAAGGTAGCACCCTGAAGCTGATCAAACAAATCATCAATACCCGGCAAAGGATACCTATTCTTGATAGTAACCTTATTCAGCTGCCGGTAATCAATACACATCCGCATAGAGCCATCCTTCTTCTTCACAAATAATACCGGGGCACCCCATGGAGACACACTGGGCCTAATGAAGCCCTTATCGAGCAAATCCTGAATCTGCTCCTTCAGCTCCCTCAACTCAACAGGAGCCATACGATACGGGGGAATAGATTTAGGCTGAGTGCCTGGCAATAGATCAATGCAAAACTCTATCTCCCGCATAGGCGGCAAACCCGGCAAATCATCAGGAAACACATCCGGATACTCACAAACAACCGGAACTCTATCAAGGGATAACTCATCTGCCCGGACATCCCGAACTGAAGCAATATATCCCTCGCACCCACTAGATATGATCCTCTGCGCCTCCAAGAAAGAAATGATCCTACTCTTCGGAGAAGGCCTGGAACCTCTCCATACAACCCGAGACTCACCCTCTGCCCCGATCGTCACGGACTTGGCATGGCAATCCAAAGTCGCATGACAGGAAGCCAGCCAATCCATGCCCATAATGACATCGAAATCAGACATATCGAGCAGCATCAGGTCCACTAAGGACTCTACACCACAGATGGAGATCATACACTGCCGATAACCCCTATCTACACATATAGAAGACCCGACAGGGGTGGCAACCATAAAGGGATCATCTAAGAAGACCAGATCCCTGCCCAAGCAAGGGGCAAATCCCGGTGACACATACGAATAGGTAGACCCCGGATCAATAAGAGCATAAGCATCGCGGCCACAGACAGAAATAATACCTGTGATGACATCATTGGATGCCTCAGCATCCTGACGAGTCATAGCATAGACCTGCGCCGAGCCTCCTGAACCCGGAGCTCTCTGAGACTGCTGTCTAGGAGGAATCTAAGAAACGGGCCTGGCGGCCTGAGGACCAGATGGTACCATAGCTGCGGATCCCTGGCGACCTGATGAAACATAAGGGCAACTCCTGACATAGTGCTCTGGAGACCCACACTCAAAACATCCATCACCTCTACCTCCTCTACCGCCTCTACCACCTCTGCCATGACCACCTCCAGACGAACACCTCCCATGATGCCTCTGATGGCACCTCCCGCACTGCGGCGGACCAGACTGCGAAGAGCCACCCCGCCTCTGGGATGACTGAGGCCTCGGGGTCTCTGAAGAAAAATCCTGGGCAGGCAAAGCAGCAGCCTGGGGCCTAGACTGAGAACGGCCCTGATGACCCTGACCCCTCTGAGCAGATCCACTATACCCACCAGACTGACGCGATCTCTTGGCCGCCCTCTCTGCGTCAGCCCTGGCGAAGATATCCTCCATCCGCCGCGCCACATCAACTATCTCAAAATATGACTTGTTGCCCATATCAGGGGCAACAGCTACCTGCAAGCGGGGATGAAGACCCTCAACAAACCGGAGGACCTTGTCCCTCTCCTGAGCCACCATAGCCGGCGCAAACTGAGACAACCACAAGAACCTGGTGTCGCAAACTGAGACAACCACAACAAACCGGAGGACCTTGTCCCTCTCTGAAACAGATAGGTTTCCCTGCCTCAACCCCTCAAACTCGCGCCTCTGAGCATCGTGCTGACTCTGGGGCACGAACCTGCTCATGAACATAGACACGAACTCAGCCCAAGACAAAGGAGGGAGGTCACTAGACCTCTGCCGCATCATGGAGACCCACCATGTCTCCGCATCTCCCGATAATCTGAAAGAAGCACACTGCACCCCTAAGGTGTCTCTAGTACCAAGAACTGTCAAAATCTTCTCACACTTCTGAATGTACCTCTGGGCAGTACATGTAGCTGAGGTACCGTCGAACTCTGGAGGCTGAAGCTTCATGAATGACTCTATCCTCTTGGCAACCTCCTCAGTGCCCATAGGAGGAGTAGAAATAACAGGACCTGCCTGAGGAGCAGAAGCAGAAGGCTAGGAAATATGATCAGGAGCAGCCTAAGAAGTAGGCGTGCTCATAACAGGTGTGGTCGGCTGAGGAGCCAAAACAGGAGCTGCAACATCATCTCTGACAGGGACCTGATGGCTAGACAAGGCCATCAGTCTCATATACTCCTCTGAAGAGATCACAACGGTGCCTGGCACAACAGCAGGCACAGGGGGAATAGATGCTGACAGAGTCTCTACGGACACCGCAGGGATAGCTGCGTCCTGCCTAGTGGCTGACGAGCGACCTGCCCGAGTCTTCTTAGCAGCTGGCGGCTGCGTAGGTGCTGATGGCTCTCCCGCAGACTCGGGTGTAGAAGATGCAGCCCTCCTGGCTGAGGATGCTCGCGTCCTGGCCATCTGATACAATACACGAAAAAGGGTCAGCACCTATATAAGCTACTCAGCACGAATAGAGATGAAACGAAGGGAAAACATTTTCTAACATGCCCTTGTAGCCTCTCGCCCATAAGTATGGTCGACAACATACCCATAAGCAAGACTCTACTCAGACACTGCTCCAAGACTCCTAGGACTCGAATTAGAACCTAGGGCTCTGATACCAAACTGTCACGACCCAATTTCCAAGGGCTCGTGATGGCACCTAAACAACATTTGCCTAGGCGAACCAATGAAACAAGATGCGGAAAAGAACAATAATGTGAAAAGATCATAAATGGATATATAAATATAAAAGGGTGAAGTCCAAAAGAATATATCCACGAAGGAATTGGAGCATTCTAAGAGTGACTCAATAAAGTATGAATATACATCAAAGAAATCTGAGTCCTATCTCTAAGTGACTCCGGCGGTATGCCACCACGGTCAGTGTGGTCGGCTCACCTCAATCAAAAGTCTCAGAAGCCTCGGAAACCGCTAACGTCCGGGCTGCTGACTGGATGAAGGACCTGCGCACGTAGCAGAGTAAGTTATGAGCCGAAGCCCAGTAAGATCACCGACAGGCCCGCTAAGGTACCCTTGCGGGACAAGTCGCTACATGCATCATAAGCAACAACATACTATAGTAATCATACAATAAAGTAGTGAAATAACAAATAGATGTAACACATTCCATACACACAAGTAGTAACCAGAAGTCTCAAGGATTATGCCCATCCAACGTAAGGCATAGGTCAACTCAGCGGCGGTTTGGAGGTCCAATCTCTACTCCCGTGCCGACTAACCTAGACCTACGATGGACTAGCAACACCACTACTAAGTATCAACCATATACCGTGACCCGAAGTCACTATCACAATCATGAATAAGTAGACCAACGACCCGTAGTCGTTGGCTCATCTAAAATCTGTCTACGATCGCACCACACCCCCTGTCAAGTGCGTCGTATCTCAATAAATCAAGTGACCACACCACACCCCCTGTCAAGTGTGTCACATCTCAAAGATCAAGTGTCCACACCACACCCCCTGTCAAGTGTGACACATCTCATAGTATAGGCGACACCACACCCCCTGTCAAGTGTCCCTCTAACAGTATTAATATCCACGACATTAATAACAATAACAGAAATAATAACAGAAATATTAATAACGATAATATTTCACAGTCACCGTAACCCAGGTTGGTTATGCTAGCTGAACGTAAGGCGAAGGTTAACCCGACCACAGTTTGGGGGTACAATCCCTACTCCCATGTCGTCCAACCCAAGGTTACGTATAGACAGCACTACCCAACCCGGCACGTGAACAAATCAAGTACCAATATCATACAAAATCCGGCAAAATCCTCGGCAAGACATTTATCATGACATTCCGGCAACATCCTCGGCCATGTCCCAAGTTCTTGCTATCTAAGCATGGCGTAGCAAGCGTTACTACGATATAAATTTAAGCTACCTCGACGTAGCGTTTAGACCGGCACATACCTCGGTCGAGTCACAATCTCGCTATTTATAATAAACGATAATAGCAAGTAATTCACATCATTAATCCTAACCATTGTTAGGTATATATATGCGTACATGAAGCATACTAGCATGAAGGAAGAGTCCACAAGCACAATAGAGGTCAAGTCTCACTTACCTCGAAATTCGGGCTCAAATGCCGGGAAGAATCTCCTTTCCCGCTCGCCTTGTCCGCGAAGGACTCTCCACAAGGTCTATTAAGACAAGATATAGAACATATGAGTGCTCAATTATAGCTATTTAAGCCTATAGGCATCCTAGGGTAAAAATTACCAAAATGCCCCCGGGTAGGGCCGAGCCCTAAATTTACAAAATGTACTTTTCCGGACTCCCCACGCTCCCGTGAGTCCAAAAGTACACTTAGATTCCACATGCGAGCCTTGCTCGATGTCTTTCCCCAATTCTTAAGAATCTAGGGTTCTAACCCATTTCTAAGAATCAACCCTTTGATTCTTGTGTTAATCAACATAAAGATGGATTGAAAGGGCTTACCTTAAGTGTAAGTATGATTGGGTCTTCATGAAATACCCAAAAATCGCCTCAAGAGCTCACCAAATGATTTTTTTATAAGTTATGAACCTAAATGGCCCGAAATGGCCTTTTTATAGCAGTTTTTGCCTCTGTGACAGCTTCTTTTTAAAAAATCATAAATTTTGATAGGAATATCCAAATGACCTGAAACTAGTGCCATTAGAACCAAAACTCAAAGGGCTACAACTTTTGTGTTTATAGTTTTTCCTAATTCCTTACGAATTGGCCGGAAAATCAGCTTTTATCCGGCTGTTTGCGCCAAAACAGAACAGAAAAGTCGCACCAGATTTTCTACTGTTTTAGGGGCAAAACGGGACCCTACGAAGCTCGGAATGATCCCAAATTTTGCACACAAACCATAAAATACTTGGGTGACATGCTCGTCAAGACGGAACTCAATTCGGACCTCCAGAACTCAAAAAGTGGGTCCCACGGCAAAGGTTCAATTTTCGACTTTCGCCAAAATAGCAAAATTTAACCAAACGACCTCGGAATCCAATTCCGAAAGTTGCTACAAGTCACAAATGACTATACGAACCTAACGGAACTTTCGGATCTCTCATCGGAGCTCATTTGCTCAAATCGAGCTCGGAAACCTCTTTTAACTCTTTTAAACTTCCGAAACGGGGACTTTATCAAAAGTCCTATCAAACAAGGTCCGTTTTCAATTTTGAAGGTTGCTACATATCATAAATGACGAGACGGACCTAACGGTGCGCTCGGATTTTCCATCGGGGTTCGTTTACTCAAAACGACCTATCGAAACCCCAAATTCCTTTCCGGAATTTCATAAACGGATCCTTTTCTCGAAAACCTATCAAACGGACTCCGTTTCGACTCAGATTTCACAGACGGGTCATAAATGACCTAACGGAACTTTTGGGACTGTCGACATACAAATCGAGGTCCCGGATCCCGTAACGACTATTTGAGGGTCGTTACAGTTTTATTGGAGAAATATTTTCTTGCCAAAGGTATTAAAGGCAAATGTATGGTCAATAGCTATCAAATCAAGTGCAATCAAGAGATACTCCATTTGAACAACAACACAAGAAGTCTTTATATTTTAATGTAATTTTCTATGTAATGCGAACTACGCGTAACCTGATTCCCAAGGCAGGATACGTAGTAACTCATATAGAGTTTGGTTGCATTAGCATAGAAATTCCCCATTTCCTTTTTTATGTAATTTTGAAATACTTCTGAATTGATTCCTGGAATGGCAATAGGATAAGTAGGCATTCCCCATCAGATTTGGTCAAAACATTGTAATACATTGTTGATACCCAATTTTGTCCCGAAATTTTCAATTAGCATCTAATTATGTTAAAATAAGGTTAATTTTTTTATAATAAATTAAGTTAATAATTTTAACGTAAAAAAAGGCCATAATTGTCATTCATTTTGAATCCCGGCCTATTTACGCGACACCCAATTTTTCTAGCCCAATTTTTAAAATACCCTAATCATTTTACCCATATATATATATATATATCCTTAACCCTTAAAACCTAGCCCCCATTCACCATTCACCATCTTCCCCAACACATTATCTTCATACAACAACAAAATCAGATCTTGAAAAAAAAGCACATACACAACACCCATTACATTACCCAGTCGTGCCCCTTTCTCCTTTGGATTTCCATGGACACCACACACATACACCCATTTTAATTAATGATCAGCCCCACCCCCTCACAACTCATCTCCTCCACACGCACCCCGCAGAACCCTTTTATTTCTTCTATCTCTCGACACCTTTATACGGGACACACAGAAAACCCGTCACAAAACCCTTTATTTCACTGAATCTGTTGACTTTCTTTTTCATGCTTGATGTTTGGGCTTTTAAATGTTATCGAAAGAGGGAGATCAGGGGTGGGGTATGGCAAAATCAGTGAGGAATTAAGGGGAAGGTGGAAACGGAGTTTGTAGCGATACCACCGACGTTTCGTCGGAGGTGGTGGTTGCTCCTTCGATTTTCCGTTATTATCGCTGTGTTGTTTGTTAGTTGCGATCTTGTTTGTGGCCTGAGATTATTTCTCGTTACAAGGACTGTTATTTAGTTGATGTTCCCTGATGTTGTTTTCGCCGGAATCCGTCGTGTTTCTTCAGCCGGCGATACCAGTTTGATGGTTCCTCTGTCCATGATTACTGTTTTTACTGTCCATTGATGTTCCCTGATGTTGTTATTTACTTGTGGGTTTTCTCTGCTTATTTGGTTGATTCTTGAACTGAAACGGGAAAAAGAAAGGGTCGCAGCGACGCCGTTGTTGCTCACCGGAGTGATGGTTGGTGTTGCTCCCCTCCTCGATTCGGATTATGGTTCTGATCTCTATATTTCCCATCCCTTTGGAAGGTCTTGATGTGGGTTATGGTTGTTTAAGAATTTGGCCTAATATGACTCCGAATCTTTGCTTTGGATTTGCCCCAATCTGTTGGTTGCTTGGAAATTGCTCTGCCCTGTTTCTGGTTATGGACAGATATTTCATAATATTAATTTTGGACCAAATGCTATACTGTTTATCCCATTTTGAGGCTACGGACCGATTTGAACAGATACTACCTGGCCAATGAAAAAATACAGATATATGTATTGAGGCCTCGGGATCGATTTGAACATGATACTCACTGCACTTGAACCGTCCCGTTTCCATGTCCCTAAAGCAAAAGGCGATGATGAATGTATGCATTTGAGGCAAAATAAATCGAATAGAGTGGTGGGTTTGGTACTTGCCGTGGCAACACGACCGGCTCCGTGTTTGCAGCCGTACCAAATCCCGATCTTCTATTCGACGCGCCATACAAACCTGAGCCTAAATTTTGCAAAAACAACCCCTTTTACTATTATTATTATTATTATTATTATTATTATTATTATTATTATTATTATTATTATTATTATTATTATTATTATATATTCTATTATTATTGTTATATATATTTTATTATTATTATTATTTTATTACTTTATTACTATTATTATTATTATTATTATTATTATTTATTTTCATTAATTATTATACTTTATTATCGTACTAATCCAGTTTAATTCCCATTTTTATTGCGAGGTACATCTTGGCACAAACAATTCGGGAACGCTTTTGGCTAACTTACAAATGGGGATATTCTGTTGCACTGCAGTCGTTTGGCTTGAATTTGGACCCCGAGCATTCAGAAATAAGATTTAGGAATTTTAGAAAAATCCAAGGCTCCCGCGAGTTGATCATTTTCCGGGTTTTATCTTTAAACTTTGCCTTTCTTTCCTTAGAGATATTTATGCAAATAAATGTGTAAAAAATATTTTATTTATCAATAATATGTGATTGTTTGTATATTGCCTTACTTTATGTTCATTGCCTTTTTATTGTGAAGTCGTTATTTAATTTATTGTAAATTGGGGCCGTCTTAGCAAATGCGTGCAAGTAAAAGAATATTTTGCAAATAAGCTTTTATTCGATTAATTATTCTTATTATTATTATTACTATTTTCAAATAATTCTTTTTAAAGAAAAGCGCACTTGTAAATATTTGGAAACCTGTCGGATTAACCGTTTTTAATGGAATTTCGGAAGTGCCTTAAAAACCTTCTTCTGAAATTAATAAAACCTCTTACCTTTAGAATCTCTGAAAGAAAGACCGTCTTTTTTACAAAAAACGGAGTTTTGCACGCATTTGTTAGTTTGGTTCCCTGTTTTCCTTAAATTGGGTGGCCACTCCAAAACTCCAAAAGAGTTAGCCCATCCTGTCGATATTCCGGAATTTATCCTTTTCGGGGTAATTTCTGGGGTTCAACAGCATGGCGACTCCGCTGGGGAGCAATAAAGGTTTTGACCATAAAGGTTTCCAATTATTTGCAACTAGCATGCTTAATTTATTTTTGCTTTATTATATCTGTTTGTTTGTGTGCCACAAAAAGCATATCACTACACCTTATTTGCGCACATATAAACTGGCATTCCGTTCATATTTCCCCCACTCCTGGGAACTTCTTGCATTCTCACTCAAATATCCGCGAGGTGCGCCCATGCGCACCCGCACTTTCTTCCACTAAAGAACCCTGTGACGAGTTGGTACACCGGCGGCCATCGTAGGAGTAATTCGACTGCGAGACCGCTTGCCACTCACCTGTTAGCCTCAACCGTTAACCCACTCTTAGATGGAGCTTTTAGGAGCATGCATGCATTAACACCTTAGTCTGGACCCGGTCCTTGGTACCGCCTCCATAGTTAGGAAACCGCCGTTACGTCAACGGGTTCTTGAAACCCAACGACAATGCATATTATGTGCTGTGTGATAACGAATCCTCAGTCCTAACCATGTTTTGAGCAAATTCAGATTTGGAATTTTGTCTGCTATGTTGTCTTCTAGGTCAGAAAATGGAGGAATTTAGCGGAATTGAGATCATAAACAGAATTGCAGTCCGGGGGAAGTTAGGCAGATTTGGTTGGTTTGTGTTTTGGAGATGGCCTGGTGTAGTAAGATCTAAGAGGCGAAGCCCCTAGTGTCTTTAAAATGATCAGTGGGGTCCCTCTCGTGAATGGCTTTGCGTGTGTGCAGGCCTATGTTGATTATCCAGCTGCAACTTTATAAAAATTGAAGTATGCTTGTCGCATACTAGGAGAGCGAAGCCCCTGTGTCTTTGAATGACCAGTGGGGTCCCTCCTTGAAGACCAGTGCGGTCTTGGCTACCTATGAAACTGAGAGGTTGATCAAAGCCGAGGACCAGTGAGGAGCCTTATGAACAAGGTCTGTGAGCCTTGCAAAACCTAGGAAGCTGAGAGGCTTGTCTAAAGCCGAGGACCAGTGAGGTTTTTTTTTGAAAGGTCAATTGGCGCCTTTCGTGATTTGCAGTTTGGTATTGTGGAGGCAGTTGGAAATTTCTCCCTGGATGTTGTAAAACAATTGGGAGTTATGCTTGGAGGAGTGTGGATGTTTGCAAAAGCTATGGAGGTTTGTTTCGGGTTTTAGGCATTTGGGTTTAGAATTTTGTGCAGATACCGTTGAGGGCATGAGTTGTGTTAAAATTTTGAGTTGACACCAACTTTTGGAAGTTAGTTGGGATAACGGAATTGCAGTGTCAAGGCGGAGAGATGATTGTTATCGATTATTGTTATTATTTATTGCTTACTCTAAGTCTGAATTCCTCAAAACTGGCATGAACTATTTTTCGTTACCACTTATTTGCGCGTCTTAGGCCCACCTCTGGCACAAAGAGGCACCTTACAGGGTAGGACGCGTTTGCATATTTATTTACGCTCAACTACTTGTGATTGTCACATGTTAATTGTTTGCCTTGCTTTATTTGCTCAAAATGCATTAAATACTAGGTGTTGCTTGCTTGTATGCAATCCTATGAATGACATGCAAACTATCTTAGTTACCATTTGAGAGGTTTCTTTTGTTTTGTTTATTTCTTTAGCAAATGATGGATTTGTGAAGTGGCTGACCATTCCCACGCAAAGGTTTCGAGATCTGATTGATGCTAGATGCTCTAGCCCGTGAATGATGCAGCACCAGAAGCTAACGGCATTGTTTGAAAGAACTTGGCGATTGAACTTAGTAGCATTATTTTCAATTTTAATTCAGATTGAGGCCCTGAATTGCATTGTACTTTAAAGCTTATGTAAATCTGAATCAACTCATTTTGAATTTATGAAAGTTGAAATAAAATGCATCTCATTCTTATTATATTATTTACGCTTGCATTTGTTTCCATTTCAAAATTAAAATTGATAAACCTGCCGAAGCTTTGCTTGTAACATATGGCAAAAGAACTGAACAATTAAAAATCGATGCACTGGAAGTTATTGTCTGCACTCTTTGGATATCGTACTATCTGTTAGAACTTCAACTGGGGCAGCTTTTATTTGTTGGTATATGGCGTTGAAGCAGCGATGCAGAACTACACACGGTCTGATTCCCAAGGAGGGATACGTAGGCTCCCCCATCGGGATCGACCCTTTCGCATTAAAATTTTTGTTTTCCCCCAAGAAGGACAACTGGGGCAATTTTTGCAAAACGAGTTAGAGATGCGGTAGATAATAACTGGGGCAGAATTTTACAAGAAGCGGCGTTGGGTATTAAAAATGAGTTGGCAAGAATTTTGAAATTGGTTAAGAAAACAGTGCAAAGTCTAAGGCAAAGGACGTTCAGTTTGTTTTAAAATATGTTACAAGTTTAAGTGAAGGCAAAATTTTCAAAATGCATCTTTGACTTCATTTGCATGCTTATTTCACTCGCTATATTGCCTTAAAATATTTTATCTTGCCTCTATTTTTCAAAGTCTATGCTATTTGAGTTCACGAGCCAAGTTTCTGAAAGCAATTTGCAAATCCAAGTCCAATGAAGATGAGGAAGCAGCAGAAGCAGCAAGATCAAGATGAAGTCTGCACAAATCAAACGCTTCCTCCTCCCTCCCCAAAGCTAACAAATTTTTCTTTGAGAGCAGGAACATGAAAGCGTGCAATGAAAGGATCATTTACACTATGGATGAACAATTATTTGAACACGCATCTAAAGCTGCCATGCAAATTGCGTCGCATTGCCCTTTTCACGACTTAAAGCATTATACTTTGTCATGAGTTATTGCCGAACAGGCGGCATTTCTACCCCTATGACTTGCATTCCTAATAGGCGACAAAGCCGAGGCTTGTTTTGTGTTTTCAAAACTAAGCCAAATAGGGAATCGCTTTGTTTCAGGTTATAATCTGCAGAAGGTCATCCTTGCCGGATTATCTAGCCAATTGATTTATCAATGGCTATCGCACCGACTACATTTCCGCACTACTTTGCTCTGAACTTGTTTGGAATTATGTCTTCGCACTTGCTTTAAAATTAACGCCTTACTTTACTCTTCCAGGTTGACCATCGGCTACGAGGATTCCCTTTGTTGGACTATCTCGCCCATTGATTTGCCAAATGGCTCTTGCATTTCTCTACATTCCCACACTGCTTTACTTTGTACTTGCTTTAAATTATGCCTTCGCATTTCCTTTGTATTAGGTCTTGTTTTACTTTTCACGTTAACAGGTCAGTCCCGAGACCCTCCTTGCTTCATGCCCGACCAGCTTGCTAGTTGATTTGTCAAGATTATTGAAAATGCTTTGCACTATGCCTTCGCATTTGCTTTATTGCTTCGCCAGTGGATGGGAAGACAATTTATCAAAGATATTGCAGCTTGCACTTACAAATTACGTCATGCCTACCCTAAGCAATTGGAGGCATTATTATGAAGCCTATCATAGGCAATTGAAGGCTCTTTTGTTATTGATCCTACCATAATCAATCGGAGGTCTTATTATCAAGTCTATCGTAAGCAAGCGAAGACTTCGTTAGCATTGAAGCCTACCATAAGCAATTGGAGGCATTATTCTCAAGCCTATCATAGGCAATTGAAGGCTCTTTTGTTATTGATCCTACCGTAAGCAACCGGAGGTCTTATTATCAAGTCTATCGTGAGCAAGCGAAGACTTCGTTAGCATTGAAGCCTACCATAAGCAATTGGAGGCATTATTCTCAAGCCTATCATAGGCAATTGAAGGCTCTTTTGTTATTGATCCTACCATAAGCAATCGGAGGTTTTATTATCAAGTCTATCGTGAGCAAGTGAAGACATCGTTATTATTTGAAGCCTACCATAAGCAATTGGAGGCATTATTCTGAAGCCTATCATAGGCAATTGAAGGCTCTTTTGTTATTGTTCCTACCGTCAACCATCAGTTTCTCAAAGATCATTCGCCTTGTCGCATATGCAGCACAAATCTATTTCTTCCTTTTTTCATTATAGCTTTTGCTTTATTATTCACTCGTTTTCTAACACATTTACTTTAAATTTGCAGAAATTGAACATCAGATTCAATAAGAATTAAAGGCATTCAACGCTTTGCAGCACTATTAATTCAAGCAACACGACCCAGTTTTGCTTAGTTGTTCTGCATTATCTTGCCTTAATTAATCCAATTTGCAACTTTGTTTTGCAGGCTGCTATCAAATTTAGGCTCGTTCACCTATATTGAACGTTTTGGGCTCGTTCGCCTTATAATTGAATGTTTTGGGCTCATTCGCCTTACAATTGAAAGTTTTGGGCTCGTTCGCCTTATAAATGAACGTTATGTTACCTGCGTAGGATATAGATTAGCCAAGTCGACTTGAGATATTATGTCTCGTTAGTCAACTTATCTTATGAAAGCCTTGCATTTTATAATTCGTTCTTGCTTTACTTATTGTCTTGCTTTACTGTTTCAGAATAAGGGTCAGCTTAGAGGTTCTCCGGGCGGAGTACTTTGTCAGTTGATCGAAGGAAGAACTCATCAATGATATCGCAACCCCCATTTACAATTTTATCACTTTATCTATTTCTTATTCCAATTATTACAATTTATTTGCAGTTGCACGCTTACAACTTGTTGAGACTATTACAGGATTTTTAGCAGCACCGCAGCAGCGTTTGGAACGTGGAGCTTTTCTTAGCAATGAACCAGGGCAATCGGTGATATAAGCTAGACTCGTCAACGAAGACCTGGAGAATCGCACCCGCATAAGTCATCCACCCTAGAGGTAAGTCTCTCGTTAACCCTAGAGTCTGGGGTTTGAGATTGAAGACAAGATGGCTCGGTTATCGAGATGCAGTGGAAGATATGTCCGTGTAAACCCTTCTTTATGGGTGTGTCGTCGACCACATTTTCATAACTTGGGCGATTACAAGCCTCTTTTCCCGCGCTTGAGTAGTCGTTACTATCTCGTCTTTGATTTTCAAATCGCGTCTAACTACATATGGCCTGATTCTCTTTCAGCCCGAGATATGTAGGCAACTCGAAAACCGGAGCTCGGCCATGTCCATAAACCTCGCATTTTGATCCTAGGAATCAGAGTCTTGGCTTTACCGTGACAAAATTGGCTTTCACGTCAACTTTCTTTACCTTGAAAACTCTTTCATCCTTCTCGGGTAAAGAGGGGCAGCTGTTGACACCCAATTTTGTCCCGAAATTTTCAATTAGCGTCTAAGTATGTTAAAATAAGGTTAATTTTTTTATAATAAATTAAGTTAATAATTTTAACGTAAAAAAAGGCCATAATTGTCATTCATTTTGAATCCCGGCCTATTTACGCGACACCCAATTTTTCTAGCCCAATTTTTAAAATACCCTAATCATTTTACCCATATATATATATCCTTATCCCTTAAAACCTAGCCCCCATTCACTATTCACCATCTTCCCCAACACATTATCTTCATACAACAACAAAATCAGATCTTGAAAAAAAAGCACATACACAACACCCATTACATTACCCAGCCGTGCCCCTTTCTCCTTTGGATTTCCATTGACACCACACACATACACCCATTTTAATTAATGATCAGCCCCTCCCCCCCCCCCCCCCAGAACTCATCTCCTCCACACGCACCCCACAGAACCCCTTTATTTCTTCTATCTCTCGACACCATTATACGGGACACACAGAAAATCCGTCATAAAACCCTTTATTTCACTGAATCTGTTGACTTTCTTTTTCATGCTTGATGTTTGGGCTTTTAAATGTTATCGACAGAGGGAGATCAGGGGTGGGGTATGTCAAAATCGGTGAGGAATTAAAGGGAAGGTGGAAACGGAGTTTGTAGCGATACCACCGACGTTTCGTCGGAGGTGGTGGTTGCTCTTTCGATTTTCCGTTATTATCGCTGTGTTGTTTGTTATTTGCGATCTTGTTTGTGGCCTGAGATTATTTCTCCTTACAAGGACTGTTATTTAGTTGATGTTCCCTGATGTTGTTTTCGCAGGAATCCGTCGTGGTTCTTCAGCCGGCGATACCATTTTGATGGTTCCTCTGTCCATGATTACTGTTTTTACTGTCCATTGATGTTCCCTGATGTTGTTATTTACTTGTGGGTTTTCTCTGCTTATTTGGTTGATTCTTGAACTAAAACGGGAAAAAGAAAGGGTCGCAGCGACGCCGTCGTTGCTCACCGGAGTGATGGTTGGTGTTGCTCCCCTCCTCGATTCGGATTATGGTTTTGATCTCTATATTTCCCATCCCTTTGGAAGGTCTTGATGTGGGTTATGGTTGTTTAAGAATTTGGCCTAATATGACTCCGGATCTTTGCTTTGGTTTTGCCCCAATCTGTTGGTTGCTTGGAAATTGCTCTGCCCTGTTTCTGGTTATGGACAGATATTTCACAGTATTAATTTTGGACCAAATGCTATACTGTTTATCCCATTTTGAGGCTACGGACTGATTTGAACAGATACTACCTGGCCAATGAAAAAATACATATATATGTATTGAGGCCTCGGGATCGATGTGAACATGATACTTACTACACTTGAACCGTCCCGTTTCCGTGTCCCTAAACCAAAAGGCGATGATGAATGTATGCATTTGAGGCAAAACAAATCGAATAGAGTGGTGGGTTTGGTACTTGGCGTGGCAACACGACCGGCTCCGTGTTTGCAGCCGTACCAAATCCCGATCTTCTATTCGACGCGCCATACAAACCTGAGCCTAAATTTTACAAAAACAACCCCTTTTATTATTATTATTATTATTATTATTATTATTATTATTATTATTATTATTATTATTATTATTATATATTCTATTATTATTATTATTATATATTTTTTTTATTATTATTATTTTATTACTTTATTACTATTATTATTATTATTTTATTTTCATTAATTATTATACTTTATTATCGTACTAATCCAGTTTAATTCCCATTTTTATTGCGAGGTACATCTTGGCACGAACAATTCGGGAACGCTTTTGGCTAACTTACAAATGGGGATATTCCGTTGCACTGCAGTCGTTTGGCTTGAATATGGACCCGAGCATTCAGAAATAAGATTTAGGAATTTTAGAAAAATCCAAGGCTCCCGCGAGTTGATCATTTTTCGGGTTTTATCTTTAAACTTAGCCTTTCTTTCCTTAGACATATTTATGCAAATAAATGTGTAAAAAATATTTTATTTATCAATAATATGTGATTGTTTGTATATTGCCTTACTTTATGTTCATTGCCTTTTTATTGTGAAGTCGTTATTTAATTTATTGTAAATTGGGGCCGTCTAAGCATATGCGTGCAAGTAAAAGAATATTTTGCAAATAAGCTTTTATTTGATTAATTATTCTTATTATTATGATTACTATTTTCAAATAATTCTTTTGAAAGAAAAGCGCACTTGTAAATATTTGGAAACCTGTCGGATTAACCGTTTTTAACGGAATTTCGGAAGTGCCTTAAAAACCTTCTTCCGAAATTAATAAAACCTCTTACCTTTAGAATCTCTGAAAGAAAGACCGTCTTTTTTACAAAAAATGGAGTTTTGCACGCATTTGTTAATTTGGTTCCCTGTTTTCCTTAAATTGGGTGGCGACTCCAAAACTCCAAAAGAGTTAGCCCATCCTGTCGATATTCCGGAATTTATCCTTTTCGGGGTCATTTCTGGGGTTCAACATACATTAAGCTTGTTTATCTTTTGATGATGTAATTCCGAACTATGCATCTGGGCAGATGTGTAGGAATTCCAATTCAGATACCGTTTCGTACTTAGATTTCCATATTTTCCCAATATTTTATGTAAGCGGAACTACACACAGTCTGATACCCAATGAGGGATACGTAGGCTCCTCCATCGGGCTCGTCTCTTTAATATTAAAATTTTTATTTTCCCTGATAAGGCAATTGGGGCAATTTTCGTAATGAAAGATGAAGAAGTGAGAAATAGCAACAACTGGGGAAAATTTTTCATAACAAGTTGAAAATAGTGAAGATGATAACTATGGCAATTTTGCAAAGCAAGTTAAAAAGTTGAAGATCATAACTGGGGCAGCTTTGCAAAGCAAATTAAAGGAGTTTGCGAAATCAATACTGTGGAAAATTTTGTAAGATAAATGGGGCAAATTCTGGAAGCTAACTAGGGCCAAATTTTGAAACAGTATTAGTTAGATTATCAGGAATTGAATTAGCCAGAGTTATAAAGTCTGGTGAAGCAAACAGTGCAAAGTTGCAAGATAAAGGATGCTCAACTTTGCTTAAAGACATATGTCACAACGTAAGACAATCCAGAGATCTTCAAAAATACAAAATGATTTAAGTCTTGAAATATTTTGCCTTGCTTCACTAAGCCATGTCTCGGAACTCGGGTTACAATAAAGGGAGAATGAGAAAACGCCTACGGGATAAAGACCCAGTCAGCACGAATCAAACACCCCCTCCAAAACTAACAATTTTTCTTTAAGCACAGGAACATGAAGAATCGCTCGAATTAAGCATTGAGTCTATCCATCGGGGATCAAAAGCCCATTTGATTCATCTCGGATTTACCGACATAATCCAAACGGCTTCAACTATCACTTGACATGTCCTTTATTTTTAACAGTATCATGTCTATATGTATTTAAGGGATAATTTATTTTGTAAGCTATCCTAACTTTTATTTGACAAGTATCAATATCAAGTGTATGGACGACAGCTGAAGACGTCACTTTATTGTTGTTATTTACCATAGACAAACAATGATATTATTTTGGCAAAATTATTGCCAAAACTTGTCATAGACAGTTGATTGAGGTATTTTGGAGTTTTATTTTTCGACCTACCGAGACCATCAATGATGTTATTATTGAAGACAATGCCTTTCAGTATTGGAATCATCATACACAATCAGTGGTATGATTTCAGTGGCTTTTTATATTGAATTTATCATACACAATCGATGGTATTATTTCAAGAGCATTCTATATGGGATCTATACTACACAATCAGTGGTATTATCCTAATGACTTCCTATATTGGATCCATCGTACACATTCAGTGCCATTATTCCAATGGCCTTTTATATTAGTCATCGTACACAATCGATGGTATTATTTTCAGGATTTTTTATATTAGATCTATCGTATACAATTGGTAGTATTGTTCAAATGGCCTTGTTATAATGGATCAATCGTATACAATTGGTAGTATTATTCCAATAGCTCTTTATATTTGATACATCGTACACAATGGATGATATTATTTCAAGGGCTTTCTATGTTGGATCTATCGTACACAGTCGGTAGTATTATTTTAATGGCTTTCTATATGGGATTTATCGCACACAATTTGTGGTATTATTCAATTGGCAAACTTATATCTGATTTGTTGTATACGACCAGTGACATTATTTCAATGGCTTTATTATGATTGATTTATTATTTAGTCTATCGTATGCAATCGAAGATGTTATTTTATGAAGTCTATCATATACAATCGAAGATATTATTTTGTGAAGTCTATCTACAACCGAAGACGTTATTGTTATGAAGTCTAATCGTAAAAAATCGGGGACGTTATTTTAAAGCATACCATAGACAATGGGTGGTTTTATTGTGAAGTGTATCGTGAACAGGCGAAGGCGTTATTGTCATGAAAGCCTACCATAAACAATTGGAGACATTATTATGAAGTCTATCATGAAATGGCGAAGATATCGTTGCTATGAAAGCCTACCATAAACAACCTGAGGCCTTATTATAAAGTCTATCGTGAATAGGCGAAGACGTCATTATCATGAAAGCCTACCATAAACAATTGGAGGCCTTATTATGAAGTCTATCGTGGACAGGCATGTTGACACCCAATTTTGTCCCTCATTTTTTCCATAATTGGCTATAATTTAACTTAAAGGTACAATTTAACTGTTTGAGCAAATTTGCATTAGAAGGCATGCATTTACGTGTGTTATCCTTTACTTATACATTATGTATCTAACCGTGGTTATACAATGTACTTTGCATCATTTAGGATGTTTGTTAAATACGTATCAATTTGTGTTTGTTTGTGCAAATTAATGCATTTTAATATTTAGTATCTATTTGTAACTATTTATATTTAATTAATTTGTATTAACCCCAATCATTTTATTATGTGCATTTTATTATATATAATATACATATACTTATATATCAGCACCATTAGTTAAATTTTAGTCCAATTAGAATATCCCAGTCCTATTTTATTCATAATTTTCCACAGTTATTTAAAATTCAAATCTTTTCACTTTGAACCTAGACAAATTTAGAACAAAATACATTTCCTATATTTCCAAAATAAATTTCCATTTTCCATTAATTTTGAATAAAACCAAAATCAAATCAAATCTCCCCATTTATTTCTCCGATTCTTTTTTGACAATATCCATACAAACTTCACAAAAGTCAAAGAACTCTCATCACCCTCAATTTCTCCTCTTATTGACCAAATCACTCTAAAAAATGGTATCATAATCCCTTGAATTTTGGCTCCAATCCCCAACGGCTATCACTTTTCAATCCTTTATATGCCATCATATACACAGTACAATGGATAGATGAAGAACAGGGACATCCACCCTGCCTCTTCTTCACATACACCTCCATACATACATCACACACACAGAGACACACACACACACACTGTGGACACACACAGAGAGCAACGGGAAACGGATACACACATTATCATCTCCAACCTTTCTTCTCTCTCTACAATACAAACACAAAGTACAAATACATACATTACACCCACCCACAACGTAAACCAGCAGAGTACATACCACACACACTTCTGTAGATACAACAACACACACCCATTATACTCACACACTTATATACAATTACACACACTCACAGACACATCCAGATCAACACCCCCACACCTCATGTTTTTCCTCACGCTACACCATCAACTCCCTCATATTCCTCACTCCATACCCACCCACAAAAACAAGCAGAAAGATACACCACACACACAGATCTAAAAACAGAGCAAAACACACACACACATGGAGAAATCAAGGCAGAAATAGGAGGTGGCGAAAACTTCCACCACCACAAGAAAAAGGAGGAGATATAGGTGGGAACAACAGCAGTGGCGTGACGCCGGTGACAGCGGCAGACGCTGGAAACACCCGTCACAAACTCTTTATTTCTCTATCTTTATTTGATCATCCTGATGTCTTGTTATTAAGTTTTATTGACAGGAAAAGAAGGGAAGGAAAATGAGATTCAGGGTAGTAGTGACGCCGGTGAGATTACCAGAGTTTTTGTCGAGATCTGCCGGCGGTCGCTCCTCTTTTCCCCTCCGCTCTTGGCGATCCGTCTATTTTTTATTTACCCGTGATCGGCTTCAATTGAAAATCGCATATGGTTCCTTTTCATGGAACTGGTGTTGTTCGTCGCTACTGGATTCTTGCTTGGGGAAATCTGCTTATGGGTTTATTTGTTCTTTGACTATGTTTTTTTTGGTTTTTCCGCCTGTTTACTTTTATAAGTTGTTGTGTCTGACATATTTGATATTATACACAGTGCTAATTACTTTTTTTTTTAAAACAGATGTTGCACAGAAAAAGTTTTTAAAGAGATACTACGTTGTTAGCCTATAAAAATATCATATTTGAGGCTTTGCACTGATTTGAACGGATACTACACCGTTCGGCCAATGACAATTTGGAGGCCAAAATAGTCCCGTCCCGTATACATATAATGTCCCTTACGTGTCCCTCCGAAAATAAAATAGGCGATAACGATAACATTTATATACAATGTTGCAAAAACAAACGAGATAGGCAACAGAACCCACACTTGGCATGACAACACGACTAGTCGGCGTGTTTGCAGTCGTGACGGTATCCTTAACCCTCGATCACCCCAATCTGAGCCTAAACCCTTCAAAAATTCTCTTTTTCCTATTTTCCTTTTTAGTATTATTTTACTACTACTATTATTATTGTTACTAATATTTTTATTTTCATTATTATTATTACTATTATTTTATTAGTATTATTATTGTTACTAACATTTTTATTTTTATTATTGCTATTATTATTATTATTATTATTATTATTATTGTTTATGTTGTTGTTGTTGTTGTTGTTGTTGTTGTTATTATTATTATTATTCCTACTAATTCATATCTTTACAATTTTTTTGCTAGGTACGTCGTGGTGGAATCACAAACAAACGGGCAACGCTTTTGAAAATGATACCATACACAAGCAGTATATTTGTGCACCTAAGGATTAGATGACTTTCGGTCGTCCTGGATGTCCTAATGTTTAGAACGTTTATCAGTGTGTCTTCTTTGTGCAATTATGTCTGTTGTGAATCAATTTTTGGCGGCTAGGTTGCATCTGTAGGAGATGGCTATTTGCGCTCATAATGGGATGACTTTAGCCCGTGTGATGACAGTCACTTTTGCGTCCGACTTCGAACATCTCAGCTTAGTTACTCGAGTATTTAGAAATTTCTGGCACTACACGAACATGCATCCTCATCGGCGTGTAGGTGCAGTTAATGAATTAATGAGTTCAACTCACGAATAATGCTTGGTGGTTGAGCTAGACGTGATATAGCTCTAAGCGATTAGTATACCCTACTTTTGTATCGAAAAGTGAGTGTATTACTTCAATTTAGGTCTGGCCGGGGCTATGAATAGTTTGATCGTAGATGGATCTAGATAAGTAAGTAAAACTGACTAAAAATAGTAGTTGTATTTATAAAAGGGGCGCGAAGCCTGCGATGCTGTGGGTGGAAACGCGTAACATGATTTATGAGTATGAAAATACTATGATCAAAGTTAAAAAGAACTTAAAACATAAAAATAAATCCGTTTAAGATACTTTTATGCTCGAACGTCATAAGGTTCAGAGGCATCTGCTTGGGCTTTGCTACTCGAGGGTGCTGAGCCTAGAGATGTTACCTCTAGGCCGTTGACAACCCATTGGTGTAATTCTGTGCCAATCAAACAATAATGAACGGCTTGCTTTTGCAGTTGCCTGCTTTATGATTTGTCTTCATGGAGGATTCCTTTGCTCAGGTAGTTGATCAGTGCGTGACGCTGCCCTGTGACGGATCATGTGTCTGGAACTTCAACGTTCATCAAGTCCACGAACCAATATCTGCTGATTGTATGAATCTTCGGATGTTTCGCTATCGTTTGAACTTTCTTCTTGACAGGAAAACTCCCACAACAACAACAACAACATTCTAAGTGGTATCCTACCAAGGTGGGGTCTGGGAAGGCTGAGATGTACGCAGACCTTACCTCTACCAAAGTGGAGAGGCTGTTTTTCGATAGAACCTTAGCTAAATAACATCAGTAAAAAACATATTTGAGAGAAGCAAGATGACAATATCAAATAAATGAAATGAAATACTACTAGGAAGCACTCAAACATGTTCAAGATAAACAGAAAACACTAATAACAAATAAAATCCAGAGTAAGTTGAGAGCATAATATACCAAAAATCTCTGGATTACTATCTATCCTTCTACCCTAATCCTCGACCTCCACTTTTTACTATCTAAGGTCATGTCCTCGGTAATTTGGAGGTGGGCTATATCCCACCTAATCTCCTCACCTCAATTTTTCTTCGGTCTACATCTACCTCTCCGCAGTGTTAACACTACCAATCCCTCGCACCTCCTCACCGACACATCTATGCTCCTCCTCTTCACATGCCCAAACAACCTCAGCCTTGCATCTCACATCTTGTCCACCCGCGGCCACTCTTACCTTGTCGCGAATGACTTCATTCTTGATCTTATCAATCTTAGTATTCCCACACATCGAGCGAATCATTCTCATCTCTGCTACACTCATCCTCTGGACGTGGGTGGCCTTGACACGCAAACTTCTACACCTGAAATTTTTTTAGGAGTGCTTTCATTTTCTCATTCAGATCTGGCATGCAGATGCCCTCTGTGGTGAAAACTTCTTTAACTTGATCGACGATCAGTTGAAAGCCGCTAAAGAGGATGACCTCTCTGGCCCCCAGTGTGTAGTCTAAGTCAAGGGCTTGAATTATGGCTTCATACTCTGCTTCGTCGATTTGTGCTCTGGTGGTTTTACAAAATACCATCCCAACGGATATCCTAACCCACAGATCGAGATCAGCTCCTTCCTTTTTCAAGTCAACTTCAATGTTGATCTCCCAACACCCAGGCTCGATCGTTTCCTTATTTCTGATTAACTCCTCCGCATTTGGCTATAGCTTCTCCACGAAGCTTGAGGAGAAACCTTCTAATTCCTGAGACTCAACACCTGCCCGGGGTTGGTAGATAATGTCATACTCTCCTAGTATATAGGATCATTTTGCCATCTCATCTGAGAGTCCGAGTTTAGACAATATGGTCCGTACCAATATGGAGGAGATCATGCTGACTGTATAGTCAAGGAAATATGTGCGCAGTTCCTGGGTCGCCATGATCACGGCCGAAATAAACTGAAAAGGTAAAGGTAAAACCCTATCTCGGCGTTATGGTCTATTGCTGGCGTACTTCACGGGAATTGTTTACCATCCTCTTCTCGTAAAAGGACTGCATTCCATGCTATTTCTGAGATAGAGAAATATAATAGTAAATGCTTACCTAGTTTAGGCTCAATTATCACCGGAAGCTGTAGGAGCCACATATTAGTCTGGGCTACGGTTAGGTAACTCGTATAAGCCATAGGGGCCCCTTTTTCTTTCAAGCACCTTTGAAAACTGACATACTGATTCTGTGGCCTTGGGGACTAGTTGATCCATCACCGCCAACCGATCTCGTAGTTCACTGATCTCTTCTCTGACCTCTCACTCCACAGTATCAAACTCGATGGACTCCTCTTAAGCCATATTTATTTTGGCTATATTTATTTTTGCTACCAGCCGTACACCAAGATCCCTACCACAAGTAGGACGACGCTCTCCAAATAAAGACTGCTCACCTCGTAAGTCAACAATCCCGCACAAGGTCGGGTATTTAAAAACTTGATGAAGTGTTGAGGGTACTCCCTAGAAACTGTGTATCCATGGTCGTCCTAAGATGACGTCATATGGTAGATTGCAAATCAATAGCTGAAAGAATGTTATGCTCGTCACGCCCGGTATATGAACTGGTAGAGCTAATTTTTCGACATGCTCTTCTTAGGATCCATTGAAACCAATTATCTTTCAGGTTTTTGGGGCTACTTAATGGCACAAATCATTATTCCGCAGTACCTCTCACCAGATAATGTTCACACTACTTCCCGGATCGACCATGCCTCACTGGAAGCGTAAGTCGGATATTTCCACAGACACGGTAAGGTCGCCTTGGTGTTCTGCCTCTTCCTCCAAACCAAATAGGATTGGACCTTTTAATTCCCATTGCACCGCAGTCCCCCGTACGATGTCAGGTTCCATAGTTGACAAGATTGTGTTGATAGTCTTCGAGTTTGTAGAGTCTGGTGTTTTAAAAAAACCATGGTCCTTCTTCAGTTAGATCTTTGAGGTGCCCTTGCTTCAATAGATTCTCGATTTCAATCATCAAGGATTTACTGTCGAATATGGCATGACCGCTGCTGCGATAAAAATCACAATAAGGCGTTGTGTTCCTCCCTATAGCTTTTTTTACGATAGGCGGCCATCGGACCCTTGGACCTAATCTACCAAAATGATAGGCGACTAGATCAATAGCGTTGACTCGCAAACAAAAATCCCTAATGTTACGAGGTTCCATCCGCTTCTCTTGAGATCCTGATTCTCGGGAGTTGTTCTGACTTCCGGCTCCTGATTGGTTTTGAGCCTTTGGGTTCACCCTTCTTACGTTCTCTTCTCCTTCTAAAGAAGGGCTCCCTGCTCTCTTTCTTTGCTCGTCTTCAGGGTTATGATAGTTTTTTGGCTCCAAGTGAAGCTTTTCAGTCTACTTTTGATGCAGCGCACTCCATGTGTTCACGGGGTGCTGGGTAAACCTCCACTTCAACTCATTGGTAGTCAATGATCCCTTGGAATTTAGACTTTTGCCAAAAGCTACCACATCGATGTTGTCAAGGACTGGAGGAAACTCCATGTGTTCCTACTGGAAGTTGTCAAGGTAATCCTTTAGCAGCTCGTTGTCTCATTGGCGTATTTCGAAGATATCTTCCATGTGCCTCTCCCACTTGCGGGCTCCAGAATGCGCTTTCTTGGGCAAATCTTGCATCTGAGTGAATGATTCGATAGATCCCATTGGTAGCTGAGTGTACCAAGTGAGGGCCTCTTTAGTCAGGGTCGAGCCAAACCTCTTCACTAGAGCAGACTGAATTTCTTCCTCAGTAAACTCGTTACTCTTAACGGCGGTGTGATATGCGGCAATATGCTTGTCTTGGTCAGTCGTTCCATCATACTTCAAGTTATCCAGCAAGCGAAAGTTCTTTGGTATGCGGACCAGTGTTCTAATGTGGTAACTTGGGGTGGAGCACCCGACACATTACCAGTTCAGTCGTCGATGGCCTTCATCTCTTTTATAAGGTCCTATATGACAGGAGCCCCTTTGAGTTCTTGGTTGTTGATTGTTGAAGAGCCTCTAAGGGTGGCATCCATGTTGAGTCTTCGATTAGGAGCTAAAGCTGGTGAATTGTTCGTGGGCACTGGTCCTCACGGGGATGCTGGCCTCTGTGACTGTTGAGCAAACATCGCTCCTCACTTTTGGGATATCCCATCAACTATGTTGTTTGAGTTATGCTCGGACGCGGTTTTGAGGATATTTACGAGGAAACCTCTGAATTAAGAATTACCTCCCACAGGTTGATCACCTTCCCCGTCGCTGGTAATAAGGATTGGTTCTCGAGAGGTGTCTTTTGACTGCTGAGCGGGATCCCTAGGCTGTATGCTGGGATCATCGGTATCCTTTGCGGACTCGTCTACTCCGTCTGTAGTGTTCTTTGGAATCTTATAGTCGTCAGACACGATTGCGCCCTTTTCCTTAGTAGAATACCTACAATTGCCTGGGCTCCATGGTGAGCGCCAAATATTTATGCCTAAAATCGTTCGTCTAGGTTAAACAATTATTTATGGTTAGGGTCACAAGCAATACAGTAACTACAATGAAAAATCGTGTAAGTATAATGAAAGCAGTAATGAATAAACAAGACGAAATAATTAAGAGAAAAGGCAGAGTAATTCTTATTTCTTGAGAATAGCCGGATTCGGTGTTGAATCAACCGATGTACAATACAATGTAAGGAGGAGTATTTATAGTAGTGATACGCAGTCGTAAATAAGGTAAAATACAATGACTAATAAGGCTATGGGACTATAACTCAAGGCGATGGTATATACCAAACTCTAAATAGGAGACTGTAAACCCTAGGCGGCGGGATATATCCCCTGCATCCTATAGTTGTACCGCCTAAACGGTCGTTGGCTCCAGGAGCAGGCGTGTATCCTCTACACCCGGTGACTTGTAAGATAAGTCTAATCTCGCCAGCTGGACTCGTATCCTCGTAATAGCAGGTGACAAATTTTCGCCCACACAATGCTTAGAATGAATGATCAACTGTATGTTCTTAATGTAGATGGTTTGAGGAAGTCCATTATGAAGGAGGAACATCTAAATGCTCAATACATCCTGGTTCTATTGAAATGTACCATGATTTGAAAAATCATTATTGATGGATATATATGAAGAAAGACGTGGTGAGGTTTGTTGCTAAGTGTTTAAATTGCGAGCAGGATAAAGCCAAACACCAAAGACCAGGAGGACATGCAAAAAATATAGTGATAACATACCGGAAGTGGGAACACATCAACATGGACTTTGTGGTAGGATTACCACAATCTTACAGAAGCATGACTCCATAGAGGATTGTGGACAGACTCACCAAGACGAGACATATTCTTCTTGTTAAAACAACATATACAAAGGAACAATATGGTCAACTATTCATATAAGAGATTTTCTATTTGCATGGTGTGCTAGTATCGATCTTTTCTGATCGTGGTACTCAATTCAATTTATATTCTTGGAAGGCGTTTAGGAGGCACATAGGACAAAATCAAACTCAACACAACCTTCCATCTGCAAATTGATGGCCAATCCGAGCAGACTATTCAAACTCTTGAAGATATGTTAAGGGCATGTGCAGTGGACTTTGGAGTAAATTGGGATGATAATTTTCCACTTGTTGAATTTGCCGATAACAAAATCAACCACTTTAGTATCCAAATGGATCCCTTCGAGGACTCGTATGGATAGAGGTGTAGATCACCTATAGGTTCGTTTGATACAGGTGAAATAAAAATCTTGGGTCCAAATTTGATCAAGAGGCCTTGGAAAAAGTGAAAGTGATTATAGATAGGTTCATGACCGCGCAAAGCAGCAAAAAGTCCTATTCTGACAAGAGAAGCCGAGAACTTGAGTTAATGATTAGAGATCGAGTTTTCTTGAAAGTTTCACCGATGAAAGGCGTAATGAGATTTGGTAAAAAATGTAAACCCAGCTTGAGGTTCATTGGGCCATATGAAATCCTAGATTGAAGAGGTGAGGTAGCATACAAGCTTGCCTTGCCTCCAGAGTTATCTTCTGTTACATCCAGTGTTCCATGTCTCAAAGTTACAAATATATATACATGACCCAACCCATGTTCCGGTCAAATCATTTCAAGTGGATGAGAAGCTCTCTTACGAATTTGTTTTGGATCGAACATGTAAGAAGGCTGAGGTCTTGGGAAATACCTTTCGCGAAGATGTTATGGAGAAACTACCCATTGGAGGAAGCTACATGGAGGTCGAGGCAGATATGAGATCAAGATATCCTTATCTCTTCAATGCTACAGGTACGACACAAGCAACATTCTAGGATGAATGCTCTTAAGGGAGAGGGGAGAATGTAATGACCCTATTTTTTATATGCTTTGGCATTAATTTTGAAAAAACAAGAAGTTTGCTATAATATATATATTCACTCATTTTCTAGCTTTTTTGGTCATGGAATTGCTCGTTGAGCTGTGGAACATTCTCCACTTCTTTAAGGTTGCTGAGATGTTTGTTAGGGCGAGGGTATTTTTGCTTCGTCTTGGAACAGTTTCATCACCCATTTCAGTGCAAGACTGCTACATCTTTTTCTCTCAAATTGAAACAGTTTCAACACCTGTTCAATGCATATTTCATTAAGCAAAGACAAGCACTATTTGGAACAATTTCATCACCTTTTTCAATGCACCTTTCTTCTTCAAGTTTGGAACAGTTTCAACACATGTTCAAGCATTAAGCAGGGAGGAACAATGTTTTATGGGGCTATTCTTCACAAATTTAGGCAGCTTTTTTATGAACTTATTGAAGTGGAGCAGCGGAGGAACTTTGGACATTCAATCTTCGTCAAGTATTCTATCAATTTACTTAGAGTTAAGCCTCGTTTATTGGCTAGATTGATCATTATTGTGAAGCGCATTGTCAAAGTATTACAATTATTTCAATTGGTGGTATTAGTATCCTTGTATGCTCAACCCAATAAAGTGATTGTAATATGGCGAAATGTTGCTACTTGTTTAATAGTTAGGTTTATTCTGTATGGTAAAGTTTTACATATTCCACTTTGTTAAGATAATATATTTTGTTTTGGTCTTTTTAATAATAAAAATGGTTGCTGGGCCCTCCTGCGCCTAGTTGACTCTTTATATATATATTGCTACAATTAGAGCCACTAAGTTTCAAAATTTTCTTCTTTATTAAAGCCCATTCTAGAACACCATGCTTTTTTACCTTGTAAGTTCATCCTTATGCTCTTTTAGTTTTATATTATATCTTTCAAATATCTTAAACTACATATTTTTTACTACTCGTGTAGCTCCAACAATTACTAATTATCGGCTACAATATATATATATATACACACACAAAAACACCAAGATCCCGGAAGCGAAACCCCTAAGTGAAAGGGAAGAAATAAACAGAAGTAAGGACAGGATGCAAGTGCAGATTAATTAATTAATTAAGTAGGTATTTAGGTGGCAGTGCCAACCATATATAATAAGTAATGCAAGAATTTAAATATGCAGTGCAATAAAGTAAATCAGGCGGTAAAACCGACCATATGCATGAAATTCACAATATAAATATTCGAGACAAAAATTTAATATAAGAAGATTATATTAAAATTAGAAATATTACAAAGCTAGAAGGATAGAACTCTAACCAATTCTAGAGAGAGAGGGAGGATATTGTGAATCATGTAGTAGAAGTGGTGTCTTTTCACAAGTGATGGTGGGGGGGTATTTATAGCAAAGATACATGAAATATCTTGCTAATACTTGCTAATGTCATGGATGATGTCAGCTTTATCTTGCTAATTCTTGTTGAGGTCATGGATGATGCCAGCTTTAGTTGATGTCATGTTGTGTCATGCTGATGTTGAGGATGATGTCAGCTTGATGTAATAATTGTATACTTCAAAATGACGACACCTTGATGTCATGCTTGCGCATTTTGATAATTCTTCAGCTAAGTCATAATTAAGGTCTTCTTCTTCGTCTTCTTCTTCTTCTGAAGATGGTTGAGACTTCTGGCTGGAAGATCTACCTTTAAATTGTTGGAGGATTAATTCCATTTGTTCAATAAAATCTCCTTTATTGCTAGAGCTGGCTAACTGTGCAGCTGCTATTGATTTTTGTGTAAAAAATGAGTATTGGGCAGCATCTGTTGGAGACAAATACTTTGGATTTTCCAGGAATCATTTTTCTAATGCCGGAACATAGGCTTCAGAAGGATTCCAGTTCTTTTACCATTTGGTGTGACCTTGAAGGGCTAAGCATGGTAGTCCTTTATGTCCATCTGGCTTATGAAAAGAATATTTTTGGGAGTAGATCCACGGAATGTGAAATCTATGGGAAAATTAGAGGAGTACAGGTATATGTTGTGGACTAAAGAACCTGGTACTGAAATATTCATAACCTTCCTTAACTGAAGGGGGAAGGATTTCAATTTTGTGTACATTTAAAGGCCACCATTGATGTATAAACCACTGAGGAATTTCAGAGACTAATTGTTTACCCCAAAGGATAAACCAAGAGTGTTTTTCAAGGTGATTTTGAAAAGTGAGGGGATTCATCCAGGCAGCCTTGTTGTCGTAATAGTTAAAATATTGAGGTCAAAAAGGTTGGGAATTTTTTTTATATTTAGATGAATGTGTGCCCCAATCTTTTGGCGAGATTATTTTATTAATCCACACCTTTGTATGGGTAACATATGCCTGGGTTTGTTTATCCTTGTAAGGTTAGAAGAAGAAAGATTTGATATCTGCAAGGATAAATTCGTAAAATTTCTAAGGATGGTCGGGAGTTTCTGGTATAAAATTGGCTGATGAGCTACGCATTTGACTAGCTACTTCTTGAGGGCTTGGATGCGAAAATACTGGCTCAATTTGGGTAAGAGAATAGACATTGTCATTTTTAAAGTAGGTTGGTTCCTCAGGGGTGGAACTTTTGTATGAAGAAATTGGTTGTTGCACTGGTGAAGAAAGTGCATGTTTGGGTGCTGGATGCAGCGTGCTTGTGCTCTGTGTGTTGGGGCTTTTTTGCCACCATTGGTGTATGTGTGGTGCTTTTAGCAGCCATAGTTTGCGAAGAAGATGCGTGGCCTGAGGCCGCCACAGCTGAGCATAAAGTTTTAAACATAATAAATTGTTTTCTTATTTTAGGGTCGCTTACGGTTGCTTTTATTCCCATAAGCTTACACCAGTTTATGAAGTCTGTATTTGACCAGGAGTCAGATGATGTCTGTGCATGTTGATTTTCATCTTCTTCAACCAAATCTGCCCATTTTTTCGGGGTTCATCTTTTACCAGGAGATAAGATGGGTGTATTCCCTTTATAGCATAGTCTGCACGAGTTAAATATATTGGCTGACTTGGGTCAGCAATATTCTTTGAGAGTTGCTTGGAGGCAACTGAATTTATTTCCTGTTGGGAGACAACTTTGTGTTGTTTGTTTTCCTCCTCCGGAGGAAGGGCTGGAAGTTCTTCCTTCTTTTTTCTTGGCATGTTATCTTCCCTGCAAGAATACTCGAGAGAGAAAATCAGTAATAGAGTTTGAGCTCCCTTTGATATATTCTATATCAAAATCAAAAATAGATAAAGTAGCTTGCCATCTGGCAAATATATGGTTTGAGGCAAGGTTTTGTACATTCTTTTGTAAAACAGATTTTTCAACTTTGCAATCAATTTTTAAAAGGAATTTTTGATTTAGTAAATCAGCTTGAAATTTAGAAATGCATAAAAAATGTCTAAAATTTCCTTTTTAATTGTAGGATAATTTTGTTGAGCATTATTCTAATGCTTAGATGCAAATGAAATGATATGTTCTTTGCCATCTTTCTTTTGTTTTAGTATGCCATCATAACCAATATCTGATGCATCTGTTTCAACAATTTTGAATGCAGAAGGATCAGGGAGAGATAAACAAGGAAGATGTTTAACTTTTAATTTTATTTGCTGGACAACGTTGGTATGAACGTTAGTCCATGGAGGAGGAGGCTTTTTAAATCTATTATGGAGAGGTTTTAGCAGATTACTAATACCTGGAATAAAACCAGATATATAATTAACACAACCTAAAAATCTTTGAAGCTGAGTTTTACCTAAGATTTGATCAGGGTACTTAGCAGCAAACTGAATTGATCTCTGGATAGGGACAATAGTTCCTTGCTGGATATTGTGACCTAAAAATCGTATATTTATTTGAAAAAGAATATATTTAGTTTTTGAAAGAACTAATGAAGATTCTTAAATGTTTAAAATGTTGCTTGATTCTAGTATAAAATAATAAGACATCATCAATGTACACGATAATAAATTTTGAAAAAGGATTAAAAACGTCATTCATGATTCTTTGAAATTCCGAAGGAGCATTTTTTAATTACATTCCATTCGTATTGCCCAAATGGAACAGTAAAAGCAGCATAAAGCCGTTGAAGTAAATCTCTTTTGTTTTGAATAGGGTATCTAATCCAACGAAGAGCTGTATTCAAGGGTTTGTAATTAATGACCGAACGAGGGACACCTCGTTCAATTTCTTAGTTTTTGTTAACATAAAAAGCAGCACAACTCCAGGGGGACTTACTGGGAGAGATGTTGTGTTTGTCAAGAAGATCTTTGATCTCACTTTGGCAATGGATTGTTACCTCGTGATTCATTTGAATAGGACGAACTTTAGTGGGAATGGTTTTTTCATCGAACTCAGGTTCATAAGGAAGTCTGACTATGTGTTTCTTCCGATTCCAAAAGGCTGTTGGTAAATCAGCCCAATGATCCTTTTGGATTTTTGCTTCTAAGATTTTGACTTTAGATTGAAGAGAAGGATCTTGAAGCTGTTGTTGTAGCCTTTGAAATGCTACTTCTTTTTTGTGGAAATTGATTTGGGCTTCCTTTTGTTTTAAGGTAGACAAGACCTTCTTGATAGGAGGTTTATTTAAAGGGATGATGATCTTATTTCCTATGCACTCAATTTGGATGCCTTGGTTATTGACCATAAAATGCATGATTTCTTGTATGAAAGGGGTGCTTAATATGACTGAGTTAGTAAGGTATTTTACTAACAAGAAAGAAGTTGAGACTGACAAAGAAGAATTTTCTAAGGAAGTTCTAACTTCAACATCAGAGAGTTTGAAGCTAATTCCTAATTTTTTGCCATTGGCTGCTCTAAGGGCTTCTTTGGTTTTTTCAAAGTATTTTATTGGGATGAGTCCTTCTTGTATACCATTGAGATCTGCACCCGTGTCAAATAAGGAGACAATATCTAAAGTGAAGGACTTACTGATAACTAGGGTAACCCTAATATGCCATTTCTAGATGGAAAGTCTAGAGAGGTAGTTGATAAAATCTTCACGATCAATTGGTTTGGTTTCTGTTTGTCTAGGCTGTTCAGGCTGGGAAGAAAGCTATTGGAGAACAAGGCGATCTATATCTTATTTTGTTCTAATTTCACAAATTTCTTACTTAAGGAGTGCTATCTCAGTTTGGAGATCCTGGATAGTTATTGTCTTAGGTTTCTATGAAGGAAATTTATTGAGAATGTCTGTACTATTGTAAGTATTAGCTTTTTGAGGATGATTTGGTAAGGTACTTGAAGATGTGGAAGGCTTATCTATGGTTCGTTTGAACTGCTCTAGATAATGTCTCTCTTGGTCTGAATTCTCAAGATTACTAATCATATCAAGGAGGAGATCTTGTTCTTTAGAGAGAACATTGATCTCGGGTTGACTATTTTGGTCTACTTGACTAGATTCGCACGAAGATGATTGTACATCATCATCTTCAAGTTGGTTGAATTGCTGTTCAAGTTCATCATCAGCAATATCAGAAGCATCACTATCTTCTAGTAGGAGTTGTTCTATTTGGTTAAGAATAGACTCATATAATTCAAAGTTTCTAACTTTGTTTGCTAATTTGCAGTATTTAGCGATATGCCCGGTTTTGTGACATCTGCAACATTTGTCAGAAGTGGGAGATTTGAAACCTGGTGCTTTAAGTCTATTAGGAAGAGATGGTAGAGCCTTGTTTTTGGAGTAGGAAGGTTTTGTTTTCTTGAACTTGGGTGCAGGAGGTCTATATCTTGGGATGGCCTCCTTATCTTTAGCCTTTCGTCTCTTATGAGGCATTTTCCACAAGGAGGGATACCATATTGTTCAGATAAACTTTCTAAATCTCTGCGAGTTTGAGTTCTATCTTTTGCTAATTATCTCAATATCTTATCTTATCAGCAGATTTTGAGAGCAACTCGTTGAATAAGACTAATGAGCTGACAATAGGTGATTTGTTCATAAGGTATATCACCAGTGTAGAGACTTTGGAGTTCCTCTTTGACTAAATCTGTAAGGGACTTAGGCAGGCCATCTAGGATTTTTTTTCCAATATGGGAGGTTTCCATATGGTTTTTCATATATCCTGGTAAGAAAGGGGTCTTTTATACCACCTAAAATCAGAGAGGATCTTACACTTAAGATTGTTAAGTATTTCAGAAGATCTTTCTCTGAAAATACCTGGACTACGTATGAATGTTTTGATATGGTGTAAATTAGGGTGTTGGTCGAATCAGGAATGGTTTGGCCATCTTTTAGGATTGGTTCTCCTGTTGGATCAATTCAAACATTGTATAAGATTTTTTGATGATCTTCCTCGCTAAGATGGGTATCCCACCAGCCCTTAAGTTGACCTGTAAAACCTGCTACTAATATATGGGTAGTAAGCTGGTCACTACAGTTATGAGAAGTTCTATATGCAGTGGCTACCATAGTCATCTGCTGCAATTTGGATAAAATATTGTATTTAGAGCAACCATCTATGTTCCATTCATAGATGTTGTTAGCATTATAGTTATTCTGCAGGACACTAGGTTTCTCATCTAAAATCATATCAGGATGGGTAGCTCTAGGATAATAGAGTTTTTGGGGTTGTTGCCAGTTGGGAGATCCTGTTCTAAAAGGAGCAACTTCTAGAGAAGGATCATGATTAAATTGGTCAGACTGTGTTTAGGATTCTTGATTTGTTTCTACCTCTCGAAGAACACCTATAATAGAAGCATCCTTAGTTACAGACTCTTTAGTTGCAGAGTCTTGAACGACAAAAGGTTTTCTCTATTTCAGAGATTCTACATTGAATGTCAGAAATCTGAGGGAAACCTTTAGACTGGTGACTCTGAAGTTCACTAGCAAAATTCCTAGGGATCTCAAAAGGTTTGAATAGTGGAATTGAAGAGGTTTTGACTTACTTAGTACTAGTGGATACTGAAAAAGATGGTTTTAGAATAAAATATTCACCAAGAGTTTGTAAATACTTGTTTCCATAATTATTTTGTTTAAAGATATTTTTAATATCTTTGCATGTGAAAGCTTCATTTTCAGGTTTTAGTTTGAAAGGAGTAACTACCACTAGGGTTTTCCCATGATTTGTTCAAAATCCTTGTGGTGGGGGAAGTTCAGAGATGACTTCTTCTCCAGTTGAAGTTATCCAAATTTTTCAAACATTAATAGATTTGGAAAAAGGAAATTATACATGGTGGTATTTAGCATAAGCTTCAAATCACTCAAAGAAATTAATTTCCTCTTGAATCGAGTTCAAGGATTCATAATAAATTTTTTGAAGATTACTTCTTTCATTTCCTTGAAAGCTGTTAAAAAAACCATGTTCTTTTAAAAAGGTTTTCAGGAGAGTAAAACTCAGTCCTGAGTTTTTCTTTGTCAATTTGAAAATCTTTTTCTAAAGCACCTAATTCAGCACCTAGAGATGAATAAGTAGGAGATTGAGGTCTTTCGAAGTTAACTTAAGTTGGAGGTGTTTCAACTGAGTATTCTGCTTGAGGAATCCTAGATTCGAAGTTAACAGTTTTGATTCTAGAAGGAAATGAAGAGACAGAATGTCTAGCAGACTGAGTCTCATACTATTCTAAAGGTGAGGAAGGTACTCTTTGACTATGAAATCTTCTGAAGGAAATAGTTACAGATCCTGAGGAAAACTGTTGGATCTGGGACACATTAGTATTTTCTGGCTTCTAGGTGGGGTAGCATCCTGCAAAAGCCAATTTTGAGGTAAAGAATCCTGATTCCAGGATATAGGTCTTGGAACTGACAAATGGGATCTCTGAAGATCTGTTTGGAAGAGAACAATTTCTCCATTATGAGGTGTTTTCATGGCTCCAGAATTGAGGGCTGAATTCATAGCTTTGTATTGAATTTTATAGATAATTGCAACTGGAATAGATCCAGTTTTGGTTTTGTAATTGGATGTCTTGACATTTAATATTAAGGAATCTAATATATTCCTATCTTTAAGGGATACAGTAAAGTTAGGAAAGCAGTCAAAATAAATTGGTCCATTACAAAGACTGGTTTCTACCATTCTTAGAAGAGAATCATTGAAGTCTAGAAATCTAGAATCTCTAAGGCAGAGGAGGAGAGATGTATCTAGTCCTTCTCTAGAAAGAGGTTTAGCTGCAATTTGTACTAAACCAAAATGGAGATAGTTGTACATTTTTCTATATTTTTCTATAGATTTTGGGTTTAAAAGCTTGATGTCCTCATGATCTGACTCAAGAGGAATGGTTTGCTCGATGGTTGAAATGTGGTAGTCACTTGTCAAATTCCATCTAGACTTATAAATTGTAGACTGGGGATGTTTAGGAATTTTCCAGCCATCAATTGATTGCAGTAAATCTGTAAAACTAACCTCTTCTTTGAGTTTAGAATTTGAAGAGGAAGAGGAAGAGGAAGATGTAGATCTAGAAGAGGGAGGAAAAAATTTTATGGTGGAGGAAGAGAAAGAATGGAAGATTGCCATAGTAAGATCTGCACAGAAAAATTTAGTCGATAAACGATAATGACTTAAATGCTTCATGTTCATGGATCTAGAGACTAATGGGTTCCATAAGGATAATTTCAAGTTCTTAAATTAATAGTATGAGGAAAAATCAGATTTAGAAATTAGAAATATAAGTACATGTTTTCTTTAATACACAAAAATTAAATTAGCTTATGTTTAAAGGAGTATCTTGACTAATGACCCAAGGGTTATAAATAACCATCTGTATGCCTACTGAGTAATTTTCCTTGGCAACCTAACTATTTTACTCAGGAACACTACTTACAGTATAGATCTGGAAAGATCACAGTGCCATTAGTTAAGAGAACTTCTTAATATATTAGTAAATTTAATAAAAGTGTATGCAAGAGTTCATGTTTTATAGATCTAAATACTAGATCCAATAATACCGCATAAAAGCAAGTTAAAAACAAGAATAATAAATCTTACTTCCCTCTATGGCTCTGATACCAAGATCCCGGAAGCGAACCCCCTAAGTGAAAGGGAAGAAATAAATAGAAGGACAGAAAGCAAGTGCAGATTAATTAATTAATTAATTAAGTAGGTAATTAGGTGGCAGTGCCAACCATATATAATATGTAATGCAAGAATTTAAATATGCAGTGCAGTAAAGTAAATCAGGCGGTAAAATAGAACATATACATGAAATTCACAATATAAATATTCGAGAAAAAAATTTAATATAAGAAGATTATATTAAAATTAAAAATATTACATAGCTAGAGGGATAGAACTCTAACCAATTCTAGAGAGAAAGGGGGAATATTGTGAATAATATAGTAGAAGTGATGTCTTTTTACCAATGATGGTAAGGGGGTATTTATACCAGAAATACATGAAATATCTTGCTAATGCTTGCTGATGTCATGGATGATGTCAGCTTTATCTTGCTAATACTTGCTGAGGTCATGGATGATGTCAGCTTTAGTTGATGTCATGTTGTATCATGCTGATGTCGCGGATGATGTCAGCTTGATATAATAATTGTATACTTCAAAATGACGACACCTTGATGTCATGCTTGCGCATTTTGATTATTCTTCTGCTAAGTCATAATCTGGGTTTTCTTCTTCGTCTGAATATGGTTGAGACTTCTGGGTGGATGATCCAGCTTTAAGTTGTTGGAGGAGTAATTTCATTTGTTCAGTAAAATCTCCTTTATTGATAGAGCTGGCTAACTGTGCAGCTGCTATTGATTTTTTATGAAAAAATGAGTATTGGGCAGCATCTGTTGGAGACAAATACTTTGAATTTTCAAGGAACTATTTTTCTAATGCCGGAACATAGGCTTCAGAAGGATTCCAGTTTTTGTACCATTTTGTGTGACCTCGAAGGGCTAACCACGGTAGTCCTTTATGTCCGTCTGGCTTATGTTAAGAATATTTTTTGGAGTAGATACACGGATGTGAAATCTATGGGAAAATTGGAGGAGTACAGGTATCTGTTGTTGACTAAAGAACCTGGTACTGAAATATTCATAACCTTCCTTAACTGAAGGGGGAAGGATTCTAATTTTGTGTCCATATACAGGCCACCATTGATGTATAAACCACTGAGGAAATTTAGAGACTAATTGTTTACCCCAAAGGATAAACCAAGAGTGTTTTTCAAGGTGATTTTTAAAAGTGAGGGGATTCATCCAGGCAGCCTTGTAGTCAAAATAATTAAAATATTGAGGTCGAAAAGGTATGGAAATTTTTTTATATGGATGTGTGTCCCAATCTTTTGGCGAGATTATTTTACTAATCCACACCGTTGTATGGGTAACATATCCCTGAGTTTGCTTATCCTTGTAAGGTTAGAATAAGCAAGATTTGATTTCTGCAAGGATAAATTCGTAACATTACAGAGTATGGTCAGAAGTTTCTTGTATGAAATTGGCTGATGAGCTAAGCATTTGACTAGCTACTTTTTTAGGGTTTGGATGCAAAAATTCTGGCTCAATTTGGGTAAGAGGATAGACATTTTCATTTTTAAAGTAGGTTGGTTCCTCAGGGGAGGAACTTTTGTATGAAGAAATTGGTTGTGGCACTGGTGAAGAAAGTGCATGTTTGGGTGCTGAATACACCGTGCTTGTGCTCTGTGTGTTGGGGCCTTTTTGCCACCATTGGTGTTTGTATGGTGCTTTTAGCAGGCATAGTTTGAGAAGAAGATGCGTGGCCTGAGGCCGCCACAGCTGAACATAAATTTTTAAAAATAATAAATTATTTTCTTATTTTAGGGTCGCTTATGGTTGCTTTTATTCCCATAAGCTTACACCAATTTAAGAAGTCTGTATCTGATCAGAAGTCAGATGATGTTTGTGCATGTTGATTTTCATCTTCTTCAACCAAATCTGCCCATTTTTTCGGGCTTTCAATTGGAATTGGTTCAGCTTTTTCCAGGAGATAAGATGGGTGTATTCCCTTCAATGCATAGTCTGCTGGAGTTTGATATCTTGGCTGACTTGGGTTAGTAACATTCTTTGAGAGTTGCTTGGAGGGAATTGAAATTATTTGCTGTTGGGAGACAATTTTGACTTGCTTGTTTTCCTCCAGAAGAGGAAGGGCTGAAAGTTCTTCCTTCTTTTTTCTGGGCATGTTATCTTCCCTCCAAGAATTCTCGACTGAGAAAATCAGGAATAGAGTTTGAGCTCCCTTTGATATATTCTATATCAAAATCAAAAATAGATAAAATAGCTTGCCATCTGGCAAATATATGTTTTGAGGCAAGGTTTTGTACATCCTTTTGTAAAACAGATTTTGCAACTTTGAAATCAATTTTTTAAAGGAATTTTTGGTTTAGTAAATCAGCTTGAAATTTAGAAATACATAAAACAATTGCTAAAATTTCCTTTTTAATTGTAGGATAATTTTGTTTAGAATTATTCCAATGCTTAGATGCAAATGCAATGATATATTCTTTGCCATCTTTCTTTTGTTTTAGTATGCCACTATAACCAATATCTGATGCATCTGTTTCAACAATTTTGAATGCAGAAGGATTAGGGAGAGATAAACAAGGAAGATGTTTAACTTTTAATTTTATTTGCTTGACAACATTGGTATGAACATTAGTCCATAGAGGAGGAGGCTTTTTCAATCTATTATGGAGAGGTTTTAGCAGATTACTAATACATGGAATAAAATCAGATACATAATTAACACAAATCTGAGTTTTATCTAAGATTTGATCAGGGAACTTATCAGCAAATTGAATTGATCTCTGGATAGGGACAATAGTTCCTTGCTGGATATTTTGACCTAAAAATTGTATATTTATTTGAAAAAGACTATTTTTAGTTTTTGAAAGGACTAAGCCATTTTCTTCAATGGTATTAAAGAAGATTCTTAAATATTTAAAATGTTGATCGTTGCTAGTAGAAAATACTAAGATGTCATTAATGTAAACGATAATAAATTTTGAAAAGGATTAAAAATGTCATTCATGATTCTTTGAAATTCCGAAGGAGCATTTTTTAATCCAAATGGCATTACATTCCATTCGTATTGCCCAAATGGAACAGTAAAAGCAGCATAAAGCCGTTGAAGTAAATCTCTTTTGTTTTGAATAAGGTATCTAATCCAACGAAGAGCTGTATTCAAGGGTTTTTAATTAATGACCGAATGAGGGACATCTCGTTTAATTTCTGTGTTTTTGGTAGCATAAAAAGCAGTACAACTCCAGGGGATTTACTGGGGGAGATGATGTGTTTGTCAAGAAGATATTTGATCTCACTTTAGCAATGGATTGTTAGCTCGTGATTCATTTGGATAGGACGAGATATAGTGGGAATGGTTTATTTATCGAAGTCAGGTTCCTAAGGAGACCTTCTTATTTACAATTGAGATCTGCACCCGTGTCAAATAAGGAAACAATATCTAAAGTGAAGGACTTATTGATAACTAGGGTAACCCTAATATGCCATTTCTAGATGGAAAGTCTAGAGAGGTAGTTGATGAAATCTTCCTGATCAACTGGTTTGGTTTCTGTTTGTCTAGGCTGTTCTGGCTGGGTAGAAAGCTATTGGAGAACAAGGCGATCTATATCTTGTTTTGTTCTAATTTCACGAATTTCTTACTTAAGGAGTGCTATCTCAGTTTGGAGATCCTGGATAGTTATTGTCTTAGGTTTCTATGAAAGAAATTTATTGAGAATGTCTGAAGTATTGTAAGTACTAGCTTTTTGAGGATGATTTGGTAAGGTACTTGAAGATGTGGAAGGCTTATCTATGGTTCGTTTGAACTGCTCTAGATAATGTCTCTCTTGGTCTGAATTCTCAAGATTACTAATCATATAAAGGAGGAGATCTTGTTCTTTAGAGAGAACATTGATCTCGGGTTGACTATTTTGGTCTTCTTGACTAGATTCCACGAAGATGATTGTACATCATCATCTTCAAGTTGGTTGAATCGCTGTTAAAGTTTATCATCAGCAATATCAGAAGCATCACTATCTTCTAGTAGGAGTTGTTCTATTTGGTTAAGAATAGACTCATATAATTCAAAGTTTCTAACTTTGTTTGCTAATTTGCAGTATTTGGCGATATGTCCAGTTTTGTGACATCTGCAACATTTGTCAGAAGTGGGAGATTTGAAACATAGTGCTTTAAATCTATTGGGTAGAGCTGGTATAGCATTGTTTTTGGAGTAGGAAGATTTTGTTTTCCTGAACTTGGGTGCAGGAGGTCTATATCTTGGGATGATCTCCTTATCTTTAGCCTTTCGTCACTTATGAGGATTTTTTCCACAAGGAGGGATACCAAATTGTTCACAGAAACTTCCTAAATCTCTACGAGTTTTAGCTCTATCTTTGGCTAATTATCTCAATATCTTATCGTGTCGGCAGATTTTGAGAGCAATTTGTTGAATGAGACTGGTGAGCTGACCATAGGTGATTTGTTCATAAGGAATCATATCACCAGTGTAGAGACTTTGGAGTTCCTCTTTGACTAAATCTCTAAGGGACTTAGGGAGGCTATCTAGGAATTTTTCTTTCCAATATGGGAGGTTTCCATATGGTTTTTCATATATCCTGGTAAGAAAGGACACTTTATACCACCTAAAATCAGAAAGGGTCTTACACTTAAGATTGTTAAGTATTTCAGAAGATCATTATCTGAAAACACCTGGACTACCTCTAAATGTATTGATAATGGTGTAAATTAGGGTATTGGTCGAATCAGGAATGGTTTTGCCATCTTTTAGGATTGGTTCTCCTGTTGGATCAATTCTAACACTGTATAGTATTTTTTGATGATCTTCCTCGCTAAGATGGGTACCCCACCAGCGCTTAAATTAACCTATAAAACCTGCTACCAATATATGGGTAGTAAGCTGGTCACTACAGATATGAGAAGTTCTATATGCAGTGGCTACCATAGTCATCTGCTGCAATTTGGACAAAATATTATATTCAGAGCAACCATCTATGTTCCATTCATAGATGTTGTTAACATTATAGTTATTTTGCAGGACACTAGGTTTCTCTTCTAAAACCATATCAGGATGGGTAGCTCTAGGATAATAGAGTTTTTGGGGTTGTCGCCAGTTGGGAGATCCTGTTCTAAGAGGAGCAACTTCTAGAGAAGGATCATGATGAAATTGGTCAGACTGTGTTTGGGATTCTTGATCTGTATCTACCTCTCGAAGAACGACAAAGGTTTTCTGAAGGTCAGAAAGTTAAGCGAAACCTTTAGATTGGTGACTTTGAAGTTCACTAGCAAAAGTCCTAGGGATCTCATAAGGTTTGAATAGTGGAATTGAAGAGTTTTTGATTGAATTAGTACTAGCAGATGCTGAAAAAGATGGTTTTGAAATCAAATATTCACCAGAGTTCGTAAATACTTGTTTGTATAATTATTTTGTTCAAAGATATTTTTAATATCTTTGCCTGTGAAAGCTTCATTTTCAGGTTTTAATTTGAAAGGAGTAGCTATCACTTGGGTTTTGCCATGATTTTTTTAAAATCCTAATGGTAGAGGAAGTTCAGAGATGACTTCTTCTCATGTTGAAGTTTTCCAAATTTTTGTAACATTAATAGATTTGGAAAAAGGAAATTCTATATGGTGGTATTCAGCATAAGCTTCAAACCACTCAAAAAAATTAATTTTCTCGTTAATCGAGTTCAAGGAATCATAGAAAATTTTTCGAAGATTTTTTCTTTCATTTCCTTGAAAACTGTTAAAAAACCATGTTCTCTTAAAAAGGTTTTCAGGAGAGTAAAACTTAGTCCTGAGTTTTTCTTTGTCAATTTGAAAATCTTTTTCTAAAACACCTAATTTAGCACCTAGAGATGAATAAGTAGGAGATTGAGGTCTTTCGAAGTTAACTTCTGTTGGAGGTGTTTTAACTGAGTATTCTGCTTGAGGAATCCTAGATTCGAATTTAACAGTTTCGATTCTAGAAGGAAATGAAGAGACAAAATGTCTAGGAGACTGAGTCTCAGACTGTGCTACAGGTGAAGAAGGTACTCTTTGACTATGAGATCTTCGGAAGGAAATAGTTATAGATCCTGAAGAAAATTGTTGGATCAGGGACGCATTAGTATTTTCTGGCTTCTGGGCTGGGGTAGCATCCTGCAGAAGCCAATTTTTAGGTAAAGAAACCTGATTCCAGGATATAGGTCTTGGAACTGAAAAATGGGATCTTTGAAGATCTGTTTGGAAGGAACAATTTCTCCTTTATGAGGTGTTTTCATGGCTCAAGAATTGAAGGCTGAATTCATAGCTTTGTATTGAATTCTATAGATAATTGCAACTGGAAGAGATCCGGTTCTGGTTTTGTAATTGGATGTCTAGACATTTAATGTCAAGGATTCTAATATATTCCTATCGTTAAGGGATACAGTAACGTTGGGAAAGCAGTCAAAATAAATTGGTCCACTACAAAGACTGGTTTCTACCATTCCTAGAAGGGAATCATTGATGTCTAGAAATCTAGAATATCTAAGGCAGAGGAGGAGAGACGTATCTAGTCCTTCTCTAGAAAGAGGTTTAGCTACAATTTGTACTAAACCAAAATTGAGATAGTTGTACTTTTTTCTATATTTTTCTATAGATTTTAGGTTTAAAACCTTGATGTCCTCATGATCTGACTCAAGAGGAATGGTTTGCTCGATGGTTGAAATATGGTAGTCACTTGTCAAATTCCATCTAGACTAATAAATTGTAGACTGGGGATGTTTAGGAATTTTCCAGCCATCAATTGATTGCAGTAAATCAGTAAAACTAACCTCTTCTTTGAGTTTAGAATTTGAAGAGGAGAGGAAGATGTAGATCTAGAAGAGGAAGGAAAAGAATTTTTAGTGGAGGAAGAGGAAGAATGGAAGAATGCCATAGTAAGATCTGCACAGAAAAATTTAGTCGATAAACAATAATGACTTAAATGCTTCCTGTTCTTGGATCTAGAGACCAATGGGTTCCATAATGATAATTTCAAGTTCTTAACTTAATAGTACAAGGAAAAATCCGATTTAGAAATTAGAAATTAGAAATATAAGTACATGTTTTCTTTAATACACAAAAATTAAATTAGCTTATATTTAAAGGAGTATCTTGACTAATGACCCAAGGGTTATAAATAACCATCTGTAAATGAAACGACCTTGGTTAGTCGTTTCGGAAGTTAGGACTCCCATTGGCGTGCCGATAATTTTTTTTAAAAAAACTTCGTAATGTCCATTAGGACCTGTCAGTAAAATTTGAGCTAAATCAGATATCATTTGGTAGGCATCAGAAGAAGGTTTCAGTTTTTATAGTCGATAAATAAAAAAAAGAGATTTTCTAGCTCACTTTTAGTGAACGAGCTCCGATTCAAAATCTGAAAGCGCCGTTAGGTTCGTATGATTATTTGTGACTTTTGTACCTTTTCGAAAGTGAATTAAGAGGTTGTTCCGCTGGCTTCCGCTAAAATGCTGAAATTTAAATAATTTGACCTTTCACATCTCTTCACTACTACAAGTATGTAACAGATCGTTGCTTAATGCTTCTACGTACTTCATTTAAGATTCGAGGACGAATGTTTCTAACGGGGGAAGATTGTTACACCCTATATGTCCAAAGTGATGTATATCATTCTAAAGACATGTTAATAATGATTTAAGTGAGTTTAAAGTCATAATATGACCATATATGATGTTTATATGTTGAATATAAAGTTTTGGAAAAATCGGATTTAAGTTGCGGCAAAACCGACTAACGAATTGCCTTGTAACGATGATTTTTTAGTAGTTAATTTCGTGTGTTATATTAGGTCTTTTGGGGATATATCATATACCAAATTGAAGGGCTTGGAGTTTAGTTTCCAACACTTTTGACGGTTTTTTCATACAACGGATAGATAAAAAGATATGAGCATCAGAAGTTAGGCCAGTAAGAGGGACATAAGCGTAAAAGAGGAGTAAAACTGAAATGTTTCAAGAATAAAAGGAAAATTCCTTTTATATCTCGTCATTTTCAAGAAATATAAACAGATAAATAGTTCTCTCATTAAGTTTGAGCAAATTTTATGATTTTGAAGGATGAACGTCAATCTTAACTCGAAATTGAAGACAAATTGCGTCAAAATGCTCTACGCGATTAAGGCAACGTTATGCTACCTTCAATTTCGGCTATAGCTTGAGTTTTACAATTACTTCATGGCTAAGTCAAGTACCCAAATTCTTAATTATAACTTTTTTAAGCTTTAGAAGGTGTTGAATTCAATGGAAACAAGGTTTAGAAGCAAGAAGCATCAACGGTATATGAGACTAAACCTTTCTTTTGGCAAGGCATGTATCTTTTAGCTTCTAAAGCTTTTCTTAGTTCTAAACTTAGTATTTGGTATCAAGAAAACCTTGTATATACTTAATTTGGTACTGAAATCCAAGGTGAAAGATGTCCGAATCAGCAGGACAAAACGTTTCAAAATCTTGAAAATTGTTTTGATCTTTGGACAGTATATAGTATATTGATCATAACTTCTTCTACAAAATTGATATTTAGATTATTTAAGAATCCACAGAACCCTAAGACATATATATAAAACTTTCATGAAGACCATGAAGTCTATATCTTTGATCTACACTCTGAAAATTAGGTCGAAAGGCAGAACAGTAGTACTGCCCAGCCATTCTATCTGCGGATTTGTTATGTCATCCAGTCGTCTCATCTTGTTATCCATATAACATGTTTATGTTATCAGTTCATCCGGGTATCCATTCCTATGTGTAGTATAGTGCTGGTTCTGTTTTCGCGGATCATCCAGTTTCAGGGGAAACTCTGCCGAAAATTTTATGGAAATTCAAAGAGTTGGACAAATTCTGAGTTCTAGGTTGTGTCTATAATTTTACCCAGAGTTTTCTTCTCATTCCTTTGAGTCCATATCTATTGTTGCCACATGTTTTATGCCTCATACATGCTTATGCTTATACTGTGATCATGTTATGCGTGATTTGGAGTCCCCAATAGAGTCTGGACATTAGACACACAGTCCGGTCGCGTGGGTATCCTGTTCCTAACCGGATTGCCCTAAGATGTGAGGAATGAAGCCCTTAGCCTAATTTGATATATTTTTCTACTTATTGAATAGAGTGGGATCGTTTGGCAAAAAAACCAAAGGATAGAGCAATTAATGATTAGCCGTACTAACTTATGGAAGAGGTAAGTGTTTATATCCATTTCTTTGGAGGCACCTGGCCTCGTGGATTTTCTACCACGTGTTCCTTACGTGTGTAGCTGCCGATTGGCGTACTCATTATGCCTTAGCTTTAGATTTAAATTGTATATTCTATATTATATGTTATGTCCGATTGTTGGTATTGCATTGAGGATTTGAGCATTGTACTCTGGCTATGAGTTGGAATCTACTTCCCGGCTGTCGATGAGAGTCCCACGCTTGTGAAAGGTTATTATTCCATCACATTGCATTCATATGCATTATATGTCATTCATATGCATTATATTGCATATCATATTGGGTGCAGGAGTATTCCGCTCCATTGTATTATATTGAGGGTAGGAGTATTCCGCCCCAGTAGCAGGAGTATTCCGCTCTATTGTATCATATTGAGGGTAGAAAAATTCCGCCCCAGGAGAGTGCAGGAGTATTCTGCCTCAGCTATACATTATATCGGATGCAGGAGTATTCCGCCCCAAGAGAGTGCAGGAGTATTCCGCATCTGGTTTATATTATATCGGGTGTAGGAGTATTCCACCCCTAGAGCACGAGTATTCCGCTCCAGTTGGTTATCAGATTGGATTCCCCCCGAATGCAGGAGTATTCCGCTTCGGGATGGGATTACGGGCACATGTGACCCTTTGCATCACATTTCATTTCATTTCATCTCATTTCATACCATTGGGTAGACTTACGATACATGACTACTGTCCTGCTTATATGTGCATTGCTTATTTGTTGATATGTTTCTGGCTCGTATCCCTAGTTGAGTTTATGGTTTCATACGTGTTTCCAGTTGTTATCTGGCTCTGCCTTTTTATAATTTAAATTAGAGGAATTTGGTTTATCTGTTTTTTCTCCCTGGCTAGCTATCCTATTCTTTGAGGTGGCTAGTCTGCCCCACTTATTGAGTCTTTTTGACTCACCCTTGTTTGTTGTTTGTTTCTTGTCTATCTCTTTCGTTTCAGCAGGTTCGCTCCAGGATTGAGTTCGCCACGTTGTAAAGGAGCGAAGATGACTTCAGCTGTCAGGGTGAGCCAGCTTTTATTTCGGATGGCCACCAGTTTATTGGTTGTTATTTTAGTTGTATTTTCCTCCCTTCAGGAGGTATTTGTCTTCTTTTGTACTCTTAGATGTCTAATCTGGATAGTCCTAAACCTAGTATGTTGGGTAGTCAGCTGTAATTCCTTTTGTACAGCTTCGAGGTATCAGTATGACTGTGATTTTTTTTAAGTCTTGTCCTCATTTGTGAATTGTTCTTTTTATTTTCCTGATATAATTGGTAAGGGTTCTCCCGACGGTTCTAGGGGAGGATGTCGGGTGGTCGCACGGCCTAACCGGATTTTGAGTCGTGTCAGTTGGTATCAGAGCCCGGTTTAGAGTCTATCCAGACTAAGACAGTGTCTAGTAGAGTCTCGGTGATGGGTACGTAGACGTCCGTACTTATCTACGTGGGGCTATGATGGCATTTATGAAGTTTTACTTCTTTTCTAATCGTGCGTTGGTCTAGGATGAAAAAGTATTTTCGTTAATTCATTCGTGGTAATTGTAAACCCTCGAGCAACAAATCAACAAACGGTATGAGTTCAAGACGAAGCAGTCTAGCTTGGGTCTAGCACTGACGAAGGCCCGAGAGTTTCTTTATCGTGCTGACGATCTAGTTACGGAGGTCCAGTTGTACGAGCTCCCTATGGGCAAGGGAGCAGGGCCTTGTGGTTCCCTTGGCTCTCTACGATGCTTTTACGAGAATCTTAGCGACGCAGATACCGCAAGAACCTATTATTCGCTAGGCAGCTTATCAGGCTGCCGCAGATGTAGATGTTCGGTCTCAGGGAGCTCCTATTCCAGTTCTTAATATTACTGCAATAAATTATGTTCCAAAGGTAGCAGGTGTTGCGCAACCAAATGTTCTGGCTGGCTCACCAGCCGAGGTAACAGTTCGGTCCGAGTGCCCAGAGTGGTTGCATTATTTTACGTGGTTGAACCTTCCGATATTCTCAAGGCATGCATCAGATAATTCCTGTGTAAGTTTTTTTTTAAATAAAATGATATCAGCATATCCTTCAGGTTCTTGATTATATCGAGCGGTATGGTGTTGATTATTCTTCTTTCCAATTTCAAGATCCAGCCTTGCATTGGTGGACTGCTCTCTTATTAGTTAACTAGGTTTGAGATGAAAAGTGTTGCCAGTTTGAGTTGATTAGACAGGGTAGCCTGTCGGTTAACCTGTTGGTGTTTCAGAATATGAGATTGAATTCTATAGAACGGCTGGATATGCATTAGAACTAGTCCATGAGCCTTTCGAGAGATTCAAAGTTTTATTGATGACCTTTCTCTTTCCTTGAGATCCTAGATGGCTCGAAAAATGGAGGTTGGGACTTCATTTGATGTCGTTGTTGATATTGCTCAGAGGTATTAGGCATACCATAAGTTAAAGCGGGAAGAGTTAGAGCGGGAGAGCAAGAGATCCCATGGCCCTAGTGGGCAACCATGGTACCTCATTTGGAGGTAAGAGTTCTGATTATTTTGGGAGGTCACCTGCCAGGTTATCTCAGCTTGTAGAGCGCAATTCTCAAAGTTCGCAGGTAGTTCGTCAAGATTAGAGTCCGTTTTCACTTTTTAGCTATCAACAATCTTTCCAGCTTTAATTTTTAGCGAAAAGGTGGTATCATTGTTATCCGACAAGTAGGCAGTCGTCTTTTCTCTCGTTATTAGGCATCTGCGCAGTCGCAGGGAATTTCATATTGGTCTTAATCAACCAGAGATATGCCCTCATTCGATAGAGGTCGAGAGCGTGGTGGTAGTGGTTCTTCTAGAAGTAATTATCAGGGTAACGGCTCAGCTCAGCCGCAGAGGCAGTCTAAGAACTACAGTCTGGCAGGATGTTGAGGTATCCGATGTAGTACACCTATGTATTTCTTCTTCTCTTAAATGTGAGTAAGATTTGATTCTTTTGATCGATCTGGAAATGGTGTGCCTTATCATATTTCAATGGTTTCCTTGGATGTTGTTTCTATTAAGAATCGGTTGCGGTAGAGGGGTGAGCTTCTGATATGATTTATTCCTGGCATTTATGATGACCCTACTAATTTATTTGGTCTAAATGTGAGAGATTTAGGAGTGAGTGTCGGTATCGTCTGCCTGGCATCTTATTGTGCCACCTTCTATTATTATATCAAATTAGTATACCTCTCTTCTCGGAATTCCGTGTTGGTAGGATAATGAGATCCTAATTCGTCACCATCAGAAAGTGTTATCGTTTCTTCCGGTGTAAAGTGGTTAGTAAGTAATATTCAATCTATGTATCTTCCATGGTTCAAGATATTTGTAGAGTCATGTTATCTCATGAGCTTATCTGGGTTATAAAAGGGTTTCTGGTAAATCGTCAGAATTTCCTTCTTATTGGGAGGTTAAAGTTGGCATGGATGTTGTTCCATAGAGCTTATTTAATGTCGATTTCTTCAATTGCGATTCTTTCGCTAGCATGACTCGAAAGTAGTCTAGCTCTGGTAGCTAAGCAAATAAGAAGATGAGCTTCCTAAAGCTCTAATTATTTCTATACTCAGTATGTTGCCATCTCTTCTTCATCCGACACTAGTGAGCTTGGGCGGTTAGTAGCCACTCGTGATGTTCCCTATGTTGAGCCAGAGTGCATGTCAAGGTAGCCGGATAAGCACATTATTGTGTTTCAAGGCCACTAAGGGTAATGAGAGGCGTCATTTGATCTTTGATTTGATCCATCAAGCGGTGGTGCTTATAGGAAAGGTATGGAGTTATGAACTCGAGAGTTGCAGCTGTTTGGAAACTCGAGAGGGCAATTTGGTAGCTCAGGTCTGAGCCGCATTCTATTTTTAGATATGTCTTCCTTAGTCCGGTAGACTGTGCGAGAATGACTATTTCTATTCAAGTTAGCAGTATGAGTTAATGCTCTAAGTGGAGGAGTCTTCCTTCAATTGATACCGAATCATAATATTAAATCTCTAAGGCGTTGCTGAAGCGTAAGCTAATTCTTAGTTCATTCGACTTGTTCTATATGGTAAACTATATCGACGAGACGAGGTGATTTGTCGGCAAAATCATGTTAATCCATCCAGAGTTTCGTGCATCTTTGTTTCGAAAATATAAGAACTCTGCTCACATGATCGAGAAAGGGTCAGCTTAGTCTGAATAAGTTGGGCAATGATGTTATCATAGTATCCAGATATGTTTCATTCCAAGAGTTTGGTGTTCGTGTTATAATTCTGATTCTGCAATCATGAGATAATGTCTGTGGAGTAACTTATGAAGGTCGTGGAAGTTCTTTTGTTATATGTGCGGAATTTTCTTTAAACTTAGGCTTGTTCGAGGACAAACGAGAGTTTAAGTGGAGGAGAATGAAACGACCTTGGTTAGTCATTTCGGAAGTTAGGACTCCGATTGGCGTGTCGATAATTTTTTTAAAAAAACTTTGTAATGTCCATTAGGACCTGTCTGTAAAATTTGAGCTAAATCAGACCTAATTTGGTAGGCATCGAAAGAAGGTTTCAGTTTTTATTGTCGATAAATACAAAAAAAAATTTCGAGCTCAGTTTTGGTGAACGAGCTCCGATTCAAAATCCGAAAGCGCCGTTAGGTTCGTATGATTATTTGCAACTTTTGTGCTTTTTTGAAAGTGAATTTGGAGGTTGTTCGGCTAGCTTCCGCTAAAATACCAAAATTTAAATAATTTTACCTTTCACATCACTTCACTACTACAAGTATGTAACATATCGTTGCTTAATGCTTCTACGTACTTTATTTAAGATTCGAGGACCAATGTTTCTAACAGGGGAAGATTGTTACACCACGTATGTCTAAAGTGACGTATATCATTCTAAAGACATGTTAAGAATGATTTAAGTGAGTTTAAATTCATAATATGACCATATATGATGTTTATATGTTGAATATAAAGTTTTGGAAAAATCGGATTTAAGTTGCGGAAAAACCGACTAACGAATTGCCTTGTAATGATGCTTTTTCAGTAGTTAATTTCGTGTTTTATATGAGGTCTTTCGGGGACATATCATACACCAAATTGAAGGTCTTGGAGTGTAGTTTCCAACACTTTTGACGGTTTTTTCATAGAACATATAGATAAAAAGATATGAGCATCAGAAGTTAGGTCAGAAAGAGGGACATAAGCGTAAAAGAGGACTAAAACTGATTGTTTCAAGTATAAAAGGAAAATTCCTTTTATATCTCGTCATTTTCCAGAAATATAAAGAGAGAAACAGTTCTCTCATTAAGTTTGAGCAAAATTTGAGATTTTGAAGGATGGTTGTCAATCTTAACTCGAAATTGAAGACAAATTGCGTCAAAATGCTCTACGCGATTAAGGCAACGTTATGCTACCTTCAATTTCGTCTATAGCTTGAGGTTTAGAATTACTTCATGGCTAAGTAAAGTACCCAAATTCTGAATTATAACTTGATTAGGCTTTAGAAGGTGTTGAATTCAAGAGAAACAAGGTTTAGAAGCAAGAAGCATCAAAGGTATGTGAGACTAAACCTTTCTTTTGGCAAGGCATGTATCTTTTACCTTTTAAAGCTTTTCTTAGTTCTAAGCATAGTGTTTGGTATCAAGGAAACCTTGTATATACTTAATTTGGTACTGAAATCCAAGGTGAAAGACGTCTGAATCAGTATGACAAAACGTTTCAAAATTTGGAAAATTGTTTTGATCTTTGGACAGTATATAGTATATTGATCATAACTCCGTGTACAAAATTAATATTTAGATTATTTAAGAATCCACAGAACCCTAAGACATATATCTAAAACTATCATGAAGACCATGAAGTCTATATCTTTGATCTACACTCTGAAAATTAGGTCGAAAGGCAGGACAGTGGTGCTGCCCAGCCATTCTATCTGCGGATTTGTTATGTCATCCAGTCGTCTCATCTTGTTATCCGTTTAACATGTTTATGTTATCAGTTCATCCGGGTATCCATTCCTATGTGTAGTATAGTGCTGGTTCTGTTTTTGCGGATCATCCAGTTTCAGGGGAAACTCTACCGAAAATTTTATGGAAATTCAAAGAGTTGGATAAATTCTGGGTTCTAGGTTGTGTCTATAATTCTACCCAGAGTTTTCTTCTCATTCCTTTGAGTCCATATCTATTGTTTCCACATGTGTTATGCCTCATACATGCTTATGCTTATATTTTGATCATGTTATGTGTGATTTGGAGTCCCCCCATAGAGGCTGGACATTGGACACACGGTCCGGTCGCGTGGGTATCAGGTTCCTAACCGGATTGCCCTAAGATGTGAGGAATGAAGCCCTTAGCCTAATTCAATATATTTTTCTGCTTATTGAATAGAGTGGGATCGTTTGCCAAGGAAACCAAAGGATAAAGCGGTTGTTGATTAGCCGTACTATCTTTTGGAAGAGGTAAGTGTTTATATCCATTTCTTTGGAGGCACCTGGCCTCGTGGATTTTCTACCACGTGTTCCTTACGTGTGTAGGTGCCGATAGGCGTACTCATTACGCCTTAGCTTTGGATTAACATTGTATATTGTATATTATATGTTATGTCTGGTTGTTGGTATTGCATTGAGGATTTGAGCATTGTACTCTGGCTATGAGTTGGCATCTACTTCCCTGCTGTCGATGAGACTCCCACGCCGGTGAAGGGTTATTATTGCATCACATTGCATTCATATGCATTATATGTCATTCATATGCATTACATTGCATATCATATTGGGTGCAGGACTATTCCGCTCCATTGCATCATATTGAGGGTAGGAGGATTCTGCCCCAAGAGAGTGCACGAGTATTCTGCCTCAGCTTTACATTATATTGGGTGCAGGAGTATTCTGCCCCAAGAGAGTGCTGGAGTATTCCGCCTCTGGTTTGTATTATATCGGGTGCAGGAGTATTACGCACCAGGAGCAGGAGTATTCCGCTCTATTGCATCATATTAAGGGTAGGAGCAGCTTTACATCTAGCATACTAAATCAGACATCCCCTAGACACGACAATTCACAAATAAGTACAACACTTAAAAAAAAATAACAGACATACTGATACCTCTAAGCTGTACAAAAGAAATTACAGCTGATTGCCCAACATACTAGGTTTAGGGCTATCCAGACTAGACATCTAAGAGTACAAAAGAAGACAAATACCTCCTGAAGGGAGCAAAATGCAACTAAATTAACAACCAATAAATTGGTGGCCATCCGGAATAAAAGCTGGCTCACCCTGACAGCTGAAGCCGTCTTCGCTCCTTTACAACGTGGCGAACTCAATCCTGGAGCGAACCTGTCGAAACGAAATAGATAGACAGGAAACAACCAACAAACAAGGGTGAGTCAAAAGGACTCAATAAGTGGGACAGACTAGCCACCTCAAAGAATAGGATAGCTAGCCAGGGAGAAGAAATAGGTAAACCAAATTCCTCTTATTTAAATTATAAAAAGGCAGAGCCAGATAAGAACCGGAAACACGTATGAAACAATAAACTCAACTAGGGATACGAGCCAGAAACATATCAACAAATAAGCAATGCACATATAAGCAGATCAGTAGTTACGTACCACAAGTCTGCACAATGGTATGAAACAAAATGAGATGAAATAAAATATGATACAAAGGGTCACATGCGCCAAATGAATGGAGCGGAATCCTCCTGCTCCGAGGGCGGAATCCTCCTACCCTCAATATGATGCAATGGAGCGGAATCCTCCTGCTCCTTGGGCGGAATCCTCCTACCCTTAATATGATGCAATGGAGCGGAATTCTCCTGATCCTGGGGCGGAATCCTCCTACCCCTCCATATGATGCAATGTAATGCCTATGAATGCAATATGATGCAATAATAACCCTTCACCGGCGCGGGACTCTCGTCGACAGCCGGAAAGTGTATGTCAACTCACAGCCAAAGTACCATGCTCAGATCCTCAATGCAATACCAATAACAAGACATACCATATAGTATACAATGTAAATCAAAAGATAAGGCGTAATAAGTACGCCTATCGGCAGCTACACACGTAAGGAACATGTGGTAGAAAATCCACGAGGCCAGGTGCCTCCAAAGAAATGGATATAAACACTTACATCTTCCAAAAGGTAGTACGGCTAATCAACAACCGCTTTATCCTTTGGTTTCCTTGCCAAACGATCTCAATCTATTCAATAAGCAGAAAAATATATCAATTTAGGCTAAAGGTTTAATTCCTCACATCTTAGGGCAATTTGGTTAGGAACTTGATACCCTATTCACATTCGCATACGCACTATGCAGGCCAGACCTATGTACAGGGTTTAAGGTCACATAACCAAACCCTAAATAAATTACATTTATATGTTTCCTATAACTCACTGAGTACGAATATAAAATCAATTCCATTATCGTGGTCCATTTGACCCTTTAAATTATTAATTGAACTTATTAAAACGATGTCAAATATTCCAAGTTTTACTGTTAAAATATATTCAAACACACGTAATAAACTCAAATAATGCATTAAGATCATTAACTTAATGTTTCGGGGTAAAAATTCTACTATTTTCCCGGCTCTTTTCTCATTTAATGGCATTTTTCTCGTTGTGTCATCTCTGTTTCTCGTGTTTCTCTGTTTCTGTTCATTTTCTCTGTTTCTATCAATTATGAGCTTATATAAAGCTGTTAAATCTCAATTATAAGCTCATCCAACCGCCTATTACTTTTGTCTTCTTTTCCTTTTTTGTCTTTTGTCCTTTTTTTTCTTTTATTTTATTTTCGCGATGAAAATTAAAACGGAATTCTACGATATTCGAAATAATTCCAACTTTTGCATACAAGTTATACAAAATATATATATATATATATATACAGCATACTCGCGAAGACGGATCTCAAATCGGGTTTCCGAAACTCAAGATGCGAATTTAAATAAAAAAATCAAATTATTTAACTTTCGGCATTTTAGCAAAAACTAGCCGAACAACATCGAAATTCACTTTCGAAAGTTCACAAAAGTCACAAATAATCATACTAACCTAACGGCGCTTTCGGATTTCGAATCGGAGCTCGTTCGCAAAAACTGAGCTCGAAAATTTTTTTTAAAAATATTTATCGACAATAAAAACTGAAACCTTCTTCCGATGCCTACCAAACGAGGTCTGATTTAGCTCAAATTTTACAGACAGGTCCTAATGGACATTACGAATATTTTAAAATTATCGACACACCAATCGGAGTCCTAACTTCCGAAACGATTAACCGAGGTCGTTTCATTCTCCTCCACTTAAACTCTCGTTCGTCCTCGAACGAGCCTACGTCTAAAAAGATTCGCACAGATAATAAGAGAACTTGCACGGCCTTCATAAGATACTCCTTGGTCCTTACCTCCTGATTACCGGATCAGAATTATATTACGCACATCGTATTTTTGGAATAAAATATATCTGAATAATATGGTAATGCCATTGCACAGCTTATTCTGCCTAAGCTGATCCTTCCTCGATCACGAGAAGAGAGTTCTACACTTTCGAAACAAAGATACACGAAACTTTGAATAGCTTAACATGACTTAACCGATAATCACCTCTTCGATATACCTTTTCATATAAAATAGGTTGATGGAACTAAGAATTAGCTCACGCTTGATGAAATAGGGGGAGCTTTTGAAGTACCTTGTCACTACACACTATAGAAGATTTGATGCAAGCTATATTATTTTTACGAACGCACTATGCAACATCTCAGTTGATGTTAGTGTTGTTCCGCAAGCTCCTTGTGGGAATGTAGTTACTCATATCCTAATGTATGTCAAAGGTTCATCTGAACAGGGTCTATTATATAAGGATAAGGATCATGCAAATACTACTGGATAGTATAATGCAGACCAGGAATGATCTCCAGACTGAACATCTACATCATGGTATTGTCTTTGAATTGGAAATATTATGACTTGAAAAAGTTAAAATAAAAGAGACATGTAGTTGGACCATGAGCTGAGGCAGAATACCAACAACAAATTTGATTACATGTGTACTTATAACTCTTGCAACTACTTGAATAGGAATACCCACCCCCGCATAGTATGCTGGACTAAAGAAGATTTAGCTAAAAACATAATGCGGCTCAGACCTGAGCTACTACACTACCCTTTTGAGTTGCCAAACAGCTGCAACTCTCGAGTTCATAACTTCATACCTTTTCCGTAAACACTACCGCCTGATGGATGGTACTTCTATTACCCTTAGAATCCTTGAAAAACAATAATATGCTTACCCGGCTACAATAACACGTACTCTGGCTCAACACAGGGAGCATCACAAGCGGCTACCAACTGCCTAAGCTCACTAGTGCCGGACGAAAGAGAAATGGAAATGGACCGAGGATAGAAATAATTAGAGCTTCAGGAAGCTCATCTTCTTATTTGCTTGGCTACCAAAGCTAGACTACTTACGAGTCAAAGTAGCCCAAGAATCGCAATTAAAGAATCAGATATTAAATGAGCTTTATGGAACAACATCCATGCCAATTTGACCTCCCAATAAGAAGGAAACTCTTACAATTTACAGAAAACCCTTTTATAACCAAAATAAGCTCATAGGATAACATAACGTTACTAGCATCTCGAACCAAGAGGAGATGCGTAGATCGAATATTACTTACTAATCACTTTATACACAGAAGAAACGATACACTTGCTGATGGTGAAGAATTAGGATCCCATTATCCTACCAACACGAAATTCCGAGAAGAGAGGTAAACTGATTTGACATAATAACAGAAGGTGGAACAACAAGATGCCAAGCAGATAATACCGACACCCACTCCTTAATCTCTCACATTTAATTCAAATAAACTAGTAGGGTCTCACAAATTCCCTGAATAAATAATACTAGAAGCTCATCCCTCTACCACAATCGATTCTTAATAGAAACAATATCCAAGAAAACCATGGAACATAATATGACAAACCATCTCCAGATCGATCAGAAGAATCAAATCTTACTCACATATAAGGGAAAAAGAAATACATGGGTGTACTACATCAAATACCTCAACATCCAGCTAGACTGGTAGTTCCTAGAACTGCCTTTGCGGCTGAGCCGAGCCGCTGCTCTGATAATTACTTCTAGAAGAACCACTACCACCACGCTCTCGAACTCTATTGGGTGGTGGCATTTCTTTGGTTGATTAAGATTTAAATGAAATTCCCTACAACTGTGCAGGTGCCTGATGACGAGAGAAAGGACGACTGCCTATTTACCGGAGTAAAGGAGAACTCCACCAAAGATGACAGGCTCGCAACAATAATAATACCTTTTCGCTGAAAATGGAAGCTGGAAAGATTGTTGATAGCTGTAAAGAAAAGACTGAATCTGATCTTGATAAGCTACTGGCGCACTCTAAGAATCACGTAACACAAGCTAAGATAACCTGGAAGGTGACCTCCCAAAATAACCAGAACTCTTACCTCTAAATGAGGTACCATGGTTGCCCACTAGGGCCACGGGATCGCTTACTCTCCTGCTCCAACTCTTCTCGCTCTAACTTATGGTATGCCTCGTACCTTTGGGAGATATCAAAAACAACATAGAATGAAATCCCGACCTCAATTTTTCGAGCCATCTGGGATCTCAAGGAAGGAGAAAGGTCACCAATAAATCTATGAATCTATCGAAAGGCTCATGGACTAGTTCTAATGCATATTCAGCCATTCTATAAAACTCAATCTCATATTCTGAAACACCAACAGGCTAGGCTACCCTATCCAATCCACTCAAACTGGAAACACTTTTCATCTCGCTCGTAACTCGAAAGGATTTTTTTTCCACGACTCTAGAAGAAAAACCGAACCAAGTTAGCTAATAAGAGAGCGGCCCACCAATTCAAGGCTGGATACTGAAACCGGAGCTCGATATAATCAATAGCCTGAAGGATACGCTGACATCATTTTATTTTAAAAAAACTTACACAGGGATTATCTAATGCATTGCTTGGGAATATCGAGATGTTCAACCGCGTAAAATAATGAAACCTCTTTGAGCACTCGCACCCAATAATTACCTCAGTTACCTAACCAGCAAGAACAACTGGAGGCACAACACATGCTGCCTCCGGAACATACTTTACTGCGGTAATATTAAGAACTGGAATAGGAGCTCCTTAAGACTGAACGTCTGCATCTGCGGAAACCTGATAAGCTGCCTAGCGAATAATAGGTTCTCGCAGTATCTGCGTCGCTAGGATTCTCGTAAAAGAATCGTAGAGAGCCAAGGGAACAACAAGGCCCTGCTCCCGTACCCATCGCGAGCTCGTACAACTGGGGCCTCCGTAACTAGGTCGTCAGCATGATAAAAAAACTCTCGGGCCTTCGTCAGTGCTAGCCCCACGCTAGACTGCTTCGTCTTGAACTCATACCGTTTGCTGATTTGTCGCACGAGGGTTCACAATTACCACGAACGAATTAACGAAAATACTTTTGAATCCTAGACCGACGCACGATCAGAAATAAAGGAAGTGAAACTTCCTAAATGCTATCATAGCCTCTCGTAGATAAGTACGGACGTGTACGTACCCATCAGTGAGACTCTACTAGACACTGTCTTAGTCTTTTGATAGACTCTAAGACGGGCTCTAATACTAACTGACATGACCCGGAATCCGGTTAGGCTGTGCGGGCACCCGACATCCTCCCCTATACCCGTCGGGCGAACCCTTCCCAATTAAATCAGGAAAATAAATATAACAATTCACAAATAGGGACAAGACTTAAAAAAAATAACAAACATACTGATACCTCTAAGCTGTACAAAAGAAATTACAGCTGACTACCCAACATACTAGGTTTAGCGCTATCCAGACTAGACATCTAAGAGTACAAAAGAACACAAATACCTCCTGAAGGGACCAAAATACAACTAAAATAACAACCATTAAACTGGTGGCCATCCGGAATAAAAGCTGGCTCACCCTGACAGCTGAAGTTGTATTCGCTCCTTTACAACGTGGCGAACACAATCCTGGAGCGAACCTGTCGAAACGAAATAGATAGACAGGAAACAAACAACAAACAAGGGTGAGTCAAAAGGACTCAATAAGTGGGGCAGACTAGCCACCTCAAAGAATAGGATAGCTAGCCAGGGAGAAGAAACAGATAAACCAAATTCCTCTTATTTAAATTATAAAAAGGCAGAGCCAGATAACAACCGAAAACACGTATGAAACCATAAACTCAACTAGGGATACGAGCCGAAAAAATATCAACAAATAAGCAACACACATAAATAGATCAGTAGTTACGTACCACAAGTCTACACAATGGTATGAAATGAAATGAGATGAAATATGATACAAAGGGTCACATACGCCAAATGAATGGAGCGGAATCCTCCTGCTCCTAAGGCAGAATCCTCCTGCCTTCAGTATGATGTAATGGAGCAGAATCCTCCTGCTCCTGGGGCGGAATCCTCCTGCCTCAGTATGATGTAGTGGAGCGTAATCCTCCTGCTCCTGGGGCGGAATCCTCCTACCCCTCAATATGATGCAATGGAGCGGAATCCTCCTGCTCCAGGGGCGGAATCCTCCTACTCCTCAATATGATGCAATGGAGCAGAATCCTCCTGCTCCGAGGGTGGAATCCTTCTACCCCTCAGTATGATGCAATGGAGCGGAATCCTCCTGCTCCTAGGGCGTAATCCTCCTACCCTCAATATGATGCAATGGACTGGAATCCTCCTGCTCCATGGGCGGAATTCTCCTACCCTTAATATGATGCAATAGAGCGGAATCCTCCTACCCCTTATATGATGCAATGTAATGCATATGAATGCAATATGATGCAATAATAACCCTTCACCGACCCGGGAGTCTCGTCGACAGCAGGGAAGTGTATGTCAACTCACAGCAAAAGTACCATGCTCAGATCCTCAATGCAATACCAATAACAGAACATAACATATAGTATATAATGTAAATCCAAAGATAAGGCGTAATGAGTACGCCTATCGGCAGCTACACACGTAAGGAACACGTGGTAGAAAATCCACGAGGCCAGGTGCCTCCAAAGAAATGGATATAAACACTTACCTCTTCCAAAAGTTAGTACGGCTAATCAACAACCGCTTTATCTTTTGGTTTTCTTGCCAAACGATCCCACTCTATTCAATAAGCAGAAAAATATATCAAAAGGCTTCATTCCTCACATCTTAGGGCAATCCGGTTAGGAACCTGATACCCTATTCGCATACGCACTACGCAGGCCAGGCCTATGCACAGGGTTTAAGGTCACATAGCCAAACTCTAAAGAAATTACATTTATATGTTGCCCATAACTCACTGAGTACAAATATATAATCAATTCCAGTATCGGGGTCCATTGGCCCTTTAAACTATTAATTGAACTTATTAAAACGATGTCTAATATTCCAGGTTTTACTGTTAAAACATATTCAAACATACGAAATAAACTCAAATAATGCATTAAGATCATTACTTGAATGTTTCGAGGTAAAAATTCTACAATTTTCCCGGCTCTTTTCTCATTTTCTGGAATTTTTCTCGCTGTGTCATCTCTGTTTCTCGTGTTCTGTTCATTATCTCTGTTTCTACCAGCAGCCTATTACTTTTGTCTTCTTTTCCTTTTTTTGTCTTTTCTACTTTTTTTTTCTTGTTTCTTTTATTTTATTTTTGTGATGAAAATTAAAACGAAATCCTACGATATTCGAAATAATTCCAACTTTTTCATACAAGTAATAAAAAATATATATAGCATACTCACGAAAGGCGGATTTCAAATCGAATTCCCAAAACTCAAGATGCGAATTTAAATGAAAAAAAAATCCAATTATTTAACTTTCGGCATTTTAGCGGAAACTAGCCGAACAACATCAAAATTCACTTTAGAAAATTCACAAAAGTCACAAATAATCATACGAACCTAACGGCGCTTTCGGATTTCGAATCGAAGCTCGTTCGCCAAAACAAAGCTCGAAAATCTTTTCGTTTTAATATTTATCGACAATAAAAACTGGAACTTTCTTCTGATGCCTACCAAACGCGGTCTGATTTAGCTCAAATTTTACAGACATGTCCTAATAGATATTACGAATATTTTAAAATTATCGGCACGCCAATCGGAGTCCTAACTTCTGAAATGACAAAACCGAGGTCGTTTCAAATCCTTCCCCTCTCAAATAAGGAAGGTTATGGATATTTCATTACCATGTTCTTTAGTCAACAACAGATACCTGTACTCTTCCAATTTTCCCATAGATTTCACATTCCGTGGATCTACTCCCAAAAATATTCTTTTCATAAGCCAGATGGACATAAAGGACTACCATGGTTAGCCCTTCAAGGTCACACCAAATGGTACAAAAATTTGAATCCTTCTGAAGCCTATGTTCTGGCATTAGAAAAGTGGTTCCTAGAAAATTCAAAGTATTTGTCTCCAACAGATGCTGCCCAATACTCATTTTTTCAACAAAAATCAATAGCAGCTACACAGTTAGCCAGCTCTAGCAATAAAGGAGATTTTATTGAACATATGAAATTAATCCTCCAACAACTTAAAGTTGGATCCTCCAGCAAGAAGTCTCAACCGTCTTCGGAAGAAGAAGAAGAAGACGACCCTAATTATGACATAGCATAAGAATAATCAAAATGTGCAAGCATGACATCAAGGTGTCATCATTTTGAAGTATTCAATTATTATATCAAGCTGACATCATCCGCGACATCAGCATGACACAACATGACATCAACTAAAGCCGACATCATCCATGACCTCAGCCAGCATTAGCAAGATAAACCTGACATCATCCATGACATCAGCAAGCATTAGAAAGATATTTCATGTATTTTTGCTATAAATACCCCCACCATCACTTGTAAAAAGACATCACTTCTACTACATCATTCACAATATTCTCCCTCTCTCTACAATTGGTTAGAGTTCCATTCTCTAGCTTTGTAATTTATAATTTTAATATAATCTTCTTATTTTAAATTTTTGTCTCAAATATTTATATTGTATATTTCATGCATATGGTCGGTTTTACCGCCTGATTTACTTTATTGCACTGCATATTTAAATTCTCGCATTACATATTATATATGGTTGGCATTGCCACCTACTTAATTAATTAATTAATTAATCTGCACTTCCTTCCTATCCTTACTTCTATTTATTTCTTCCCTGTCACTTAGGGGGTTCGCTTATGGGATCTTGGTTTATCCGGGATCTTGGTATCAGAGCCATGGGGGGAAGTAGGGTTTATTATTATTGTTTTTATTAATTAATCTGCACTTCCTTCCTGTCCTTACTTCTATTTATTTCTTCCATTTCACTTAGGGGGTTCGCTTCCGAGATCTTGGTTTATCCGGGATCTTGGTATCAGAGCCATGGGGGGAAATAGGGTTTATTATTATTGTTTTTAACTTGCTTTTATGATGTATTATTGGATCTAGTATTTATATCTATAAAACATGAACTCTTACATACACTTTTATTAAATTTACTTATGTATGAAGAAGTTCTCTTAACTAATGGAACTGTGATCTTTCCGGATCTATACTGTAAGTAGTGTTCCTGAGGTTGCCAAGGAAAATTACTCAGTAGGCTTACAGATGGTTATTTATAACCCTTGGGTCATTAGTCAAGATATTCCTTTAAACATAAGCTAATTTAATTTTTGTGTATTAAAGAAAACATGTACTTATATTTCTAATTTCTAAATCTTATTTTTCCTCATACTATTAAGTTAAGAACTTGAAATTATCCTTATGGAACCCATTGGTCTCTAGATCCAAGATCATGAAGCATTTCAGTCATTATTGTTTATCGACTAAATTTTTCTGTGCAGATCTTACTATGGAATTCTTCCATTCTTTCTCTTCCTCCACTAAAAATTCTTTTCCTTCCTCTTCTTGATCTACATCTTCCTCTTCCTCTTCAAATTCTAAACTCAAAGAAGAGGTTGGTTTTACTGATATACAACAATCAATTGATGACTGGAAAATTCCTAAACATCCCCAGCCTACAATTTATAAGTCTAGATGGAATTTGACAAGTGACTACCACATTTGAACCATCGAGCAAACCATTCCTCTTGAGTCAGATCATGAGGACATCAAGCTTTTAAACCCAAAATCTATAGAAAAATATAGAAAAAAGTACAACTATCTCCATTTTGGTTTAGTACAAATTGCAGCTAAACCTCTTTCTAGAGAAGGACTAGATACATCTCTCCTCTTCTGCCTTAGAGATTCTAGATTTCTAGACTTCAATGATTCCCGTCTAGGAATGGTAGAAACCAGTCTTTGTAATACCAATTTATTTTGAGTGCTTTCCCAACTTTATTGTATCCTTAAAGATAGGAATATATTAGACTCCTTGACATTAAATGTCAAGACATCCAACTACAAAACAAAAACTGGATCTCTTCCAGTTGCAATTATCTATAGAATTCAGTACAAAGCTATGAATTCAGCCTTCAATTCTGGAGCCATGAAAACACATCATAAAGGAGAAATTGTTCTCTTCCAAACAGATCTTCAAATATCCCATTTGTCAGTTCCAAGAGCTATATCCTGGAATCAGGTTTCTTTACCTCAAAACTGGCTTTTGCAGGATGCTACCCCAGCCCAGAAGCCAGAAAATACTAATGCGTTCCTGATCCAACAGTTTTCTTCAGGATCTATAACTATTTCCTTCCGAAGATCTCATAGTCAAAGAGTACCTTCCTCACTTTTAGCACAGTCTGAGACCCAGTCTGCTAGACATTCTATCTCTTCATTTCCTTCTAGAATCAAAATTGTTAATTTCGAATCTAGGATTCCTAGAGCAGAATACTCAGTTGAAACACCTCCAACTGAAGTTAACTTCGAAAGACCACTATTTCCTACTTATTCATTTCTAGGTGCTGAATTAGGTGTTTTAGAAAAAGAATTTCAAATTGACAAAAAAACTCAGGATTGAGTTTTACTCTCCTAGAAACCTTTTTAAGAGAACATGGTTTTTTAACAGTTTTCAAGGAAATGAAAGAAAAAATCTTCAAAAAATTTATTATGAATCCTTGAACTCAATTCAAGAGTAAATTAATTTCTTTGAGTGGTTTGAAGCTTATGCTGAACACCACCATATAGAATTTACTTTCTCCAAATCTATTAATATTTCAAAAATTTGGAAAACTTCCACTGGAGAAGAAGTCATCTCTAAACTTTCTCCACCACAAGGATTTTCAACAAATCATGGCAAAACCCAAGTGGGAGCTACTCCTTTCAAATTAAAACCTGAAAATTTTGTTTAATATCTTTGAACAAAATAATTATACAAACAAGTATTTACAAACTCTTGGTGAATATTTGATTTCAAAACCATCTTTTTCAGCATCCACTAGTACTACGTCAGTCGAAAACTCTTCAATTCCACTATTCAAACCTTATGGGATCCCTAGGACTTTTGCTAGTGAACTCCAGAGTCACCAATCAAAAGGTTTCCCTCAACTTTCTGACCTTTAACGTAGAATCTCTGAAATAGAGAAAACCTTTGTCGTTCAAGACTCTGCAACTAAAGAGTCAGTAACTAATGATCCTTCTCTAGAAGTTGCTCCTCATAGAACATGCTCAAAAAACTCTATTATCCTAGAGCTACCCATCCTGATATGGTTTTAGAAGAGAACCTAGTGTCATGCAGAATAACTACATTGCCAAAAACATATGTGAATGGAACATAGATGGTTGCTCTGAATACAATATTTTGTCCAAATTGCAGCAGATGACTATGGTAGCCACTACATATAGAACTTCTCATAACTGTAGTGACCAGCTTACTACCCATATATTGGTAGCAGGTTTTGCAGGTCAACTTAAGGGCTGGTGGGATACCCATCTTAGCGAGGAAGATCATCAAAAAATCTTCTACAGTGTTAGAATTGATCCAACAGGAGAACCAATCCTAAAAGATGGCCAAACCATTCCTGATTCGACCAACACCCTAATTTACACCATTATCAAAACATTCATATGTAGTCCAGGTATTTTTAGAGAAAGATCTTCTGAAATTCTTAACAATCTTAAGTGTAAGATCCTATATGATTTTAGGTGGTATAAAGACTCCTTACTTACCAGGATATCTGAAAAACCAAATGGAAGCCTCCCATATTGGAAAGAAAAATTCCTAGATGGCCTGCCTAAGTCCCTTAGAGATTTAACCAAAGCAGAACTCCAAAGTCTCTACACTGGTGATATTAATCCTTATGAACAAATCACCTATGGTCAGCTCACCAGTCTCATTCAACAAGTTGCTCTCAAAATCTGCCGACAAGATAAGATATTAGCAAAAGATAGAGCTCAAATTCGAAGAGATTTAGGATGTTTCTGTGAACAATTTGCTATCCCTCCTTGTGGAAAAAATCCTCACAAGAGACGAAAGGCTAAAGATAAGGAGGCCATCCCAATATATAGTCCTCCTGCACCCAAGTTTAGGAAAACAAAACCTTCCTACTCCAAAAATAAAGCTCTACGAGCTCTACCCAATAGACCTAAAGCACTAGGTTTCAAATGTCCCAATTCTGACAAATGTTACGGATGTCACAAAACTGAGCATATTGCCAAATACTACAAATTCGCTAAAAAAGTTAGAAACCTTGAATTAGATGAGTCTATCTTAACCAAATAGAACAACTCCTACTAGAAGATAGTGATGCTTCTGATATTGTTGATGATGAACTTAAACAACAATTCAACCAACTTGAAGATGATGATGTAAAATCATCTTCGTCTGAATCTAGTCAAGAAGACCAAAATAGTCAACCTGAGATCAATGTTCCCTTTAAAGAATAAGATCACCTCCTTAAGCTTATTAGTATTCTTGAAAATTTAGACCAAAAGAGACATTTTCTAGAGCAGTTCAAACGAACCATAGATAAGCCTTCCACATCTTCAAGTACCTTTCCAAATCATCCTCAAATAGCTAATACTTACAATATTACTGACATTTTCAATAGATTTATATCACAGAAACCTATGACAATAACTATCCAGGATCTCCAAACTGAGATAGCACTCCTTAAGGAAGAAGTTCGTGAAATTAGAGCAAACCAAGATATAGATCGCCAGCTTTCTACCCAGCCTGAATGGCCTAGACAAACAGAAACCAAACCAGTTGATCAAAAAGATTCATCAACTACCTCTCTAGACTTTCCATCCAGAAATGGAATATTAGGGTTACCCTAGTTATCAATAAGTCTTTCACTTTAGATATTGTCGCCTTATTTGATGCAGGTGCAGATCTCAATTGTATACAAGAAGGACTCATCCCAACAAAATAATTTGGAAAAAACCAAAGAAGCCCTTAGAGCAGCCAATGGCAAAAAATTAGGAATTAGCTACAAACTCTCTGATCTTGAAGTTAGAACTTCCTTAGAAAATTTTTCTTTTTCAGTCTCAACTTCTTTCTTGTTAGTAAAAGACCTTACTAACTCAATCATATTAGGCACCCCTTTCATCCAAAAAATCATGCCTTTTATGGTCACTAATCAAAGCATCCAAAATGAGTGCATAGGAAATAAGATCCTCCTTCCTTTTGATAAACCTCCTATCAAGAAGGTCTTGTCTACCTTAAAACATAAGGAAGCCCAAATCAATTTCCTCAAAGAAGAAGTAGCATTTCAAAGTGATAAGAATGAAATGCGGAAAGTAAAAAGGATAAGAACGAGACGTAACTCGATCTCTAATCCCAAGTAGCAACGGAGAACTTGTTCCGTTACACCCCGAGAGAAGGACAAGAACACCTACGCTAAGCAACTACCCTCGAGCTAACGTGAGCACGCAAGTAGAATGGTCGGGGTGGGGAGGGGAAAGGAAGTCATCTAGATCCGCTAGAAGAACAACAAGTCCCATAAACAAGGTTTCATTCAATACCAAGAGCTATGCTCATGTTCAATATTCATCAATCATAAACTAAGTTCAAAATAAACTAAGCTTGGCTATTTATAATGTTTCCCAAACTTGCATAATGACTAAAATACCCTTACTAATAAGGTTCACAACATAGGCTACGTAGAGCAAAAAGGTAAAAGAAACATAGGCCTTCACAGCTGGAAGGGGCGCCTGGGGACTGGGAGGGGCGCCTGAAATGGTCTTCAGCTGGGCGCCGAAGCTGGGAGGAGTGCCTGGGTGGGGCGCCTGGCTGGGCGGCCCGCCTGTGCACTTTTAGGCCTTCATGCAGCGTGTTGGCCAGGCAGGGCGCCCGGGCTAGGCGGGGCGCCTGGCTCTGCTGTGCCTCCTTCTTCCTTAGGCGTGAGGTCTAGTGAGATCACCCGGAATGGCTTCCACTCGCTTCCTTCTTCGAGGCGTCTCTTCACCAAGTGTAAATGGACTCCTTGGATTTCCTTAGCTTGGCTCCGTGTGAAGGGTCTTTTGGGGGTTTGGTTCTTATCATCCTCTCCTTCTTGAGAAGATTTCGTCCTCGAAATTGAGGCATCATCACCCACGACCTCGTCATCACCTACATCCAAAGGAACCAAGTCACAAACATTGAAAGTATTAGAAACTTGATACTCACTTGGCAAGTCGTCCACATAGGCATTGTTGTTTATCTTCGAGAGCACTTGGAATGGACCATCTCCACGGGATGCCAACTTCACTTTCCTAAGGTTTGGGAACCTTTCTTTCCGGAAGTGCACCCACACATAGTCACCCTTCTTGAGTTCCACCTTCTTGCGTCCTTTGTTTTTCTTTGAGGCAACTTTTGCATAGGCCTCCTCCAAATTCTTCTTTGCCTTCGCATGGACTTCAATCAAAGCCTTGGCTCTAGCTTTACCTTCAAAATTAACAACCATTTCCCTTGGCAAAGGGGTTAGATCAAGGGGAATCAAGGGGTTAAAACCATAGACGCACTCAAAGAGAGTCATGCCAATCATGCTATTCAATGTGCGATTATAGGCAAACTCCATAAGAGGCAAACGATCAATCCAAGTCCCGGCCTTACCTCGGATCATGGCTCTAAGAAGAGCACCCAAAGTTTGGTTTACCACCTCGGTTTGCCCATCCGTTTGTGGGTGGTGGGACGTGGAGAACAAGAGCTTGGTGCCTGAAGCACCCCATAAACTCCTCCAAAAATGGCTTAGGAACTTAGTGTCCCTATTACTCACTATAGTTTGAGGCACACCATGTAACTTCAAAACGTTGTCGATAAACAAAGTAGCAACATGTTGTGCATCATCACATTTCTTGCATGGAATGAAGTGAACCATTTTGGAGAACCTATCCACAACAACATAAATTCTATCATGGGCCCCCCCTAGTCCTTGGTAATTCCATAACAAAGTCCATTGAGATATCCAACCACGGACTAGTAGGTACGGGGAGAGGGGTATACAACCCATGGGGGTGGGCTTTGGATTTACTTTTCCACTTGCACCCCCATCTTTGGCCAATGAAATTTTTCTTTAAGAATAGCCAAAGTCTTTCTTGTGCCAAAATGACTCATGAGTCCCCCGCAATGTGCCTCATGCACAAGCAACTCCCTCCAAGAGGACTCGGGTATGCACACTCTATCATTTTTGAAGATATATCCATTAACCCATTGGTATTTCTCTACTCTCTCCCCTTTCTCTAGAGCGTCATGGACACTCTTTAGCTTCGGATCATGAGCATACATCAATTTAATGCTCTCAAAACCCATGAGCTTAGAGGTGAGAGTGGTGGCTAGAGCAAATTTCCTCGAAAGGGCATCCGCCACAACATTGTCTTTCCCTTTCTTGTATTGGATAACATAGGGAAAAGACTCAATGAATTCAACCCACTTGGCATGCCTTTTGTTTAGCTTCTCTTGTCCTCTTAAATGCTTGAGTGACTCACGGTCACTCTTGATTACAAATTCTCGAGGCTAAAGGTAGTGTTGCCAATGGGCAAGGGCTCTCTCACAAGGGCATACAACTCCTTATCATACGTAGAGTAATTCAAGGAGGCCCCTTTCAATTTTTCACTAAAGTAGGCGATGGGTTTGCTATCTTGCATTAAAACACCACCAATTCCCATCCCCGAGACATCACATTCAACCTCAAATGCCTTTCCGAAGTCGGGCAATTGCAATAGAGGGGCGGTACACAACCTACTTTTCAATTCTTGGAAGGCCTTCTCTTGAGGCTCTCCCCAAACAAAAGGTTGGTCCTTCTTCACCAATTCGGTGAGTGGAGCAGCAATGGAGCTAAAGTCTTTCACAAATCGTCTATAAAAGCTAGCAAGACCATGAAAGCTCCGCACTTGAGTCGCGGTAGTAGGATTAGGCCAATTACGTATGGCCTCTACCTTAGACTCATCCACCTCCACTCCTTGGGCACTCACAACAAACCCAAGGAAGACTACCTTCTCAACACCAAAGGCACACTTTTTAAAATTAGCATAGAGCTTTTCGGCTCTCAACATTTCAAGCACTTGCCTAAGGTGATCAACATGGTCATCTATTGATTTGCTATAGATCAATATATCGTCAAAGTAGACGACCACAAACTTGTTGATGAATGGCTTTAGAACATGGTTCATTAGCCTCATGAAAGTACTAGGTGCATTGGAGAGCCCAAAGGGCATCACCAACCATTCATAGAGACCAAACTTGGTCTTGAATGCGGTTTTCCATTCATCACGGGGTTTCATCCGGATTTGATGGTAGCCGGATCTAAGGTCAATTTTGCTAAACACACATGATCCACTTAATTCATCTAACATATCATCAAGTCGGGGAATGGGATGACGGTACTTTACCGTTATTTTGTTCACGGCCCGACAATCAACACACATCCTCCAAGTGCCGTCCTTTTTGGGAACAAGGATCACGGGTACGGCACAAGGACTCAAGCTCTCCCTCACCAAGCCTTTAGTGAGCAATTCATCAACTTGCTTTTGCAATTCTCTTGTATCCTCCGGATTGCTCCTATAAGCCGGCTTGTTTGGGATTTGGGATCCCGGGACAAAGTCTATTTGGTGTTCAATACCCCTCAAAGGAGGTAATCCATCCGGCATCTCATCCGGGAACATGTCCCTAAAATCCTTCAAGACATTCTCAAACACACTAGGCAAAGGGTTAGTCGAAAAATCACAATTAGAGTTAAGGATCATACCTTTGTGCACTAGGCATAGGAGAAACTTTGTGCCATCATTTCCTCTTAGGATCTCGCCCGGTTGCATCATGGCACATATGCCACCGGTAGAAGAAGAAGGTGGGATTGCCACCATGCTTTTGGACAAAGGGCTAGTCTCAATGATTGACTTGGCCTTTGCCGCCTCCCTCAACTCCCTCATCCGATTGTAGTCATCACTCACTTGTTTGGGAGTTAAGGGCTTCAACACAAACTTCCTTCATGTTGGAGCGTGTAAGTGTTGACACGCCCATCATGAACCACTTGTCGATCAAATTGCCAAGGCCTTCCAAAGAGAAGGTGGCAAGCTTGCATGGGCACCACGTCGAACAAGTGTTCATCCACATAACTACCCATCTTAAACTTGATCATTGCTTGCTTCACTACCTTTAGCTCCCCACATTCACCAAGCCATTGCAATCGATATGGCTTGGGGTGTTTCACGGTAGGAAATTTCAATTGCGCTATAAGAGATTGACTCACAACATTAGCACAACTTCCCGAGTCAATGATCATAGAGCATACAACACCCTTGACACGACACCTAGCATGGAAAAGATTTTCTCTTTGCAAGGTTTCGCTATCCTCCACAATCATAGCTCCTAAGCTCCTCCTCACTACTAGAAAAGTATGAGGTTCCTCATCCTCCACCGTTTCATCTTGACCATCCTCCTCTACTCCCTCATCTCCCTCTACTCCCTCATCTTCCTCCGGCTCACTCTCTTGTTCATATGCATTTTCACCAACAATAACCATGGTCCTCTTAGTGGGACACTCCTTAGCAAAGTGTCTATACCCCTTGCATTTGTGGAATTGAATTGAAGAAGAAGTAGGAGTATTCAATTGGGTTTTAGAATTACCTCCAACATTAGATGTGTACTTCTCAAACGGCTTCTTCACATCTTTGCTAGCACTTGCTCCACTAGGGCCACTTGCATTTGTGAATCTCGTATTGGGAGTAGGATTTTTCTAATCCTTTGGCTTATTCATGGAAGTAGAAGTGTTGCTCTTGTAACGGTTGGACTTTTCTTTATCAAGCCATTGCTCGGCTTGAATAGCGGCATCAAGGACTTCTTGAAGTGAAAGATAAGCATGCAATCTCAATTGTGAAGCTATACCATAGCTCAAACCATTCATGAAACGGATCACGGCTTGCTCCTCATCTTCGGTGTCTATATCCAAGGCCATTCGAGTTCTTTCAAACTCATCATGATATTCATGCACCGTCTTGACACCTTGCTTCAACTCATAAAGTTTCTTGAGTTGCTCTTGACGATTTCTAGGAGTGATGTACTTGATACTCATGATACCCTTCAAGTCATTCCAACCCACATTCACGGGGATTCCCGCTCTCCCCCTTGATCTCTTGACGGATTCCCACCAAGTAGATGCATAGGATTCAACGGATGAAATAGCATAAGTGCCTTTCTTCTCATCGGTCATCTCATTTGTATCAAACAATCTTTCCATGAGTAGCACCCATTCAATGTAAGCCTCCGGATCACAATTCCCTTTAAAGGTTGGGAGATTAAGCTTCACACTATTGAGGTTGATGTTGTCACGACCCCCACGGAAAGGCTCCGGTTGGCCCCCATAGTGATCTTCATTCACACCATACTCCCTTCTAGCATTCCCACCAACATACCCCATAGGTGGCCCTCGACCTCGGCCCCTACCTCTATCCACATTTCGACCCCAATTCATACCTCCCCTCGGTTGAAAGTGATCATCAAACCCATACATGTCATCACCATAATCGGCTTCCTCCCCTTCTTGAGCTTCATCGACTTGCTCAAGAGGTTGCACATTTCGGATGGGTCTTGGTAGTGGAATGTTTCTTGGGGGGTTGTCCAAGATACGGGGAATGCCCGTTCGTTGGGTATTGCCCAACACTTGATCAATTCTCTCTCGATCCTCCTTTACCTGTTGTTGATTGAGCAATTCAATAACATGGCTCACTTGCTCCGGGGTAACGTTAGGAGTACTTGAGACTTCAACTTGGACACTTGGGCTCCCTTTCTCAACTTGGACACTCGGGGTCCCTTTCTCCGATTGGACATTGGAAGTCCCTTGCTCAACTAGAGCACTAGAGTTCACCCTCTCAATGCTTTCAATCCTCAAGTTCATACTATCCAATTTGGCAAGGATAGTAGCAAGGGCACTCTTAGCAAAATCTTCGCCTTCGGTAGACATTGTACCTACACAAGTAACAAACGTTAGCAAAACAACCTCACACACTCCCTCTCTTGTGTTCACTCGGATCACTCGTTTAGTGGTGGTGGATATTTCACTCGACTTGTAGTCCAAAAGCTTCACGTAGATGAATATCAATCCCTCAACTCAACCAAACTATTCATGAGTCAAGCACACTCCGGGGTGAGTGGAGTTAATGGGACTCAATGAACGCTAGGCACTTTGAAGTGAGGACTTGAGTTAAAAGATTCTACGCTTCTTTTTAGAATTCTACTCTCCTATCGAGGCACGAGTCACCTAAAAGCTATTAAAGGGCTAGTACTAATCAAGTAGAACGGTTACTCAAAGTAGTACTAACTAGATGTTATGCAATCAAACAAATGGGAAAACTTACGAAAATCTACCCAAAACAACTCCTTCAGCACTCAGGAGGGGCGCCTGGATCTCAGGAGGGGCGCCCAAAGTGTGCGGCAAACAGGCGGGGCGCCTGGACCTAGGCGGGGCGCCTGGCCTGAAGCTCTTCCCAACTCGTTTCAAACTTGTTCCAAGTCGATTTTCAAGCCCCAAATTCGGTGTTTTCAACTTGTTTTCACAATCCAATGATACCCAAAGTTGTTTTGATCTTCTTTAACAAAGCCCAATCAAGTTTATATCCAAACAATCAATCAAATCAAGGTTCAAGGCAATAAACTCAAGAACACAAGGGTTTATCAAAAGGGTTTCAACAAGGATTGTGATTCATCAAACTTGGTGTTAAACATGTTCAAATCCCACAAAATTGGTACCAAATTATTTTTTTTTAGTGAAGATCAATCCCCAATATCAAGCTATCAATCAAACATCCAACCGACCCAAGAATCAAGCCAAAATCATCAAGAACAAGTTCATCAAGGGTTTAAGGAAAATTTGGGGTTTCAATTTTTCAAACTTCACCAATCCAAGTAATTTTGGTACCCAAGCAACGGGAATTCAATCACGATCAAGAATCCATAACACCCATATCATGAATCCAACAAACCAACAAATAACACCAAATTTTTGGATTTTCGAATTTTCAAATTTTTTGTGTTTTTTCTTCTTTCAATAACAACAACAAGAAAACTAAAGAAGAAACTAACCTAGGCACGAAGAATCAAGGGTCGGGTGTTCGTAGACACGGTACCCGAACCTTGCTCTGATACCAAACTGATAAGAATCAAACGCGGAAAGTAAAAAAGGATAAGAACGAGACGTAACTCGATCTCTAATCCCAAGTAGCAACGGAGAACTTGTTCCGTTACACCCCGAGAGAAGGACAAGAACACCTACGCTAAGCAACTACCCTCGAGCTAACGTGAGCACGCAAGTAGAATGGTCGGGGTGGGGAGGGGAAAGGAAGTCATCTAGATCCGCTAGAAGGACAACAAGTCCCATAAACAAGGTTTCATTCAATACCAAGAGCTATGCTCATGTTCAATATTCATCAATCATAAAGTAAGTTCAAAATAGACTAAGCTTGGCTATTTATAGTGCTTCTCAAGCTTGTATAATGACTAAAATACCCTTACTAATAAGGTTCACAACATATGCCACGTAGGGCAAAACGGTAAAAGAAACATAGGCCTTCACAGCTGGGAGGGGCGCCTGGGGACTGGGAGGGGTGCCTGAAATGGTCTTCAGCTGGGCGCCCAAGCTGGGAGGGGCTCCTGGGTGGGGCGCCTGGCTGGGCGGCCCGCCTGTGCACTTTTAGGCTTTCATGCAGCGTGTTGGCCAGGTGGGGCCCCCGGGCTAGGCGGGGCGCCTGGCTCTGCTGTGCCTCCTTCTTCCTTAGGCGTGAGGCCTAGTGAGATCACCCGGAATGGCTTCCACTCGCTTCCTTCTTCGAGGCCTCTCTTCACCAAGTGTAAATGGACTCCTTGGATCTCCTTAACTTGGCTCCGTGTGAAGGGTCTTGTGGGGGTTTGGTTCTTATCACAAAGGCTACAACAACAGCTTCAAGATCCTTCTCTTCAGTCTAAAGTCAAAACCTTAGAAGCAAAAATCAGGATCTTTGTGCTGATTTACCAACAACCTTTTGGAATCAAAAGTAACACATAGTCAGACTTCCTTATGAACCTGACTTCAATGAAAAAACCATTCCCACTAAAGCTCGTCCTATCATAATGAATTATGAGCTAACAATCTATTGCCAAAGTGAGATCAAAGATCTTCTTGACAAACACATCATCTCTCCCAGTAAATCCCCCTGGAGTTGTGCTGCTTTTTATGTTAACAATAACTCAGAAATTGAACGAGGTGTCCCTCGTTTAGTCATTAATTAGAAACCCTTGAATACAGCTCTTTGTTGGATTAGATACCCTATTCCAAACAAAAGAGATTTACTTCAACGGCTGTATGCTGCTACTATTTTTTCAAAATTTGATTTAAAATCGGGCTTTTGGAAAATTCGAATTGATCCAAGAGATCGATGTAAAACTGCTTTTTACTGTTCCATTTGGGTAATACGAATGGAATGTAATGCCATTTGGATTAAAAAATGCTCCTTCAGAATTTCAAAGAACCATGAATGACGTTGTTAATCATTTTTAAAAATTTATTATCGTTTACATTAATGATGTCTTAGTATTTTCTACTATCATTGAAGCTGGGTTTTATCTAAGATTTGATCAGAGAAATTATCAGCAAACTGAATTGATCTCTGGATAGGGATAATAGTTCCTTGCTGGATATTGTGACCTAAAAATCGTATATTTATTTGAAAAAGACTATATTTAATTTTTGAAAGAACTAAGCCATTTTCTTTAATGGTATTAAAGAAGATTCTTAAATGTTTAAAATGTTGATTGATGCTAGTAGAAAATACTAAGACATCATCAATGTAAACGATAATAAATTTTGAAAAAGGATTAAAAACGTCATTCATGATTCTTTGAAATTCCGAAGGAGTATTTTTAAATCCAAATGGAATTACATTCCATTCGTATTACCCAAAAGGAACAGTAAAAGCAGTTTTATATCGATCTCTTGAATCAATTTGAATTTGCCAAAAGCCTAATTTAAATCAAATTTTGAAAAATAGCAGCAGCATAAAGCCGTTGAAGTAAATCTCTTTTGTTTGGAATAGGTTATCTAATCTAACGAAGAGCTGTATTCAAGGGTTTATAATTAATGACTAAATGAGGGATACCTTGTTCAATTTATGAGTTAGGGGATTTAGTCGGAGAGATGAAGTGTTTGTCAAAAAGATCTTTGATATCACTTTGGCAATGAATTGTTAGCTCGAGATTCATTTGATAGTACGAGCTTTAGTGGGAATGGTTTTTTCATCGAAGTCAGGTTCATAAGGAAGTCTGACTATGTGTTTCTTCCGATTCTGAAACGACCTCGGTCAGTCTTTTTGGAAGTTAGGACTCTGATTGGCGTGCCATTAATTTTAAAAACTTTTTAATGTCCATTAGAACCTGTCTGTAAAATTTGAGCCAAATCAGACCTCGTTTGGTAGGCATCGGAAGAGGGTTTCAGTTTGTCGATAAATATTAAAAAAGAGATTTTTGAGCTCGGTTTTGGCGACGAGCTCCGATTCGAAATCCGAAAGCACCGTTAGGTTCGTATAATTATTTTTCACTTTTGTGATTTTTCGAAATTGAATTTCAAGGTTGTTCGGCTAGTTTCCGCTAAAATACCGAAAGTTAAATAATTTGACCTTTTCCATTTAAATTCGCATCTTGAGTTTCGGAAGTCCGATTTGAGATCCGCTTTAGCGAGTGTGTTATATATATTTTTTATAACTTGTATGCAAAATTTGGAATTATTTCGAATATCATAGGATACCGTTTTAATTTTTGTCGAGAAAAGAAAAACAAAAAAAAAAATAAAAGAAAAACAAAAAAAACAAAAATAGAAACGGTGGTCTCTAGGACGAAGTTAGATATGGAAAATAGAAACATGAACAGTATTCAAAAGAGAAAGAAAATGAAATGACGGGAGGAAGAGTAAAATGCCAGAAAATGAGAAAAGAGCAGGAAAAAAATAGAATTGTCACCCCGAAACGTTCAGGTAATGATCTTAATGCATTATTTGATTTTATTATATTTGTTTGAATATATTCTGACGGTAAAAATTGGGATATTAGACATCGTATTAATAAGTTCAATTAATAGTTTAAAGGGTAAATTGGACCCCGATAATAGAATTGATTATATATTTATACTCAGTGAGTTATGGGCTACATATAAATGTAATTTATTTAGGGTTTGGTTATGTGACCCTAAACCCTATACATAGGCCTAACCTGCATATTGCGTATGCGAATAGGGTATCAGGTTCCTAACCGGGTTGCCCTAAGATGTGAGGAATGAAGCCTTTAGCCTAATTTGATATATTTCTCTGCTTATTGAATAGAGTGGCCGTTTGGCAATGAAACCAAAGGATAAAGCGGTTGTTGCAGCAATGCTAATTTTTTGAAGAGGTAAGTGTTTATATCCATTTCTTTGGAGGCCCTTGGCCTTGTGGATATTCTACCACGTGATCCTTACGTGCGTAGCTGCCGATAGGCGTACTCATTACGCGTTAGCTTTGAATTTACATTGTATGTTATATGTTATGCCATGTTGTTGGTATTGCATTGTGCATATAAGCATTGCACTCTGGTTTTGAGCATTGCATATACTTTTCGGTAATCGATGAGAGTCCCGAGCCGGTGAAGGGTCATTATTGCATATACTTCACGGTAATCGATGAGAGTCCCGAGCCGGTGAAGGGTCATTATTGCATATTCCCGGTAATCGATGAGAGTCCCGAGCCGGTGAAGGGTCATTATTGCATATAATTCCCGGTAATCGATGAGAGTACCGAGCCGGCGAAGGGTCATTATTGTATTTACTTCCGGTTGGCGATGAGAGTCCCGCACCTGTGAAGGATTATTGTTGCGTATACTTTCCGGTAACCGATGAGAGTCCCGAGCCGGTGAAGGGTCATTATCGCATGTATCTCCCGGTAGACTATGAGAGTCCCGCACCGGAGATAGGTATCAGACATATGTGACTGCATTGCATCATACTGCATTCATCCCATCTCATTCATATGTGACTGCATTGCATCGTACCGCATTCATCCCATTTCATTGGACCGCATACTGACTATTGTGTGTATTGTGTTGTGTTTTATGTATACGGTATGTATACAATGTCGTGGACATATCTCAGTTGCATATATATTTCTGGCTCATATTCTGGGTTGCGGGGATCAGGTTGCACGCCGCAAGGGTGTAAATATATGGATCGGGTTTCACGTTGCAACAGTGTAAATATATGGATCGGGTTGCACGCTGCAACGCTATAAATATATTGATCGGGTTGAACACCGCGACAGTATGATGTATTTCTGATTGTTGATATGTTCGAGATACCTATATGTTCTGGCTATCTTACATTCCTGGTTGTTAATGAGTTTGTGATTTCATTCGTGTTTCTAGTTATTATATGGCTCTGCCTTTTCATAATTTAAATAAGAGGAATTTGGTCTATCTGTTTCTTTTCTCTCTGGCTAGCTATCCTATTCTTTGAGGTGGCTAGTCTGCCCCACTTATTGAGTCCTTTTGACTCACCCTTGTTTGTTGTTTGTTTCTTGTCTATCTGTTTCTTTTCAGCAGGTTCGCTCTAGGATTGAGTTCGCCACGTTGTGAAGGAGCGAAGACGACTTCAGCGGTCAGGGTGAGCCAGCTTTTATTCCGGATGACCACTAGTTTATTATTTATTATTTCAGTGGCATTTTGCTTCCTTCAGGAGGTATCTGTCTTCTTTTGTACTCTTAGATGTCTAGTCTAGATAGCCCTAAACCTAGTATGTTGGGTAGTCAGCTGTAATTTTTTTTATACAACTTAGAGGTATCAGTATGTCTGTGTTTTAGCTTTAAGTCTTGTCCTTATTTATGAATTTTTATATTTATTTTCCTAATTTAATTGGTAAGGGTTCTCCCGGAGGGTCTAGGGGAGGATGTAGGGTGCCTGCATCACCTAACTGGATTTCGGGTCGTGTCAGATTCCAAAAGGCTATTGGTAAATCAGCACAAAGATCATTTTGGATTTTTGCTTCTAAGGTTTTTACTTTAGATTGAAGAGAAGGATCTTGAAGCTGTTGTTGTAGCCTTTAAAATGCTACTTCTTCTTTGAGGAAATTGATTTGGGCTTCCTTATGTTTTAAGGTAGACAAGACCTTCTTGATAGGAGGTTTGTCAAAAGGGAGGAGGATCTTATTTCCTATGTACTCAATTTGGATGCCTTGGTTAGTGACCATAAAAGGCATGATTTCTTGGATGAAAGGGGTGCCTAATATGACTAAGTTAGTAAGGTCTTTTACTAACAAGAAAGGAGTTGAGACTGACAAAGAGGAATTTTCTAAGGAAGTTCTAACTTCAACATCAGAGAGTTTGAAGCTAATTCCTAATTTTTTGCCATTGGCTGCCCTAAGGGCTTCTTTGGTTTTTTCAAAGTATTTTTTTGGGGATGAGTCTTTCTTGTATACAATTGAGATCTGCACCTGTGTCAAATAAGGCGACAATATCTAAAGAGAAGGATTTATTGATAACTAGGGTAACCCTAATCTGCCATTTCTGGATGGAAAGTCTGGAGAGGTAGTTGATGAAATCTTTTTGATCAACTGGTTTGGTTTCAGTTTGTCTAGGCTATTCAGGCTGGGTAGAAAGCTGTTGGAGAACAAGGTGATCTATATCTTGGTTTGCTCTAATTTCACGAATTTCTTCCTTAAGGAGTGCTATCTCAGTTTGGAGATCCTGGATAGTTATTGTCATAGGTTTCTGTGAAGGAAATCTATTGAGAATGTCAGTAATATTATAAGTATTAGCTATTTGAAGATGATTTAGAAAGGTACTTAAAGATGTGGAAGGTTTATCTATGATTCGTTTGAACTGCTCTAGATAATGTCTCTTTTGGTATGAATTCTCAAGATTACTAATAAGCTCAAGGAGGAGATCTTGTTCTTTAAAGAGAACATTGATCTCAGGTTGACTATTTTGGTCTTCTTGACTAGATTCGGACGAAGATGATTGTACATCATCATCTTCAAGTTGGTTGAATTGTTGTTCAAGTTCATCATCAGTAATATCAGAAGCATCACTATCTTCTAGTAGGAGTTGTTCTATTTGGTTAAGAATAGACTCATCTAATTCAAGATTTCTAACTTTGTTAACTAATTTGCAGTATTTGGCAATATGCCCAGTTTTGTGACATCTGTAACATTTGTCAGAATTGGGAAAATTGAAACCTGGTGCTTTAGGTCTATTACGTAGAGCTGGTAGAGCTTTGTTTTTGGAGTAGGAATGTTTTGTTTTCTTGAACTTGGGTGCAGGAGGTCTATATATTGGGATGGCCTCCTTATCTTTAGCCTTTCGTCTCTTATGAGGCCTTTTTCCGCAAGGAGGAATACCAAATTGTTCACAGAAACTTCCAAAATCTCTGCGAGTTTGATCTCTATCTTTGGCTAATTCTCTCAATATCGTATCTTGTCGGCAGATTTTGAGAGGAACTTGTTGAATGAGACTGGTGAGCTGACCATAGATGATTTTTTCATAAGGAATAATATCCCCAGTGTAGAGACTTTGGAGTTCCGCTTTGGCTAAATCTCTAAGGGACTTAGGCAGGCTATCTAGGAATTTTTCTTTCCAAAATGGGCGGCTTCCATTTGGTTTTTCATATATCCTGGTAAGAAATGAGTCTTTATACCATGTAAAATCAGATAGGGTCTTACACTTAAGATTGTTAAGTATTTCAGAACATCTTTCTCTGAAAATACCTGGACTACATATGAATATTTTGATAATTGTGTAAATTAGGGTGTTGGTCGAATCAGGAATGGTTTGGCCATCTTTTAGGATTGGTTCTCCTGTTGGATCAATTCTAACACTGTAAATGATTTTTTGATGATCTTCTTCGCTAAGATGGGTATCCCACCAGCCCTTAAGTTGACTTGCAAAACCTGCTACCAATATATGGGTAGTAAGCTGGTCACTATAGTTATGAGAAGTTCTATATGTAGTGGCTACCATAGTCATCTGCTGCAATTTGGACAAAATATTGTATTCGGAGCAACCATCTATGTTCCATTCATAGATGTTGTTGGCATTGTAGTTATTCTGCATGACACTATGTTTCTCTTCTAAAACCATATCAGGATGGGTAGCTCTAGGATAATAGAGTTTTTGGGGTTGTCGCCAGTCGGAAGATCCTGTTCTAAGAGGAGCAACTTCTAGAGAAGGATCATGATGAAATTGGTCAGACCGTGTTTGGTATTCTTTATCTGTATCTACCTCTCGAAGAACACCTATAATAGAAGCATCCTTAGTTACAGACTCTTTAGTTCCAGAGTCATGAACGACAAAGGTTTT